>JAPDNY010000004.1:194776932-196056932 GCA_029375565.1 Gekko gecko
GGGGGAGGGGTTTCCATGGGGTATAATTCCACAGAGGCCACCTCCCAAAGCAGCCATTTGCTCTGGGTGAACGGATCTCTGTTGCCTGGAGATCAGACATAATAGCAGGACATCTCCAGCCACCAGCTGTAATTCTATGAGATTTGCAGATCTCACCTGGAAATTGGCAACCCTCAGGATGACGGAGGCCACGCAGTCTGCAAAATCAGGGAGGGGGACAGAGCCCGACTGAGGGCAAGTGGGGAAAACTTGGCGGACGAAGGACTAAAAGGGCGCAAACGAGAATCTCCACTCACAGGTAGGTTTGCCAACCTCCAGGTGGGATCCATCCTCCCCGGGGTCCACCCCTAAATCTCCAGGAATTTCCCAACTCAGAGCTGGCAACCCTGTTCTCAGATGATGTCTAAACTGCGTGTGTGTGTGTGTTAAGTGTCGTCAAGTGGCTTCTGACTTTTCGTGACCCTATGAATTGATGGCCTCCAAAACATCCTGTCCTTGACGCCCTTGCTCAGGTCTTGCAGACCGAGGGCCTTTGTGGCGTCCTTGATTGAGTCAATCCATCTCATGTTGCGTCTTCCTCTTTTCCGACTGCCTCCAACTTTTAGTTTGTCTTTTCCAGTGAGTCTTGTCTTCTCAACCTAAACCGTAGCGAGCTGGAAATATGATTGTAGCATCAACCTTCCTGTAGGGCCGTGAATTTCTTCAAAAACCAGATACAAGGACGGTTCCCTTAAAACTGTATTATGATCAGGGCTCTTTTTGTAGCAGGAACTCCTTTGCATATTAGGTGACACACCCCTCATGTAGCCAGTCCTCCAAGAGCTTTCAGTAGCCCCTGTAAGAAGAACTCTGTAAGCTCTTGGAGAATTGGCTACATGAGGGGTGTGTGGCCTAATATGCAAAGGAGTTCCTGCTACAAAAAGAGCCCTGATTATGATCTTTTACGAGGGTTGCCAGGCCAAGGGTGAGGACATGGGGTGTTTGCAATGTTGACTGCATTGCTATGTCACTTCTGGAGGAAAACCGAGAAGTATCTTGGGGTAGTTCTGGGAAGCGCCATAAACAATATGGTGAAATCATAGAGTTTCCTGCAATTCCTACAGCTACTGTACATCACTTCCTGTTTTTTCCAGGATGAAATATAGCAATGCAGCCAACATCACCATTAACAAAAATGTGCTCTCACGTCTCCTTAGAGGGGTGGCAGGCAACTAGAGCCGGCAGGAGAAGTTCTCCCACTATAGCTGGAGACCTGGCAGCCCTCATGCCATGTTCTGACTTAGAGCAGAGGAATCGCCAAATCACCTGAAGGAGCTTGTAGGGTTGCCAACTGCAGCTTGGGAAATTCCTGAATAATTGCAAGTGGAGCTGGTGGTGGGTGAAGTTTTGGGAAAGGAACGAGCTCTGCAGATACCACCAAGTCCACCTTCCAAAGCTGCCATTTTCACCAGAGAGACTGATTTCCATAGTCTGGAGATCAGCTGTAATTCTGGGAGAACTCCACACCCTTCCTGGAGATTGGCAACCTAGCAGCACATCTGAATTACATCTCTTGTTAGGTCTGGAAACTCCCTCACCCTGCCTTCACCGAAAGAGTGATTAACACATGGAATTCACTGCCACAGGAGGTGGTGGCAGCTACAAGCATGGATTACTTCAAGCAGGAATTGGATAAACATGTGGAGCAGAGGTCCATCAGTGGCTATTAGCCTCAAGGTATAGATAGGAACTCTCGGTCTGGGGCAAGCGATGCACTCTATTCTTGGTGCTTGGGGGGGGGGCAACCGTGGGAGAGCTTTTAGTGTCCCGGCCCCAGTGGTGGACCTCCTGACGGCACCTGGTATTTTTGGCCCCTGTGTGACACACAGTGTTGGACTGGATGGGCCATTGGCCTGATCCAACATTGGCTTCTCTTATGTTCTTATGTTCTTTTATGTTCTTAAATGGATTCATTAGAAGGCACTCAAATGTGATTTTGTTGTTTCCACACCAGTAAAACCAGCTCTAACATTGGCAACATTAGGTTTGCATTCAAACAGACCAATAAACTACTACGATGAAGTCACGTCTGCAATTATTTCTTCACAGGTGACAACTGAAATTATTGCCTCACAGTTTCTATGGAAAAAAAACAACAAATTTCACTCTAAGGCACAGGTGCCCCCAAATCTCTCTAATGCATTGGGGAAGGAGCAGGGAACAGCCCTCTATTGTTAAAGACATGTCAATGCTTGAACAATCAATAATCCTACTGAAAATTCACAATGAGGAAAGTGCTTTAGTAAGTACAGACTTGTTAGGATGTTTACTCGTGGAACAAGAAGTCACACCCCTTATGAGCCAAATGCTTTCTGATGAGATTTAAATATGATTTTGACTCTGCCTTTCGACAGAGTTACAGAGTCTTTGTAACTCTGAAATTTATTTGCGTCCTCTCACATTCAGAGAAGAAAAGTTACACATGAAAAAAAGAATATAATGGAAGCTAAAAACTGAGGTGTGGAATAGAGTTTGTTTATAAGGTTCTGGGTAATATTCTACCTCTCTGCTCAACTAAGAGGCAAACTAGACCTTCTGTTGGTCATGGCCACTGTAACGTCTAGATGACCTCTTTGTCTGGAGTTTGGTTCCTCCTAGCGGAGGAAGAGCCTCTTTCTCTGCAGGAAGGTTCCTCGGGGTAGGAAGCAACCCCTTCTGTACAAGATTCTAAAGAATGAATTGCACATTTGATAATAATTGTAAATCAAACACGTTTTATTTAATGTCATTACATCCAGGCAATGCAGTATTTTCTCTGTGCTTTCTAGTTAAATTTAATCTGAGAATTGTAGACGTCTTTACTGTTTGTCAGGCCGGAAGGAAGAAGGCAGATTCTTGCTTGGGAGGGGAGAAATATCACAGGATGGACATTCCTCCCAAAACACAATTTGAAAAATGTCACTATAAAACACCCTGTGCCAGCCTCTGGACACTGGGTGATCCCAATAGTTTGAAGCAGAAATAAATTTGTTGAAGAGGAAGAAATGGGTTGCGGGGAGTTGATTGGCCATCTTTGCTTAAAAACTTCATACACATACCTATCCCATCTCCAAGAAAGCATCTTTCTCCCTTTAAAAGGTAAAGGCTCCCTTGCTCGAAAGCCAGTCGAATCCGACTCTAGGGTTGCAGTGCTCATCTCTGTTTCAAAGCTGAAGAGCCAGCGCTGTCTGAAGATGTTTCCGTGGTCATGTGGCTGGCATGACTAAACACCGAGGTGCACAGAACACTGTTACCTTCCAACCAAAGTGGTACCTATTTATCTACTTGCAATTTCTTGCTTTCGAAATGCTAGGTTGGCAGGAGCTTTCTCCCTTACTGCAGTATAAAAACCTCTCAGCATCTTCCCTTGTGAAAAATCTAAGATGTGAAGGTTAAAAGTGATGCTTAAGCATCATAGAATTTTGTTGCTAGCGACTGGCAGGAGGTTGCGGGGGCAGAGACTGATTAAAAAAAATAGTGTCACATGATGCCACTTCCTGGTGAGTCCCTAGAAATGACATCACTATGTCGAGCAAAGCTCTAGGAATTTCTTGGATTTCTATGGTACAGATTTTTGCTCAGGGGCAGGGGTGGGGTCCCCACAGAATTGGGCAATGTGGCAATTCTAAGTATGACTTTGTTTATGCATCCACGCCCATACTTTGTTTATGCACTTGGCTCAGGTTTACCCCTTCCTATGAAAAAAAGGAATAGGGTCATACTTCATCACACTAACTGGCCATTGCATGTGAGAGAAGCATCACTAACTATTCATCATGCCCCTGATTAAAAAATCTCTGTGGTGAACTTGGATCCTCTCAGACATGGAACAAACTTGCTGCCTTAGCATCTGTCAATGAAATATTCTCCCACATTAACATTTACCACCCAAAGGCTCCCCAATCTCAGGATGTGCTTTTCTGCATCCTTATTTTACTCATTGGTAAATTCCTGTTTCTGGGGGGGGGCTTTCTGCATGTGTTTTGCTCCCTCTAGTGGTCGATTTGCTATCACACAGGTTTATGTCTGGCATGAAAACCTGATGTTTAAATCTGCAGGAGGTATGCTGGAAATAAACCTGTGTGACAGCAAGCAAAATATGTGCAGAAAGGACCAACCCCACCAAGAAACAAGAATTTACCAGCGAGTAAAATTTGAATGCAGAAAAGCCTGTTGATGCAATTTAGACCAAGGCTTCTGTCAAACAAGTGCCCTACAAACCCGGAAGCTTGGGCTGTGGTCACACACACTAAATAATCCACTTTCAATGCACTTTCCAACTGGATTTTGCCAGTTCAAAAATCTCAGGGGTCTTTTGGGGGAGGAGCGCACTGGAGCGCAGCTCCGGCAGCTTCGAAGGGCAGAAAGGCTCCCACATGTCAGTTCCAGCCATACAAGCCAATTTGGGAGTTTTTCAGGCAGCCAAGTGTCAATTTCAGCCCCATTATATCCTATGGGCCATTGAAGTCAATGGTGAAAACATAGGGTATATTCTGGGGGCTGGAGAGGAGGGGTTTTGAGGAAGTGGCTCCAAACTCACAGAGTAGCTGTTGGAGCCTCTCCCCAAGATACCCACCAAGGCCCAATTCTATGGGCCCCCAAACAGGTTGCCCCCATTCCCTCCATTGTTCTCTATGGTGAGGGAAAAAGTTATTTTTCCCCCACGGTGCTGTTAGTAGTTCTCGGAGGGGGGTGTTGAGGGAGAGGCTCCAAATTTTCAGGGTAGCTTTGGGAGCCTCTCCCCACATACACCCCCATGTCTCAAACCAAATGGACCAATGGGCCTAATTCTATGGGCACCCAAACAGGTTACCCCCATTACCTCCATTGTTTCCAATGGGGAAACCCAGCCAGCAGCACTTAAGGCAGGCAAGCAGGCAGCCACCCAGCAGTCAGACTCTCCCAGAGAATCTCAGGGAAAGTGAACTGTCTTGGGAGGTGCTTGTTTGCCATGAGAACAAGTGGCACTCTCCAGAACAAGTGGCACTGTGGCAGTGCAAGCATGCCACAGTGCCACACAGAAACCCCAAAAGACCAAAGAGAACATCATTTATACATGTATAAATTGATGGTGAAACCTCATTGGACCACTCACACCACACACACCTCAAAAAATATTTATAGCACTGGAAAAAATGCAGAAAAGGGCTACTGCAATAATAAGAGGAGGACACTTTCCCTATGAAGAAAGGTTATCACGTTTGGGGATCTTAGCTCTGAGAAACAATGACTGAGGGGTGACATGATAAGAGGTTTGCAAGACTATGCGTGGGACAGAGCAGGTAGAGAAAGAAGTACTTTTCACCCTTTCTCACAAGTCAAGAACTCGTGGGCACTCCATGAAATTGCTGAGCAGTCGGGTTAGAAGTTAGAAAAGATGAAAAGTTTTTTGGTTCTTACAGGTTTACAACTTTAAAAAGTTCTGCTGGTTGCTGTTGCTTGCTGGGGGGGGGTTGTTTTTTTTCCTGTCTGCTCCAACCTCCATACGTTTGTCAAATTCCATCTAGAAGCTGTTCATGCCAGCCACCACGACCATCTCCTGTAGCAGTGAATTCCATGTGTTAATCACTGCTTGGGTGAAGAAGTACTTCCTTTCATCTGCAGTTGCCCTTTTCTGCATTTTCCCCAGTGCTATAAATATTCTTTTTGAGGTGTGTGTGGTGTGAGTGGTCCAATGAGGTTGCACCATCAATTTATACATGTATAAATGTATAAGGCCTAGAGACCTTAAAGGAAAGCCCATTCCACATTTTCTTTGCAGCCTTTTTTGTGCTGTAGCCCAGTGGAGCTTCCTTCTGGAGGAGAAACCAGGAAGACAAGGCCCAGCCATCTGGGAAGTTCGGCAACTCCTATCTCCCTCGGCAGGTTGAGGACAGGCAGTGGGGGGGATGGAGAAGAGAGCCACGGGCCTGATTAAAGCCTTGGGCAGGCCGCTTCCAGCCCACAGGCCATAGGTTTGTTTGACACCCTTGCTCTGCACTCCATGCTGCTTTCACTTTCTTTGATCATCGAGTTTTACGGTACCTTCTTTATGACCATTCAGGGGTGACTTTGCAGTCAGTACGGCATTGTCCTGAGGTATTTAAATCTGGGTTTGAGCAGCACCTTTTCGTCAGTGTTGAGAAAATGTGGAGTGAATGCCAGATGCAGAGTCATCCAGAGAGAGAGAGAGAGAGAGAGAAGGGAAGTGACCAGAAGGAGAGTAGCATTCTGGGTAACAAAGGAACAGCGGGAGAAGGGGACAAAAGGAAGATCAGGGCTGCCTATGTAACTCTCTACTTCCCTCTCCTGAGACTTCAACGTCTGTGCTAGCATTAAGTGATGCTGCACAGTCTACTCTTTCCAACACTCTTTGACTGCTTGGAATGACCGGCTCATTAAGCGAGCTTTTTTCGTATTGACATTTGTTGTTGTTTCAACTGCTTGAGTTTGCTTATTCTCCAGCTCAGAGATCGGTGTTATTCCCCGCAATAAACTTTATTTCTGTTTTCACTCGATTGCATTTGCAGTGGTCCTTCCGAGCCTGCAGTTTATTGTGTGGAATAATAAAACATATCTGGAAGCTTGGAAGGAACACTGAGGATCCAACAGAGTGAAAATAGAACTCAAGTCTTCCGAGGCAGTCTTACTGCCATTGTGTGGGTCAATGCCCCCTGCATTTCGGCCAGGCATAGAACCTAAGCTTCTTCGAGTCTAACTACACGCAATGTTTCTCCCCCAGCTATCCCTGTGTTTGGTGGAGAGGTGTGTTATGAAGTTCTGCACTCCCCAAATACGTGCATGGCTACAGTTCCCAACCTTCAAGTGGGGCCTGGAGATCTCCCAAAATTACAACTGGTCTCCAGGCTACAAAGATCAGTTCTCCTGGAGAAAAGCATTGGTTGGAGGAGACTTGATGGCATTATACCCCATTAAGGTTGCTAGCTCTGGGTTGGGAAATACCTGGAGATTTGGGGGTGGACCCAGAGGAGGGTGGAGTTTGGGGAGGGGAGAGACTTCAGTGGCGTATAACGTTATGGAGTCCACCTTCTAAAGAAGTCTGTTTCTCCAGGGGGACTGATAGCTGTAGCCTGGAGATCAGCTGTAATCCCAGGAGATCCCCAGGTACCACCGGCATTCCCGCTAAGCTGAGTTAGTGTGAGCTAGCTGACCGTTTTTTAGCCCCCGGCTCACATATTTTTGTCTTCACTCAGGACGGATGGCTCCAGAGCAAACTAGTTTATTGCTCGCTCATGACATTAATGCCAGTAGCTCACAAAAGTAGATTTTTTTTGCTCACAGGACTCCACAGCTTAGAGGGAGCATTGGTTACCACCTGGAGGTTGGCAACCCCATAGCCCCACTAAGCTCCCTTTCTCCCCCTCCTTGCCAAACCCTGCACTCCCCAGGCTCCATCCCCAAATTTCCAGGAATTTCAGCCTAGAAATATTTAGTGGGTGATGTTTGGGGAAGAGAGGGACCTTGGCGCCATTAATAATGCCATGGAATCCACCTTCCAAAGAAGTCATTTCCTCCATGGAAATGTTTGTAATCTGGAGTTTGGTTGTTATCCCAGGAGATCTCCAGGCACCACCTGAAAGTGGGTGACCTTATCTCCATCAAACCCTGCTGGGACATCCTTGTGGACCATATAAGATGTAGTTAGTCTCTTAAGCTTTAGGGCAACTTGCAGATGTCAATCAAAATTCATTTTTCACATTATGAAGATCTGGTGTGTTTTTGAAGTACTTGTGAAGAAGTACACTTTTGAGCCAGGCAGTATACTATACTTATGATATCCGAGATGATATATTAGGAATGCTGTCCAGCTAAAAATGGCCCCTTAGTGAGAGGAGGGGTTTGACTGCTAGCAGCCCCTGGACTGTGTATCTCCCTCCCTACATTTATTTGCCTGATGCCATGTCTGTTGAGTTTTGTTCCTTGCTTGTTGAAATAAAACCATCTTGATTGTTTTTCTATTAACTAGAAGCTTCCTCCAAAGATAGTTGTGGAAGTGTGAGGCACCCCCAAATCTCCAGGAATTTTCCAACCCAGAGTTGGCAACCCCAGTTGGAGAGGCGTATGAGGCAGAAACCCCTTAATTAAAGGTCAAAACACAATGGATACCATGTGGTCCTCCCACTTGTGAGGTGCTGTCCACTACTGCTGAGGTGTCCCTTCGTTGCCAGGTGCTTTCTTGCCTGAACAGAAAATTGCCAGAGTCAGAAGTTCTCCACATTGGACAACCACCTCCATAATAAAGGGCATGACTGCGTAGAAGAAAGAAGAGTTGCGTCCAAGCCAGTCTTTACAAAAAGCAATGCGCAGTCAAGAAAATTAAACAGGAATCCAGTAGCACCTGAAAGACTAACATTTATTCTAGCACAAGTTTTTATGAGTCAGATTCCCCTTTACCTTATGAGCTCTAACACACTAAATCTTATCCTGTTAAATATTGTTGCAACAGCCTCTCCGATTAATATTTAGAGAAGAAGAAAAGACTGGATATATACCCCACCCTTCACTACCCAAAGGAGTCTCAGAGTGGCTTACAATCTCCTTTCCCTTTCCGTCCCCGCAACAGAAAACCCTGAGAGAACTGACCCTGAGATAACAGCTTTGAAACAACTTGTAACTGACCCAAGGTCACAGCAGAGCTGCACGTGGAGGAGTGGGGAATCAAACCTGCTTCTCCCAGATTCGAGTTCGCGCTTCTAACCGCTACACCAAACTGGTTCCAAACTATTTATTTAAAACATCTGTTCGCCAGTTTTCTACCTTGTGTGAACTTAAGGTGGCTTAAGGTAAAGGTAAAGGTTCCCTTGCTCGAAAGCCAGTCAAATCCGACTCTAGGGTTGCGGTGCTCATCTCCGTTTCAAAGCCGAAGAGCCAGCGCTGTCCGAAGACATTTCCATGGTCATGTGGCCGGCATGACTAAACACTAAGGCACACGGAACGCTGTTACCTTCCCACTGAAGTGGTACCTATTTATCTACTTGCAGTTTCTTGCTTTCGAACTGCTAGGTTGGCAGGAGCTGGAACTAGAGACGGGAGCTCACCCCATCATGCGGCACTCACGGGTCTTGTACTGCTGAACTACTGACCTTCCACAGTCTGCAGTTCAGCGTCTTAACCACTTGAGCCACTGCAGCTCCCTAAAGTGGCTTACAATGTAACTAAATCAACAATGACTACAAACACTTCAAAAGACCAGAATTTGAAATCCCCAATAGGACTGTCAATAAATAACGAGTCGATTAGTCAAATGCAGTCCTAAATAGCTGCCTTCTAAAGATCACGCGTGGGGGACAGGCGCACTTCATAATCGAAGGTGTGCACACCAGGCATGCTTCCTATCAGAGGTCCTCACTGTGATCTTAACAATGTGGTTATGACTTTCAACAGATTTAAGACACCATGAAAACTTCTACACACCACAAATAACAGAAGATAAAATGAAACTCCCCAGTCCTAACACACACAAAAACATAGCCTCCGTACAGTAGAATGTTTGTCAAGATCTGTAAAGGAAAACTGTACAGTGAATGCATCGCAAACTTTTTTGATAAGTTTTCCTAAAAAGAACTCCTGTCAGTATATTCATTAAAGCTCTATTTTCCATATATCAGAGGTCAGGAACTTTTCAAAAGGCGAGTGTGATTGGGCTCGGTGGGAGGAAACGGCTAATCTGGAAATTTAACGGGCTCCCCCCCTTCGCAGTCGAGAATCACGGCTTGCTTTTTCAAGCTTTTCTGAAATATATCAGTGGGAGCTTAAACTCCACAAGGTCACTTCCAAAATACTTTATGTCGTGTTCCTGGGCTAGTTTCAGTCCTCGTACTCGAGCACATTTCAGAGTTGATGGCGATGGATCAGTTTCAGCACCCCCACCTCAATAATTCATTTTCTGTGACTGCCTCTAAAGCTTTTGAAAGGAAACTGGTGTTTTGCTGCTTCTTAGCAGTATTAACTTTTTACATTTTCTTACAATGACCATGCATGTATCTATGAAATAATCAAACAACATTAGGTTTGTTCTCAATTAAACCGACCACTGAAATGGAATGGAGGGATTGTAAATCTTATGCCTTTCACATGGGACCATGTACTTATCTTCATTTCCCATTGGCCTGCTATGGCTGTGGAGAAGGCTCTGGTCTCACACTCCGAAAGAATGAGTTGTTTCCAGTTTGTTAAAGAAAGAACTCTATTCCATGGTTGAGAAAATTGTTATTTTTAGCGGAAATGGACAAAATGACAAAGAAATTAAATGGACAAATGGCAGAACAGTACCTAAAAGACTGGGAAGGATTGAAACTGTATCTAGAAACTGAATATAGAATGAAGGGGAAAATATATAATTTGGATACGTATGGATATTGAACGAGAAGTGAAATGAATTTTGAACTGTATGTACTGTTATATATAATATGCTGAAATTGTAGAGGTTATATACAATTTAAATGTGTTACCTGGTTTGTCGATGTATTTAAGTCTAAGCTTGATTGCCTTATAATTTTTTTGTTTGTTATTAGCAGTGTTGGAAGCCTATTAGGGGGGTGGGGGATTGGGACGGGGATCTTCTTTTTGGAAACTGTATTGGTAACGTGATTGGAAATGTTGAATATATCCCAATAAAAATTTTGTTTCAAAAAAAAAAAAAAAGAAAGAACTCTATTCCCTAGACCTCTAGATTCTGCAACGGCTTTTGCTCCAGTGAAGAATGCATAGTACTATGTTTAGGCTCAAGATGGCAGAGTTCGGGAAGGATTTGATTTCACTTCCAAATGATGCTCTAGGCTGCCTCCATTAAGCTCTATGGTCTTCTCCATAAAGACTAGGAAAACTTCCTAGAGCATCATTATGTGGAAGCTATTTCCCCCTGCTCCTCAATGCCTAGGGGTTGGGGAATTGGAGGTGGGGGCTGGTAATTGTCCACCTCTGATGGATAAATGGAAGGCCTATGTTCCCATATCATACTTTTGCCAGTCCACCTGATGAAGACTCTTCCACGTGCAGATAAGACCACCATGGGCTCCCCACTTGTGGCACCTGGACTCTTTCTTGCAAGCATCCACCCCAAGGCACGTTCAGCAAAATTACTCCTGAATGTATTTTCCCTCTGTTCCAGCAAAGGCAATCTAGCCATAGATAGCCCTTCTGAAGCACCTGAATTCATTTTCACATACATACTTTTGCTGCATGTACAGTTCCCACAGTATCGGTAGAGATCCCCCAGATGGATTGGACCCATGTGTGCAGCCTATATTCAGCACAATGGTTAGGGGCAGCCAAACATCTGTTGGGGGCAATAGCTGGACTGAATGTGGCCCTTCTCTTCATCCCTTGGTGCCAACCAAATATCAAAAGACCACTTCTTTGGTGGGTTGGCACCTACAAATCTGGCTGTGTACCAGAGCATGCACAACTCTTGTGGGGACCTCTTTCGGCCAACAACAGCTGCACAAAACCAGAAATGATTTGAAAACAAATTTCAAAATTTGCACGCATACATCTAAGCATAGTAGCTTTCCCATATAGCTAAAGGTCTGACGTTTGGTCTTTCAATAAACCTGTATTAGTACTTCTAGAGACCAAGATTCAGTGAAGGGAGCTCCCTTGAGATATTCTGAACATTCAAGGCTGGGGGAAAAGTATGTTTGTATGCTGAGAAATAATCAGTCTTATCATCTGCATTTGGATAGAAATATCTGTACAAATAGCAGCATTCAATTAACAGATCTAACAGGCTGAAACCATTAAGAAGTTGCTAAATAACTTTGGAAAGGAGTTCAAATGAAGTTTGATCGGGGGGGGGGACTCAGTTACTGACAATGAAATCAAATTGGAAAAAAAACACCCTGTATTTATTTTTGAACTTCAAGAGTAATCATCAAAGACTAGCGATAAATCTGGTGGGCCTCAGTACTATCGAAAATTCAAGCACCCATTATTTTGCCAGGCTCGCATCAAGTTATGTTGGCTTCGTCCAAGAAAAGCCAGAAATCAAAAATCCTCCCTGTGTCATGCCTAGGTGTGAAAGAGAGAAAATATGTTCCATCAGAGTAATTATAAAGGAAAGGGAAGAAATCTTTACATTGAGCAGCCAAGATGGAAAATAAAGAGATGCCCACAATGTACCACATCTGTCATCTCGTTATTTATAGTCCCTATTTTTTCATTAAAACCAAACAGAAATAAGTAGTTGGAGCTACTGTTGTAATAAATTGTGTTAAAATCCAGCTGGGCTGAAAGAACGGCTTCCTTGGGGCTCTCGTAGATGGGGGGAGAAATAAATAATCGCTCTATGGCATAACAGCGTAAATGTGGGAGGTATTAATTATTCTGGGGAGGATATAAATATAAGGTTGGGGAGAGGATATAAATATTGGGTTGGGTCTAATCAACTCTTCTATGGCAGCCAAAAAAGCAACACTCAAAATCAGAGGCCTTGCACGGACAAAAACCATGTTGGAGTGGAGCTAGGATTGCCAGATCTGGGTTGGAAACTACGTGGAGATATTGAGGGTGGAGCCTGAGTGTCAGGTTCCTCTATCAGCTCACGCAACACAGGGCTTCTTCAGAAGACAATGTTTAATGGTGAAACAGAACTAAAGACACGTGTACAGCTTGTGTCTGTAATGGCCACATACAGTAGGGCTGGCTAAGATATACTACATTCAATCATCCCCCCCACCCATAGCAGAAGCCAATGAATAACATTCGCACGTGCAGGCAAAAGCAGTGGGCAAGCAAGCAAAACAATTTAGAAACCATTTGGTTCCCAGACGATACTCCAGCAGCCGAAGAGACAAGGTCAGAGACCAGATAAGTACAGAGGATGGGAGTTCAGAGGATGGGACACCAGAGTACTCCCTCTTCATATCATACACATGACAGGGCTACCTGACATCGGGGAGGGTGGGGTTGGAGAAGGGGAGGAACCTCAGCAGGGTATAATACCATAGAATCCACCCTGCAAAGCTACCATTTTCTCCAGTGGAGCTGATCTCTTATTGTCTGGCTAGTAACCTTAAGAGGGACCGAAGCTGTAGTAAGGAGGACGAGTGAGAGTGAGCAAAAAAGCTGGCCAGATCCAACCTAGTTTCTCCATCTTGTAACATGGGCCTTACACTACGACTCACACCCCACAAATACTAAACAGCACAGAAAAGGGCACTGCTGCTGTTGACTTATGCCTGTGTTGTGGATCAATCTGATTTCTGGACCCAGCCCCAAAGCGGGAGAGGAAGGGGTGAAGCAAACAGACAGTGGAAACATTGCTGGGAGTTGAGATGGCCACAACTTTACTGGCTACGGCTGCCAGAGCCTTGGTGTAGCATAGGGTAACGGATCCTAGCATTGGCCTACTTGACTGCCAGTCAATGGACACACAACATCCAAGCCTGCCTGCTGCCTGGGGGATACCATGGGATGGCAGGATGGGGGATCCCACATGGGCACAAGCCACTGTGTGGCTTCTCCCGACACTTGAGAATCAGGGTGTCCTGACAGCCCCCAAGCTGGATGTGTCTTTCCTATGAAAATGTTTGGAATTTTTTTGGTTCTGTTTGGATGATCCATTGTTGCTACAGCTCATTCCCTGATTCAGTAACTTCAGACTTGACTGACTCGTTGTTGTTGTTCAGTCACACAGTCGAGTCCAACTCTTCGCGACCCCATGGACCAAGACTGACTTGACTTGACCTCAGAACTAAGAGAAGACATACCACCATTCATTCGGTACTGGAATCCTCTTTCCGAATCCCTCTCAGAACCGCTATTTCAACGTTCGAGAAGTCCACGGTACAAGAAAGGTACAGAGTTGTTGCTTTCGCAACCAATGGAATCAAAATTTTACACAGAAGGGTTTGGGAAAAAAACAAACCCAGGATTTGAAAAGGCGGAAGAGAAATATAGATAGTTGGCCCTGTGATGGTACTTTTAAAAAAATCAATAAGAGTTGAAAGGCATGTATTTATATTTCCAGTCATCTTGCTTCCCCACTTCAGAGAGAAGTGTCCGTGTGTGTGTTTTTGAACACACGTTCCTGTCATCTTTTGGAAGGCTGTTACATACTTCAATAAGCTCCTGACAGACGCTCCCTCTGAGCCAGGGTTTGACCTGTCACAGAAATCACTGAAGAGAGGTAAACCCACTTTCCCTCCCAAACAAACATGATTGTCTCCTTGAGGCTGCTCTCACAGAAAGGACCAGGATGATGAAGAGAATACCAGCCCTACACCTCAGGAATACTTCATTGCTGCTTTGGCAGACCTTTTTCTTTATTTTTAATCTTTCTTTAATGATAGTTGTGTCTTACAATTCAAAACCCTAAAGTAAACAAAATAATGTGAGGTTTATAACAAGAATGAAAACTGCCTGTGACGTTGTTGTGGAGGCACAGGTTCAGAACTTCCCTCGTGAGGTTGTTGTAGGGCTGGCGGGCATTGCCTGGCAACTAGCAGGAGGTGGGGGTGCGGTGGGGACATGGGGGGGAGTATTGTGGGCAATGGTGTGATGCCACTTCCGGGAAGAGCCCAGAAGTGACACCGCACATCTCTAGGATTCAACGGAAGCTCTATGGTAAAACGATAGAGTTTCTGGCCATCCTTAGAGAGGAGGACTGGCATCACTTCTGAGTTTTCCCCTCTGTGCCGATGGCCATTTTTTTTTCTAGGGGAGAGAACCATTTATGCCACCAAAGGCTTGTGGAAAGCTGGGTAAGATAAAAGTCTAATAGACTGATATAGAAGCTGGTGAGAAACGTACAGCTACCAACTCCCTTTTGAATCTCCATCTGTCTATCGATCTTCTTCTTCTTTATCATCATCATTATTACTATCATCTATCCGTCCGTCCGTCCGTCCATCCATCCATCCATCCATCCATCCATCCATCCATCCATCCATCCATCTATCTATCTATCTATCTATCTATCTATCTATCTATCTATCTATCTATCTATCTATCTATCCATCCATCCATCCATCCATCCATCCATCCATCCATCCATCCATCCATCCATCCGATTTAGCAGGCTCAGGGTGGGTCACAACATGGCAGTAAAATACAAAGAATACACAAAATTTAAACATTAAGAACAATAATAATCCAAATTAACAAAAGAATAAATTTACTAATCAAATCCAAGACAGCAGCTCTTCCAGGACTTCAGGTGCTTCCTGAGGAAGCTAGTTAGATGGCCATATGCCACGACCTGTTGCCTGGGACTGCTTATGGAACTTGTAAGCAAGGGCTAGTCGGAATGGGAACTATAGCCTTGCAGCAGTACAGACAATGCAAGGCAGTGAGAGCAGGGGATGGCAAGATGAACTGGGCATCTGCTGCCTCAGCTAAAGGTCTGTCACAACAGCTCCATTTTACAGGCCTCGTAAAACTGTAGTAAGTCCCACAGGCCCTGATCTCCAATGGGAGCATGTTTCACCAGGCCGGGCCCAGGGCAGAAAAAGCCCTGGCCTTTGTTGTAGCTAAACTGGCATCATTCAGGCTGGGGACTACCATAATGTGTTGTTCAACTAAGCATAAAGCTCTTTGGGGCACATATGAAGAGTGACGGTTCCGCAGGTATGTTGGTCCCTGGCCACTTAGAGCTTTGAAGGTCATTACCATGACCTTGAACCAGATCCAGTGCTCAATTGGCACAACACTGGATGAATGCGCACTTGCACAGACGTCATAGTCAACATGTGTGGCACCACATTTTGCACTAGCTGAAGTTTCCAGGTCAGGTTCAAGGGCAACCCCATGAAGAGTGAGTTACAGTAATCTAACCTGGAAGTGACCATTGCATGGATCACTGTCGCCAAGTCCTGGGAGGAGAGATAGGGAGCCAGCTGCCTGAACAGCCACAAATGATAAAAGGCTGATCTGGCAACAATGGTGACCTGAGCTTCCATGGAAAGTGAGGGATCCAGGATAACCCCTAGGCTCCTCACCCTTGGCGCCATTATTAGTGGTGCCCCACCAAGAGCTGGGAGATGGATTCCTGATCCCAGACCTCCACAGCTCAGGTACAGGACTTCCATCTTTGCTGGATTTAGTTTCAGCTGGCTCTGCTGTAACCACCCATGGCTTCCAGAGCCCTGTCCAAAATATCCAGGGTGGAGTCCAGGTGGTCATCCATCAGCAGACAGAGCTGGGTGTCATCAGCATACTGATGACAGCCCAGCCCAAATTCCCAGACCAGCTGGGCAAGGGGTTGCATATAGACATTAAGCAACATCAGCGAGTGAATCGCCCCTTGCAGTACACCACAGTCTTCAGGTATCATGGAGAAATCCTCTCCCTGAGTGCCACCTTCTGTCCCCGATCATGGAGAAAGGAGGAAAGCCATTGTAAGGCGATCCTCTACACCCCTACATCAGCAAGGTAGTGGGTCAACAGATCATAACCGACCGTGTCAAATGCTGTTGTCAAATCGAGAAGCAACAGCAGCAACAACCCACCTTGATCCAGGTGTCCCCAGAGATCATCCATGAGGGTGACCAATGCAGTCTCTGTCCCATGGCCAGAGCAGAAACTGGACTGAAGGAATCCAGGATTGAGGTGTCATCCAAGAAAACCTGGAGCTGTTCATCCACTGTTCTTTCAATCACCTTACCCAGGAATAGAAGGTTCGACACTGGGCGGTAGTTGGCAAGGACTGCAGGGTCTAATGATGGCTTTTTCAAGAGTGGACACACCACTGCCTCCTTCAAGCTCACTGGGAACATCCCTGAGGATAAGGATAGATTGATGATATTTCCCAGAGAGATCTGCACACCATTTTCACAGGTCTTGACCAGCCAAGATGGGCACGGGTCAAAGAGACAAGTGGTGGGCTTCACAGCTGCCAGGATCTTGTTGACCTCCTCCTGGAAGAGCTGGCTGAAATGGTCCAAAACTGGACCAGAGGATGGACAAGGGGCTTCCAGTTCCTTTACTGTATCGAGTGTGGCAGGAAGGTCCTGGCAGAGTGGTAAGACTTTGTGGAAAAAGTTGCAAATGCCTCCCCCCTGTAAGTATGGCAAACTAAAGCAGAGTTTGACAATGGGGAATCTACTCAGATCTAGAATCTGGTGGCAGGGAAGTAAAACTTAACCCTTTCCCTTGTATTTTTTGTCCAACCTATAACAGCACCATTGAGCAACTATTTACTGACAGGGCAAAAACAGAAGTACTGTGCTATTTTCAGATTACAGAAGTCCCAGCATGACATGAAGTGTAGCCTTACAAAGTTTGCCTTGCTGGAAAAGAATGAGAGAAAGAGAGAAAAAACATCCGCGGGATGACCCAATTATGAGAGCAAAGCTCTTCGATCTAAATACATAAACAATAAACAGCAAACAGTTCAAACAATACAGGGTCTGCACAGTATAAGGTCCAAAAGGATCCACAAAAGGAAGACTGGACTCGATGGAGAAAATGAAGAGTAGAAGTTCTGAATTTATTCAAATGAAGCCATGTTGATGAAAAAGTTTCTGGATTTCTTAATCCCCTCTTTTCTAAATATTCTTCTTCAGATCAAAGCATTAAACTATAACCAAAATAAACTTGTTACAAAACATACTTATTTAGATTGAAGAGCTTTGCTCTCATACTTAATTGGGTCATCCCATGGACATTTTATTTCTTTTCCTTATTCTCTTTCTGGTTTCCTGTGGGACCTTCTCTCTATATTGCTGGAAAAGAAAGCACCCTTAATTTGAAGGACATACAAAATAAATGTACAAATTGGCATTGTATGATGATATTGAAAACCAATCAGTGGAAATTCAAATCGTTTGTTAAAATGTAACAACATTTGGAGCCCATACCACCAATGCTCCCTGTAAGCTGTGGAGTCCTGTGAGCAAAAATTCTACTTTGTGAGCTACTGGCATTAAAGTTGTGAGCAAGCGATTTGGCTCCTGCATAAATTAGTTTGCTCTGGAGCCATCCTTCCTGGACTAAGACAAAAATCTGTGAGCTGGAGGCTAAAAAACTGTGAGCTAGCTCACACTAACTCAACTTAGAGGGAACACTGCATACCACACATTTCTTGGAAACATTTTCACAGTTTCAAACTGTCAAAATTGTCCTCCCTACATAGAATTTTCTGAAATTTCTGCTGATCAACAGGGTGTTAAATGGAGTACTTTTGTGTTTGTCTTAATATTAATCATGTTGCAATTTCTGATACTTGCCATTACTACCTGTAGATTTATAATTATGCCAAGCTTCTAGTCTTCCTGACTTGTCTATAAAACTATCAGTAAAGCATATGCATCTTATGTAATTATGAAACAGCTTTTATGTTCATAAACGATCATTTAACGAGTTGCCATTTTGATAATCAAATGCTGCCCAACATTGGCCTGTTTGGCATTCATCAGTGAAAATAGGAGTTAATTGTGGCCTCCTGTGACGATCTCTTGTATTCTAGTTTTTAAAGCCATTCTGAGTGCCTCTGTGTTTTCATCAAAAATACAACATTGCTGGCAGTTCAATTGCACAGTTAAAACTAACATTTCCTGCAATAATCAACCATCTCTCGCATTATTATCGAGGATCACAGCTTCACCTTGATAAATGTCTTGTTTGTAAAAGAGAAATAAACGTGAAGCTGATTTTGGCTTGAATTATACCCTGGTGATAACTCCAAAGGGGGTTTATCCTGTTAGTGTGGGTTGTTGTAATGTGGGTGGTTTGTGTATGTTTTTACAATTTAGAGTTTTATGGATTTACTATCTCTTGTGATATATGTTTAGGGCCTAGTGCTGGGGGGGGCACTATTTTTTTGTGGTGGTCAGAGCAAGATGAGGCATTGGGATGGAGCTTGAAGTTCTCCTGAAATTACAACTGATCTCTGGACTAGAAAGATCAGCTCCCCTAGAGGAAGTGGCAGCCTCAGAAGGTGAGATCTATGGCATCACATCCCCCGTGAGCAACTTTCTCTCCCCAAACTCCACCAACCCAAGGCACCATTCATCAATAATTTCCCAAGCTGGAATTGGCAATATTATTGAAAAACGAATGGGCCCGGTGAGGTGACAGTTATCGATTCAAAGGACAGGTGATGCTGATGCAAACACAGCACTTCTTGCCATTGGACTGACTTGGGTAGACTTCCTCCATTTCAAAATGGGGAGAGAATCACATGCTCTCCACTTCCCTCCCTCAGAGGCAAGATTTTTCCCTCCATTTTTCTTTCCCTCCATTTTTCTTTCCCTTTTACTGACTGAGCCACCCTAGTAATGTGTTTTCTTCTTTGCTGAATAACTCTGGCTGTCCCATCCTGTCACAGTACAATATTTTAGCTGTTGGCTCAGTTCAGGAACCTGAGGGAAGGACCAGGACCCCACCTCTAATTTAAACAACTTAAATGGCACTCGAGGCATTTTGAAATTCAAAAATTACAAAACATTTTTTTGACATTGAGGGGAAGGTCAGGTGAAATCAGGGGGTGAAATTTCTGAAGTAAAACCAGTATATGCACAGACATTAGTTCTTATGTTTCAGGCTAATGAAAGTTTCTTAAGATTTTCACAGTGACTTAATTTTTTTACGTTGAGAGGCTTTTGTTCCAGTGTTTTCCCAAAAAACTTCAGTACACTTTTGTTGAGTATTCTCTAATTATTTTGATTTCCAGAAGGCTGATGCACTCTTTCCAGTATCCAACCCCTTCTCTTGAAACACCAGTACACATCTTGAGTTTTTAACTGATTCTTAAGGTCTCTACAGGCAGTTTCTAACCACACCAGACCAGGGAACTCTGCACTCTTCAGAGCTAATTCTTTGTTTGACTGGGTAGGGAATTTTCTTCTCTCTCTCTCTAGAAGACCTATACCCTTTCCTTGGCCCAAATGAGAGTCTTTGCCTACTTCCCAAACTTCCAAGCCAACTTTCCCCCAGTTCTCCTGTCTATGTTAAACTGCTGTCACCTAGGGCTGAATTCTGAAACAGTCAGAACTCGACTCTTCTCAGCTAGGGCTGAAATCAGACTCAACTCAGTTAAGGCTGAAACCTGACTGAATCTCTCCTCAGTATGCAGCTCTCTCAAGACTTTCTCTGCTCAGCTGATGCTAACCAATCAGATTGCTTGGAGCAGCCTGTCATTCAAGGCTCTCTGGTTCTGTGAAGAATTAACCCTTCACAGACCTTTATCTTACACAGCACTTCTAAGCTTTTAAAACTGCAGTCCATCACATCTCCCTATACAAAGGACTTCATGGAAATAATGTTATTTTGCCTCTGATTGTCCTAATATTGGACCCTAGGGAATGTAAGGTTTTTAGAAACAGTACTTGCCCTTTTAAGAATTTTCTGGGTTGTTTTTTTTTTCAATTTTAAATGTCATGCATATTCAGATTTATCTGGTGTAATGGTTAGGAGCATAGAAAGCCAGTTTGGTGTAGTGGTTAGGAGTGCGGACTCTAATCTGGGAGAACCGGGGTTGATTCCCCACTCCTCCCCATGGAGCTCCTGGTGTGATCTTGTTTCAGAGCTGCTCTATTACAAGCAGTTCTTGAAAGAGCTCTCTCAGCCCCACCTACCTCATGGGCAGTGTTCTCTCTAAGCTGAATTAGTGTGAGCTAGCTCACAGGCTTTTAGCCTCCAGCTCACACATTTTTGTCTTTGCTCAGGAAGGATGGCTCCAGAGCAAACTAATTTATGCACAAGCCAAATTACTTGCTCACAACTTTAATGCCAGTAGTTCACAAAGTGAAATTTTTGCTCAGAGGACTCCACAGCTTACAGGGAGCATTGCTCATGGGGGTATCTGTTGTGGGAAGGGGAAGGCAAAGGAAATTGTAAGCCAATCTGAGACTCCTTTGGGTAGTGAAGGGTGGGGTATAAATCCAATCTTTTCTTCTTCTTTTTATATTTCATAACTTAAAGAAAAATATTGTTCTAGAGTTGCCAGCCGGGGGTGGGGGGGGAGATCTCCTGCTGCCAGCTGGCATTTCCCATTGCCACTCCAAGTAGGCGGAGGAGCAAAGTAAAATAAACTAAATGGTTGTTGGCTGATAGTGGGACATTATTTCCAGGAAAATCCGGAAGTGGCGTCACACTTTCCCAGGAATTGGCTGAAACTCTGTAGTAAAGCACAGGAAGTGAAGTCAGTCTGTAGGAACTGCTGATAATTCGATGGTTTTGCCATAGTCTTTTAGCCAGTTCCTAGAAAGTTGTGATGTCACTTCCAGGTTTTCTCAGAGGCCAGGGGAATTCCCCCACTCCAATTGGGTCCCATGAGCCAGAGGGGGAAAGAACCAGCATCCTCAAGAAAACAGTTGACCAGAGGAAGTGGCGAGGGGTCTGACCTTGGGTATCCTGTGTGAAAAGGCCTAAACAACAGAACTGCACGCCTAGACAAAGATCTATTCAAAAGAACAAGTATCTTATTCCCGGTCATGTAGCATAACCTGCAGGGGAATTGCTACATAATGAAGCCTGGAGATAACCATTATGAAGCCAGCATTATTATTACGATAATAGGTCTCTTTTCATTTATGCAAGCTGAAGTCTACATTTCATGTTAATGTTTGAACAAGGAGAAAATGACACAATTTTTTAAGTTGGTTAATGTCAATATATCTGCAAGTGCTTTATGCCTAAACCTTTCTTGATTTTTTTTCGTCTCGATTCAGTAACAACTACATTCTCATTCCGGTTTTCCATTTTGTTCCCTGCTTTGGTGGTGATCCTCTCTAGGTCTATTGCTTACACTAATATATCTTGGCCAGAAATTTGATATATATTTCTGTCAGTGTGATACTGTATTTGTTTTTTTCCATTTTAATATAAGCTCGTTTGAGTCCCAGTGATCAAGAGAAAAGGGAGATACAAATATTTTAAATAAATTAAATAAATACAACTGGGGTAGTGTTACTTTGGTCCATGAGATATGGGAACCTTAATAGAAGCTGACTGCCCAGTTGTTTGTTACCAATAGGGCTCTTTCTGGATCAGGAACTCCTTTGCATATTAGGCGACACACCCCTAATGTAGCCAATCCTCCAAGAGCTTACAGTAGCCCCTGTAAGAAGAGCTCTGTAAGCTCTTGGAGGATTGGCTACATTAGGGGTGTGTCACCTAATATGCAAAGGAGTTCCTGCTACAAAAAAAGCCCTTGTTACCAGCATCTGACAACCAAAAGCATATTCCTTCAAAACATGTGGTCGGGATTTGTGGACCCATTCCACTGATGGGGAACCTTTCCAGGGCTCCGAACCTCGAGGTGGTGCCTCGAGATCTCCTAGGGTTGCCAAGTCTGAAAGACAAGCCAGCGGGGTACTTACCAGGATGTTCTGGGAGGGGGGGAAGAAGCATGCTGTACCTACATGACCTCTGGGTGATGTAGGCACGCCAGTGACATCAGTGGGTTTTGGGTAAAACTCTATGGTTTGAGGCTAATTCTACACAATTCTTGCACAAAAAAACAGAACATCACCCCTGATGTCACTGACGTGTCTATGTCACTTCCAAGTGACTTAAGCACATTGCATTTGGGGTGGTAAATCTGCCCAGCTGGATAGATGGCCAGCACCAGGGGCAGCACTGGAAACTGGGGGACCTCCCACATGCCAGGGGGCCTGGCAACCCTAAGATCTCCTGGGATTACGACTGATCTCTAGGAGACAGACATTAATTCACCTGGAGAAAATGGCCACCTTAGAAGATGGACTGTATGACATTACCATTTCTCCAAGCTAAAGAGCCCCGAGCACTTTAACCTTTCTTCACAGGGAAAGTGTCCCAACGCTTTTATCATTCTAGTTGCCCTTTCCTGCACTCTTTCCAATGCTATAATATCCTGTTTGAGGTGTGGTGACCAGAACTGTACACAGTATTCCAAATGAGGTCGCACTGTTGATTTATACAGGAGCATTATGATACTGGCTGATTTGTTTTCAACTCCCTTCCTAATAATCCCCAGCATAGCATTGGCCTTTTTTATTGCAGTCGCACACTGTCTCGACATTTTGAGTAAGTGAGTTATCTACTACGACTCCAAAATCTCTCTCTTGGTCAGTCTCTGCCAGTTCAGATCCCATCAATGTGTATTTATAGCCAGGATTTTTGTTCCCAGTGTGCCTCACTTTGCATTTGGCCACATTGAACCCCATTTGCCATGTTGATGCCCACTCGCCCATCCTCGACAGACCCCTTTGGAGTGCCTCACAATCCTCCCTGGTTTTCACCACCCTGAACAATTTCATGTCATCTGCAAATTTAGCCACTTCACTGCTTACTCCCAACTCCAAATCATTAATGAACAAGTTAAAAAGCATTGAACCCAGTACTGATCCCTGTGGTACCGCCACTACTTACCACCCTCCACTGAGAAAATTGACCATTTATACTCACTCTCTGTTTCCTATTAATTAGCGATTTTTTGATCCACGAAGGAACTTGTCTTTTTATCCCATGACTATTGAGCTTACTTAGGAGCCTTTGATGAGGAACTTTATCAAAAGCTTTCTGGAAGTCAAGGTAAACAACATCTGTTGGGTCTCCCTTGTCCACATGTTTGTTCACTCCCTCAAAGAACACTAACAGGTTAGTGAGACAAGATCTTCCCTTACAGAACCCATGCTGAGTCTGCCTCAATAGTTTTTGTTCCTCAATGTGCCTACTACTTCTCTCCTTAATAACAGTTTCCACAAACTTAACTGGTATGGACGGCAGACTGACTGGCCTGTAATTTCCTGGATCTCCTCTGGAACTCCCTTCCAGTCTTCAGGAATGGAGACAGATTTTAATGAAAGATTACATATTTTTGTCAGGTGATCCACAAGTTCACATCTGAGTTCTTTCAGAACTCTTGGATGTATGCCATCCAGGCCTGGTGATTTATCAGTTTGTAAGCTGTCTATCAGTCCTAGGACTTCCTCTCTTATCACCTCAATCCAACAGGTCTTTCACTACCCTTCCTGAAATCAGTGATTCTGGAGTGGGCAAGCACTTCTCCTCTTCCACAGTGAAGACAGAGGCAAAAAATGCATCCAGCTTATCAGCCATTTTGCTATCATCCTTCTGTACTCTTTTTACCCTTTGGTCATCCAAGGGCCACACTGCCTCCCTGGCTGGTTTCCTGCTTCTAATGTATTTGAAGAAAGACACATCTATATCAGATGCCTGTCACTGAGTATGACCCACACAACAATTCCAAGCATCCAAGGGCCCCACTGCCTTGTATATTAGACATAAGAATAAATGATCAGTTTGTGGATGAGATCTGCCTTAGTTTTAATTACTAGACAAAGCACACAATGGCCAATGATAATGAACCTCTGCTACAAATTCTCTGGCACAGACAGTTATTCAGGGAGGGGGAATAACTAACCACTTTACATAACAACTACATTATGAAAAAGTCTCTTCTTCAAGTAGCTATGTTCTAGAGTGGCCAGTTCTGGGTTGGGAAATTCCTGGAGATTTGGAGGTGGTGCCTGAGCAGGGTAGGGTTTGGGGACCCGAGGGACCTCAATGCCATACAATCCAACCTCCAAGGCAGCCATTTTCTCTAGGGGAACTGAGCTCTGTATTCAGGGGATCAGTTCTAATTCCAGCAGATCCACCTGGAATTAGGCCAGCCTACAAAGTACTGCAAGGAACATTTTTAAGAAACAACATGTACGGTGTTGTGTGTGTAAGAACCACAAGACAAAGTGCTAGTAAATGCTGTGGTGTTCGATTGCATTGGAGAAAGACTCAAGAGAAGAATTACTGTCTGACTAAATCAAGAATTGAAGGACCCTTCTACAAACGGAGCACGCCGTTGGCAAGAGTTATTCCACAGCATGTATCCGCGAATAAGTAAGCCCAGAAGGATCGGTGTGTACCACAAAAAAAAAATGTACACAGTGAGAACTGCTGTTAGGGCCGAGAGGCAATAGTTTTAATTCAGATTCATTTCTGTTTAACTCTCTTGGGTTGCAGTGTGCAACAAATACATCTGGAAACCTAAATACCTTGTCATCTACTGGGTTCCTGGCAAAGAGAAGAGAACTGCATAACTGGTGGTATCTTCAGCTATCAAGCTGCATGGAGGAATTAAAATGCCAGCAACACACCCAGGCACAGGTGTCATTTACATTCCATTTTAGCTGCAGAATCCTGAAGTTCAATTTAATATATTTATGACACTCAAGCTAAGGTCAACCTATTGTCTTGGATGCAATGGAAAACATTGGGACGTTTTCAGCTACATGTGAGACAGGTGACAATCAAAAGTATTTCACCAAGCCAGTAGACAAGAGCACACCATACACTGTGGCAACTTTCCTAAGCAACGGATTGAAAATTTGAAATGAAAGCATCTCAATCAGTTGCCTACCTGTAATTCAGAATCGTGAGCTGTACCAGGAATTAATGCAGGACACGGTCCTTGCTGGATCTCACCAAACCTCATCCATCTAGTTCGGATTCTGTTTTCAATGACATCCAGGCGTGTGCTTCTAGGACATGGCCATCCTTGCTTGGTTTACCATCTGCCAGGACTGTCAAAATGAACACATGAACACATGAAGCGGCCTTATACTGAATTAGACCCTTAGTCCACCAAACATTGCCTTTTCAGACCGGCAGCAGCTCTCCGGCAGGCCTGTAGCCAGGATTTTTTAAGTCAGGGGGCATTTAAATTTTTTAGGGGGCACTGGATAATCAGTTTAATCTGGGGGAGAAGGCCCTGACACTCTGGGCCAGATGGGAAGTCAGGGGGCCTTGCCAGCAAGTTGGGGGGCCTAGCCCCGAGATGCCCCACTGTAGCTATGGGCCTGCTCTCCGGGGTCTCAGGTAGAGGTCTTTCCCATCACTTTCTACCTTATCCTTTAAACTGGAGAAGTTGGGGATTAAACCTGCAACCTTCCTCATGCCAAGCAGATGCTCTGCCAGTGAGCCACGCCCCTCCCTGATGGCCACTTGTGGTGGCACTATGGGTGGAGGACAGCAATGTGGGAAGAAGTGACAGGTATTGCTTGTACCTGTCATTGCCTTCCAAGCTAACATCGCTGTCATCCTGGTCCAAGGCAAATTTTAGAGGCACTGCCTTTGCAGCTTGCCTTGGCCCTAACCAGGGAAGACAGAGGAGGGGAAGGAAGAATTCCTTGGGGTGTTTAGATTGGCAAAAAAGAAGACTTGCCTTCAGAATCTAGCCTGGTACATACATGCCATGAAGTTACAACCTACTGATGGTGCCCCCAGCAAGGGGCTTTCAAGGCAAGGGGGAAGCAAAGATTGTTTGCCTTCCTCCACAGCGTCTTGCTTGGTGGTCCCTCATCCAACTACTGACCCTGCTTAGCTTACGAGATCTGATGAGTCTGGGCTGTACCATACCATTCCACATCCCTTCAGAATCTCGCTACCAGAAGCATATTGTCTGTAAGAGATTACAAGAACATTTAAAAAAACCCAAAACATTTCTTTAAAACTCATATTCCCCAACATGATAGCCAAGTTTCCTCTACTTCTCTCAGCAGAACACATGACGTTGTCAATATAATTGTGTTTCAAGCATTGATACTGGAAAGACAGTGCTATACTCTGGCAGCATTTCATACTATACAAGAACCTCTGGAATACTGTGCATGATGAGGATGGATGTAAAACAATTTAGGCATCCTCCAGTTGTGAGGCTGTCAGTACAGATACTAAGTGTCAGAGACTACACTGGCTGGATCATGCTATTGTAGCTCATAAAATCACCATTGTGGAAACTCTCAAGAGTGGACAAAAACTTATTGCATGCCATTGTCCAGTTCAGATAGTTTACCTGAGCAATAATCTATTTCCAGTGGTGGAAACACAGCTATGTACCTTCCCCACCACAACAAAATTAAAGAACCTCGGAGGCACACACTATATTAAGTTTGAGTGGTAAGCATTGCTCCAATGAAGCCATTACCCATTCTGGACTCCACCTGAAGCAAGCGCCCTATGCTATGTTAGGTGGCAAATGGATAGAAGGCCACAGACCTGATCTTCCAACATGCAACAGGATTGCTACCCAGATAAGATGTCTGCACCGGGCTCACAACAACATATATCACGTGAGGTAGAGCCTACCTCTAAAGTCCCACTCCACTGAATAAAGTTTGAAGCCTTCCTCCGAGTGAAGGAGACTTCTGTTGAAGGAAGAGCCACTCAAGTTGGAGGAAGGCTCCTTAGGCTGGAGGAAATCTCCTTGGAGAGCTTCTCCATTGGAGGAAGAGCCATCCCAGTTAGAGGAAGGATCCTCAGGCTAGAGGAAGGCTCCTTGGAGGATTTCTCCATTGGGGGAAAAGCCGCGTCAGTTAGAGGAATGCTCCTTAGGTTGGAGGAAGTGTCCTTGAAGGGTTCCTCCATTGGAGGAAGAGCCACTAATGTTGGACAAAGGCTGGAGGAGGTCTCCTTGGAGAATGGTTGGATCCACCCCACCATTATCTGAGTCAACAATAAACCTTTGTTCTCTGTGATCAAAAATTAACATCAAGCTGATTAAATGGAAGAACCAAAGCATCAACTGTATCCTGGTTTACGTTAGCATTCCAGTTCCTCTCCAGTAATTTATGATCCAAGGAACCCGTGGCAGTAACCTCATCGCCAGCATTTTTCCTTTTATCAGATATGGATTGTATGTTAATACCAAGGTCATCTCAGTCCATCTGCTATGCCTTTTGTTTCTCTGCTACTACACATTACATTCAAAATAGGTTGTTTTGTCATTGACATTCACGAACAATTCCAGGTAGTTATACCAACTGTGCAGTGGGCGGCATTGTTCCCTCAAATCAAGCAAAACTTTCTGGCAATGGTGTATAATAAATCAGTGTCACCTGTACTGAAATATGCATGCTGACAAGTAGGAATATAGCCAAAAAATGGATTTCTCCCCCCTCTATTACCACCTTCCTTGTAAATCTTTCAGCACAAATTCTTTCACAGCAGGTAGCCTGTAGCTGCGTTGTTATTCAAAAGCAATTCATTCTTAAATGTGTGTTTTGATTGTTTAACAAAAAAAAAGAAAGAAGCAAGGGACGGAACATAAGCAAAATGTTCTGGATACGACTTGCATAATCCTTTCAGCTACGCAAAAATCTGTTCATTTTAATGGTTTGGCATGTCACATCTGTCAAGTCAAATTTCTTACGGATAGCTACACAAAAGGAACACTTTAGGGTTCAGGTACTTACATTTCCTAAATATCTGCTGTAGCAGAGAATTTTATCTTCAGTTCTGGGAAATACATGGAATTAAACACAGAATGTAAAACTCAACCAACTACACTCAGGTAAAAACCTATTGCTCTGCTTCTACAGTAAATGTTGACAACTAAACAACAGACATCAGCTTTTCTACTATTATGAAAATAACTATGTTTTATCTTTGAAAAGTGTTTAAATTTGTCCTACTGCCAGCATCACAAGGACTATTGGTGACAACACATCTGATTTCAGAATCCTGATAACTGATAGATGATGGATTATTAGACAGTCAAGATCACACAGCCAAATAACTAGTTCATTATTTTAATCCTTCTGCAAAATCTACCTATTAATTTGCATTCTGGACCCCAACTTATTACTGTTCAACAAGTTATCAAGGAATCTTATGACATAAATTGATCATTTAAAGCACCGTGAAATTATCCTGTATAAATAGCA
Source organism: Gekko gecko (assembly GCA_029375565.1). Taxonomy (NCBI): domain Eukaryota; kingdom Metazoa; phylum Chordata; class Lepidosauria; order Squamata; family Gekkonidae; genus Gekko; species Gekko gecko. The sequence goes on from JAPDNY010000004.1 coordinate 194,805,558, forward strand.
AATTAAAAAGCAATCTATAATAGCAACCAGCAGCAGCCCTAAAACAAATAAAAGCATCAGTAAAACAGCAGTAAAACCATTAACAGAAAAACTTGAAACTAGTAAATACAATGGGCATTAATAAAATCAGCAATAATATCAAGATAGAGGATTAAAGCCATGGAGAACTCCAGAGCCCTCTGGGATAAATGAGTTGTCATCATTTTTTGAAAGGCCTGGAGTAAGTGGACCTGACAAACTTTCTGGGGCAGGGAGTTCTATAGTCTGGTGATCAAAGTTTACCATGTGAACATAAGAACATAAGAGACCATAAGAGAAGCCAATGTTGGATCAGGCCAATGACCCATCCAGTCCTACACTCTGTCACATGGTGGCCAAAAATACCAGGTGCCATCAGGAGGTCCAGCAGTGGGGCCAGGACACTAGAAGCCCTCCCACTGTTGACTCCCCCCCAAGCACCAAGAATACAGAGCATCACTTGCCCCAGACTGAGAGTTCCTATCTATACCTTGTGGCTAATAGCCACTGATGGACCTTTGCTCCATATGTTTATCCAATTCCGTCTTAAAGCCGTCCGTGCTTGTAGCCGCCACCACCTCCTGTGGCAGTGAATTCCATGTGTTAATCACTCTTTGATTAACTTCCTTTTATCTGTTCTAACCCGACTGCTCAGCAATTTCATTGAGTGCCCACAAGTTCCTGTATAGTGAAAAATGGAGAAAAGTACTTCCTTCTTTACCTGCTCTATCCCATGCATAGTCTTAAAATCTCAATCATGTCACCCCTCAATCATCATTTCTCCAAGGTAAAGAGCCCCAAGCACTGTAACCTTCCTTCATAGGGCAAGTGTTCCAATCCTTTTATCATTGTAGTTACCCATTTCTGCACTTTTTCCAGTGCTATAATATCCTTTTTGAGGTGTAGTGACAAGAACTGTACACAATATTCCAAATGAGGTTGCACCATTGATTTATATAGGAGCTTTATGATACTGGCTGATTTGTTTTCAATTCCCTTCCTAATAATCCTCAGCACAGCATTGGCCCTTTTTATTGCAGTCGCACACTATCTCGACATTTTTTGTGAGTTATCTACTACGACTCCAAGATCTCTCTCTTGGTCATTCTCTGCCAGTTCAGACCCCATCAACATGTATTTATTTTTAGGATTTTTGGCTCCAATGTGCATCACTTTGCACTTGGTCATATTGAACCCCATTCACCACATTGACACCCACTTGCCCATCCTCAACAGATCCCTTTGGAGTGCCTCACAATCCTCCCTGGTTTTCACCACCCTGAACAATTTCATGTCATCTGCAAATTTAGCCACTTCACTGCTTACTCCCAAACCATTAATGAACAAGTTAAAAGCATTGGATCCAGTACTGATCCCTGTGGTACCGCACTGCTCACCACCCTCCACTGAAAAAATTGCTCATTTATACTTACCCTCTGTTTCCTATTAATTAGCCAGTTTTGATCCACAAAAGGACTTGTCCTTTTATCCCATGTCTATTGAGCTTACTTAGGAGCCTTTGATGAGGAACTTCATCAAAAGCTTTCTGGAAGTCAAGGTAAACAACATCTATTGGGTCCCCCTTGTCCACATATTTGTTCACTCCCTCAAAACCCCTAACAGGTTAGTGAGACAAGATCTTCCTTACAGAACCCATGCTTAGTCTGTCTCAATAGTTTTTGTTCATCAATGTGCCTATGAATTCTTTCCTTAACAGTTTCCACCAACTTAAGTGGTATGGATGTCAGACTGACTGGCCTGTAATTTCCTGGATCTCCTCTGGAGCCCTTTTTAATGATGTGGGTGACATTAGGTACCTTCCAGTCCTCAGGAATGGAGGCAGATTTTAATGAAAGATTAATATTTTTGTCAGGCGATCCACAAGTTCACATCTGAGTTCTTTCAGAACTTTCGGATGTATGCCATCCGGGCCTGGTGATTTATCAGTTTTTAAGTTGTTTATCAGTCATAGGACCTCCTCTCTTGTCACCTCTCCCGAAATCAGCAATTCTGGAGTGCGCAAGCACTTCTCATCTTCCACAGTGAAGATAGAGGCAAAGAATGCATTCAGCTTCTCTGCCATTTTGCTATCATCCTTCTGTATTCTTTTTACCTTTTTGTCATCCAAGGGCCCCACTGCCTCCCTGGCTGGTTTCCTGCTTCTAATGTATTTGAAGAAAGACACATCTATATCAGATGCCTGTCACTGAGTATGACCCACACAACAATTCCAGTCAAATCCACACTAAAGTAGCCTGAACAGATGGAATAAAACCACCTCTTCCAATATTTTTCACTTTTAGAGCTGGTGGCTCAGATTTGATACCCCCCTCATAAAATTGGGCAGTAACCTATACAATCAGCTATAAGAAATCTTGGTCAAAGTGGTGAGGCACCTCCTACAACTCTGGAAAGAATATGGAGAAACTGAGCAGAGTGAAAATAGAATTCAGTTGTTGGGGCTGGGGGGTGGGATAATGCAAAGATACAATCTACCAAGATCACGACCAGTGTGCAGGATCAAATTAGAGATTCACAAAGAGAAAACCACAGAAATTTTCAAGGAAGGGCAGGAAATTAACGTTGTATGTAGATGCACTCTTTTTTTTTCCAATTTAGCAGCACAAGACTAAAAAAACTCTCCAGAGCTTTTGCCAGAGGACTTCTCCCCCACACAAATTGCAGCCCTCTTCAAAGCATAGTAGAGTTGCAGCCAACTTTGCACAGGCATGTATGCGTGTGCACACACACATTGCCAAACATCACAGTTCGCAATGCCAGTGTCAGGAGGTTCTACTGTGTGTAGATTGTATTACATTTTTTGTAAATTGTATTACATTTTTCACAGCAGCTGATGACACAACAAAGAATTCCTACTGCTTGGCAATATGGAAAATGGCTCCACAGCTGTTTATCTGTTTCAGAAAAAGTCTGGTCAGTTTCGACACCAGGTTTTCTCCCTTTGCTGCATTCCTTTCTGTTCCCTTTCATTCAGTAAACTAACACTAAAATGCATGGGCAAAACCTGAACCACAAGCATTTAAATGGAAGGTGTTTGCTGGAGGCTACTTTACAGCTGCAACAGGGCAACTACATAATATTTTTTAAAACTTTGGACACCACCCCCCACACATCACAAGTGATGTTCCACCCCAATTTAGAAAAGTGCATTTTTTAATTGTAAAGGTTTCCCTTGCTCAAAAGCTAGTTGAATCTAACTCCAGGGGGCAGTGCTCACCTCCGTTTCCAAGTCAAAGAGCCAGCGCTGTCTGAAAATATTTCCATGGTCATGTGGCCAGCATGACTAAATGCTGAGGTGCACAGAACGCTGTTACCTTCCCACCAAAGTGGTAGCTATTTATCTACTTGCAATTTCTTTCTTTCAAACTGCTAGGTTGGCAGGAGCTGGGGCCAGAGATGGGAGCTCACTCCGTCATGCGGCACTAGGGTCTTGAACTGCCGAGCTACAGTCCCTCCAGTCTACAGCTCAGCATCTTAACCTCTGAGCCACCATGGCCCCTGTGTATCAATTTTAGCTGCATAATAAACACAATGGAGGAAAAAGAATGGTGTATAAGTCAGGGACAGAATCCAAAGTCAAGATTAAAGGCTTACTGCTCTGAAAATCTGCAGCAAGATGTCTGTGCATAATGAGTCCTAAATAGACTGATTTCATTCTGAAGTATCCAGTTGCTGTCCAAAAAATTGTTCTAGATTTCAGGTTGGCTTCAGAGCATTTCAAGTTCTCCAAATGCATCGAGATATGTAAAAAAAGACAAAGAACCACAGGCAGGGCATACCATCGTGTGGTTAACAGCAACACATACTGAGCTCTGGAGAAAGAAAGAGTGATTAACACATGGAATTCACTGCCACAGGATGTGGTGGCAGCTACAAGCATGGACAGTTTCAAGAGGGAATTAGATAACCATATGGAGCAGAAGTCCATCAGTGGCTGTTAGGCACAAGGTATAGATAGATAGGAACTCTCAGTCTGGGGCAGGTGATACACTCTATTCTTGGTGCTTGGGGGGGGGTCAACAGTGGGAGGGCTTCTAGTGTCCTGGCCCCACTGCTGGACCTCCTGATGACAGATGGTATATTTTGGCCGCTATGTGACATAGTGTTGGACTAGATGGGCCATTGGCCTGTTCCAACATTGGCTTCTCTTATGTTCTTATGTTCTTAAGTAGAAACCAAATCTCAGAGCTTCAGAAACTCTAGGAGGAAAAAAAAGACAAACAACCACAGGCAGGGCATACCATCGTGTGGTTAACAGCAACACATACTGAGCTCCGGAGAAAGAAATCTGAAGAGACAAGGGAAAGTATATGAAAGAAGGCTTCACCCATGGGTCTGAGGGCTTAATGTGGCTTAATGTTGTAGTCCTTATTGGAAGAAGCCAAAAAAAGTCCCTCTCACAATGTATTTACATGCGCATTGTGAGTTTTGTGAGCACAGGGAGGGTGAAGTTCAGCATCTCAGAGGAAAAGTCTGATGCAATCAGCCAGATAGAAGGGAACTGTAGCCTGAAATGTACTAATCAAGAAGCAGCCCGAACACTGCCCATTCGTAAATACAGAAATGTTCTGAATCGGAACAGTGTTTTTCCTATCTGGGAGTGGTTGGACAGCTTGTCTCGATGCCTTGCTATCTAGTTTTGCTCTCCCATGAGGCTGGAAGAAGGGGCAAGGAGGCAAGTGGAGTCACCAGCGCTTCACGGACAACTGGCAGGAGAGTCCCACAGCACTCAGGCTCAACAACGTTCCTTAGAAAGATCAAGTTTATTGAGTTCAGTAGTAGCAGGTCATCTGTACAAACATTCTGTGCAAAAGCTAACCCACCAGGCGGGTAGGGAAAAGATATACTACGTTCAAAGCAGGGTCTTCTGATGGAGTTAGGCCAATCAGAGGTGCTAGCCTTATGCGCGCAAAGAAACAGCTACAGGTTCCCAGGGAGGGAGGGAGCGGAAAGCATCAAGGTCAGGAAACCAGATAAGAGCCAGCGAGTGAAGAGAAAGCTAACGTTACTGGACAGTAAGATGTTTACCCAAGCAGACTCCCTTCCCCCTTCCCTCACTATGGCAGCATAGCTGACAACTGGGGGGGTGGAGTCTTACAAAATGGACATTGCTTGACATGGTGATGGTACTACCAGGTGGAGGCCCGGAAGTGATGTCACTATGATGCTCTAGGAATTTCCTTGGTCTCTGTGATAAAGGCCATAGATATTAGGGGAATTCCTAGACCATTGCTCTATATGTCAATGTCACCAGAAGCGTCTCCAGCCAGAAGCGATGTCACCACATTGAGCGACACTGATTTTCCCTCCCATTCCCCCCCCCACTGCTCTAGTGATTACCAGCAGGGGACAAGGGAGTTCCAGAGAGGGTTGACCAGCCTTAGTGGGCAAGTGGTGTCCCTAGAGAGAAAACAGAGACACGGCAGAGATGTGCCTGACAGGTATGGACCACCACATGCCACCAGAAAAGTTCCCAAACAACAGGATGGTCCCCTTTGGCATTTCTGTGCTCACTGTATCCATTTCCTACCAATCCCTGCACCACCCCAGGGGTTTTAGGCAGGCCCAGAAAGTTAACTATATCAACTGGAGGTTTTCTTTGCCCTTGCTGCTACAACAGGTAGATTAAACAGTGTCCTGGAGATGGGGTTTGCTTTTCTTAGCACCATTATTAGTGACTGAGATGCAGCACAAACTTATTGCCAGCATGTGAGACATCGAGTTAGGTGGTGACTGCGGTCTCCGTTTCCCACTTCATCCTCCCAGTTATTCTAGCACTGGTTGCATTGCATTTGCTTATTATTTGCGTATCAAATACCACAAGCTGTTGTTGCATTCCTTTCACAGTAGCGCTGTCCGCCATAGTCTGAGAGTGTGTGTCTGTCTCACTCATTGTGGAGCACACACAAATGAACTTTCCACCAAGCACTCCCACACAGTAACAACATCCAAGAGACGGGGGGAACAATTGTCTGAAAATATAAGCTAATCTCTCCCCTTCACACCCCTTCCAGCAAAATGGGGAGCGCAGCTGCTCACAGCGGCTCTCCCAAATTCCAGCTCTGGCAGTTTGTTTGACTGTTTTGAGAGCGGCAAGAGAAGATACCAATGTGATGCAAGAAAAGCATTTGTGAAGCAGGATCTCACAATGTTAGAAATTCATGCAGGGCTATTTTTGGGCAGGAACGCACAGGAAAGGAGTTCCGGCTGGCTCCTAAGTTGGCCACATCCAACAGGAACTCAATAGCACAATAGGCCACACCCAACAGCAGAAACTCATTATGATTGGCTACATTAGGGGTGTGTGGCCTAACATGCAAAAGAGTTCCTGCTACAAAAAAAAGCCCTGGGGTTTTGGCAACAAACAAGGTAAACAGAATAAGAAGCAAAAGGTGGGTGTGGCTGGATGACCACACTTCTGGTAACATGGGGTGTGGCTTAATATGCTAATGAGCTGTGCTGTGATGGGGTGTGGCCTAATATGCTAATGAGTCTCTGCTGTTGGGTGTGGTCTATTATGCTAATGAGTTCCTGCTGGGCTTTTTCTACAAAAAAAGCCCTAAATCCATGTATGTATTAAAAAGGGGGGATACAAATATTTTTATATACACTGGATTGGAGCCAGTGCACAATTTCTGCTTGTGCTAGATGTCTACCTCAAGCAGAAATGCAAGGGAAACACCACAGTAGCTATTTGCACTAAGTAAAACTTACTGTATCCTCATTTGTGTTTCAGCTTGTGCAAGATCTTGTGCAACCAATTTCTGGGCATGATAAAGTTTAGGGAGGCAAGTGCTAGGTATTGCACAAGATCGTGCACAAGCCAAACTGTACTCTATCCATTTATATTTCCATTTGCACACCACTTGTTCCAAGCCATTGTGTTTACAAATGGTGCGTGCTGGAGATTTAGGATTATCCCTGAATCGCCACTGCCTGCCCATGTTCTATCAAACACTTCCTTTTCACTGCACAATTTGTCAAGAGCCAAAGAACAAACATGATCGATCGGGAGCATAGAAACAGCACTCAGGTGCACAGTTTACTTCACCAAGGATCTCAACTCAAAATTAATAACCGAGGCTCACCCCATTTTTACACTGCAAGATATAAATACCATTTGCTAGGGTAGATTTGAGTCCAAAAGCACCTTGGACAGCAGCAAGAGTTTCGGGGTATGCACTTTAGGTCCTTTCCACTCTTGGATCTCATCCCTGATTTTATCAGAGTTCAACTTGGGACACAATACCTTGCATTTATCCCTGGTTATAACAGCATCAGTTTATCCTGGGACAAGTGTGGGGCAAAACCGAGGTGACCTCGATGTAATGTGGAAACAAAAAAAATAACCCGAGATAATTACAGGGGTGAACTCGAGTGTAGTGTAGGATGTAAAAATACCCTGAGATAATTACAGGGGTGAACTCGCGTGTAGTGTAGAATGTAAGTTCAGGGACAAGGTTGAACCAGGATTTGTGCTGTCTTGGCTGACTGCCACAGAGACCACACACTGGAAGCTTGTAAACACAGTCCGGAATCAAGGGCAGTTACAGAGCCAAGAGTCAAAGAGCCAGGAAGTCAAGTCTAGGTTGCAGGTTGCAAGGACAAGGAGTGGCTGCTACACACACGCAAGAGCAGGTCTTAGTGAGCAAAGTTGCTGCCACGTTGACCAAGGTGCATGGAGTGCTTTTGAGCAGGTCCTTCCTTCCCTGGGGTTGAGTCTGCAAAGGCTTACAGCTCTTCCCTCTGCCTCTGCAGGAGCTGAAGTCTGGCACTCCTTCTTCACTCCTGCATAGTCAGCCTCTGGCGTGCCCTACATCTAGGGCACTCAGGAGAACTGGCAGGGAGTCTGGCCTTGGGGTGTCTGCAACTGGGGGTGCTGGGCCAGGCTCAGGATCAGCCTCTCCTTCTGTGCAGCTGCTGGGGATGTGAAAGGCCACTGCCTGAGCAAGCGGAAAGCTGCTGCCAGTCTGAGTACAGAATACTGACCTCGATGGACCAACAGTTTGATTCAGTGTAAGGCACCTTCATGCGTGCCACATGAAATCTCGCCCTTCTAATGCAGACCAACATGTCTACTCCCTGAAACTATCTTTATTTGTTAGAGTGTTATTTTAATAGTTTATAAATGATGAGCTTCGTGCAACATGTGTTCCCCAGAACTTCATAAGCACACGGTAAAGTCTAAAGTACAGCTATTCAGAACAAACTGAACAAATTATTTTGAGCAGACAAATGTTCTTTCTCTACGTTAATCACTCAAAGCCTGATATCATATCCTGCTGAACTCAAAAGAATGTTTTATGTTTTCTTAAATTGGTTTTAGATTAGAATCGTGCTTATTAAATCACGAAACGGTGTGATTTCCCCCTCCTCCCCAAATTTGAATGATTCAGCTATAGAGGAATTGTATAGCTTTCAAGTCTGTAGATATGAAAATAGAATGGAAATTCATTCCTATTTAGTGATTGAACATCATTAGCGGGGAAATGAATCTGTCTCCATGTTCAGACGCCACATTCCAGCACAAATGAACATATCCTGACTGCCACCCTGTGACAGTAATTGAATGGAAAAATTACGTGTTCAGAGACATATATAATAATGGAGGAGGATAAATATTCCCCTTGAGTCATAAAGAAAATATTCAATGGTATATTAGGTATGAACTCCATAAAAAAGGTAATCTAATGGGGCTATATATTATTTGTACTACTTTTTGATGCAGCTGTTGAAAGGAGGTATTCTTTGGGCCTTGCTTTAAAGTGCCTTCCTAATTTCTTCATGTTGTCTTGAGATTCGGAGAGGACGTGTCTGGAGGATTCTTGTGCATAAAGATGGCACCTCCACTACTGATTGGATGCAGGTCTAGTCAGAGAGAGAGAGACAGAAAGCAATGTGAGCCTTTCCTTTATTAACAATAAGCTCCATTTACCTGAGGTCTTGAGCCAAACAACATTTTGAGCCAAACAACATTTAAAACACGGATCGCCTCGGAACCATTTACAAATAATAAATAAAAAGTATTTCATCACTAATAAAGTAGCATTAAAAGATATATAAATAAAACAGCACTGGAGCTAAAACCAAAATAGAAGAAATAAAACGAAAATAAAGTTACTCCCTCTTGGCAGAGCACAGCCCACAAACTGGCTCTGTATGAATTTTGGTAGAAGAGAAGAGGAGAGATTGGATTTATACCCCACCCTTCACTACCCGAAGGTGTCTCAGAGCGGCTTACAATCTCCTTTCCCTTCCCCTCCCCACAACAGACACCTTGTGAAGTAGGTGGGGCTGAGAGAGCTCTTGACAGAAACTTCTCTTTCCAGAACAGCTCTGAAAGAACTTGTGACTGACCCAAGGTCATGCCAGAAGCTTCATGTGGAGGAGTGGAGAATCAAACCCAGTTCTCCCAGATTAGAGTCTGTGCTCCTAACCACTACACCAACTTTAAGAGATATAAAACTCTCCCAAGTTGTCACATTAGCGTGTAGCAGAGGATATCATGGATATCATAAGAGACAAAAAACTGGGCACAGCTTGTGTCACCTCAGGTTTAGCATCGGCCAACAGAAAAGAAATTCCCTGGGATTCAACGGCTAGATTATATTTGCTTAGAATGATCAAGATCCACAGTTTTTATAATGAGGACCATTGACTGCAGGATAACAATACGTGATCAATGGTTTCAATGACACTGGAGACGCAGGGACAGAGGCCATCAGAGACTGGAATATTTACAAAGCACCCCCCCTCAGTTCATCTGTGGGAAAAGCAGAAAGCAACACAATGGTGAAGCCTAATCAGCAGAGTTACCAGTTAGGGTTGCTAACCTCCAGGTAAGCCATGGGGTTGGACTAGATGACCCCGGAGGTCCCTTCCAACTCTATGATTCTGTGAACTGATCTTCAAACCACAGAGGTCAGTTCTCCTGGAGAAAATGGCTCCTTTAGAGGGTGGAGTCTATGATATTATATCTTGCAGAGGTCCCTCCCTCACCCAAACCTCATCCTCCCCACACTTCACACCCAAATCTCAGGAATTTACCAACCTGGACCTGGCAAACTTATTACCAACTGATTAAGAAACAACAACCTGGGCCCTGTTGCAGAGGTAGACTGCCAGAACATCCCCCCTGATCACAGGGTGACTGCTGCTTACTTCTCACAGCTTATTCCCCTTCAACTATGGTGAGCCTTCATGCTCGCTTGATTTAATGTCCTACCATCAGCGGTCCTGTCTGGGAGATTTGTAAACATTCTGTATCACAAAAGACTCTGCCCATGTACAGCAAGGAAAGCTGAATCAGTAGCTCATATTTTACTCTACAGTGATTTTAATGAAAATTGCGGGGCTCCATTATCAGCCCCTCTTGTTTAATCTTTCTGGACTATCTGAAGAGAAGCTAGTTTCCCTTTCATTATCTGACTGGTGTCCCCACATTACATACTCTGTAGCAAAGGTATCTTTCAATTGCTATGATGATTAGGGAGAATAAGATTAAATCTTTTGCTGGGTGACATTTTATTGCATTTCAAATCCGAGGCAGCATTTCAGTCTGTATTCTTTGTATATTTTTATGTATGCCAATAAAGGTGCTGAAACTGAAATGGAAGTTGTCAAACAAGAGGGCATGAGAGAGGTGCATGTGCATGCATGAAATTCAAAGGAGATGTCATCTTACCTCTCCTTCCAAAGTCTCCATTGGCCCTGAAGACTAGAAGGTACAGTAGACTCACCAATTCACTGGCAGGCTGACTCACACCCAGCCCATTGAGAACATAGCAGCAGACAGTAGAAGTCAAAGTTGGTAGTGAGTGGCAGAGGTTCACTGGCAGGTAGGTTATGGGCCCAGGCATTGGATAGGCAGGTGGTAGAAGCTGGTGGCCGGGCTACACTGTGCACATAAGGTTAATTAGTAACCAAATATAAAAGAGTGTCTGCTCATGTATGAAAGGGAGTGGATGTTTAGTGTGAGCATTCTCAGACTTGTTCGTAGAATGGGTAAATGTTTTCTACATGCTTTAATCTCTTGATACATGATACATATTGCAGGTCTGATTTCTGTTATATTTGTAATATGTGGATTTATTGTATTTTATTGTTGCACTATTTAGAGAGTTCCATTGGAATCTTCTTTCATAAGTTTTTTTTTCCCCTTTCCTGAAAGACAGGGTGTAATGTTTTATAATAAATAAATTTAACCAATGTGAGTATAACCAGTTGTTTACTGTTGGCTCACTTTCTTGAGTTGTCTTCGTACTTCCTAGCTGTAGGCACAGTTGTAGTATGGATTGGGTCATGTTATGTAGGACACAACATATGTGAATAGCACTGTTTGACATCAGCTGGTAAGCAAGAATAGGCAATCGTTAACAGATTTTGCACAGAGCTTTGTTCCTGGATTCAGAAAGGTCTGGGCTAGGCATGCTATAAGTAAATGTTTGTATGTGTGTAAAGTGCTGTCAAGCTAAAGCTGACTTATGGCAACCCCCAGCAAGAGTCTTTCAAAGCAAGTGAGAAACAGAAGACTCTGCAGAGGTGGTTTGCCATTGCCTTCCTCTGCAGAGTCTTCCTTAGTGGTCTCCCTTCCAAATACTGACCCTGCTTAGCTTCCAAGATCTGATAAGATCAGGCTATACTATGCTGCCTTCCCTCTCACATGTAAACATTACTACCGGGGGGGGGAATGGGAAATGTATCCAGTGAATCAGGAAGTACTGCAGACTCCATCTCCCATGCTTCTGGTGGTATTGGAAGAGCATTCAAGTTTTAAGTCTAAGCCTTCACTCCTGGGACACATTCCCACTGCCCGACCTGTCCGCCACTGGTGGCACTGTGGGAGAGACATAGAAAGAAGGTGGGTCAAGAAAAGCCTCTAAGTACGCAATCCCCAACATATGTACCACACAACAGCATGCTCAGCACACAGGGCCACAGGACTGCCCAAGGGTGGACTGACCATTTAAATTACAGGGAAATTTTCTGGTGGACCACAGCCCTAGAGGGTCAATAGTGGCCCGGAGCAAGCCGAGCTGAATCCCAGTCAGTACATCAGGGGCTCCTTGGTTTAGAGTCCCAGGGCTCTTTTTGTAGCAGGAACTCCTTTGCATATTAGGCCACCCCCCCCATGTAGCCAATCCTCCAAGAGCTTACAGTAGCCCCTGTAAGAAGAGCTCTGTAAGCTCTTGGAGGATTGGCTACATTAGGGGTGTGTCGCCTAATGTGCAAAGGAGTTCCTGCTGCAAAAAGAGCCCTGGTTTAGAGCCTTCATCAGCAATGGTATCCGTTCGCCAACTGTGTTCTCCGGTGGTCACTTTTGGGGAGGAAACAATGGGTGAGCTCATGCCCATTGTTTGCACTGCTGAGCCAAGCGACCCCTGCACTGCTGGCCTGTAGCACCACAGAGGCCTCTCCGCTCGGCTTGCTCCAGAGCAATTTGCAATTCCCTGTCTGCTCCTGTCGCTGCTCAACCAACCGAGGCAAGCTTTTGAGGCACTGGTCAGCAGCATGGGAAAAGGCAACAGAGATGGCTTAGGTCTGTGATGGCCTTCTGGACCCACACACAACCCCATAGCCAGGATTTTGTGGCTTGTGGGGCAATTTTTTTTTTCCTGGTGGGGCTGCCATTAGGTTCCATAATGAAGTTCAGTTCGGTTCAGTTTATTAGGTTTAAAAGCCTACAGGCCACACACCATAAAAAAAAAAACTAATTTAGGCTTCTAAAAAGGTTTTTGACATTTAAAAAGACAGTGGCTGATTTCCCACTTCAGCTGCCTCGGTGTTGCACCGCCATTTGCCCTGATACTACTGGTCAATTTCACACCCGAAGCCGCGGGGCTGCATTTTGACCCGCAGCTTCGCCCAATTTCCCCTGCAGTTTCGTTATCCTGTTTTTTGAGGATCATGAAACTGCAGGGGAAATCGGGTGAAGCTGCGGGTCAAATGCAGCCCCACGGCTTCGGGTGTGAAATTGACCAGTAGTATCGGGGCAAACGGCGGCGCAACACCGAGGCAGCTGAAGTGGGAAATCAGCCAGTATAACAGAAATGTGCCACATCTGTTATACAATTATGGCACAGGGTACTCAGCAAAAGTCTCAACCTTGTAGATTCCCAAAAAAGAAGAACATTTTCATTACCGTTTCCCCCAGAACTTTTCTCTCACAACTGCATGTTTTGGGCAACAGAAAAATATATGAGCAAGTGAGTCTACAGTTGCTAATGGGCAGTCGCAGTAGCGTTGACTTTCTGGAGTGCCCTGAAAATGACCCTTCATCTGTGCAGATGGAAATGCATTGCAGCATGCCACCATATATGCTCTTTTCAACTTAGGAACGGAAAGCGCGTGCAGATAGTGTGGTGCGTCAAATTTGATGGAGTGTTTAATCCCCACATAAAGTGGTGAGCATTTCCGTGTGGCATAATGAAGAGGGGGGGGTATGTGCCCCTCTCCCTCTCCTCCTTTAAATGTTTTTGAGAAGAAGCGAAGGTGTTAAGGAAGGGGGCAGAGCCCCCAATAGGCCTATTGTAGCTCTGGGCCAGCCCAAACAGATACCATTCAGCTCCAAAACGAACCACTGAAACATAGGCTGTGGTCACACACACTCAATAACCCACTTCCAGTCCATTTTCAGTGCACTTTCCTACTGGATCTTGCCAGTTCACACAGTAAAATCCAGCTGGAAAGTGTAATGTACTGAGTTAGAATGGCACTGGGGAACTGACCTAGCTTGAACACTAGAACAATAGATAATTAGGATCCTGGAAGAAACCAATTGAAGTGGAGTTGTCATGTAAATAGCCTACCACTGGGAGTGGGGGTGTATGGGGTGTGGTTTGTAATGGGCACATAAGCAGGACTTCGGTTCTGCTAGAGTTGTCTTTAGTTTGAGCTGATTCACTAATAAACTATGAGTTGATCACTACACGTGTCTTAAACCCAGTATATTTCAGAAAATGCACTGAAAGTGGACTATTTAGTGTGTGCGACTGCAGCCATACACACTACTACTCGTTCTCACTCCACCAGGCTAAATCCAGTCCTCGTTTCTCCCCTCGCTAAGGACATAATGACGTTTTCAAAGGTAGATATCCCTTTTTCCAGCAAGTCAACACCAAAATGTTGCTGACATGTGCTCTAAACCCAGTCATGCCAGCAGTGATATCACTGAAAGGCAAGCACGATTGAGTCCTTAGCTCAACATTTGTCAGGCCAAATCTGAACCCCCAATTGGAGATTAGCCCATCTGTAGCCTAGTTTTCAATGTATTTGTAACTGCCTGGAGTGGGGACTTGGCCGCTGATTTTCAACGGAGTATCAAGATTTGGATATCTCTACTGGTCAATTGCAGCGGTGATTACATTTTTAAGCCTGTCTAATATGGACAATTCGCAGACACATGACTGAAACCCTTTGGCTATGAAACACTCAAGGCAGCTTAGTTATATTTTCAAATATCTGACAATATACTACTGAGAAGCTAAACCGTTTTTGAGATCAACAATTTCCTAAGGTTTTCATCCAAGATTATTGCGAGAAAACAATCCCAAATAAAGAAAGAGAAATCCGTTAATACATATGTAGCAAAACTCCCAGCGACCGAAAATAAGCAAACTCTGTTTTACCCCCACTGTTCACGGTACAGTAGTTCGCTGCAACAATTTCACTCCTTTGCTAGGCAACCTATTTTTATGAGTATACAAAGTAGCAACTTAAAAAAACAGGTTATGAATAGGCATTTTATTGGCCATGGCTTACATTATCAGCATCACAAAGCGAGACTACCGTATTAATCGGCATTTCAGGCACCTCACAAGTGGAGTAAAGACTGTGAAAGTTTGTGCTTGATAAACAGCACTTAGTATGTCGCTCTGGTATTCATGAGACTATCTTCTCTGCAATGAGCGCAGCTGTCTCAAAAGGTAGAATGGCATTAGGCCTGGAAGAAGCATGCATGCACATGGAAACTTATACCTCGAATAAAACGAAGTTGGTTTGAAAGGTGCCACCACTGAGCTGCGTTCAGCAGAATGAGGTGTTAGAAAGGACCGTACTTCACAACATAGTTGGGGAAGTCTTATTTTTTAACATTCTGCCATGTAACAAAACAAGCCTGCCAAGAAGAACATATTTAGCACAGCAGAGTGCAAGGTTCTAGCCTAGCTCTTTGCATGATGTGTTGTTAGTCTGCCGGGCACTTGGCGTTATTAATGTAAGGGAAGTTGGGGGGGGAAATCTGAAGTGATACAGCCAGTGGCAGATTAACGATTAAGCAGACTCAGCACGTGCCTTAGGGCACCAGGGCCAAAGGGGGCACCACAAAGTTGGGGAAAGGGTGAAAAAATGTAGAAAAATGCCTTTCGGGTCATGAATATTGGAACTTTGATACATTTAACTTGTGAAATATTAAAATAGATGTTGTATTGCATTTTCGTAGAACTTTATGTAGCCAAAGCTTGGCTTAGTTTATACAGTATATTGTGTTATCAGATGAATAAGTTTTTGTATTATTTATTAAAATTAAATTTAAAAAAAAAAGTTTTTGTATTATTGCAGCCTGCACTGTATATCTGGTCGGACAGGTCAACAGTTAAAATGGACTGGGTCAGCGTGGAAAGGAGGGGGGCATCAAGATTGGTCAGTGCTTAGGGCACCAGTGAGCCTTAATCCACCCCTGGGTACAGCCCACTCTGCCACCTCATTTTGCCTAGGGTGGGGCCTGGAGATCTCCTGGAATGACGACTGGTCTCCAGGCAACAGAGGTCAGTCCCCCTGGAGAAAATGGCTGCTTTGGGGCATGGACTCTGTGGCATTATGGTCCCCCCAAATATATATATATATATATATATGAGCTCCCTAGGCTCCACTTCCAAATCTCCAGGAGTTTCCAAGACAGGAGCTGGCAACCCTAATTCTACCCCAGGTGTAGACCAGGCTTGTAATGGGGGGGTCACAAAGTTGTTGCCAAGAAGAGCAGCTCTCGCATCCTCTCTTTCCTGATGTCGTAACAAGTCAGCACCCTCCTGTGGCGATCTCACTTTCCCTTCCCTTCTATTCCTCCCTCCGCTCCAAGTCCGAATCATTAGAAGAGGAATGGAGGTTGGTGGGGGAACACCTGGGTGGTCGTTGTTGTTCAGTCGCACAGTCGAGTCTGACTCTTTGCGACCCCATGGACCAGATCACACCAGGTCCTCCTGTCTTCTGCTGTCCTCTGAAGTTTGCTCAATTTCATGTTCGTTGCATCGATGACACTGTCTAACCATCTCATCCTTTGCCGTCCCCTTCTTCTTTGACCTTCAATCTTTCCCAGCATCAGGGTCTTCTCCAGTGAGGGCTCCCTTCTCATTTGGTGGCCAGAGTGTTTGAGCTTCAGCTTCAATCTCTGGCCTTCCAAGGAACAATCAGGGTTGATTTCTTTTAGGATTGACTGATTTTATCTCCTTGCAGTCCAAGGGACTCTCAAGAGTCTTTAAGTTTACCTAAAAAGTCCTTGGTTGCCCTTTTTTGTGGCAGCCCTCATGTTCTACCCTAAAGTCCCAAGCCTTCAAGAGAGGGAACGAAGCAAAGTCAGAACAACCAAAAATTAAAGCAGTCACCTCTTCCTGTCTCTCTACATCAGGGGTGTTGAGCTCATTTGTTATGAGAGCCGGATAGGGTTGCCAGCTCTGGGTTGGGAAATACCTGGAGATTTTGCAGCTGAGCCGGAGGAGGGTTGGGGTTTGGGGAGGGGAGGGACTTCAATGGGATATGATGCCACAGAGCCCACCTTCCAAGGTGGCCGTTTTCTCCAGGTGAACTGATCTCTGTCACCTGGAGATCAGTTGTAATCCCAGGAGATCTCCAGCCACCACCTGGAGGATGGCAACACTAGGGTCAGATCTGACATAAATGAGACCTTGTTGGGTCAGGCCATGTGTGTCATATGATGTAATGCCAGGTAGCAGAGATATAAACTTTATAAAGGACACAAACACAAAGGTTTTTTTTCACAAAATAAAAAACATGCTTAAAACATCAGCACTCTTGCAGTAGTTTGTTTATTTAGCAGTGTCTGATAACTGACATCTCCTGCTCTGAATTATTGCATCAAAATGTCTGTGCTGTTGCAATCTTGAGTATGCTGTTCAGGTGTGTATCTGTAAGCTGCAAACCTACTATGACGCAGCAGCAGCGGAACTGGAAGCAGAAGCAGAAGCAGAAGCAGAAGCAGAAGACAGCCCATTCCGCTGCGGGCCTGATAGAAGCCCTCTGGAGGGGGGCTGATCCTGCCCCCGGACCACATGTTTGGCACCCCTGCTCTACATCATCACCTGAGGGGAAGCCTCTAGGTCCATTGCCCTCCTCATGGATTTCCTCATTTCCCATTTTTCATCTTTTCCTTACAAAGCAATATTGTACCCAGCTGCCAAGCAAGAAGTAAACTTGATTTCCACCATCCAGTGGTCTGGCCAGTGGCTCAAACAGAGTGGTTGATTAAGAGAAAGAGGTGGAACAATACGTCTGCCAATTCTGAGGATCTGTTGGATGCCCAGTGCTGATTCTGCGGTCCAGTGATTTCCTTTAAAGGGTTGGGGAAAAGCAGGAGGCATGTATGCACAGGGCTGCATCCCTGATGTGAAAATGTCACTATGCAGGGCTCTTTTTGTAGCAGGAGCTCTTTGCATATTAGACCACACACCCCTAATGTAGCCAATCCTCCAAGAGCTTACAGTAGCCCCTGTAAGAAGAGCTCTGTAAGCTCTTGAAGGATTGGCTGCATTAGGGCTGTGTCGCCTAATATGCAAAGGAGTTCCTGCTACAAAAGAGCCCTGTCACTATGTATGATGTCATTGCATTGGGGATGGCCCCACCCCCTCCCAGAACACCCCCTCCCCGAAATTCCCCCATGGGGGAGAAATTGGGACCTGTCAACCCCAGCAAGAAGTGCTGCGACTGTGACAATGTATCGTCCCCTTCCCCTTCCACCCATAGTCCCTTTTACTGCCCAGTGGAATGTCAGTGGCAGAGCAGCCTGGAATGTCAGCGGTGAGGGGTCGACGGCAGTGGGTCCCACCAGAAGGCCTGGGCCCCAGCAGCTACCACACATTCAGGTTATGGGGATGCCAGTCCCCGTCACAGGGCCTCAGACAATATCACAGCATGTACTCTCCACGGCAACTGGGCAAACGCCCTTCCCAAATATCTCATCCGCGGCCAAAGCTTTGCAAAGCGACTTCCGCTTCCTTATGCCTGAACTAGCAATGCGAGAGGTGCTTCCCAAGACTGTGATACATCCTGCTTCGTGGCAATATCTTCGAAAAACAGGAAGCGTTTGTTCAAAGAGCCACCGATTGCTTAAGGGGAAAACATTTATAAATGCAGGAAATTAATAAAATGCCATTATGGATGTGTGTCGTCCCCCCTTTATTTTTTCGCATGCACCAACTGCCTTATTTGAGAGGGATGCTTTTAGAGGAAATGAATATAGTGTAGATTTAAAAGCAACACTGAGAATCTAAATTGTGCTCTTTTTCTGCCCCCCCCCCCAAATGTCATTCAAATACACCTGATTTAATCAAAGGAAAGAGACCAGCGCCGCTTAATCACACCTCTGTTCTGAAGCATCCCGTCAGTCACTATTTTTGGTGTCTTCTTTTGGGGGGTTTCTTGTTTCCAAGCGTTTTGCATCTCAAGTCGGCAAACTGCAATGCGGGGGGGGGGAGGATTTCCCGCAAAACAAAACAGAGACCATTCAGAGATGAGCCGAAGGATCCTGTCTCGCTCCTCCATCTTACTGACATTTTATAATTGTCCCGCGCCTTCCTGAGTGGCAGGAAGGAGAGCCGTCTGTCAAAACCATTCAGAAAAATTGCGAGACGTTCCTTTGTTGCGTCCTATCTAAAATCCTAGGTCTTCAGTCAACAAAAGACTGCAAATTGCGGCGAGGAACAATATTTGCTTCGTGCCTCCACAGAGAAGACAAGATGGAACAGGAAATTTGAATTAATAACTGTTCAAAAATAAACACTTTTTTAAAAAAAGCGAGCCATCAAATGCTAGCAGGTATACGGAAAGAATTCTCTTTCTTCGTTCATTCATTATTCACTTCATTTCTGAAGGCTCCAGTTAATCTTTAAAGGTTACCTTCCCTACCTCTCTCAGCCCTTCAAAGGAGAATAACATATTTTCAATTGTTGCAAAAACCTAGAAAGATGGTAGACGCACTTCAGAACAGTTTAGAAGTGTGAGCTGGGCACCTAGGGTTGCCAGCTCCAGGTCTGGAAATTCCTGGAGATTTGGGGGGTGGAGCCTTGCATGGGTGAGGGTTGAAGCGGGGAGGGACCTTGGCAAGGTATAATTCCATAGACGCCATCCTCCAAAGCAGCCATTTTCAACTGGTGAACTGATCTCTGTGGTTTAGAGAACAGCCGTAATTCTGGGAGATCTCCAGGCCCCACCTGGAGGATGGCAACCCTTCAGGTACCAGAACTGCTGTAACTCGATGTCTCAGCCCAGACATGGCACAAAAACATGGCTTGATTATACCAACTATGGTAAATGTTACCATCTGAGTGCATGAACCAAAGAAGGGTTATTAACCACCGCTTGTCTTTTAACCAGGGTTTCAGATTGTTGGAAGTGAAGGACTTTGCGCTGTCTCTTAGCCTCAGACTGGCCTTGGGTCGGTCACAAGTTCTCTCAGAGCTGTTCTCGAAAGAGCAGTCCTCGAAAGAGCTTTCTCAGCCCCACCTACCTCACAGGGTGTCTGTTGTGGAGAAAGGAAGGGAAGGCGATTGTAAGCCGTTCTGAGACTCCTTTGGGTAGTGAAGAGTGGGGTATAAAAACCAACTCTTCTTCTTCTTCTTCAGGGGTCTAGAGTCAGAGACATGGATAGGCAGGACACTGATCACCCTTCTCTTTACTCTCTGATACTATCCCTTTGCTGTGTAGATTGCATCCTTCCTGTCTGACACCTTCTCTCCACACTGTGCTACTCTTTACCATCTTAGCACCATGAGGGGAGGACATGTTACCTGCATCTCTATCCATCCTAGCTAGTTAGACTAGATGAGAATCCTATTTCTATTCTATCCTGTCTCAGATTCCTTACCATAAAGGACTCATATTAATTCTGCAAAGATAAAGAGGCTCCGTGTGTGACTTTGTTTCTTGTCAGCACACACAAACCAGATTGGCTGTGTTGTGTTATGTGCCTTGAGCACTCTGCTACTCAAATAATCCTTCATAAATGATGTACGAACAAAGAGGGTAAAAGGTCTGCATTGCACCTGAAGAAGTGAGATCTAGTCTCAGGAAATGAAACCCAAGAACCTCTAAATGGTTTAGAAGAGAACAGAAGATATTGGATTTATAACCCACCCTTCTCTACCAGAAGGAGTCTCAGAGCAGCTAACAATCTCCATTCCCTTCCCCTCCCCACAATAGACACCCTGTGAGGTAGGTGGGGCTGAGAGACTTCTTTTGAGAACTGCTTGTGAGAGGACAGCTCTGAAAAAAAACTTGTGACGACCCAAGGTCACACCAGCGGCTGCATGTGGAGGCGAGGGGAATTGTTGTGTAGTGGGTTCGATGCAGGAAGAACCACGATACAGCATGATTGTCAGATCATAGTTTACTAGCACACACAACAGAACAGAGAATACCGGCCAGATGGCCAACTATATACAGTCCCTGGGAACCACCCCCAGGTCCAATTGGTGGGTTTAAACTTCCCGCCAAGGTTCCTATTGGTGACCTCTTGAGGTTTCAGGATCCTAATCCCTATTGTCTCTGAGAGCCAAGCTCTGGTAAAGATTGCTGGTGCCTAGTGGCAGTCAGCGGATATAACAGGAATCAAACCCGGTTCTCCCAAATTAGAGTCCACGCTCGTAACCATCACACCAAACTGGCTCTCTTTAGGGTCCAATAAACCACCACAAATGTGGCTGAAGCAATAAAGTGTGAAGACTGTAGCTGAAAACAAGAAAAGAGCTGGTTGTAAAGGTCTGATTAAAAAGGCAAGGCTCTGTTAAGTCTGATTCCAATTTCCAAGTCATCAGTTTTTATATTGAATTTGTCATTGCATATTCAGTTATCTGTACGGTTCTGGTAATGAATTTGTTATCTGTGTGTGCTTAATACAAATTTAAAACAAACAAACAAAAAGCTTGGCGCTTAACACATCCCATGTGTGGTGTAGTGGATAAAGTCCACCAAGGACCCGGGTTCAGATCCTCCACCCAGCCATGAAGTTCAGTGGGCAACTTTAGGCCAGTTATTTTCTCTCAGCCTAACTTGCCTTGCTGAGTTGTTGTGGGGACCGAATGAAGAAAAGGGAAACTATGTATGCTAAACTGAGCCCCTTGGAGGTATTACTTTGGCCTGGTTAAAACTAGATATCTGTCCATCCATTCATCCATTGATCCATCCAGGGCTATTTTGGGGCAGGAACACACAGGAACGGCGTTTCGGCTGGCTTCAGAATTGGCCACACCCACTAAAGCCAAAACCTCTACATGCATCGCTACAAAGGGAAGGCTTGGAGAACGACCCCCCTCAGCAACTCCAAGGCGCATGGGCCAGGTGGGCCTAGAAGGATTGGGGAGGCATTTAAATGCCTCCCCGTGCCTTTCCCAGCCTGTCCAAGGGCCGGCTTGCCTGGGCTCCCCGCAGCTGCAGGTCACCCAGGCAAGCCAAGGGAAGGCAGTTTAAACTGCCTTCCCTTCCCCTCAAGGGGGCTTGTCCAGGCTCCCTGCAGCCGTGGGGTGCCCAGGCAAGCCAAGGGAAGGCATGGAGTGTCGCCTAATAGGCTAATGCGCAGTGATGTCAGGGTGTGGCCTAATATGCTAATGAGTTCCTACTGGGCTTTTTCTACAAAAAAAGCCCTGGATCCATCCATCCATCCATTCATCCATGTGGAAGTCTCATGGTTACTAAGGTAATAAAGAAGCTTGATATCTAAGGGTAAAGCAGGCTTGTGGTGTATCAACAGAGGCATAACATCCACATCACAAGATGTCATAGTCCCAATGTGCATTGCATTGGACGGGCTTCACCTGGAGTACTGTGTGCCGTTCTGGAGCCTCACTTTAAAAAGGTTGTGGTCAGAATGGAGTGGGTGCAGAACAGAGCGGTGAGGATGATCAGCAGCTTGGAGAACAGGCCCTGAAAAATTGAGGGACTTAGGAAGTGTCAATCCGGAGAAGAGGAGGTTGGGGGGACAGGGGACAGGATTGCTCTCTTTAAGTATTTGAAAGGCTGTTTCTTGGAGGAGGGCAGGGAGCTGTTCTTGTTGCCAGCAGAGGACAGGACTCACAATAATGAGCTTAAATTACAAGCAGAAAGCTACCAGCTGGATATTAGGAATTTTCTTTTAACAGTAAGGGTAGTCCAGCAGTGGAATCAGCTACTGGGAGGAGGGTGAGCTCCCCCTCACTGGCAGTCTTCAGGCAACAGCTGGACAAACACTTGTCAGGGATGCTTTAGGCTGAACCTGCATTGAGCAGGGCGTTGGACCAGATGGCCTTTATGGCCCCTTCCAACTCTATGATTCTGTGGAATCCAACTGGACCTACCTGGGTGGCATCTCAGCAAGACAGGTAAGAAGTTTCTGATGGACCCTAAGATTATATACTCGTTGCATTTTCCATTTGAGAGTTTTGCTAAAAGACCGTGGGGTCAACAGGACGGTAATTCAAGTGAGCGAGGAATACTTCCCTTACACCCAAGATACTGGAGAGAGTCAACATGGTGGATCAAGGCAGTGGAAGGCTCTTCCTTTAATGATGGCATAGCTACTTTCATGTTGTTGCAGCAATGATGTAATCAACAATGAAGTACTTCTTTATTTGCCACCCTCAGGGATTTTGAAAAACTGCATGAATATATCATCGGAAGTAACACTGGGGGTCAATACAGACCCCAGTTGTTATTTGTGTACAGAAGAAGACGAAGAAGAGATTGGATTTATACCCCGCCCCTCACTCGGAGTCTCAGAGCGGCTTACAGACTCCTTTCCCTTCCCCTCCCCACAACAGACACCCTGTGAGGTAGGCGGGGCTGAGAGAGCTCTGGCAGAAACTGCTCTGACAGAACTATGGCTTGCCCAAGGTCATCCAGCAGCTGCAAAAGGTGGAGTGGGGAATCAAACTCGGTTCTCCCAGATTAGAGTCCAGGCGCTTAACCACAACACCAAACAACAGTTGTGTCCCTGTTGCATGAACAATGATTCTCAATACAGTACAATTTCACGTATTTACATTTTTAAAAAAACCCAAAACAGGGAGATGTATTTGACAAACTATTTGTCCTCCCTTTCAGATCAACCCAGGGCCTTTTTCCCCCCCTCAAGGATTTCAAAATAAATGGCAAAGATGCGTGTGCTCCATATAAAGCTGTGCTTCTGAAAACATTTCCCTCACCGGCTCTCTTACAAAATACAGCCCAACTCTCATTACTCTGACATTCTTACCAAGAATTAGTATCGGGGATATCTTCTGTAATTTGCTTCGTGTTGTCAGTATAGTTGTACGGATAATCAGAATCATATAATAATGTCACTCTAAATGTGAAGGCTGTCTGCGCCTCAGTGTAAAAGAGACTTCCCCTCTGAAAGAGATGAGCCGTCTTATCTTTCTTAAGATGATCATCAGTCTGGATTTTAGGCAGCCTGCTGAATAATTGAAGGCGCCGCTTCGGAAAGTTCCATGTTTGGCTTAGAAATTGTCTCAGAAGAGGATGGAAACGGCGTCCTCTTCTGCATGCACGGTGAAGGAGAAAAAGCATCCGTCTCGTATTTTGGTCCTCTCACTAATACTTGGGGGGGGGGGTCATAGGGCATTGGGGGGGTCATAGGGCAGGATTTAATTGCATTTGGCTTGCCCGTCTTCTTGTCCCCCTCTGCAGCGTACAATTAAAAGTGCGAAACGTCATCACAGCATGACTCACTTACCTGCCGTTCCCACTGTCAAGCCACAAGCGTGAAAAGTCAAGCTGGGAACTCGGACTGAGGATGGGAACGTTGAAGTACAACGCGGGCAATGTCAAGAAGGGCTAGACCACCGCCAGGGGCCGCCTGCGCTCAAACCGTCTGAACATTCAAGAGGAGAAAAGTATCACCTGCACATAAAAAGCAAATCCCAACATTCTGAGCATGGAGGGGCTTTCTTTTTTGTAGTTTATCTCCCCTTCCCCTCTACCCACCCACACAGACAAAATTCAGATCAAATTCCACTATCCAAGGCAGCCTAGGGCTAAAATGGGTTCCAAATTTGCCTCAGCCCATTGGAACTCTTCTTGCCCCTTATTATTATTTTTTTTTTCCCCACGGCAGATACTGAAGGTCCTGGACATTGCTGAGTAGACACACTGCAGTACCCGGGAAGGGAGAGAAAGGTAGCAATGGATATGGAGTAAGTGGAGGAATTTCCCAACGTGTTCCTTGTGTTTATTTATTCAATTCATTTGTATACCACCTTTCACACCATTGGGAACTCAAAGGCCAAGTTCAGACGGGCAGTGTGGCCCGAGATAGGCACGTTCCAGAAACATTTCACAAATGGATTAAAGGGCCGGTTCACACGGGCACAGCTGTCCGGCGTCCCCCAGCCATACTCAACTCGTCTTGTAACGCTTCCCTCCCGAGTTTAAAAAATACCTGGTGAAAGTGGTAGCAAACCCCAGAAAGCGCGTTCATCCCATGTTCATCCCATGTTCATCAATGCAAACAAGCTGATCCGGTAGGGATACTCCTATGCGTATGAGCGCATATTGTCATATTCCATTACGAAAAGCCGCTTACAGCCGCGCCTCTGCCAGGGGTGGTCCGACAGTGTGAACGCTCCCCTTGCGCGTCCTCCCCAGTGTGCTCCCACATCAGTCTGCACAGTGTGACCGGGAAAACCCGGAACACATTGTTCCGGGTCTTTTTGCCACGACTCCCTTGCGCTTTGAACTGCCAGTCTAAACTCAACCAAAGTGGTTTACATCACTCTTTTCCCCTCCATTTTCTTCTCACAACAACCCCCCTGAGGTAGGTTTGGCCAAGATAGTGTGACTGGCCTAAGGTCACCCAGCGAGCTTCCATGGCATGAGTGGGGATTTGAACGTGGGCCTCCAAAGAGTGTCCAGCACTCCAAATAGTGTCCAGTTTGGTGTAGTGGTTAAGTGCATGGACTCTAATCTGGGAGAACCAGGTTTGATTCCCCTCTCCTCCACTTGCACCTGGCTGGATGACCTTGGACAAGCCATAGTTCTGATAAGAGCTATTCTTGAAAAAAGAGCAGTTTTTGTCAAGAGCTCTCTCGGCCCTGCCTACCTCACAGGGTGTCTGTTGTGGGGAGGGGGAGGGAAAGGAGTTTGTAAGCTGCTCTGAGACACCTTTGGGTAGTGAAGGGCGAGGTATAAATCCAATCTCTTCTCTTCTCTTCTCTTCTCTTCTCTTCTCTTCTCTTCTCTTCTCTTCTCTTCTCTTCTCTTCTCTTCTCTTCTCTTCTCTTCTCTTCTCTTCTCTTCTCTTCTCTTCTTCTTAAACACTACACCACAATGGCCCTTGAGTGCCCCCCTAGGGTTGCCAGGCAGTGTCTGGCAACCGGAAGGAAGGTTGGGGGAGGGCCCACTATCACAGGAGAATTTTTTTTTTAAAAAAAAAATGCAGCCTTGTGTTTTTACCAGAAGCTCTTACTAGAAGTCACAAAGGGTAGCTCTAGGAATCACCTGAAACTCTTATGGTAAAACTATAGAGCTTTTGCCAGTTCCTAGAGCTACCCTTGCCGCTTCCAGTAAGAAAACCTCTGGTAAGTAAATGAGGCTGCATTTCTAAAATATTTTTCTCCCCGCCCCCACAGAGGGGCTTGGCAGTTCTAGTGCCCCAGTTTGGTCAAGTTTATTTACATCACAACCTGAGAATTTTCTTGCATTGTTTCAATGCATCTGTGTTTTAACGTATTTTAACCCAGTGTAAACTGCCCTGAGCCTATTACACAAGGAGGGTGGGATATAAATCAAATTAATAAAATAAATAAATAAATAAATAAATAAATAAAGATCCATCTTGTCCGGGATTCTGTGTCCAGCTGCCAAATGCTGCCAGGAAGGTCACAAACTGGGCTTCAAGGCAAGAAACCACCTTATACCCACTGATGGGTCACTCCAGAATCTAGTATTGAAAATTACATTGCCTGAATATGGAGGCCCTCTGTTACTGTCATGGTAAATGATCACTGATCTACCCGTCTTCTGTGCATCACACAGTCTTTTTTTTTTAAGTAGCCACTACATTTAATGGCAATGCATTCCTCAAGTTACATAACAATGGTGTCGTACCATAGATGTGAATCTTTTAAAGGTTGGGGGGGGGATTGACACGCATCTCTGAGCATCTGCCAAATTAGATCAAAATGGGTTGGATAATGTCTTTATTCCACGCACAGAAGTCCAATTCCCTGAACACCATCTTCCCATTGCATGCACAGATCTTTTCCACAGGATCCAACTCCATGTTTCATTTTTACAAGGGAATTTAAAATCCAGAGTTCTATCTTTTATTAATACAAGAAATCACGCATGCATGCACTTTTTGTGGTTAGGTGCTAAATATGACCAATCGCTGAGTTCAGCTGTAACCTTTAGACATTCCACCTGCAAAGACCGATTCGTTTCAATCAAACAATAGTTTCTAATTTGTCATTAGGACCATACTGAAACAAAAAGGCACCCTAAAAAGAAGAGATGGTATAAGAAACACACAATAGTATCAAAGACAAGAATGCTAAAAGCAGGGCTATTTGGGGGCAGGAACGCACAGGAACGGAGTTCCGGCTGGCTCCCGAGTTGGCCACACCCAGCAGGAACTGATTAGCATAATAGGCCACACCCAACAGCAGAAACTCATTAGGATTGGCTACATTAGGGGTGTGTGGCCTAACATGCAAAGGAGTTCCTGCTACAAAAAAAGCCCTGGGTTTTGACAATGAAACAGGTAAACAGAATAAGAAGCAAAAGGTGGTTGTGGCTGGATGACCACACTTCTGGCAACATGGGGGTGTGGTCTAATATGCTAATGAGCTGTATTGTTAGGGTGTGGCCTAATATGCTAATGAGCTGTGCTGTCAGGTGTGGCCTAATATGCTAATGAGCTGTGCTATCAGGGGTGTGGCCTATTATGCTTATGAGTTCCTGCTGGGCTTTTTCTACAAAAAAAGCCCTGGCTAAAAGTATCACAATTTTCAGAGTAAATGTTTAATCCAGTGTCTTGTTAGTGTTTCCAGAGATGGAAAGTGAAAACACAAGATCCGTTATGAGGTGCCAGAACACAGAAAGACTCTCAGAGATATTTGTGGTTACGTGAGAAACCACTGCATAAAATTATGGATTATTTTGCATAACTATTACCATCTGGTTCGAGTCACACTTTCTTAGCAACGTATGCTGAAAAGCATTTTTACAGAACAAGGAGCCCTGATTCAACCAACTGATACAGATGCCATCTCTAAGAGGAACGCCTCTCCTTTGGCTGACATACATTCTAGAACCTTCCGGCACCAAAGTCTGCAGGCATCAAGGGAGTTAATATTTATGAGCAACTGGGGCAAGCAAGAGAGCTGCGTTGTCAAGTGGACATCCTTTCTGTCACATCCTGAAAGCCTACAGCAAGCAAATCAGCCTGAGTCTGAAATTTAAGACTGAAGGTAGTCAGATATAGACATCCTGGTGTTCAATTCCTTCCCTCAGTTCAAACGGATGCCTCCCTGGAGTCTAGAACAAGTCATAAATTGTTCACAGGAATCACCCAAAGAACAGACTCGCCACTGTCCCCTTTACTTTGCTACCACAGAAGACAGGGCTTGCTTCAGGCAAGATGGCCCCCCTGGGAGCCATGTACTGCAGTACCTTTGGCTGCTATGTTTGTGGTAGCAAATGTTCTGAGAGCTGTGGGGAAACCATTTGGTTTCCAGTGCCACAGTGCCCGATATGAACTTTCCTCGCTTTCCTTGTGTTAGAGGAAGAAGGAAAGGGATAGCTTAGTTTTGGTGTGGGTGGTGGGGCACAGGGCCGATTGGCCATATAACTTACAGAGAAGTTTCCTGGTGGGCCACTGCCCGAGAGAAGAAGAAGAGAAGAAGAGATTGGATTTATACTCTGCCCTTCACTACTCAAAGGAGCCTCAGAGCGGCTTACAAACTCCTTTCCCTTCCCCTCCCCACAACAGACACCCTGCGAGGTAGGTGAGGATGAGAGAGCTCTGACAGGAACTGCTCTTTTTCAAGGACACCTCTTACCAGAGCTATGGCTTGACCAAGGTCATCCAGCAGGTGCAAGTGGAGGAGTGGGGAATCAAACCCGGTTCTCCCAGATTAGAAAAAAAACTTACTTTTTTCCCACCATAGAGAACAATGGAGGGAATAGGGGCAACTTGTTTGGGGGCCCATAGAATTGGACCCCCTGGTCCAATGTTCTTGAAACTTGGTGGGTATCTTGGGGAGAGGCTCCATCAGCTACCCTGTGAGTTTGGAGCCTCTCTCTCAAACCCCCTCCCCTCCAGCCCCCAGAATATACCCTATGTTTTCACCATTGACTTCAATGGCCCATAGGATATAATGGGGCTGAATTGCCGCCAAATTTCTTTCATTTCCTCCTTTCCTTCTCTCTTTTTCCTCTTTCCCTCCTTCTTCTCTTCTCTCTTTCTTTCTTTCCCACCTTCTCCTCTTCTCTTTTTTCCTCCTTTCCCTGTTTTCCTCCTTCTTCCCTCTCTTTCTTTCCCTCCTTCTTTCCTTCTCTTTCTTTCCCTCTTTCCTTCCTTCTTTCCTTCTCTATTCTCTCTCTTTCCTTCCCTCTTTCCTCCTTCTGTGGCCCAACTCTCATGAGAAGGAGTTTAAACTTCAAACCCCTTCTCTCTTAGCTCCCCCACCCAGACTAGCTGGGGACGGGAAGGGAAGGCTTTTGAAGATGCCTCCCCCCCTTTTGCTTCCCCTTCTGACATCACTTCCGGTGATGTTAGGGGGCGTGGCATATGCTAATAGCCTAATAGCTCATTAGCATACCATATGCTAATGAGCTCCTGCAGCTGTTTTTCTACGAAAAGACCCCTGCCTGGTCCAAACACCCGTTCTGATGCCATGAGCTTCTATTTGCAGGGCTTCAAAGGAGATTTGAATAAGGAAGTGCCCTCTACACCCAAAATAAGGTTTGGACCCCCACACTTCATACACCACTGTATGTCACCTTGCAGGGCACTTCCTTATTCAAATCTCCTTTGAAATACAGGCCTCGGGGAAGCCCTGTGAATAGAAGCTCGTGGCATCAGAACCAGTGTTTGGACCGGGCATCACTGTATGTCAGCTTGCAGGGCACAGTCTCCAGAGCATGGGGATGTGTCCTTTGGGGTGGTCCAAATATTTTTTGGGGTGCAGCCTGGCCGCAGTGTCTGCGTCTGTGTTTGTCCTGGGGGCACTGCACTTTGGAACAACTGGCACCAGAACTGTGCTTTGGACCAGCACACAGAATGTGTCTCCTCGAAGGGGAGGGTCTGCTGAAGATGGGGGTGTATGAAGTGTGGGGGTCCAAACCTTATTTTGGGTGCAGAGGGCACTTCCTTATTCAAATCTCTTTTGAAATACAGGCCTCGGGGAAGCCCTGCCAATAGAAATTCGTGGCATCAGAACCAGTGTTTGGACCGGGCATCACTGCATGTCACCTTGCCGGGCACATTCTCCAGAGTGTGAGGATGTGTCATTTTGGGTGGTCCAAATATTTTTGGGGGTGCAGCCTGGCCCCAGTGTCTGCTTGTGTGATTGTCCTAGGGGCACCACACTCTGGAGCAGCTGGCACCGGAACCGTGCTTTGGACCAGCACACAGAATAAGTCCCCTCGAAGGGGAGAGTCCTGTGAACACGTGGGTATATGACATGTGGTGGTCCAGACCTTATTTTGGGGTTCAGAGCTTTCCAACTCTTCTTAGTGTTTCTGAATGACTACACGAATAAGTAGCGAATAAGAAATGAATAAGGAAGTGCGAATAAGGAACCAACTTCAGCCTCCTACTCTTCCTTAGGAATGGAAACAACCGCTAGAATCTTGCTGGCCAGATATTGGAAACAAGATGGTTTACCCACAAAAGAGGAAATGGTAATTAGATTGCTTGAGATTGCAGAAATGGATAAATTAAATTTGATGCTTCAGGAGAAGGGTGAAAATATTGAGCGATGGGCTCGTTTGTATAAATGGATAAATAAGGTTTGGAAACTTTAGACCCAACATATGTATGAGAAATATTTGTATGATGTTAGGGATGGTGGAAAATAAGATAAACTTGTTTTTTAAAAAAGGAATGGAATGGAAAGTGGTGTTAGTTTACCAGTTGTCTTCTTTAGCTTATTCCAGGATCATTTTCACTTTCCATTCCAATCCTGGTAGGGTACCTCCCACTCTACAACAGACCTTATTCAGGGCCTGGATTATTTCGATAAACACAAGGAGCATGTTTGGTACACTAATCCGGTTTTCTTAGATGCTTTCCAATTGGGGATGGGGGAGGGAGATCATCACTCCTGACTAAATAATTTTGTATCTGGGGATTTCAATAATTCCGAACTGAATGATGCCCACTTCTTTATTCGGTGCGCTTCTAGCCAGAGTCTGCAGGCTATCCCCAGAGAAGAGCAAAGTATTCACCGGAGGATTCTCTCCAAAGCATACCAGACTTCCTCTAGCCCTGATTTGTTTGGCGGCATGCACCGTCGATTAATTTCTGGGCTGAGATCAGGTACTGAGTGCAGGTTGCAAGGTCCATCAGCGCTCAAGTACAGAGCTCCAATTGGAGTCCTTGAAAATGGGAAGAAAATAAAGGAAGACCCGTGATGCAGGTAATCTGGGGAAATCTGAACGGGGAAATTGTCCAATTCAGATTAAAGTAAATCACTTAAATGCTTAAATAATGCTAGCAAAATTCAAATAAGCAATTTAAATGTTCGAACAAAGCCAGGAAATGAAGACAAATGCACCACATACCAGCCTGGACCATGTAAAAGTGTGGGCAGCGTCCATAAGAACATAAGAGAAGCCAATGTTGAATCAGGCCAATGGCCCATCTAGTCCAACACTCTGTCACACAGTGGCCAAAATATACCAGGTGCCATCAGGAGGTCCAGCAGTAGGGCCAGGACACCAGAAGCCCTCCCACTGCTGCCCCCTCCAGCACCAAGAATAGAGTGCATCACCTGCCCCAGACTGAGAGTTCTTATTCTATACCCTGTGGCTAATAGCCACTGATGGACTTCTGCTCCATATGTTTATCTAATTCCCTCTTGGAACTGTCCATGCTTGTAGCTGCCACCACCTCCTGTGGCAGTGAACTCCATATGTTAAGCCAGTTTGGTGTAGTGGTTAAGTGAGCAGACTCTTATCTGGGAGAACCGGGTTTGATTCCCCACTCCTCCACTTGCACCTGCTGATGTGACCTTGGGTCAGTCACAAGCTCTGGCACAGCTGTTCTCTCAAGGACAGTTTCTGTCAGAGCTCTCTCAGCCCCACCTACCCCACAGGGTGTCTGTTGTGGGGAGGGGAAGGGAAAGGAGTTTGTAAGCCGCTCTGAGACTCCTTTGGGCAGTGAAGAGCAGGGTATAAATCCAATCTCCTCTCCTTCTCCTCCTCTTTGGGTGAAGAAGTATTTCCTTTTATCTGTTCTAAAACATCTGTCCATGTTCTTGACATCTGTCCATGTCAAGAACTAGTCAGGGGAATGTGACCATAGTATCCTGCTGAGCTGCCTCTCAGCACTGGGACTAAGGGGCACCAGATTATGTTGGTTCGAGTCCTATCTCAGGGTTCGGTCTTAGAAGATAGTGTTGGGGGATTCCTGCTCTGCCCCATGGCCACTGACCTGTGGGTGCCACAGGGGTCAGTCTTATCCCCCGTGCTATTTAATATCTGCATGAAGCTAATGTGAGAGAGCATCAGGAAGTATGGACTGTGATGTCGCCAATATGCAGATGAGCCCTAAAATGCTGAGAAAATGGTACTTCGACAACAGTGACAAAAATGAAAGTGAACAGGAGTAACAATTTACTCTAGGGTTGCCGTCCTCCCTGTGAGGCCTGGAGATCTCCTGGAATTGCAACCGATGTCTAGACTACAGAGATCAGCTCCCCTGGAGAGGAAATGGCAGCTTCACCAGGTAGACTCTATGGCATCACATCCCTGCTAAACTCCCTCTGGTCCCCAAATGCTGCCCACCCCAGGCTTCCAAGTCTCCAGGAATTACCCTAATCTCTCCCACAAAATCTCCAGGGGTTTCCCAATCTGGAGTTAGCAAGCCTAATTTACTCAGAGGTGATCTGTGTTCCTCCCAGCAATTTCTTTTAGCAATCCCTTCAATTAGGGAGGACTTAGAGTATTAGCAATTTGAAAATGTTTCTTGTAATTGTTCCAATGGGCTGTGGAATAACGTAGTATAGCTGATCTCGTCAGATCTTAGAAGTGAAGTAGGATCAGCCCTGAAGCTAGGGATTTTGGGGGGAGGGGGCTTGAGCGGGCCGACCAGCTAATTAAATCGAAGGCTCCAAGGCAAGGGGGGGGTTACACCCAGTGGCTGCAGCTTCCCTCTCCGCCCCACAAGGGCAGGGCTTCCCTGGAGCATCCAGCTCCCTCCCACCTTGAGAAGCTCCACTGCCCTTTCCCATGGCACGGCACCAGGGCCAACCTGACTTCCACCCTCGGCTCCCTCCCAGGGCTGGGAGAGGTGGGGGCACCGGGCGACTGGGCTGGCCATGGAGGTGCCGTGTGTGGGCTCAGCCTGCTGGAACACAGCTGGGTCAGAGGAGGTGCCTGCTTGCCTCCTTGCCTTGCCTGGGCTTTAGCATTCATGCTTGCTGCCTGGGCGGCTCTCTCAGCCTCAACTTGCCGCTGCTGCTACTTCTGCCGCTGCCGCCTCTGAAATCATTGCCCTCGTCCTCCCCGTGGACAGGCTGACAGACAATCAGGGCAAGGGGGCCAGGGGGGAGCCAAGACTGGGGAAACAGGGCCCATAAAAACTGCTAGAAGGCCAGGCCCCAGGGGCCCCGCGGTAGCTATGGGCCCACGTAGGGTCGGTACTTGGATGGAAGACCACCAAGGCAGACTCTGCAGAAGAAGGCAATGGCACGTGACCTCTGCTTAAACACTTGCCTTGAAACCCAATGGGGTCACCATAGATTGGCTGCCAGTTGATGGCACTTTACCCACACAATTGCTCCAATATTCTGGAAGAGACTCCCATTGGACATATGGACTGTCTGCAAAATGGTGAGGGCCTCTTACTGTTAGGCTGGGCTGCCTTTGCTGTTTAAGGCATATGGGGATTTTCTGCAGGGTAACACATTTCATTCGTACAAATTTAGAGTCCAGGGGCACTTTTAAGACCAACAAAAGTTTATTCAAGGTATGAGCTTTCATGTGCAAGGCACACTTTTTCAAATACATTGGAATGGCAGATGAGGTTCTAAAACTTATAGACTGGGATTTAACAGCAAATTAACATTCAAGGTGATGATGTTTAAGTTTATGCAGAGTGAAAAACTAAATAACAAGGTTATAAGGTCAACAGTTGTGAAGCAATAAATATGTCAGACTGGCAGATAAATGTCTTAAAGACCTCATCTATCATTCCAATGTATTTGAAAAAGTGCGCCTTGCGCAAGCAAGCTCACACCTTGAATAAACCTTTGTCGGTCTTAAAGGTGCCCCTGGACTCTAAATTTGTTCCGCCGCTTCAGACCAACGCGGCTGACCACCTGGACCCACATTTCATTTGTGTCGTGCTCTGCTGCATTTTTGTTTTTTTTTTGCACACACCACCTTGAATTTCCTTTTCTGAGGAAGACAGTTTATGAATATTTTAATCAATAAATAATAAACAGCTGGGAAGTGCAGATAGTTGGAGGAACAAAGCCAGGCAAAAGAGGGGATGGAATAACAACAAGGGAGAAGGGGGGGAAGGAAGAACCAGGAAAGGAGCTGAATACTTTGAAACACGCCCATGAAGCTACCTTAATATAGTGAATCAGGCTCTTGGTCCTTCAAGGGCAGTATGGTCTCCTCAGACTGGTGTTACTCGGATTGCTTGGTCTGATTATAGGCACGCAGGGCAGTACAGGTGTACGAGCATTCTTTAATACTCTACGTATATGAGGGTCAAATTGCGAGAGATACCAGTGGAAGAAAGAGACCTCTGGTTGAATAAATGGAGTTTTTATTGTGAATAAATGCAAAGCCCACACTATTCACTCACACAAAAATAATAACAACAGAGCAACACACTCAGAGGTAAGAAATAGAAGAGAAGAAGAAGAGAAGAGATTGGATTTCTACCCCGCCCTTCACTACCCAAAGGAGTCTTAGAGCGGCTGACAAACTCCTTTCCCTTCCCTCCCCACAACAGACACCCAGTGAGGTAGAAGAAGAAGAGAAGAGATTGGATTTCTACCCCGCCCTTCACTACCCAAAGGAGTCTCAGAGCGGCTGACAAACTCCTTTCCCTTCCCCTCCCCACAACAGACACCCTGTGAGGTAGAAGAAGAAGAAGAAGAGATTGGATTTATACCCCGCCCTTCACTGCCCAAAGGCGTCTCAGAGTGGCTTACAAACTCCTTTCCCTTCCCCTCCCTACAACAGACACCCTGTGAGGTAGAAGAAGAAGAAGAGATTGGATTTATACCCTGCCCTTCACTACAGCTCTGAGAAGCTGACGAACTCCCTTCCCTTCCTCTCCCCACAACAGACACCCTGTGAGGTAGGTGGGGCTGAGAGAGCTCTTGACAGAAACTGCTCTTTTTTTCAAGAACAGTTGTGCCAGACCCAAGGCCACATCAGCAGGTGCAAGTGGAAGAGTGGGGAATCAAACCCGGTTCTCCCAGATTAGAGTCTGTGCACTTAACCCACTACACCAAACTGGTGAATGATCGTGACAAGAAGGGGGTTGGCTTTAGATTAGGGTGATGTTCACCTGAACCTAAAGTCCGGAATCCACGTGGCAGAAGGAGAACACGGCCAACCAGTGGTTTGCGTCAAAGGCTCAGACAGAGTCCGAGGATACACTCTTATGGGTGCCCAAGAGCTATACAAAGCTTGGGGTGCAGAGTGCCAGTTTAAATAAGTTTTGGGGAGCCAGGGGTGGGCTGGCCTGGGGTGTAATGAGTAGCCGGATTGAGCTGGGTATGTACAGGATGCTTTGCTTAAACTTCCGAGATTCGGAAAGTTGCCAGGGTTTGTGTTTCTATGTGTCAGTGGCTCGAATTTAGGCGGGAAAGGGTGCTGGACCATCGAAATTACTTCGAAAGAAACAGTGCAGCATGCCCGGGCAATGCTGGGATCAGAGAAGATAGGATTTAGGGATAAGTAGGCTGGCAAGGATGACTGTCTCTGGTTTTTTTAAAAGAAAATTTATTGACAGGATATAATAACATGTTCCATATTTGGCTATTAATTCTTGCCATATCCCTTTCTACTAATTTTATTCCCCCCTCCCCTGGCTTCCAACGATACTCCGCCCCCATTAACATTTCAATCAAAATTCTCTTACATTCAATTCGTTTTCAGTATTCAAATCATACATTTCATTATTTTCCTTTTTCTAATCTAACTTTTAGGTAACTTTTCCATTACAATCGCTCTTGTTACAATACTTCTATTCTTAATAGCTGTCAAAACATAGTAGTCTATTTTTCACATCCCAGTTAAGCTCTAAATAGTCTTTAAAATCTTTCCAGTCTGCTGTGAATTCTTCGTCTTCTACTCCATGAAGTTTTCTTGTTAACTTGTTCATTTCAGCCATAAAAATCATTTTTTTAATCCACTCCCATTTATCAGGTACCTGCTCCTGTTTCCAGGACTGAGCATAAGTCATTCTTGCAGTTAAAATTAGGTACCATAACAAAGTTCTTTTTGCCATTTTAACTTCTTCTAATTTTAGCCCTAACAATAATATTTCTGGTTCTTTTTTGAAAGTACATTTCAAGATTTTCTGAATTTCATTGTGAATCTCAGTCCAAAAAGCACTTGCTTTTTCACAAGTCCACCACATATGGTAAAACGAGCCCTCTTTTTTCTTACATTTCCAACATTTGTTAGACATATTCTCATTCATATTAGCATTTTTTTTTGGTGTCATATACCATCTATACATCATTTTGTAACAATTTTCTTTAACATTAACACGTTGAAATTTTGATCGATTTTTTCCACAGACATACCCATGATGACATTTCTATATCTCTATTTACATTTATAGCCCATTTCACCATTTGCTCTTTAACCGTCTCATCCTCTGAGTACCATTTTAACAAGACCTTATAAATTCTTGAAATCATTTTTTTACCTTTTTCTATCCAAATCGTTTCAATTTCATTATTTTCTTTTCTAAAACCATACCTCATTTTATCAGTCTTAAATAAGTCATAAATCTGTCTATAATTTAACCAGTCACATTTAAAGTCCAGTTCTTCTCTAAGTCTCATCGCGAAACTTTTCCCCTCAGTTTTCAGAATGTCTCTATAGGGTAACCAATCTTTCCCTTTATGCCTTGAAAGTGGTTTTATTACTTCCGCCGGAACAATCCACATTGGTCTTGCTTCGAAAAAAAAATCTCTTGTACCTCATCCATGTCACGAATAGTGATCTCCTTATGAAGTGGTGTTTAAAAAGGTTATCTACTTTGGATTTCTCATACCATAAATAGGCGTGCCAACCATATCTTCGGTCATGGCCTTCCAGTGCCAACAACTGTCTGTTCTCCAAATTAATCCATTGTTCCAAC
Source organism: Gekko gecko (assembly GCA_029375565.1). Classification (NCBI taxonomy): domain Eukaryota; kingdom Metazoa; phylum Chordata; class Lepidosauria; order Squamata; family Gekkonidae; genus Gekko; species Gekko gecko. Next base: position 194,842,363 of record JAPDNY010000004.1, read on the forward strand.
CAAGCCAGGCACACCGCATCGTGATATAATCTAAAATTAGGAAGTTGAAAACCTCCCCTTTCTTTCTCATCACAAAGAATTTTAATTTTAATCCTTGGCTTCCTTCCAGCCCACACAAACTGTTGATTGTATCGGTCATGGGATCCTGAGTAGGTGCTTGGCCTTGGTACTCCTATTTGGCTCAGTGCCTCCTGAGCCTGTTAGGCTGATTCAAAATGGGGTCTTTTTCTGGCTCCATGTTGCCTGACCATGACAGACCAATGTGAGGTCTTACTGCCTTTCTGGTTGCAGGGTCCCTCTGGGTCTTTTGGAGAGAGCAAGTTTAGCACAGGTATATCTGGGGAAGTAATACTGGGAGTGGCTCTCCAGGGTCTCAGGCAGAGGTCTTTCCCATCACCTACTGCCCGGTCCTCTTAACTGGAGATGCTGAGGATTGAACCTGGGACCTTCTGCATGCAAAGCAGAGACTCTCCCACCAAGCCACAGCCCCCCACCCCAACAAAAATATGAAGAATGGAATGTAAAAGAAGGTGTCAAACTGGCTTAGCAGCACAGGAGGAGGAGAGCAGGGAGAGGGACGCATGTTGTCTATACTAGAATACATTATTCAAAAGACCAGGCTATAAAGAGATATTCCAATGACACTTCCTTGTACTTGGCTAGAGTAGGCAGGGCTTCTTAACTTGTCTCCTCAGGGCTCTACTGCTGGTTGTCTCTGTACTTTTCTCTTCCATATTTAAAAATTCATTTGTTTTTACTTTTATAGAGTCATAGAATCACAAAGTTGGAAGGGACCATACAGACCATCTAGCCCAACCCCCTGCCCAATGCAGGACCAGCCTAAAACAATCTCTGACAACTATTCGTCCAGCCTCTTCTTGAAAGCTGTCAGTGAAGGGGAGCCAACTACCCCCTAGGCAGCTGATTCCACCTTTGAACCACACTGACTGTGAAAAAGTTTTTGCTAATATCCAGCTGATACCTTTCTGCATGTAATTTAAACCCGTTGCTTCAGTCCTATCCTCTGCTGCTGGCTGGAATGGCTCCTTGCCCTCTTCCAGCCTTTCAAATATTAAAAGAGAGCAATCGTGCCCCCCCCAATCTCCTCTTCTCCAAACTAAACATTCCCAAGGCCCTTAGCCTTTGCTCCTAGGGCTCAGTCTCCAGACCCCTGATCATCCTCCTCGCTCTCTTCTGCACCCTCTCGATTTTGCCCATGTCCTTTGTGGAGTGAGGCCTCCAGAACTGCCCACAGGACTCAAGGTGCGGCCTGACCAAGGCAGTATACAGAGGGGCTACGGCCTCCTGCGATTTCAGTGCTGTGGCTCTTTTAATACAGCCCAAGACTGAATTTGCCCTTTGCTTCAGAAATATTTCTTTTGAATATTTTTGCCTGAATCTTGTAAAAGAGATGACTCCTATCTTATATTGTACTTGACTACATCTGCTAGGATTTTGTACGCTAAATATTGGAGAAGTCCTGAAATACCGAGTAAGGAAGAATTTATTAACAAAGTACTTGATTCAGCTGAAACGGATAAACTGACTTTATTTTTGAAAGGCCACACAGAAAGTACATTAGAAAATACATGGGCAAGATTTTATACATAGTATGAGAACTTTCTCCATGGAAACATCTTCGGACAGTGCTGGCTCTTCGGCTCTGAAACGGAGATGAGCACCACAACCCTAGAGTCGGATCCGACTGGCTTTCGTGCAAGGGAACCTTTTACCTTTGCCTTTACCTTTACGAGAACTTTAACAAGACAAGGCTAAAATTAAGCAATGTTTTATAGAAGAGGTCATAGACTAGAAAAACATGTTTGGTTTTTTTCTTACAACTCTTGCAGAAAAAGAATCTATTAGCTTTAAATGGTTTATTCTGAAATTCTTATGAGAAGGCACTAAAATTACAATTTATATACAATATATCCCCACATCTATGTTTTATGGATGTTTTTGAAAATAAATACAAAATTTATTTAAAAAAAAAAAAAGGAAGTTTTGGTGGGCTACCATACAAGACTGGGAACTAAGTTCTGTGCTTCCAGATGGGTAGCCATGTTGGTCTGCAGCAGAGCAGCTAGAGTCAAGTCTCATTTGGAATACTGTGTACAGTTCTGGTCACCACATCTCAAAAAGGATGTTATAGCATTGGAAAAAGTGCAGAGAAGGGCAACTAGAATGATAAAAGGGTTGGAACACCTTCCCTATGAAGAAAGGTTAAAATGCTTGGGACTCCTTAGCTTGGAGAAATGACGGCTGAGGGGTGACATGATCGAGGTTTATAAGATTATGAATGGGATTGAGCAGGTTGAAAAAGAAGTACTTTTCTCCCTTTCTCACAATACAAGAACTCGTGGGCACTCCATGAAATTGCTGAACAGTCGGGTTAGAACAGATAAAAGGAAATACTTCTTCACCCAAAGAGTGATTAACATATGGAATTCACTGCCACAGGAGGTGGTGGCAGCTGCAAGCATGGACAGTTTCAAGAGGAAATTAGATAAACATATGGAGCAGAAGTCCACCAGTGGCTATTAGCCACAGGGTATAGATGGGAACTCTCAGTCTGGGGCAGGTGATGCACTCTATTCTTGGTGCTGGAGGGGGCAGCAGTGAGAAGGCTTCTAGTGTCCTGGCCCCACTGCTGGACCTCCTGATGGCACCTGGTATATTTTGGCCGCTGTGTGACAGAGTGTTGGACTAGATGGGCCATTGGCCTGATTCAACATTGGCTTCTCTTATGTTCTTATATTCTTATGTTTAGTAGCACCTTAAAGTTTTTCAGGGCATCAGCTTTCGAGAGTAAGCGTTCCCTTTGTATCTGATGAACAGAACCTCGACTCTCGAAAGTTAATACCCCCAAAATCCTGTTGGTCTCTGAGGCGCTTCTGGACTCCAATCTAAGTTTTATGGAGCTCCCATGAGCATCCGATGTGTTTCTCTTCAGATACTTCTTGGGCTGACTGAACCGACACTGGTTCTTTATCTGGCATGCTTCACCAGCATGTCTCCAATCTAATTAGACTAAATTGTTTTGCTGTATCTTTTCTCTTCCTCACAAGGAAGAGAAGCCTGAAGCCTGGCTGATACCAGAGATGGAAACATGCCCTACAATCTATTTCTTTAATATATTCAGGGGGAACGTCCACCACCTCCCCCCCAAAAAAAACCCTTTATCTTAAATTACTCTTACAGAACCACATCTCATTACCTCAGTTTAACTCTCAGAGTCTCTAAAGATTTCCAGAACCTTCCAGCAATGTTGTCCATAATCAGACATTTGATTCTATGCCGTCTAGCATCTCCCAACTCCCTACAGTACTGAAAAGATGATAATGTTAAAAGAAAATAATGTTAGAACATGGTTGGTTGGGGCACAAGGAAGGAAAAACAGTTTGTTAGCTGTGAACGCAGCTGAAAGTATAAAATCAGGGAGAAAGAAAATGGGGGGGGGGGCTACAGTAGTTATGGAAGTATTTGGTTGAAGTAAAAAGGATATTGACTGAAGTGAAAAAGAAGGAAGTGAATTTGCTATTCTGAAATCAATATATTGGAGTCTATTGGTTAGACTCCTGGGTCAGGAAAGCCCAGGTCGAAACCCCCACTGGGTGAATCTGGGCCAGCCAAGCCCTCTCTCATCTTAGCCTACCTCACAGGGTTGTTGTGAGTAAAATGGGGAAGGGAGACCTATTTATGCTGCGCTTAGTTCCTAAGAAGAAGGGTGGGATAAAATTGTGACAAATTAGGCACCAGTGAGCAAAACTCAGGGGTCTTCATTCGTGCAACTATCCTCATTATAGCTCGGCACGGGAAAGAGCTGCTTCTGGCTTGCTCTCTGGGGCATTATGGTGCCACCACTGCAGACCTCCAAAGGATGCTACAGCGGCTTATAATGTTGCAGTGACTGAGAGGCATGAGGGCCAGGAGGGTTCTCTTTAGTCCAAACAAACTTCCTGAAACCGGCCTTGTCCCTCAACAAACTCGTGACAAAAACTTGGCTGCATTCTGACTGGGTGACTTCTCCCAGGCCATCCACTCTGACAGTTGTGTGGGGGGGGGGTGCGTAGAAATGCGGCCTGTCAAAGCTCCCACAGGAATTACCCCTGCTTCCTCAGAGGAGTGAGCTGTGCGTGTTAAGTGCCCTCATCTTGCTTCTGATTTGTGGTGACCCTAGGACCTCCAGAACATGGGGTTCAATGTGGCCAAGTGCAAAGTGATGCACATTTGAGACCAAAATCCTAAACATAAATCTGAACTGGCCTGAACTGGCAGAGACTGACCAGGAGAGAGATCTTGGAGTCGTAGTAGATAACTCAATGAAAATGTCTAGACAGTGTGTAACTGCAATAAAGAAGGCCAACGCTATGCTGGGGATTATTAGGAAGGGAATTGAAAACAAATCAGCCAGTATCATAATGCCCCTGTATAAGTCATTGGTGCAACCTCATTTGGAATACTGTGTACAGTTCTGGTCACCACACCTCAAAAAAGGATATTATAGGATTGGAAAAAGTGCAGAGAAGGGCAACTAGAATGATAAAAGGGTTGGAACACTTTCCCTGTGAAGAAAGGTTAAAACGCTTGGGGCTCTTTAGCTTGGAGAAATGACGGCTGGGGGGTGACATGATCGAGGTCTATAAGATTATGCATGGGATAGAGCAGGTTAAGAAAGAAGTACTTTTCTCCCTTTCTCACAATACAAGAACTCATGGGCACTCAGTGAAATTGCTGAGCAGTCAGGTTAGAATGGATAAAAGGAAGTAATTTTTCACCCAAAGAGTGATTAACACATGGAATTCACTGCCACAGGAGGTGGTGGCAGCTACAAGCATGGACAGTTTCAAGAGGGAATTAGATTAACATATGGAGCAGATGTTCATCAGTGGCTATTAGCCACAAGGTATAGATAGGAACTCTCAGGCTGGGGCAAGTGATGCACTCTATTCTTGGTGCTGGTGGGGGCAGCAGAGGGAAGGCTTCTAGTGTCCTGGCCCCACTGCTGGACCTCCTGATGGCACCTGGTGTTTTTGGCCACTGTGTGACAGAGTGTTGGCCTAGATGGGCCATTGGCCTGATTCAACATTGGCTTCTCTTATGTTCTTATAACATTCTATTGATAGCAGCCTTGCTCGGGTCTTGCGAACTGAGGGCGTTTGTGGCTTCCTGGACTGAGTCAATCCATCAAACGTTGGTTCTTCCTCTTTTCCTGCTGGAAGTGAGCTACCGTATCATACTATTCCAGCCGCTCCAGTGTGGCTGGTAGTCCTTTTTTTATGGTGTCTATGTGAGAGGAGAATGTTTGGCACGCACACTGTTTGTTAATTTACCCTTCTAATTTGTCTGACGTTCTTGATCTGAAAACTCTGCAGGCTATGCCACTTTAAAAAAGTCCTCCACTATTCAGCTTCTGGCTGTGTTCCTCACCGATTAATATGCAGAGGCAAAACCTACCTTAAGGCGCTTTTCCTGAATCAAACAGGTAGGAAGTTTCAAAGCAGAGACAATATGAAAAGCACTACATCGCACCTTTCTCCCAGAGGTCCTTATCTGATGGTTCTTTAAGCAACGGGAAGGTAAATATTTCGGTAGCTGTTTAATATATTAATTAAGAAGCAGGTATGGAGTGCATTAGAACAGGAGGCTCTGTGTCTCTCCTATCAGAAAGACTTGATGAAACAAGAAAGAGCCCACCTCGCCCACCCTTGTAACAGGTCTTCGAAAGGGCTGACTCTAAACAGAGGCATGACATATTAAAGCCGAAGGGGGGGGGGAAATCTGTACAGAAGATTAAAACCTTATCTTTGCAGGAACTTGAAACCTATTGTCTGCTTAATTGAAGATCATTCCGGAGAACGTCTAATGAATACAAAGTCAAATCATTTTTCTCCGATGAGCGATAGACATTTGCTTCAGAAACTGAGCCGGGGCCATTTCTGCCTTGCATTTCAAGGGCATTTAGACATCTGTAAAGTCTCAATTTTTTATTATAATTTCATGCCAGGGAAGTACAAAAGACTGTCTGAGTCAATAAAAAGCTATTCGGGGAACAGACAAAACTTTAATGAGATAGTGAAGAGATTTCTCATTTAAAGAGTCATGGCTGATGTGTCTATAATGCAATAACTTTTTGGAATGCTGATTAACATGTGGGCACTCTTTGTGTGTGTGGAAGAGGCGGAAGGTTATCATATGTGGTCCACAGCACTACAGACTGAGGAAAGCTACACTTGTTCTGGACATCTATGAAGGAAAGGGCTTTGGCATGAGACCTCAATGAGAACTTCGAGAAGAATCTAAGTAAAACAGGCTGTTGACCTACTGAACAGGGATACCGAGCAAAGTTCTAACTCCATCTCCTATTGGGACATTTGGTTAATACAGCAGAATTTGCCCAGTCACAGAAGCGTGATATCGCATGCAGTAAAATTAAACTCCCAAGTACTATATTGCAAAAGTAAGATTTATGTGGGTAACCGTGTTGGTCTGAAGCAAAAGGACAAAGTTCGAATCCAGTGGCACTTTTAAGACCTACAATTCTGGGTATAAGCGTTTGTGTGCATGTGTACCTCTTCAGCTACGCTGAAACAGACTTCCTCAGGTGGGCATGCACACAAAGGCTTATACTCAGAATTAAACTTTTTTGCTCTTAAAGGCACCACTGGACTCAAACTTTGTTCTATCGCAAAAGTGGAACGCCTGTCTATGTTTTACTTGCATTTTATGCGACTTGGAAGCCGCCCTGAGCGTGCTTTGCGGGGAGGGCGGGGTACAAATTTAACAATAAATAAATAAATATTTAGGTAGATCCAGTTTACATTCAGGTTGCAGTTGAAAGGAGAGAGAGAGAAACCAATCTAAAGAGTACTTTCCTGTCACAAGTGGCCAGATAATCAGGTGTGGAAGTATGAGGGCACTGTTTCTACAGGAGACGCCTGTGGCGAAGTGTGATTCCATAAAGAGCCATGTGAAGAGAAAGAGCTGAAAAGCCGGGGGGGGGTCAGAGAGCAGCTCCCAGGTACTCACCTGGCATCTTACTTTGCTGTTCTGTAGGCATCCAGTCCAAGACATTCCTCTTTACCCAGTCTTTTAACTGAGAGGTTCCATCTTATATATAAGGATGGTGAATGCCTCTTAGTTGTTTTATTAGTACAGACTGTTATTATTACAGATTTTTATTTATTGTTTTTACTTCAAGAGCTGCCTCAAGTAGGCCTTTGGAAATGGGGCAGACACATTTTCTAAATAAATATTTTAATTCATTTACTTCCCATCTTTCTCCCCTAATGGGGAGCCAGAGCTGTTTATATCATTCTCCTCTACAGTTTGGTGTAGTGGTTAAGTGCGTGGACTCTAATCTGGGAGAACCGGGTTTGATTCCCCACTCCTCCACTTGCAGCTGCTGGATGACCTTGGGCAAGCCATAGTTCTGTCAGAGCTGTTCTTGAAAAAGAGCAGTTGCTGACAGAGCTCTCTCAGCCCCACCCACCTTGCAGGGTGTCTGTTGTGGGGAGGGGAAGGGAAAGGAGTTTGTAAGCTGCTCTGAGACTCCAAGTGAAGGGCGGGGTATAAATCCAATCTCTTCTTCTCTTCTTCTTCCATTTTTTTCTTGCAAGAACCCCATGAGGTAGATTGGTCTGAGGAGGTGTGACAGGCCCAAGGTCACCCAGAGAGTTCCCATAGCATGAGTGGAGATTCGAACCTGAGTCTCCTGACATTCTTAACCATTACACCACTCTGGGTCTCCAGTACTAGTCTGATTCTTTTTCTCGGTCCCATTCTATGGTGGCCATGAGTTTGCCATGCATTCGATCGCATTTTCTTTGCTTGCTTAAAACAGAAGGATATTATGTATATTATATACAGCCTTTGCGTTCTTTCCCCTTGACTGACCAAAGCCAATATTCACGAATTACAAATTTCACAAATTTGCTTCGGTTAGCCTGAAGCAAAAAGTAAATCATTTCAGAGAACACCAAGCTCTTCCAGCATGTATTTGGAGTCAGAATATAGGCATGTCAACCTCTTGAAATGTCAAGGTCCCTCGTATGGCAATGTACTCCTTTCTAATAGAGTTTATGCAACATGTGCTACATAAGGACCACCTCTCTTGCAATGCTCTGCTTCAACAGCTTCACTTAGGGTTACCAACTCCAGGTTGGGAAATCCAGAGGGTAGATCCTGGGGATAGTGAGGTTTGGGGACAGGACAGGAGGGAACTCAGTTGGGTATAATCCCACAAAATCAACCCTCCAAAACTGCCATTTCCACCAGGGGAACAGGTCTCTGTACATTGGAGATGAAATTCCCAGAGCTCTCCAGGCCCCACCAGCAGGTTGCCGACTGTCAGGGTCAACAACAAGCAGGTCCAAACACACTCTCCAGGGAAAGTTATGCTTTATTGGAATACTGTTTCATTGCCAAGTAGTACAGGTACATTGTCAGGAATAGTGCTTATTGCAAGGGACTCAATACATATACTCTGATGCTTCCTCTAGCTAAGCAAATGAAATCCAAGCGCGCGCACGGGAATCCTCCCGGCGGGACATTACATCATAACGTGAGACTCTCCCCAACTCCCTGAGAGCAGAAACATTCACACCAATACTGGAACTCAAGCCCTCCCTTCTCGACAAGGTTACACTGATAGAGCCATCTGGCCAAGCCAGTTCACATGACCGGAGAAGCGCCTCCCTTCTGTTACCCACAGTAGCCAAGCAAAGCAAGCGTGTGCGCATGCGTCTAGGTCAGGGATGAAAGAACACAAAGAAAGTATGGCAGCTAGCTGACACCGACCCTAACTTCATGTGCTGCTTAGCTGGACATGCAATCCGGAATCAGGTTGAACAACAAAGCCAAAGGTCAAATAGCTGGGAAATCAGTTCAAAGTTGCTGGGATCGGGAACAAGGAGCGGTTGCTACACACCAGGGCAGACCTGAGTATGCAGAGTTGCTACTGCACTGAGGTAGGTGTGTGGCGTGTTTATGAGCAGGTCCTCCTTTCCCTGGGAGTCACATCTGCCAAGACTTACAACTCCTCCCATTGCCTTTGCAAGAGCTGCGGTCTGGCACTCCTTCTTCGCTCCTGCATAGTCAGCCTCTGATGTGCCCTACATCTGGGGCACTCAGGAGAACTGGGTGGAGTGTCTGGCCTCGGGGTGTCTTCAACTGGGGGTGCTGGGCCAGGCGCAGGATCCATCTCTCCTTCTGGCCACACCTCCTGTGCAGCTGCTGGGGGCTCTTCCTCCTCAGGTACTGTTGGGGGTTCTTCTTCTGGGCTGACTCCGGAGGAGGCTGGGTTGCTCCCTGCCCCTTCCTCATCTGAGGAGGAGTCAGCCTCAGAAGAGCCAGGACCCATGACACTTCACTCCTCTGGCCAAGGTCTTCAGAAGTCGCCACCCTGCAAATGGGTAAGATCAGCTAATGGCCATGCATGCGCATTCTTTGGGGTGGCTCCCACAAAGTGGAACCACCTGCCTGAGGTCGGGTGGGCCTCCTCGATGCGTTCACTTCACAGAACGCACAACACTGAAATTTTCAAGTGTTTTGCAAAAGGATTAGAGCGGTAGCACAATGAAAGTGGGGGGAAGTTGTTTTTATAAAGGGATGAGCAGACCTGTGAAACTTGGAGGGAAGGGAATTTTACTCACCCGCCCCCCGCCCCTTCTCAACCACTCTGCCCATCCCCGTGCCCTCCCAACCCCCGCCCCCGCCCACCCACTATGCCACCCCCACTCTCCCAGTTGTCTGGCTCATGCTGCAGCATCAGCTGCCGCAGTGGCTGAGTCAGCCGGTCAGTGGCAGGGGGACATAGTGGGGAGATGGTAGGGGCTCCCGCTCACCCTTGTTTACCCACCCACCTCTGGAGCTGCTGACCATGAGGGAGTGGGAGGGAGGAGTCAGGGCACCTTGGACTACACCCACCTACTGCTACCCGTGGGAAATAGAATGTTCCTGCCAGGCCCATAGCCAGAAAATTTGCAATGGGGGAGTGGGATTAGATTAATCAATTAGACAACCACTAATTGGATTAAGCACCACTCAGCCATCCCATTTGCTGCATCCCCATATTCCACTTCCCTGTCCCTGATACAAACTGGCACATCCTTCCCATTCAGCCATTGAAATGTTTGTGTGCCTGCTCGAAGGAGACACCGGCCAGGCCTTGGGGGGCTATTGCAGAAGATGCTGTCTCCCAAGGAAGAAAGGAGGTGCTTCAGGGGCCCGATCCTGCAACCCCTTTCCCTCATTGAAGTGAATGGGACTCTTGGGGGTGGGGTGTGCACCAGAGCACCACAGAACCGGCAACCAGCTTGGGCCTCTTTCCCAGAAGGACTTGCAAACTCATCAGTTCTTGTGTGGGGCTGGGAGTTCTCAGTCCACCACCTTTGTGTCGTCTCTTCTAGCCCCTGAAGGGCACCTCCTGAATCCCCTCTGCTCCCGGCCAGGTTTCCTCTTCTCTGTCTCCGTAGATTCCAACTACTGTTGTGGGTTTTTTAAAAGAAAAAAGTATTCAGGTTTCCCAGAGGGAGGAAAGGACTGGGAGGGCTCATGCTGCCAGCTCCCACTTATTTCCCTGGTGACCTAACAAAGCTGGAGATCCCCTCCCTTCCATCTGGCTGGGTCCCCACTGCCCCCATGGATGTGGCAGATGCTTCATTCAGCAGCTGCTGCTGGGCCTGCCGACAACCCAAGGGGAAGGAGAAGAGGCGATGGCGGCCTCGGGCAGCTGTGGGGCCAGGCTTGGGGCTGTGGCCAACCTCCCTCCTCCCAGCGGCACCACACAGCCAGCCCCTGCACCATGCAGGCCCCGGAGATAGGGACACTGCTAATTTGATAAGGGGCACTGGCCTCAGTGCTCCACCGCTGGCTACGGGCCCGGTTCCTGCTCCTCCTCTCCCAACTGACTGCAGCAGTGGTCAGGCGGCCATTGTCTGTACGAGTGCAAGCACGGACAACTGCTCTCTGGTGATTTTTTTAGGGGGGGTGTAACCAGTCCTTTTTTTTTAGGTTTTAGTGTTCTTCTAGAAACCTTAGGGAAATATCTCCCTTCTTTCAACACGGCCTTGATCCACAGACTTCAGTATCCATGGATGGGGCTATGTTGACTATTACGTATCCTGACATGTGGTCACCCAGAAGGACTTACAAGGGCATCTCATTTTCCTCTCCCCTATTCTTTCCTCTTTTCCTTCCCTGGCACTTCTTCTCTCTTTCCACTCACCAGCCAAATGATCTTTGTATATGTGTCCCCCTCCCCATCTTCAGCTCTTCCCTCCCCTTGACAGCCTCTCATGGGAAAACTTTGTATGGTTCTGGCCATCAGGCTGGATCAGGCCCAGTTGCACGGTGGAGAACCCTCAAGGACTACTGGGGGAAACCTCACTTTCCCCTGTGTTCTCCTCATACCGTTCCTCCTTTCCTACTCCTGGAAGTCCCCATATCCCCACCAAAGCTCCCTCTAAGCTGCAGAACCTTGTGAGCAAAAATTTTACTTTGTGAGCTACTGGCATTAAAGTTGTGAGTGAGCAATTTGGCTGCTGCATAAATTAGTCTGCTCTGGAGCCATCCTTCCTGAGCTAGGACAAAAATCTGTGAGCCAGAGGCTAAAAGACTATGAGCTAGCTCACACTAACCCACCCTTCCTTGATTCCTCTTCTCCTTCCCACCAACATTTTATCTGCTCCCCACCTTCAGCTCTGTCTATTTACTTCATTTATACCCCACCTTTCACCTCAATGGAGACCCAAAGCAACTTATATCATTATCCTCTACTCCATTTTAGTCGGTTAGTCTGAGACTGTGTGACTGGTCCCAGGTCACACAGTGAGTACCATGACAGAGTGAGGATTCAAGCCTGGGTCTCCCAGATCAGGTGGGGATCAGGTAGAATTGGGGATACAAAATTTCATGAGACTGAGTGAGCCTGGCCTGTCCAAGTCGGGGCCTGAGGACATTCGCTACCCATTAAGTTGGACTTCTTTAGCAGTCATTCCTTCTCTCAAGGGAGCTGAGGGAATACAGTGCTATGAACAGGATCTTTAGCAGTATCCTTTTGAAACTGCAGTCTCCAAAAACTGTAACTAGGTATTAATAAGATAGATTCAGGTGGGGAGCCGTGTTGGTCTGAAGCGGCAGAACAAAGTCTGAGTCCAGTTGGCACCAGCCAAGGTGGATTCAGATGACAAAGATTAACTTAGTAAAAATGGGTCTCTTGCCTGAGGATTTATTGTCACAAAACAGCACATAGGCGAGAAGTAAAATTAAACAAAGGATTTGTGATCTAGAGCGCCAAGGGGATTTAAATCGAGCTCCCTCCTTTCTGGTCCAAAATGACTCCAGATACGTAATGAAAATGGCTAAATATCTGACTTATCTGGATGTGCAACCCTATAGAAGAGCTTTCACCCTGGCTCACTGTGCAGCTATTCCCTCTGAGGTCCTAGAGCAGTGGTTCTCAACCTTCCTAATGCCCCGACCCTTTAATACAGTTCCTCATGTTGTGGTGGTCCCCAACCATAAAATTACTTCATAACTGTAATTTTGCTACTGTTATGAATCGTAATGTAAATATCTGATATGCAGGATGTATTTTCATTGTTACAAATTGAGCATAATTAAAGCATAGTGATTAATCACAAAAACAATATGTGTTTTCCGATGGTCTTAGGCGACCCCTGTGAAAGGGTCGTTCGACCCCCAAAGGGGTCGTGACCCACAGGTTGAGAACCATTGTCCTAGAGGGAGACTATAGAAAGATACCATATGAAGACAGGTGCTGCCCATGTTCCTTGGGGAAAGTGGAATCAATGCCCCATATGTTCTTCCACTGCCCCTTTCATCAAGTTTACAGGGATAAGCTCATCTCCCCCCTCTTAGATAGGCCAGCACTTGATACACATAGTGCTGATCTGGAGAGACTTCTGACAGAGGAAAATCGGCAAAACTTCAGACAGATAGCTAAATTCTGCTTGCAGCTGGTAAAATCCCACAATAAAAACCCTCAATCACCTTTTGCATGACTTATAGTTAGTTTAGTTTTAGACATTTCATAGTTATTCTGATATAATGGACTGATATTTTTTTTTTACTTTTTAACATTTTAATGGTTTTAAGGTTATATGTCTAAATATATATTTTGGACTGAAAGTTAATCTGTTTGTATCTAACGCATATGTATTATTTTGTCAAACGGTCTTTGACCGTAAATAAACATCATTCATTCATTTAGTCCAGTCACATCTTTAAGACCAACGAAGTTTAATTCTGGCTATAAGCTTTCGTGTGCATGCCCACTTCTTTAGATCCAAAGAAGTGTGCACACACACGGAACCTGATACCCAGAATTAAACTTCGTTGGTCTTAAAGGTGTCATTGGACTCAGACTTTGTTCTTGGTGTTACTAAGGTGGGGTGGCCAACAGTAGGATCTGCCTCCCCGCCCCCCGACAACTTCCTCAGGAGAATAAAGATCATGCAGTAGACTGACAGTTATTAACATGTGAGTTTATGTAGCATAAACCATTTCAGTATGGAACAATTAAGCATTTTCTCACATGCAATATGGAAAGCCAGGTGCCAGTTTGATCCAGAGGCTTAGGCTGTGGTCACACACACAAAATAATCTACTTTCCGTCCACTTTTTGTCCACTTTCAAATTGGATTTGGCCAGTTCACATAGTGAAAAATCCAGTTGGAAAGTGCATTGGAAGTGGATTATTTAGTGCGTGTGACCGCAGCCTTAGTGAGAGCAGCAGGCCAGACAGTGAGGGCAGCAGACCAAGTCATCATTTTGGAAGTAAGGTTATAGGGAGCCTAGCAGAAATCATTAGTACTTGGGGGAGGGGTGTCTAGGAACTGAAGCGGGAGTGGAGATCGGAGAAAGGCACTCGGATAGAGCATACCTTTCTGGGGTCGGGTTGCCTTTTCTTGATTCAGCCAATGAAACGATGTATTGTGTGGAAGATACATATGGGCAAGGAGCAGGGGTCATTTCCTGCCGAATTCCCGCGAAGCAACGGTCCGACAGTAAGGAGCCCAGGCCCTGCACTTTCCTGGCTGCTGGTGGAGAGACTCGGGGGGGTTAAATGCCTGGATTCCCTGCTTGATCTTCTCTAAGTGCCCCACAGCCACAGGGCACCTGGAGAAGATCGGGTAGGGAAACCAGGCAAGTCTGCCTCCCTGCCCTTCCCTTCTCCAACCAGCCTGCCATGGCGGGTTGGCTGGAGAGGGAAAGGGGAGGCAGGCAAACACACCCGCCTTTCCCCCTGAGCCTCTCTGCTTTTGCAGAGAGACTCAGGGAGGATTTAAATCCCTGGGTTCCCTGCCCTCCCCTTCTCCAGCCAGCCCGCCATGGAGAGACTCAGGGAGGGGGGATTTAAACTCATTTGCATATGCCTTAACTCATTTTATACATGCCTGCCCTTTGTCAGGAGGTGTGGCATATGCAAATCAGTTATGCAAATGAGCTCCTGCAACTCTTTTTCTAGGAAATGACCCCTGGCAAGGAGAACTGGGGTTCCCCATTTCTGTGTCTCCTTAGTTCTTTTTCAGACATCACACCTATGTGTGCAAGGAGTTCACTAATGGGAGTACATGCTCCTAGGAAGGCTCTCAGTATGGACAGCCACTGCTTTACGTGAATAAGGCAAGATGCAGATTTGACTCTGTTCCTTCAAAATGGCGTCCATGCATAACACCGTAACAGGAGCACCGTGCGGCTGTAATGTCTGATACGGATGACTGTGTACCTGGCCACGGAAGTCCAAACTGAAGCTGAGAATGTGTCTTTTCCATCCCACAAACCAAACAAAAGATAGACGTTTGTCAGCAAGGGCATGGTGGAAGCAGCCACAAAATAATACATGCTGCGCCAGAGATATTGAAAAAGTTCCAAATGATGTTTAATTCACACTTTATTGTCATGATATGCTATTCTAACTCCACAGAAAGTATTATAGTTTAGCATTTCAGTGTGCCTTTGGGGAGCCCTTAATCTTAGAAAATAAGCCATAAAGTGCTTTCTGGTGCTCATCATCAAGTAGCATTTATTTTGAGTCAATAAGGATATGTTGGTGTTAAAGTATGGAGATTACACGGCAGTTTATGTACAATAGATGCACAGCGAGCGGGCACGTTAGAGAATTACACTTTGTGCCCACAACCATTTTTTAAAAAACTTGTACACATTGGTTACTTTCTGAAATATTAAATGGCAAAACACTAATCCAGGTGGGACCATTCTAAATTACAGGAGTTCCAGCAAAGTAGCCTGAGACAGTATTTTAGCTGTAGGGTGGTAAAGACTATGAAAATTCTTTAATGTTGGAATAACTGAGAGTAAAAGGAGCAGGTAACAGATTCTTGTTATGGGAGCTGGCTCCAGCATACCTAACTAAATATCCAGTGACGGCACACCTTTGCAATGGGAAACCAAAGTTTTGCATTTTGGAAGCTAAGCAGGGTTGGACCTGGTTAGTAGTTGAATGGAAGTCCACCAAGGACGTCCAGGGTTGCCACACAGAGGTAGGCATTGGCAAACCATCTCTGCATGTCTCTTGCCTTGAAAACCCTACAGAGTTGCCATAAGTCAGCTGTGACTTGAGGGTACTTTCCACCAGCAATAGAGTTGCCAGGTCCCTTACCAGCTTTTAGCAGGGGGAGCAAGCGCCTGCTCTGGTATACCATAGAGTTTTCAGGACGAATGCTGGAACATCCCCCTGGTGGCGTGCCCAGCGCGATGAGGTCACCTTCGGGTGATGTCATTGCACTGGGCACTAGAGTATAAAGAGACCACCGGCTGAACAGTATAGTGAAAATATGGGAAAACAGTCGGGATTTAGTACTCAAACACTATTAAACAATGCTTTTGTTTTTCCGACAAGAATATTTATAACAAAAATCACTCAAAAAACTCATCAAAATTACAAAAAACCAATATGCAGCAACAATGTCCAACAATTTCCAAAAATTAACAAAGCTTCCGGATTACATTTCTTCGTTTCTAAACTTCATCAGGCTATTCAGCAACCTGTAGCCTTTGGCACCAAAGACTGAAGCCAACTTAATCTTCTGTGTTCTTCTGGTTGTTCGTAGTGGAAGTTGACTACTCCTTGTAAACTTTGTTAATTAGAACCAATTGAATAAGACAACACACTATTGATGTTCTATTGAACACTGACTGCATCAATTATACTTCTGATGAAGTTTGGAAACGAAGAAATGTAATCCGGAAGCTTTGTTAATTTTTGGAAATTGTTGGACATTGTTGCTGCATATTGGTTTTTTGTAATTTTGATGACTTTTTGGAGTGATTTTTGTTACAAATATTCTTGTTGGGAAAACAAAAGCATTGTTTAATAGTGTTTGAGTACTAAATCCCAACTGTTTTCCCATATTTTCATTGCACTGGGCACGTCGGCCCAATCTGGACACTTGGGGGCGGGGTTCCACTCGTCAGCTGGATCCGGGCCGGCGGGTAGGTGGATCTTTGAGCAGGCAATCCCCCCTCCCCCCGGGGCACCTGGCAGCCCTAATCACCAAAGTTCTGTCAAGTTGCAGCCAACTCACCGCAACCCTAGGTGGTTTTCAAGGCAAGGGACTAACTGAGGCGTTTTGCCACTGCCTGCCTCTGCAGAGCAAACCTGGATTTTCTTGGTGGTCTCCCAACCAAGTACTAAGCGGGGCCAACCCTGCTTAGTTTTCGAGGCCTGACAAGATTGGGCTAGCACTGCAAATTCCAGATTGAAACCATTTCATAGCCACTCATTTCTACTGAAGGTTTCTTAAAAACATTGAAGACCCCAGTGTTCCAGTCTAAAAGGAATTCCAGTCTTTTTTTGAAACCACTGCAGGAAGGCTTCTAACAGAATTCTGCTCAAGCAAAGTTCAACTGAAGCAAAGCAAATCTGACCTTCCTCACATAGGGAAGTCTGAGACCTCCAAGACACAGGCTGGTTCTGCATCTGGCATTCGCCCCACATTTTCTCAACACCGAGGGAAAGGTGCAGCTCAAAACCGCATTCAAATACCCCGGCTGTACTGACTGCACTGTACTGACTGCAAGGTCACCCGTGAATGGCCATAAATCTATGCAGAAGGAACCATAAAGTCCAATGATCAAAGAAAGTGAAAGTGGCATGCAGTGTAGAGGGTACCATAAAATCCAATGATCCAAGACAGTGAAAGCAGCGTGCAATGTACAGGGGAATTTCTGTTCCGATGGAGGGAAAAGCCAATGCAGAATTGCCCACAGTTAACCAGCCCTGTGCATGTGTTATAGTGAATCCACTTAACATCTGTATGCAAAAAGGCATGATTTGTGTCTGAAGATTTTTGTGTTGTTTTGTTAATGGTAGATAGCTCAATGGTGACTATATTATTTTATTTTTGCAACTCAAAGTGATGGTTTTTGACCTTCAAAGCCCTAGAAGGCTTATGAACAGAATACTTGAGACACTGCCTGGGTTATCACAAGCCTGCGCGTAATCTGTGATCAACTCTGGGTGCCCTGATACACATGCTGGGATTGACACAGGACAGTTATTTATCCATGACCCTCCCTCACCAACTCTGGAAATCCTTTGCAAAATGTGTCAAATTTCCCTGTTGGCTTTCCGGAAACTTGTGCAAATTGGTTTAACTCTGGGGGCAGGGCTGCCAGTCCCCCACAGTGAAGAAGAAGAAGAAGAAGAAGAAGAAGAAGAAGAAGAAGAAGAAGAAGAAGAAGAAGAAGAAGAAGAAGAAGAAGAAGAAGAAGAAGAAGAAGAAGAGGAGGAGGAGGAGGAGGAGGAGGAGGAGGAGGAGGAGGAGGAGATTGGATTTATACCCCACCCTTCACTACCCAAAGGAGTCTCAGAGCAGCTTATGAACTCCTTTTCCCTTCCCCTCCCCACAACAGACACCCTGTGAGGTAGGTGGGGCTGAGAGAACTTCTGACAGAAACTGCTCTTTTTTCAAGAACAGCTGTGCCAGAACTATGGCTTGCCCAAGGTCATCCAGCAGGTGCAAGTGGAGGAGTGGGGAATCAAACCCCGGCTCTCCCAGATTAGAGTCCACACACTTAACCACTACATCAAACTGACGGGGATCCCCGGCCAACCCCCCACTGCTATCAACTGGCCAGCAGGGGGGCTTACTGGAGGCAGGGGGGATGCCTAGGCCAGCTTTGCAGCGATGTCACGGGCAACACGATGAAGTCACTTCTGGTGTAACGGTATGTGACTTCCAGAAGTGACATCATCACGTTGTCGACAAGCGTGTGACACACTAAAATTTGGGCAAAAGCTCTGCTGAAAAGGCATCTATGATATCTGGACTAAAAGATATCTATCTTTTAGTCCAGATATCAGAGCATTCCACACTGCTGGTGATATTGCTCTGATCCTGGCCTAGGCCTACCCCTGCTGCTGGTAGGTCACACACACCCCGGGCCCCCACTGGTTGCCAAGAAGGACCTGGCAATCCTATCTGTGGGGTATTTGGTGTTTTTATTCCATGAAGCTGTTTTTAATCCAGAGATCTGAGTGATTGCTGGTTTTATGACTAAATGCCGGAGTTAATTTTTTTCAAAATTCTTCACCACTTTTTAAAGATATGTTTCTCTTTTTTTTTTCCTTTTTCTTTTCTTTGTTGGCTTTTTTCCCCTTGTTTTTCTTTTTATTCAGGTGGTGGCTGCATCTGCTTTAAAACTATAAATTATTTTAATTTCATGTTGTGTGACGCCCCTGTTACAATTTGTATGGCAGAAAGGTAGGGTACTATAAATCTTCTAAATAAATAAAATCTCCCTGACAGAATGTCATTTGTATTGCCATGAGGGATCTTATGAACACGATGAAAAAACAAGTGGAAACCCGCGAGGAACTCGCAGATGCAGCCCTCCCAGGGCCCTGCCTTTGCTTCCTACCCTCTCCCGTTCTTTCTCTCTCTCGTTCCCCTATGCCTACGGCCACTTCTTTCTCTGATGTCCTATCTCTTTGTTTTTGCCCTCTCCCCATGCCTACTGAAGAAGAAGTGAGCAGTGACTCAGGAAAGCTCCTTCCTGCCACAAGTTTTGTTAGTCTTTGAGGTGCTGCTGGACTCTTGTTCTTTCCTACTGCTACAGACAAACACGACTACCCACCTTGATTTATCCCCATGCCTACTGCAAGTCCTCTTTCTCTCTCGCTTCCTCGCTTCCTCGCTTCATAAGAACATAAGAGAAGCCAGTGTTGAATCAGGCCAATGGCCCATCCAGTCCAACACTCTGTCACACAGGTGCCATCAGGAGGTCCAGCAGTGGAGCCAGGTGCCATCAGGAGGTCCAGCAGTGGAGCCAGGTGCCATCAGGAGGTCCAGCAGTGGAGCCAGGTGCCATCAGGAGGTCCAGCAGTGGAGCCAGGTGCCATCAGGAGGTCCAGCAGTGGAGCCAGGTGCCATCAGGAGGTCCAGCAGTGGAGCCAGGACACTAGAAGCCCTCCCATGGTTGACTCCCCCTCCAAGCACCAACAATACAAAGCATCACTTGCCCCAGACCGAGAGTCCCTATCGATACCTTGTGGCTAATAGCCACTGATGGACTTCTGCTCCATATGTTAATCTACCGGTAATTCCCTCTTGAAACTGTCTATGCTTGTAGCTGCCACCACCTCCTGTGCCTACTCTCCATGCCTACTCTGAGCTTCCTCCATGCCTACTCTCTCCCCCCCACTCACCTTTACTACTTTCCCTTTCTCTCTCTTTCTCCCTTCATCACTTACCTGGGTGCCACTGACCAGCAGTGCCATGGTTCCCCCCCCCGGAGCAGAGGGAATGCATCAGGTACTGCAGCCGGATGTAGAGGCAAGTCCCACACTGGGACAGGCCAGATAGTGCTGACCGTGCATGCTTGGTTGCTATGCCATGAATCACAGAGCACAATACTAAGCAATAATAACACTAAAAAAAGAATATTTTTTTGTCTTGCGTACGTATGTAAGAAAGAACTGAGCACAGGTCGCTGTCAAACAACACGCCAATTTCGAACTCTGTTTTAAAAGTCCGAACGGCCTTTACTCTCTCTGTATGAAAGTATCAGTAAAGAGGAGCATTAGCCTCAATATTTTACTAAACACAAGACTTAGCTCTCATTTTGATCTCTGTTAGACCCAACGTATTAAGCGTCTTTGATGTGACTGGAAACATAATTGGCCAATTTTTTGCTCCTTCAATCCCCTCTTAGCTGACGACGACATTTCAAGTACACACTAATCCGTAAGAACAACATTGCATTTTGCAAAGAACTTTAAGCTAATTCCTCATTATACCTTTACTGATTAAGCTTTAATACTTGGCAAATTGAAAATTAAAACCAGTCCCCCCTCTTTCCATTCAGGCTAGCAGAATTATTTTCAACCGGGTAATTAACTTTGGTTATTGTACCTGGACTTCCAGAAGGTGCCTACAGCTAAAAATGACTTCTCTTGAATGGATTGATGAGAATTAATTACCTTACTACAAAGCAAAATTAATTTTCAAGGATTTGTACAGTGTTACACACACACTAGCTGTTTTTCAAGGTCTTTGTCATTCAGTACAAAGACCAAGTATGGAATCTCTTAGGCAATGCCCTGGAACCAGGTCACGGTGATGGTCCATGAAACCTAACATCCCATTCTTCCTGGGATGTATAGCACAGCTGATCCAAAATGACCAAGGTGTATTACAAAACGTGTACCTCTAAAGTTAACTGTTATTCCTAATGAAGCACTATTCAGAGCTCTGACATCATAACCCTTCTCCAAGACCATTGTTGGGTGAAAAATCAAAGATCAGTATAGAAAGCTAGCAGTTCATCAAGAAGTCAGAGTGGATACAAGTCTCCCAAGAGCACAATATACCATATTTATTTATTTAAAATGTTTATTACCCACCTTTCTTCCTTAGGGAGCTTAAGGCAGTTTACAGTACAAATAAAACACATAAAATCAAAATTTAAAACCACATTGAAGAAGAAGAAGAGGAGGAGGAGGAGGAGGAGGAAATTGAATTTATACCCCACCCTTCACCACCCAAAGGAGTCTCAGAGCAGCTTACAAACTCCTTTTCCCTTCCCCTCCCCACAACAGACACCCTGTGAGGTAGGTGGGGCTGAGAGAGAACAGAAACTGCTTTTTTTCAAGGACAGCTCTTGTCAGAACTATGGCTTGCCCAAGGTCATCCAGCAGGTGCAAGTAGAGTAGTGGGGAATCATACCCGGTTCTCCCAGATGAAAATCCGTGCACTTAACCACTACACCAAACTGGCCCTAGGACTGTGTAGGGCTGTGTTAATCAAAAGTAATCCCAAATAAAACCATCTTCAACCATCTTTAGATCGAAAGCAAGGGGGGCAAGTGTACCTCCCTGGGGAGGCTGTTCCATAACAGTGGGGCTACCACTGAAAAGGCCCACTCTCATGTACCTACCAAATGAGTCGCTTTGATTAGTGGGACTGGAAGGAGGATTTCTGCCTGCAATCTGAATTCTCAGGCAGGAATCCCAAACAAGGGTGCCTCCCTCCAGGTGAGGGACTGGAGGTCTCCCAGATTTAAAACTCATCTCCATGCAGGAGAGATCAGTTCCCCTGGAGAAAATGGCTGCTTTGGTGGGTGGACTCTATGGCAGGGGTTGTTTGTTATGAGGGCTGGATCTGACATAAAAGACCTTGTTGGGCTGGGCCATGTGTGTGTCATAAGACGTAATGCCAGGTAGTGGAGATCTAAACTTTACAAAGGACAGAAACACAAAGGGTGGGGTTTTTTTACTTAAAATAAAAACATGCTTAAAACATCAGCACTTTCACAATATTTTGTTTATTTAACAGTGTCTGATAACTGACACCTCTTGCTCTGAATTATTGCATCAAAATGTCTGTGCTGTTGCAATCCTGAGTATGCCATTCAGGTGTGTATCTGTAAACTTCAAAGCTACGATGACGCAGCAGCAGCAGAACTGGAAGAAGGAACAGAAAACAGCCAGTTCCACTGCAGGCCTGATAGTAGCCCCTCCGGGGGCCTGATCCAGCCCCCGGGCCACATGTTTGACACCCCTGCTGTATGACATCATATCGCACTGAGGACCCTCCCCTCCCCAAATCCCACCCAACACAAATTCTACCCCCAGGTCTCCAGGAATTTCCATCAGGTCTTTGAACCTTTCTTCTAGTAAAGGTAAAGGTTCCCTTGCTCGAAAGCCAGTCGAATCCGACTCTAGGGTTGCGGTGCTCATCTCCGTTTCAAAGCTGAAGAGTCCGAAGACATTTCCGTGGTCATGTGGCCGGCATGACTAAACACCAAGGCGCACGGAACGCTGTTACCTTCCCACCAAAGTGGTACCTATTTATCTACTTGCAATTTCTTGCTTTCGAACTGCTAGGTTGGCAGGAGCTGGAACTAGAGACGGGAGCTCACCCCGTCATGCGGCACTCTCGGGTCTTGAACTGCTGAACTACTGACCTTCCACAGCCTGCAGTTCAGCGTCTTAACCACTTGACCCACTGCAGCTCCTTTCTTCTACCAGGGCTTAATTCAGATCAACCGTTATAATTTATATAGTGACTTGATCCATGAACAGACAGAACGTCTATTAATTCCCTTACACAGATTAGGACTACAACCAAGAAAGGGTTGTAAACGAAGGCTAGGTAATGACTCCTCGCCTGCCTGGTGTAATTCAAGAAAGGACTCCTGTGCCCTATATGGTTATGCAGAGAAAGCCATATTTCAGGTCTGAATACCTGATGGTGATCTCCTCATTTGTTTCTGAAGGGAGGGGGTGCTAAATAATTTATACTACTTAAAACCTCCCTTCTGAAAGACTGTGACTGACTCACTTCAGAGGGCAGCCGTGTTGGTCTTCAGTAGAGGAGCCGGATTCAAGCCCAGCAGCACCTGAGAGACCACAGAGATTCTTGGGGTAGAAGCTTTTGCGAATCAAAGCTTTGTATCTGATGAAGCAAGCACTGACTCGCGAAAGCTTTTCCTCCGAAAATTGTTTCGATCTCTAATGTACTACTGGACTCAAATCTAGCTCTCCTACTATTGTTTTCTAGCATTTTATGCGGTTTCCTATTCTCCTTTAATACCTGCCTTGAGTCTTTAGAATATGACAAGCTAAGAATTTAGATGAACGAAAATGACTATCTACTCCAACAGTGCAATCCTAAATGTTCACTGGATTTAGAAAGGGTAACTGTGCATTGGACTGCACAATTAATGTCTTGACCATGAAGGCACTACTGGGTATCATCCCCAGAAGACAGTACCAAGATGGCACAGAATCACTGCACCCCTGTACCTTCCTATGATGTGAACGTATGTGCCATCCTTATTTTCAAGCGCACCAGTTCTCTGAATCGAGCTGTTAGCCAAATTGCTCTATTATTTAATAAAGATGGGGAATTATAATTATTAATATGCAATTGGCTTAACTATAGGATCAGACCTGTGTATACCAGAGTTAGAATTCCCAAGAACCCAGGAGTTGACACAGAAACTGGGTGGCTAAAATAATGATTTCTTTACTAAATATTCTCAAGCATACAAACAATATTCACACAATACATAACTAAGAAGCAGACGTGATCGATAGCTTATAGAGGGGTGATACAACCTGTCCAGACATGCAGAAGTCCATGAAGAAAAGACTGTGCCCTAAACTCAGAGACTTTAGGGGTGGACTGCCAGTTGGCATCATGGCAGAAGCACACGGTCTAAGGCCATGTGTTTGCTGGGATGTAGCCATTGGCAAATAATGCAGATCAATGGGCGGCCCTGGGGGCTGGTCTCAGGTGAGAACAATAGATTACCTGGGCCAGCGATGAGTCCCAGGGGTGTGTGGCATCAGGATGGGCAAGGCCTAGATGTGACTAATGAGCTTCCAGAGAAGCAGGGTCTGGATTTAACAACAGAAGCCAGTTGTTGGATGACTGTACAGGGGCTAGTTGAACGGATTTTCTAACCACTAATGGTTCTACTGGGCAGTTTGAAAAGGTTCCCAAGTATAGACAAAAGGTGGGAGATGAGTCCCTGATTAGTGTCAGAAAGGATTGCTAAACATTTGAATGATTGATTGGTTTATCCCAGCATTCTGAGGGACAGAGCAGGAAAGGCAAAGAATTTACACATAGACACAGGACGAAACAAAAGGGTTGGGGGAGGTACTCGGGAGAAGAGGACTATTTGCCAGGTGGCCTCTGAATAACTTTTAGAAATGTAGATACTTCACCTGGTGGAACTCATTGTCATTCCTTAAGCATATCTGCTGGGTGGAAGGGGAAGTTTGCTTTGAGGTTGCCTTTATTGTCACCTGAAAATGGAGACCCCATTTTCAGAGCTGTGGCTAGCTCTGTGTTTCAGAAACAGAAGTGCCTTCCTTGGCCTGAGTTTTGTGGGTCTCTGGGTCAGGTTGGAAAGTGGGGTGCCTCCGCTTTGGGGCTACCCAAGAGTAAAGGCAGTGCCTCTGGCAACAAAGCTATTACTAATTTAGCCAATGAATGCCATCTAACTCAGCTTGTGCATTTCCAAGGACTCCATGAACAGTTTCAAGTGATCTCTGAAGACATTTCGTAAAATGCCATCCAAATGCTCCTGAATTTTAATGCGCCATGAATACTTTAATATTAACTTTCAAAAATCTTTAGGGTAACCTTCCCCGAAAACAAAGATAATTGAAAGGCTAAAATATAATCAAGTACCAAATTCTTTATGAGAGATTAGTCCAAACATGTATAATTCAAAGCCTTGGTAATACATTTCCTCCTGATTGGTACCGCGATCATACGACAGAAATTACCAAGACCGTTTTCTTTTTCCTACCTCACCTGAGAGAATCAACGTTGCAGTCACTCGATACCAAGCCTAAACAATGAAAAGTCTATTTTTCACTTCAACAGCTGCATAACATGCAAACAATAAATCAAAAGGAGGATTTTTCACAAAATATTCATTGGTGGATAGATGCCAAAAGATTATTGTAGTGACTTTCTGGCATTCCAATAGAAAGGATTAACTGGCTGCCACAAGAATCCAGACTTCTCATAGCACTGCATATTTATTAGAAGATAAGACCCCAAATATAACAAGGGCAGAGAGATCTTTGCATTAACAGCCACCCAAAATCCAAGCAGTAAAATATTAAAGTGATTAACAAGTCCAGTATATTTTTCTCCTATATTATATCAGAACTTTGGGGCTTTTACTTATAACCACACCCTCTGTTCCCAAGATTTATTTCTTGGAAATGCATACTGCGATATTGGAAAATCCCCATTTGTGGAAGTGTTAATGCTTTTATGTTATTCTGCTATTGTATCTTGCCTAATATATCAGCCTGTATCCTACCACTCCAGATCTCAGAAGCTAAGCATTGTCAGCCCAGGTTAGTACTTGCAGACCACAAAGGATGTCCAGGGTTGCTACGCAGAGGCAGGCAATGTCAAACCACTTCTGAATGGCTCTTGCCTTGAAAATCTGTCCGGGTCACCATAACATGGCTACAACTTGACGGCACACCGTTGTTATGTCCTGACCTGGCTAACCTGATCTTGTTAGATCTCAGAAGCTAAGCAGGGTCAGCCCTGGTTAATATTGGGATGGGAGACATAACATGAGAGAAGCTATGTTGAATCAAGCCAATGGCCCATCCAGTCCAACACTCTGTGTTACACAGTGGCCAAAAACCAGGTGCCATCAGGAGGTCCACCAGTGGGGCTAGGACTCCAGAAGCCCTCCCACTGTTGCCCCCCAAGCATCAAGAATACAGAGCATCACTACACCAGAAATACTGTTCCTTGTGGTGAATACCCATGCTTGTAGCTGCCACCATTTCCTGTGGCAATGAGGTTCACGTGTTAACTACTCTTTGGGTGAAGAAGGACTTCCTTTTATCTGTTCTAAACCTACTGCTCATTCATTCCATTGAGTGCTCACAAGTTCTTGTATTGTGAGAAAGGGAGAAAAGTACTTCTTTCTCTACCTCCTCTATCGCATGCATAATTTTGTAAATCTCTATCATGTCACCCCTCAGCCATCATTTCTCCAAGCTAAAGAGTCCTAACGTCTTTACCCTTTCTTCATGGGGAAAGTGTTCCATCCCGGTAATCATTTTAGTTGTCCTTTTCTGCACTTTTTCCAATGCTATATCTTCTTTGGGGTGCAGTGACCAGAACTGTACACAGTATTCCAAATGAGGCGGCACTATAGATTTATACAAGGACATTATGATACTGGCTGATTTGTTTCCATTTCCCTTCCTAATAATCCCCAGCATAGCGTTTGCCTTTTCTATTGCAGTCACACACTGAGTCAACATTTTCAGGGAGTTAATTACCATGACTCCAAGATCTCGCTCCTGAATGGTCTCTGCCAGTTCGGACCCCATCAACATGTATTTATAATTAGGTTTTTTGTCGCCATTGTGCATTACTTTGCACTTGCCCATGCTGAACCTCATTTGCCACTTTGATGCGCATGCACCAGCCTTGACAGATCCCTCTGGAGCACCTCACAATCCTCCCTCGTTCTCACCACCCTAAAAAACTTAGTGCCATCTGCAAACTTAGCCACTTCACTGCTTAATCCCAACTACAAATCGTTAATGACAACCAAGTAAGTTGGGGTTGGCTAAGGAGAGGCAGGCAAAGGCAACCCACCTTTGTTCATCTCTTGCCTTGAAACCCCTACGGTGTCACCGTAAGTCATCTGCAACTTTATGCTCCATTCTAACACTTCACTAAACAAAGTTTGAAGACTTCCTCCAGCCTTCCTCTTCCCATGAAAAGGCAACTTTAGGCTGTGATCATATGTGCAATTAGACATGACATAGGTGCAAATGCTGGGTGCATTTAAAGGGAATGATCAGACAGCAACATCTGGAATGTGTCCTGCAGAGGCAGAGTTAAAAGACACCAAGAAAAATCCTGTAGTAAACAGGTTGCAACATGCCATGCATGGACTTTCCCCTGTCTGATCGCTCCAGCGCACTTTCAAGCCATCAGGATGGTCTGATCAGGCAATCCTGGCTCGGTGCCATTGTTTTTCCCCCCCTTCTCAGTATGCACATCATCGCAAACTCCATAGGGAGCCCTCAGTGCGGAGGTGCGATCCATCGATTCCTCGTTTAAGAACATGGGAAACAAACAAACAACAACAACAAAAACCTGACTCACCAGTGGTGGTGTCCAATGCTCCCTCTAAGCTGTGGAGTCTTGCGAGCAAAAATTCTACTTGGTGAGCTACTGGCATTAAAGTTGTGAACAAGAGATTTGGCTACTGCATAAGTTAGTTTGCTCTGGAGCCCTCCTTCCTGAGCCAAGATGAAAATGTGTGAGCTGGAGGCTAAAAAACCTGTGAGCTAGCTCACACTAACTCAGCTTAGAGGGAACACTGGTTGTGTCTGATCGCACTGTGATGGGCTGCGCCCGCAGCTTCAAAGGAATGTGTGATCTCACAACTGTGGGTCAAATTCCTCCGGAGGGAACAGCCTCACTCCCCCCCCCCGCTTCATCTGGTGCGTGTGACTGCAATCTAAGGCTCTTAGGGCTCCAGCCTCAGGTAAGATACCACTCAACACTGTAAAACCATATAAAGTCAGTATCTCAAAAAGGACATTGCAGAGCTGGAGAAACTACAGAGGAGAGCAGCCAAGATGATTCGGGTGTTGGAGCACCTTCCCTATGAGGGAAGGCTGAAGAGTCTGGCACTTCGCTGTTGAGAAAAGAGACAACTAAGGGGGGGTCATGATAGAGATTTATAAAAATATGCATGAGGTAGACAGAGTTCAAATAGGGCAGGGTTTCCTGTCCTGAAAAACACAAAATGCTCTACAGCTGACAATAGCACTACAGATAAGATTAGAGTTTCAATAGCCATTCCACACACAAAAGAACCTCCTCAGGAAACAGGAAACCTCCTCAGGAAACAATCCATAGACAAAAGAACCTCCTCAGGAAAGCTCCTCTATTAGCATGTTCATAGCCTGGAGAACTACATCAAGATAATGACTCAGCCCTACCCCACCTTCCAGGGTAGATATAAATTACCTGCCTACCTTTTTTCTGCTCACCTTGACACAGAGAGTACTCCATCTTTCTCTGTCATACCTCTGAGGATGCCAGTCACAGCTACTGGCGAAATGTCAGGTCCTACAATGCCAAGACCACAGCCACACAACCTGGAAAATCTACAGCAACTAAAGAGTTGAAAAAGATTTTTATCCCTCTCCCAAAATACCAGAACTCAAGAGCATCCACTGGAGGTTCAGGGTGTACAAAATGTACTACTTTACACAGACAGTGATTAAAATGTGGAATTTGCTGCCAGAGGATGTAGTGATGGCCACAGGAACAAACAGCTTTAAAATGGGATTAGATAGATTCATGGAGTATAGGTCTATCAAAGGCTACTAGCCATGGTGACTGAGGGGAACCTCCATGTTCAGAGGCACTAATCCTCTGATCCCCAGAGCCAGGAGGCAACATCAGAGGAAGGCCTCGGCCTCTCTGCCCTATGGCTTGCCCTTCAGAGGAATTGGCTGGCCACTGTGTGAGACAGGATGCTGGACTAGATGGACCACTGGTCTCATCCATCAGGGCTCTTCTTAAGAGCCACTTAAGGGTCCTTAGGTTGCAGCCTCAGTTAAGATACCACTCAACATTTTAAAACCATACAAAGTAAGGAGATGCTTTACTCTTTCAGCTTTTCTAAAGATCACAACAGAACAGACTTCTTAAACTGGTCAAGGCAGAAGGCCACTAGTTGCTGGTCATGCTACAAGCTTTCTTTGATGGGTCTTACAGAGACACTAAGGTGAAATCTGTAATGGAACTGGGAAAAGAAGATTGAATTTTTGCAGAAGAATACCACGGGGAGGAGCTCAGTGGTGGAGGATCTGCTTAGGCTGCAGAAGGTCCCAGGTTCAATGCCCAGAATTTTCAGTTAAAAGAAATCTGGAAGAAGGTGATGAGAAATACCTTCACCGCGAGACCCTGAAGAAACACTGCCAGCCAGAGTAGATAGGACCAACCTTGGTAGACATATGGTCTGACTCAGTATAAGGCATCTTCATGAGTAGGACAGGACACAGCAAACACAAAAGGTGTGGAATTGCTGTAGAGTAACTGATGCTGCTTTAAACATTAACACTGAGGGTGAGGTCACACTGCAAGGTAATCACTCTTTGTTTAAATCGGGAACATTTTACTTCGGGTTGGGCTGACTAGATGCAGCTGGCCCCTCTCTTCACCACCCGCTCGCCTGGCACTGCATCGTCCCTCCAGATGATCCTGCAGGCCACAGGGCAGGCTCGGGTGGCTGCTGCTCCTGCCGCCACTGCCCCATGAAAAAAGGCTCTGCTGTCTCCGCCATCCTCCTTTCTGGCCTCCGTCCAGGCTGCCAGAGCCCCCGCCTCTCATTCTCACCTCCAGGGCCGTCTTTGTGCATTTTTTTAAAATGCTTCTGGTTTGAGCGCTTGAGCAAACATGTGCTTAATAAATCCATTATTAAACATTAAATGGCTTTATTAAGCACATGGTTATGCAAGTGCTCGAACCGGAAGCTTTAAGAAAAAAAACGCACAAAGAGCGGTCAGACGGCCCTAATCGCAATCATTGCGAAAGATGGCTGTCCAGATGGGCTTGATTCCCCACTCCTCCACTCACAGCTACTGGTGTGACCCTGGGCACGCCATAGTTCTGTTGTGGGGAGGGGAAAGGGAAAGGAGTTTGTACGCCGCTCTGAGACTCCGAGTGAAGGGCAGGGTATAAATCCAATCTCTTCTTCTCTTCTTGGCGTTCATTCACACTCCATCAGATCAGGTATCTGAGGAAGAGTGCATGCACGTGAAAGTTTCTACCCAGAATTAAAACTTTGTTGGTCTTAACGGTGCCCCTGGGCTCAAACGTGGTTCTGTCGCTCCCCACCTGAATCTGTATTCTGCAATGTATAACTTGGGCTAATGGGTAATGCAAGCCAAGGTCCTCTCCTGAATACACATTTACGACAAGGGACAAATCACACAGGAAACAACATCCAGAGAAAGGCTGCCACCTTAAGCCGCTTATGCCAGACAGACAGAGGCATGGATGATAAATTAAAAGCCCATGAAAATGGGAGATGCTCAGTTGTATGCAAAACTGAGGCGCTGAGAGGGGAGAGAGCTTCAGACGATAAACTTAATATGAGTTCTTAGCGGCATCACTGAGTCTCAAGAAAATACAGTCAACAAAAATGATGTTTTCAAAGCAGCATATTTATAATTAATGAAACTGCTCCATCCGTTTCGGGAATGGGTATATTCTGCCACTTAACGGCTGTTTTACGTTCTCGTTGTCCCCCCACATGTGGTCAATGGGCTTCCAGAACAGGTTTGGTGAAGCAGGACCTTTGCCCAGTGACTCCCACTGGCAGAATGAATGTAAATTATACCTCTGCAGCAACTAGTTCATGGCTTCTTTTTAGGGTTGCCAACCTTCAGGTGGGGCCTGTAGATCTCCCAGAATCACAACTGATCTTCAGAGATCAGTTCCCCTGCGAAAAATGGCT
The DNA here is from genome assembly GCA_029375565.1 of Gekko gecko. Taxonomy (NCBI): domain Eukaryota; kingdom Metazoa; phylum Chordata; class Lepidosauria; order Squamata; family Gekkonidae; genus Gekko; species Gekko gecko. The sequence continues at coordinate 194,872,903 of JAPDNY010000004.1, forward strand.
GCTTTGGAGGGCGGATTCCATGACATCTGGCCTTGCTGAGGCCCCTCCACCCCCCAAACACCCTCCCTCTGCGGGCTCCACCCCCAGATCTCCAGGAACTTCCCAACTTGCCATTGGTAGTCCTTCTTCTCTCCAGTCATACATATTTGCATCAGGAAATTCTGGCATTATTTTGTCCAAAGGATATTGCCAAACCCAGGCTCTATTGGATTAGAATCTTTCAGGCCAATGTAAATTATTTATTAGAGGTCCAGGTAGAGGACTTCAACGGCTCAGGAAAGGAGGTCTAATCCCATGGCAACCTCTCTGAGGGTGCGTTCAGACGGGCAGCTAATCCTGCCATTAGCCCAGCTCTAATTTTATCCTGATTTTTTAAATCCATCGTTGCAAGACCAGACAGCCCCCCGTGAATCGTCTTACTGTGCACTGCCTCTGCTGTGGATTGTCCAGACGGCATCCACTGAAGGAGGCATGCGCGGTGGTGTGGGGTTTTTTTAAGAAAGTTTGCGCAAGCGCAGAGGTGTGACATTCCATCCTTCTTTCTCCGTGCATGCGAGGAATCAAGATTTTTTAAATGGTGCCCGTTTGGGATGGTCTGATGTCAGATCATCCTGAACAGGTGCCATTTTTTAATTGTGTGCTGTAACTATCAGACGGGGGAAAGTCCGTGAAGGGCCCGTCGGGAACCGAAAACTCCAGTTTTAAAGTGCCACCTTTTTAATACGGCTCCGAAGCGCAGCAAAATGGGATGCTCATGGACGAGGTACGTTTCCCAGATGTTGCTGTCTGGAAATTACATTTAAATCCGCCAGACTCTCGTGCATGGCACAGATCTAAAGAGCCGTCTGAACGGACTCCAAAACTCAAAATCAATACTCTGCTAGGTGGTTGCTCTCTTCTTACGTCTCTTGTGCTCTCAACTGATCCACATTGGGAAACTCCTGAAGTTTTGGGGGTGGAGCCTGGGGAGGACGGGGGACCTCAGTAGGGTACACTGCCAATAGAGTCAACTCTCCAAAGCCTCCATTTTCTCCCGGCAAACTGATCTCTGTAGTCTGGAGATGAGCTGTAATTTTGGGGGAAACCCTAGGTCCCACCTGGAGGCTGGCCTCCCTAGCAGACGTCCATGTTTTCAAGTTTTTTTGATACAAAGCCTTCAGAAAAGCCCTATCTGCCTCTGTCCAGTAAATCATATGCTACACATTTGGGTATTTATTTTATTTGGCTAGCTATATCCCACCTTTCTCACGGAGACTCAAGGTGGATTCCATAGAGTCAGTCAAGTACAATCAACAAGTCCACTGAGCAGTGCAATAGGGCAGGGGTCCCCAGCATGGTGCCCGTGGGAGCCATGGTGCCCATCGATGTCTTTTTGGGTGTTGTCAGAGTTTAAATATGCAAGGAAGTGGAGCACTGACTGTTCAGAGAAAAAATAAGTAAGGGTATTAAAGAAGAACAAACTTTGATAGAGCATAGAAGAGAGAGAGAATGTGTCTTAGCTGTCTAATCTGACTGCTGAAGGAGGAACAGCAACCCAAAGGAAGCTCTGCAGGAGCAGGAAGTCTCCAGAAGAGCCATTCAGGAGAGAGCAAGGACATAATTTGAAATTGTGGACAGTCCCTAATCTAGCTATGCTAACTATCAGTCTTTCAGCTGTCCCCCCGTAGGGTGATCTTCAGATCTTCTTCATAAAGCTGCACTATGGACCTTGCATATTCCAACACTAGGCACCCACTGAATGCTTTTAGAGAGTGGGCAGGGCTTGGCGGGGCTTTTCCCCAGCAGGGCTTCTCATTGGCTGTGCAGATTAAATGGCATCCTGTTAAGCAGAGCTTCGGCCTGCAACGTTGAAGAGTTCCTAATAGACTTGCATATAATCTTGATCCCTGACATTTTGTGGTTGGCTCTGCCTGCTGTGGCCGCCACTTTTGTGATTGTGTCCACCGGCCTGTGGGCCCGAAAAGGTTGGTGACCCCTGCAGGAGGATTTGGACGACAGAAATCTGAGAACGAACAGAAATCTCAAACAGAGCTGAAACAAAGCTAGAAATTTTAAACATGATATGTTAACTGGTGTGAAAAAATACCTAGTCTGGAGCATACTTACAGTGTTAGGTAGCAATACAGTGGCATGGGTCACAATCCCGGTCCCTTTACCAATACAACTTTCTGACCAAGTCATTACACTACAGTCCTGACAGCCAGTTTAGTGTATTGATTAGAAGCGCGGACTCTAATCTAGGAGAACCAGGTTTGATTCCCCACTTCTCCACATGCAGCTGCTGGTGTGACCTTGGGTCAGTTACAAGTTCTTTCAGAGCTGTTCTCTCAAGGGCAGTCCTCAAAAGAGCTCTCTGAGCTCCACCTACCTCACAGGGTGTCTGTTGTGGGGAGGAGAAGGGAAAGGAGATTGTAAACCACTCTGAGACTCCTTCGGGTACTGAAGGGCAGGGTATAAATCCAACCTCTTCATCTCTTCTTCTTCTGTTTACCTGTATAAAAAGCCCTCATAAATAATTCCATTTTGCATAGTTTGTGGAAAGCCAAGAGAGTGGGAGACTTCCTGACCTCCACAGGGAGGCCATTCCATCCTTGTTCCATCATCTACTGGTTTTGGTGCAGGGGACACAAAATGTCAGTTTTCCAACCTCCAGGTGGCAGCTGGAGATCTCCAAGGATTACAACTGATCCCCAAGCAACAGGGATCAGTTCCCCTGGAAAAAATGGCCGCTTTGGAAGTTGGACTCTGTGGCATGTCCCTCCCCTCTCCAAACCAGGCCTTCTTCAGGCTCCACCACCCAAAGCCGGAGGTATTTCCCAACCCAGAGCTGGCGACTCTACAAAAATGGAACCTGAAAAGCTGGAATCATTTTTTCAAAATTATTCTGCCCGGAAATTAATATGGGAATGGGAGAGAACTTTTCCTACAAGAACTGTTTTTTAAAAATAATAATAATAATCAGTGCTATTTGGGGGCAGGAACGCACAGGAACGGAGTTCCGGCTGGCTCCCAAGTTGGCCACGCCTAGCAGGAACTCATTAGCATAATAGGCCACACCCAACAGCAGAAACTCATTAGGATTGGCTACATTAGGGGTGCATGGCCTAACATGCAAAGGAGTCCCTGCTACAAAAAAAAAAAGCCCTGGGTTTTGACAACAAACGAGGTAAACAGAATAAGAAGCAAAAGGTGGGTGTGGCTGGATGACCACACTTCTGGTAACATGGGGGCGTGGCCTATTATGCTAATGAGTTTCTGCTGTTGTGTGTGACCTGTTAAGCTAATGAGTTCTTGCTGGGCTTCTTCTACAAAAACCTTCATGATAATAATAATAATATGGTTAAACAGTTTGCTGAGCTAAGTATCCATAAACACATTTCTGAAATTATATGAATTATTCTGCTGAAAGCAAATTTGGCCTCTAATGGCTTCTTTGAAGAGAGCCCCTCGGACATGGTCTCGGGGGCATAAAAAAGAAAAGGTTATACTCCCACATAAAGACCTCTTGGTATGAGGATGGCTAATGCAACACAGGGAAGGCTAGGCTGGAACGGAAGCAGAACGCTGCTAGCCGGTCAGACCCAACCCGTGAAGCTCTAGAGTCTGAACTGGCGATGAGAACACAAAGCCAGAGGGCGATTCCTTTCTCTGTGCATCAGTCACACTGGCTGATCACAGCATTGTGAAGGACCCCGTAATTATTCAGGTCATCCGTCTCTTTGTGGCTTCAGGGAGTTCGGGACCATGCTGCCAAACATCCCACATCTATAGAGTCTGAGGCACTCTTAGAATTGTTACTTGACTGCTGCGATGAATTCTATCATATATAAAAAAGGAGCACGGAGTAGTTCTCCAATTTAGAAACAGGGCGATGGAAATCTGCAACTAGACGTGTCAGCCTCCAGGTAGGACCTGGGGATCCCCTTGGAATTACACCTCATCTCCAGGGGCCAGTTCTCCTGGAGAAGATGGATGCTTTAGAGGGTGGGCTCTGTGGCCTTGTACCCCACTGAGGTCCTTGTCCTCTCCAGGCTCCATCCCCAAATCTCCAGGACTTTCCCAACCTGGATCTGGTAAACATATCCCCCCCCATCCCTCCCTAGTGGCCTGGGGCGATCTGGCAGCGCTCTCCGCAACTGTCCCCTAAAGAGCCTCTTCCCCCCAGTCTCCACGTTTGTGCCCCAACTGCAAAAGTCAAATAACATAATATCGTGATGTTTAAAAAATGGAAAGAGAAATGGCAAATATTTTACAGTCTTCATCTGTCAAAAAAACAAACAAACATGTCTTTCATCGTGTTCTGTTTAATTAAAAAAAAATCTTCTGCACATGACCAAAGTGAAGTATAAGAGGTTAGGAATATCACTTTATTTAGGTGCAATAGACTACAGAGACCAAGATCCCCCTGGAGAAAATGGCAACTTTAGATATAGCCAACAGGAAAGTTACTTATTATCTTATATCACAACCGCTGCTCGTTTGTTGCTGGCTAAAAACTGGAAACTTGATATAATACCCTCAAAAGAGGAATTAACACTTAAGGTTACTCTGGGAGCCTCCATTGAAGTCTTAACCTCTCAGTTTCCCAATTCACATTTTATATTAGGTGGTGACTTCAATGCCAGAATTGGATCAGGTGCCTTAGACACAAGAGCCAGTACAAACTCTCTAATTGCCGCTCACGCGTCCCTATTGGACCGTTCTTCTAGGGACAAGGTTATTAACAAATCCGGTCTTAAGTTCTTGGAATTGCTCTCATGGGCTAACCTACATGTCCTAAATGGTACTTATTTGGATGTATCCAGTGGCTCTTTTACTTATTTGTCAACTTTACAGGCCAGTACAATTGATTATTTTGCTATACCATCTACTTTATTTAATTTTGTAGACAGGTTTGACGTTGTTGATAGCCCTTTAAGTGACCATTGCCCATTAAGACTTATACTTAATCTCAATGATAATATTTTTTTGAAACCAGTGCCAGAATTTGCAGAAGGTATAATCCCGGGCTATAGGAGACTTAGATGGTCAGAGCAATTAAATACTAAATTAGCCCAAACTCTTGCTAATCCTGTGATGGAGTCTATGAAGTCAGCTCTTTTTCTGCCAGGTAATGATGTTTTTAAAACTTTCCAAGCCATAAACAATTACCTTAAATCCTTTTTTATCAATAGCAGGCCAATCAACCCCTTACCTAACGGCAGTAACAGTTGGTATGACCAGGAATGTAAAGTGACAAAAAAAGAGCTAACATCTCTGATGAGACTGGTAAGACGGAATAATTATGACTACTTGATGCCTCACCTCCTGAAACTTAGGTCTGATTATAAAAACTTAATCAAATCAAAGAAAAGGGACAATGTCAAATCATTATGGAATGAACTTGAACTGGCTGTCTCAAGGAAAGATGAAGCACGCTTCTGGGATATTGTATCCAGTGGTATAAACAGCTCCTCCCGGCAGGCAGCGGCACATATTCCTCCCAAAACTTGGGTACAGCATTTTAGTAAGGTCTTTGGGTCTTGTGCGCCTTCTGTCCCTGTAGTTACATCCCTGTCTCAGAGATCCACCTTAGGTATCTCAGACCTCCCTGAATGGGCCCCAGTTTCGGAGAGGGAGATCAAAGGTATAATTAACTCATTGACTTCAGGAAAATCACCTGGGGAAGACTTGATCCCGTCAGATTTTTATAAAGCTTTTCCCACATGGTGGTCATCTGTGCTAGCCGCAGTTTTTACACAAATTAATGGCACAGGTTTAATTCCTTCTGGTTGGAAGCTAAGTATTATTGTACCCATTCATAAGAAAGGGGACAAAACAGATCCACAGAACTACAGACTTCATGTTATATGTAAAATGTGCAATTGGAACGTTGTATATTCTAAAAAATGAAAATAAAATTGGGGAAAAAAGAACAACAAAAAAAGAGAAAATGGCAGCTTTGGAGCGTGGACTGGATGGCATTGTATCCCAATGAGGCCCCTCCCCTTCTCATTCCCCCTCCCCAAGCTCCAGCCCCATATCTCCAAGAATTTCCCGGCCCAGCATTGCCAACGCTGCTGCTGCTACTGTTCCATTCGGAGATGCTAGAAAACAGTTAACAAGATGTTTAAAAACTTGAGAAAATATTTATTACGAGTCCAGTTGTATCTTTGATGGTGGAAAGTGCTGTCAATTGCCAGCTGGCTATTGGTGACCCCGGGGGCTTTCAAGAGAAGATCTGAACAGAGGTAGTTTGCCGCCTGCATCTGAGCCAGTTTGGTGTAGTGGTTAAGTGCGTGGACTCTAATCTGAGAGAACCGGGTTTGATTCCCCACTCCTCCACTTGCACCTGGCAGGATGACCTTGGGAAAGCCATAGTTCTGATAAGAGCTGTTCTTGAAAAAGAGGAGTTTCTGTCAAGAGCTCACTCAGCCCCACCTACCTCACAGGGTGTCTGTTGTGGGGAGGGGAAGGGAAGGGAAGGGAGTTTGTAAGCCACTCTGAGACTCCAAGTGAAGGGCGGGGTATAAATCCAATCTCCTCCTCTTCTTCTTCTTCTTCTTCTTCTTCTTCTTCTTCTTCTTCTTCTTCTTCTTCTTCTTCTTCTTCTTCTTCTTCTTCTTCTTCTTCTTCTCTCTGCATAGCAACCCTGGGATTCCTTGACAGTCTCCCATCCAGGGCTATTTTGGGGCAGGAACGCACAGGAACGGAGTTCCGGCTGGCTCCCAAGTTGGCCATGCCCAGCAGGAACTCATTAGCATAATAGGCCACACCCAACAGCAGAAACTCATTAGGATTGGCTACATGAGGGGTGTGTGGCCTAACATGCAAAGGAGTTCCTGCTACCCAAAAAGCCCTGGGTTTTGACAACAAACAAGGTCAACAGAATAAGAAGCAAAAGGTGGGTGTGGCTGGATGACCGCACTTCTGGTTACATGGTGGTGTGCCTAATATGCTAATGAGTTCCTGCTGTTAGGTATGGCCTATTATGCTAATGAGTTCCTGCTCTACAAAATGAGTTCCTGCTCTACAAAATGCTAATGAGTTCCTGCTCTACAAAAAAAGCCCTGCTCCCATCCAAGTACTAACCAGGGCTGACCCAGCTAAGCTTCCAAGATCTGACAAGATCCGTTTAGCTTGGGCCATCCAAGGCAGAGCAAGAGATGGTGGCTTGCCACTGCCTGCCTCTACAAAGGAACCCTGGACTTCCTTGGTGGTCTCCCACCCAAATCCTAACCAGGGCTGACCCTGCTTAACTCCTGAGATGTGATGAGATCAGACTAGCCTGGGCCATCCAGGACAGAATGAGATGTGAACAGTGGTGGCTTGTCATTGCCTGCCTCTGCACTGCAACCCTGGACTTCCTTGGTGGTCTCCCATCCAAGTACGAACCCGGGCTGACCCTGCTTAGCTTCCAAGATCTGACGGAGTCGGGCCTGTCTGAGCCACCCAGGTCAGGACAGTTGTAGCTTTAAGGTTTTATTGACTTGCTTAAATCATTTTAAAGGCATTTAAGAACAGCAGGTAGTTACAGGGGGGCGGCCTTGTTGTTAAGAGGACAGATTAGATAAGCGGACGACTCCTGAACCAAGTGCAAGATTCGTATCATGCAAAGAGAGATTAATACAAAAAGGCAAATCTGCACGCACACACACACACAAACAGCTCAACTCATTTCTAGACCCAAAGACCGGATAATGCCAGTATTTACATCCGGGAGATATGGCACAATAAGTACAAGCTTCTTATCCAAATGGAACAAATTATCCCTCCTGATGCGGGATCTCTGCTAAGCTTTTCCCTGGGCAATTAGCACCAGATGACCCCCCCCCCGACAGATCCATAATGACTTGCATGTCCGCTGCCCGATGGTGAGGAAAGCCACGCCACCCGCCTTTGACTTCACAGACCTTATGCAGCTGACATCAATTAACTCTGATTAGAATTATTATCCCGCCTTGGCACGTCCCCTTCCCTTATCCCAGTTTCCATGCCGCCAGATGCAGAAAAAAGAGGTGTTGGATTAATTTAAATTAGGAGAGCTTTCTAAATAAAAGATTTGCAAGAAGGTAGAACTGCAAAGTGACAAATGGCAAAAAAAACCCTGCAGTTCCGGTGGAGAGACACAAAGCAGGCTGGGCTGGACTGAAGTTCTGCCACCTCTTACGGCGTTGCCAGCTTCCAGGTGGGGGGTTCAGTTCTCTCAGAATTACCGCAGTTCTCCAGACTGCAGAGAGATCAGTTCCCCTGGAGAAAACAGCAGCTTTGGAGAATGGGCTCTGTTGGCATCACATCCCTGCTGAACACCCTCCTGTTTCCAAACTCCGCCCTCTCCAAATCTCCAGCCCAGAGGTGGCAACCCTATAGCCTCCCAGCTAGTCCAGAAGCCAGGGATGCCAGGTTCCCCTTGGCCACCAGTCGGGGATGGGAGGGGTAGGACTGCCAGATCCAAGCTGGGAAACTCCTGGAGATTTTGGGGATTGATCCTAGAGAGGACAGGGACCTCAGTGGGGTATAGAGTAGGGTGGCCGACCTCTAGGTGGCTGTAGACATCTCAGCCCAGCATAACTGAATGCAGGAAGCCACAGAGCCAAATTAAACTTTAGACCTTATGGTCTGGTTTGAAAATGATTGAGCTTTTGGGCTCCTGTACTTGAGGGGACAGTCCATAACAGTGGGGACCTGCTCAGAAGCCGGCTGGAATATCTCCGAATCAGTGGGATAAATAATTCGGCGAGCTTCAGGGCACCTGACCGATCACGACCCAAAGAAGCTGAGGAAAACAGGTACCAACCAGGGTCCATTGTCGCGGGGCTGTATATTAATATGTGGCCTTAGTGTGCCGCTTTAATATGAACAAATTGTTTTCCACAAATTAGACAATGTTTCTAAGTCTTGTGTAAACAACTCTTTTTCTTTAAGAATAATTGGGAGACTAACTCTTACCCTTGAGTAAAATATTTACAGTGTAACAGTCTATGGAGAAGTTGCCACGCGGAAGGCATGAATGGCAGGCAGATTTTTGGGGCGCGATCACACCACAACATCTGGGAAGCGTAGCGCTCCCATCGCCAACCCATGGCATCCCACTGAAGATGCGGAGTTAAAAAGTACCACGGAAAGTGCACTAGTATCCGGAAGATGCAGGGCAAAGGAGGGCGTCTGATCTTGGGAGCGCTAGTATCCCGTGGCATCCAGCACCCGTCCCATCACAAACCGGATGTTTTCCATAAGTCTCCATAGGATGCGCACAAACGCCAAACTACGCATGCACACAAACATGAAACCAGGAGCTGTGCCGCTCCATGGAACTGTGCATGTGGACAAACACGACCTGATCACTTCGCACCTGCTTCTTTGTCACGCTTCAGCATCGCCGTGTGATCGGCAGCTAACAATCTAAGCACGGAGACTCAGGGGACCGTGTGATCAGACTACCACGCTTTATTTTGCTCCAGGGTGAACAGCCACGCCTCCCCCCACCCCCCCGCATTATCTGGCCTGTGTAATCGGAGCCTATGAACTGGGGGTTTGGGGGGGAGGGGGTTGGCTACAACTTATAAATCCCTGTATTTCCATTGTTTGTCACTCAACCTACAGGTGGTGGCTGGAGCTCTTCCACTATGACAACTGACCTCCAGGTGACAGAGAGTGACTCCCCTGGGGGAAACGGCCACTTTGGAAGTTGGACTCTCTGGCATTATGCCCCAAGCCCCGCCCTCCCCAAGCTCCACTGCCAAAATCTCACGGTATCTTCCACCCTGGAGCTGCCAACCCTAGTATAGAGCCCAGCCTCCAAAGCGTCCATTTCCTCCAGGGGAACTGATCTCTGCAGTCAGGAGGTGAGATGTAATTCCAGGGGATCCCCAGCAGTGTTCCCTCTAAGCAGACTTAGTGTGAGCTAGTTCAGAGTTTTTTTAGCCTCCGGTTCACACACTTTTGTCTCAGCTCAGGAAGGAGGGCTTCGGAGCAAACGAGTTGATGCAGGAGCCAAGTCGCTCACTCATAACTTTCGTGCCAGCAGCTCACAAAGTTGCTCACAGGACTCCGCAGCTTAGAGGGAGCACTGATCCCCAGGTCTCACCAGGAGGCTGGCATCCCTCTCAGAAGCCCTTTAATTTTTTTTTAAAAAGATATGTTCCTCCCCCAGGCAATCCCTGCACCCACTGCCCAGTCTCGGAAGAACAGCAACTCGCTCCTCTCCCTTCCTTGCATCCTCTGATACGGATTAAGCCAAATCCAGGACACTACAGAGAAAAGACAGCTGGCTCTTGAAGCTGAATCTTGGGCTGCCAGTTCTGGGTTGGGAAACTCCTTGAGATCTGGGGCCAGAGCTTGGGGAAGGCAGGGTCTGGGGAGGGGAGGAACTTCAGTGGGTATAATTAGTAGGTATAATCAGGGCTTTTTTTGCAGAAAAAGCCCAGCAGGAATTCATTGGCATAGTAGGCCACACCCAAAAGCAGAAACTCATTAGCATATAGGCCACACCCCTAACAGTACAGCTCATTAGCATATGAGGCCACACCCCATGCTTTCCCTTGGCTTGCCCGGGCACTCTGTGGCTGCAGGGAGCCTGGGCAAACTGGTCCTTGGACAGGCCGGGGAAAGCACGGGGAGTCATTTAAATGCCTCCCCGACCCTTCCAGGGCCCCCCCGGCCCACCCACCTTGGAGTTGCTGGAGAGGGTCACTCTCCAGGCCTTCCCTCTGTAGCCACTCATGCAGAGGTTTTGGCTGTAGTGGATGTGGCCAACTCTGAAGCCAGCCGGAACTCCGTTCCTATGCGTTCCTGCCCAAAAATAGTCCTGGGTATAATTAGGCAGAGGGGATTAGCAGAGGTCCATCAGTGGCTATTAGCCACAAGGTATAGATAGAAACCCTCAGACAGGGGCAAGTGATGGTCTGTATTCTTGGTGCTTGCGGGGGGTCAACAGTGGGAGGGCTTCTAGTGTCCTGGCCCCACTGCTGGACCTCCTGATGGCACCTGGTATTTTTGGCCGCTGTGTGACACAGAGTGTTGGGCTGGATGGTCCATTGGCCTGATCCAACATTGGCTTCTCTTACGTTCTTATAATACCATCGACAGGGCCGGATCGCCCATTGGGCGAACTAGGCGCTCGCCTAGGGCGCCCTGGCCTCAGGGGCGCCAAATGGTGCCCCACTCCCCCCCCCGAAAAGCGCCCCCCTGCCGCCCTAACCAGGTGCCCGCCGCCGCCGCTAGACCCCCGCCCCCTTCCCGGCTGTCCTGGGCCCCCTGCAGCCACTAGACCCCCCACCCCCTTCCCAGCTTTCCTGGGGGTCCCGCAGCCGTGGAGTCCCCAGGACAGCCGGCGCTGGGAGGGAAGGGTGGCAACTAGACCCCCTGCCCTCTTCCCAGCTTTCCTGGGGGTCCCGCAGCTGTGGAGCTTCCAGGACAGCTGGTGCTGGGAGGGAGGGATTGGCGGCCAGACCCCCCGTCCCCTTTACGGCTTTCCTGGGGGTCCCACAGCTGCGGAGCCCCCAGGACAACCGGCGCTGGGAGGGAGGGGGCGGCAGCTAGACCCCCCGCCCCCTTCCCAGCTTTCCTGGGGGTCCCACAGCCGCACCTTGAACTGAACCTGGAAACTAACTGGTAACCAACAGAGTGATTGCAAAATAGGTATAATATTTATATGTTTCTTGGTTTATTTATAACATTGATTAGTTGCCTTTCTACCCTGCAGAGTTCAAGGAGGTTTTGCAATATAAATAAAATAGCAAACATAAAAAACACCCCAGAATGTAAAACTCCAGTGTAAGACTACCATCAAATTAATCAATTGCAGTCTTGAATAAAGCCATCTTCTACTGACTTCTAAAGATCAAAAAGTCCCTAGTGTTCTCTATTAGCTGGAGTTTCTGAGTTGCCTTCAAGGGCAGGCCCATGTAGAGTGTGTTACAGTAGTCTAGCCTCAAGGCCATAATAGTTTGCCACTGATAACGGTAGCCCCAAAGGAATATTTCTTTCAGTTGATGCACTCACCAGGAAACCAGGACTTTTTCCAGCAATGTATCCCAGGGGGAGGGCAGGATAAAAGTCCAACCAATAAATCAATCAATAAATAAATAACCTTAACCCTTGCTTAAACTGCTCTGGTAAAAAAAAAATTACTACTGACAAATGAAAACAATTAAGAACCAAAGATGTCCATCACAAGTATTATTTTGTGGGGCTGTTATTTTTTTTTTGGGGGGGGGGGGTTGGCGAGGGGATTGTCACTTATCACAAGCCTGTAGGGCTTTCAAGGCAAAAATGCTCGGAGGTGGTTTGCCATGCCTGCCTCTGTGTAGTGACGCTGGATTTCCTTGGAGGTCTCTCATCCAAATATTAATCGGTGCCAACCCTGCTCAGCTTCCGAAATGTGATGAGATTGAGATAGCCTGGGCCATCCAAGTCAGGAGAACTGATGTCTGCTGAACTCGGGATAAAACCAGGGACCTTTAGATCTTCAGTCTAAGGCTCTCCCAACTGAGCCGTTTCAGCCACTGATGTCCTCCTGCTTCCGGGGAAAAATCCATTGCTGCTAGCAAGGCAGTAATGTCCTTTCCATAATTGGCTAAATTAATCCAATCTGATGGTATGAAACCATTGATTTCCACCTGTCACTCTCAAGCAAGGTTGACATCTTGGGTTGCCACTCCCCCAGTGGGGGCCAGGAGATCCCCTGATTTCAGAGGCCCCAATCCACTGTGGCCAGCTGGCCGATGGGGAAGCCCTACCCCCAAGGAGCCCCTCCCAGCACCACTGGCGCCAGTGTGATCGGTGTTCCCTCTAAGTTGCATTAGTGTGAGCCAGCTCACAGAATTTTAGCTGCTGGCTCACACATTTTTGTCTTCCCTTGGGAAGGATGGCTCCACAGCAAACTAATTGCTGCAATAGCCAAATCACTCTCTCACAACCTTAATGCCAGTAGGTTACAAAGCAGAATTTTTGCTCACAAGACTCCACAGCTTAGAGGGAATATTGTCAATGATGTCCCTTGGGAGTGGCGCCATTGCATTCCTGATGTTGGGGGTGATGCTCTAGGTTTTGGGCAAAACTCTATGGTTTTGAGGCCTGAAAAACCATAGAGTTTTGCCCAAAACTAGAATATCGTCCCCAACATTGGAAAGATGATGATGTCACTTCCAGGTGATGTCTTTGTTTTGCATATTCACTGGAAGAACAACAGGAAGGATCGGGAGACCAGCAGCCAGGTAGGACCTGGCAACCTTATTGACAACTCTGTGTTGGGAAATCCCTGGAGGTTTGGGGATGGATTCTGGGGAGGATGGGGTTTGGGAAGGGACCTCGGTAGGGTAAAATGCCATCGACTTCACCCTTCAAAGCAGCCATTTTCTTCTTCTGGGAGATATCCAAGTCCCACCTGGAGGCTGGCAACCCTATCTCTAGACTACAGATAGCAGTTCCTTCAGAGGAAATGACAGGTTGGAAGTGTGGTATCTATGGTATCAACTTCCCTGCTGAGCTCTTTCCCCAAACTCCACCCTCCCTGGGAACTGTCCCCCAAACCCCAGTAGTTTCTCCAAGCCAGAATTGACAACCGTACCTATACAATGACATGGCAAGATTCCCACTCATTTCATTACAGGTTAGGAACGTGGACTCTAATCTGGGAGGACCGGGTTTGATTTCCCACTCTTCCACATGCAGCTGCTGGTGTGACCTTGGGTCAGTCACAAGTTCTTTCAGAGCTGTTCTCGCACGAGCAGTCCCCGAAAGAGCTCTTTCAGCCCCACCTGCCTCACAAGGTGTCTGCTGTGGGGAGAGGAAGGGAAAGGAGGCTGTAAGCTGCTCGAAGACTCCTTTGGGTAGTGAAGAGAGGGGTATAAATCCAATCTCTCCTCCTCCTCCTCCTCCTCCTCCTCCTCCTCCTCCTCCTCCTCCTCCTCCTCCTCCTCTTCTTTTTCTCCTCCTCCACCACCACCACCTCCGCTTTTTCCCTCTAATTCTTTACATTCCTCCCATGGCCTTGCTGCAAAACAATCCACCAGAACAGTTGTCTTCACCACTTTTTCTTCATCTGCTTGCCATACATTCCTCCAAGTCCATACTACGTGACCCCCACTTTCATTCTGGGAGAAAATGCTGATCTGCGCATTCTCTCAACATTTCTAAAGATGATGGGTTGATTGAACACTTTGTAAAGGACTTGAAAACTACTGTGACCCGATGGCCACTGGAAGATAAGTTCGTCAGAGAAAGAATAAGCTGTAGTTCTGCAGTTCAGTGTTATCGAGGGTATATGACACAATACAGGCTAAATGGCATCATGCCGTCCCCTGGCTGCAAGCTACTACTGACGTCTGTTGAGATGCAGGTTGCTACAGGCTACATTGGAAAAATGGGATTCCATGCTGTCACGGCTTGGGTGGGGTGTCACCTGACGCTGCCACCACTCTGGTTTTAGGATTCCTTGAGGAGGCCAAGAGCACCCTCCCAAGACCTCCCTTGTTTGGCCAAAATAAGTGTGAGGACCAGGCAGAGTAAACAACAAGGAAAAGGTTTATTTTTACAGGAGGTCAGCCCAATATGGGAAACAAACAAGGTGCAAGAACAATATCAGTAAGGGGGTGAAAAGAAAAGAAACCAAAAGCCCTAACACATCTAAATTTACTGTCCCTAGCTCACTGTCTCAAGCTGGCCTCAGTCTGCTCCACCCTTCCTCTCAGGATAAGGATCTCTTCCCTACAGCAGCGTCCCTTCTGGCTCTGCTCTCTTGGAAGAAAGAACAGCTTTTCTTCTGTACCAGCTCTTTTGTTATAAGTCCCCTTTCCCTGTGATTTGCTAGAATTGACGCCAAAACCTCTCAGGGCTTCTGGGAGCTGTAGGCCTGGCCTCCTCCCACTGCTACTCAGGCTCCCTGGGCCTGCTAGGCCTTTGCTTGCACAGCCCAGATCATGACACATGCGCAGCTGATCTCCTTTTTCAGTTTGCAATCTCCAACTCTAGGTTATTTGTCTGAACAGTCTGCTCGCTACCCCCTTTTGCCATTATAATAATGTTGAGATGTCATCCCCTGTCAGCTCCTCACTTCAGAGAGTGTGTGTGTGTGTACGGGGAAGGTAAAATTTGGGAACAGCTTTTAGCTTTGGCATTGTTTTTTTGACATCAAGCCACAGCTGATTTATAGCTGGGGTTGTCGGCTTCAGGTTGGGAAATGCCTGCAAATTCGGGGGGTAGGGCCTGAGGACAGTGGCATTTGGGGAGGTGAGGGGCTTCAGAGAAGTATAACGCCACAAAGTCCACCTTCCAAGATGGCCACTTTCTCCAGGTGATCTGATCTCTGTCACCTGGAGATCAGTCGTAATCCCAGGAGGGCTCCAGCCACCACCCAGAGGCTTAAACAAGGGGAAACCCTTCGTATAATTAAATCTCCAAAAATACTCAAAGACAATAAATGTAATGCTTACAAATTATTTACATAATCAGCACTAGGGCTTTTTTTGTCGAAAAAGCCCAGCAGGAACTCATTAGCATAACAGGCCACACCCAACAGCAGAAATTTATTAGCATATTAGGCCATGCCCCTGACAGCACAGCTCATTAGCCTATTAGGCCACACCTCCATGTTACCAGCAGTGTGGTCATCCAGCCACACCCACCTTCTGCTTCTTATTCTGTTTACCTTGTTTGTTGTCAAAACCCAGGGCTTTTTTGGTAGCAGGAACTCCTTTGCATTTCAGGCCACACACCCCTAATGCAGCCAATCCTAATGAGTTTCTGCTGTTGCATGTGATGTGTTATGCTAATAAATTCCTGCTGGGCGTGGCCAACTTGGGAGCCAGCCAGAACTCCCTTCCTGTGCCTTCCTGCCCAAAACCAGCCCTGATCAGCACTAACAAACATACAAAACAATCTCAACACGAATCTCAAAATTCATAGAAATAAATTGTGCACATTGGGAAAGATCCAAGTTCATGAGTCACAGAACAAAGGATTCAAATGTAAATCACAAATTCAAAAGTCCACTGAATACACCAATAGTAGTTCAGGTGAGTAGAATCCTCTGTTCCTGAAGACTTAAAGTTGTGTTATTATAGCAGCTCTGCAAGTTTAGTTCCAGCTGACGGGGTGAAGCGGTGTTGTAGCACCTTGTTTCACCAAAGCTTTATTCTATATGGAACAGTAACAACTTCACAAGAACCCAAAGTACTGAATAATAAAATATTTCATATCACTGTGTTCTTCCAAATGGTACCTGAAGTACATTTGGTATATTCGGTGGACTTTTGAATTTGCAATTTACATTTGAATCCTTTGTTCTGTGACTCATGAACTTGGATCTTTCCCTATTCGCACAATTTATTTCTATGAATTTCGATATTTGTATTGATATTATTTTGTAGGTTTGTTAGTGCTGATTATGTAATGTAAGCATTATATTTATTGTCTTTGAGTATTTTTGGAGGTTTAATTATATGGATGATTTTTCTTTTTTTGTATTCACTTCATCCATGTATCTCACTTGTGCTGCTAAACACTTGGAGGCTGGCAGTCCTATTTATGGTGCCCCTGTGGGGTTTTCAAGGCCAGAGATGTTAGGAGGTGGTTTGCCATTTCCTCAGAAGTGGTTCACATCTACTAGAAGTGTTGTTACATCAGGGTTACCAACTCTGGTTTGGAAAATACCTGGAGATTTGGGGGTGGAATAGGGTTGCCATCCCCACAACAGAGGCGGGGGTTTACCTGCTTTCAGGGGCTCCAAACTGCCACCACTTAGCCTGGCGGTAACATCATCGTGCCAGGCACATTGTTGGGGGGGGCACTGTAGTGTTTGTGGGGAAAAACTCTATGGTTACTGAAGATTTTTTTTTCTCAAAATGCTTGTCGTGCCGCCCTGCACAGTGACATCACTTCTGGGTGGCGACATTGTGGCATGCACTCTTCGCGCATGTGCCAAAAAGTCCAGGGGTGGAACTCGGGGTGAAGAAAGGGGTTTGGGAAAAGGAGGGACCTCCGCAAGGTGTAATGCCATTGAGCCCACCCTCCAAAGGAGCCGTTTTCTCCAGGGGAACTGATCTCTATTGTCTGAAGGTCAATTGTAATTCTGGGAAATATCCAGGCCACACCTGGAGGTTGGCAACCCGTTAGTACCACTGAGCTCTGCTGACAGGAGTCAAACTTGACCTCTCGTTCGTCATGTCTTCTGGGAAATTCCTGTGGGTGGGGATATGAGTGTCTGAGTGTGAAATGGCTTTGTTGTAGACGCAATGTAACTTTCCTTAAGCTGCCTCCCTCATGGGACGACCTTGAGACATAGCCTGGGCCAGTTTCACTATCTTAGAGAAAGTAACAATATAATTGTAGGTGGGGGTGCAGAGCACACGCAAGTTAGGCGGGACAAATGTGAAGTGTGATTGGACAGGCTCCAAAGGGGGGTCTTGTTTGAATTGTCTATAACTACTGGTTTTGGCAGCAGAACCCCAGTTCTGACATGGTACGACCTGAGCTTGGAACATCTTTATTAATCAATAAACAAATCACTGCCAGTGAGTGTTGTTGGGAGTAACTTTGTCCAAAAGTCTTGACAGCAGGTACAGTTGAACAAGCATCCTGCTACCAACTTTTGGAAATTTAGGCGCATCTTCTATTCTAATTCCAGACTTTTTTTTTTTCTGTGCGGATACCTATTCCCTCCAACAGGGGCCTCACTCTCCCCCAACAGCTTTTCCTACATAGTCAGTAGACTTCCTGGGTTTGTAGAAAAATCCAAACAGTGAGGAAATCCCTTCAGGGACGGTTGAATTCCCCCCAAAATGCCTTTTGAAATGGCCTCTGCAGGGACCTGACTCCAGGCAGCAACGGTGAGAGATTAGAACGTTGGGGGGGGAGGCTTCTGACTGGCTCTGTCAGTCAAAGGGTGGGGGGAGGGCCCTTTCTTTCCAGGCCTCTTTCGGCCTTGGAGGGAGGGGGAGGGAGGGAGGGAGCCTTGGGGCCAGACTGGGGGATTCCTGGAGGTTTTGGGGTGGAGTGCAAGGAGGGCAGGATTTGGGGAAGGGAGAGGCCTCAGCTGGGCATCATGCCACAGAATCCACCCTCCAAAGCAGCCATTTTCTCCAGGGAGACAGATCTCTGTTGTTCACAGATCTCTGGAGTTCACCCTCCAGCAGGCCCCACTTGGAGGTTGCCAACCCTAGGCCTGGCAGCAGTCTAGGGTTGCCAGGTCCCCCACGGGCACTGGCAGGGGATGGGGGTAGTGGGGTTGCCAGCTCCAGGTCTGGAAACTCCTGGAGATCTGGGGATGGAGCCTGGGGAGGACAGGGACCTCAGTGGGGTACAATGCCCTAGAGTCCACCCTCCAAAGCATCCATTTTCTCCAGGGGAAGTTATCTCAGTAGTCTGGAGCTGAGCAGTAATTCCAGGGGATCCCCAGATCCCACCTGGAGGCTGGCATCCCTAGGCAGCACCCTCTGGGTGACTTGATACCACCTAATTTGCATGACTCAACTTGGCCTGGCTGCTTGCTGCTGTTCAGCAGCCACCCTATGAAAGCCAGCAGTGATGCAGCAGTTAGAGCCTCAGAGTAGGGTCTGCAAGACCCAGGTTCAGATCCCCATATTGCGGTGGAAGCTGACTGGGTGATTTTGGACCAGTCACATACTTTCAGCCTAACCAACCTCACAGGGTTGTTGTGCAGATAAAAAGGAGGTGAGAATAATGTAAGCTGCTTTGGTCCCCACTGTGGAGAAAGACTATAATTTTCCTTGGTAGAAGCTGTGGGGGAGGGGGTGGAGACAAAAGCTGAAGACAGATAAAGGCAGATAAAGGTTAAGTTGGCTGTTGGGTGGGAAGGAAATAGGGTTGCCAACTCTGGATTGGGAAACTCCTGGACATTTAAGGGGTGGATCCTGGGGATGGTGGGGTTTGAGGAGGGGAGGAACTTCAGACCAGTATAATGCCATAGACTCCACCCTCCAAACCAGCCATTTCCTCCATGAGAACTACCATTGCCAGCCTCTGGGTGAGGGCTGGAGATCACCCAGAATTACAACTGTTGTCCGGGTGACAGCGATCAGTTCCCCTGGATAAAATGGCTGCTTTGGAGGGTTGAGTCTATGGCTCCACCCCAGAAGGGAGAAAGAGTGTGAGATAGGTAAGGGTAGAGGGGAGGAAGCAAAGGTGTGAGGAATGGGATGACCATCCCGCAAGTTTCTTGCGGGTCTCCACTTGTGTCCTACTATATTTGTTTGTGATTTCTTAGCTTCAGAAACTTCTATTACAACTTGAGGCCATAACGCCATCAGCTTCTTCAGCCTG
Source organism: Gekko gecko (assembly GCA_029375565.1). Taxonomy (NCBI): domain Eukaryota; kingdom Metazoa; phylum Chordata; class Lepidosauria; order Squamata; family Gekkonidae; genus Gekko; species Gekko gecko. The sequence continues at coordinate 194,892,163 of JAPDNY010000004.1, forward strand.
ACTTGGAATAAATGCTTCACTAGGATGTAAATAACATTGACATTGGAATAGAATTACATAGTCCAACCACAGTATCTACTTTCTTGGAAACTTTCCTCTGCACCAAGAGTGGGGATTTCAAACTTCACATCCTGGTCTGATACTTTTGCTTGGAATGGGTCATAACTAAGGTTGCTGGCTCAGAGTAGGAAATACCTGGAGATTTTGGAAGTGGACCCTGCAAAGGCAGGGTTTGGGGACAGGAGGGATCTCAGGAGGGTACAATGCCACCCTCTTAAGCAGCCATTTTCTCCAGGGGAATGCTTCTGTGTTGCCTGGAGATCAACTGTAATACTGGGTGGTCTCTAGGCCCCACCTGGAAGTTGCAAACCAAAGAGAGAGATCACAGAATTGAGGTAGAAAGGAAACAAACAGCCGTGATGTATTGTGCCAAAAAATGTCTTCACGGACTTAAATTCTTTTTCCAATACTTAGTTTACTTGAAGCAATTCAAACACCATCAACACCAACAAACCATGCGTATTATATCTCGTTTCGTGTATAACTTTATCAAAGTGGGTGATGTTGAAATTACACTAATGGATTTGATGAGTGATACTAGGAGATAAAGGAGCTCAAGTGGTTAAGACGCTGAACTGCAGGCTGTGGAAGGTCAGTAGTTCAGCAGTTCGAGACCCGAGAGTGCCACAAGACGGAGTGAGCTCCCGTCTCTAGTTCCAGTTCCTGCCAACCTAGCAGTTCGAAAGCAAGAAACTGCAAGTAGATCAATAGGTACCACTTCGGTGGGAAGGTAACAGTGTTCCGTGCGTCTTGGTGTTCAGTCATGCCAGCCACATGACCATGGGAACGTCTTCAGACAGCGCTGGCTCTTCAGCTTTGAAACGGAGATGAGCACCACAACCATAGAGTCAGATTCGACTGGCTTTCGAGCAAGGGAACCTTTACCTTTACTAGGAGATATGACTAGAGTGCCAAATCATGGATTGATATTATACAGGTATTTCCACGCTACCCACTCTGATAAAGTTATACACAAAATGAGATATAATATGCATGGTTTGTTGGTATTGATGGTGTTTGAATTGCTTCAAGGAAACTGAATATTGGAAGAAGAATTTTCAAGTCTGTGAAGACATTTTTTGGCACAAGGCATTTTGGCTGTTGGTTTACTTTCTACTTCCCTGGAGGTTGGCAACCCTAGATAACTAAATGACTTACTTCAATAGAAAAAGTAAAAGAAACTGTTTTGTGGTACCTCTTACAACTCACTTCTAGAAGGTATAATCTCATCAGCCATCAACGCTTAGTCAATGGACCCCACATCTAACCAGTGAAAAAAATAGAATTGTCCTATCAGTTCTTAATTCCTATAATGCACTAACACAGATAGCAGACAGTTCTTATAGATGTGAAGGGGGAACCTATGTTGCGCTAACCCAACTATCAGGAATTGGAAAAAGCAAATAAATCTTCAAAATACAAACAGCAGGCAGTCCCTGAAAGTCAAAATTAGCCAGCCGTTCTTGGTGTTCCAGACAAGACAAAAACCCAGACAATGAGTAAATCTCTGAAGCATGGAGGCAATTACTCCTTCCCAAGTGTTGGTTCAATTAAATCAATCTCCGAGGGGGTTAATGAAGGCTTCAACAGACCGCATCTCCTCCTTTAAATAGCCTACTAGAGACACGATCCCAAGAGTTAATGCTCCGAAGAGAAAGGAAATAACACTTCCATACTAAGGGCAACTCCCCAGGTGAGTGTTTCTTCTCAAGAGGCATCGTCAGCACACCAGACGCCAGCAAAATAAAGTGGGCCGAAAGGAAACAACTCTCTCCCAGTTCCTGTCAACCACAGCGATGTGTGTGTGTAAAGTGCTGTCAAGTCACATCTGAGTTATGGCAACCCGGGAGGGTTTTCACAGCGAGAGATGTTCAGAGGTGGTTTCCCTTTGCCTGCCTCCCGTGTAGCAACCCTGGACTTCGTTGGTGGTCGCCCATCCAGATACTGACAAGGGCTGACCCTTGATGAGACCAAGCTAGCCTGGGCCACCCAGGGCAGGGCATAGGAATGGGAGAGGGGCACAGAACTGTGGGGCAGGGGAGGATGTGCTAAGCATGCGTTACTCATCCCTGATTTCGTCCTTGGAGGCCAGTTTCCAAGTAGCGTTGTTACGGGGGAGAGGAATGCCTTTCTCTAGTCTAAACTTTACTTTTTTTTAGACAGAGCCACTGATTTCTCGTGTTCTTTTTTCCTTTCTGTCTTTGAAGAGAAATCAATGCATCTTTTTGTGACTCCGGCCCTTGTGGTTGTTTTTCTGTTTACACACCACAGGATGGTGCTCTAGCAGATCGATGGGAATGTTTGGGAAGAGGATGCCTGACTCTGAGCCTCTACAGAATGCAATTCTGAAAACTCTGTAGACCCGCCCTCCCTGCTCCTTCTCTTCGATCAATACAGATTTGATTCGAAACAGACTCCAAATGCCTGCGTAAGAGGGAAAGGGATTGTCGGATTTCATGGCGCTATTAGGTAAAAGAGGTACTAGGAGAATTTCTCTTAACCAAACTATTTCTGTGATCATGAAATCTATGTTCAGTCACCATATCTTCTTGTTCCCACCCCAGGAGCTGGAAATCAATTTATGGCTTACCTGGGATCCAGAGGCTGATAAATGGCACACTGAATGGTGTCTGGCAACACGAAATTTGAGTTCAGCTGCTCAGTTTGTGACCCATCTACCTGCAGCCTGTCCACCAGCCACTAGGTCGTCCATTAGGTGCTGGATAACACTTAGTTATCCGGGTGGCAAAAAAGGGAATTTACTGAGCCTTTGGTGCATGTCCATTCTTGATTGCTGCACTGAAGGCCAGAATGGAACTGATACAGTGTCAAGTTCTTGCCAGGTAATCCTGCCATGAGGATGGATGGGTGGGGAGGAGGTTGGATGGTCTGTAACTTTTCATGTCTGGAATGTGGGGAGGTGTGTAGATTGCCCGGGCAACAGAGCAATTCACAGCCTGGGTTATCTGCTGGCGCCCAAATGGCTTTGGTCTCACAGATTTTGTTTTCGTCTTGTTTCTTCTGGGGGGACAGCTCAGGCCGTTAGGTTATTTACCGCTTTACAATTTTTGCACCTTTTTCCCGTGCACGGGCTTGATAGTCATTGGTAGATTAAAGGGGGGGGCAAGAACCAGGGGGTATAACTGTAGAGGCTTTTCCATAGTGCTTTATCTCTGACAAGGAATTGTTAATGTGCTTTTAGAACTGCTTTCAATAAACACTATCTTCTTCATGAAGCCTGGTGTTTGACTGACTTTCTGAAGTGCCTGACAGTTCTTCAGTCAGTCGCACAACACAGGACTTCTTCAGAAGACATTGTTTAATGGTGAAACAGTACTAAAGACATGTGTACAGTCTGTGTCAGTAATGGCCACATACAGCAGAGCCTACTAGGTTATATTACATTCAAAATACCCACCCCCCCTTCAGAAGAAGCTAATTGATACATTTCGCGTGCGCAGGCAGCCTGAGTGGGCAAGCAAGCTAAACATTCTAGAAACCGTTCCCAGCGTAAGTTCCCAGCATAAGACTCCAGCAGCTGGAGCAACAAGGTCAGAGATCTGATAAGAGACTGTGTGGAAAACTTCAGTTGAGGAGAAGGAGGCAGAAGCACTCCTCCCGCATTCCATTAACATGACAGTGCTACCTGACATACAGGCATGGCTGACTTCTTGTGGGGTGTATGTCCTACAGGCAGTCTAAACATATATTAATAGGAGTGTGGATGATATTACACAAGCCATTTCTGGCCTGTCTCCCTGAATGGTCAGAGTGAGCTTGTATAAAACAGCATCATGTTAATTCATGGGTAGAATGTCTGTCTGGCCCCCAACAAAAAAAGTAACTGTGTAAGTGTAAGTTTTATACCAATAAGCTGTAGCGATCCTGTCTGGGGAAATGAACTGGATTGTGTAAAGTAAGCCTCCTCCAACGCTTTTGAACCCTCAGGCACCTTTGGAAATCTGACACAGCATGATGGGAACAGCCACAAAATGGCTGCCACAAAATAGCTGCTGCAGGAGTCAGAGCCGAACACAAAATGGCCGCCGCGGCTTCCCTTCAGTCACACAGTAAAGATCCTTGTGCTGTGGTGGCAGCTACTGCCAAAGTGAGGAGGAGGGGAAGAAGAGATGGTTCTTATACCCCGCTTTTCTCTAATATAAGGAGTCTCAAAACAGTTTACATTACTTTCCTTTCCCCACAACAGGCACCTTGTCAGGCAGGTGGGGTTGACAAGGCTCTGAGAGAATGGTGACCAACCCAAGGCCACCCAGCAGGCTTCAGGTGGAGGAATGGGGGAATCAAACCTAGGCCACGGTCACATGGAGAATTTGCCACACAGAAGGCATGAATGTCAGGTGGATTTTTGGGGTGCGATCACACTGCAACATCTGGGAAGCGTAGCGCTCCCATGGCCAACCCATGGAATCCCACCGAAGATGCGGAGTTAAAAAGTACCGTAGAAAGTGCACTAGTATCCGGAAAACACAGGGCAAAGGCGGGCATCTAATCGCGGGAGCGCTAGTATCCTGTGGCATCCGGCACCTGTCCACATCCCGTTGCAAACTGGATGTTTTTTTGTAAGTCTCCATAGGATGTGCACAAACGCCAAACTGCGCATGCACACAAATGTGACCTATTTCACCAACTTGCCATGAAGCGATGCTTCATTCCTTGATCATGCACATGTGGGGACTCCGTTGGAAAAAAACAATTGTCCGTCTGATCCAGAAGCTACTGTGCTTTATTTTGCTCTGGGGCAAACGGCCACACCTCCCCCCCACATTATCTGGCCCATGTGACCGGGACCCCAGTTCTCCAGATTAAGTCTGCCAATCTTAATCACCACTGGAAGGCCAGAGACTGAAGCTGAAGCTCAAATACTTTGGCCACCAAATGAGAAGGGAGCCCTCACTGGAGAAGACCCTGATGCTGGGAAAGACTGAAGGCAAAAGAAGAAGGGGACGGCAAAGGATGAGATGGTTAGACAGTGTCACCTATGCAACGGACATGAAATTGAGCAAACTTCAGCGGACAGCGGAAGACAAGAGGGCCTGGCGTGATCTGGTCCACGGGGTCGCAAAGAGTCGGATTCGACTGTGCGACTGAACAACAACAACTCTTAATCACTATACCACACTGGCTTGAAAAAAAAAATCTGCACAGCTGATCAGATCTCCAGTGGCCAACCAGAAGCTTTGCTGGGCAAAAGCCCCAACTGACCATGCTCACATTCTAAAAAACAGTTGGCCTGCATCAAGGAAGGTGTTGGTATGATGGTGCCCTTAGGCACCGTGTCAGTAATAACCCTTTAGAGTGTTATCATTTGCTAAGTCCAAGCCTCATCACCTGACCATTGCTCCCTCTAAGCTATGGAGTCCTGTGAGCAAAAATTCTACTTTGTGAGCTACTGGCATTAAAGTTGTGAGCAAGCAATTTGGCTACTGCATAAATCAGTTTGCTCTGGAGCCCTCCTTCCTGGGCTAAGACAAAAATGTGCAAGCCGGAGGCTAAAAAACTGTGAGCTAGCTCACACTAACTCATCTGAGAGGGAACACTGCACCTGACCTTGCTTCAAAAGCTGAAGCACTTAAGGCAGCATGTACTTGGGGCATATATTAGGACAATTCTTCTAGTTAAGACAGTGTTTCGGTGACTGACTAAAGGCTACCTTTGGCAGGGGCTGATGCTGGGACACAAAATTCTAAAGAGCTGTGAGATGACACAGGATGGTTTGTCCTGGTCTAACACTCCTTTATGGGTTTTGCAGCTCAGTACCTACATGGGTTTTCTACTGTGGAAGACAGCCCTTTATGCTAACTGAAGGACTCACAGCGCCTTAGACTAACAGAAATATGTGGGAGGGGAGGAGCTTCGTGAGTCACGGCTCCCTTCTTCAGGTGTCAGTGAGTCACAAAAGCTCCTGCTCTGCCACAAATTTTGTTATGTTTTTTTTTTAGTAAATACAGTTTATTATTGGATATATCACATGTTCATACAAATTAAACCTACATACATATCCATTTTTCTTATTCCCCTTCTCCCCCCCCAACAAGGCTTCCCGCACTGCTTCAACCCCATTAATGTATCTCATATTCCATTACAATTACTTCTAAACTTATTTTCTCTTTCTAACGGTAACAATACTAAAGTCTAATTCTCTTTCCATTTCTTCTTAATAACTATCAAAGCAAATCAAACCACTTTTAATGTCCCAATTTTTCAACAAATATTTTTGAAAGTCTTTCCAATCCTTAAAAAAAGTTTCATCTTCTTCATTGTTTAACTTTCTTGTTAACTTGTCCATTTCTGCCAAAAACAACGTTTTTTTAATCCATTCCCATGTTTCAGGTACTTTATCTTGTTTCCAACATTGAGCAAAAGTCAGTCTTGCTGCTGTAGTCAAGTACCATAATAGTGTTCTCTTGGCTACATTTATTTCTTCCATTTTAAGACCTAACAATAACATCTGTGGGTCTTTCTTAAAAGTACAATTCAAAATTTTTTGCATCTCATTGTGGATCTCTGTCCAATACTTTACTGCTTTGTCACATGTCCACCACATATGGTAAAAAGACCCTTCATGTTTCTTGCATTTCCAACATTTGTTAGACATACTTTCATTTATGATAGCAATTTTTTTGGGCGTCATATACCATCTATACATCATTTTATAACAATTCTCTTTAACATTTACACAAGTTGAAATTTTCATTGACTTTTTCCACAAATATTCCCAAGATGTCATTAATATTTCTGTATTAACATTTACAGCCCATTTTATCATTTGCTCTTTTACAACTTCATCCTCAGTATACCATTTCAATAAAACCTTATACAGTTTAGAAATCATTTTTTTCCTTTCTCAAACCATACAGTTTCAATTTCAATATACTTTTCTCTGAAACCATATTCTCTTTTATCGGTCTTAAATAAATCATAAATCTGTCTATACTTCAACCAATCATATTCAAATTCAACATCAAATCTGTCTTTTAACACAAAATTTTTCCCTTCAGATTTTAAAAGATTTTTATAAGGTAGCCAATCTAGCCCTTGATTTCTTGAATATGGATTAATCACTTCTGCTGGTACAATCCAAAGTGGTCTTTCTTCTGAGAAGAATTTTCTGTATCTCATCCATGTCTCGAACAGTGATTGTCTTACAAAGTGGTGTTTAAAAAATTTATCCATTTTTACTTTTCCATACCATAAATATGCATGCCATCCGAATTTGTTATCATGCCCTTCCAGGGCCAATAACTTCTTGTTCTCCAGATTAATCCATTGTTCCAACCATGTTAAACAGACGGCATCATAATACAGTCTTAGATTTGGTAGTTGTAGGCCTCCTCTCTCTCTTGCATCACATAAAATTTTCATTTTAATCCTTGGCTTTCTTCCTGCCCATACGAATTTAGATAATTCTTTCTGCCACGAATCCAGTACTTTCCTTTGTTTTAGTATTGGAATAGTCTGAAATAAAAACATCAAACGCGGCAAGATATTCATTTTTACAGTCGCGATTCTTCCCATCAGTGATAAATTCAAAGTGTCCCATTTCTTCATATCTTGTTGAATCTTGTGCCACACCTTTTCATAATTGTTTTTAAACAAGTCAATATTTTTCATGGTTAATTCAATTCCAAGATATTTAGTCTTTGTAACTACTTCACATTGAATTTTCTCTTGAAGTTCTGTTTGTCTTTGTTTCGTCATATTTTTGCACATCACTTTGGTTTTACTTTTATTAACATAAAATCCCGCAACTGAACCAAATTCTTCAATTTTTTCCATCAGTTGTGGTATTTTCTCAATTGGGTCTTGAATCATAAACATTACATCATCTGCAAATGCCCTGTATTTATAGGCAAAACCTTTGACTGTAAGTCCTTCAATACTGTTATCTTTTCTTATCGCTGTCAATAATATTTCCAATATCCAAATAAACAACAACGGGGATAACGGGCAGCCTTGACGTGTTCCCTTTTGGACTTGGAAGAAGTCCGTCTTTTCTTTGTTTATATTCAAAGCCGCTTTTTGTTCTGAATATATTGCCACAATCATATTTAAAAAGGACTGTCCAATATCCATTTTTTCAATAACTTGCAGCATAAACTCCCAATTTAAATTGTCAAAAGCTTTTTCCGCATCTAGGAAGAGGAATCCAACTTCTTTTTCAGGATGCTTGTCATAATATTCAATTGCATCTATCACCACTCTTAAATTGTCTCTGATTTGTCTATTTGGTAAAAATCCAGCTTGTTCTTCCGCTATTATATCTTTCAGATATTTTTTCAGTCTCTCTGAGATTATTTTTGCAAATAATTTGTAATCGTTATTTAATAGCGATATTGGCCTATAATTCTTTACTTGAGTCAAATCCAAACCTTCTTTAGGTATCAATGAAATGTTTGCTTCTTTCCATGAATCTGGGATCCGTTTGGTCTTTCTTATCTCATTCGACAGAAGTACTAAAATAGGGGTTAGCTCCTCTTTAAATTTCTTATAAAACTTTGCTGTAAAGCCATCTGGTCCTGGAGCTTTGCCCAACTTTGCATCTTCTATCGCCATTGTCACTTCTTTCGTTACTAAACCATTTAATAATTCCTTAATTTGTTTTCCCAGCTCTGGAACTTCAATTGTCTCCAAATATTTGTTGATTCTCTGTTGATCAATTCCTTTCAAATTTTGTTATGTTTTTAAGGTGCTACTGGACTTAGAGACCCAGTTTGGTGTAGTGGTTAAGTGTGCGGACTCTTATCTGGGAGAACAGGGTTTGATTCTCCCACTCCTCCACTTGCACCTGCTGATGTGACCTTGGGTCAGTCACAAGCTCTGGCACAGCTGTTCTCTCAAGGACAGTTTCTGTCAGAAGTTCTCTCAGCCCCACCTACCTCACAGGGTGTCTGTTGTGGGGAGGGGAAGGGAAAGGAGTTTGTAAGCCGCTCTGAGACGCCTTTGGGCAGTGAAGGGCGGGGTATAAATCCAATCTCTTCTTCTTCTTCTTCTTCTCTTGTTCCTCTTTTCTACTGAAGGACTCACAATTACCCCTTTCCATTGAAGTGAACAGAGAATCTTGTATGTGCCCTATTTGCATGCAAAGTGCCGGTTCAGGATCCATGCACATAATGACTGTGGGTGTGTTCAGATGGGCAGCTAATCCTGCCATTATGCCAGCTTGAATTTGATCCCGATCTTTTAAATCCATCATCGTACGACCAGATATCCCCCAGGGGAATCGTCTTTCCGCACGCTGCCTCTGTTGTGGATTGCCTAAACAGCGTCCACTGAAGGAGGCCCATGCGGTAGTTTTTTTTAAAAAAATAAAACTTTTCACACATGCACATAGGTGTCACAGTGCGTCCTTGTTGAAGGAGGCACGTGGTGTTTTTTTTTTAAAAAACCCACATTTTGCGCATGCGCATAGACGTGACAACACATCCTTGTTGATCCGCATGTATGTAGAGATTTTTTCAAACGGTGCCCACTCGGGATGGTCTGACGTCAGACTACCCCGACAGGAGGATTGCACTCTGGTGGAACAATCAGACGGATGAAAGTCCGCAGTTGTCCCGCAGGTAACCAAAAACCCCAGATTTAAAGTGATACCTTTTAAGTATGGCTCCGAAGTGTGGCAAAACGGGATGCCCACGGAAGAGGGACGTCTCCCAGATGTTTGTGTCTGGACATTAACTTTAGATCCGTGAGGCAATTGTGCCTCGCGCGGATCTAAAAAGCCGTCTGATTGGACTCTCTGTGTTACATAGTTTGCTAAGCAATAGAGGTAATCTGTGATCACTAAAGGCTGTTTTTTGTGAGTTTCGACTCTTGTCTTGAATGAGAGCCAGTTAATGACCCCTCTGACCCCTCTGACCCCTCCTCTCTCCCTTTGTCCTCTCCCTCTCCCATACATGGCCTTCCATAGAGACACAGGTCTCTGCAGCAGTGTTCTCTCTAAGCTGAGTTAGTGTGAGCTTGCTCATGGTTTTTTAGCCTCCGGCGCACACCTTTTTGCCTTAGCTCAGGAAGGATGGCTCCAGAGCAAACTAATTTATGCAGCGGCCCAATCGCTCGCTCACAGCTTTAATGCCAGTCGCTCACAAAGTAGAATTTTTGCTCACAAGACTCCACAGCTTGGAGGGGGCCTTACTCTGCAGGTCTCTCCTATAAAGACAATGCCCGCATACTCCCACACACATGATGCCACACAAGCTGGCCATTTGTGATGCAGAAGGTGCTCTTTAGATGAGGCTTCTCTCTCTCTCTCCCTTTCAACTGCATCCGGAACGTGAACTGAAATCTACTTCAATAGATGTAAGTTTATCTTTTTTTTTTTTTGCAATGTACTTCTTGAGAAATTTATTTACAGCACTCAGTATCACACTTCTATGACTGGGCAAACTCTGCTATATTTCCCAAATATCCCAATTCAGTGGACCCTCGGGAGCACTATACGCACAACAGTGGGTTGTTTGTAATGGGAAAGGGGAATCTGCAGGAACTGCTTTCCCCTGCACCACAAACGAAATTGCTATTTTTCAGAGTAACATTGGCCAAGTTCAGACTGGCAATTTGCCCTGAGACAGGCATGTTTCAGAGACGTTTCACAAACGGATTAAAGGGGCCGTTCACACAGGCACATCTGTCCAGTTTTCCCCAGCCATACTCAGCCCGTCTTGTAAAGCTTCCTCCCGAGTTTAAAAAATGCCTGGTGAAAGTGGTAGCAAACCCTGGAAAGCGCGTTCATCCCAGGTTCATCCCACTTCAGGGACGCGTGAACGCAAACAAGCTGATCCAGTAGGGATGCTCTTATGCGCATGAGCGCTTATGCGCATGAGCACATTAATGCATATTGTCAGATTCCATTACAAAAAGCCGCTTACAGCCGTGCCTCTGCCAGGGGTGGGCCAACAGTGTGAAAGCTCCCTTGCGCATCCTCCCCGGTATGCTCCTGCATCAGTCTGCGCAGTGTGACCGGGAAAACCTGGAACATGTTGTTCCGGGGTCTTTTTGCCACGACTCCCTCGCGCTTCAAACTGCCAGTCTGAACTCAACCTATGTGGTTGAATACAGGGTACTGTGTTTGTTTTTCTTAAAATAGCTTTACTATAATATGGTCGGCACCCTGACCTGAATGGCCCAGGCCTCCCTGATCTCATCAGACCTTGGAATCGAAGCAGCACTGGCCCTTTTTCACACTTGGATGGGAGACCACCAAGGGAGTCTAGGGCTGCCACGCAGAGGCAGGCAATGGCACACCACCTCTTTTAGTTTCTTGCCTTGAAAACCCTACAGGGTCACCATAAGTTGGCTGTGATTTCACAGCACTTTCCACTGCTCATGTATTCTACGCGGGCTACACAGAAAGCTGTTGAGAAATTTCAAATGGAAGCAAATAGAGCAGCAAGTTTACCAGAAAACTGCACTGGCTGTTAATTCGTTTCAATGCACAGCTCCAAGTGTTGTTCCTTAGTTCCAGAATCATCAATGGACTGGAACAAAAGTCCTTGAAGATCTACCTTTTCCCACAATAATTTGCTCATCATTTAGGGTTGGTAATCGAAGGCCAACTGGCTGGCAACCAAAGATGGTCATCTTCTGTGGTGGCATCTTAGCTGTGGAACTCCCTCCAGGTGGACACTTTCCCAGTGCCTAGACTTTTCAGTTTTAGATGCCAGGTAGCAGTGCTCCTATTCACCCAGTTAATTGATTGTCTTGGCTTAGATGGCTCTTGCCCAAAATAGTTTTATGATACCTTTTTAACTAGCCTGTCAAGATTAGTTATGGCACCTTTTGCGCTGTTATTGTATCCCATTGTTTCGCTGATTTTATCCTGATGCTGTGACTGATTTTATTGATATTACTAATTTTAGTGCTTCTATAATGTCTTTTATTGATGTTTAAGCAGCTTAAGACTTTATTTTATGGAGAAGGCCGCTAATGAGAAAGCTAAATAATATTTCATGCATCTCCTCTATGTTCAGGTTGCTTGGCTGACAAAGTTGGGCTTGGTGCACGCTTCACTGGACATAATTTTCAAGACTAAGCAACATTGGCCTGTAGTTTATCAGTAGAAATGTTGTGTTTTTTCCCCCCATTGTAATATAATACAGAATATGGAGAAGCCAGTTGTGACGGACTTAAAGACCTGGGACCAGCAGAGAGTAAATACAGAACACTGCTGAGTCACATGACAGAGTGAGGAGGGGGCCATTTAGCTCGGAACCCTCCGTGATTGGCAGATAACAGACAAAAGGTTCCATTTGGAATGGGCAGTTGAGGGAAGCTGCAAAGGAGTTCGGTGGGTGACAGAGAGTGGAGAAGAAGTCTGTCAGAGAACTGAAGCAGCTCTCTGGGGAAGAACCTGGTTTCCTGAGTTCCTCAGAAGGAAGGGGACAGTGACCAGACGGTTAAAAACTTAACACAGCATAGTCACACACCATTGAGACCTCCCTCCTTAAAAAAGGGACTGGAGGTGGTTTAGAAAGGGCTAAAGGACGGTCTGGCAGGAGTCTGGAAAGCTGGCGTGGTGACCAGGGAGACCCAGAGGGACCCGTTCGAGAAAGCCCAAGGGAAACCACAAAGCAGTTGCTGGAGAGGAGGCGTGTAGGCGTGTTTAGAGAACTGATGAACACCTATGTATGAACTGAAAGTAGTAAACATACCGCCTAAGTCAGGGGTCCTCAAACTTTTTAAACCGGGGGCCAGTTCACTGTCCCTCAGACCGTTGGAGGGCCGCCGCGTTCGCCCCTCCCCCCCACCAGCCTGCTCGCCCCACCGCTGCGCTCGCCCCCCCCCCACGACCAGCCTGCTCGCCCCGCCGCCGCGTTCGCCCCCTCCCCCCACCAGCCTGCTCGCCCCGCCGCCGCATTCACCCCCTGCCCCCCACCAGCCTGCTCGCCCCGCCACCGCATTCGCCCCCTCCCCCATGACCAGCCTGCTCGCCCCTTCCTCCTCCTCAGCTCCTGGGCGCTCTGCCGCCCAGGGCTGCTGGAGGAAGAAAGAGGCCGTGGGGGCGCTGCTGCTGCGCTCCTCGAGGAGGAGGCGGCTCCGGGCGGGGGGGGCGAGCATAAACACTCGGCGGGCTGCATAAATGTCCTCAGCGGGCCGCATGTGGCCCGCGGGCCGTAGTTTGAGGACCCCTGGCCTAAGTGAACGTAAGGGCAAACGTTTAGCCTGAAAGGAAACAAATTATCCTCTGTATGTATCTTCCATCCCCCTGGTGAGTTTTCTGAAAATAAAGTACTTGGTGCCTGGCTCTTCACAACAAAAAGCAAATATACCTAGCAGTGGTCCTCAACAGATATATAAAGTCAAAACAATTACCCCAAAGAGACATTTAAAAATTTGCTTAGAGAACTGGTCAGAAGAAATCAGCAGCAGCTCTGACCGGGCGCCACACGCAGACCTTCACAGTATTGTCAATATAGAAGGGGCGTGTGTCATACCAGTGTGTTGTCAAGATGTTAACTCTAAAGGCTGATTTCGCATGAGTCTCCAAATGAGTGTTTTGAGTTAATGGGAAGGGCTGCCAATTCTGGGTAGGAAAATTCCTGGAGATTTGGGGAGTGAAGCCTGGCAAGGGAAAGGACGTCAGCAGGATCATCTGGAGATCCATTGTAACTCCAGGAGATCTCCAGGCTGCGGCTGGTGATTGGTAACCCTACCTGTAGGCTTGGTCCCAGGTAGCACTCAGGAGAAGACACTGCTTGTGGGAATGGTCTCTTCATGTGGCAGTTTATGTGCAGCTAGCTACCGTGATCTGTTCTGCATTCTGCTTTCTCATATGACAGTTCAAATTAATGAGGAGACTGCCATAAGTTCATGATAGCTATGGCATGGCTCAGTCCAGGGCCACTGGGAAAAGTCCTGGTAGGCCAATAGACTGGTAGGCTACTAGGTTTGCCTATATGTATGGACTGGTAACTTCAATTTCATTGTATCTGAAGAAGTGGGCATGCACACAAAAGCTTATACCTTGAATAAGGTATACCTTGAATAAAACTTTGTTGGTCTTAGAGATGCCGCTGGACTATGCTTGCCATTCCCCCACTAGGGGCGGGGGTTTGCCCACTTTCAGGACCCCCGATCTGCCAGCCAGAATTCGCATGCACCAAAGATATCCCCGACACAGAGGAGGACACACACACCCCGCTGGCAACCAGGTAAGACCTGGCAACCCAACACTGGACTCAGACTTTGCCCTGCTGCTTCAGACCAGCACGGCTACCCACCTGATTCTATCCAGAGTATGGAGATCAGTTTCTTTGGAGAAACGGGTGCTTTGGAGGGTGGATTCGACAATATTATCTGCCAATGAAGTCCCTAGTGGCCCAGGGCAGTGTGTATTAGAGTAGCTATAGGGCCTCCATTTTCCAGGAGCCAGTCCAGGCCAAAATCCAAGCTGAGTGTACCCTACTAGTTAACTTTGGTCCCGGTCACACGGGCCAGAAAATGCGATGGGGGAGGCATGGCAGTTTGCCCCGGAGCTAAATAAGGTGCGGTAGCCCGATCTCACAGGCCACCGGATTGCCACGCGCCAGCTCCGCGCCGCGATCACACCACGCTGCTGCAGCGCGGCAAAACAGCAGCACAGCAGACCACACAAGTGCGAAGTGCGCATGCGCCGTTGGGGGGAGCGGGCTGCTGTCGGTGACTTGTGTGTGCGCATGCTCTGTCCAGCGTTGGTGCACATCCCAGGGACACTTACAACATCCGGAAACCCCGGGGACATGGGCGGCCTCGGAAGCCGCGGGATACCAGCGCTCCCGCGATCAGACGCCAGTCTTTACCCCAGGGTTTCCAGAAACTAGTACCTCGGACCTACTAGTTTTTTACCCCGCGTTTTCGGAGGGAAGCCGCGGGTTGGCCATGGGAGCCCTACGCCTCCCAGATGTTCTCGTATGATCGCGCACGGAAACTCCGCAGGGCTCCCGTGCCTTCAGCGGGGCAAATGCTCCGTGTGGACAGGGCCTTTGGAAGGCAAACTAATCCAGGTGAAATTGCTTCAGAATTCCAAATGCAAGGCCAGTTCTGGCCATTTCTTTCCCTGGCAGTTGGGCAATGTTTGTGGCTGTGCTATGCTTTCATTTACTCATTAGCAGAACCACTAGCCCCGACTTTGTCAGAGCCGTGCTTTTGCTTTTAAAGTCAGCCACCGCATTTGTTTTTAATAAGCAGGATATTTCGTCTCCCGCGGTAGAAAATGTGGGGGTTCTGTGTGTCAGATTTTTTAGCAACAGCAAGATTTGGGGCATGATTCATTAGCCGAGCAGCCTGTATCAAAATCTGCTATGACTCATAGGTTATCCCGGTCTTCTTCTGGGTCTGCTAATTTGGTTGAAACTTTGTGGAGTATACACTGCTTATGAGAAAAACTGCAAGATTGCTTTGCCTATATTTGTCATGAAACTAGTAGCTACTGAAATTAAGCATCAGGTTCATCTGCTTCACCATTTGCACATTAAAAATGGGACTACTAAAGACCCCATAAATCAAAATTCAACTCAAATTAAATTTGATAAGTGTGTGTGCCTCAGGATGCAGACTTACTTGAAATACCAAAATTCTCTTTAGTTATGTTAAAGAAGCAGGGAGTCACACAGTTGTATAAGATAAAAGAGTACTCTCATTTGCAGTTCATTCTGCACTGTTAGAGGGCTAATAATGCACTCCTTTCCCTGAAAATAAAGTGGCATCGTATAACTGCCACAGGCTGTGGCTAGGAAGGCTCTCCATGGGCTGCCACCACTCTGGGATGGGTCGGAGCACCCACCCAGCCCTAAAGTCCAGTCTTTCCCAATAGGATATATTTTATATGTATCCAAATGAGACATGAGGATCCAGGCAGAATAACAAAGAACTTTATTAAAGAGGTCTAATACCAACTGGTTTTCAAATAATGTGTGGAATAATGAGAACAGTGAAGATAGGTAAGCAAACTAATAAAAGAACCCTGACACATCTATCTATATCAGGGGTGTCAAACTCATTTTTTATGAGGGCTAGATCTGACATAAATGAGAGCTTGTTGGGCCGGGCCTTGTGTGTCATAAAAGGTAATGCCGGGTAGCAGGGATATAAACTTTATAAAGGACACAAACCAGGTCCGTAGCCAGGATTTTTTTTTAATTGAGGGGGCCTTTAAATAACTCAGGGGGCATCCCATGCAGACCCTCGCACACACCTCCAAGGGACCACTTGCACTGGATGGGAAGCCAGGGGGGGGCTTGGCAGTAAGTCAGGGGGCCAGGCCCCAAGATGCCCCACTGTAGCTATGGACCTGACACAAACACAAAGATTTTTTTTTTTTTACTTAAAATAAAAACATGCTGAAAACATTCGCTCTGTAAGCTGCAAACCTACTTTTAATTTATTGACGTTCACCACAGAAATCAGAGTTCTGAATCTAGGACCCAGGGGAAAACAAGAAATGGCTGAGTGATTAAGAGAGTCTGGCAAAGCAAGCTGTGATGCAGCAGCAGCAGCAGAACTGGAAGCAGGAGATGGCCAGTTCCACTGAGGGTCTGATGGAAGCCCTCCGGGGGCCTGATCCGCCCCCTGGGCCTCATGTTTGATACCCCTGATCTAGACTGTCCCTTGATGTCTCTTGGTGATTGGCTCCAAGCTGACTCACCCCATCCTGTAGGGTTTCCAAGTTCATTTTTGTCCCCGGTAGGGGACTTTGGGGGGGCATTCCCAACATGATGATATCACATTGGGGATGTCCCCGCTCCAAACCCTGCCTGCTCCAAGCTCAATGCCACACCTCCCCCTAAGGTCCTTTAAGACCCCCCCGATCAGGTGGAAGGCCCTTTAAATCTTGCAGCAGGGGAGAGGAGCAGCCACTGCTGTGTGCCTGAACTCCAAGCGGCGATGCCACTTGGAGATCGGGCGCACAGGGCCCAGTCCCACTGGCTGCCAGCACTTAAAGGGGTCCCTTTAAGAGCTTGCAGCCAGCAGGCACCGCTCGCCCTATCTCCAAGCAGCAGTGCCACTTGGAATTCAGGGGAGAAGGGAGAGGGGTGGCTGCAGGTGTTCGGGCTTAGGGGCGGGGCTTCCCCCACCGGCCAGCTGGCTGTTGGTGGGTTGAACCCTCCAAAAAGCAGATAAACCCCATCAGATTTGGAGGGGGGTTGGTAACCCTATCTTCCTGAATGAGGGATCTCTCCATCTGCAGCAACCTCTCCTCAGCTCTGCTCCCAGTGAGTGAACCCCCTCCCACTTTGGGCACGGCCTTTTATTCCTTCTTCTCAGTTACCACCCCCTACTCCTCTACTGGGGCAAGTTTCCCCCCATATCCCATGCTAACCAATCGCAGGGTCCAAATGGGACCTGGGAAATGTAGGCCCTATAGCTACTCTAGTAGAGGCTTCCCTGGGGACACCAGGCCTCACTATGCAGACTCAGGCTCATGACAATAACAAACTGATTATTATACCTGTAAGAATATGGCCCCATCTTGTCAGACTTCAGAAGCTAAGTAGTCTCAGCCCTGGTTAGTGCTCAGAAGGGACACTACCAAGCGTGTCTGGGGTTGCTATGCAGAGGCAGGCTATGGGCAAACCACCTCTGAATGTCTCTTGCCTTGAAGACCCTACAGGGTCACTAGAAGTTGGCTGTAACTTGACAGCAAAAGAAAAGACAGTCTTGCGTTGACTCCAAAGTATTCAAGTGCACATATGAAAACATTTGGTTTAATTGTCTTTATAGTTTTCCATGTCATCACAAGTGTTCAGGTTAAGGTTAAAAAAAAAACCAGATTGGCAAACCAGATAGAGTAACTGGATGCTCACGGTTACAACAGCAAGCATACATCTTTGTCCATTTTACTATTAATTTGAATATAAATGACCAATAACCATTGTTTATAGGAAATTGACTTTCCAGCATGATTTTAAAATTGTTGATATTTGCAAATTGCAGATATGGTTGAAATTATGACAAGAACTGGAGGAGGCAGGGTTATGCATTAAATTTAAACAAATAGCCCTTTACAGAAATGTAGGGTTGCCAAGTACTTACAGTAATTTGGCGGGGGACACACAGTCCCCGGCCGGAACATTTGTCCATGGAACACCCACACTGCATGATGCTGTTGCCAGGAAGTGACGCTGGGCGACGCTCTGGCAATAGGGCTGGAAACGCGATGGTACCATTGAGTTTCCAGCCCTTTGCCAGAGTGTCACCCGGCATCACTTCCTGGTGATGGCAACATGCGCTGTGTCCCCTCCCCCTCCCCCGGGAATGGTCCTGCCAAGAAGTATGCATCCCCCACCGAATTACGGTAAGTTCTTGGGAAGCCTGCAGAAATGGTAAAGGACTTAGGTGGCAAAAAGTTTGCCCTTCTGGTTATCCACTGATAGGAAGCACTAGCTGAATCTGCTAGTCCCACCTTCCTATTGTGGATTGAATCCACTAGTGAAAAAGTCTCTTGTGTTGGGGAAGCACAAATCTAAAGGATACAACCTTCTGTTTTAGCCAGACAACATACAGGACTATTATTTCACAGTGACAGTAGATTAAAATTTGAAAGTGTAAGATGAAGCAAATGGTCTAATATCGTAAATACAATCACGCTACAGATAACTTAAAATCATATTGCATTCCATCCCAAGGAGTTCAATACCCTTTCCCATATTCTGGTTAATAATGAAGATCTTCTGTAAAATGGCTACCTTGTTTCTTAATGTGCTGGAGTTAACGAATCCCTGGAGATTTGGGTGGGTGAAGCCTGAAGTTTGGGGAGGGAAAGAACCTCAGTGGGGTATAATGCCATGGAGTCCACCTTCCAAAGGAGCCATTTGCTCCAGGGGAACTGATCTCTGTAGTCTGGAAATCCATTGTAATTCTAGAAAATCTCCAGG
Organism: Gekko gecko; assembly: GCA_029375565.1. Lineage (NCBI taxonomy): Eukaryota > Metazoa > Chordata > Lepidosauria > Squamata > Gekkonidae > Gekko > Gekko gecko. The sequence continues at coordinate 194,911,092 of JAPDNY010000004.1, forward strand.
TCCCAGCTGAGGGTTGGCAACGCTATAGGAGCTGTCCTTTGCCATCAACATCCCTTTTCGTGAACATTGGCCATCGCATCTACCCAGGCTAAAAAAGTTAAATGATTATTAATTTAGACATCATTAAAGTTCTACTTTTTGGCAACCAACTCTGCCCTCGCTGCTCTTAACTCTTGTGACCTTTGAGCACAGCGCTGTTAATAGGAAAGCAGTCCAAAATAGGTTTTTTAAAATAAAAGCAAAACTTGTTAGAAAATGCTTAGAAATGACCTGAGTCCCCTTGAGGATAGAACTGTAAATATTGCCTAGCCGTGCCATGTGAAGATATTTGTTGTAGGTGAGACATAAAATGTAGGAGATTAATGCGGGGGGGGGAGAGTTTCTCTTAAGAGCTGGAGCCCACGTGAACTGTGGGATACATTGCTGAAATTAGCATCCCTGTGGGAAACCTCCTTGTTTTGCCAGAATGTTCTTTCTGCATGGAATGCAGCCTAAACTTGGGGAGCAATCCTGCTCCTACCAACAACATGGGGTAGGGATATGTGGTGATGGCCCACTAGGATAGTGTCCAGCTATGGCCCCTTTCACATCTATATATCTAATTACCAAGTGCCCCCCTGCGTGCGGATATCTAAATCTGCACATCGGGGGCCCCTGGGGGGCAGGGAGATCTTCCTGTGCATGTGGAGCAGTCCCCAGGTGTGCAGAAAAATCTAAAAATTTTAAAAACTGTACGGAGAATATTTAAATCCCCCCAAAAGTATGAGCATTCCCTGCACATGCGCAGGAAACACTCTGGGACCTCTGCGGCAGGCCAGCAGCTGAGAGGCGCTCAGTCCTCACCACGGTTGCTGGGGGGAGGGAAAATCAACGCAGAGGGAAGAACGTCGGCCTGGCGGTTGGGAGGCACTCAAGCCTTGCCGCCGGTGCCGGGGGGGGAGAGGGAAAATCAGAAAGGGGGGGGAGATCATCGAGCCCAGCAGCTGGGAGGCACTCAGGCCTCGCCGCCGGTGCCGGGGGGGAGGAGAGAGGGAAAATCAGAAAGGGGGGAGATTGTCGGGCCCAGCAGCTGGGAGGCACTCAGGCCTCACCACCGGTGCTGGGGGGGGAGGAAAATTGGGGGTGTGGGGGGGAATCAGCGGGCCCGGCGGCTGGAAGGCACTCAGGCCTCACCGCTGGTGCCCGCAGGGGGAGGGAAAATTGGCGGTGGGGCAGAAGTCAACGGGCCAGAGGGGGGAAAGAAGGCTTACCTGAGGAGCTGTTTCTGCAGACCGGGAGCCTTTTGGAATACTCCCCCCCCCGCCGCGAGTATTGCAGATCCTGCTTCTTGTCATCATTCTAAACCAGATGTTATCTGTTGTTGGCCTGGTTCTGAGTAAAGCTGTACAGGGGACTGAGGTTTCATGCAGTGGATTTCATCTCATTAATGAGTCGTCTCTGAAGTGATCTGGCCATTTCAAAGAGCACCGTGCTTTTTTTCACTGCCCTTTTTCACAGCATAATCTTCCTTGAACTTTTTTTTTAAAACATTCTAAGTTGAGCACTATAGCAGTAGACCAAGATAGTGCTGGCAGAGTTTAAGTATGCAAAGGAAGTGGAACACTGACTGTTTACAGAAAGATAAGTAGGTTTATTGAAGAAGAACAAACTGTTATAGAACACAGAAGAGAGAGAGAACCTCAACTGTCTAGCAAGATGAAATGTACTGGGTTCAGACGCGTAGAGTGATCAGCTCACGGTTTATTGTGATTTCAGCTCAAACTCAAGACAGACAAGCTGGGTCCGAGCCCTGCTTAAATCCCTGCAACACACCACACGCAAACACACACCCACTCCCCGTGATAGGCTATTTAGAGCGCAAGGTTCAACCATTGGTTAATTCTAAGATCAAGGCAAGCCTATAGGTCTGTTCCAGAATCCTTGCCAGCTTTTGTTATGCAGCCGAAGCTGCGCTTATTTGTGTGAGCGGTAGGAGTTCATGCACAAGTACATGTGGCTATTCGTGTGAGCAGTAGGAGCTCATGCACAGATACATGTGGCCATTCCAATACATAACACAAGAGGAACAAGAAGAAGAAGGAAGTTCCACAGGAGCAGGAAGTCTCCAGAAGAGCCAATCAGGAGTCAGTAAGGACATAATTTGAAATTGTGGACAGTCCCTAATATAGCTATGCTAACTACCAGTCCTTCAGCTGTCCCCCTGTTGGGTGATCTTCAGATCTTCTTCATAAAGCTGCACTATAGACCTTGTATATTCCAACACCCCTTCTCAAGATCTATTGTGCTGGTCCATAAGATTCATTCTTCTTTGTAGAATCTCAAATTTGTCATGAGGAACTGGTTTGGTAAGGATATCTGCAGTGAAACAGTGTTTCAGTTTAATAGACCCTTCCTTTACAAGGCCACTTATGTTTCATCTTCCTTTCTGGAGCAGATTCTGTGAATATCCCTTCTTTGTTCTTGACTGGAGATTTAATCTCTTCCTCTGCCATCTTCCTCCGTTTTTGTGCTTGGTCAGTGGGCATTTTGTTTGTGTCTTCCCACATGGAGGGTTCAGTCTCAGTCTTTGTTTTGGTCATGTAGGAGAGTCTCCTCGGTGGTACACCTTTGTTGGTTCTAGTTGATCGTCTGATCTGTTGTCCTGCATCCCCTTCTGGTTCCTGAGGTTCTCCTGGTGTATCATCTCCACAATCCATAGTGCTTAGAAGCACTTCTTTTGGCTCTTGTACTTTATTTTGTTCCATCAGTGTAGATTCAATGACATCCACATATTTTGCTGTTTTGAACTTTTTCTTTTTCATCTATGCAGACCACATTGCACATTTTTATGGTTTGTGCCTTTGGGTCAAGAATTCTGTATCCCTTCCATCCCAAGGCGTACCCAACAAAGATACCTTGCTCAGTCCTTAGATCCAACTTGGATGGCTTCTCTTTGGGTATGTAGGCAAAGGCCTTTGACCCAAATACCTTTAGATGTTTCCTGTTAGGTTTTTGTCAATACCATAGTTCATATGGCATGCCTTTGGCACCTTTTGTAGGTAGACGGTTTTGCAGATAAGTGGCTCTGTTAATGGCTTCACCGCGATACATCTCTCGTAGATCCATTTCTAGTAACATGCATCTACAAATTTCTGTCAAAGATCAGGGGGGCACTGGTTTTTGGACAGAACTCTATGGTAGAAACTAATTCTACCATAGAGTTTTTGCTCAAAAGCCCAAGCATTACCCCTTGATGTTCCCACGTCACTTCTGAGTTACATAGGCATGTTGTGTTAATTTCCGGTGTTCCTCCTAACTCCTAGTAAGTGCACCCCCGTTCCCCGCCGGCAACTCTGGGGGACCTGGCAACCCTATCCAGCCACCACCTGGAGGCTGGCAACCCCAGTTCTAATAATGTTCTGTTTTGGTATCAGGGGCTGTGGAGTTATTACAGTCTGATGAAGCTGTTATGGCACTGGGATTATTTTACATTACATATTTTAGATTCCTTTTAATCCTAGGTGATGTGCATTGTTCTAGGTCACACACCCCCACCCCCATTGCTTTTAAGTGTTGACTTCTCTTACTGAAGAAAACGTCTGACATTTCTGTGTGTTTTCTGAAGAACTCAAAAAAAATCAGCATATATATATATGTTATCTTTCGAGAGCCACCAAGTACTTTCATGTCATGTTGGCTTGTCAGAGAAAGAGAAAAGTGAAATCTATCACAAGCTAGCCAGCAGACAAAACAATCAGAATATAAAACAGGGCTGCCACGGAATGGTGGTGAGAATTATGAGCTCCTAATACGAAGCTGTGAAGATCTTTGATAAGCCTCTCCTCTTCTCTGATTGTGTTATTCTCTTCAGGGTGGGATGGGGGAAAGGGAAATGATGAGGGAAGGTTAAGCTGGTCAGTAAATTTTGCTGTTCAAACCCTTCCAGGAAAGCAGAAATGGGGAACCCAAGTCAAGGCTCAGCCAACCTGGCTTTCGGAGGCTGCAATCACATGCAGCAGTAGATCTGACATAGGTGCGAATGCCCAACAGATCTAAAGGGCACAATCAGACAGCAACATCTGGGAAGCATCCTGCAGTCACCGGCAACCTGTGCTGCCTCGCCACAGAAACAGAGTTAAAAGACACCAGGGAAAGTCCAGTCGTAAACGAGAGCCAGTTTGGTGTAGTGGTTAAATGTGCGGACTCTAATCTGGGAGAACTGGGTTTGATTCCCCACTCCTCCACTTGCACCCGATGTGACCTTGGGTCAGTCACAAGCTCTGGCACAGCTGTTCCTGAAAAAGCAGTTTCTGTCAGCACTCTCTCAGTCTCACCTACCTCACAGGGTGTCTGTTGTGGGGAGCGGAAGGGAAAGGAGTTTGTAAGCCGCTCTGAGACTCCAAGTGAAGGGCAGGGTATAAATCCAATCTCTTCTTCTTATATTCTTATATCTTGGAACATGGCTCATTCAGAGCCTTCCAGGAGCCACCAATAGCCTTCTAGAAGTTCTGGGTGGGTCTTGTTCAGAACCACATTCTGGGGACTTACACTACAAGCCACACTCCAATACAAGCTTACACTCCAATCTCCTCCTCCTCCTCCTCTTCCAACGAACTTTCCCCTGTCTGATCGCTCAAGCACACACTCATGCCATCGGGATCGTCTGATCAGGCCATCCCAGCTCGGTGCCATTCCTCCCCCTTCTTAGTATGCGCATCATCGCATACCCATAGGGGGCCCTCGGTACGGAGGTGTGATTCCTCGTTTATGCGCATGGGAAACTCACCCACAGTTGCGTCTGATCACACTGTGTGGGGCTGTGCCTGCAGGTACAAAGGGAGGTGTGATCTTGCAAATGTGGGTCGAATTACTCCAGAGGCAGTAGCTTTGCTTCCCCTCCACTCCAACTGGTGCGTGTGACTGCAGCCTGAGGCTTTCTTTCTTGGAAGCATGGGAGGCCCTTCCGTGACGGAAGTCACAACCTCTTCTAGCATCCAGTCTCTGTCGTTTTCAAAGCAGTTTCTGTGCCCTTTCTCAGTAGAAGCTGGTCAGCCCCGAGACCACAAACCTAGGCAGAGAACTCTGTTTGGAGTTCATCATAAAACAGAGACTGATCCAGTTGAGCTAATATACTGTCCACATCAACAAAGGCTAGTTGGTGCATAAATGTTCATCACTGGCTGTTTGCAGGATCTGTTTCTTTCTCTCACAAAAGGAAAAGCGTTTCAGAGACATGAGTTTTGGGTTTTTTAAAAAAAAAATAGATTACTCAACAGGAGAAAAGCAAGAAAGAAGTCATACGTGAAGCTGACTTATGATGATTCAGACCATCAGTCCATCAAGGTTAGTATTGTCTACTCAGACTGGCAGCTGCTCTCCAGGGTCTCAGGCAGCGGTCTTCCAGATCACCCACTGCCTGGTCTTTTCAAGTGGAGATGCCAGGGATTGAACCTGGGACCTTCTGCATGCCGAGCGGAGGCTCTGCAACTGAGCTACAGCCTGTCCACCAATCTTATGTTTTAGATTTCAAACTCCACAACTTTGTGCTCTAAAATGGGGGGGGGGCAACTTGGACAAGCTCCACACCACTCACAGAGGGTTTGCCCCCACATCCCTTTTTATGTGTAATCTTGACATGACTGGATGAGCTTTCCTTGCCAAATGCAGCGGTAAAAGCAGAGGTGACACTGGCGCTAAAATGTGTCCTAAAGGCTGCCATTGGGCTGTTTGCGAGTCCTCGGAAACATGTATTTTTAAAATGATTGTAGAAGTAACGCTAATCTTTCCTTTTCATGTGTCGAGTACTTTACTTCTGGCTGAAGGTCCTTTAAAGGCACGAAGCATAGCGCTGTCAAAAATAGAGCACAGTTCTAAGCAAATTGCTTCATGATGTCCTGAGTGTTTTCAAAAGCATCTGTTCCTTCAAATCTGGTCACCTGCGGCTTTTAAGTACAGATAATGCCTTTTGTTCCTCTGGAAAAGGAAAAAAAAAACAACCAACCTTCAAGCAATCTTGTGGCTTTTGATAGGTAAAATATACAACAGAAATGATAACCTGGTAGTGAGAACGAAGCATTTTTCTTCTCAATGTTGTTGTGTGGGTTTTTTTTTCACGTTAATCCCTAATATTAACTTCATGTAAAACAGGATGCACGTACAGTTGTCAGAGAATATTAAACTGTGAAGAAGGGTGATGATTATGCTATGAAACATTTTGGGGAAGGGGAAATAAATGGGAATATTTAGTCATTTATTTGGCTGTATTCGTCACAACGTTACCCTGACCTGGATGGCCCAGGCTGGCCCGATTTCATCAGATCTCAGAAGCTAAGCAGGGTCAGCCCTGGTTAACTCTTGGATGGAAAACTGCCAAGGAAGACAAGGGCTGCTATGCAGAGGCAGGCAACGGCAAGTCACCTCTGTCCATCTCTTGCCTTGGAAACCCTACGAGGACAAGTTGACTGCGACTTAATGACACTTTCCACCATCGCCCTTCATTACCTGTTTATTCCTCTCCTGCCCCGTTCTGCACAGAGTTCAGGAAAGCTTGCATGGAGTCCAGGGCCCCTTGATCCCCTGAACACCTCTGTGAAGGAGTGATGATTTGAAACTAGATCTCCACGGTCCAAAGCCACCACATTAACGACTCAAGGTTTTGGTTTTGATGTTTAGGGCCCTTAGGGGTCAGGGACCTACATACTTTCGGGGCCGCCTCTCCCATTATGCCCCTGGAAGAGCACTACACGCAGGAAATAAAAACTTCCTGGTGGTCCCCGGCCTGAGAGAAGCCCGGCTGTCCTCGACCAGGGCCAGGGCTTTTTCAGTCCTGGCCCCTGTCTGGTGGAACACTCTGCCGGAAGACATCCGTGCCCTGTGGGAGCTGCTACCTTTCCACAGGTCATGTAAGACAGAGATGTTCTGCCGGGCTTTTGGTTGAGGACAGTGACGGGACTTCTTCTGGCACTCTCATATGATTCCCCATTCCTCATAACCCCTCCCCACCAGGGAGGCTGGGGAGTTAGGATTTCTCCACCATCTTATACATGGTATACACACTGTTTTTTACCTACAGTTTTTATTGGGCTGTTTAAATATTCTATGAGATTGTGTATCATTTGTTGTAAGCCGCCCTGAGCCCTACTTGCAGGGAAGGGAGGCCTAGTAAATCCAATTTAATAAATAAATAAAATAAATAAATACTACAAGCAATGTTCCGTCTAAGTGTGAGCTAGCGCACAGTTTTTTCACCTCCGGCTCACTGATTTTTGCCTTAGCTCAGGAAGGATGGCTCCAGAGCAAACTAGTTTATGCAGAAGCCAAATTGCCCACTCACAACTTTAATTCCAGTAGCTTACAAAGTAGAATTTTTGCTCAGCAGACTCCACAGCTTAGAGGGAGCATTGACTACAACTGGTCTAGTGGCAGAATTTTATTTGGTTGGAATACTAAAGGGATGGGGCTGGGCACTGTGGGGCAGCGAGCTCAGGAAACGGGACCGAAATTACTTGTGTAGGCTTTATTGAGTACGTTATAAGATTTAATTGTTGTACATCTTTAGCCAGCCCTTCCTCCAAGGAACTGGGGGCAGCATTGTTCTCCCATCCTCTTTTTTCCTTCACTTCAACCCAATGAAGTAGACAGGGTTGCCAGCTCTGGGCTGGAAAATACCTGGAGATTTGGGGGGGGGACTGGACCCTGGGAAGGATGGGGTTTGAGGGGGGAAGGAAGCTCACCAGGGCCCAATGCCCCAGAATCCATCCTCCAAAGCACTTGTTTTCTCCAGGGGAACTGATCTTGGTCATCTGGAGATCAACTGTAATAGCAAGAGATCTCCAGGTGCTCCCCGGAGGCTGGCAACCGGAGGGTAGGTTAAGCTAAAGCAAAGTGTTTTTATATAATTTTGAATCCTTTTTGTTTCTTTTGATAAGCTTCTCTGCCGCATGAAATATGGTCCACATTCCCATTTTCAAAAATATTTATAGCGTACACTTACTTGTACCAACTGTCTGGCTGTATTTCACTGTTAACTGTATGTAACATTGTAAGGTATTTGCTGATTTTTGGTCCCAGTCACACGTGCCAGATAATGCGGGGAGGGGGGGAAGTGAGGCTATTTACCCCACAGTAAGTTGACGCGCCACTGCGCAATCAGACGCAATTCTTTGCCGCGTGTTTCCGGTGCTCTTCAACGAGGGATCACTGACGCAATGAGAGAGCACCGGTGCGATCACACGGAGATGTCCGTCTGCGGCCCGTAGCAAACCCGTTTGCTGCTGCACTTTCCTGGGTATTTTTTAACTCTGCTTCTTCAGAGGGGCGAGAAGGGTTGGCGACAGGTGTGGGACACTTGCCAGATGTTCCCGTGTGATCACCCCCGTAAAATCCGCCCAGCATTCATCCCTCTCGCGCTGCTAATTCTGCATGTGATCGGAGCCTGTGATCGTAATAAATTGAATCAAATTGAATTGAATTTCATTGTTCGAAAATACGGATAGTACCCATCCTCATATTGTACCATGGTTATCTCAAGCCCATGTTTATGATGCGTTTCCTGGTGTGCCCTTAATTTTTCCACAAAGCAAAGATCCAGTCCTCATTTGGAGCGGGAAGTGCTTCAGAAGACACTCAAGGAACACCCGTTCAAAAACAGCTGCTGCCATCGTAGGAAGGCCTTGCTTGTTTGCCCCCCCCCCATGGCAGCCATTTTGTGACTGGTCCTACGTTCTGCAGCAGGCACTTTGTGGTGATGCTAGGGTTGCCAGCTCTGGGCTGGGCAATTCCTGGAGATTTTAGGGGCAGAGCCTGGGAAAAGGTGGGGTTTAGGGATGGGAGAGATCTCAGCAGGATATAATACCATACCATCCACCCTCCAAAGCAACCATTTTCTCCAGGGGAACTGATCTCTGTAGTCTGGAGATCAGCTGTAATTCCAGGAGATCCCCAGGCTCCTCCTGGAGGATGGCAACCCTCGGTGACACCCAGTAGTCTTTCTCAAAACTCAAAAAGTGCCATCAGGTTCAACAAGATTGAGGGCCCCAAACTGAGGTTATGGCTGGGCACTTCATCACCCCAGCAACTGTCTCTCCCCACTTCTGAAAAGGAGGCCTCTGCCCCACAGCACGGCTTCCCTTCCCCAAGGATTATTTGAGGATGGAATTAGAGCTATCGGTGATAGCTCTCAGAATGAAAAGATGATGTTGTTGTCAACACAAAATACTCCTCAAACTATGAGGAGTGAAAAGAAAGGTCATAATAGGCTTTCCATTGCCTCTAGGAAAGACTGACTCCTATACAATAGCAAGGAATGGAACAAGGTCAAAGGAAATTAACTGAACATTAAAACCAGATATATGCTCCATATTTCCTCTACAGAAACACCAAGCCTAGAATTGTCCTCTAGAATCGTCAGTTCCAAATCCACACTCTACCAGGCGTCTTTCCCACTAATTACAAAATTTATATTTTGTTTCTTAAGGCACAATAAATAATTCATATTTGTTACATAACTTGTACAGAGATACTGATAAAGTCATCTCTTCACTCCAAAGAGAATATCTATTTTAGGGCAGCCAAAAGTCGTATTTATTTTGCATGTCTGCATCCTAATTTAATTTAATTCATTCTACCAGAGTGTAGAAGGGAAAAGAACCGAAACACAAGGTGTTGTCTAGAAATGTTGATTTCATGGTCTGGGGCCACCTACCTCAAAGGGTTTGGCGTGCTTGCCAAATATAAGAAGTCTGCATTTAAAACAAACAATAATAATAGCAAAATAATCTGCCCCCCAGAGTTATGCCCACTAAGTAACATTGGGTTGGATCCAACCAGCTTTTCCATCGATGAAAAAAGGAGGAAGAGGTCCCCTAGGCCCACCATAAAGGCTATATTGTTATGGTGGTGTGATGGTGGTCGGGATCATGGTGGTGATGATGGTGGTGGTGATGATGAATTTGACTGGTAGAGGGTGTTCTGCAATTCAACATCTAGCCAAGTTCTTGGGAACTGCAGATGTATCTTCATAGGATTCTTGCTGTTCCAAGCAACACTGTCTTCTGGAGCTGAGCTGGTGCTATTTGCTCAGTGCCCAGAATGTCCAGGTGTTTCCTGAGACTTCTAGACACTGCTCCAAGGGTTCTAGGACAAATGGCACAATGGTAATCCTCTTGTCTCAGAGGTGCTCTAACTCTAATTATAGTTCTTGGTATTTGTGATCTTCCCCTGTTCTTTCTTTTCTATTCTGCTGTCTCCTAGAATTGCAATGCCAATGATCCAAACCCTATTTCTAACTCCCCCCCCACACAATTGTGATATCAGGGATGTTATGGTCCAGGTGTTTATTCTGCATGATCTTGTCTGGTTTGTGCTCCCATGAATTTCTGGCCATTGTTCTTACAAAGATTCCGACGCAACAAAGCTGCAGCTCTTTCATGACATTCTTTATAGTCAGTTTGAGCAATTTTACTGCAGGCACTGACCATATGATTGACTGCTTCATCCTTTGTCTTGCAAAGTTGTCATTTGCTGTTATCACTGGTCTTTTGAATCTTGGCTTTCATACTGTTTTCTTCGGATGCCTGTTCTTGTGCAACTAGAATGAGTCCTTCCATTGCTTTCTTCAAGTGCCCATTTTGAAATCATTTCCAGGTATTTTCACTATCAGCTTGATTCTCAATATCTTTCAAATTTTGCCCATGCAAGTGTTTTTCCTTCCCGTTCTCAAAGTGAGTTTTGATTTCAATCCAATTCTCAAAGTGAGTTTTGATTTCAGTCAGTTCAGTTCAATTTTATGGCATAGGTCCAATGGCCATTACAAGAGGTTAACACTAAAAAATTGTATACAATAAAATACAGTACAGTGAGACTGAGTTAAAATACTATAAAAATTACATTTTAAAACTTGTTTCATAAGAGAAAGGAACGACTTCCATAAGCAGCCGACCTATGCTGACGCTAGCTTGGCCCGAATTTTCTTTAACTTTAAGGACAACCTTATATGAGACCTCTGATTCCATACCTGCAAGTAAAAAATATTACTTGTTCCATCACAGTGCTAAGGCCTAAATTGGCCAAGAGTGTACCTAATTTTTTTTCCCCTTGGAGCTGAATAAAGTGGACAGGCCAGCAGATAGTCAGAGTCCCAAGTCAATCAAACTCAACAACAGTCTTTCAAGGAAGTTCAGTTTATTGAGAGAGGTACGTAGGTCATCGTTCAACACACTCTGTGTCAGGAATGGGGGTTAAGCGGGAAATCAGATAGTTATAAACAGTTCATACCAGGCCCCCTGATGGAAAGGGACCAATAAGGAGGGCACCTGAGCGCACCCAAAAGAAAACTGCCCACAGCTCCCAGTGGGAAAAAGCAGCAGTTGGAGCTGAGCTTCAAGGACAGAAACAAGATAAGGGAAGAACCAGGCGCACATACCAAGACCAGGGGGAGGGGGAGGCTGAGCGAGTGTGAGACGGTGGAACCAAAAGTACCCATGGCGGATAATGACACAGGTCTTCAGGATCTGAACCTCCGCATATACAGAGGTGCTGGGCAGCTGATATTTTGAGTATAACAACCTTCAAGCATGGCTGTTTGCATCATCTGGAAACAAATAGATGTGAAAGCTGACTGTAATTTTTTTTAAAAAGAGTTCTTGGGCAGATATTGTGCCCTGAAATTATCTAGTTTGATAAATTCATACCAAGGTGAAAGTTTGGTTCCCAATATAACTTGCTTGTCTAAAGCAGCGTCATGTAAGTATATTTGAACCCGACCATTACAATCAGCCTGAGAAGCTCCTTGAACCCCATCTGGCAATTATCTATCTGGAGAATTTTGTTATAATTGGATTGCCATTTTGGATCTTTTAGGCTAATGGAAAAACAGGTGCTTGAGAGGTGACCTGCTGGAGCTCTCTTCAGTTTATGTCAGTAATTAAATAAGGCTTGATGCCCATGTGCCCGAAGGGAAGGGAGGCCCAATTCAGCTCTCAGCAAAGCAGCTGGAGTGTTAGGAGGTAGTACTAAAATCCTTTTTCAGGAAAGAATTTTGGATTCTCTCCAGATTTGCAATTAAGGCATCATTCCATCCCCACACCTCCACACCGGAGAGGAGTTGGGCAATTACCTTAATCTGGAAGAGTTTTAAAGGTAAAATTGGAATGGTAAAATTTAAGGATTGCCCCTGTTGATCAGAGGGCTGTTGATTTTGCAGTTTTATAGGTGTACCTTCCAAGATTGTATCACTAAGGATTTAAACATTTGACATTGTTCAGCTGGGGACCCATCTATTGACCAGTGAGAGATACGCCATCATTGTCTGAAAACCATCACCTTGGTCTTTGAGTAATTTATTTTTAAAGTGCCTCTTTACAAAAGTCACTGAGCCCGGGCAACGACCTTCTTAAACCAATACGGGTTACAGACAAGAGGGCCATGTGGTCGGCATAAAGAAGGACTGAGATCTTCCGTGAGCTGAGACGAGGAGGGGAGAGGTCAGAACCCGAAAGGCTCTTAGTGATGTCATTGATGTAGAGATTGAAAAGGAGGGGGGCAAGAACACAACCCTGTTTCACACCTCTGACTACTAAGATGCTGTCCATCAAGGAACCTGAGATGCCTACTCTAATTTTGGACGATATATTACCATGGAGTTTCCTTATTAGATGCAAAAGACGTTTGTTGATGTTAGTACTTGCCAGGTTAGACCAGAACTTATCTGTATCGATTGAGTTGAAAGCAGCTGCAAGATTAACAAAGGCTGCATATAGGTGTTTAGTGGGACCCTAGACGGTGCAGTGTCAGACAATGATATAGTGCTCTGGCCCATCCTAAAACCAGCTTGTAACCACCTTTTTTGTAATCTATTCTGGTTGCTGTAACCGTAAATAATTCTGCCTTGTACACTTCAACTAGAAGCTTGTCTTTGCTTTTCTTGCTGTAGTCATTCAGTACTCATTTTTCTTCTTCAACTGCTTGCTGAACTTTCAGGAGACCTCTTCCAACTAACCCTCTTGGTAAGCAAAGATGATCAGCATCACTGCTAGAGTGTAATGAGTGATGCATTATCATTACCTTGCGAGTTTTAGGATCTGTTGCTTCTAATTCTGCCTGTTTCCAATCAATAATGCCAGATTGATTGTCAAGGGCAAATTCCATTGCTATATCTTTGCTGAATATGCTAACTGTATTTAGTAATGAATCAAGCTCTAATGATGACTTTCAATACAGTTTCAAGTCATCTGTCATACAATTAGTGTGAAATCTTTGAGCCGTCTTTGAAAGCTGATATCGTAGTACTGTGCTTTTGAGAATGATTGTGAGTGGCGTTAGGGCAATGACAAAGAGCAGCGGTGATAGTGAGTCTCCTTGGAAAATTACTACTACTACTACTACTACATATTTAAGATTCAGGCACTAACGTAAATTCACAATTTGGGATGTTGTTTGTAGCTTAGAGATTCTGGTTGACCTGAAATTATATATGACAGTGATCTCCCTCTCTCTCTGTGTATATCTGTCTGTATATGTATTAGGGAACTGTGTACTAAAATGGTTTTAAGTGCTGTGCAGGAGCAGTATGAGCCAATTGGCACCAAGGGTAGCTGCCCAGGCCCCATGATGGAAGGGGCCCCCAATGTCCCACAGCCCTCCTCCTGCCTGAAGGAGAATGGAAAAGAAGAGCTGACTCTTGCTATCACTTGTAGCCTGTCCAATTCTGACTTCCGGCAGTGACTAATGCCCTCCTTGCACAGGGTGAGGGCTATCTCCTTGTTTGGCTCCGGGCCCCATCCTAGATTTTTGCCCCGAACCCCAGAGTCACTAAGACTGTCCCTGCTTCTGTGTGTAGATGTCATCTCCCCCTTCCTTCTTGATTTGACACAAAAATTTCTCTGGGAGGAAAACAAAAATCTAAGCAGGTTGTTCACATACTATTTACCCATCTAGGATGTGACGTAGTGACCTGCACAATGTGTACATGTACAGTGGTGAGTGTCATATAGAGGTGATGCTGATATCAACACTGTGGGAGAAGGTAATCTGGATTTTACAAGGGTGCCTAATGCTGTGCCCATGGGTGCTATCATGCCCACTAAGACCTTTCCTGTTGCCCGCCAAGTATTTTTACATAGTGGATGGGGTTAGACGGGGCTTTTGCACAGCAGGGCTTCTGACTGACCACGGGAGAGTTCATTGGCTGTGCAGATTTTTTTTTTAATGCTTTGGTAGCAGCTGCCACCACAGCACAAAGTTCTTCACTGAGAGCAAGCTGTGTGTGTGCAGAAGAACCCAACCATCACCTTTTAATGTTCATTTCAAAAGGCAGTGTGTTAATCAGAGCTTCTGCCTGGAATGTTCAAGAGTTTGTATGAGAGCTAGACAGAGCCTCACTCCCTAACACTTTGTGGTTGGCTCTGCCTCCCATGGCAGCCATTCTGTGCCTGCCTCCACCACCTTTGGTCATAAGGCCAAAGGTGCCTGCAGGCTCAAAAGGGGGCCGTGGCTCAGTGGTAGAGCACCTGCTTGGCCTGCAGAAGGTCCCAAGTTCAAGTAGTATAAGGCAGCTCTCATGTGTTCAAAGTAGGCTTGCAAGCCTCCAGGTCCGAGCAGGGGATCCCCCAGTTTCATGGGCTTCTCTCTGCCCCGGACCAGCTGGCCAGCAGGGGAAACCCCACCCCTAAAGAGGGATGTTGCCACGCAACATCCCCAACGTGATAACGTCACCCAGAAGCGACATCATCATGTCAGGGACGTTGTGTGGGGGACACTTTGGTATCTGGGCAAACTCTATGGTTTGAGGGTAAAAAATCCACAGAGTTTAACCCAAATACCAGAGCGTCCACACATGATGACCCCACCCACTCATGGAACGCCCCCCCCCAAAAAAATCCCCCCACCGGAGTGACAAGGCGAGCTGGCAATGCTAGTTCAAAAGTTGGGGGTCCCTGCTTTAATGAGTATGCAAATCAAGTAACTTTTTTTTTCTAATCTGGCATAAGGTTTTCTGCTTTTGCTAGCTGGGAAGAATGTGTGGCATGTAACGGCCAATGCTCCTGGCCTGCAAATGTTAACGGCTGGTAATCTGAGTTTCTGAGCTTTGATTAGGTTTCAGCCCCCGCACCTTCTCTTGACTCTCTTTGGAGAAACAAAACCGAAGTTCCAGTTTGTGTAGGATGGTGACCAATATAAATGCTGCATGTCATAAGGTCTCTTCGCCAGACGCGCCCATCCGTGAGTACATCTGCAGTGGTTGCCTACCAGCCAGGTCCGTCACAGGCGCATGATATGCATAATCACATCTAAATGTGACAGGTCACGAGTGCAACTGTTGAACAGATATAACACCTTTGCCTGTGATTTGGGTCACATATCAATCGGACCTGAGATTCTCAGGGTGCTGACCTGTGCAGAAACTGGGATATTGAGCACTGTTTTTATTTTTGGAACTGGTGGCTCACAATGACCTACACAGTTCAGTTTTCTTTTTCTTTTTGATTCATTTGGAAACCACTTTTAACCCTTCCACTTCCTTTTCAAGATTTTTTTTAAAAAAATGGTTTTGACTAATGCAGGCATGGGTAGGGTTGCCAGGTCTGGGTTGGGAAATACCTGGAGACTTTGGGGTTGGATCCAGGAAAGGGTTTGGGGAGGAGAGGGGAGGGGCCTCAGCATGGTACGATGCCATCGAGTCCACCCTTCAAGGCAGCCATTTTCTACAGGGGAGCTGATCTCTGTCAGCTGGAGATCAGTTGTAAAAGCGGGAGATCCCCAGGCCCCACCTGGAGGCTGGCAACCCTAGGCATGGGGTAAGCAAGAATGTATGTATTTATTATTTTACAGCATTTATTCCTGACCTTTCTCCCCAACCGGGGCCCAAAGCAACTCACATCACTCTCCTCTCCTCCATTTCATCTTCACAACAACAACCCTGTGAAGTGGGTTAGGCTGAGAGAGCGTGACCGGCCCAAGTTCACCCAGCGAGCTTCCATGGCAGAGTGGGGATTTGAACCTGGGTCTCCCATATCCCCCACCACACCAGCTCTTACATATATGCTGCACTGATATGTACCGACCGGGTTGCCAGGTCCCCACTGACTAGCGGTGGGGGATGGGGGTGTCGGGTTGCAAAACCAGGTTGGGAGAATCCCGGGGGTTTGGGGGTGGAGTCTGGGGAGGGGAGGGGCTTCAGCGGGGTGAGGCTGAAGTTGGCTCCTTATTCCCAGTTCCTTATCCATTCCTTATTCGTGTCTTACCCATGAATTCATCCAAAAACACTCAGAGTTTGAAAGCTCTGAACCTCAAAATAAGGTCTGGACCAATGCTCCCTCTAAGCTGTGAAGTCTTGTGAGCAAAAATCCTACTTTGTGAGCTATTGGCATTAAATTTTTAAGTGAGCAATTTGGCTCCTGCATAAATTAGTTTGCTCTGGAGCCATTCTTCCCGAACTAAGACAAAAATGTGTGAGCCGGAGGCTAAAAAACTGTGAGCTAGCTCACACTTACTCAGCTTAGAGGGAACACTGGTCTGGACCACCACATATCATATACCCTCAGGTTCGCAGGACCCTCCCCTTCAAGAGGATATATCCTGTTTCCTGGTCCTAACCACGGTTCTTGTGCCACCTGCTCCAAAGTGTGGTGCCCCCAGGACGATCACACAGGCAGAAACCTGGGCCAGGCTGCACCCCAAAACAATCTTTGCACCACCCCAAATGACCAGTTCCATATTCAAATCCTCTTTCAAATGCAGGACTCTTGGAGGCACTCCAAATAGAAGCTTCTGGTGCCAGAACCAGTGTTTGGACCGGGCATCACTGTATGTCACCTTGCGGGGGAAAGTCTCCAAAGTGCAGTGATGTGTCATTTGGGGTGGTGCAAAGATTGTTCACTGTGGAAAAATGGATTCTATTCCAGCCAGCAGATACCAAAGGGAAACACAAGACTGATTAGGAGGCTTAGAGCATTGGCTCCATGTATAAAAAAAGCGACCTGACAAAGCATTGGGGGAAACGGAATATGTACCTAGGAAATCCGTTGTCGCGTGGCAATTGTCTGGAAGCAGCAGCCGCACTGCATGACGCAAAATAAAGGAACAAAAGAAGAAGCAAGTTTGTGGACTGTAACTGGAATAAAAAATTTTCACAGTGAACATTGGTGGGGTGCAACCTTTGGTTAGTCACTGTGGTCCAACTGTCGCTTGAACACCTGGTGCTTGGCAACCCTTCCTGGAGGTCAGTCGCTTGTGTATAAATGAAGCATGGTTGTTTTGACTGTGCCTGGGCCCTGAAGCAAGCATCTGGGAAAGCAGCAGCACTCACATGCATTGAGGACGCCTGTCCTGGGGCCCCATAGCTCTGACGTTTCTCATGGAATGCTTTTGCAGATGGAAGGGTTACTGTCCACGGAAAGCAGCTTTCTTGCCTATCCTTTCCATCTGCGGCCCCAAATGCCCCCCCCCCCAATGCTGCTCCTTCACACTCCCTATGCCTTTTCCAGTTGACCATTGCCAAGAGAATAACTAGAAAGCTAACTCTGAGTAGGCCAGGGTGCTACAAAGTGTGCTTTATGCTAAATGCTTTCTCGGAATTAGGAGTGCAGGAACGACAGTTCTGTTCTTCAGTATAGGGATCGAGCACTCCAACATGCCATGAATTTTGAACTGTAAACAGCGGCGCCTCTGCCATTTATACCCCAGTGGCAACTTGCTGGAAGAGAAAGCAGCCAGGCCGTTCTTCTTCCGTCAGCAGAAGGTGTCTCTTTTATAAGCATATTAAAAATAATTAACATCTTTAAAGCACTGTTGCCTGATTAACTGGGAGCACCAAGTGTTTTTTAATTGCCTAATTGACTCAGAGTTGTAATCCTAATAATTATTAAGCAACAAATAAATTCTGTTGCCAACTCACCGATTAACCACAATGTTATTATAAACAGGAGTCTCGTAAAACCAGGGTAGAAACGAACATAAAATGACATCCCGTCTTGGGAAAAAATGGGGGTGAGAATGAATCTCTTCTGAAAAATTGGAAATGGTAAACTGCCGAGTGGAAATATGAACAGAGATTATTTCATCGCCAGGGTGCACCCAAATAAAGCCAAAGACAGGAGATTTGCCGCTCACCACAGGCTGTAAGGTGGAGAATCCTGGCGGCAGAGCTGTGACCAGTCCTGTCTCCATTACCCTTGCACACTGATCATGCCCTGGCATGATGTGTTTATGCCACAAAAATGCAGTGCAACCAGTGCTCCGTCTAAGCTTTGGGGTCTTGTGAGCAAAAATTCATCTTTGTGAGCTACTGGCATTAAGGTTGCGAGCGAGCGATTTGGCTACTGCATAAATGAGTTTGCTCTGAAGCCGTCTTTCATGAGCGAAGACAAAAATGCATGAGCCGGAGGCTAAAACACTGTGAGCTAGCTCACACTAACTCAGCTTAGAGGGAACATGGAGTACAACCCTGCTACAAACAGCTACTAAAACAGCACTCAGCCTATAACTGATTCCCTGCAACGTTGCTAGGGGCTGTACTTTCACCATCCCAGTGTGAGGACTTATCCAATGAGCTATTCCTTTTGAATTAAGTCAATAAGTGTATGTACATGTATATGGGTATCTATCTGTCTGTCTAGCTATCTGTCTATATATCTCTGTGTGTGTAAATGTTATACCAGTTTTATACCAGTGCAGTTGCTCTGGCTTCACTCACACAATGCTGAAAAGTACAGTCTGTGGGAGGAGCCAAGGAGGCTTCATCAGGACCAGGGGTCATTTCCTGCTGGAGCGTGGTGGAGTGGTGCTCCAGCAGTAAGGAGCCCGGGGTACCCCCCCATGCCGCCATTCCTGGCTCACCTATGCAGGCAGACGGGCCAGGGAAGGCCTGCAGAGCCCCTGCCACCTGGGGGGATTTAAATGCCTTTCTTTCCCTTTCCCAGATGGGGAAGGGAGAGAAAGGCATTCTAAACACACCTGGGTTCCCTGCTGTGGGGCACCTGGAGAAGATCAGGCAGGGAAAGCAGGCATGTCTGCCTCCCTGCCCTCCCCTTCCTTTCTCCAGCCAGCATGCCGCGGGCAGACATCCCCCCCCTTTCCCCTGAGCCTCATTGTTTTTGTGGGGAAACTCAGGGATGGGGGGGGATTTAAATGCCTTTCTCTCCCTTCCCCAGATGGGGAAGGGAGAGAAAGGCATTCTAAACATGCCTGGGTTCCCTGCCTGACTGGAGAAGATCAGGCAGGGAACCCAGACATGCCTGCATGCCTGTCCTTTGTCAGGGGGTGTGGCATATGCAAATGAGTTATGCAAATGAGCTCCTGCACCTCTTTTTCTACAAAATGACCCCTGATCAGGAAAAAAAACCCAACCCAGTCCCAGAAGGACCATACCCGGCCTCACTGATAGAGAGGTGGGGACAGCCTGTTATAACCAGCCAAAGGCTGCAATCTGACCATGCCTAGAATGAAACCACACATTGGAAAGTAGATATTTTCCTAACTGAGTTACATTTTTCGTTTAGACATTGCGTTTTTCCCCAGTAGGGACACAAAGCAGCTGACACAATTTGCTTCTCCTCCATTTTATCCTTACAACAACCCAGTGGTGCCGTCCGCCAGGACAGGGAATTCTTGGAGATTTAGGGGTGGAGTCTGGGCACAGAAGTGACCTCAGTGGGGTATAACACCCGAGAGTCCACTCTCCAAGGCAGCTGGTTTCTCCATGGGAACTGATCTCCGTAGTCTGGCGATCAGTTGTAATTCCTGGAGATCTCCAGGCCTAACCTGTAAGTTAGGTAGGCTAGCAAAAAGCATGAGCTGGTGGGGAGGTGGCTCAGCAGCAGAGCATCTGCTTAACATGCAGAAGGACCTAGGGCCAATCCCTGCCATCTCCAGTTGAAAGAACCAGGTAGGAGGTGATGCAAAAGACCTCTGCCTGAGATCCTGGAGAGCCCCTTCTAGTCTAAGCAGACAACACGGACCGTGATGGACTGATGGTCTGAATCAGCATGAGGCAGGTTTGTGTGTTCGTATGACAGGTCCAAAGTCACCCAGCAAGCTTCCCTGGCAGAATCGAGATTCGAACCTGGGTCTCCCAGATCACGGTCTGACACTCTCCACACTATGCTACATTGGCTCTGAGACATAAATCAGGCCAAAATTGCCAGGGCAAAGAGTAACTCTTCCATCATGTTTATGTTCAGAGTTAAAAGGCATCGTGTTTATGTTCAGAGTTAAAAGGCATACACACAATGGATGCTCTCGGGAACTCTTGCTTTAGACAGGGAATCACTGAATACTCAGAAGGTGAGAACAAGTTCAGTGAAGAGTCTACGCCACGGCTTTTGACGTTTTAAACCCTGCATGAGCTTAAGAACAAGGCAAGTTGAAACCCAACAGAACAGTCAGACTGCTGGATTTTAATGAGCCCAGAAAGCGACCGACGCTGGCAGCCAAAGCAATGTAGGAAGGCTGCGAGGCTTAAGGAGGGCTGCAGAAAATAATAAAGTTTGTATTTAAGGCATCGTCTTTTTGAATTACGTCCCTGACATAAAGGAACCTCCACAGAAGCGCAGAGCTGTAACTTCCCTGCTTCAGAACCATCGAAAAGATGCAAGCAAAACACTCCAAAAAGAGGTGAGAAGAATTCCACCACGTCAGCCAGCTAAAGTGCTGCTTTGAGGAATGGAACTTCCTCCGCGCAAATACTTGAAATCCATCAACGTGGCTTATATTACACGGACGTTGCAAAGAGATGGAAAGTACTTAAGCCACATTACGGAGCTACAGAAGAGAACAGATGGCCCTTTTCTCCCCGCCTCAAAGCGCTGCGAGAAAAGCTCCCCGTATTATACCGAGGTTTATAATGGGAGCGTCCCTCGGTGTGCTTTTAGGGAGAACTTTTTAGGGGAGGCCCGGAGACAAATCAAAATGGAGAGACGGGAATTAGGATATAAGAGGATCTACGGTGGTCCCAAGGGGGAGACAAAACGCTGTTGTAATGTAACGTAACGGATTCTCTCAAATCCTGTTAACGGCAAGCAGCTACTGGAGAAATTCACACTGCGCTTGTGAACTCTGAAGGCTGATTCACATACTAGAAAGTCCTCGTGGGCCAACATGAGAGCTTTATACCCCATGTACAGGGGGAGTTCCACATTTCCTAGGCACATGCAAGGCTCGTCAGGATGCCAGCCCCCAGATGGGACCTGGAGATCCCCCGGATTTACAGCTCCTCTTCAGACTACACAGATCAGTTCCCCTGGAGAAAATGGCTGCTTTGGAGGCTGGACTGGGTAGCACTGTACCCCACTGAGGCCGCTGTCCTCCCCAGGCTCCATCCCCAAATCGCATGGAATTTCCCAACCTGGAACTGGCAAACCCACACTCCCCTCATCCCCCGCTGGTGCCCAGGGGGAACCTGGCAGTTCCAGGGCCTCATTCAGATCAGGACTCTGGTGAGCATGGAGGAGGAGCTTCAGTTTCCCATGAATGCCATTTTCCCAACCACAAACAGCTTTCTAGTTGGGAAACTTACACATGGCCATCATTATAGTTCCTCATTGAGGCAAATTAGGACATTACAGTTAGGGGGAAAGGCACAGGGAGAGAGCTGCAGGTCCCTCCTCCGAGCCCAATGCCGTCCTGAGCTCAAACAGGTCCTGATGTGCCTGAAAAGCCCAGAACTCCCAGCACATGTGGAATCCAAGCGATTGTGATGGCCACGAGGATTTTGAAATGTGCAGATCAGCCCTTCAGGGACAAACTACATACTATATATTTAGCATGCTGGGTTGGGGTTCCCCAGACTTGTTTTCCCACAGCAGCTGTGGGAAAAGGCATCTTTAAAGTCCCCACAAGTCTTATTCTGCCTTGGAACTCTGGCATGAGGGGAAGAGGGCCTTCTGCCTTCCCCTCCATGGTATTTTCCCAAGCTGAAACAGCCCCTGCAGGTAATTATTTGCATAACTTCTGAGCTCCACATGGAATAGTCTGAGTACATGGAGCTCCAAACTTCTGTAAATAACTTTCTACTGGGGCCATTTCGGCTTGGGGAAATGCCACAGAGGTGAAGGCAGAGGCCCCTGCCCCTACACCCACTCCACAGTTCCAAGCAGAATTGGGCTCCTGGGGACACTGAAAATGCCTTTCTCTGCAGCTGCTGTGTGACTGTAGGGAAGGCAAGTCAGGTCCAGGGAATCCCAATCCAACTCACCCCAAAAATGGAATATGTAGTTTAGCTCTAATTAAGCAAGATTGCTCTAGTGTTTTGTCCGACAGTACAAAACAGAGTTGGCTGTGGCATTGGCCTTGAGGCCTAGCTTAGGGTTGCCAGCACTGGGTTGGGAAAGATTTGGGGGTGGGGCCCAGGGAAAGGAAGGTTTGGGAAGGAGAAGAACTCCAGAGGAGCATAATGCCATGGAGTCCATCCTCCAAAGCAGCCCTTTTCTCCATGGGCAACTGATCTCTGTAGTCTGGAGAATGGTTGCTGTGCTGGGAGATCCCCAGGCCCCTCCTGGAGGTTGCCAATGTCAGTCTAACTTCGGTAAGAACCTTTGCAAACCCACCAATGTTAGTCTAACTTCAGTAAGAACCTTTGCAATCCCACCAGCCAAAGGCAGGCGTCTCTAATACTCTGTATACCCCTTTATCTGAAGCTTCCTTTTGCTTACAGTATATTTGTAATCAAGATAATCTGGGTTGATTTGTAAGGGGATCAATATGCAAGAGGAACCTTACAGATTGAGGTGGGGATGAGTTAGCGGAATGCTTAGACTTTTCCCCAAACCAGGATTTCTTTATCAGTCAATAACCAACAGGAGATATGAAGAAAGGAGGGATGCCAGCCTCCAGGTGGGACAGGGGATCCCCTGGGATTATAGGTCATCTCCAAAGATCATTTCCCCTGGAGAAAATGGATGATTCAGAGGATGGATGCCATGGCGTTGTACCCCACTGAGGTCCCTGTCCTCCCTGGGCTCAACCCCCAAATGTCCAGGAATTTCCCAACCTGGATCGGGCAACCCTATTCCCCCATCCCTTGCTGGTTGCCAGGGATGGCAACCGTAGAAAGAAGAGAGAGCTATTTTATAGTGCTGAGAGAAGCTGATGGTTAAACTATCACTGAGCATCACAGGATCCAATTGATTGGCAAAGCTGAAATGTGTAAGCGTCACATGGAACAACTCAGGAGCCAATCTTGGACCGCTGTGTGCCCAGCAGCTATTGACGTAATCACTCCCTGGCACCCTCTGCCCCCCCCCCCTTGAGGCTCGCTCCATGGTATACACACGAGATGCAACTGATGAAACGAGGGCTCAGACGACTAGAGAGACAGTGATGAAGCTACAAGAGCATCCTATGAGATCCTATGAGACGGCCGTCAAAGACGCTAAGAAAGAGTACTATGTGGCCACGATTGCGTCTGCAAACTCTCGCCCAGCTCAGTTATTTAGAACAATTCGGTCCATTACTACTGTGCCTCAGGGCAGACCAAATGCTTAGGAATTGGAGATTGGCTGTGTGGCTTTTGCAAGCTATTTTGCAGATAAAGTCTTGTCGCTCCTCCGTGACCTCCCCGCCACAGTTGATACAGTAAATGAACTCGAGGCTCCATGCACATCTTCTTGTCAAGTTTTGGATTATTTCAGTCCATTCAGCTTCGAGGAGGTTGACAAATTACTCTTAACTGTTCGCCCTGCCACCTGCAGCCTTGATCTGTGTTTGTCGTGGCTAATTAAAACCGGCTACAGGAAATTATCAACAAGTCCCTCTCTGAGGGACTGTTCCCTGGGGCACTCAAGGAGGCGGTGGCATGCCCTCATCTCTGGACCTGGCCGAATTGGCTAGTTACTGGTCAGTGTCCAATTTGCCCTATTTGGGCAAATTAATCAAGAGGGCAATAGCAATTCAGTTGCAGAGCTTTTTGGATGACATCTCCACATTAGATCCATTCCATTCCGGCTTCCAACCAGGCCATGGGATGGAGATGGCACTGGTCACCCTCACAGATGACCTTTGGAGGCATCTGGATCGGGGTGGTTCGGCGATGTTGTTAGACCTGTCGGCGGCATTCAACATGGTTGACTACCAACTACTGACTCACCACCTTGCCGACACTGGGATCCAAGGGTCTGTCTTGCTGTGGCTTACCTCACTCCTTCAGGGTCAGGGACAAAGGGTGGCCATTGGGGAACAACTGTCCCAAAGGCAGCTGCTAATTTCCAGAGTGCTCCAAGGAGCAATGCTTTCCGCGATCTTATTTAACATCTACATGTGCCCCCTTGCCCAGATTGCCCGGAGGCGTGGGCTGGGTTGTCACCAATACGGGGATGACACCCAGCTCTATCTGTTGTTGGACGGCCAGTCTGACTCTAACCCAGAAGATCTGGACCTGGTGCTGAAAGCTGTGGCTGGTTGGCTTAGACTGAGTCAACTGAAATTGGATCCAATGAAGATGGAGGTCCTGTGCCTAAGTCGGAGTGGCCCGAGGGTAGGGATCCCACTCCCGACCTTCAGTGGGGTGCCATTGGTGCCAGTGCTGGAGGTTATGAGTTTGGCAGTGCTCTGGGATGCCTCCTTAGCGATGGAGGCCCAGACAGCAGCCACTGTGAAGTCAGCCTTTTATCATCTCCAGCTGATCAAGCAGCTGGTTCCCTTCCTTGAATGCAATGACCTGGCAACAGTGATCAATGCAATGGTCACCTCGAGACTGGATTACTGTAATGCTCTCTACATGGGGCTGCCCCTGTCCCAAATCTGGAAGCTGCAGCTGGTGCAGAATGTGGAGGACAGGTTGATGCTGGCCTTCCTATGTGGGAATACATCCTACCTGCACTAAAAGCACTGCACTGGCTGCCTATAATATACCAAATTCAGTTCAAGGCGCTGGTTCTTACATATAAAGCCCTATGTGGTCAGAGGCATACATACCTAGGGGACCTCCTTTCCCCACATATTCCCCAGAGAGCACTGTGATCAGAGTCCCAAAACCACTTGGCCCTACCAGGCCCCAGAGATGCCAGGCTGGCTGTGACAAGGGCCAGGGCCTTTTCAGTGGCGGCTCTGCACTGGTGGAATGAGCTCCCAGAGGACATCAGGGCCCTTTGGGACCTTTTACAGTTCTGCAGGGCCTGCAAGACGGAGCTCTTCTGCCAGGCCTTTGATTAGGGAGCTGCTCCTAAGCAACTGTAGCCCTGGCCCGACTAGTTTGGTGTAGTGCAAGAGCCAGTTTGGTGTAGTGGTTAACTGCGCGGACTCTAATCTGGGAGAACCGGGCTTGATTCCCCACTCCTCCACTTGCACCTGCTGATGTGACCTTGGGTCAGTCACAAGCTCTGGCACAGCTGTTCCTGAAAAAGAGCAGTTTCTGTCAGAAGTTCTCTCAGCCCCGCCTACCTCACAGGGTGTCTGTTGTGGGGAGGGGAAGGGAAAGGAGTTTGTAAGCCACTCTGAGACTCCTTTGGGTAGTGAAGGGTGGGGTATAAATCCCATCTCTTCTTCATCTTCTACCTCACAGGGTGTCTGTTGTGGGGAGGGGAAAGGAAAGGAGTTTGTAAGCCTCTCTGACACTCCTTTGGGTAGTGAAGGGCAGGGTATAAATGCCATTGGTTCTTCTTCTAACATCATTGCTAACAGCCAGGCAACCCAGACTATGAAGTTAGCCAGCTGTTACCTGAGGATGCTGCTATGTCCGCCATCTGATACAAACTAGCACTTTATATTTTTATATTTATAATTGTACTGTTCTGGTTTTATTTAATTCTTGTCTTAATGGTTTTAATTAATTGTTTTATATCTTTATGTAAGCCACCCTGAGCATCCCTTAGCGGGGAGGGCGGAATATTAAATTAAATTAAATTTAATTAAAGTAATTTAAAGTAAAGTAAACTAAATCAAACTTAATTAAATTAAATTAAATTAAATTAAATTAAGGTAGGTAAATTAAATTAAATTAAGGTAAATTAAATTAAATTAAATTAAATGAAGTAAGTTAAATTCAACTACATTATATCATAGTGAATTAAGTTAAATTAAATAAATTAAGGTAAATTAAGTCAAACTAAATTAAATTAAATTAAATTAAAGTAAATTAAATTAAATTAAATTAAATTAAATTAAATTAAATCAAATCAAGTCAAATTAAATTAAGTTAAATTAAATTAAATTAAATTAAATTAAGTTAAGGTAAATTAAATTACATTAGATTAGATTAGATTAGATTAGATTAGATTAGATTAGATTAGATTAGATTAGATTAGATTAGATTAGATTAGATTAGATTAGATTAGATTAATAAATAGTAAACAACACATCATAGATGACTTTTTTTCTTTGACAAATTCAGCCTCTGGGATTGCTTTATCAAGGAGGAGAAGGCAATGGGGAGAGAGCGGGAATCTTTAATCCTTTCTTCTGCTGGGAAAAACTACCATCACCTGCCGCCACTTCAGTTCCCGCTGGAGAAAACTTACAGGAACCCGCATCTTTTCCCCAATGGGAGCAAAAACAGCTCTGTGGTGAGATTTTTTTTCTAACAAGAAAGGGAGAAAGTTGCCCTCTTCCAACCTCTCCCGCGTGCTATTCTCCTCCTCGGTAAAGTAATCCTGATGGCCACGGTTGCCAAAAAAAAAATGGTCTAAAATAAACAGAGAGGACATTTTGGTGGTGGTGGTGGTGGTGGTGGTAAGTGACATCAAGAAGACACAAGAAAGACACAAGAAGACATCAAGAGAACTCCATAGGGTTTTCAAGGCAAGAAATGTTCAGAGATGGTTTGCCGTTGCCTGCCTCTGTATAGTGACCCTGGTGGCAGCGTTCCCTCTAAGCTGAGTTAGTGTGAGCTAGCTCACAGTTTTTTAGCCTCTGGCTCACACATTTTTGTCTTAGCTCAGGAAGGGATGGCTCCAGAGCAAACTAATCTATGTGGCAGCCGAATCACTCGCTCACAACTTGAATGCCAGTAGCTCACAAAGTAAAAGACTCCACAGCTTAGAGGGAATATTGCCTGGTGGCCTCCCATCCAACTACTAACCAGGAGCATCCCTGCTTAGCTCTTGAGAATTGGGCTAGCCTGGGTCATCCAGGTCAGGACAAGGGATGAACAGGGGTGGTTGGCTTTCCTCTGCCTTGCAACCCTGGGCCTCTTTGATGGTCTCCCATCCCAGAACTGACCTGGGCCATCCCCACTTCTGAGATCAGACTAGATCAGGCCAGGCAGCACCATCCAGGTCAGGGCAAGAAAATTGTAGTCAAACCCTGATTTCTATAGCTCCTCCTGAGCATTCAAAGCACTTTGCATGTAATACTGCAGTAATTCTTACACCTTTGTGAGGTATGGCACGAGTAGGATTCCCATATTGCATACTGGGGTGGGGGTGGGGGTGGGGAATCGGCAAATATCTGTTTGTTTACAGCCATCCGTGGTACATCCGTGGTTTCCAAGCCACTTCTCAACATGGCAGAGCTGTCCAAATTCACGGCTGAAAAGAAAGGCCATCTTTATACCTTTGTAGGTTTAGAACTCTCAGCCCTTGACTGATCGATAGGTTTTCCAGCCTCCAGGTGGGGCCTGGGGTTCTCCCACAATTACAACTGATCTCCAGAGGGCAGAGGTCATTTCCTCTGGAGAAAATGGCAGCTTCAGAGGGTGGGCTCTATGACATCACATCCTGCTGAAGTCCCTCCCCACAAAAAACTCCACCCTCCCCCGGTTCCACTCCCCAATTTCCAGGCATTTCCTAGCCCAGAGACAACACCCCTGAAGTGAGAGGTTTCTGAACCATTTGCTGAAGGAACACAGTTTGTTTGAGGAAAATTATAGTATAGCGGGCACAGTGGAAGACTGAAGGGTATTTTGCAAATCCCTTCCCCTCCTCTGTTGTTCAACGCACTTCCTCCCTCCTCTGCTGTTATTCCAGAGTCGTCTGAATTCCCCATCGCTGACATTCATCTCACGAATCCAAACACATCCCTTAACATCCACTGGCTTCTCTTTCAAACAGCAGCAAGAGTGTCTCTTTCTGATGAATCCCACGGCTTCCCAGAGAGGTAATGCTCAATGTTGGAGACAGGTAGGAAGCTGACAGTGATTTCACAGATGAAAGAGCAGTGATCCGTAAGCTAACAGCTGTGCAGGCACATCTGCCTGGAAATTAGCCGCCTGGCCATGCCGTCCTAAGCAGACTGATGCCCTTCTGTGCCCATTGACTTGGAAGGTGTATCTCTGCTTAGGACAGCACTGTTATTATGCCACAGAACAGGTTAACCAGGAACCCCTACGTATATACCCAAAAAAGAGTGTGATGTTGGCTCACAGCCAACACAGCTGCTTCAAAGAGCTAAAATTATACTACCCTGCATTTGCCAAGAGCTGGCAAAGATGCTGACCCAAGCAAAACTTGGCCTGACTGAGACAAACTGAGTGACAAAGTGCCGAATACTTGCTCCTGGGGTGTTCTTTCAGCCACGCTATAGTCTGCAGGGGCTGTTTTGAAAGGCACTAATAGAAAAAAATGCCATCAGTCCTGAATTCAGGTGGAGGATCTCCCTGTCCAAGGCACACCCATCATTTTCAGTGAGTTTCGGAGACCGGTTGCCCCCTCTTCGGTTTTGAACCAGACGTGTAGGCTGCAGCAGGCGATACACTCTCCCTCAATGCTAGACTACCGGGGGGCGGGGCGGAATTCTGTTCATGATCAAAACAGAAGGCAGCTGCACAAATATTCATTCGGGTGCGAGCCCCTTCCTGCCTCTTTGTCTGAGGCCTCTTATCCTCTAATGCATACATGGGGAATTATGAAAGTGGAGCACTGGTCCCTTGGTACATTCTTCATGAATCAAATTAAATTATGCAATGGAAAACAAATTCATTTTTAGAGGCGGGATGCACTGAGGACTTATATCCCCACAAATCAAGATATCACCTCTGATTGCAGGGATAAAGGCAGCCATGTGCTGAAGTGCACATTAGCTTGTTTAAAATGTGCACATTTCAAAACTGGCCGTTGCTTCACAGCAAGACAGAGAAGAAAAATGCTCAGACCAGTTAGAACCATTTGGTTGTTGCCATATTAATTACTAGGAATAAGGCCCATTGTGGAAATAAATACAACAAGCTCTAGAAAGAGGCTCTGGGTGGGTGCTCCGGTCCTGAGCACTCAGTGTCAATTTGCTGTGGCAACCTCAGCAGGATATAATGACACAGAGTCCACCATTTTCTCCAGAGGAACTGATCTCTGCTACCTGAAGAACAGTTGTAATTCGGAGTGATCTCCAGCCACCACCTGGAGATTAGCAACAATGGTTCCCTCGGAGGGACTGGCTGGTTTGGAGGGTGGAGTCAATGGCATTAAACCTGTCTGAGGTCCCACCCCTCCTGAAATCTCACACTCTCCAGGATCCATCCCTCAAATATCCAGGAATTTCCCACCTGGAGTTGGCAACCCTATCTCCTTCCCAGCCAATCATCAACCTACCTTTATTTTCTCCTCACTCTTCAGCGTTCCACCCCCCTCTACCATACTCTGAAGCCCTGACTGCTGCGTCACATTGGCTGTCATACAGGGCCATCTCAGCAGGATATAAGGACACAGAGTCCATTTTCTCCAGGGGAACTGATCTCTGTCATCTTTAAAGCAGTTGTAATTCTGAGTGATCTTCAGCTCTCACCTGGAGATTGGCAACAATGGTTTCCCCCAACAGGCACTTAGGGGAAATGTATTTTACCTCAGAACACATTTTACCTGAGAACAGCAACAGCAAACTGTTTAGAATGTTAGAGGCAAAGGCCAAGGAGGCTGCATATGCAAACGACCTCTGTGTTCCGAGGCAAAGGCCAATCAGGCCACACGTACAAATGACCTCGGTGTTCTGACTGGCTATGTGGGGGAGAGGAACAGCAAACTGTTTAGAATGTTGGAGACAGGACTCAGGCAAAGCAGCCAGTGGATAGGGAGACCCTCTGAATGACGGATCAGGGAGCGAACTGATTTTGGAGCATGTTGGAATGTTCAGGGGAGTCCATGACCAAAACAGAATTATATATAAGGAGAGATAACATAGGGAAAATCTAGCCTTTCCCAAATAGTCCCCACAGAGACATTTAGCTAGTATTTGGCAATCCTCTTTGTCTCCTTTTTCCCTTTTGTAGGTATAAGAATTTCTCTTTCTGGAACCGATTTATGAGGAAGCCATCAGAACTGATCTTGTATATTTGATGTGCCAAATGAGAACAAGCCTCTCAGCTGATCTCCGAACCAGCACATCTGCATATGTTTTAAGGTTGCCAGCTCTGGGTTGGAAAATACCTTGACACTTTGGGGAGGGAGGGGAGCGGCCTCACCATAGTACAATGTCATAGAGTCCACCAGAGTAGCCATTTCCTCCAGGGAAGCTGATCTCTATCAGTTGAAGAACAGTTGTAAAAGCAGGATATCTCCAGGCCCTACCTGGAGGCTGGCAACCTAATATGCTTCTAGGAGATGTCTCAGTCTTAGGAGAACAGCAACCACATGAGGGTATTTGTCAGCCTGAGTATAGGAGAGAAGAACACATCAGGAACGGATGGCGACTTTCCTTCAGAATCTATATTGGTGCCGCTATGGATAGAGATAGGGGGACCTACAGCTGTCTCGACACTGGGCCAAACTTGGTTGGTTAGGGTTGCCAGCTCTGGGTTGGGAAATTCCTGGAGATTTGTGGGTGAAGCCTAGGAAGCAGATATTGGAGAGAAGGGGGAGCTCAGCAGGGATGTGATTGTTGTTGTTGTTCAGTCGCACAGTCGAGTCTGACTCTTCGCGACCCCATGGACCAGATTACGCCAGGCCCTCCTGTCCACTGACACTTCGTAGCAGGGATGTGATGTCACCCTCCAAAGAAGCCATTTTCTCCAAGGGATCTGATCCCCGTCATCTGGAGATGAGCTGCAATTCCAGAAGAACTCCAGGCTTCACTTAGAGGTTGGGAACCCTGTGGCTACTCCCTGCTACCTGATATCCCTGCCTTTTAAAACCAGATTCTATTTGCACCTGTACCAGTGACATTTACTTATTCTGAAAGAAATGTTCCTAAATTTACAGCAATGAGTTGCAAGTCCTCATGCCTAACCTTCCTTGGCGATATCCAATTCTCTTCCCTTTCAAGCTGTCTGGTTTGTATCCAAGGGGCTTCTTCCTACAATACCAAAAAGCAATAGCCTTCTAGAGCACGTGGGAAGGTTCAAAGTCGGCTTGGACAGGCATTCTGTAGCCTTCTTGGTGCTGGAGGGGGCAGCAGTGGGAGGGCTTCTAGTGTCCTGGTCCCACTGCTGGACCTCCTGATGGCACCTGGTATATTTTGGCCGCTGTGTGACAGAGTGTTGGACTAGATGGGCCATTGGCCTGATTCAACATTGGCTTCTCTTATGTTCTTATGTTCTTCTAGAGAATATGGGAAGGCCCAGAGTTGGCATATTCCATAGCCTTCTAGACCATGTGGGAAGGCTCAGAGTGCTAGGTCCCGCCTGGCCACTCGTGGGGGATGGGGGGTAGGCTTGCCAGATACAGGTTGGGAAACTCTTGGAGGTTTGAGAGTGGAGCATGGGGAAAATAGGGACCCCAGCGGGGTACAATGCCATATAGACTTCACTTGTCCAAAGCATCCATTTTCTCCAGGGGAACTGATCTCTTTAGTTTGGAGATGAGCTGCAATTCTGGGCGATCCCCAATTCCCACCTGGCATACCTAGCTCACAGTTGACCTAGATGAGCATTCTATAGCCTTCTAGAGTGCATGGGAAGGCTCAAAGTTGTCTCGAATGAGCATTCTGTAGCCTTCTAGAGCATATGGGAAGGCTCAGAGTTGTCTTGGATGAGCATTCTGTAGCCTTCTAGAGCACACAGGAAGGCACAGAGTTGTCTTGGATGAGTGTAGGTATGGCAACTTTTGTGAGGCACACCCGGAAGTGAAATACCTGCATTGTGTTCCTATATTAATGTATAGTAATGTTCCCACAGGGAAATATTGAGAAAGGCTGCAGTAAACATTTTCTGAGAAAAGGAGGAGCAGGGAACTTGGTAAGATAAGGAGCTGTCCAGCAAAGCACATCATGTTCTTTTTACAGCATACTTGCAACTTAGCACAATAGGCTTATATGCTTGTAACTATCTCTGTATATGCAGCAGAGGGAGGGGGGAAAATAAGGGGAAACTAATGTGTGGAGAACAATAGCCTGTTATACTTTTCCGTTCTGTTGTTTTTAGCTCATAGCTCACAGTAGCTCAAGACATACTTGTAACTTGTAACTTTTCCTATGCTGGAGAGGAGGAGGGAGAAAGGAGGGAAGCAAAATAAAGACAGGCTGAGTCTATTCGGGTCAGACAGCTCCTGACTGATGCTGTGGCTCAGACAGATTTCTGCAGATCTTGTCTCCTGTCGTTCTTGAACTCTGATTCTTGAACCCCAAGCCTACAGATGAGCATTCTATAGTCTTCTAGAGCACATGGGAAGGCTCAGAGTCAGCTTAGATGAACATTCTGTAGTCTTCTAGAGCACATGGGAAGGCTCAGATTTAGCTTGGACAAGTATTCCATGCTGCTACCATGAGATCTGATCACACAGTGACACTGCGCTCCATGCATTATTCCCAGTGACCAGGGCCTGATCCCCGCCATGACAGGGTGACTTTGGACATCACACAAACTATGGTTTAATTAAATGAACTATGTTAAGAATGACCATCTGGATCATCCAATAAACATACCTGGTACAGTTATATCAAACCAGGATCTGCCACCCCAATTTGGTCTATTAACCAATTGTTAAGCCTTAACTATGGTTGTGTGACACACCAATGCTGAACAGACTGATTTAATTCTGGGTCTTCCCACAATACCGTCATAGCAGCAATGTTCTCCGGGGGGATAGGGATAGGGATAGGGAGCAACAAACAGGCTGAAACCAGCATTTGTTGAAGCAAGACAGAGTTTGAATGGTCATCTGTGAGTCAAATTCTGATTTCATATTCTGAACACTACTACCACCATTCCGAATGAGCATAATGTACACGTTTGTATGGGTGTTATCTCCTTGAATGTGATGCTCTTTGTCTTAACCTGGGAGCTTCCCCTTGACTCTTCCTCTCTCTGTGACTTTGTCCTCTCACTCTATTCACATGGCCTTCCATGGAGACATATTGTTATGTACGCGGACCTCCTCCAGGGGTCCGCAGCTAAAGTAAGAAGCTTGGTCCCTGAACACAAAGGGACCTAGGATCCTAGACCGCCTAGTATCTACCAACAGCACCTCTGGCGGGAAATTCAAACCCTCCAATGAGACTGTGGGTGTGCCGGGTGAGATGTATATAGTTGGCCCTTGCGGGGCCGTTTTGGCAGTTTGTGTGTGTGAAGTACAATAAACACGTCTGAACGCACGTCATAGTATGAGTCCTCCATGTGGCGAACCCAGTACTTTACACATACATTTCTGAAGGTCTCTCCTGTAGAGACCATGCCCTCCTACTCCCAAACCCATGATGCTGGATGAGCCGGCCATCTCTGATAGGGAAAGGACTCTTTCGATCAGGCTTCTCTCTCTCTTTCGACTGCAACCGGAATATGAACTGGATCTACTGTCAGGCTCAATAACAAGTAGATCCAGGCATTCTTCAACCACAGAGAAGCTTTATTGGAATACAATGCTGTTACCCACAGTAATACTGCTATTGTCAGGAATGGAGGTATGACCTGGACAAGTATTGATATAATGTGATGCAAAGCCAAACTAGCAAATGAACTTTTAGCGCGCACACGGGAAACTCCCGGCAGGAGGATTACTTAATAGGCAGGAGTATTACCCCCACCACCACCCAGTCATGTAGGACTGGAAAATTCCCCAGACTGAGGAACGCTCCAAAGCCTATACTCCAAGGCCACCATGATAAGACTAGGTGGTAGGAAAGTATGCTCCCACGTTGCAGCTGGCATCGTCTATGCAAGCGCCAAAGCGGAAGGCAAGCAAGCAAGCAACACATAACAATGCACAATGAACACAGTGTAAATGATAATACAGAGCCTCTGACATTCTGCCCACCTTAAAATCCCTCCCACCCCTCAAGAGGGGACATGGGCGGGCCCTCCCCTCCCGGTTTCGTTGGGAACTTGCAATGGAATTCTCTGATGAGATAGGGTGCCCTGATGTCAGTAACTTTCACCTATTCTCTATGTTGGGGACCAAAGTGAATCCATTCCACTAAATAGTGAAGTTGGCCTCGTATCAATTTAGGGTCCAGGATGTCAGCAAGTTCATAATGTTCACTGTTATCCACAATCGGGGGGGCGGCATGGGTTGTTCAGGATGCCATTTGTTCGGGGGGTGCCCCGGCTTCAGGAGGCACTTTCAGCGCTTTGGGAGTTGGGTCCTGCTGTGCCGTGCCACTTACAACAGGACCGACTCATTTCCCGGCAGCTCCGTGGCCTCCTCCTTGCTCAATGAGGGTTCCAATCCAAACCCTCAGGGTGCATGTAGAGAGCCCGAGGATTGTGTGGTTTCACAGTTCCCCTTTTGGATGGGGTCCCGAGGTGCCGTTTGTCCTCCTCACATGGTGGAGCCTTCCCGGTGTCTTCCTTGGGGCAAGAGGTGGCGAAGTGCCCCTTTTCTCCGCATTTAAGACAGAGCCCATGTCTCATGCGTTGGTCTCGCAGGGTTGCTGTTGGTGGAATTTGTTTCCCCTTTGGGTGGGGAGAGGCAGCCAGGAGACTGGTACCCCCCAGCGAGACATCTAGCTTCATGGTGCGTAGTCGACTTTGAGCCCACTTCCAACCAGCCCTGCAAGGTACGTGGTTCCTTGGAGCTCAGGACATTATTACGGACATCCACTGCAAGCCCCATTCGATACTTAGCGGCGTGATTCTGGAACTCTGTGGAGTATTCGCGAACTGTAAGACGACCCTGCTTGAAAGTCCGGAGGAACACCTCTGCCTTCTGGGCAGCTGCTGGGTCTTCAAAGCGGTTCCTCAGGGCCCACATGAACACATCCACAGTCCCTAATTCCACAGCCTCTATATCATGCAGGGCTACATACCAGCTGGTAGCGCTCCCCCTCAGCCGAGAAGCAATAAAATCCACTTGTTGTTCTTCATCTTGGAACAGATGGCCCCAGCGTTGCACAAACTTCCCCACCTGCAGGATGAAGAAGGATAAACTTTCCGGATCTCCATCAAAAGTAATGTCCAGGAGATCCTTCGGACGGGGCATCAGTTCCAGGGGGCTGTCCTGGAACAGGGGCTGGGAGTGCTGGTGGCCCGCCGGGTGGGGGCTGCCCTGGAACCGGTTGACCAGGAGGTGGCTGGCCCAGAGGAGGCTGTCCCGGTGGCAGCTGGGGTCCCAGCGTGGGGACTGGTG
This sequence comes from Gekko gecko, assembly GCA_029375565.1. Classification (NCBI taxonomy): domain Eukaryota; kingdom Metazoa; phylum Chordata; class Lepidosauria; order Squamata; family Gekkonidae; genus Gekko; species Gekko gecko. Next base: position 194,946,422 of record JAPDNY010000004.1, read on the forward strand.
CTGGCACCGGTGCTGGCACCAGCTGTGCTGCCATGTGGGCTCTTATAGCTTGGTCCATCATGGTTGGAAGGTTCTGCATCAACTTACTCATGTCTCGCATGAGTCAGCGGCAATCCTCTTCCAAAGTGTCCATCCGAGTATCCGCATCCTTGCAAGGACTGGGCCTCACTGGCCCCCGGGGAGTCCGCCCCAGTGCCGCTCTGAAACTCGCCTGGGGATCCAACAAGCTATCCCAGCTTTGGCCCCCGGGCAACACCCAAGTGGTCTGGGTTGAGTCCAAAAGGTTTCTCATCCAGTCCCACAGTTTCCGTTGGGTGACCCATCTGTCCCATGGAACGGGGGCAAACTGGTAGTGGGAGTGGGGAATAGCACCTCCGTCCCTCAGAGTAGTCCCAGCCGGGCTGTAAATCAGAGTGATGGCCGTTGTCGCCGGAAACCCTGACATCGTGATCGGTGGGGTCAGGGGTCCTGCTGTCATCACCGGTATCATCGTGACTGGAATCAAGGTGACTGGGACTGTGGTCACCGGCACCGTGGTGACAGGGATCGTCATTACAGGAATCACGGTGACCAGGACCATGGTAGCCGGGACCATCACCAGTACTCCCCTGGGGCCGCTCATCTTGATAAGACTAGGCGGTAAGAAAGTATGCTCCCATGTTGCAGCTGGCATCGTCTATGCAAGCGCCAAAGCGGAAGGCAAGCAAGCAAGCAACACATAACAATGCACAATTAACACAGTGTAAATGATAATACAGAGCCTTTGACATCTACTTGGATAAATGTAACTTTGCCTTTTTTGCAATATACTTCTGGGGAGATTTATTTACTGCTGTCAGTATCACGCTTCCATGACTGAGCAAAAGTACAAGACATTAAATAAATACCCCAATAAGTAACCCCCACGATGAACACCTGTAGAGACTATTGTGCTATCAACTAGCTGCTCATTTGATACAAGAAATCAGACTTGCGGCTTCTGTGACCCGAGTCAGCCATCCACAAAGAAGGGCACCTGCTGTGACCCTGGAAGGAGGCAAAGCCTGAACCATCCACCGTCCAAGCAGTTCTGGCCGGAGGTCCGCCATGTCTCTGTACCATTCTCAGGGAAGAGATGCAACAGAATCAGCTTGCGCTCAGACGAGGTCATCCATTTCACCTCTGCATGAATCATATCCTGCCTTGCCTCTTCGCAGTCAGGAAGCATACGCCGTTCAGCTGCACACAAGGGGAAGCAACGCTTTTTAAAAAAGACGTTTCAGGCCTAAGGGTGAAGTGTGCCTCCCTCAATAACAAAGTGTAGTGCAGCTGTAAGAAGTCTGGGAAACAGGTCTCTGCTTCTTAGTGAGTTGGGAGTTCCCAGAATGCTAAAAGAAACCAGCAAGGAGGAGGCTGTGATCACTGGAATTGTAGGAACTTCCCTCAGCTAGGGTTGCCAGCCTCCAGGTAGGGCCTGGGAATCCCCTGGAATTACAGTTCATCTCCAGACAACAGTGACCACTTCCCAAAAGTGAAGCACTGAAATTCAAGAACGGAACATTTATTTCATCTAAAGCATTTGTCTGCCTCCCGTCAGCCGTAGTCTTCCAAGCCGGCTTAACAACAAGATTTTTACAAACATCATAAATATAAACGATCATAAATGTCACAACGTTTAGAAACGAAATACCTGGCAGAGATGAAACCTGTTCAGCTGCCAAAAACCAATAAACAGAGTAAAATGTACTAATCTGGGTGGGAGGGGGAAGAGGAAGAGGAGAACAAAAAAACCCCATCCCTCCCCCCATGAACATATTTAGCACTGCTCACCGAAAATGCAAAACAAAAGATTTTATACTAAACTTATTTTTGAAAATGGTTAAAGAGGGTCCCTTCACACACCTTAGCCAGCCCTACAATACACACAGGGTATCAAAGCAGGGGTGCCAAACATGTGACCCTGGGGCCAGATCAAGCCCCCGGACGGCTTCCATCAGGCCCGCAGTGGAACTGGCTGTCTCCTGCTCCCAGTTCTGCCGCTGCTGCCGCATCATAGCTTGCTTCGCCAGACTCTCTTAATCACTCAGCCAATTTCATGTTTTAACCTGGGTCCCAGACTCAGAACTCTGAGCATGAGATTTCTGTGGTGAATGTCAATAAATCAAAAGTAGGTTTGCAGCTTACAGAGCAAATGTTTTCAGCCTGTTTTTATTTTAAGTAAAACAAAACAGTCTTTGTGTTTGTGCCCTTTATAAAGTTTATCTCTCTGCTACCTGGCATTACATTTTATGACACACACATGGCCCGGCCCGACAAGGTCTCATTGATGTCAGATCTGGCCCTCATAGGAAATGAGTTTGACACCCCTGTGCCAAAGGTTACCAGCCTCGAGGTGGGACCTCAAATTCTGCCAGAATTACAACAGATCTTTCGAATTGGACAAATTGAGTTTTGACTCACGAAACTCCAGGAAGCCAAAATTGGGCCTTAGGAACCCACTCCTGCCTTGAGGATTTCTTTGGCCAATAAAGCAGAATATAAATGTTTAAAATGAAATTCTTTGGGAAGGACTCAGTCAAGGGGATGGCAAGTGATGCCAGCCTCCAGGTGGGACCTGCGTATCCCCCAGAAGTACAGCTCATCTCCAGACTACAGAGATCAGTTCCCCTGGAGAACAGAGATGCTCTGAAGGGTGGATTCTATGGCATTGTACCCCACTGAGGTCCCTGTCCTCCCAAGATTTCACCTTAAATCTCTAGGAGTTTCCTTTTTTTAAAAAAAACCAAAATTTTATTGGGATGCGCTCAACATTTTCAACAACGTTACCAATACAATTTGAAAAAATTTCCATCCCATCCCCCCCACCCCCCAATAGGCTTCCAACACTGCTAATAACAAAAAAGTATATATTAGACGGTAATCAAGTTTAGACTTATATGAATCGACAAACCAGGTAACACATTTCAAAATATACTAATTTCAACATATTTTCAAATAACAGTATAATACAATTCAGAGTTCATTTCACTTCTCATTCAGTATCCATACAAATCTAAATTGTACATTTCCCCCTTCATTCTGTATTCAGTTTCCAAATACAATTTCAAACCTTCCCAATCTTTTATATACTGTTCTGCCATTTGTCCATTTAGTTTTTTTGTCATTTTGTCCATTTCCGCTAAAAACAGCAATTTTCTAAACCAGTCATGTATATCCGGCACCTTCTCCGCTTTCCATTGCTGAGCGAAGGCCATTCTCGCCGACATAATCATGTACCATAATAATGTCCTTTTTTCCTGTGGAATTCTTTCCATTGTCAAACCTAAGAGAAGAAGTTCCGGTCTTCTCCCAATTGGGATTTTTAATATTTTCTGCATCACACAGTGTATATTAGACCAGTATACCTTTACTTTATCACATGACCACCACATATGGTAATCTCTAGGAGTTTCCTAACCTGGACCTGGCACCCCAACCCCCCATCCCCTGCCAGAGGCCAGGGGAGAACATGACAACCGTAGGTATGGCCAAACCACCATGTCAACCATTTCCTCTCTTTAAATAATCAGTGGGCAGGCCAGATTCAAATTGGCTTGCCTGCAGGCAGTTCAAAAGGGTAAAAACTTTCCTCCTTTTGAGGAGCCTGCATGCAGGCCCAGTGCCAATTGACTCTGTGCTCAGGAAACAAAAGAGAAAACTCTTTTTCCTCCCCTATTTGAGTCACTTCGCACAAGCATGATCTACCTAGCCTAGTACCCAAGTTACTCAACAGGGGGTAAAGCTTTTATCCATTTAAGTAATAGCCTTGTGGGAAGCACAGGCACAATTGACTCATGGGCAGGGCATTAAATGGCACGAATTAAAAAGCATGCACAAAGAGCACATAAACACACAAAAATACAATGGCCGACATGACCTGTTGAGAAGGTCAAATGCCAGACTCCCGATGCTAATTGAAAATACCCTTCTGGCGACCAGCCTTTAATCCACAATCCTGGCCTGGCCCATACGTCTCAGGCCAGGAAGCAATTACTGCTTGCGAGAGGCAAGGCCTTTCTCTATTTCAAAAATATGATCATTTCTAAAATATATGGCCAAGACGTTTGGCCAACTTGGCACTTTGGTTTACATTTCATCAACACTGCAAGACAAAAGCGGGCCTCTGTGAATTCAGTACAGCTCTGGAGAGGGAACTGTCATGACTCCAGCAGGTTGCCGCCTTCCGCTGCCACCACCCTGGACTTACGGTCCCTTGAGAAGGCCCAGGGTACCCTCTCAAGCCCAACCAAAATGCCCCTTTTACAGCTGAGAAAACACAGGTGTGATGACCAGGTGTCAGTAATGATTCTGTATTGTTTCACACTGTATCCATTGTGCTGTGTTCCCTATCTCGTCTCTGCTTTTGCGCTTGCGTAGGTATGCTAGCAGTAACGTGGGAGTTTCTTCCCTGCCGCTCGTCTTATCACGGTGGCCTTGAGTGCAGGCTTTGGGCTATTCTTCTTTGTATGAGAATTTTCCAGTCCTGTGAAGACGAGGGGAGGAGGGAGCCGTCTCCCGCCCATTAAGTAATTCTCCCGCCGGGAGTTTCCCGTGTGCACGCTTGCAGGTCATTTGCTAGTTGCAATTTTGCATCACACTATAAACATGCTTGTGCCACTTGTATCGCCATTCCTGACAATAACCTCTATACTGTGGGGTTTAGCACTGTATTCCAATAAAGCCCTTCTTACTCCTGAGAATGCTTGGATCTACTTGTTTTTGAACCTGACACCAGGCAGAGAACACTTAAACAAATGGTTTATTAACACTAATGAGGCATGGAAATCAAGACAAGATGCTTTAAAAAGATATAACAGTGCTTAAAGGCAAAAATGAACACAAACCTAATGCAACTACCTATTACTCCTTAACTGTTACTACTTAAGGCCTATAGGCTTCTTACCAGGCCTCCTGCCTAACACCCACGCTGAGCCAAGTGGGGAATCTTTCTCTCACCAGACCAGTCTGTCCCCTCTGTGAGACCAGGCTGCAGATAAGAGACGAAGAACACCGTCCCCTTCAGTTTAGCTCGGAGAGCAAGGACACCATTTTCCACAGCTAACAGCTTAAGTCAGAAAACTCCTCACCAACTATGTATCAATTGCTTCACAGAATCCCTGTACCCTGATTGACTAACAACCATCCCCAAGCATTGTGAGGATTGTAGGCTGTCTGCCTTCTACTCCCAGACAGGCCCCTCCTAGAGCTTAGGCCTCTAGGCCCTGCCTCCATCCTGCACAGATCATGACAGGAACGAATCAATACATTTGCAAAATCCTGCTGCATCTCTCTTCAGGCATCAGTTGCACATCGAGACGTTGTTGTAGAATTAACGAGTTTCCATTAATTTTTATACATACATACATATGCACTTGTGTGTGTGAGTGTGTGCGCCCATGCCTAGAAGTCATGGCGACCTCTGGCGACTCCTACTGGGGCATGGAGGACATTCAGAGAAGTGGTTTGATAGCCTGCCTCTGGCCTCCCAGCCCGGGTATTCTCTGGAGGTCTCCCATCCAAATATTTTCCAGGGCTGGCCCTGCTTAGCTTCTGAGAGCTGAAGTTAATTACTTCCTTTGGAATGTTAGACCCCAGATGGCAAGCTGTGGGACAGACTTCCCATTGCTGTACGTTATGCCACACATAGGGGCAAGGCCTTTTTTTAAATGGAAAATATGGAACCGATCAATGATATGCACTTGTTATTCCATCACATAGCAGGTACACCGCTAGGGTTTCCAGGTACCCCCTGGCAACCAGTGCCAGGTGAGGGGACTTCCCAGCAGGAAAACTAGGCCCAGGACTGTTTCACTGGTGACACAGTGATGTCACTTTCAAAGTGGTGATGTCATCACATGGCCAGCAACACAGGGCTGCTCTGGTACTTGGGCAAAAACTCTATGGTAGAAGTCATTTTTACCAGTGTCCAAGTACCAGTGTGTTCCCAGCAATGTGATGACATCACTTCTGGTGCACACAGGGTTACATTGCCACAGTGCTACTGACACAGGCCAAGGACAAGTTTTTTTTTTCTTCAGGTAAGTCACCCACTAGCCAGCTGATCAACACTGTAGGACCCTAGTAGGGCCTGCCAACCCTAATCACTACAGCTAGGCATAACCTGGCAACCAGAGGGAGTTCAAAGGTGGTAGGGACATGGTGGTGCACCAATAGCAATGGTATGATGTCACGTCTGGGGAAAACTTAGAAGTGACCAGTCCTCTCTAGGAACTACAAAAAACGCTATGAAAAACGTCACACTGTCAGCCCAATGGCACATTTAAAATTTTTCTCCTGCCACTTCTCCAAGCAGATTGCTGGTGGAAGCTCTCCTGCCATAGCTGGCCTAGCAACCCCGGCTGCAACGCACCAGCATTCTCCTTGTGTGGGGGCGTGTATGATTTATTGGTCAGAATCACTCCCCATGACATTTAGAAGCCAACCTACGGCAAAAGAAAATCCTCAGAGCTGAAAATCTGACAGCACTAATAAACAAGAGTGTTATATCCAAGCTTTATATATCATGAACGCCAACAAAATTTCACTTGTAGCAAGGGATATTAAAAAAAGTAAAAACAACATATGGACAAAGGCCGCACAGCAAGCCTCAGGGTAAAACCCTGGTGGAACAACCAGGCAGTAAACTCATGATGAAACTGTGACCATTCCACCACGCATTCCATACCGCATGGCAACGTAAAAGCAGTAGCGGTGGAATCATGGAACGTTTTGTTCACCACTGTTTTCGCCTGCCTCTTCCTGCTTCTGGTCATCCACAGACAACTGGACTGGAGAAATCATGCCACTGGGGAAAGACAGCTCGAAGCATTTCTTCCTGAAGGCAGGGATTCCTTCTTACATCTTCAGAGGTAAATAATGTGGTCGTGGTAGTGAAAAGTGATGTCAAGTCACAGCTGACTTAGGGTTACCCCATAGGGTTTTCAAGACAAGAGACAGATAGTGGTAGTTTCACATCGCTTGCTTCTGCAAAACAGCCCCGAACTTCTTTGGTGGTCTCCCATCCAGGTACAAACCAGGGCTGACCCTGCTTAGCTTCTGAGATCTGGCAAACCTGGGCCAACCAGATCAGAGCAAAGAGTAGCTTTGATGACAGGAGGATTTCTCTGGGTTCCAGAGGAACCTGAACTTCTCTTTTCACACTGTTGTCTTCTTTGACATTAACAAGAGCATCTTGCCTGGTAACAGGCTACATGTGGACACCAAAAGTTGGAAGTGGGGACTGGCTTCTCCCAGGCAACACTCATCGTCTCTGAGGCAGCCCTGCTCAGACTCTTCTCTCCAGCTTTGTAGCTGTGAGGAGACATGGTCTCCTCCTTATTCAAGCAAAGGGGCAGGAACCTCAGCCAGGCCTGTCAGCAACGTGATCAGAAGGCCTCCAGAACCCACCAAACCTATAAAACGATGGGGTTGCATCAACCCATACTACAGAAACGGGGGCCTGGTGTTTGTCAGGAGGCAGTCTCCTCCCCCAACTGGCATCGCTCCAAGATGGTGGCAACCCAGCCATGCCGAAGCTCTACCCACCAGGAGGGGAAGGAGACAGGTCTGGAAACAGGTGGGAAGAGAGAGCCCCATGGGTCAGCAAAGAGCCCACCTAGACTGTGGCTTCCAATTGGAACATGGCAAATGAAAAGGTAAAATTCTTCCCCCCATTTTTTTAAAAAAAGACAAATAATAATGCTCATAGAAATATATTAAATATACTGAATATATAAACACATGCAGTATTTCAAGAAAATGTAATGCACGTCATAAAGTCTCACAAACCACAGAATGATAATGATCTATAGAAAAAATATGCTGTCCAGTATACCCCTGCTAGATTTGATACCATTGGGCTGTGAACTTGTTAAGAGGCTTTGGACTCCACTTAATACAAAATAGAACGTTGATTTGTGCACGGCCATTGTGCCTGCCTGCCTTGACTTATTACATCCTTCAATGAGGGAGTCTCTTCGAAGTGGTCCGAACATCACATACGATACCGTTGGGGTATCCTGGACAGTATATTTTTTTTCCTGTGGACAGTTACTGCCCTTTGGAGGGCTTGTGCTTGTGGACTCTTTAGGAGAGAATTATAATTCTGTGGTTTGTGAGACTTTATGATGTGCATTACATTTTCTTGAAATATTGCATGTGTTTATATATTCAGTATATTTAATATATTTCTATGAGCATTATTACTTGTCTTTTAAAAAAAATGGGCAGGGGGGAGTTTTACCTTTTCGTTTGTAGATTTATACTTTCCCTTCCTGGTTAGTTGTGTGATGGGAACGTGGCAGCAGGGGGTCTCCGCTATGGCTGCAACCTCCGGAGGCAGTGAGGGGAAGCAACCAGAGGAACAGAGCTTTGAGGGACCCCAGCTGTGCCAAGGACAGCCATGGTGATGGGGGAAACCCGGGGCGGGGGGAGGCAGGGAAGCATACAATTTCCATCTTTCCTAGGGTGACCATCTCAAGGGGAAAATAAATGGGCCACCTTCACAGGCCATTCTATAAGGAGGATATTGTTTCTCTTCAAGTGCTGCTTCAATATAATTCCCCTGGATTTGCATTAAAGCCACTGGATTTGCAAGCTCACCAGAGGTAGACTAAATGGGGTGTGGGCAAGAGGGAGGGACAGTATTGTTTGGAAGAACTACCCAGTCTGCACAGGGAGATCTAAACAGAGCAGGATCCCAGCAGCTCCTGGCCCAGATCCAAGGGAGAAGTTATAACTTGTGAGGCTCTTTGTAGGCTGTTGTTTGGCCTGTCGCTCCCTGTCAAGCGGGGTCCAGCTAAGACATCGCCTTTCATTTTCCCTCTCCACTGCCTCCACTCCTCACCTTTTGTGTTTTTTTCTTTTTTTTGCCGCCAAGCCTCTTCTCAGCTTCTTTCTTTGCTGTTGTTTTTATAAACACACAGCAAATTTTGAAAAATCAGTTGAACCGTCCAATTTATTGCATTTGAACTCAGTATCAACTTGTGGCAGAGAATTATGATCAGCCAGTTGGAGGGCATACAGCTGAACAGGTCGTACAGAATACATTTTACTTTCTGGAATCTGTAACTTTTATAGCAAACAGATAAAGGGGAGTAGGTCATGTGGTCGTCCCAAAGATCAAACTGCAAACGTGGGCCTGCAAAGCGAGAGAGAATCGGTGGCTCACTTAACCCTTCCCCTCCCTTCTCCATCCCCAGCAATCTCCCTCCAACTGCTTTCCACCTGTCAGACCCTTGAGTTAATCCATTCTCAGTCCAATAGTCTTTTATAAAAACTTAATTAGAAACAGAGATTTGGATGTGCACAAGAGAGATCTCTTGTTCAGACTGAAGAACAGATCAAGGGTTAGGTATTGTATAGGCAATAGGTGAGTATCCCACAATGCAATGGTCACGCAATGGGCATTCACTCTCTCCTCCTCTGTCACTCCCCCCCTTCATACTACCCAGCACTAGAAAAGTTTATTATCCAGTCACCGATGTTTCTCCAAGGATTAAAGGCTTCTGCTGGCCACACATCTTGGGGCTCGTTCTCATGGGAAAGTTGTTGCAAACAAAGCTAACCTACCCCTTCACACTTTCACACCTGCTCCTCCCATCCCTTGGAATTTTATGGCAGAGAGGGCTAGACAGGGATGAGAGCAAATGGTCGTGATGGATTGGAAGTGAAAGGAAACTAAGTTCCTGTTTCTTGGGGGAGGGGGGGCTGTGCCACCTGTGTTTTGCTCCCTTTAGTGGTCAATTCGGTATTACACCAGATTATGTCCAGCATAAAAACCTGCAGTTTAAATTTGCAGTGAGATATGCTGGACATAAACCTATATGATACCAAATCGACCACTAGAGGGAGTGAAATATGAGCGGCACTTGAAAAAAAAACAAAGAAAAAGGAACTTACAAGTGAGGGAAATGAGAATGAGAAAAGGCCTTTATGATCATCACGGTATGTTCCCGGCTTACTTCCCTATGTTGCTGAAGGAGTGTGTTGTACGTGGAAATTAATACATATGTGCATGATAATTTTATTTGAGTTTATCTTATTCTGTTAAAATTTTCATTAGGATACTTTAATATCATTGCGTCACATTTTCGAGTTGTTAACTGTATTTCAGCTAATCACATCTACTATGACTCAATCAAGCTTAACAGGTCAATCTCAGAATGCGAGCGGAGCTGTATCGAGTTACAAATATTTGAATGGATCTCAATTACTTTGGATTGAGGGTGTGGAGGACCTCCTTGGAGAAGTATAGAAACCAATGCTGTATTCTTGCCCATCTTGAAATTAAAAGGTAGTGTCAGGCACCTTAGTCAGGTCACACAACACAGGGCTTCTTTAGAAGAAAACTGTTTATTGGTGAATCAGAACTAAAGACACGTGTACAGTTTGTGTCAGGAATGCCTGGGAACAACAGGGCCATCTAAATTATACTACAAACAAACACCCCCTGAATGAGCTGAAGCCAATGAGTATAGTTTGCGCACAAGGGCTAAGCAAGCGGGAGAAAGAAGCAAACAATTTAAAAGCCGTTATTTCCCAGCCTAGGAGTTCTGCAGCTGGAGAGTCTACAAGATCATATAAATGATAACATACAGACAGTGAGAATGGTAATGTTCAGAAGCTGTTAGGCTGGTACGCTGAGAGTACTCCCCCCCCCAACATTCCTTCCTCATGACAGGGCTACCTGACAGGTAGCTGGAAGAGATTACCTGGTTGTGTCTAGAAGACAGTAGAAATGTCTCTAAAGAGGGGACTCATGCCTACTGACACGAATGATCCATTTGTGAATCCCCTGCTGAAAAAGAGGTCCTGAAACCAAAACAGCTTGGTAAGTACTTTTTGGTGTGCCATCACAACCCCATCAGGTTTTCAAGGCAAGAGATGTTCAGAGGTGGTTTGCCACTGCTAGCCTCTGCATGACAACCCCGGGCTTCCTTGGTGGTCTCCCATCCACATACTAGCCAGGGGCTGACCCTGCTTAGCTTCCAAGATCTGACAAGATCAGGCTGGCCTGGGCCATCCAAGTCTGGCCCTGGTAACTACTATCTAGTGGCAAATTATCTCCTTTGGGGCAAGATACGTGAGCAAGTGTAGGCACTCAGACACCTGCAAGGTTTCTTGGACCCGATGGATTTAACAGACCCCCTTGAATCAAGCCTGAACTGGAAATGACTTGGCTGTCCTCATAGATGAGCTTCTCCAGAGGAGAGATGGTAGAAAGCAGCCTAGTAACGGCTTCTTGCCATCCCTTGACTATGGTGTGCTTCTGAACCAGTTGATTGGGATGAGCTTCTGGGGCACTACAGTCCGGCGGTTCTACTCCCCCTCTGACTGAATGGTACCAGAAGGTAATGCTGGGAGGTAATGCTCAAGCTTGTGAGGTTTGCACTATGGGTTTTTGTAAATTTCAGACTTAACTCCAACGTTTTACAACACATATAGATGAAACTGCTCAGTGAGGTCATCTGGACATTTGGCACAGAGTGCCATAAATATGTGGATGACACCAGCTCTACTGCTCCTCCTCGTCCAATTCCGATGAGTCAGTGAACATCCTGAAACACTGCCTGGAGGTAGTGATGGGCTGGAGGAGGGCCAAGAAGCTGAAATTCAGTCCAGATAAGACATGGATGTTATCGATCAAAAATGTGGTCTATCCTGGATGTCCACATGATATATTGGTATTGATACTGCTGCAGTGGCTGCTTTCTCACTTCCGGGCACACTTCAGAGCATTGCTTTAGAAGAAGAAGAAGAAGAAGAAGAAGAAGAAGAAGAAGAAGAAGAAGAAGAAGAAGAAGAAGAAGAAGAAGAAGAAGAAGAAGAAGAAGAAGAAGAAGAAGAGGAGGAGGAGGAGGAGGAGGAGGAGGAGGAGGAGGAGGAGGAGGAGGAGGAGGAGGAGGAGGAGGAGGAGGAGATTGGATTTATACCTCGCCCTTCACTCTCAGAGTGGCTTACAATTCCCCTCCCCTCCCTACAACAGACACCCTGTGAGGTAGGCGGGGTGAGAGAGCTCCAATAGAAACTGCCTTTTTTTCAAGAACAGCTGTGCCAGAGCTTGTAACTGACCCAAGGTCACATCAGCAGGTGCAAGTGGAGGAGTGGGGAATCAAACCCGGTTCTCCCAGATCAGAATCCGTGCACTTAACCACTACACCAAACTGGCTCTCCAACACCAAACTGGCTCTCTCTTTAACTTTGAAACCCTCAGTGAGACCCTAAAGTTCATTTGGGGCCCATCGGTTGAGATCTTCTATGGATAGGGAGGGATAGTCCCTTCCCTCAGAGTTCTTGTTCCCCACTGTTGCTTGGAGCAGCAGCATGGGAAATATTAAACATTAAAATAAATAGAAAATTTAAAAATCCTCACCAGCATCACCTGCAGGGAGATGTCGTTTCCAGGGAATGCCCGGAAGTGATAGCTCTAAGAATTGCCAGACTCTTTATGATTTTACCACAGAGTTTCCAGGGATTCCTAGAGTAACCACCATCATTTCCAGCTATCTCCCAGAAGTGACATCATGGCACTGGTGATGCTGACCTCCCCTTACCGTGCCCCCCATCCTCCAGCCAGTTGTCAGGGAACCCTATCTTTGGACCACCTGTTTACTTTGAGGAGGGGTGGAGTGCTACAAGAGGATTTTTAAACATCAGGTAAGGATGTACTTGTTCTCCCAAGGCCGCCTTTGCCTTAAAGCTACTGTTAGATTTTATTTTATATGACCTGCCTATTTATTAATACTATTGATGGTTCTAAAATGGTTTTACTTCACTTCAAATAAAAACTGTTTTAGCTTTGAGATGGTTTTAGGTTATCTTTTTTTTACAACTGTCTTGCTTGTGTTTATATTGTTGTTTTAAAGCTACTTTTAGAGGGAGTGTGGTTTTTGTTTTAATGATCTAGACTCAACACCCTTCCTGTGGAGGTTTGCCTGGTGTACAGTCTTGTATAAGCTCCCCATTACCCTATTTTTTTTAAAAAAAAACCAACCATAGAGTTTCTAAAAATTCCTAGAGCCACCCTATGTCACTTCTGGGTTTTCTCCAAAAGTGATTTAGCGGTGTAGAGTATGTTGTGGCCTTCCCATTTCCCTGTCTACTGCCAATCTTAGTTCTTGTGAGAGGATAGAACTAATATTGCCATCTTCTGAAGGGTAGGTACTCACCAAGGTGCCAGTGTTTAAGGTCTCCTAACTTCCAGACCACTTCAAAGCACCATCCAAAAAATGCCCTAGGTAATCACTAGGAGCCAGGAACACAGTTCTAGGAATACTGATTGGTTAAGTGGCTCCATGAAGTCTGAATGCAGTTATCACAATTACTTCAGGTATCAAACTGAACTGGTCTTCAGTCTGTTTTCTGATACAAAGAATATCACCCTAGAGAGGCCACTCTTCACCCAAGGAAAATAATATTCCTTGACTGTTTTCAGCGGAATACCGGGAGTTCAGATCATGTACAATATTAGTATTTTTGCAGTTCTTGGAGCAACTCTCAAAATTTTCCCAGGCCCCTCCTACCCCATTCACCCAGCCTTTGGCTAAAAGTTATTGGCCAGTAAGGAATATCCTTCTTTGTCCATCCAGCCATCCATTCATTCGATTCATCCATCCATCCATCCATCCATTCATTCATTCATTTTATTAAACATATGAATTGCCCACCTTGTGACCAGGCTCTGGGTGATTTACAACATTATGGAGGTTAGAAATACAAGTAATATATAATCAAAATTACGAACAATAAAACAAAAAGTTAAAACCAATCCAGATGGCAATAAAGTAGACTCTTCTAATCAAGGGGTGTGCATGAATAGAACTTGTGATAAGGCCATAGCTGGCCTGTGGTGCTACAGAACCACCTACCCTCTGAAAGGGGGCTGTCCAATATGAGGCAGATCCCAGAAAAGGAGGAGAGCTCGGAGAGGATCTGCAAAAAATTAAATCAAAATGAAGATCCTGGGACTGCCAAGGTTTCCAAATTGGTGCGTCGTATGCAGCTGAAAACTCCCAGCTAGTTTTCAGATCCCTTTTTGTGTGCGAGGCTAAATGCCAAGTTGAGCAGACTGATGTCATCTCTCCCTGTGGGCTTAGAGCTAATCATCGTACTGTCAAGAATGATATCACATAATTACTATTCATAAAACAGATGAGTAAAAAGAATAAGAAAGAAACGTGTGCTTTTCTTTGTTTTTTATCCAAAGAAAGGAGCACTGAACTGAATGTACCATAGATGTGTTACCGCCAGAAAGGAATAAGAGGCAAAACAAATACCTTTAGCCAGTTGACTGAGGGATTCGATTAGAGGGAAGGCAAACCCGGAACACAGCAGGGATTTCTGGATTAGGGCAGTCAGGCTTCCTGCCCAAGGGGAAGACTTCCTGCCAGAGTGGCAGTGGGAGAGAAAAAAATTGTGATTTCAGCTGCATCGCTACATCACATCTGGAGGAAACTTGGGAAAACATAGGGTAGCTCTAGGAATCACTGGAACCTCTATGGGTTTTACCATAGAGTTTTTGACAGACTTTCCGGTGATTCCTAGAGCCACCCCACATCACTGCTGGGTTTTCCTGGAAGTGATGTAGTGATGCAGCTGACATCGCATACCCCTATGTCCCCACCTGAAACCCTCCTGCTGGATTCAAGGCTCAGCCGGGCAACCCTGTTCTCACTACTCTTGCATAATTTCACCTCCTTCAGATGTGGGTGGGGCTGTTTTTGAGGGACCTCAAAGTTTCTGAGAAACTTTTCCTCTAGGGAGCTATATTACTAAGCTATAGTGCTAAAAGGTACTGTATGTTCTGTAGGTTCCTCCTTTAGCAAATGGGGTCAAGTAGCATAAAGAAACAGCTTTTTGTAACACCGACTGTGATTTTGCCCTGGTTTAAAGAAGAACACAAAGTATTAACAATATCTGTTTCACCATAATTAGTATAGGACTGTAACAATTCCTTGATTTAAGCAAATTACACTTGAGTGGCAAAATGAGTTCAACACAGTTGATGTCCCACAGTTCTGTACATGCTTTAGACATGTGGGAGCTTCTTAATATGTAGAGAGTTAATGTTAAGTTTTGTTTATAGTCATACAAGAGTCTCCTGAAGGACAAGCTCTTCCCTTAATGTCCAGCCCACCAGTTGAGATCCTCTTTACTTTAATGATACTGCTTGGCTGAATTCAGACTGACAGTTTGAAGCCGGAGAAAGTCGTGGCAAAAAAGCCCCAGAACAAACTGTTCCAGGTTTTCCTGGTCACACTGCACCGACTGATGCGGGAGCATACTGGGAGGAGGCACGAGGGAGCGTTCAGACTGCTGGATTGGAGGCACGGTGTCAGGTAGCCCTGCCATGATGGATGGAGGGGAGGGGAGGATGGCAATGGGCGCCATAGTGGCGTGACAGGCGGGAGGTTGGAATCCGAGGGGTGTTGATTTATGTCTAGGGTGTGAGAGTGGAATGTGCATCTGGTAACCCCTATCTCTCGCAGACTGAACATTCTGACCTTGAGGAGTCAGGCTGCGAGCTTTACTATCGCTTTCAAAGCTCCGGCTTTCCTGAGAATAATGGGGGCGTTGGGAACTTCATTAGCGTAGTAACTTTCGATTCCCAGTCGCATGTTATTCCCTGATTGGTAGAAGGGGGGTCCCCATTCACCCCCTTCTCGGTATAACCACTTGCTTTCTGTAACCAAGTCATTCTGAACAATGTACCTGCTTCAGTGACCTTTCTATTGCAGCTCTATAATAAATGCTATTCTTGCTTGAACCGCAAGGCATGGTGTTTTGCTGACTAGGTTAGGGCTTCTGACAGTTTGTTCAGAATCATCATCAACTTCGGGACTGGTCAGAAACCCGCAACTCCAAAATGAGTAGCGGTGAAGAAGACACTCTCCCGATTGAAGAAGAAAAGAAAAAGGAGAAGAAACCTCCCGGGAAGGACGTACCCAGAGAGACCCCTGACACATACGTGCCGGGACAATGGGGTCCGGAGTACGACTTTGGAGGGCCCTACGGGGATCCATATGGGGCGGCCTATGGAGGGGTGACCACCCGAGTCGGACGTAGACGAGACTGGGTGAAACCCCTGGCTGAAACCCACGAGACATGGTTTGGAACCCCGCGAGCATCGGTGGGGGAGGCCACCCCGAAAGATCGGTCCGCAGACTGATTACGGCGGGAGCCCTGGAGGAAACCGGCCGAGACTCCGAGAGCCTGGAAGGGGCCGTGGTGAGACGGAGGTGGAGTGGAGAACCGAGCCAAGACCGCCTGATGCGCTACCTAGATGAATCCCTCGCCCGCATCCCACAGATGATCGCGGAGGGCATCCGAGAGGAGCGTGAGCGACAAAGGCGAGAGGAGCCACCAGACCAAGCTCCCCAGGATCAACGGCTCGGCGCCGGATCAAGGCCAGCAGAACGTACCGGCCGGCCCTCCGGATCAACCCGCGGGGCCAGGGCCGCAGGGGCCATCGGGGCAGCCACCCCCTCGACCTTGGGGGTTTTTGCCACCGAAACCTGCGGAACTACTGGATGCAGATTTTGACGGAGACCCCGAGAAATTTCCGTTCTTCCTCGTGAGAGCCGAGAGGTTTATCGAAACTTGGGGCCACCTATTCCAGCACGAAGAGCGTATGGTCGATGTCATAGCAGCCCACCTGAAGGGAGCGGCCGCTGACTGGTATGTGGGACTTCACCAGGCTGATGGGCGTGAGTTGAGAGAAATCGATTCTTTTATGTGGGCCATGAAAGAACAATTCGAGGACGCGAACTCTAACAAAGCGGCAAAGGCAGCGATCCGAACCCTCAAGCAACGCACGAGATCGGTGAGAGACTACACGGCGGAGTTCCGTAGGTGTGCGGCCAAAATCCGAGGGGTGCAAGATGGGACCCTCGTGGACTACTACAAGTTGGGACTCAACGCGGAGATCCGACGAGAAGTCACCAAAACCCAAGACCCAGACACCCTCTCGGGATGGATACAAGCCGCCATCACGATGGAGAACCGGCTGAAAACCATCAAACTAGATGATGCCGCAGCGATGGCCAACAGCGGCCCTGCGCCGGCAGCGAGGGGGAAACCCCTACCCCGAATCCAAAACCGAGGGATGGTACGAGGGAACTCCGAATGAAGCAAGGTCTTTGCCTCAAATGCGGAGAAGGGGGCCACTTCGCCGCGAACTGCCCGACCGCATCAGCATCGTCAGGAGCGCCCAAAGGAACCAAGAAGAAGTTCGACACCTCCACGCCGAAACCGGTGGCAAAGCCGAGGGGGCGAAAGCCCTGCAAGCCAAACCGCTCAGCGAGGCATCCGACTCATCCGATGGCGAAGCTGCGCCGCAGGGAAACGAGACGGACCTGCTGTGAACAGCGCTGAACAGCAGGTCCCGGACTCCCAGGCGCAAACCCCGGTGAGCAAACCCCCTCTCTTTTCTTTCTTACAGTGACTTTAATGGACCCGGGTCTATTGACCCATGTGAGAGTACGGGCTCTCATTGACTCTGGGTGTGGGAGAGACCTCATCAATCCCACACTAGTGACAGGACTGGGGGTGAAAGTTATTAAAATAAACGACCCCTTGATATTTACTCAGATGGATGGCTCCACCATGAAAGAACCCTGTAAATACGAGACTGTACCCTTGAGGGTAGGAATTGGGCAGCATTGGGAAGAAAGGCCTTTCGTTGTTACCCCGTCTGCCCGCTTTCCCCTA
Source organism: Gekko gecko (assembly GCA_029375565.1). NCBI lineage: Eukaryota > Metazoa > Chordata > Lepidosauria > Squamata > Gekkonidae > Gekko > Gekko gecko. The sequence continues at coordinate 194,964,149 of JAPDNY010000004.1, forward strand.
GTACTCGGAAGCGCGTGGTTCTTTGATCACGATCCACACGTCCTATGGGGGGAGGGGAAAGTGAATTTCATCTCCGACAAATGCCAGTCCCACTTATGGAAGAATGAGTGGGGACCCATGACGGGGGGGCGACTCCTAGTGACGGTGGGGGTGGCGGAAGCCGAACTGGAAGGCATTCCCCCTGAGTATCACGACCTGGCCCCTGTCTTTGGGGAGGAGGAAGCCGACGAATTGCCCCCCCATAGAAACTCAGACTGTGCGATTGAAATTTTGCCTAACCAGAAACTACCGAAAGGGAAGTTGTATTCCATGAGCCCCTCAGAAAAAGTGGAACTGAGGAAATTCATTGACAAAAATCTGAGTAGGGGTTTTATACGGCCAGCATCCTCCCCGTTTGCGGCTCCTGTGCTTTTCCGGAAGAAAAAGGATGGGGGGTTGCGGCTGTGCACCGACTATCGTGGCTTGAATGCAGTCTCTAACACAAACGCCTACCCCATGCCCCTGATAAAAGACTTGTTGGCTGCGGTGGCTGGGGGGAAGGTTTTCTTGAAGCTAGATCTCCGTGATGCCTACTTCAGGGTCCGAATTCGGGAGGGGGACGAATTTAAAACGGCGTTCAACACCCCTCTGGGCCAATTTGAATACCTGGTCATGCCGTTCGGGCTTCAGGGAGCCCCGGGAGTCTTCATGAACTTGATTAATGAGGTGCTCCACAAGTATTTGTTTAAGGGGTCCTTGTTTACCTTGATGACATTCTTTTATATTCCCCCGACCTGAAATCCCATGTGAAACTGGTGAGGGAAGTGTTACAAACGTTGCACAAGCATAAACTGTTTGCAAAACTGTCCAAGTGTGAATTTCACAAAACAGAGATCCCTTTTCTGGGCTACCGCATATCCCAAAAGGGGATTGAGATGGACCCTGATAAAATCAAAGATGTGATAGGGTGGGAGGCCCCCAAAACACGGAGGCAACTCCAAGGGTTCCTCGGATTCGCGAACTTTTATAGATCGTTCCTATCGAACTTTGCCCAGGTGGCCCTTCCCCTAACTGACTTATTGAAAACCAAAGGGAAGCCACCCGAATGCACTCGACCCGGGGCCAAACTAGAGTGGTCGCCACAGTGCCAGAGGGCATTTGACAAATTGAAAGCCCTTTTTACGTCGGAACCTGTGTTAGCCCACCCGAATGAACTTAAAAAATTCATTGTCCAAGTAGACGCTTCCGATGTTGCTATGGGGGGGGCGATCCTCCAAGAGGGGGAGGATGGTAAATTGCACCCCCTTGCCTATGTTTCCAGAAAATTTAACGATACTGAACGGAATTGGTCAGTGTGGGAAAAAGAAGCGGGATCGATCCGCTTAGCGTTGGCTACCTGGCGACATTGGCTAGAGGGGGCGCGAGTTCCGTTCGAGGTCTGGACTGATCACAAAAACCTCGAGCTTCTCCGCTCCCCCCGTTCCTTGAACGCCAAACAGCTGCGTTGGGCTGATTTCTTCTCCAAGTTCAATTTCACACTGCACCACTTCCCGGGAACGTCTAACTCGCTGGCCGATGCACTGTCACGCCTCCCTCAACACGACAGCAAAAGGGAGGAGATTCATGACTCGGTCTTCACGCCTTCCCAGTTGGGAGGGGCAGTAACCACTCGGAGGCAGGCCAAACATTCCCCCCGGCCCCAGACCCTCCTACCAATGACTGGGTGACGAAATTCTCTACAGCTATGTCGGACGCTGATAGAGAGGAGGTGGGGGGGAAGAAGGAATCTCCCAAAATGTGCATGGCTGCTGGACTAAAAATGACAAGCTGTTTGTCCCACGTTCCCTTAGGGGGAGGTGATGAGCTGGGCGCACGGGTCGAAACTGGCTGGACACACGGGGTTTGTGAAATCTCTCCAGCTCCTGCAAAGACAATTTTGGTGGCCAGGGCTTAGAAAAGACATTTCACTTTTCACGTCGGCTTGCCAAACGTGCTTGATGAGTAAACCTCGACCCGGTAAACCCCCGGGGGCTCTGCAACCCCTCCCCACGCCGGCTCGCCCGTGGGAAGTAATCTCTATGGACTTCATTACTGACTTACCCCCTAGCGGGGGAAAGACTGTCATATGGGTGATAGTGGACCTGTTTACGAAACAGGCTCATTTCGTTCCGTTTGCCTCTATCCCCTCTGCCAAGAAACTAGCCTCTGCGTTCCTGCAACACGTAGTGAGGCTCCACACTTTGCCTGCTAAGGTGATCTCGGACAGGGGGTGCAATTCGTTTCACGGTTCTGGAGCGAGCTGATGTCACTGCTTGGGGTGGAGCGGGGGTCAGCAGTGCGTACCATCCAGAATCCGATGGGCAGACTGAACGTGTGAATCAGACTCTGGAACAGTATTTGCGGTGTTTTTCCAACTTTCAACAAGACAATTGGCACTCTCTTTTGCCTTTGGCTGAGTTCTGTTACAACAATACTCAGCACTCGTCGACGGGGATGTCCCCGTTTAAGGCAGTACATGGATATGACGCCCCGCCTCTGCCATTTCTGACTTCTCCCGACCTCCCGGCGGGAGATGCTGGAGACTGGTGCAAACAATTGCAGATGGCGTGGTCATCGTTAGCCAAGACTCTAGAGGAAGCTAAAAATGCTTATAAAGTCCAGGCCGACAAGAAACGCAACCTTGCCTGGATTCCAAAGTGTGGGGAGTTTGCTTATTTGTCCACACAACACTTGCGTCACATTCAACCGAGTCGCAAACTTGGTTGGAAATTTGTTGGACCATTTGAGATTGTGAGAGTGATTAACAATGTGACTGTCGAATTGGCGTTGCCCAAATCTCTAAAGTCTGTTCATCCTGTTTTTCATGTACGGCTTCTTCGCCGGGCACCTGAGGAGAACAAATGGAGACCGCGACGGCCAACCCCGCCTCCGCTGTTGGTGGGGGGGAACCTCACTACGAAGTATCGCAAATCTTGGACTCTAAGATCTCTCGCAATCGCTTGTTTTATCTGGTTGAATGGATTGACTTTGGGCCGGAACAGAGGGAGTGGGTGCGGGCGGAACATGTTCTGGCCCCCCGGCTTATCCGGGCGTTTCACGAGTTGTACCCCCATAAGCCAAAGGGGTAGAGTTATTTTCGAGGGGGCTGCATGTCAGGTAGCCCTGCCATGATGGATGGAGGGGAGGGGAGGATGGCAATGGGCACCATAGTGGCGTGACAGGCGGAAGGTTGGAATCCGAGGGGTGTTGATTTATAGCTAGGGTGTGAGAGTGGAATGTGCATCTGGTAACCCCTATCTCTCGCAGACTGAATATTCTGACCTTGAGGAGTCAGGCTGCGAGCTTTACTATCGCTTTCAAAGCTCCGGCTTTCCTGAGAATAATGGGGGCTTTGGGGACTTCATTAGCGTAGTAACTTTCGATTCCCAGTCGCATGTTATTCTCTGATTGGTAGAAGGGGGGGTCCCCATTCACCCCCTTCTCGGTATAACCACTTGCTTTCTGTAACCAAGTCATTCTGAACAATGTACCTGCTTCAGTGACCTTTCTATTGCAGCTCTATAATAAATGCTATTCTTGCTTGAATCGCAAGGCATGGTGTTTTGCTGACTAGGTTAGGGCTTCTGACACACGGTTGTAAACGGCTTTTTCCTGGTAATTCGGCTATGTGCCAAATCAGGGCTATCTGGGGAGGATCCCATTGTGCTGGCACCACATTAGGCGGTAGAGCGGAGCACATCCAATCATATCATTGCTGCCTCTCCAGGGCAATCAAGTGCACCTTGCACAGAAACACCTGGCGGACATTATTACCGTGGGTTGTTCCCAGCTTTTTGGGTTGGCGTTCATACTTCCCAGAAGTGGAATGAAGTGGGATAAATGTGCTCTTCAGGATTTCACCAGGTATCTTTTAAACGCGGGAGCACAGCGGTACACAATGGGTTGACTACGGGTGGGGAATGCCAGAAAGATGTGCCTATGTGAATGCCCCCTTTAATCTGGTTGTGAAACGTTGCTGAAACGTGCCTATCTCGGGGCAAACTGCCAGTCTGAACTCAGCCCTTGTTTAGCCCACAGATCTCAAGCGATGTCACACTAGATACTGGGATCCTCTTTACAAGTCCTACTTTCTGTGCCTCCATCTGGAGAGGTAAGATGGACAGCAACCAAAGACAGGGCTTTTTGGTGCTATCACCTTGTCTTTGGAATGCCCTCCCCCTTGAAGCTCATCTGGTACACACCTTATTTTCCCGTAGGTGCTAGGCCAGAAAACCTTTCTCTTTACCCAGGCTTTCCACTAAGGTGATTACACTTCTTCAGATTTTTTAATGGTCTGGTCCTAGGCTGAAGACTATGTCATTTCCAACTGCTCTGCTTTATGTGTTGTTCTCCTCTGGACTGCTTTTATTGACTGTTTTTATTGGCGTTATTTTTTATAACAACAACGACATTGTTTTAGCATCCGGCTGTTTTTCTTCTATTGCTGGGAGCCCCTTCAAGCATGTCTGAAGAAGGCAACTTAGAGATTTTCTGAGTAAATAAAATAAAACCAAGGAAATGGCATATGATTGGATAAATTGGTTATGCCCTGCAGTTATGCAGAGAGACCCTTTTAAGAATTTTCAGGAAGGAGAAGAGACAGTTAAGAAGTTGACAGCTGAAGGAATAACAGTTGAAAATGTCAGTTGAGAATGTGACAGAGAAGTATACTGGCTGGTGCTGAAAAATATATTGTTACGAAGTTCAGGAAGTTAAACAGAGAAAGGTTTTTTAGGGATGGGCACAAAACAAATGATGAAGCAAAATCCATCATGAATTTGGCTCTGTTCATGGTTAGTGAACTGAAGTTTGTGACGGGTCTACCATCACGAATTTCCACGAACTTTTAAAGTGGTTCATGGCAGTTCATAGAGGTTCATGGGCAGAGTGGAAAGGAGAGGTTTAGAGGGACTCCGAGTACTTGGAGGACATACCTCTTGCCAAATGCACCCTAGATTTCTGTGCAGACTGACAGAGTATGTACAGAATTACACAATAATAATGAGCTGTGCTGTTGACCATTAGCCAGCAGCACCTCCAGTATAAGTCGAACCACAGCAGACATACTGACTATGATTCAAAGAACACTTGCCTCACTGATACCAACACAAAACACTCGCCAGCCTTCAACCCACAGAGACAAGAAGTTTACCTCACTAAGATACATACTTGAGATTCTCTTGGCAATGGGTCACTCATCAGCCAATCCTATCTGAGCAATCATGGGTTGCATGGATGGCTGAACATTAGGACATTTGGTGCAGACACACCATTGGCTAGCAGCTAATGTAATACCAGTCATTGATGCCCTGAGCACCCATTGCCCAGTGAGCTACTTGACTCCTCCTGTATCCATGTAACAATGGTCACAGGCACCCCAATTGAAGTGAAATTCTGGCCTGATGCAATAGTGTTCAACTGTGAGCAAGAGTGGAAGGGGGTGAGAGAAGAAAGTGGTGCTGTTTGAAATGGCCAGAGTGTTTCAGAGGTGGCTCATAAATTGAATGAAACTCACTTGTTATAAAAAACCTGTTCCTGTATCGCTTTACTTGGAACTGGGCCAACAACAGGTAACATCCATTTTAGAACAGTAATGTGAAAGGGAGCAAAGTCACCGCTCCTTGCATTTTCCATGTCCTACTTCCTGATGTGCCATTCATTAAGCCAACAGTAGGTGTACCTGTTGGGATATCTGGTTCATATATATATATATATTTTTAATACAGTTTTTTATTGGATATATCACCTGTTCATACAATTTAAACAAATCACTACATATCCATTTTTCTTTCTCCCTCTCCCCCCAAACAAGGCTTCCCGCACTGCTCCAACCCCATTAATGTCTCTCTTATTCTATTACAATTACTTCTAAACTTATATTCTCTTACTAACGGTAACAATTCAAAAAACTAACTCTCTTTCATTTTCTTCTTAATAACTATCAAAACAAATCAAACCACGTTTAATATCCCAATTTTTCAACAGATATTCTTGAAAGTCTTTCCAGTCTTCAAAAAAGTTTCATCTTCTTCGTTGTTTAACTTTCTTGTTAGTTTGTCCATTTCTGCCATAAACAACGTCTTTTTAATCCATTCCCATGTTTCAGGTACTTTATCTTGTTTCCAACATTGAGCAAAAGTCAGTCTAGCTGCTGTAATCAAGTACCATAATAGTGTTCTCTTGGCTACATTTATTTCTTCCATTTTAAGACCTAGCAATAACATCTGTGGGTCTTTCTTAAAAGTACATTTCAGAATTTTTGTATCTCATTGTGGATCTTAGTCCAATAACATACTGCTTTATCGCATGTCCACCACATATGGTAAAAAGACCCTTCATGTTTCTTACATTTCCAACATTTGTTAGACATACTTTCATTTATAATAGCAATTTTTTTAGGCGTCATATACCATCTATACATCATTTTATAGCAATTCTCTTTAACATTTACACAAGTTGAAATTTTCATTGACCTTTTCCACAAATATTCCCAAGATGTCATTAATATCTCGTTATTAACATTTACCGCCCATTTTATCATTTGCTCTTTTACAATTTCATCCTCAGTATACCATTTCAATAAAACCTTGTACAGTTTAGAAATCATTTTTTCCCCTTTTCAAGCCATACAGTTTCAATTTCCATATTATTTTCTCTAAAACCATGTTCTCTTTTATCGGTCTTAAATAAGTCATGAATCTGTCTATACTTCAACCAATCATATTCAAATTCCACATCAAATCTGTCTTTTAATACAAAGTTTTTCCCTTCTAATTTTAAAAGACTTTTATAAGGTAGCCAATCTAACCCTTGATTCCTTGAATATGGATTAATCACTTCTGCTGGTACTATCCAAAGTGGTCTTTCTTCTGAGAAGAATTTTCTATATCTCATCCAAGTCTCGAACAGTGATTGTCTTATAAAGTGGTGTTTGAAGAATTTGTCCATTTTTACTTTTCCATACCATAAGTATGCGTGCCATCCAAACTTGTTGTCATGCCCTTCTAAAGCCAATAACTTCTTATCCTCAAGATTAATCCACTGTTCCAACCATGTTAAACAGACGGCATCATAATACAGTCTTAGATTTGGTAATTGTAGACCTCCTCTTTCCTTTGCATCACATAAGATTTTCATTTTAATCCTTGGCTTTCTTCCTGCCCATACAAATTTGGATAATTCTTTCTGCCACGTATCCAATACTTTCCTTTGTTTTAATATTGGAATAGTCTGAAATAAGAACATCAAACGCGGTAAGACATTCATTTTTACAGTTGCGATTCTTCCCAATAGTGATAAATTCAACGTGTCTCATTTCTTCATGTCTTGCTGAATCTTGTACCACACCTTTTCATAATTATTTTTAAACAGATCAATATTTTTCATGGTTAATTCAATTCCTAAATATTTAGTCTTTGTAACTACTTCACATTGAATTTTCTCTTGTAGTTCTGTTTGCCTTTGCCTCGTCATATTTTTGCACATCACCTTGGTTTTACTTTTATTAACATAGAATCCCGCAACTGAACCAAATTCTTCAATTTTTTCCATCAATTGTGGTATTTTCTCAATTGGATCCTGAATCATAAACATTACATCGTCTGCAAATGCCCTGTATTTATATGCAAAACCTTTCACTGTAAGTCCTTCAATGCTGTTATCTTTTCTTATCGCTGTCAATAATATTTCCAATATCCAAATAAACAGCAACGGGGATAGCGGGCAGCCTTGACGTGTTCCCTTTTGGACTTGGAAGAAATCCGTTCTTTCTTTATTTATATTCAAAGTCGCTTTTTGTTCTGAATAAATTGCCACAATCATGTTTAAAAAAGACTGTCCTATATCCATTTTTTCAATAACTTGCAGCATAAATTCCCAGTTTAAATTATCAAAAGCTTTTTCCGCATCAAGGAAGAGGAATCCAACTTCTTTTTCTGGATGTTTGTCATAGTATTCAATTGCATCAATCACCACTCTTAAATTGTCTCTGATTTGTCTATTTGGTAAGAAACCAGCTTGTTCTTCCGCTATAGTATCTTTCAGATGTTTTTTCAGTCTTTCCGAAATTATTTTTGCAAATAATTTATAATCATTATTTAATAGCGATATTGGTCTATAATTTTTGACATGAGTTAAATCCAAACCTTCTTTGGGTATCAATGAAATATTTGCTTCTTTCCATGAATCTGGGATCCGTTTGGTCATTCTTATCTCATTCGACAGAAGTACTAAGATAGGGGTTAGCTCCTCTTTAAATTTCTTGTAGAACTTTGCAGTAAAGCCATCTGGACCTGGAGCTTTTCCCAACTTTGCATCTTCTATCGCCATTGTGACTTCTTCCTTCGTTACTAAACCATTTAATAACTCTTTAATTTGTTTTCCCAGCTCTGGAACTTCAATAGTCTCCAAATATTTCTTAATTTTCTGTTGATCAATTCCTTTCTTTTTAAACAGTTTGGCGTAGTATTTAAAGAAGACTCTTTTTATGCCATTCAAATTCATAACATCCTTTCCATCTTCGGTAATCTTATTTATAAAATGCCTTTCTTTTTTATTTTTCAATTGCCACGATAAAAATTTTCCTGGTTTATTTGCACCCTCAAATGCTTTTTGCTGTAGTTTCTTCAGGTTCCAGTATAATTCTCTGTTGAGTAGAACATTCAATTGATCCTGTAGAAAGTGGATCTCTTTAATAATCTTTTTCTTCCCTGGTCTTTTCTTTAGTTCCTTTTCCTTTTGCCGAATTTTTTCATGAAGGTCCTTTTGTTGTTGCATCCTTTGTTTTTTATCTTTAGAGTTCAGAGAGATAAGCAAGCCTCTCATTACCGCTTTGTATGTATCCCATACAACTTGTATATCCGTACCTTTGTTTAAATTCAGTTCAAAGAAGCTTTTTGTCTCTTTTTTCAAAGTTTCATTAATTAATTTTTGATCCAATAAGTCCTCATTAATTCTCCAATATAATTGTTTGGGCTTTTCTTTAGATATCCAAAGTAAGGGGTTGTGGTCTGAATTAGTTTTCGGTAAGATTTGTATTTTGTAGGTTTTTTGCGCCATCTCCTCTGACATCCAAATCATATCAGTTCTGGAAAAGGAGTTATGTCTGTTAGAATAAAACGTATAATCCTTTGTCTTGGGGTTCCACTTCCTCCAAACATCTTCTAGTTTCTCTTGCTTCATTAGCTGAAAAAATTTTTGGCAACTTTCCAACCGTCTCTCCAGTTGCTTTGGATTTTCTGTCCAATACATTATTCACTGTACCATTAAAGTCTCCTGCAAGGACTATTTGATCATAATTTAAACAGTCCAACTCTTTAGTCAAATCTTTAAAAAAGTCTCTTTCGCACCATTGGGTGCATATATATTTACAAGCAATGTCTTTTTTCTATTCATCATTATTTCCACGCCAACATATCTTCCTTCTTTGTCTGAGAAGATTTGTTTAGGTTCCAATTCTTTTGCAATATATATCACTGTTCCTTTTTTCTTATTGATTGCTGAGGAATGAAATTCTTCTCCCAATTTTTTATTAATCAAATATTTATTATCTTGTTTTCTGATATGTGTTTCTTGTAGACAAATTATGTTACATTTTTGTTTCTCTAGCCAATGACTCACTAATCTTCTTTTGTTTGGTGAATTTAGTCCATTTACATTCCAAGATAAAAATTTGTAATCCATAATTGTTTTGAATTAAATGTCTTTAAAGTCATCAAAGTTGTTCTCTTTAAATCTGTATATATCTCCTTCCGTTTTGAGGGTAAATCTCACCGAATTGTAAACAAATGATAATCCATATGGAATCTCCCATCTAAACCTGATGCTCATTTCTTTTAGTCTGTCTGTTAATTTCTTGAATTTCTTTCTGTCTTGTAAGATCGATCTCGGAATTTCTCTCAGAATTATTATTTTTTTTCCATTAATTTCCAACGGTTGTGTAAATTGCTTCTTAAAAACGTCTTCCTTCATTTTTGTAGTCACAAATTGAACAATCACATCTCTGGGTAATTGCTTTCTCTTGGCATAAGCTGAGTTTACTCTATAAATCAGGTCAAAATCTGGATCCAAGTCTCCAACATCTTCCCCTATGTAAGTTGTCAATGTATTAATTACTAGGGCCCGTAAGTCCTGGTCTTCCTCCTCTTCTATTCCTCTCAATCTCAAATGATTCTGAGTAGCCTTATATTCCATCATGGACTCCAATCTTGTGTTTTCTGACAAGGTTCTTTTAACTTTCTGTTCCATTTCTTCTGATTCTGTCACCAGACTTTTAACCTCTTTTTTAACGTCTTCCGTATCTTTTTTTATCCCTGCCACTTCTGTTAGTACCAGTTCTTTTAATTCTTCCATATTTTTTTCTGTACTTGGACTTGTACTTGTTCTATTTGCTCCAATTGTAATTGCAGCTGTTGTTGCAGCTGTTGTTGCAGCTGTGATTCTATTTGCTTTCCCAAACCCTGCACCACTTCAGTCATCCGTTTTTCCATCGCTTCCATAGCAGCCTGCCACTCTTTTTTTCCTTTGCAGTCATTCTTGGGCTGGGTGATGAGGCAGCTCTTGGTCTTGACCTCAAATCCGTCTTGAAAGCGACTTCCGGGCTAATCAATCTTTATATTAGCAATCTTCAAGCCAAATCGCCACCTTTGTAACTTCTTCCAATGCTTTTTCGGCTTAAAAATAACTTTTTAAAATTTAGTCCTCCTCAAAATGTCGGGCGCAATTTCTCTATGGTTTTCTGGCTAGAGTAGGCTCTTTCCGAACTTCCTGTTTGTCTGTCCGTCACTGTAATCCAACTTCCGGTGGTGGTGGTGTCACACACTAAAACAACCGTCTACTTCCGGTACAGCGACTTCGAAAAACATCCACTCTAGTCTACTTCCTGTATCATAGAGTCACAGTCAGTTTCGTTTCTGCTACGCAAAGTTTAGACTTAGCTGACCACAGGAATGCAAAACAAAGTCAATTTTCGGCCGTTTTCTCTAAAGGAAAGCTTTCTTTTAACTTTTAAATCAAGCGGAATAGTTCATTAAAGGTTTCTACGCTTATCCGTATGTTTCGATTTCACGTTCTTCTTTAAATTGGTAAGCAATTGTTCTTTTGTTACCTTACTTGTAATCTCGGGGTTTCGCAGTGCTTCTTCTGTAATCGATGTAAATCTTGATGTTAAAGAGGTCGGTAGATGACGAATTTATGCTGAATTCTCAGCCCAGCTGGTATCTGTAGTGCTGATTAGCAACTGCCCTCTCCATGGAAGGAGATCAAAGTGTAAACAAGCTTCCTTCGAAGCTTATCCACACCGATCTCAACTCCCCTCAGGCTTCGCTGCTTGCTTGCCACCCCCCGTCTGGGGAGTGCTGCGCTGGGCCAGGTAGAGCCCAGACTGTCGTCAGATACTGCTGTGCACCCTGCACAAATCGCAAAGTGTGTCAATTCGCCATTTTAACTCCGACCGGAAGCCGGATATCTGGTTCATATATCGTCCAGTCATGGAAGCCTGATACTGAGGGCAGTAAATAAATCTCTGTGACGGACTTAAAGATCTGGGACAGCAGAAAGTAAACATAGAACACTACTGAGTCACATGACGGAGTGAGGAGGGGGCCATTTAGCTCAGAACCCTCAGTGATTGGCATTTAACAGACAAAATGTTCCATTTGGAATGGGCAGTTGAGAAGCTGCAAGGAGTTTGTTGTGAGACAGAGAGCTGACAAGGAGTCTGTCAGCGAACCGAAGAAGTCAGATCTCTGTAGCTCTGTGGAAACAGCCTGTGAACAGTTCATGTAAACAACTGGGGCTTGAGAGTGATCTACACTGGGCTTCCGGTCTGGGATTCATGGCATCCTGACGTGTTCTGGCTTTGCTCTTTGAGCTCCCAGAGCATACGGAGGGTCTTGACGACAGGGAGGGCTTCTCACAACCCTCTGCAGATCCCCCCAGGCAGGGGGGTGACTGGCAGCAAGCTTTTGGCCCGAGAGGGAGTTGAGATCGGCTGATAGCGGGGCTTTAAAGAGCGTCGCGACCAGCCTTGATCCCCTCCCCCAGAGAAGGCACTTTGGAAATTCTCTACAAGACCCCACCGAGTTGGATTCTCAACATAAGAACGCATGACCCAGACCTCCAAGACATTCTATGCAAGCTGATATTAAGGAAACACTGCTATAACAAGACACGGACTTTGAAGGTAACTTTTTTAAAATTGCTCACCGGAGACGCGTTTTGGCCGAAAGTAAACAACATCCGATGAAGCGCATGATCGTGCTGTATCTGTCGTACTAACATCAAACTTGAAAAAGTGCAGTTAAACAGCTTAAAAAGGCCAAAAAGCCGGTTTGTTGATCATTCCTGCGGTTGGATTATTGACTTTGAAATAGAAACTAACAACAATCTCCGCGAGAATTAGAGTGGAAAAGTACTCGAGCTGCAGCAGAAATCGTCAGAACAGGAAGTGACCTCAGACCAGACAAGAAATCGTCCTAGAGAAGTCCAGGGAGGCCGGAAGAAGGGAGGAAATCAGGGACAAGGGGACCTTTAAAACTGCCGGACAGGAAGTGAGTACCCGGAAGATCCATTTACCATAGAGAAATTGCGCCCGCCATTTTGAGAAGGTCAAAAAAAAATTTCCGATTTTAAAAGAAAGACTTAATAGAAAATAGTGAAAATAGAGCGATTTAGGTGGGCATAAGAAGGACTTTGATTTGATGTAGGTTGGAGGGAAATTTTGAACAACGGCTTACGATCCGCGGCAACGACAGAGGGCGAACTCCTGGTCCTCCCCGAAAATGGCTGCGAAAGAAGAAAAAAGCTACAGGGCATGATGGAAGCTATGGAGAAACGTGTGATGGACACGATTCAGAAGTTGGAAAAAACCCTTATAACAGAAGTAACAGAGCTGAAAAAAGAAATGTCTGGGATTACAAAAGAGATACAGACGTTGACTAAAAGAGCAGATGAGACGGATGAAAGAGTGAAGAGAGTGGCATCTAATGTTGTTGAGGTTACTTTAGAAACAGAAAAAGTCAATGTGATGGTCCAATATAATGCAATGCTTAACCACATGAGATTCAGGGGGATCCCTGAAGACAAGAGTGAGAACATCCATTCTGTTATGGTGGATGCTGTTGCAGATTTTTTAAAAATGGAAGAGGAGAAGGTGGCGGCTCAGATTGATGTGGTGTACAGAGTCAATTCTGCGATTGCGCAAAGGAAAAAATTACCCAGAGATGTAATTGTCCAGTTTATATCTAAAAAACTGAAGGAGGATCTATTTAAGCAACAATTTCAGGAAGACTTCATAATTGACAACAAGAAAATTATGGTCTTAAAGGAACTACCCAGAACAATGCTCCAGGATAGACGACTCTTCAAAGATCTGATTGACAAACTGAAAACAGAGGGTATAAGATACAGATGGGAAATTCCTAAAGGTGTCAGTTTTACATTTAAACAGAAGAGAGTCACCATCAAGTCTGTAGAGCAAATGACCAGATTCATCGACGATAACTTTAAAGACTCTGATAAATAAGCAGAAAATCAACATGGAGAGTCAAATCATATCATAGAATGTTAATGGACTTAATTCACCCTAAAAAAGAAAAAGTGTTAGACTTTGCTTGGAAAAACAAAAATGTGATATTGTTTGTTTGCAAGAAACACATATTAAAAAATCTGATGCCAAATTTTTGATTCAAAAAAGATTAGGAGAGGAATTTTACTCCCTCTCCTCCCAAAAGAAAAAAGGAGTTGTTATATATATCAAAAAAGAATTGGAACCAAAAGAAGTGTTTAAAGATAATGAAGGGAGGCTTCTGGCGGTAGAAGCCGTACTGCAAAATAAAAAGATGTTAATTGTCAACCTTTATGCCCCAAATGGTGCGAAGGAAAATTTTTTTCAAGATTTGTGGGAACAGCTACGACAGTAAACCTATGAGCAAATGATTTTGATGGGTGACTTTAATGGTACTGTTGATAATATTATTGACAGAAAATCCAAAAAGGGAACAGAAGCCATGGGCAAACTTCCGAAAGTCTTTTTTCAACTGACTAAACATGAACATTTGGTAGATGTTTGGAGAGTTAAAAACTCCAGGGACAGAGAGTATTCCTTTTATTCATCAAGACACGAATCCTTTTCAAGAATAGACATGATGTGGATGACGGAGAATTTGATCTTGCAGACACGCAAAATTGAGATGTTACCTAGAATTCTCTCTGACCATAGTCCGGTGAAATGGTCAGCGTATGTTAAGAGAAAGAAATTCCGATGGAGACTTAATGAAGATTTGCTGGACAAACAAAATATTGTGGATAGAATAAGGACAGAAACCCAAATATATTTTCAACTGAATTTAAATAAGGGTGTACAGACGCAAACGGTATGGGAAGCTTACAAGGCTGTGTTGCGAGGACATCTGATTGCAATTAATAATAATGAAAAGAAACAACAACTGAAATTAGATAAAGAGATTATGGAAAACATTCGGAAAAAAGAAATGGAACTTAAGAAAAGGCCTGGCAAAAAGAAGATTTTGAGAGAATTGAGGATCTTAAGGGAGCAATATGAGGCGAGGTTGAACAAAGAAGTATATTGGAATTTGAAAAAATTGCAACAGAAATCCTTTGAAGGTGCAAATAAACCTGGCAAATACTTGGCATGGCAATTGAAGAAAAGAAGAGAGAATAAAACAATTACTAATTTGAAAGATGGAAATAAAGAGATTTCAGACCCAGGAGGGATCAGGAGGGAATTTTACAAGTACTATGCGACTCTTTTTCAAGCAAAACAAGTGGATCTGCAAAAGATGCAAGATTATCTATCCAAGGTTAATTTGATACAACCAAGCTCTGAAATGAAATCATTCTTAAATGCTGTAATAACTAAAGAAGAAATTAGTAAAGCAATAGGAGAAGCAAAGATTTCTAAAGTTCCAGGCCCGGATGGCTTCTCAGCCAAATTTTATAAAAAAACTTCATGAAGACCTGGTTCCGGTGTTGGAGATACTTCTAAACGAAATTAGAAGGACAGGAAAGATACCAGATTCCTGGAACGAAGCGGCAATCACCTTAATTCCTAAAGAGACTCAAGATTTAACAAATGTAAAGAATTATCGGCCTATCTCATTATTGAATAATGATTATAAGATATTTGCAAAAATATTAGCAGAGCGCCTTAAAAGGTTTTTGAAGGACACTATTGTTGAAGACCAAGCTGGATTTTTACCAAATAGACAAATTAAAGACAATATGAGGGTTGTTTTAGATGCAATTGAGTATTATGATAAGCACCCCGAAAAAGAAGTTGGTTTTTTATTTTTGGACGCTGAAAAAGCATTTGACAATTTGAACTGGGAATTTATGTTTAAGGTGTTTGAGAAATCCTTGATGGGCGCAGAATTTATAAGAATGATTCAATCAATTTTTAAAGAACAAAAAGCTACGGTGATTGTGAATACAGAACCAACAGAAGTGTTCCGGGTAAGAAAAGGTACTAGACAGGGTTGTCCCCTGTCACCATTGTTATTTATCTGGATTTTGGAGATTTTGCTACAAATGATTAGAGATGATGAAAACATAAAAGGTTTAAATATTGGAGGTTTTTCATTTAAACTAAGAGCATTTGCAGATGATATTATGTTTATTGTTGAAGATCCTGTTAATAATATGCCCAAGGTATTTGAAAAAGTGAAAGAGTTTGGTGATCTCGCAGGGTTTTATGTTAATAAGAATAAATCTAAGATATTGTGTAAAAATATGATTGGTATAAAGCAACAAATGTTACAAAATGTGACAGAATGTGAAGTGGTTAAAAAGATTAAGTATTTGGGAGTTGAAATTACAATGAAAAATATAGATTTGTTTAAGAATAATTATGAAAAACTGTGGGGTTCGATAAAGAGTGATTTAGAAAAATGGGAAAAATTAAGACTATCTCTTCTTGGAAAAATTGCCGTTGTCAAAATGAATGTACTGCCCAGGTTAATGTTTTTGTTTCAGACAATACCAATTGTGAAAGATGGGAAAGTGTTGGTAAAATGGCAAAGAGAAATCTTCAAGTTTATCTGGGCAGGGAAGAAGCCAAGAATTAAAATGAAAATAATGTATGACATTAAAGATAGAGGTGGCTTCCAAGTCCCGAATTTGCGTTTGTATCATGAAGCAGTATGTATGTCTTGGTTATCTGAGTGGGTTAATTTGGAAAATAGAAAACTTTTAGCCCTTGAGGGGCACGATTGCAGATTTGGCTGGCATGCCTATCTTTGGTATGGGAAAAATAAAGTCGATTCTATGTTTAAGCATCATTATGTAAGGAGGACATTGTTTGATGCATGGACCAGGTACAAGGATAAAATCTTGGATGAGAGGCCTCTGTGGATTGTTCCAGCAGCAGTTATACATCGGTTTTCAGATTATAAAGGTAATGACTGGTTGAAATATCATGAATTGTTGCAAAAAGAAGGGAAAAATATGTTTTAAAGCCAAATAATGAACTAGAATTTGAGTATGGTTGGCTACAATATTGTCAAATAAGGGACATTTATAAAAAAGATTGTAAAGAGTTTGGTTTTAGAGCTGTAAATGATGACTTTGAAAATATATGGTTGAAAGGAGAACGGAAAATGATATCAAAGATGTATAAAACCTTGTTGACTGTATATACTTTGGATGAAACTGTTAAAGAACAAATGATAAAGTGGGCCATAAATATGAACAAAGAAATTTCTATGGAATCATGGGAATTTTTGTGGAAAAGATCTTTTAAAATGTCTACCTGTATTAATGTAAAAGAAAACTGTTACAAGATGATGTATAGATGGTACATGACACCAAAAAAGATTGCTAATATTAGTATGGATAAGAACTTGAGTAACAAATGTTGGAAATGTAAAAAAATGGAGGGTTCTTTTTACCATATGTGGTGGTCGTGTGATAAAGTGAAAGCATACTGGTCTAATATACACTGTGTGATGCAGAAGATATTAAAAATCCCAATTGAGAGAAAGCCAGAACTTCTTCTCCTTGGTTTGACAATGGAAAAAATTCCACAGGAAAAAAGGACATTGTTATGGTACATGATTACGTCGGCGAGAATGGCCTTTGCTCAGCAATGGAAAATGGAGAAGGTGCCAGATATACATGATTGGTTGAGAAAATTGTTATTTTTAGCGGAAATGGACAAAATGACAAAGAAATTAAATGGACAAATGGCAGAACAGTACTTAAAAGACTGGGAAGGATTGAAACTGTATCTAGAAACTGAATATAGAATGAAGGGGAAAATATATAACTTGGATATGTATGGATATTGAACGAGAAGTGAAATGAATTTTGAACTGTATGTACTGTTATTTGAAAATATGTTGAAATTGTAGAGGTTATATATAATTGAAATGTGTTACCTGGTTTGTCGATGCATTTAAGTCTAAGCTTGATTACCTTATAATTTTTTTGTTTGTTATTAGCAGTGTTGGAAGCCTATTAGGGGGGTGGGGGGTTGGGATGGGGATTTTCTTTTTCAAAATTGTATTGGTAACGTAATTGGAAATGTTGAGTGTATTCCAATAAAAATTTTGGTTTTTTTAAAAAAGAGAGTGATCTACACTGATTCTTCTAATATACTGAGGAAATATAAGACCTTAGTGGTCACAGACACCAAAGACACTGCTCCACAGGGACTTATAAAGTGGTTGAACAAAGGCTAGAGGGTCTGAAGAGAGGAGTCTGGAAGGCTGGTTAGGGGACCAGTTAGACTCGAAGGGCCAGCCAAAAGTTAACCACTAAAGGAGTGACTGGAGAGTGAGATCTGAGGTGTGTGTTGTGAACTGAAGAAACATCTAGGTACTGAACTGAATGTAATAAACATACAGCCTAAGTGAACCTAAGGGAAAGAGCTAAAGCCTGAAAGGAAACAAACTATCCTCTGTACAACTTCCATCCCCCTGTTATGTTATTTGTAAATAAAGCCTGTTCAGTTTTAACATTAGCAAGCTGTGGTGCCTATCTATTTCATTGTAAATACACTTATAAATATCCCTGACCAAGAAGTAAAACAATTACCCCGAAGAGACTACTATTATAAATTTACTTAGAGGACTGGTCAGAAGAAATCAGCAGCAGCTCTGACCAGGCACCACATGCAGACCCTCACAGTACTGTCTGTATAGAAGGGGCATGTGTCATAATCTCCCTAGAGGTATATTGCAAAAAAGGTAAACTTACATTTATTCAAGTAAATCCAGTTCAGATTCCAGGTGAAAGGAGAGACAGAAGCCTAATCTAAAGCGTACTTTCCTTATCACAAATGACTAGTTTATTTGGCACATATGTGTGGGGAAAAGAGGGCATTGTATCCACAGGAGAGACCTACAGAGATGTGTCTCCATGGAAAGCCATGTTTAGAGAGTGGGAAGGAGGGGGGGGCGGGCACTCAAACACGTCCGGGCACTCAAACAGTATCTTCTCTCCTCTGAGAAATTTCACTGCATCAAAGGAAAATTCTGTCTGCTTCTCTCCAAATTGCACAGCTGTTTTCCCTGAGCAGGAACTTTGACTATGTCCCCCCATAGTAAGAGAAGCTGCTGAGAAAGTCCATGTGCATGCCTTTGACATTCAATCTGAGGACATGCAAATCTATCGATGCCCCATGATAATCCACCTTCCCATATACCCCTTAGCGGTGACTGTTTTCCAAGCCTTCACGACTTAAGTCACTTTGTCTTGATCCAGGTTTAAATACTTGAGATTCTTACACCTGGGCTGGCAGAACAGCAAAGAGATTTAAACTTGTTCTCTGCTACTAAGGGGAATTGCACAGCTTCTGGAAGGGTGCTTTGAAAGCACAGCAGTAGATTGAAGCAAAGGCAATTTGTGCCCATGGATTACCTTCATTAGGTTTTGTTACATTTTTAGACAAACCAAAAGGTCATAATTAATTTCATTAATGGGGAGACTATCCAATCACCCATTAATAAGTGAACAGCTTGCAAGATCATCTGCAGAACCGTACCTCTGGTATTTTTCCCTAATGCAAATACAAAAAAAAAAAAAAATCAGTATTGCTACATTATTTTCAATCTGCATGGAAGTGGAATAATTCATAAAAGGATAAGAAGAGCCCTGCTGGATCAGACCAATAGTCCATCTGGTCCAGCATCCTGTCTCATGTACTGGACATTCAGTTCCTCTGGACAGCCAGCAATGGGGCATAGAGGCTGAGGCTTTCCCCTAAGAGAGCCAGTTTGGTGTAGTGGTTAAGTGTGCAGACTCTAATCTGGGAGAGAGCCAGTTTGGTGTAGTGGTTAAGTGTGCAGACTCTAATCTGGGAGAACCGGGTTTGATTCCCCACTCCTCCACTTGCAGCTGCCGGATGACCTTGGGCAAGCCATAGTTCTGGCACAGCTGTTCTTGAAAAAGAGCAGTTTCTGTCAAGAGCTCTCTCAGTCCCACCCTACCTCACAGGGTGTCTGTTGTGGGTTGGGGAAGGGAATGGAGTTTGTAAGCTGCTCTGAGACTCCTTTGGGTAGTGAAGGACGGGGTATAAATCCAGTCTCCTCCTCCTCCTCCTCCTCCTCCTCCTCCTCCTCCTCCTCCTCCTCCTCCTAATGTTGCCTTCTGGCTCTGGGATTCAGAGGATCAGTGCCTCTGAATGTGGAGGCTTCCTTCAGTTAACCATGCCTAGTAGTTATCGACAGACTTATTCCTCCATGAATCTGTTTAATCCCCTTTTAAAGCTGTCTATTCCTGTGCCCATCACTAAATCCTCTGGCAGCAAATTCCACATTTTAATCACTCTCTGTGTAAAGTCATATTTCTTTCTGTCTGGACCTACTGCTTGTTAATTTCATTGGATGCCCTCGCATTCTAGTATTTTGAGAGAGGAAGAAAAAAAATCTCTTTGTCAACTCTCTCTGCCCCATGCGTAATTTTATAAACCTTCATCATGTCCCCCCTTAGTCAAAACCTCTTAGCTGTATTTATTTCAATGCGATGGGCGGGGGGGGTTATTAGGCTGTTAGCCTCTTTAAACATCAGCTCCAGGACCAGCCGGAGATACCTTAAGGTTGTAAAAGTCCTCCTGCCTACTAAATGAACAAAGGTTATTCTGTGGAGCATCTAGTTCACAGCATCCATCCCAATACACTGACAATAAACATCAAGGACCTCTCCTTTCCCTGTGTCGCTTTTGTGAAAAGATATGCACAGGGGAACATCGCGAGGTTCTGCAAGTGACCTGCCATTGTATTATCATTCCAAGGGTTGGTTCCTTTCTAATCCCCAGGAGGCACCTTGTTGGAACGACCTGCCAAAGTCATAAAAATATTGAGTACCAGTCTTCAGCTGAACACTCTGGGGCGGTTTAAAGCCATCTGTGTGTAAAGTGCCATCAAGTGACAACCGTAAGGTTTTCAAGGCAAGAGGAAAACAGAAGTGGTTTGCCGCTGCCTGTCCCTGCATAGCAACCTTGGACTCCCTTGTTGGCCTCCCATCCAAATACTAACCATGGCCAACCTTGCTAGGCTTCTGAGATCTGACAAGATGGGGTTAGGCTGGGCCATCCGTGTCAGGGCTCCGGACAGTGCAGGCCCGCCCCCCCACAAAAAAACAAAAGAGGTTAGCAGTTTGAGAGACTGCTAGATTCATTTCAATAACTTGATGATCAGATGCCCTCTGGAGACGATCACAACATCAGACAGGATGGGTTGGTCTACCAACTACAGCCATTCCAACTACAGCCATTCCTTGAGAAGGGTGACTTGGCCATTCATGCTCTAATCATCCTGATGGGTCTCTGTTTAGTTTTGAAAATCCTGTCCTATTAAATAAAAGGGTAGTGGTCTGGCAAGGTTCTATGCTTGGCAAAATCAATTCGCTCCCTGGTATGTCGCTCAGAATCTGTCCCTATCCACTAGCTGCATTGCCTGAGTTCTCTCCCACCCACTGCAGCCTAGGCCACTCTTCTCTGATTGGGCCAGCATTTCAAGCTCATTTGCATACGGAAGCTGATTGGACTTCACTCCATTTCGCACCTCAAACTCCCCCCCCCCACCGCAAGACAGTTGGAATTGTCCGTTGTTTATGCAACCTGTTTTATCCTGAGGAGAAATATGTCCTCACTCACAACACTTCCCCTTCAAAAGAAACAAACCCAATAACACAACCATGCCACACCACAAAAAAGACAGGTCACACACAAGCAGAATACCACAAGGCAAAAAAAGCTCTGGTACTAATTCTGGCAGGGGACACTGTGAGTGTAGAAAATGATTTATCGACACAGTTTAGGAATTGTTTGGTGCATTTACCATGGGGCACCCACCCAGAGCCTCTGGCATTTTCTCACTCTGCTGGCATCAAAACCAATTGAAGGCAAAATAGAGATATGGAGACTTTTCCATCCTGCTTTGCATCAATTTGTCTTTGTTGGCAATGGCAATCCTAGGCCTGGCTGCTTGCTCCTGTTCAGCAGGAGCATCCCTATGGAAATTGCCTGGGTGACTTTGGACCAGCCGGAGACTTTCTGCCTAACCTGGCTTACAGGGTTGCTGTACAGATCACAAAGCCGAAAAGAATGAAGTAAACTGCTTTGCTCCCCACTAATGAGAAAGACAGAATTTTGCCTAGGAAGAGGCTGCTGAGAGGAGATGAGATATAGTTGCCAACTATAGGTATGGAAATTCCTGGAGATTTGAGGGCTGGAGCCCAGAGAGGGTGAGGTTTGAGGAGGGGTGGGACCTCAGACAGGTACAGTGCCATAGACTCCACCCTCCAAACCAGCCATTTCCTCCTGGATAACAATTGTTGCCAATCTCCAGGCGAGGGCTGGAGATCACTCAAAACTACAACTGCTCTTCAGGTAGCAGAGATCAGTACCTCTGGAGAAAATGGTGGTCTCTGTCATTATACCCTGCTGAGGTCACCACAGCAAATTTACACTGTGTGCTCAAAGCCAGGGCACTCTCCCAGAGCCTCTTTCTAGAGCCCATTGTATTTATTTCCACAACGGGCCTTACTCCTAGTTTATAATAAAGTTGTAAGGCATATAGGGTTTTGGAAAGGGGGGGGGATTAATAGAATTAAAAAGGAACATATGCAGTAGAACTGGGTTGGAACACCTTCCCTATGAAGAAAGGTTAAAATGCTTGGGGCTCTTTAGTTTGGAGCAATGACAGCTGAGGGGTGACATGATCGAGGTTTATAAGATTATGAATGGGATTGAGCAGGTTGAGAAAGAAGTACTTTTCTCCCTTTCTCACAATACAAGAACTCGTGGGCACTCCATGAAATTTCTGAGCAGTAGGGTTAGAACAGATAAAACGAAATGCTTCTTCACCCAAAGAGTGATTAACATATGGAATTCACTGCCACAGAAGGTGGTGGCAGCTACAAGCATGGACAGTTTCAAGAGGGAATTAGATAAACATATGGAGCAGAAGTCCATCAGTGGCTATTAGCCACAGGGTATAGATGGGAACTCTCAGTCTGGGGCAGGTGATGCACTCTATTCTTGGTGCTGGAGGGGGCAGCAGTGGGAGGGCTACTAGTGTCCTGGCCCCACTGCTGGACCTCCTGATGGCACCTGGTATATTTTGGCCGCTGTGTGACAGAGTGTTGGACTAGATGGGCCATTGGCCTAATTCAACATTGGCTTCTCTTATGTTCTTATGTTCTAATTCTTGCTTCAAAGTAAACAGGTCGGCTGAATGGTTAATGTATTAAAAGCCATTAACCATTGTACCTGGCCGGTCGGCACCTATGAATATTAATGAGTGTACCTGTGTAACATACCAAGGGAAGAAGAGGAGGAGGTTGGATTTATACCCTGCCCTTCACTTAGAGTCTCAGAGTGGCTTACAAACTCCTTTCCCTTCCCCTCCCCACAACAGACACCCTGTGAGGTAGGTGGGGCTGAGTGACAGAAACTGCTCTTTTTCAAGAACAGCTGTGCTAGAACTATGGCTTGCCCAAGCTCATCCAGCAGCTGCATGCAGAGGAGTGGGGAATCAAACCCGGTTCTCCCAGATCAGAGTCCACACACTTAACCACTACACCAAAATGACTCTCTAATTATCAGACCTACCAGAAACATGAAAGATATGGACACGCTGACTGTAATATATAAACAGCCTGTACTTGGAGAAAGATGGGGTGGATGTGTCCAGAACAAGATATGAACTTTGTGTAGTTACTAACAATGTATAACTGCCTCCCTACACAAATTAGCTATTTTTGTATGCGAACACAAGGATATAAGATCACAGCCTTCCTTGGACATTTTAGGAAAGAACTTTGAGCTCTTTCCTCCTTATCTGCAAATAAAGCTAAAGATTCCTTCCAGGGCTGATCACCTCTGTGTGTATTAATTGGGGTTACATATGAGGGGGCCCCTATTGGGCTCACAATACCCCATCACACCTTCTGCTAGCGAGACTGACCAGCATAAGCGGTGTCAGAATTGCTGTTGTTGGAACTTGCTGTCAAGTTGCAGACCAACTTATGGTGACCCCTCAAGAGGTTTTCAAGGCAAGAGACGAACAGAGGTGGTTGGCCATTGCCTGCCTCTGCGTAGCAGCCCCAGACTTCCTTGGAGGTCTCCCTTCCAAGTACCAACCAGGGCTGACTCTGCTTAGCTTCTAAGATCTGACGAGGTTGGGTTAACCTGGGCCATCCAGGTCAGATCAGATGGCCCAACTCTTACAAAGTTTTACCAACTGTGTTCTTTTTTTTAATCCATCGCATTGGTGCTGGAGTAAAAATATTTGTTAGTCACCTACGCTCTAGCGGCTTGGCAAGACTAGTTCCTCGGCATGCGAGAGTGACTGACAGGCCGTGCCCACGCAAAGCCCTTCATGCTGACAGATCAGAGGAGCTGGCAAATCCGACTCCTACACGGAGCTAAAATGGAATGATGTCTTGCCTTGCTAAATAACAGAGGAGCCTCCAGAAGGGGTGCAGCATTTTGACTTTGGACAACAGCAATCTGAGCAAGATTATTTCAATAGTGCCTTTGGGGTTTCAAGAGCCCCTCACGTGGAATCGTGCCAGTGATCTGTATCAACCTGCAAAGCCAGCCAGTGCTGTAAAGGTGGCAAGAGACTGGAACTTATCAAATAAGTTGTTGGTTTCCCCACTGACCTACCAAGGTAGATGCTGCCACTCCTGTAGGGTTGCTGTCTCTGCACTGGGAAATACCCAGAAGTTTGGTATAGTGGTTAAGAGCACAGACTCTAATCTGGGAGAACTGGGCTTGAGTCTCCACTCCCCCACATGCAGCTGTTGCTGTGGCCTTGGGTCAGTCACAAGTTCTCTCAGAGCTGTTCTCTCAAGAGCAGTCCTCTCAAGAGCTCTTTAAGCCCCACCGACCTCACAGCAGGGAGGGGAAGGGAAGGTGACTGTAAGCCCCTCTGAGACTCCAAGTAAAGGGCGGGGTACGAATCCAATCTCTTCTGCTTCTGCTTCTTGGGGGTAGGGCCTAGGAAGGGCAGAGTTTGGGGAGGAGAGGGAGAGGCCATGTGCCGAGGCTGCCTTTTTCTCCAGGAGAACTGATCGCTGATGTCTGGAGGTCAGTTGTCATACCAGGGGATCTCTGGGCCCCACCTGAGGGTTGCCCGCTCTCCTCCAGCCACCAGCGGGGGATGGGGGAGTAGAGTTGCCCAAACTGGGTTGGGAAACTCCTGAGGATTTGGGAGTGGAGCCTGGGGGAAGGCGGGGACCTCAGTGGGGTACAACGCCATAGAGGCCACCCTCCAAATCATCCATTTTCCGCAGGGGAAATGATCTTTGTAGTCTTGGAGATGAGATGTAATTCCAGGGGATCCCCAGGTCCCAGCTGAAGGTTGGCATCCCTACCCCACCTGGAAGTCGGCAGCCCTGCCTTGGCAAAATATGTCCTGCCATTTTCATAGAGGCGTCATTGGATGTTATTTTCCGGGTGATCCTGGGCAACAGGAAGCCTCAGCTGCCCACCTTAACACACATTAAGTCTCTATTAAAGGGGCAGGATACTTGTCTACAGACTCGCTGGCAAACCCGTGTTCCCACTGTCCTTTATGCTAGTAGAGCCAGGAAAATAATTCAATCCCACACATGCAGAGCTGCTTTCAATAACTTTTGCTGCAACAATAAGGTTTGCAAAAATGCGTGGACTGACTGCAGGACTTCCAACAGTAGAATAGACCTTCAGGATATAAGAAATTACAGTATTTGCAGACAGAAAGGAAACACAACGGGAGGTAGGGGAAAACCAGAGAAGCATCCAGCAGGCTCTGAGCAGCAGAGAGTATACACTGCAGCGCCCTTCAGAGCTCAAGTGGACTAAACACTCCCTGTGTCAGTATTCAGGGGTGGTGGGGGAAAATGCTGTCAAGCGGCAGCTGACTTATGGCTACCCCACAGGTTTCCCCCCCAAAAAAACAAGAGACATTCAGAGGTAGCTTGATATTGCCTGCCTCTGCACAGCAGCCCTGGTCTTCCTTGGTGGACTCCCATCCAAATAGTAGCCAGGGATGACCCTGCTTACCTTTCAAGAGCTGACAAAATCAGGCCCTCCAGGTCAGAGTGCGTCAGTATTTACATGAATAAAAATCTCACATTTCCAACGTTTCCCTGCTGTTCTATATCAAATGGTAGCAGCAGCAGCAGCGACAGACGTGTTCTTCCCTCCCCTCTAACAAGTAGGCTTCCCAATGAGGTCTCAGGGAGGCGGGAAGAGTGCACCGACCCCAGGACTAGATTGGCCCAATGGCCCGTCAAATGGCTGTCTATACATACCATGCACTGGATCCCACCACGTTTTGCAGAATGCAGTTCCGTTTGCACAAGAGGTACCGTGAGTTCAACCACTGTTCCCCCCTATCATTTCTTATCAGTGTTGCTGTGTACAAAAATCAAAAGGATATTTGGGCCAGCTGCTACAGTCTTATTTTGGTAGTGTTGTTACCTTCCCACCAAAGTGGTACCTATTTATCTACTTGCAATTTCTTGCTTTTGAACTGCTAGGTTGGCAGGAGTGTTCCGTGCACCTTGGTGTTTAGTCATACCAGCCACATGACCACAGAAACGTCTTCAGACAGCGCTGGCTCTTCGGCTTTGAAACGGAGATGAGCACCGCAACCCTAGAGTCAGATTTGACTGGCTTTTGAGCAAGGGAACCTTTACCTTTACCTTTAGTAGTGTTATATTATTTAATCAAAGAGGGTCATTATGGGGGAGGGTGCTGCAGAAATTTGTCTTGCACTATCTCTTCTGGAAGTGGAAGACAGGACACAGTCAAGTTGACATTGCACAAGGGTCCCTTGTAATGACTGAACTTATGTGCGGGGTAGAAAGCACTGACAGTCCTTTTTTCCCCCTCTCCCAGAATCCTTCGAGTCGCGGGCATCCAATGAAGCCAATGGGCAGTAGGTTCAGGATGGACAAAAGGAAATATGACTTTACACAGAGAGCAATTAAAATGTGGAATTCACTGCCAAAGTAGGTAGTGATGGGCACCGGGATAAACAGCTTTAAAAGGGGATTAGATAAATTCATGGAGGGTAAGTCTACAGTGGCTACTAGCCTTAGTGACTGAGGGGAACCTCCACATTGAGAGGCAGTGCCAAGAGGCAACATCAGAAGGCCCTCTATGCCTTGCTGTTGGCCCTCCAGAGGAACTGGTTGGCCACTGTGTGAGACAGGATGCTGGACTAGAAGAACCACTGGTCTGATCCAGCTGGGCTCTTCTTATGTTCTTATGTCTTTGGGATCCAGTGCAATACCACTGCTCTTTGAACAAGTATCCAAGCTTCATTCTCACGATTCATTTTGATCAAAGTCTCAATCCCAAGGCAACTATGACTAGCAGAGGGTGCATACACCCAATATGACTTTGGATCATCCTGTAGAACATTCAGTGCCAAGGACAATTGTGTGGACAATTATCCAGTCTGCTATAGCAATACCTAGCATGGTGCACGCCAATTTATTTCCTGGCACCTGCTTGTTTCCTGAGGATAAAACTCAAAGTGTTTTCAATAGGTAAAGGTAAAGGTTTCCCTTGCTCGAAAGCCAGTCGAATCCGACTCTAGGGTTGCGGTGCTCATCTCCGTTTCAAAGCCGAAGAGCCAGCGCTGTCCGAAGACGTTTCCGTGGTCATGTGGCCGGCATGACTAAACACCAAGGCGCACGGAACGCTGTTACCTTCCCACCGAAGTGGTACCTATTTATCTACTTGCAATTTCTTGCTTTCGAAATGCTAGGTTGGCAGGAGCTGGAACTAGAGACAGGAGCTCACCCCGTCATGCGGCACCCAGGTCTTGAACTGCTGAACTACTGACCTTCCACAGCCTGCAGTTCAGCGTCTTAACCACTTGAGCCACCGCAGCTCCATAGATAGAACAGGATAAAAAGGAGTTTCAAGTTGGTCCCCAGATGAGCGCAACACTAGCTTCATGTGGGATAGGTTCGTCACACCCATGAGCTTTGTTCTGGGCTTCACAATCCTTCCTTGTGGTTCTGCAAGGAGTAATCCTCCTTTTTTGGGGAAACTGAAACCCAGCAACATCTCTCTCCCCAAAGCAAAGGCCTGTTCCCAGGATTCCTCCACCATAGTGGAGGTGGAGATGCTCCAAAAGAGCTCAGGAGGTGTCACATTTGTCATCTACAAGGATGGCCCAGCAGAAGCAGATGCCTCTGTTATAGGACACATAATTGCCTTGGACTCTCCCATCATTCTGTGGCTAGCCATAACCCCCCCCCCATTGCAGTCATTTTGTGATTGCCCTCCAATGAGACCCTCCCCCATCTTGTACAACTGCTCAGGCACCTCTTTTCATTGTGGCTTTTTGAAGAACATGACCTGGATGCTGCCTTACACAACCTTGGATCTGATGTCATAAGGAGCTGCCCTGCACGGACAGAGGACTAGTCCATCAAGCCTGACACGGCCTGTTCTGACTGGTGGCAGCTCTCCAGGGTGCTGAAGATATACGCTCAGGTACTGCTCCTTGCCACTAAATCCATTTTTTAAACTGTCAAGTCACGGCTAACTTATGTTGACCCAGTAGGGTTTTCAAGGCAAGAGACGTTCAGAGGTGGTTTGCCACTGACTGCCTTTGTGTCGTGACCCTGGTGTTCCTTGGTGGTCCCCCATCCAAATACTGACCCGGGTGTTGAGCTTCCAAGATCTGATGAGCATTAACTCCAATACCATATGATTATCCAGTATTGTGTTGGAACAGCCATCAATATCATCCGATCATTTTGCAGCCCCTTCTTAGTCTGTTCCCTGCAATCTCTGATTCTCCAGAAGGTCAATGTAGGCAAAGGACAATGGCTAAAAACAGGTCTACATCACATGACTGAGCTGTTGTGCAATTCAGTGAAGCATTTAAATGAAGTGTTATGTTATTTTATGATGTTATTTATAACTGTTTTAAGTGGATTTATATGAATTTTATGTAAGCCACCCTGAGCCTGCCTTGGTGGGGAGGGCAGGGTATACATTGAATGAATGAATGAATGAATGAATGAATGAATGAATGAATGAATGAATGAATGAATGAATTCAAGATGCCTGCCTTCCCTGCCCCTAGAATAGTAAAAAACCATGTAGTACCTTTAAGACCAGGGCTATTTTTGGGCAGGAACACACAGGAATGGAGTTCTAGCTGGCTCCCACATCGGCCATGCCCATCAGGAACTCATTAGCATAATAGGCCAAACCCAACAACAGAAACTCATTAGGACTGGCTGCATTAGGGCTGTGTGGCCTAACGTGCAAAGGAGTTCCTGCTTTAAAAAAAGCCCTGTGGTTTTGACAACAAACAAGGTAAACAGAATAAGAAGCGAAAGTTGGGTGTGGCTGGATGACCACACGTCTGGTAACATGGGGGTGTGGCCTAATAGGCTAATGAGCTGTGTTGTCAGGGTGTGGCCTAATATGCTAATGAGTTTCTGCTGTTGGGTTTGGCCTATTATGCTAATGAATTCCTGCTGGGATTTTTCTACCCAAAAAGCCCTGTTTAAGACTAACAAACTTTATTGTAGCGTAAGCTTTCAAGAAACACAGCTCTCTTCATCAGGTGCACCTGACGAAGAGAGCTGTGTTTCTTGAAAACTTACGCTACAATAGAGCTTGTTAGTCTTAAAGGTGCTGCTGGGCTTTTTACTATTTTGCAGCAATAGACTAACATGGCCAACTCCTCCGGATCTATTCCCTGTCCCTGTTACACATGAAGCCACTTGCATCCCAGATTTTCAACTAAAAATAACGAAAACTGTCCCTCCCTGAATCTTATTCCAATAACTGCAGCACCCAGAGAAAGAGAAACAGATGTAACACTAATCTCCCCACCCCCTTCTATTGCATTCTTTTAAAGTCGTATGATTACTACACTTCTACAGGTTTTTTTCCCTCTCCTGTTTAACAAAAGACCATCACAGCTACCGCGTTGCTGCCATCTTTTCGGAACCTGCATTTTAGCAAATAACCCTACTTGCCAGAACAAGCAGTGATTACCAATTACTTGTATTATCTTTCTGCCAGTGTTTCACAACAGGTAGTGTCTAGATTGGAACAAATGCATCTCTAAAGGCAGAGGAACAAACACGGAGGAGGAAATATAATTCCTCTGATTAAGTACCTTTTACTGAAGGGCTTGCAGGGTAAGAGCCAGATTGGAAAGCCTCTCTTCTGATGCTAATGGGCCATTTGTCAGCTGTTATTATGCCACTAAATGATAGGCATTGTATAGTCAAGTGCTTAGCATTTACTTCTACATGCTGATTTCCCTTCCACATCTTATACATCAATATAATCATGGGGAAAGACTGGGCCAGACGCTGATAAGTCCAGTATTTATGTTTTCAAGGAAGAGATGGCTTAATATACACTTCTAGAAGTTATGTATTGAAGGAAAATAGCCACTAGTTATCAAGACATAGGAAGGGTGTGTGTGCTAAAACATCATTAGTACATGGCTGCGATGGCCAAAATCTACAACAAGGGTCTGCAATACGGTGCCCATGAGTTCCAATGTGCCTCCAAAACTTTTCATTGTGCCTACCTGAGCCAGTTTGGTGTATGTGGTTAAGTGTGCGGACTCTAATCTGGGAGAACCAGGTTTGATTCCCCAGTCCTCCACTTGCAGCTCCTGGATGAGCTTGGACATGTCATAGTTCTGGTCAGAGCTGTTCTTGAAAGAACAGCCCTTTGAAAGAGCTCTCTCAGCCCCACCTCCCTCACAGGGTGTCTGTTGTGGGGAGGGGGCGGGAAAGGAGTTTGTAAGATGCTCTCAGACTCCGAGTGAAGGGCGGGCTATAAATCCAATCTCCTCCTCCTCCTCCTCCTCTTACAAAGTGTTTTCAGGAAACCAGAGGGGCTAGGTGGAGATTTTGCCCAACAGTTCTTCTGATTGGCCATTGGAGATTTGATTGGCTGTGTGTGTTGTTGTTTTTTTAAACTTTGGCTGCACCTGACACCATAGCCCTGGGATCTTCACTGTGTGACTGAAGTTGAGCTGCTGCAGCAGCCATTTTGTGGCTGGCTCTGCCTCCCTTGGCAGCCATTTTCTGGCTGCACCCATCACGCTATGTCAGAATTCCAGAGGTGCACACAGTCTCAAAAAGTCTGGGGACTCCTGTTCAACAAAATGAGGTTTCAAGTGATGACATGAATGTATGGCAAAGGCACAGTTTTAGACCACATGTAACTAGAGGAAACCAAGCAAATATGTGTATATGGAGGGATATTTTCCCCTTTTCTCCCCCCCCCAACATTTTTTTCCCTAATGGGAACAGAGGAAGCAGTTGGACAACATTAAAAAATAGCTTCTTACGAAATCTCCTTTAGAATTACAGTGAGACTTTTTTAAAAGGTGAGAATTTAGAATACTGTCTGTGCTGTTCTTGACAGCTCAAAATATGTTTAGTAACTATTTAAGGCAATTTACAGTATTAGGCAATTACAATTTTCTTTATCTTGTAGATGTGTAAAACACTCTGATTTTCTTGCCTTCAATTCTTCCCAGCTTTGACAGTTTGTGAAATCAAATGCTCTGTTTGGAAATATAAACAAATAATAAAAAGTGACATATTAAAAAAATAGAGAAGCTAGTCTCTGTCTGTATAGATCTTCAGGTTTCTAAAGCTTGAGATAAAAATAAAAATTCAGAATCAAAAGTGACGGGGTATGTCAGTGTTGTTATATGCAAGGTCTATCGTGCATAGATAAAGAAAATGACAAGAACATCCTGCAGGGGGCAGCAGAGGGGACAACTAGTTAGCATAGTGAGATTAGGGACTTCCTACTATTACCAAATACTCTCCTTCCTGTCTCCTGATTGTCTCATTTGGGTTTTTTCCTGCTCCTGCTGCAATCTCTTCCTTACTAACCTCCCGCTAGCTAGTTAGACAGTTAGACTTCTCTTTCTCTCTCCCCTTCCTTAAAAAGTTTGTTCTCTTCTTAATAGACTGACTTTATTTTTCAAACAGCTTGTGCTCTGCTTTACAGCATATTGACACTCCGCCAGTATCAGAACCCCTTTCTGATTAGTAACGTTCTTCAGATGATACTATTTGCAAGGATTATTATTGGTTTAAAATAGCACCCTAAGGCTTTCATATGGCTAAATATGTCCACAGTTATGATAATGGTTAAGCCCTGACCTGGATGGTTCAGACTTGCCCAGTCTCATCGGCCCTGGTCAGTATTTGGATGAGAGACTATGATGAACCCCCTTATTTCTGAGTAGGTGGGGATTTGTTCCTGTAATCTTTTACAAGCTGGAGCAGTCTTATTTTCCACTGACACTGTCTGCCCACCTCTTTTAACCAGGAACCCACACAGTTCATCCTTCTGTCACACACCCAGCCACTTATTGATGAGACCTTTTCATAAATATTAATCTCTGGGGCTTTTCGTGAGCATCACCCTTTTCCTGGGATGAAGTTTATGGTTTAACTTTGTCAGATACTTAGCTCTGTCACACACTGAGGCACACGTGACATGGAACAATAAAACCAACTGATGATTTTATTTACAAGGACAGGCAGGCTGGGAATATATATACAAGGGGAAAGCTGATGCTCGTGTATACATTGTTTCAAATGGTATAGTTCAACTTTAGGTCAGTTCATTTATAATCTTTCACTTCAGATGCCACAATACAAAACACACTCTCTCTAATCTCAATCCCTGTGCTGTTGTAGACTGCCGGTTTATGCTTGGATTCCTCAGGTACTCTCCACCTCCACAGAGAAATACCTCTGCTGTGCCTTGGGGTTTCTTCTGTTTCTTTTTGGACACCCACTTGTCCAATAAACCCTCCTAGCACACACTAAATCCACTAAACCTGACTCTCTCTCCAGCAGGGTATAAATTCTATGTGAGAGGGACATGAATCTCTTGTTTAACCACCAGGGGCTTATTTTCCTTTTTAAGACTTTTTTTAGTTTTCACTATGGTATGGAACCACATTTGGCTTTTCTCAGATTCCCTTAGTACTGGAATCTGTAGAGAAATCTCATTTGCTCCTCGGACTCAGCGCGGTCCAACATGACTTGTCAGTCCCCTGGCACAGTACCCACTGACCAAAAAACAACTGACAGTCTCAACGGCCAAACCCCAAATGTCAAGAGATTTTTTTTTTATCTTCACATTATGAGCTGTTTAGCCAGATGTAGACTAGGGTTGCCAGTATCCAGGTGGCACCTGGGAATCTTCTGGTATCACAACTGATCTCCAGACTACAATGACCACTTCTGGAGAAATCAGCTGCTTTGGTGACAGTTTGGTGTAGTGATTAAGTGTGCGGACTCTAATCTAGGAGAACCGGGTTTGATCCCCCACTCCTCCACATGCACCTGCTGATGTGACCTTGGGTCAGTCTCAAGCTCTGGCACAGCTGTCCTTGAAAAAGAGCAGTTTCTGTTAAGAGCTCTCTCAGCCCCACCTACCTCACAGGGTGTCTGTTGTGGGGAGGGGGAGGGAAAGGAGTTTGTAAGCCACTCTGAGACTCCCTTGGGTAGTGAAGGGCGGGGTATAAATCCAATCTCCTCCTCTTCTTCTTCTTCTTCTTATCATTAGAAACTGCCCCCCCCCAAGTTCTGCATCAGAATTACATCACCACTGCAAGTCACGTTACTGAAGTTGTCCTTTCTTACAGGGTGATCCCAAGCCCGGAGTCTGTCACAGAGACCACCAAAGAATACCAGGGTGGTCACACAAAGGCCGACAATGGCAAACCAGCTCTGTTAACCTCTTGCCTTGAAAACCCTATGGGGTTGCCTGAATTGACTTGACAGCACTGTAAGCACACACATAGGACAGAGACAGACGATCCCAGCATTATTCTAGTGCAACTAAATATATGGATTTATTGATAGCCCTTCACATTATGAGCTGTTTAGCCAGACGCAGACTAGGGTTGCCAGGATCCAGGTGGCGCCTGGGAATCTTCTGGCATCACAGCTGATCTCCAGACTACAATGACCACTTCTGGAGAAAATGGCTGTTTTGGAGGGTAGACTCTATGGCATTATGCCTCACCGGGGTTCCTCCCCTCCCCAAACTCAGCACTCCCCAGGTTCTACCCCATTTCTGCTTTCAAGACTAGCCAATGGAAAAAACTAAAAACTAACTAGCATTCAGTTCCTGGGAAAAACAAAGATATCCTTAGGATACACCCAGAAGGCATATTTGTAATTTTTTAAAAAATAACACTAAGGCATTCACGGTTTTTCAGTTGTTTATGTTATGTCCTGAAGCTGGAATCAGCCCTATCTTTTCCTATGTTAAGCTTCAGACATAAGAAGGAGTGTAAGCTGTAACATTCCCATTGTGTCAGGTAACCCTGCCATAAGGGTGAAGGGAGGGTGGAGGTGTCAGAAGGTCTGCCTGTGTATTGTCTGGTATGTGGGGAGGTGCCGGGGTTGCCTGGGTAACGCAGCAATTCACATCCCGGGTTATCTCCAGATGGCCAAATGGCCTTGAGTGCCAGGCTGTTTTTCTTCTTCCCTTTTTCTTCTGAGAACAGCTAGGCTATGGGAATTTACAGCTTTTAGAAATGTAGCACCTTTCGCTTCCCGCGCGCGGGCTCTGTAGCTATTGGTAGAATGCAGGGGGGGCTTTACCTCAGGAGGGTATAACCAGAGATGTTTCTTTGTATGGGTTATTCCTGACAAGAGAATGTTACTGTGCTTTTAGAACTGCAGTATAATAAACACTATCCTTTTCCATGAGGCCTGGTGTTTGACTGACTTTCTGAAGCGCCTGACACATTGGTCGGTTTCTATGGAACCTTGTAAATAACCAATCACAACTGTATATATGTATCTTGGAGGGAACAGACCTCATTGGTCTTTATCCTTGTTTTCTTATTGGTTGTTAACTTATTTATGGGCGTGGCTTTGACAGCCCGGATCATTTAAAAAGGGAGCTGCGCTCCACTGTTCTGTGTGTGCTGTTGTTGAGTCGAGTTTGCTGTTACAATAAAGCTGAGATCCCTTTTGCTGAAATCCTGCCGTGTTGGGTTGCATACTTAACAGTTTAAATATACCAAAGAGTGCAACGTGAAGGCTCTGGAATGCCCCTCTGCCTCCAGCCCCCTTCTTTTCAAACCCAGAGTGTGACGCATGACGATTAGGCTTGCTGTATAGCAGGTCCAATGGGTGAGAAAGCAGCATGGGAGCCAGATGGCTGTCCGATCCTGGGCACCATCGCCCCAAATCTCCTGCTCCTCCACACCCCCGGCAGTACTCACCACTACTGAAAACAGGCACCTGGGGGGGGGGTCCTTTTAAGGGACATTGGCAGAAATCAGTGCAATCTTAATATAATGCACCACACCTTTCTTTTTAAAAAAACAAAAGCAAGCACTGTCCCACCCCCCTCCTCCACCCAGACACAATCATTGCTCCAGCATAAGGATGCCAGTTGGACATGCGAAGTCTTAAATTATTCATAATGCTTTTTAAGTTGTTAAGGCAGAAAATAAGAAAATAAATATTGCATATTTCAGCCCACCTCTCCCCTCCTTTTTCTCTCCCTCCAAAGATCAGGGCGGGGGGGGACACACACCGGATTTTCTCCAATGGCTTAAAAACGTATGGACATTTTGCACTTGTACCCAGAGCTAAGGAAAAAGTATTTATTTAATTCAATTTCTAGACTGCCCTCCCCAAATAGAGCTCAGAGTAGCTTATAATAGCCTTTCCCTTCCTCTCCCCACAACAGGCAGCTTGTGAGGTAGGTGGGGCTAAGAGAGTTCTGAGAGAACTGGGACTGGCTCAAGGTCACCCAGCAGGCTTCATATGGAGGGGGGGTGGGAATCAAACCCGGTTCTCCAGATTAGAGTCTGTTGCTCCTAACCACTACACCATGCTAGCTCTCTGCAGCCCCGTTCACAGATTAGAATCATAGAATCACAGAGATAGGCCATAGAGGCCATCTAGTCCAACCCCCTGCTCAGTGCAGGATCAGCCTAGAGCATCCCTGACAAGTGTTTGTCCAGCCGCTGCTTAAACACTGCCAGTGAGGGGGAGCGCACCACCTCCCTAGGCAGCTGACTCCACTGCTGAACAACTCTTACTTGTCAAAAAGCTTTCCCTAATATCCAACCGGTACCTTCCCGCCCTTAATATAAACCCATTATTGTGAGTCTTATCCTCTGCTGCCAACAGAAACAGCTCCCTGCCCTCCTCTAAGTAACGGCCCTTCCAATACTTCAAGAGAGCAATCATGGTCCCCCTCAACCTCCTCTACTCCAGTCTGGACATTCTCAAGTCCCTTGGACTTTCGTCATAGGGCTTGGTTTCCAGGCCCCCAATCGTCCTCATCGCTCTCCTCTGTACCCGCTCCATTCTCTCCACATCCTTTTTGAAGTGAGGCCTCCAGAACTGCACACAAGACTCCAGGTGTGGCCTGACCAATGCAGTGTCCAGTGGGACTGTGTGACATCTTGCGATTTGGATGTTATGCCTCTGTTGATACACCCCAAGATTGCATTAGCCTTTTTTGTTGCTGCATCACAATGGCTGCTCATATTTAACGTAGGGTCGATCCGTACCCCAAGATCTTGTTCATTAGGACGACAGAGGGAGATGGACAGGGAGATACAAAGAAATGGCAAGGGAAGGAAAAGGAAGGTGTTGGTCATAGGTGACTCCCTGCTGAGGGGTATGGAATGCCATGTGTCCAGGCCTGAACCCCTGGCCTGAGAGGTGTGTTGCTTGCCGGGGGCAAAAATTAAAGATATTATGGACAGGATCCCAAAACCCATCAAACCTACGGAGCATTACCCATTTGTGATGGTCCATGCGGGAACCAACGACATGGCCGTGAACACCATCGAAAGCATTAAGGCTGACTATGAAGCTCTGGGAAGAAACTGAAGGGAATGGAGGCGCAGGTGGTGTTCTCTTTGGTCCTTCCTGTCATAGGAAGGGGAATACGACAGGAGCAGATGATAATGGAAGTGAACCACTGGCTGTGTCGGTGGTGCCGGCAGGAGAGATTCGGATTCTGGGACCACAGGCTAGGCTTTGGATGACAACCTACTAGCGCATGACAGACCTCACCTGTCAAAGTCAGGGGGGACTGTGTTCATTACAGGGAATGTCTGTTCATACTGCATGGATTTGCATACATTTGCCTGTAGGAAAAGTCAGCATGCATTCACTTTGCAAATTAAACTGGAGATCAATACTAGGTCCGGCATTACACACACCACCAAGTGTGAACAATGCCTTTCCGCTCTCTGCATTGGCCAACCTGGCCAGTCCCCATGCCGAAGAATAAACATATATAGATCTGACGTTAATAATCATCATGCTCAGAAACCAGTGGGAGAACATTTTAACCTTCCAAGACACTGCACTGCTGATCTAAAAGTGGCAGCACTCCTACAGAGAAGCTTCAAAGGGAGATTATGACATGAGATTGGGGAACCAGGATTCATTAACATATTCAGGACAATGGACGCCTATCCCCAGGGCTGAATAACGGCATAGCATTTCTATCCTATTACAGATGCTAATTTTCTGCATTTTCCACATTTATGCACATCTCTTTCCTTTAATCAAGTCGAGTACATTTCACATTGTACTTCTGCGTCCCGACTCCAACTAGCCCTTCATTGTAACATTTCTGCTACCTTTTGACCTGGATAGAAGGATGGATGCATTGTCATTCTTATTTGTATCTGATAAAGCAATTTATACCATGGAAAGTTTTGTTGGTGATAGGGTTGCCAGCCCTCCCTCTTGTTCACCACTGGCAAGCTGGTCAACGGGGGGAAGTCCCACCCCCAATTGCCCTTTTAAGGTCTACTTCCACTTTCAGGCCTACTTCTGGTTGGGGGAGACACTCTGGTTTTGAGGCAAAACTCTATGCTTTGAAGCCGAATTTACTATAGAGTTTTACCCAAAAACCAGAGTGCCACCCCCAACTGGAAGTAGGCCCGAAACTGGAAGAATACCCCAAAAAGCCCAACATCACTTTTGGTCCCCACAAAGGACATCGGGAGACCCCTGCAGGCCAGGTAAGTCAACCTGGCAACCCTAGTTGGACTGTAAGATGGTACTGGGCTCAAATTTTGTTCTGCTAATACAGACTCAGACCCTCCTGGTATCGGTCCCATAGGTAGAGATTTTTTCACGGGCGGGCAAAAGGAGGCATGGTAGTTAACTTAGTTAAATTAAATTAAATTAATTAAATCAGAGGCAAAACAAGGCTGGAGGAAGGCTTTAGACAAACTCTCCCAGGCCCACCCTGAAATCGCTCCCCTCCCTTCATGGGTCAAGTGGACATGTTGGTAGCTCCTTAGGGGAAGGTGGGAAGGAGATGGAGAAGGTTGGCAGCGCCTTCATTCTGTCCTTCTCTTGGCCCAGCCTCTCCCATTGCTCCTGCCAATGTTCAGACTCAACTCTATGAAACATGCCCCTCCTGCTCTATGACTGAATGCCACAACCCCAGAAAAAAGCCCAAAGAGCAAACCCACTCACAGGGTCCTGGAGCTAGAATTTCAGCAATGAAAGGACTTTTGTGCCGGCTTGGCATGCTCCAAGCTCTCGCCTTGGAGGTCAAAAAGAGCCACAGCCATGCCAGGGCTGTGCCAGGGCAGGCCTCGCAGCCAAGCGCACCACCCCAGGCCATGAGAGTGGTGTGACCAACCAGGACGCATCCCTGATGGGTGCCCGCTTCATCAGCGTGCAACTAAGTTCCGGCATCTGAGCCATTTGTGGCTCATTTTCCAAGTCTCCCAGGAAAAAGCCAAGATGTGCAGAGCCAGCATGCCTGGAGACAGGCCAATACCAAGCCAAGGGCTGGGAGTTGGAGCTGGACAGGCTGGCTGGTTGATTTCGGCAGGAGGAGGAGGAGGAGGAGGAGTGGCAGTGGTGAGGGAAGGGAAGGCAGGCATGAGGGCAGGCGGGCAGGCGGTGGAGGTTGCTGACTTCTGCTGCGGTGTGGCACTGCTCTGGCAGGTTGTGGAGGAGAATCCTCCCACCAAAATTCAAAAGGTAAGAGAAGATCCAGGGGCAGGGCAGATTTGGGGAGGGGGCATCGCCCTAAGGACCCCACAGTAGCTACGGGGCTGCCTGGTATCTAACTTCTTCCTACATATTACTGCACTTCATTTTAGTTTCACTCTGGTTTCAGCAACACTCAGGGCTGCCAAGAGCCACCACGGACACCTGTACAAAAAGTCTATCTGCTCCCTCCCCCGTATGACCCTGATTTAAACCAAATATCATAACAAAACAAATCACTTGGCTGGCTGTTCCCATACATCTATAATAATAATAATAAAAGGATCCATTTGTCTGCGACAGGCATAACTCAGCAGAAAATAAAACTAGGAATCTCAAAATAGGCCACCAGTTTTAGGATCGTCATGGGAGTTCCAGGGCCAAATATGAAAGGAACTGGACGATCCTGGTCCAGGTTATCTTCAAACCCAGCCACCATCCCCACTTGGTCTGCATATTACTGCACTTCGTTTCAGTTCTACACTGGTTTCAGCCGCACTTCACAAATCTAAACCTGGTTTCGTTGAAAAGACGACAGAAATGCCTACCCACTTGTCTGGTGTTTCTCCTTGGGCAGCCCAAATAGAATGAAGAGGTGGTAGAGCAGTCATTGCTACGCTTCACTGTGAGATAGGCAGCCTCCCTCCAGGCTGAGAAATTTCTAGGGTTGCCATATG
The DNA here is from genome assembly GCA_029375565.1 of Gekko gecko. Lineage (NCBI taxonomy): Eukaryota > Metazoa > Chordata > Lepidosauria > Squamata > Gekkonidae > Gekko > Gekko gecko. The sequence goes on from JAPDNY010000004.1 coordinate 195,003,340, forward strand.
GCTAGTTTGGCTCAGTGCCAAATGATGATCAAAAGAAACTGCGAAAGATGCGCTAGACAATGTTTAGAGATCCCAACATGAGATTCTTGTACAAAATGTCTACAACAGGCACTATTCAAGCACTTTGCCCTTCGAATGAAGCTGTAAGAATCTTTGTAACCAGGTTTATGACACATCTGTGAAAATGAATGAGGCCGGTGATTTGTATACTTTTTGAATTAATCAGCCAAGAAGTACAACATCTTCCATCCTTGTTTTCGGAAGAAGAGAGACATCGAAACGATTGAACAGTCCGGAGACTTTCGTCGAAAGTTCACCCATTAATATTATTTTGGACACTATACATGTTTATCTATTGTAGACATTCTGTACAAGAATTTCATGCTGGATATCTAAACATCGTCTAGCGCATTTTTCACAGTTTCTTTTGATCATTTTTGCCTCTGAATTGTGACTGTGACCATCCAGTAATCTTGTCAGTGCCAAATGATGCCATTTTTCTGGCCTTTTTTGTTTTTTAAAAAAGTTACAAAGGAAGTTACTCTTTGTACATCGACGGCGCGCAACCATTGAGCGAGAAACTTCTTTTAGCTACCCGTCACCGCTACAATTGACACGTTTGCGACACCTTTTTGCAGTAAGCTTTGCAGTTGTCGAGAGAAGAAATCCAGAACAACTTCTGGTATGAGCAAATGATCAGGTAAAAAAGATTGTTTTCCTATAATCCTTCCATAGCTTTTATGGTAATTAACCGGAGCAGGCAGAAAGCAATTGCTAGACATTCCGACGATTTATGCGCTTGATTGGCACCGTTCGCAAATTTGCATAATATTCAAATTAGGCTACACATAATAGGAGCCTGGAATACAGCAACATTAACTGCTTCTGACTGCGGTTATAAAAAAATAAAAACTCTCTCACTAAGCTTTTTATTTCACAGTAACTGGGACCATCTTAACAAAACTTGTGATTCCCCTCCAATTTGCTATGCACCTTGCTTAACATACCTAGTGATTGCTTTCTGTATTTTTTATGATTAGATTTGGATTGTACATAATTATACTTCACTCTGTGGAATAACCCCAAGACCCTGATGCCAGTTTGGTGTAGTGGTTAAGAGCGCAGATTCTAATCTGGGAGAACCAGGTTTGATTCTCCACTCCTCCATGTGCAGCTGCTGGTGTGACCTTGGGTCAGTCATAAGTCCTTTCAGAGCTGTTCTCTCAAGGGCAGTTCTAGAAACAGCTCTCTCAGCCCCACCTACCTCACAGGGTGTCTGTTGTGGGGAGGGGAAGGGAAAGGAGTTTGTAAGCCACTCTGAGACTCCTCCGGGTACTGAAGGACGGGGTATAAATCCAATCTCCTCCTCCTCCTCCTCCTCTTCATCTTCCTCCTCCTCTTCTTCCTCTTCCTCTTCCTCTTCCTCTTCTTCTGCTATTTGGTTGGTTTCTTTTCCCCATACCTCTACATGAAAGGGTGGAGAGAAGGTAGAATGGTATAGCCCAATCCCATCAGATCTTGAAAGCTAAGCAGGGTCAGTGTTTGGACGGGAGACCACCAAGGAAGGCCGTGCAGAGGAAGGCCATGGCCAACCACCTCTGCTTCTCACTTGCCTTGAAAGCCCCTTGCTGGGGTCACCATAAGTCAGTTGGGACTTGATGGCATGCTACACACATAAAGGGACTGCACAATGACAATACACTCTTAGCATCTTGAAGAAGTGGGCTCTAGTCCATGAAACTCTCCTAAAAATTGTATGTTTTGATGGCCATTCCCATCCCCACAGCTCTAAATGCACAGTAAAATTCATGGTGGCAGCACCAATGGAGTGATCAAAACAGCCAAATTAAGCATTCAGAGAGGTGGAACTCAAACTCTCAAATTCTACTTGCCTACGATCTCTCTCTCTCCCTCTCCCTCTCTCTCTTTCCCTTTGGCATTATTGTGAGAAGAAGTGTGATTGAGAATAAGGAATTGCTGTCAAGGCATGACGCTCATGGAAATGGAGATTTCCTAAATAAACAAATACACACCTTCCAGGGACAGGAAGACGTTATAACAGTGAGTATGACTGAAAGTTCCCTGCCTCCAGGGTAAATACGCGCCACTGAGCTAGACAACACCCAAGAGAGAAGGGGGAAAGGAAGCCCAAAGCTCTCTCTATTAAAGGTACAATTTTTCACCTTCTAGAAGTATTGTATTGAGGAAAACAAGCCTTCTGCCGTCCCTTTCCAAGAACCACTTAGAATATCTGCTGGGTCATAATTTGTTCGGTGTTCCGCTGCCTGTTAATTTTCAAAGTACCATAATACTGAAAAGTTAGCGATAATCACCTAAAATATACGGGCTGTGAAATTGGAACAAAGAAATAAAAAGGCATTAATTTGACGAGGGGCTGAACACTGTAAAGCAAGCCTTCATAATTTAAACATAGAAGAGGAAGCACGAACACAGGGCCTGCTTTGTAAAAAGAACATTCGATTGCATTGATCAGTCACACACAAAACTACGAACGGTGTGGTGTTTGATCTATAAGCATCGGCCAAAACGCAAAGGCGAATTTATCCTTTATTAGGCTATCAAAACCACAGCTGGACCCAAGTCTCAAGATATGTGAGCATTTGTACTTCTCAGAGCCATGAACACAGGCGGGTCAAGGAGAACCATCGTTTCATTCCAAACCATTCACAACTGAATAACCTTTCCAGTGAGCCTTTGCTAATGAAAGCATGATACTAACAGATACCTGAACGACCATCACTCAGGCCTAATTAGGGTTGCCAGCTCCGGGTTGAGAAATACCTGGCCCCACTATTGTGTACCCTTGACCAAAGAACAGAAGTACTCCTTCTGTCTGGGATGGTTGTCCTCTTTGACTGAGTGCACAGCTTCGGATGGGATGCACATGGAGCAATGAGGGAGGGAGGGGACTCCTGGTGGCACCTGGGTTTTGGCCACTGTGTGACACAAAGCGTTGGGCGGCATGGCTTCTCTTATGTTCTTAAATTTGGCAGTCTGGAGCCTGAGGAGGGCAGGGTTTGGGGAGGGCAGGGTTTGGGGAGGGGAGGAGCTTCAGTGGGGCATCATGCCATGCAGTCCAACTTCCAAAGCAGCCATTTTCCACAGGTGAATTGATCTGTGCTGCCTGGAGATCGAGCGTGATCCCAGGAGATCTCCAGTCACCTTCTGGAGGCTGGCCAGCCTAGTTCTAGTCCTTCCTGGACCACAGGGTGGTAGAAGAAGAAAGGCCTCTTCGAATGATGGTTGATTGGAGATCTCCTGGGATCACGACTTCTCTGTCGCAGGGCAAATGATCATTTTTACTTGGCTTCTACCAGCAAACCATTTGTTAATCTGTCAACACTAGTTCACGGACTTAGCTATCAATGACTCAGATGTTCTAGTAGAAAACAGACGGGGTCATGTTCCCAGTGATCACCGGCGCATTTCAAACCGCACTCAGAGCTTAACAGTGGCCAGGGTGAAGACAATTTGGGAGGGTCCATGGCTTAGTGGTAGAGCCTCTGCTTGCCATGCAGAAGATCCCAGGTTCAATCCCCGGCATCTCCAGTTGATGCGTGATGCGTACAATTTTTGCCTGAAACCCTGTAGAGCTACTGCCAGAGTAGACAAGACTGACTTTGATGGGCGAATGGCCTAATTCAACATTAGGCAGCTTCATGTGTCCAGTTTGCAGCTGAGAAGTCATGGATAGGGAGCGGTGTGCTTAGCCATTCCCTCATCTCCTACTTTTTCTCTCTGTCAGAAACCAGGTTGTTCGAGGCAAGTGGTCCAAGGTAAAGAAACAAGGTCAAAATCAGTCTGAGGGTCAGAAGCCTAAGGGAATCGGTACCAAGAACAAGAAGAGAGCCAGTATGGTGAAGCAATTAGAGTACCAGACTAGGACCCGGAAGGCCTGGGTTCAAATCCCCACTCTGCAAGGGAGACTCACTGGGAGACCTTGGGCCAGTCATACACTCTCGGCCCAACCAACCCCACAGGGCTGCTGTGAGAATAAAATGGGGGAAAGATGTCAGGTGTGTCAGGTTCCCACTGGGGACAAAGGCAGGGTATAAATGAAGCAAATAATTAAATAAGCAAGGCCCGCAGGAGAATAACAAGATCTGGATCTGCTTAAGAGTCAGAAATCCAAACGCACAGACCAAGGCGAGAAGCTCAATTTGAGGCCACAGTCAAGCTGGGAATGGAGCAGAGAGAGACTGGGACAGTTCTTCACACACAGAGGCAGCTCCAAAAAGCTAAGATTGGGTGCATCCATTCATGGACTTTGCAGAGCGGGGCTCTCCCGAATCCCCCTCCTTCTGCAGCCATCTAAGGCTCCGCGAAATGTTTTTCATGGGGGTCATAGAGGACGAGTGTAGGGGGCAAAGTGGGAGCCTGCAGTCGGAGGAGGGAACTGGTAGGGACTGGTACCTTCTTGGCAGCCTTGGCTCCCCCCCACACACACACGCACCTTGTACCTGACTCCTCTGTTGCCCATCACACTCTTTCCTCACTGCATTGCAGTTATTTGGCAATTCAGCCTCCTAAAGCTGGGGGAACAGCAAGCCTTAGTCGTACAGCCCTGCCATCTTTGCACTAGGTTCCAGTTCTGTTGGGCCGTGTACTGCCAATATTATGGATTCTTGCCGCTCGCCAGAAGTCAATGAACGCATTAGCGAGTTGTTATTGGAATACAATGGTAAAAACTAAATGAACACAATGGTAACAAGTTTCTGAAGCAGCTCTTATAAATCAATGGGAAGACCCATACAGGCACTTATCTAATTAAGCTGCTTCTTTTCCTCCCCCCCAAATGATTAAGAAATGAATTAGACTGCATAAGAGTAGAGGAATCCACAGCTACCCTGAGTTGAAATGCACTTATTCAAAGACTAGAGGAACCAAACGCCCATTGAATACATTCCCAGACTGTTGTGCAGAACAAACTGGATGACAGCTGGTTACACAAGAAAGGGTAATGTTATCGAAAGTACCAAAAGGAACAACTGGCATTAATCAAACAGCAGGGAACAGGTTTAAGTATGGAGAATTGTTATCCCTGAATTCTATCACATGCTTATGTGTTCACTGGCTTCAACAATCCCAAGAAGGTAGAGAACATGCACATAATGATCAAGAAGCCTAGCTTTTGTGGGTGGAATTCTAAAAAAAAAATAAAAATGGCCAATTACCTAGACCTCTGTGTGTGTGGCTGCAGTCAAACGTGCCATCCAACTTAGCTGTGAATGCCTGATGGATCTAAAATGCACAATCACACAGCAACATCTGGGAAAGGTCCCACAGTCATCAGCACCCTGTGCTGCCCCCCCAGAAATGGAGTTAAAGAACACCAGGGAAAGTCCAGTCCTAACACTTGCCAATGGGCCCCAAATTGATTATCCCTAGTCTGATCACTCAAGTGTGTACTCAGGCCGTTGGGATGGACTGCTCAGTCTATTTTTCCCCTCTTAGCGATATGCGCATAACCACATAATCATCCCCGTTTCCAGGCCAGCTGTGAAAATGAGCGGGAAAGGGAGTGATCTATGTTAGGCAACCACAGCTCACTGTGAAGCACAGGGATCACAGTGCTCCATGGAAGGATCAGTGAGCTGTGACAGTGGTGATTCAATGCTTGGAAGTTGAAAAGCACATGCAAAAAACTGCACCATCATTTATGCACATGCGCAAAATCAGGCAAAAAACCAAAACAAAACAAACCCACCCATTTGCACCATCTGATTGTGCAGCGCCAGGCTGATCCCACAATGAAATGGGATGTGTGATCGAGCAACTCCGTGCCAAATACCAACAGATGAAATAGGAGTGCTTCCCGACCATGCCAAATGGCATGTCTGACCGCAGCCTATGTGTCTTCTGTACAAGCAATAGACATATTCTATCATTTCCCGTGTTCTGCCTAATGTGAATATTGAGAAGTTTTATGGGAGAATTTCTTCTACCCTACTCATAGGATGGCATATGGGCCATGTAAACCACCTTGAGCCACTTTGGTGGGAGGGCGGGTTAGAAATCTAATACATAAATAAATAAATAAATAAATAAATAAATAAATAAATTTACCAGTTGCTCACTGCACGTCAGGTCTCAGAACCTTGTTATGCATACCATCATCTAATTGGCTGCTGCTCTTACTGGGACAGGAGCCTTTCATACTTCACACAAGGGGAAGGTCTCAGGTATGATTGCGAACCTCAAGGGGGGGGTGCTCTCCTGGAATGACAACTAATCTCCTGGAATGACAACTGATTACAGAAATCTGTTTCCTTTGGAGAAAATGGTAGCTTTGGAGAGGGGAATCTATGGCATTATTCCCTGCCGAGGCCCCTCTCCTCCCTAAACCCTGCCCTTCTCCCAGGTTCCATCTCCAAATCTCCAGGAATTTCCCAACACAGGGTTAGCAACCCTAATCCCAGGGCTAACAGTTCATGCTCTCAGTTGCTCTTCAATTACTTGACAGTGTGCTTACAACGAGGTCAGGTTCTTTGGCACCGTTCATTCTAGACAATCTGTATAAAGTTATTTTAATGTCTTTTGCTATTTTAAGAAAAGGTTTTTTTAAAAAAAACCCTGTGGATACCATGTGCATCCTGATTACCTTTCGTAATGTTTTTAAACTTCTTTTAACCATGCAAAAGTAATATGTAATTAAAGTGCTGTCAAGTCACAGCTGACGGCGAGTCGCCTACCCTATAGGGTTTTAAAGGACAGAGACAAACAGAGGTGGTGTGCCATTGCCTGCCTCTATGTAGCAATCCTGGCCTTTCTCAGTGGTCTCCCATTCAAATACTGAACAAGATGAAGAAGACGAAGATGAAGACAATGAAGAAGAAGACAAAGAGGAAGAGGAAGAGGAAGAAGAAGAGGAGGAGGAGGAGATTGGATTTATATCCCGTCCTTAACTTAGAGTATCAGAGCGGCTTACAAACTCTTTTCCCTTCCCCTCCCCACAACAGACACCCTGTGAGGTAGGTGGGGCTGAGAGAGCTCTAACACAAACCGCTCTTTCAGGAACAGCTGTGCCGGAGCTTGTGACTGACCCAAGGTCACATCCGCAGGTGCAAGTGGAGGAGTGGGGAATCAAACCTGGTTCTCCCAGATTAGAGTCCTCACACTTAACCACTACACCAAACTGGCTCTACTTAACCACTACACCAAACAAGACCGGCCCTGCTTAGCTTCTCAGATCTGATGAGCTCAGGCTAGCCTGGGCTGTCCATGTTAGGGCATGCATCTACCTATTCGAATCCAGAATGCCTGTATATTTTCTTGAATGGTGCAGCTATCTGCTTCAGGCAGGGAGACTATCTAAAGACTGAAAACAGACTGCGAGGAAGTGCTATAACCACAGCTAGGCTGTGGTCTTGAATGATGGCCACCCTTGGCTGCCATTTGCAAACGGAAAATATGCTAGGAACCTGATCACACATCTTCTAGAACCTATCCTGCTTTGACTCTAAAACTGACCTGTACATGGTGAGAGGTTATAGATGGTTTCATTGGTCACAAAGAAGTCACTGATTAGGGATGGGCACAAACCAAACCAGTCATGATGAATTTTACCCTATTTGTGGTTCGTGAATCAAAGTTCATGAAGGACCTATCATCACAAAGTTCCATGAACTTTTAAAGCAATTTGTGGTGGTTCGTGGATAGAACAGAAAGCTATAAGTTCCTTTAAATCTCTGCTTTATGTTCCCTGTGAAAGCCACAAAAACAGCTGAGTGGTGGAGAGCAACCTGCTCCTCACAGCTCAGCAGTTTCAGGCTGTCTTGTGCAGTCCCTTTAAACTGTAAAGGGACTGCAAAAGAAAGTGCGAAAAACAGCTCCCCGCCACTCAGCAGTTATTCCTGCTTTCTGCAAACCCCATTTAAAGGAACTGCAGTCCCTATCAATGGGGTTTGTGGGGCCACGAACCACCAATTGGTTTGGTTTGCAAACAAACCTCTTGGTTTGGTTTGTGGTTCAGCACAAACCATGTACTGATACAAACCACATTTTTCCAGTTCCTGCCCATCCCTAACACTAATCGACTGTCGAGATCCTTGAAAACCCATGTATTTTGCCAGCTTCACCCCTGAGATGGAAATAAAACAGAATCATTTTGCTTGAAGAGAAGACAAGTTTATTTTCTACAATTAACACCGGAGAATCAGGAAAACACGAACTAAGTTTCTTTTCTTTTTTCAAGACACATGTTAGAGCAGATGGTCCTCCTCTCTCTGGGAAAAGTTTAATGAAGGTCATTTTGCATATTTTCCAACACAACATGTTCAATTAAGTTAAAAATTATATCCAGTTTTCTCAAACTGTCGGACAGGGCCCCCTTACTAAGAGAGAAATTCGTGCAATGCCACCTCATGCGGTTTTCAAGGCACGAGAACGGCAGAAGTGGTTTGCCATTGCTTTCGTCTGCATAGCAACCCTTGTCACCCTTAGTGGTCTCCCATCCAAGTACTGAGCCTGTTTAGCTTCTGAACTTTGCTGAGATCAGGCTAATCTGGGCCATTGGTGCTGCTAGGATGACTCTGGTGTTGAAAAGTGCCATCAAGTCACAGCCAGCTCATGACAACACTATAGCATTTCCAAGACGAGAAATGTTCAGAGATGGTTGGCCATTGCCTGCCTCTGCATAGTGACCTTGGACTTCTTGGTGGTCTCCCACCCAAGTATTAACCAGAGCTGACCCTGGTTAGCTTCTGGGATATGAAGAGATCAGGCTAGGCATCCATGTCAGGCCAGGATGACTCTACTCTTAGAAAAAAAATCTACACCGCTTCTGTAACAGATGCTCTTCTTGGGCATGAATATTTCCGGATTGTTCGTACAAGTCAGCTCTTAAAGACATTCCCCAACCATACAGAAAATACAATCTCAATCTCAGACCTGCACTTGCTCGAAAGACTTCCTGGACAAGTTTTTTCCAATCTACTTTAGGAGAGGGGCTGTGACTCAGTGGTAGAGCATCTGTTTGGCATGCAGAAGGTCCCAGGTTCAATCCCTGGCATCTCCCATTTCAAAGGACTAGGCAGTAAGTGATGTGAAAGGCCTCTGCCTGAAACCCTGGAGAGCCACTGACAATCTAAGTAGACAATACTGACCTTGGAGAGCCAGTTTGGTGTAGTGGTTAGGAGCACGGACTCTAATCTGGGAGAACCAGGTTTGATTCCCCACTCCTCCACATGCAGCTGCTGGTGTGACCTTGGGACAGTTACAAGTTCTTTCAGAGCTGTTCTCTCAAAGGCAGTTCTCAAAAGAGCTCTCTCAGCCCCACCTACCTCACAGGGTGTCTGCTGTGGGGAGGGGAGAGGGAAAGGAGATTGTAAGCCACTCTGAGACTCCTTCAGGTAGTGAAGGGTGGGGGATAAATCCAATCTCTTCTCTTCTTCTTCTTCTTGGTAGACCAATAGTTTTTAAGGAGGGGCTGTGGCTCAGTGGTAGAACATTTGCTTGGCATGCAGAAGGTCTCAGGTGCAAGTCATGGCATCTCCAGCTAAAAGAATCTGGCTGTAGGTGATGTGAAAAACTCTGCTGGAGACCTGGATGAGCTTCTACCCGTCTAAATAGGCTGACCTTGATGGACCAAAGGGTTTAATTTTGTATAAGGCAGCTTCTTGTGTCCATGTGTGTACTTCAATATTGCTTCCCCCTGTGTTGTTGTGCATTCCACTGAAAAAGATAACATGGTGTATTGTTTTGAGATTTGCATAATGTTCCGAGAATTGGTTCTTTTGAGAAGCACTACTCCTAAATTTTGTATGGCCCTCTTCAGCTTTACCTGCCAACTAAAGGAAACATCATCTGTTCCTTTAGCTCATTTGTGGTCTTAGCAGCTTCCATTCTTTGTGCTCCTTTGTGGTTCAAGATATAGGATCATGGCAAATGGCCATTGTTTAAGCAATGCTTTGAATTTATTTCTCAAACACATATCGAGATGATATGCTTGAAATGTGAAATAAATGCACTTTATATATTTTTTTTAAAAAAAACCCTGGGAAACCCAATAAGATATGACTAAAACGCAGTTTATACAATGCAGAGCACTGTTCTCAGAGACACGCGTAGAGTTAGCACATTATCTCTTGAATGCAAAAGATCTACTTCATCGACTTTTTAAAAATAGCACTCCAGTCATTTTGGAAGCCTTTTATGTGTTTCTGTGCAACTCAACAGCAATGCTTTCTGTAGTCAAGTTGCATTTCTGTCAAGCGTGAACTGTGAAACAACCCACATCAAGCTATGACATTGCCTTAAAATGTGAGATTAGTACAAATAAAACATTATGCTTATCTTACTGGCCTTCTGGTTCTTACACCCTTGAATCTTCAGTAACCATATTTGTCCTTTTTTTCTCCTCCTCCTACAAACACCAGAACTGGACAAAATTAACGGAGCAAGTTGATTTTAGAGTTTCATCTTCATTATTGTAGTTGTTGGCTTCAAGGATAGTCATAACATAATTCTGAAGTAAAACCAGGGATGGGCACAAACTGCATTTTTGTGCTTTGGTTTGTGGTTCATGGCTGAACCACAAATTGAACCATGAACTGATACACTGGTTCACAAACCAAACCAGTTAATGCACCATTTAAAGTTTAAACCCCTGCTTTCTTCTCCCCACAAAAAGTGGCAGGGAGTAGAAAGCAGGGGTTTAAATGGCTCAGCGCTGTTTTTCATGAAGACCAGCTTTCTGCTCTTTACAAACTGCCACGAACTGCATCAAAATTTGTGGAATTTCATGGCAGTTCTTCAGTTGGCAGATATCATGAGCCAGTTTGTGCCCATCCCTGAGTAAAACAGCAACTTCTAGAAGTGCCGCCATGTCTTGGAGAAACTTATATGTGGACAATCTTAGTAAGGTAGATACAAAGCACCTTTAACCAAAAGTTAGTACACATTCCAGGTTTTCACTGCTATGGAACTGGCTATTCAGAACAAGCCAGAACATCTTGTAGCAAACATCCCAGGCTGAAAGGAGCAAGAGGGACTCAAGACACACCTGTCCAAGTGCCTCCTGTCTGCCCCTCCACCATCTTGCACTGCTTCCCAATTCCCCTCTCAACAGACATGCCAAATCAGTGCAATGCGAAGACTACAAGTGTACATGTTGAGAGTAGGTGCATAGCTGCTACTGAGGCACTGACTCACACTGGTGAACCAGCCTGTGGGGCATACTTACTCACAAAGGTGAGTCATCACTTTCTGGAAGCTCGCTGCTTCTCATCCATCTGTTCTCACCAACCAGCAAGGTGGGACAATAACTGATGGGGTCCTCTTGTTATTCCAAGAAAACATGCATGGCCATGTTGAGATGGGGGCTGCCAAGTCAGTTTCCTGCAGGTGTACAGCTGCTGTCCTGCACAGGCATAGATAGATTATGGACCTCCTCCAACATGAGTATGGAAGTCCCTGGGCCTTCAGTCACCATTTGCTACTGCTGTGCCATGGCCCTCGCCACCACTCTCTCTGCCACTTCCACCAAAGTGATTTAACCTCTTCCTGAAAGTCTTCTCCCAATGCATGCATGATCCAAATTTCCAACTATGCAACTGGACTGGAGCAATGCATTTATGACTCCGAGAACACTTTTAATCATTTGGGAGATGGGAAGCCTTTTTTGATGACAGAGGTCTACAGAACTTCCCATGCTTTTATAGACTGAGTGACATGAAGCCTTCAGAAGTCACCCACTATCATCTGAAGCATCATCTCTCCCTTAAATTTTGATATCAGAATGAAATCCAGTACACATAATCTGGTTACTAATGTACATTTCCTTAATCAGAACTGATCCTCACACCTGTTTTTTAAGGGGGGGTGGAATTGCAATCCACACTGCAATGTGATGTTCCTTTGGGGCACAAAAAAATCGAACTGGTACATTTTGGGGCAATTCTCCGGTTAACATTTGTAGGCGAGTTCACTTTTCCACTGAGTGGGGAGGGGGCAAAGGAGGACATATAATTTTGCACTGCAATGTATCTAAAGGAAGACCTTCTGAACATTGTGATTTATAGTCACAATTCAGTTACAAGCATATTAGTGGGGCAAATAGCAAGGGAAGAGGCTGTGGCTCGGTGGCAGAGCAGCTGCTTGGCATGCAAAGGTCCCTGGTTCAATCCCTGACATCTCCACAAAGGATCTGGCATTAGGTGATGTGAAAGACCTCTGCCTGAGAACTTGGAGAGCCACTGTCAGTCTGAATAGACAATATTTACTTTTATAGACCAAGGGAAACCAAGGGTCTGATTCAATATAAGGCCGCTTCAAGACTGGTTTAATAGTGAATATTAATTTTAAAATGTATAGAAAATGCTGTTGTTAGCCATTCAGTCATGTTTGACTCTTGGCGATTCTATGAGCCAGCTCTCTCCATGTTTTCCAATCTTATACTGTTTCTTTGAGTTGTTCCATGCTCATGCTAGTGTCGACTTTTATGGTGTCTAGCCACTGTGTTCTTTGGCAGCCAGGTTTCCTTTTGCTGCTAACCAATCCAAGCATAATTGCTTTTTCTAGTGAGTCCTTCCACATAACATGACTGAAATTAGTCAGTCACAGTTTAGTGATTTTTCCTTCCCATGGCATGTCTGGTTTTATGCACTCCAATACTTGCTTTTTGTCACCTTCACTGTCAAAGAATGAGCAGGAACCACAGCTCAAATGAGTCAATTTTCCTCCTGTCTTGCTTCTTCATGGTCCAACTTTTGCAGCCATTGGATGCTACGGGGAACACAATGGCACAGACTATTCTATATTTGATTGCTAGGCTGATGTCCTTGCTCTTCCATATTCATAGATATGAAGTGCTGACGGAAAGATAGAATAAAGTGAAATAGAAGTGTAAAATTAAGAACATATATAAATAAATATTATGTAAGCAAGCAGGTTCCGATGTACCGCTGTAATAAATTAGATTATTGTAGCATGTAGTCTATGCAATATTGTAGTTATGTATGATTTAGATATGGTAGATGAAGTAGGTATGGTAGGTGCTTATGTTTATGGCTATGTAAGAGGATTGTTCATCTTTTATGTATGTTTGCAGTTGTGTGATCATTGTGGAATATGATCACTTATTGCTTGTGCTTCTAAAAATTATAATATATTTTAAAAGGCTGTTTTCAGAGCAGTGCTACCCCCCCCCCAACACAACACAAAAAGGGAAAGGAAAACTCCTCCCGCTAGCTAGTTCCCCGAACTCCACCCCACTCTCCCTGAACTCACCTTGGTAAAATGTTACATCTCACTCAGACCTTACAAATGTGCATTTTCTCCAGAGGGCCTGAACTCTGTAGAAGACCAGCTGCAATTCCAGGAGAACTGCAGGCCCCACTTGGAACCCGACAACCCTAAATGGGCAGCCGTGCACAAAGTACATCGTGTATTCTAACAGTGAGATGTGGCCCCATCTGTTGATACTTAAAACCACAGATTGCAGCCACACTGACATAAAGCAGGCAGCTCTGCAAACTTGAGGGGGGACCCCACCCCCAGGTTTGCTTGCACAGACAGTACAGCTACCTACTCCTCTGTTGAGGTGGGGGGGGACAGAGAGCCACAGCAGGCTTGGTGCCGGAGGCCAGGAACAGTGCCAGACATAGAGCAGCGACAGTGGAAGGGCAGGGATCTGCCACCAGGATGAAGCTGGACTTGGATGGGCTTAAGAGAATCCCCCCCCCGTTCTCATGTGTGCCTGCTAGTATGTATATATTTGCAAGTAGGTGTGTTTCTGTGTATGTGTGTATTTACAAGTCTACATAATCCTAGGGAGAAAGGACTTCTCCCTCATTCAAAACATGGTTCTAACAATGCATCTTTGCTGCTAGTTAGCAGAGCTCACTGTTAAGACGCTGAACTGCAGGTTGTGGAAGGTCAGCAGTTCAGCAGTTCGAGACCCGAGAGTGCTGCATGATGGAGTGAGCTCCCATCTCTAGTTCTAGCTCCTGCCAACCTAGCAGTTCGAAAGCAAGAAATTGCAAGTAGATAAATAGGTACCACTTCGGTGGGAAGGTAACAGCGTTCCGTGCACCTTGGTGTTTAGTCATGCCGGCCACATGACCACGGAAAGGTCTTTGGACAGCGCTGGCTCTTCGGCTTTGAAACGGAGATGAGCACTGCAACCCTAGAGTCGGACTCGACTGGCTTTTGAGCAAGGGAACCTTTACCTTTACCTTTACCCTTACCTTGGAGAGTCTTTTTGTGTGTGTGTGTAGATATGTCCCAGCCAAAACTAGGACGTTTTATTATTTTCAGAAAGAAAAGAAAGTTACTACACAAGATAGAACAACAGCAGCAATGACAACAGCCACAAGACAACAAAATTGATGCCATAATATACAAATGGAGGAATGGTCTAGGGTGTGGAAGTTAAATATAAAAATTACAAAAGCTATTTCTTATAAAGGAAATGTATATAAAATGTTTTATAGATGGTACATGATGCCCGAAAACTTAGCTAAATGGCATCCTAATATGTCAAACTTATGTTGGAAATGTAAAAGTAAAACTGGTTCCTTTTATCGTATGTGGTGGTCTCGCAAGATAGCAAAAGCATGTTGGATATAGATACACGGAATACTGCAGAAAATATTAGAAATAAGCATACTGTTTTTATTAAATATTATTCCGCAAAGTTTTACAAAACAGTATGTTTACATCATTGTACATGTGACATCTGCTAGAATACTCTATGCAAAACACTGGAAAAAACAAAGAAATACCCACAAAAGAAGTAATATGTGAATTGCTTGAAGCTGCAGAAATGGACAAATTAACTTTATAGTTACATGGGGAAAAAAGATGGAACTTTTGAAAATATTTGGTCGAGATTTTATAGATGGATTGAGGACTATACCCAGAAATCTTGAAAATAATCTAAAAATCAATGCTATCCCTTAAATTTGACTGTAAAACCAGATATAGGTGGTTAAGATAAGATTCAATTTTATTGTTTATGTTAACTAGAGACTAAGTGTGAGCACCTTGGAGAGTCTTTTGAAGGACTGATTTGCTCCTGATACAGATATTAATACAATGTTAATGTAGAGCTTTTAAGCCAGCAAAATCAAGGAGGCTTTTTGCTCCTGTTAGAGAAGACAAGACGGGCTTACTCCTAATTTAAGCACTTTTAATGCAACTAGTGGTAAGTTTGAAACCATATCAAATAACATTCAATTCAGCTTCATGTTGTCTTTCTTTCTAAATAACCTTCCCCCCCCCGCCCCAGGATACCAATTTGAGGAAATTATACTTTTGAGGCTTGTAGAGAGCAGTGTGCCAGCCGATTTCAAAAGGCTTTTGCATCTGTGTAGAAAAGAAGTTAAGGTCTGGCTTGCTCCCAGCATATTACTGAGCTACATCAAGAGGCTGATAACTTTGAAGATAATAGGACTACTTTTGAGGAAGAACTGGAATGAAATGAGCCTAAATCCGGGTGCTCATTGAGAGATGGATGGACTTTTCCTTGCTTAGAGAGATGAATGGAACTTTCCCTGCAATATTAAAAAGAATTAATCAATCACAATGTTATACAATGTTTTTTACACGCTAAGATTTACTAAATGTTTCAGCCATCACATCACAGTGCCTGAGATCCTGGAGAGTTACTCCTAGTCTGAGTAGACACTGCAGGGCTCTTTTTGTAGCAGGAACTCCTTTGCATATTAGGCGACACACCTCTAATGTAGCCAATCCTCCAAGAGCTTACAGAGCTCTTCTTACAGGGACTGATGTAAGCTCTTGGAGGATTGGCTACATTAGGGGTGTGTGGCCTGATATGCAAAGGAGTTCCTGCTACAAAGAGCAATAGATAGATAGATAGATAGATAGATAGATAGATAGATAGATAGATAGATAGATAGATAGATGGATAGATAGATAGATAGATAGATAGATAGATAGATAGATAGATAGATAGATAGATAGATAGATAGATAGATGATAGATGATAGATGATAGATGATAGATGATAGATGATAGATGATAGATGGATAGATGGATGGATGGATGGATGGATGGATGGATGGATGGATGGATGGATGGATGGATAGATAGATAGATAGATAGATAGATAGATAGATAGATAGATAGATAGATAGATAGATAGATAGATAGATAGATAGATAGATATCTTTGTAGCAGGAACTCCTTGCATATTAGGTGACACGCTCAGTCCTCCAAGAGCTTACAGAGCTCTTCTTACGGGGACTACTGTAAGCTCTTGGAGGATTGGCTACATTAGGGGTGTGTGGCCTGATATGCAAGGAGTTCATGCTACAAAAAGACAATAGATAGATAGATAGATAGATAGATAGATAGATAGATAGATAGATAGATAGATAGATAGATAGATGATAGATAGATAGATAGATAGATAGATAGATAGATAGATAGATAGATAGATAGATAGATAGATGATAGATGATAGATGATAGATGATAGATGATAGATGATAGATGATAGATGATAGATGGATAGATGGATGGATGGATGGATGGATGGATGGATGGATGGATGGATGGATAGATAGATAGATAGATAGATAGATAGATAGATAGATAGATAGATAGATAGATAGATAGATAGATAGATATCTTTTTGTAGCAGGAACTCCTTTGCATATTAGGTGACACACTCCAGTCCTCCAAGAGCTTACAGAGCTCTTCTTACGGGGGCTACTGTAAGCTCTTGGAGGATTGGCTACATTAGGGGTGTGTCACCTAATACACAAAGGAGTTCCTGCTACAAGAAGAGCCCTGGTAGACAGTACTGACCTTGAGGGACCAAGGGTCTGGTCCAGTAGAAGTCAGCTTCGTATGTGTTCATTCCAACAATCTATAACAGGCACGTCCCACTTTGCACTCAAGAACTTTACTTGGGCTTTCTACAATTTACTAAAAAAAAAACACCAAAAAGCCTGAGCACAAACTCTATAATCCCTTCCCGTCACATCAGAAAAGGCACTCCCGACTTGCTTGGTATCTCACAACTCCTGCTCCCCTCCCACTAAGCTCACTTGAACTTTTTAAAGCCTCTGGAGAAGCTCTGGGAACCTCCTCGGAGTTTTAAAAGGCCCGTAAGCCTGCTGTTGGTACTGAACAGATGTCACCACTCGGGCAGCGGCGACACCACCGTCTCCGGTGATGCGCTTGACACTTGCCTCGAATCCAGTCTGGTGTTTTCAAGCAATACATGGCAAGTGGCACAGAGCATATTCCAAAAGACTGCAGATGGAAGAGAACAAGGACTGATGGCCGGCGGCGGCACCGGTGGGGCAGCGTAAGTGGGCTCCTAGCAAGGCAGGACTCCTGGGAAATCAGTGCCTGCGACACCGACGCATTATACTGATGCCTCCGAGCCTTTTCGCTTCAGAAGCCCGCGTCCGAGGAGCTGTCTCATAGCCCACTGTACTTAGTTTTGTTGTGTTTTTTAAACAAGACACGGAAGACAAGTGACAACTAATAATCAAGGACCTCTGTAGTAAGAGGTCCTTGGTTATCCGTTGCAACCGTCTTCAGTGTCTTATAGATCAATCGCATCAGGCTGCGGAGAAAGTTGCAAAATGTAGTCCTAAAGCAAGATCTTTCCAAGCCTCATTGCAGAAACAGAACGGGCACTGCGCTTTTAAATGTTAAGAACATAAGAACATAAGAGAAGCCAATGTTGAATCAGGCCAATGGCCCATCTAGTCCAACACTCTGTCACACAGCAGCCAAAATATACCAGGTGCCATCAGGAGGTCCAGCAGTGGGGCCAGGACACTAGAAGCCCTCCCACGGCTGCCCCCTCCCAGCACCAAGATTAGAGTGCATCACCTGCCCCAGACTGAGAATTCCCATCTATACCCTGTGGCTAATACCCACTGATGGACTTCTGCTCCATATGTTTATCTAATTCCCTCTTGAAACTGTCCATGCTTGTAGCTGCCACCACCTCCTGTGGCAGTGAATTCCATATGTTAATCACTCTTTGGGTGAAGAAGTATTTCGTTTTATCTGTTCTAACCCGACTGCTCAGCAATTTCATGGAGTGCCCACGAGTTTGTTAACTAGGACTCTTTGTGTATAGATTTATAGCAATGCATTTTCCCCATGTTTATTAATATATTTTATAATACAAGCAATAAAGTATCAATCGCTATACAATTTACATTGAGTCTGTTCCTAAATATTCTTGTTTATCCATTTATATAATCTTGACCATCTTTTCAAGAAAAAATCTTCTCCTTTTCTCTGAATCAACAAACTTAATTTGTCCAGTTCTGCTAAACGTAACAGTTTCAAACCAATCTCCTCTCTACTGGGAGTTTTTTCAGTTTTCCAATATCTGGTCAAAAGTATTCTTGCGGATGTTGTTATAATTGTAACTAAGTAGACATCACAAGAATTAAGACTTTCTGGTACAATATTCAGCAAATATATTACTGGATCTACTACTGCATTTTCAGTCTTAATGTTTATTATGTTTAATTTCTGCTGGCCGTTGACTGTAATAATCAAGCAAGCACCTCTATACTTTACACAGCATTTTAAATTCACATTTAGAAAGACTTTGGATTTTGCAACATCCTTATCACAACACCATCCGGCACCCACCAGTGGTACAAACTGTTGACATATGGCACAAATAGACATCTTCTCCATGCTCCACATTGTCTCCCGGCAACTCATGCCTTGATTTTTTTCCTCACTCTATGCCAGGATGGGACATTGTTTCAGCATTTCTTGGAATGTGAAAGAGAATCAAGAGCTTAGAGCAGATTTTCCATCGATGTGGATGACGGGGCATCTAGAGAGGGAATGGTCCATCATAACCCCTCAAGGAGATCTGTCCCTGGCGCTTCCATTGCCATAGGACAGTGACTCCCCATACTGACACTGGGGCATTTCAGCCCCTTGCATGATGCAAGCCAGTGCAGGCATGAGTGAGATGCTATGGTATTCTGTCATGTTCTTTTAGATATGATGCAAAGGATCGGCAAGCTGAATGTGCTACAGATCCATGCACGTTCTGTGTTCTTCTATGTCTAGTGGCCACTGGTGTGCCCATGGCAATAATGTACGGATGACTGGAGAAGAAACAGAGAGCCATTTGTTTCCTCCTCACCTTCCTCACACCCTCATCTCAATGAAATATGTTCTTTCAGGCTGGTTGACCACCGTTTAACATTTCAGTGAAGAAGTGATGGATATGAGTGCAATGGGTTGGATCTTTGATCACAGATCCTTCCTGCCCCTCCTTACCGCAGCAAGCCTTCCCAACCCTTTAGAAAGTTTCTTTTTGAGGTTGTAGGATTCATGCAGACGAACAGCTACAAAGACTGGGCACCTGCAGATGGGAAAGGGATGTAACAATGCTGTTTAATTTTATATATCCTGCATTAGACTATAAATGGCTGAGTTCAGGCTGGCAGTTTGTAGCGAGAGCCAGTCGTGGCAAAGAACAGTTTGTTCCGGGGTTTCCCGGTCACACGGGGCCGATGGATGCGGGAGCATACCAGGAGGAGGCACGCGGGAGTGTTCAGACTGCTGGCCCGGATGTGTGGCTGTAAGTGGCTTTTTCCTGGTAAATCGCCTGGATGCCTATGTGTGTATGAGCGCATGAGCGCTCATGCGCTCATACACTCATACACACATAGGCATCCAGCCAATTGGGGGAGGATCCCGTTGCGCCGGCAGTGCATTGGGTGGTAGAGCGGAATACAGCCAATCAGATCGCTGCTGCCTTATGCGCAACGTGGGTTGCTCCCGACTTATCGGCTGAGCATTCACACATCTGGGAAGCGGAATGCAGCGGGATAAAGACACTAGCCGAGGACAGACTGGCAATTTGCCCCGGGAAGGGACCCGGGCTGACAACAACTCAATATCGGATTAAATGGAATGTTCACACAGGCACATCTGCCTGGTGTCCCCCACCCGTAGCCTACCAGTGCTGTTGCGCTTCACTGCCGGATTAAAAAAACACCTGATAAAAGCCGTCGCAAATCCAAAAGCCTGCGTTCGTCGCGCATTTCTCCGCTTCCGGGGAGTCTGAACGCGCAGGCGAAAAGCCGGGCGGAAGCCGCGTTGGGCACGAGGCAGCAGCACTGTGATTGGCTTCGCTTTGCTCCACTGCCCAATGTGGTGCCGGCATTGCAGGACAAAAAAAAAATGGCAAAATGTGCTTATGCGCATGAGCGCATGAGCGCTCATGCGCACATACACCCATACACCCACAGCCAAATTAATGGGGAAACGGCGAATATAGCACGCCTCCGGCGTGGCAGTCTGAATGCTCCCACGCGCCTCCGTCCCGTATCTTCCGGCAGCGGCCCCCGCTGTGTGGACGGGAAAACCCGGTATAGTTTAATCCGGGGTTTTTTTTGCTACGACTGGCTACCGGGGCAAATTGCCAGTCTGTCCTCGGCCACTATCTGGGTTTGCTACCACTTTCAAGAGGTATCTTTTCATCCCAGGATCAAAGCGGAACAGTGCAGGTTACCTATGGGTGGGGAATGCCAGGCAGATGTGCCTGTGTGAACGCCCCCTTTAATCTGCTTGGGAAACATGGCTGAAAGATGGCTATAGCAGGGCAAACTGCCAGTCTGAACTCAGCCAATGATTCTCAGGCTGTGGTCACAAACACTAATCCACTTTCAGGCTGCGATCACACACTCTAAATAACCCACATTCAATCCACATTCAATGCACTTTCCAACTGGATTTTACTATGTGAACAGGCAAAATCGAGTTGGGAAGTGCCTCGAAAGTGGATTATTTAGTGTTTGTGACTGCAGCCAAAGAGGCTTACAAGAAATTATAAAGTACGACATCAACAATAGCTTCCTCCATTTCCCAATATATTAGTCCTAGTTGCTGAGTGGATAGTTTAGCCTTCCTCCCAGGATAAGAGACCCTTAAGGTCCTGTGTGCCAGGCAGGGAGGAACCAGAAGCTTCTCATTGTATTTGCTTGGATGGCAAATTGTTTTTAGTTAACTGTGGTCATCATGACCACAAATACTCTTACAACCTTCTGTACATAGGAGGTCTATAGACAGGCACTGCTTCTTTTCCAGCGCTTCTTTTGTTTTATATGTCCCTTTGTCATAAAGCTCCCATCCCTTAAAAAAGTATCTAGCCAAAGAAAGGGCTGGGGGTTGTTACGGTCAGATCAGTGATACTGTGGCAAGCTACCCGGAAGACAACTGCCTGGCAGGATGGGACAGGTCCTTGGGCCCAGCAGCAAGACTCACCTGGGTGAAGCAGGGTGGGACGAGGGGCATAAAGCTGCATTTGGAACAGCCTCAGCAACAGGGGCAGGCATGGCAGTCTGGCCCAGGGAAGCTCAAAGGGTGTGGAGGCCATGAGCAAACCTGGGTGGGAGAACAATGGCTCTCTGGGCCCAGGTGTTGTGAGGCAAAGCAGGGAACAGAGGAGAAGAGGGCGGAGCATTACTCAAGAGCCAGGTGAAGTTCTGCGTTTGCGTATGTGCATAGGCGCATACTTGAATTCTGCTTTTTTCATGCATGTGCAAAAACACCGACTTGAATCACTGCTTTTAAAAATGGCTGCCATAGCTATCTGCCCAGGGGGTGTCTGCATGAACATCAAACCTGAATAAAAATGCAAAATTGCACAGCTAGTGCTGTAACAGTTGCTGTATACACCCCCCATTCACAGTCCCAAAAAAGAAATAAAGCACGTTTGATAATATATGTTGACATTGATTTGGTTATGCGCATATCACTAAAAGAGTGACGGGAAAATGGTGCCAAAATGGAAGGGACAGTTCCCTTCCATGCTGGCTTGATTGCGTGGGAGATCGACCAGACTTTTGCAGAACTGTCATAATGCTGGTAGGTTCTGCAAATACCAGACTTTCTGTGGGGTCAAGAAAGTTGGGGGTAAAGCCAGGAGGTTGATGGCTGCAGGATGGGAGTCAGACGTTGCTGTATGAACAAACACTTTTAAGTCCGGATGGAAAGAGCGGTGACTGTGGATCAAAGTGCTTGTCTGATCGCAGCCAGAGATTTATAATCCCTGCTGAGCTTGTTGCATAACGGAAGAATCAAAGGTGACCCTGACTGAGTAAAGAGAAGGGGGGAGGAGAAAAGTTTGGTTACAGTGGTGGAAGAGAGACGCCTGTTCCCTGGGCTCTGGTATGTTCACCTTAAATTCAGTTTTGATTTTAAACCTGGTTATTTTTAAAGATAAAGTTATAGTTGAAAATGCCAAAACAAAAAAATTAAATTGGAACATAGATTTTCATTCAAACAAATGCAACCATTTTCTTAAATCCACTTCAGACACCACTTGCATGTTTCCTGAAACCTGACCCGTCCTCACAGGAAAGGCAGTGCATTAATTTGGCATTTTCAGCTTTCACCCAGCTAAGAATACCCCGAGGTCAGCACATGAGAAGGGGAAGAAGGGAAGTAATTTGCCTCATCCTCTGCTCTAGATTGGCCCTTTAGACAGTGGAGCTGCCAATCGTAGTTTCAAGTCCAGGAGCACCTTAGAGAATAACAAGATTTTTGAGGTCTCCGCTTTGAAGAGTCAAAGGCTGAGTTCAGACTGGCAATTTGCCCCACTATAGCCATGTTTCAGCCACGTTTCCCAAGTGGATTAAAGGAGATGTTCACACAGGCACATCTGCCTGGCGTTCCCCACCCATAGGCAACCCGCGCTGTTCCGCTTCGCTCCCACGTTTAAAATATACCTGGTGAAAGTGGTAGCAAATCCTGGAGAGTGCCTTTATCCCTCTGCATTCCGCTTCCCGGAAGTGTGAACGCTCAGCCAAAAAGCTGGGAGCAACCCGTGTTGCACATAAGGCAGCAGCGATATGATTGGCTGTGCTCCGCTCTACCGCCCAATGCAGTGCTGGCGCAATGGGATCCTCCCCAAATCGGCTGGATGCCTATGTGTGTATGAGCGCATGAGTCAGAAGTACCCCAGTCAGTAGTCATTCCAACTCGTATGTGATGAAGGGAATTTTGATTCTTGAAAACCTACACTGTGAAAATCTTGTTAGTCTCCAAGGTGAAAATTCAGGAAAGGTGTAATGAAATTGTTGTAGACAATTCCAAGCTCTAACCACCCCTAGCACTCAAGAACAAATAGTCAGCGAGGTGTCCTGGCTAGAGAGTCAGATTAGCATTCGGGAGGCCTGGGTTCAAATCCACACTCTGCTATGGAATCTTGCTGGGTGATCGTGGGCCAGTCACTCTCTCTAAGCCTCACCAACCTCATCAGGATTGTTGTGAGGACAAAATGGAGAAGGAGAGACTGTTGTAAGCCACTTTGGGTCCCGATTGAGGATAAAAGTGGGTTATAAATGAAGTTAAGTAAGGAGGACTGACTTGCTTCCCCTGGCGAAATACAGTGTGAAAATCACTAAAAAAATAATAAAAAATTGCCTCCAGATTCTAGAAAGAACAGTGGGCTATACATTCTACTATACAAATGCATTTCATTATATATTGTGCTGTCACTTCTTCAGATTTCATTGCCCATTCCATTTATGCACCTCTGTAACCCGTCTTGCAATAGCCTTTGACTATAGCCATGAAGTTTGATTATTATCATGTAACCCATCAAGAAAGGGGGGAAAAACACTCATTCTACACATTGCCATTTCTAAAATATATCAGTCTAAGAGCGTGGCTATTCTGAACTCTATCATAAAATTCGGAAGCTGAGAAAGAGAAGTTTGGCACTTTGAAGGGTCTCCAAATTATCATTCCTTTTAGTTTATGCCCAGGGAAGACAGCAAACCCTAAGCCCTCATAGTGAAGGGTATCATATGCTCCAAGGAACTGAAAGTTTGAATGATTTCTTCCATTAAACTTTGTTAGAGTTTTTTGTTTGTTTATTTAAGATATTTATATTCTGTTTTTCTCCCTCATAGGGACCAAAAGTGTCCTCCAGTTTAGTCTCACAACCACCCTATAAGGTAGGTCAGGCTGAGAGCGATTGGCTGGCTCAAGGTCACTCAGTGAACTTCCACGGCAGAGTAGAGATTCAAACCTGGGTTTCCCAGATCCTGGTCCAGAAGTCCTCAGCGTGGTGTCCATGGTTGTCATTTACACTTGGGCTTCCTCTGTGTGTGACTCCGCCTCCCCCAGTGGCCATTTTGTGCTTGTCTTTGTCTCCCATGACAGCCATTTTGTGGTTGCACACACCACTCTCTGTCAGAATTCCAAACGTGCCCAGAGGCTCAAAAAGGTTGGGGGGCCCATGCCAGAACCTGACACTGTTGACATTGACTTTAATTTTTTAAAAAACAAAACAATGTGCACTCTTTCCCCATAGCTAAGATATTTGGGGACACACAGAGAGAGGTCTTTTTTACTCCCCGCTTCTCACCCAGAGACCCCTTGAGATAGGTATAAAGTAGCAAAAATAAAATATTGTGATGCTTTCCACAGAGTTACACAACACCCACAGGATTTTTCCTGTCACAACTTCCCACTAACTGCACTTCACTAAGGTTCCCAGGGAGATTTTAAAAGGGACAGAATCTAGGCCTGGGAATCATCCCCCTCCCCAGCCCTGGTTTGGTAACTGGGAGGTAACCGATAGGAACAAGGTGGTTTCTTTTAAAATGAATATGAAGGAACAAAGTTTATTTTGAGACACACTAAGATAAATATGAACAATTAACCAGGAGTTGTGAAATGTCAGGTTTTTAAAGAGCACCTACCCAAGGCCAAATCTTCCCTCAGGCAGGTTTAGGGTTGCCAGGTCCCTTTTCGCTACCAGCAGGGGATGAGGGTGGGTGGGTAGAGTTGCCAGATCAAGGCTGGGAAACTCTTGGAGATTTGGGGATGGAGACTGGGGAGGACAGGGACCTCAGTGAGGCACAATGCCATAGAGGCCACCTTCCAAAGCATCCATGTTTTTCCAGGGGAACTGATCTCTGTAGTCTGGAGATGAGCTGTAATTCCAGGGGATGCCCAGGTCCCACCTCGAGGCTGGCAATTCTATAGACATGGGAAGTTAACCAAAGGTCTGTGATATCTCCTCAAATCTTGAGTTTACCATCCTGATAATCTAATAGTCTTCTCCCTCACTCAAACTTCCAACCTTTCTCTCTCGACTCTCATAATCTAATTCAGGGGTCCCCAACCATTTTAGGTCTGCAGGCACCTTTGGGATTTTGACACAGCATGGCGGATTTAGCCACAAGATGGCTGCCGCAGCTTCCCTTCAGTCACACAGTGAAGATCTTTGTGCTGTGGTGGCAGCTGCTGCCAAAGCAACACTTTTGAAAATCTGCACAGCTAATCAAATCTCCAGTAATCAGAAGCCCTGCTGGGCAAATAACCTACCTCACCCCATTCACTTTCTAGAAACTCTTGGCAAGCACCATGGCATTCATGGAGACCACACTGGGGACCCTTAAGCTAACTGACAACCTCCCCTTGTCTGATTTTTGCTCTTTCCTGTTCCACTGCTCCCATTGGCTGGCTCAGAGAACTGCTATCATTCATTGGCTCTGGTATTGTATGTACACACACAATTCTGTAAAGCAGCCCATTATCCTAAAGAGCAATGCAGTGCAAAAGCACTCGAAGCACAGCGAAAAAATAGCTGTATGTGATCATCTAGAAAGCCTGATGCAGTAAAGAGATATGGGCATGCTTGGTGAAACACAGAGGAGGGGCATGTAAGATAAATAGCAGAGTGCCTGGCTATGACTGGGAAAATGGGACTCATAACCTCACTCATTCTCCAGTAGGTTTCCCAACCCTGGCTTTAGAAAATCCTGTCAATTTTCAGGCAACGCCTGTGGAGGGCAGAGTTAGGGGAGGGAGAACATAAGAATATAAGAAGAGCCCTGCTGGATCAGACCGATGATCCATCTAGCCTAGCATCCTGTCTCACATAGTGGACAACCAGTTCCTATGGATGGCCAATTGAAGGGCGTAGAGGCTGAGGCCTTTCCTTGATGTTGCTGCCTGGCTCTGGGATAGTGACCATGGCTAGTAGCCATTCAGTGGGTGCGTTTAGACAGCGTGCTGGAGCGGTTTAAACTGCTCCGGCACGATGCGTTTTTTTTAAACTGGAGAATCGCGATCACACTCACCTCCTCCTTCCCTCCTTCGGAGCTCCCTGCCGTCCTCCTGCAGGTGGGGGGGGGGGTCCCCTCTCCTTTGAGCATGCGCACAGGCAGCCCTCTCCCGAACAGGAAGTTTGGCATGTGCGCAGAAGAAGCGATCTTAACTGGTCCCTTTAAAGTTTAAATGAAGACTCCTTTTACATTGTCTCCCCGAAAATGGCCTCCCTGAGATCCCGGACTCGTCTAAATGCCTAAATTAGGCACCAGTGAAGCTTTTTTTCATTTAACTTAGGAGCGGAGCTCCGCTCAAGCGCACACCGCTAAGGGGGGAAAAAATGGCGGACTAAAACCGGAAGCTGGAGGCAGCTTCCCAGAGGGGAGGGGGGTTGAAGCACCAGGAAGTGGCTGGATGGAGCGATCAGACAGGGAAAAGTGCGGCTTGAAACGGAGAATCATGGAAAACACCACTTGGGTAAGTGGTGTCAAAATACTCCGTTTCAAAGGGGTTTGCTCCAGAAAGCGACGGCTGGGGACGGTAGGCAGATGTTGGGCGTGTGAACGCGCAGGTAAAAGCCGTTTCTGAGCCGTGCCGAAAACGGCTCAAACGGCGCGTCTGAACGCACCCATAGACTTAGCCTCCATAAATCTATCTAATCCCCTTTAAAAGGTGTATATTCCTTTGGCAGTCACTATATTCACCTGACAGCAAATTCCACATTTTAATCACTCTCTGTGTAAGGTAGTTTTTCTTTTTGTCCATCCTGAACCTACTACACCTCATTTTCATTGGATGCCCTTGAGTTCTAGTATTTGGGGAGATGGAGGGACCAGTAAGCAAGACATAACAAGAAGGGCACATTTGAGTAAAACAGGAGTACATTGTAGGGGGCCTTGGCAAACCTGAATGACACAGCCCTGTACTGCTTACCAACAAAGCCCCCTTGGCTTTAACCTCCGGCTAAGTTTGCACCATTGGTTAGCATAACCATACATCTAATACAAAACCATGATGAATCCTGTAGCAGAATGGGCCTGCTTCAGCCTGCAGGTCCCGTTCCATCCTGCCCTCCAAGGTTTTCCCAACATCTGGAGAGTCTTTTCTTTCTTTCTCAGATAACCACTGCCACCACCTGACCGTTGTTAGGAATTGCCTACTGGGAGGGTCAGGACTCCCAGCTTCCCTTCCAAATTCTGAGGCTTTGCCTCTGTGTCTCTCGCTGCCCAGTGCCTTGTCACCATATGGAGAGTTTACTGCTTTTTTGTGCTCCTGGAGGAATAGCCACTTGCCAACTGACTGCCTTCCCTCTGGTACTCCCTTTAAAATAGCATGTTAAAAATAAGTGTGTTTAAAATGGCATGTTTAAAACCTGGTTAGATAAGGTCTATGTGGTACAGAGAACCACTACCAGCATTAGAAGTTATAAAGTATTTATTAGAGAGAAAATGTTCACAAGCATACTTTTAGAACAGCACCAGACTGTGCAAAGGATTCAAAAGAAATGGGTAAAATATAGTTCCTCTGTCTCCATGCATGCCTTATCAGATGTTAAAATATAGGACAGGCTCCTTAGCTTAGAATTTTATAGATCTCCACAGAGTTCCCATTACCTTGCAGCTTCCTCCAGTTGTCCAGGTCAGCACATGGTAATGGCTGCCTCCTCCAGACCTCAGCTGAGTTCTGTCTCCTCTGATGGACTCCACACAAAGAGCCCTTCCCCCTTGCTCCTCTAAGTTTTATCATCTCTTTTTTCCTCACCCACTGACCAGGTCAGGCTGGGTCAGAAATGCTTTTCCTGGAGATTCTTCCTGGAGTCTTTCTAGTCTAAAGTCCTCCAAATTTCTGTTCCTTGCTTGGAGAAGGGGGAGAGTTTGACCCACCCATTACCTCTCCTGCTAGATCTATTAGCATTTGTATGAAGGTGAGCTGAGGTAAGACTAGAAAGCAGCTGAACTGACTTCCCCCTTCTTGGCTGCTTTCTGTCTGTGTGTGTGGGGGAGGGGGGCTTTTTAAAACACAAAGTGAAGGTTCTGGTTAGTTTAAACCTCAAAAAAAAGTATTCTTCACAAAGCCCAATAAAGCAAGTGGTAATGGTAGGTTTGCCAAATTCTGGCTGGGGGCAGGGGATTCCTTACCACCAGCAGGCTTTTCCCACTGCCACTCAGTTGGGTAGTAGGAGAAAAATGGAGGGGAACAGGAAGGGTAGTCATCAGCATCCCAACATGCTGATGTCACTTCCTGCACAAGTGGAAGTGACATCAGCACATTGCTAGAGACAATCTAGCATTTGTCCAAAACTCTATGGTTTAGCTCTAGCTTAATGTTAGAGGATCACTAGCAATGTCATTACATTACTGGTGGTATTCCTTCCCATCACAGTTAATCTTCCACTGGCAACCCTGGGGCAGGGGAAGAAGGTGAATGAGCACCTGATCTCTGGACCATGGTTACCAGATCAACAGTTAACATCAGTCTTGGACTGAATGGTGCAATTACTAAGACTAGCAGACAGAAGAAACAAAAATAGAGGAAACCCTTAAGATGCAACCATCTTCTAAAAGGAAGATCTCTCCAGAGATGCTCTTCATTCAGAGATGCTCTTCATTCATTGGCTAAGAATGTCATCTAGATCCAATTCTTCATGGATTTTGTGAAAGTTTGTGAATGCAGCCTAGACGTTTGTAATGCACTGAGACACACAATCCTAGACCCAGAAGCATACTTCCCATTACCAGCTTCCTGGTATGTTGCTCAAGAGTTTGGGGAAAATCATTTCCAAGAAAGATGCTTACGTAGCACACAAAGTTCCCTTCTACCGTTTTTCTTTTCAGCAAAGCGCTCACATGAAGATAGGTTTATTGCTTATAAGAACCCCTCTTTTCCAGCTGGCATGTTGTCATTTCAAGGTATGAGCTTCTGCTTCTTACAGTCAAAATCTTTATATGCCTATTCTGGCAGTAAGTGAAATAACTGAGATTTCAAGTAAAAATAAACTTCAGGCACATGGAGGTTCCCATACAGTATTTCCGCAGCTGTCTGTCAATAAAAGCAGGAGAGAGGGAGAAACAATGTTGATTATATAGCAGCTTGAATTCTCTTGCATGTACATACCCTGTCTGAACAGTCCAATATAAAAAAGTTTTAAAACTGAGATCTTGTTAGGTATAGTATCCACTTCCTCGTCTTTCCAGTTCTAGGTTGGAGAAAATTTAATTAAGACATCTTGTCCCAATTTTCTGTAGAATTATATTCAAGTCAGAAAGGATCTGCAGATAGATGTGCCAGTCCAAAGCAAAATCACAAAACAGGAATACATTTATTTATTCATTCATTCATTCATCTATTTTGATTCTTATCCTGCCCTACCCAGCAAGCAGGCTCAGGGCAAGCTTACAGCATGTAAACATAACAATTTAAAAGATTAAAACAGAATATGATAAAAGATTAAAATTCCATTCTAGACATAGGTCACAAGATGACGGTGATGCAATTAAAGTGCTCTCAGAAAATTTAGCCCCAGTATGTGTACTAAGCCTACTGGTGTTGAAAGTGGCAAAGAATTCCCACCACTCAGTGCATACAAAATGCCTGTGCGTGGCACAGATTACTAGCATGGGAGGGTAGGACAAGGGGGACCAGCAGGGCTCTTTTTGTAGCAGGAACTCCTTTGCATATTAGGCGACACCCCCCTAATGTAGCCAATCCTCCAAGAGCTTACAGTAGCCCCTGTAAGAAGAGTTCTGTAACCTCTTGGAGGATTGGCTACTAATAGGGGCATGTTGCCTAATATGCAAAGGAGTTCCTCCTACAAAGAGCCCTGGAATGTGGTGCCCCGCACCTCGACCAAAGGCCTGGCAAAACAGCTCCGTTTTACCATCCCTGCGGAATGGTTGTAAGTCCCGCAGGGCCCTGATCTCAGTTGGGATTTGGGAGGCTGTTCCACCCAGCCAGAGCTGAAAAGGCTTTGGCTGTGGTCAAGGCTAAGCAGACATCCTTTGGGATGGAGATCACATCCAATACCTGTTATTAGGCCCAACAAGGGGATTTTCTGCATTCTCATTTTCCTTGCTTGTGTGTTCCTGTTGTGTGTGTGTGTGGGGGGGTGTCTTTTCCACATGTGTTTTGCTGCCTTTTCGTAGTTAATTTGATATTACATCATGTTATGTTTTCCTTGTAACATAACATGATGTAATATCATCCCTTGTAACTTTCTGTTACATCTCTATACAACCTTTCGGAACTTGGCCCTTTCAGGGTTTTGTCTGTTACGCACCACGGGGGTTGGGTGGCTCTAGCGGGAAGGTAGGAAGGTTTGGGAAGACAGCACCTGCCTCTGAGCATCTACAGAGTGAAATTCTGACATTTCATACAACCTCCCTTCCTGCCCCTCCTCCCTTTGAATTTCTCTTTTGATCAAAGGGAACTTTACTCAAAACAGACTCCAGTTTCCTTTTTAAAAGGTGGGTTGTGACCAATGCTCCCTCTAAGCAGTGGAGTCTTGTGAGCAAAAATTCCACTGTGTGAGCTACTGGCATTAAAGTTGTGAGCAAGTGATTTGGCTACTGCATAAATTAGTTTGCTCTGGAGCCCTCCTTCCTGAGTTAAGACCGAAATGTGTAAGCCGGAGGCTAAAAAAACCTGTGAGCTAGCTCACACTAACTCGACTTAGGGGGACCACTGGTTGTAACACTTGAGGGAGAAATTAAGCAAAGAGGAATGAAGAAAATGCCTCTCACCAACATTAATTCACTGGCTGAGAACTCTTAGCTTATTAGTTTGGAATAATACAGCTCTGGAAGGGCTAGGAACCAGGCATGATATCGACCAGTGCTTTCTTAGCTATGGAGGTGTGCACCTATGGAAAAGAGAATCAGAATATAGAGCAGTTGCCTGGGTTCATATCTAAAGGAGAGGAAACCTGTTTGTAAGGTGGAGTTGGGCAGGAAATGGTTTATGGGAGTCCGAAAGCCACGGCAAAGCTTGGTGAGAAAGCCAAGTGTCCAAATTATCCCCAGTTCAGACAGTCCGTCTGCCTTTGTATACCAACGAACTGCGGATCAAGTCGATGAAAGGGACAGAGGGAGGTGCTTCACATCTGCCAGCCACCTAGATGTTTTATTTACTGAAAGAAGGGTGGAGAAGGTATGTGTGGCAGTGGTAACTTGGGATGACTCTACAGGAAAGCTATAGGAAAGTGCCCTCCAGGCCCGACAGGAGAGAATGAAGATTCCCAGACACTTCCCACAATTAGAAAAGACACCTGTAGACATTTATCTGCCACTTTGACTTATTTATTACTTTACAACTGTTGACCTTATAACCTTAACGTTATTTAGTGTCACTTTGCATATCTCGATCATCATCATGTTGCATGTTAATTTGCTGTTCATTGGCCCCGGTCACACAGAGAATTTGCCACGCGGAAGGCATGAATGTCAGATGGAGTTTCGGGGTGCAATCACATTGCGACATCTGGGAAGCGTAGCACTCTCATGGCCAACCTGTGGCATCCCGCTGAAGATGTGGAGTTAAAAAGTACCTAGAAAAGTGCACTAGTATCCGGTAAACACAGGGCAAAGGTGGGCATCTGGTCACGGGAGCACTAGTATCCCGTGGCATCCGGTGCCCGCCCACCTCCCATCACAAACCAGATGTTGTAAGTCTCCATAGGATGTGCACCAACGCCAAACTGTGCATGCACACAAACAAGAAACTGACAGCAGCACCACTCCCTGGAATGCACACAAACAAGAAAACGAAAGAAGCGCCGCTTGTGTGATCACGCCATGCCACTTCTTTGCCATGCTTCAGCATTGCTGTGTGATTGGTAGCTAACAGCCAAAGCACAGCAACTCAGGGGATCATGTGATCGGGCTACTGTGCTTTATTTTGCTCTGGGGCGAACAGCCATGCCTCCCTCCTGTGTTATCTGGCCCATGTGACCAGGGCCATTCTCTGGCTGTAAGTTTGAACCTTGACTGCCATTCTAATGTATTTGATAAAGTGTGCGTGCACACGAAAGCTCATACCTTGAATAAATCTTTGTCGGTCTTAAAGGTGCCCCTGGACTCTAAATTTGTTGCACTATGGGAAAGCAGTGTGAAAATGCAGATGGACAATCAGCATCAAAAAAAAAAACCCCAAAACAACCCTTGAAACGGCTTGTGAACTGTTGCTTCTAAACAGTCTGTCAATCAATCAGCGGTGCAGAGCCCATTTTGCAGACAGCTTGCAAACTGAACAACCCTGTCATTAAACAGAACTTGCCCATTAGCCACAGCCGTTCACAAACAGTGCTGCCAATCATTCAGAGGTGTCATTTCGGGGTGGGGAGGGGAGAAGATGCTCAGCAAACAGCCAATGTTTGGACTTTCCCAACTTTTATGCTGCAAAAGGGGGAGGAAGTAGTGCATTTTAAGCACAAATGTTGCAGCGTTGTTGTGTTGTGGGGTTTTTTGGTAACATGTAATAACGGCTACCGCTGAAGGTTAAAGCAGAAAGTGCCAAGGCAGGGTTATAGCTGAACATCGGGAAAACAAAAATAACGACTACTGGGGAATGACACAACTTCAAGCTGACACTGAAGAAACTGAAACTGTTCTATTCCTTAGCTCCATCGTCAACCCAAAGTGTGACTCCAAAGAAGAAATCAGAAGGAGATTGAGATGGGGAAAGGCTGCCACGAAGGAGCTAGAAAAGATTCTTAAGTGTAGGGATGGGTCACTGGCAACCAAGGTCAAGTTAATTCATGCCATGGTGTTCCCCATGACTATGTACGGGTATGAAAGCTGGACAGTGAAAAAAGCTGACAGGAAGAAAGCTGAATCATTTGAAATGTGTTGGAGGAGAGTTTTCCAGACACCGCGGACTGCCGAAAAGTCATAAGAACATAAGAGAAGCCAATGTTGAATCAGGCCAATGGCCCATCCAGTCCAACACTCTGTCACACAGCGGCCAAAATATACCAGGTGCCATCAGGAGTTCCAGCAGTGGGGCCAGGACACTAGAACGCCCTCCCACTGCTGCCCCCTCCAGCACCAAGAATAGAGTGCAGCACCTGCCCTGGAACATAAGAGAAGGAAGCCATGTTGGATCAGGCCAATGGCCCATCCAGTCCAACACTCTGTGTCGCATGGTGGCCAAAACCCAGTTGCCATCGGGAGGTCCACCAGTGGAGGCAGAACTCCAGAAGCCCTCCCACTGTTGCCCCCCAAGCAACATGAATACAGAGTACCACTGCCCCAGACAGAGTGTTCCATCTAGGCCTTGTGGCTAATGGTCACTGATGGACCTCTGCTCCATATGCTTATTTCAGTTCCCTCGTGAAGTTGTCTATGCTTGTAGCCGCTGCCACTTCTTGTGGCAGTTAATTCCACATGTTAACGACTCTTTGGGTGAAGAAGGACTTCCCTTTATCTGTTCTAAACTTACTGCTCATTAAATTGAGCGCCCGCAAGTTCTTGGACTGTGAGAAGGAGAGGAAGGTACTTCTTTCTCCACCTTCTCTATCCCATGCATAAGTGGGTCCTAGACGAAATCAAGCCTTGGAAGCACTTAACACACAAAGTTGGCTTCAGACCCTGATCCAGGCTAGCCCTGTCATGTCAGTTCTCGCACACAAAGCAGGGTCGGCCCTTGGATGGGGAGACCCCCAAGAAGTCCATGGTTGCTACCAGTGTTCCCTCTAAGCTGAGTTAGTCTGAGCTAGCTCACAGTTCTTCAGCTTCCGGCTCACACATTTTGGCCATAGCTCAGGAAGAATGGCCCCAGAGCAAACTGATTATGCTCACTCACAACTTTAACGCCAGTAGCTAACAAAGTAGAATTTCTGCTCACGAGGACTCCACAGCTTAGAGGGAGCATTGGTTGCCACACAGAGGCAGGCAATGGCAAACCACCTCTGAACCTCTCTTGCTTCGGAAACTTTATAGGGGTTGCCATAATTTGGCTATGACTCGATAGCACTTAATTTTGATGGCAACACAGTTGGCAGCAGAGGTCTTATTTACAAAGGGCAAGTGTGGGATCCTCTCCTCAGACTCCAGGCTATTCTATGCTTTCTTGGCTAGCAGGAAGCGAGGGACATGGGTGCCATGTAGGGAGCAAAAATAAACCCTCCGTGTTTCCCTGATGCTGATTCTTCTGGAACACCGGCAGTGCTGTCTACTCTCTGGTTCCACTCACTGAATGAAATTTTTAGGAGCAATGAAACGGGTTTCCTTTTTAGATATGCAAGCCAAGAGTACAGATCCTTTAGCTTAATTAGAGGGGCGATGCTTCGTCTATGTGGAATGGCAACGTTGCTTTCGTTATTGGTGACGGTGGGGATCGCTCATGCGCACATGCGCACATAGCTGATTTGCCAGGAAAAAGCCATTTACAGCCACGCCTCCAGGCCAGCAGTCTGAACGCTCCTGCGCACCTCCCCCCGGTATGCTCCCACATCAGTTGGCGCAGTGTGACCAGGAAAACCCGGAACAATTTGTTCTGGGGCCTTTTTGCCATGACTGGCTCCCGCTTCAAACTGCCAGTCTAAACTCAGCCATCATATGTGCACAACTCAGCTCATTATCAGGTTAAGGTTTCCTACGATGCTTTAGAGCACACCACAGGATCCAGGGATCCAGGATCAGCTGGTGCCGGCCAACCAAACGCCTGGCTGTAGTAGTTAAAGCAACAGACAAATAAGAAAGGACGGACCACTATAATACCCGTTTGCTCCAGTACCAGTCTATTTCCGGCTGTTCAAATGACTTATTGGAAAGCATAAATCAAAGCAGCCAAAAGGCAGAGGTACTTAACCTGCTTTTAAAACATTTAACAAGTGTCAGTATATAACACTGCTCATGAACAAACAGAGACTGGCTGGAGGGCCTCTGGAAATGGATCCCACTATTTGAAAGATTAATTGCCCTTTTACCATACATCACTACCGATACTATTTATGGTCTTTGCTTCACAATGAAAACCCTGGGCGTTCCAGAAATGAGTGCCGTATTATTAAAAACTCGACACAATCTTGTCCAGGGCACTTCCATCCATGTCACTTCAAGTCTTGGTCGTCTTCCTTTCTTTTTATGGCCGTTTTCTGCTTGCATCACTGTTTATTACTGTCAGATTTCCCCCCAAAGTATCACATACTCTCCAAGCACCATTGCAGCAAGCAGAACTTTTACTGAGCAAGTCGCTTCAGCGAGCGCCCTTTTCAATTAGGAACTGCTTATATATGGCTTAATATCTTGATTTTAGGGCTGCATTTTTTTATCATCTCCGTCGCAGCGCTGTGAACTACCGAGACGACTTGAAATACTGTTCAGATGGTTGGAGGGTACAGATCTTCATCACCTTGGCTACATCCAGTACTGCTCAATAATTTAAGCGCCGGGCCTCCTGAAGTCTCTCAAGGCTAATAAACATTTCTTCCTTCCTTCTGGATTTATTTGTTTACACTACTTTAAATTACTCCAGATCATAAAGGATAAGCCCCTTCATCCTACATACAATGACCTTTCTGAATGAGCCTCTGACATCAACAAACACAACCGCCGCATTTCAAATCTTTATGACGGCGTCTGTTTGAGGGTTCTTTCGACAGCTTGCCGGTTTCCTAATGATCTCTCTTTTGGCTTTATTTCCTCAGATCTATTTATTTTCCCTGTCTATGCTATCTACCAAGGACATGTATGTTCAAAGCTAAATGCCTTTTTTCCCCACTCTGCTTTTGACTGAGTTAAAGGGGGGGGGGGATTGTCAAATTACTTCACAATGGAAAACAGGACTGCCACATCCCCAGTAGCAGGGCAGTCAGAGAAGTTCAGCACAGCGGCACTTGAATCAAAGAACACTCCAAAGCAGACTTCTATTGTGATTCATTATATGCCTCTGCCTCAGTCCGCCCAGTCCCTTAAATTTCCCCTACTGAAGAAAAAGACCACCTATGAATGGGAGGGGGATCCCATTTTAGTTCTCGGTTACAGAATCAAGAAGTTCAGCAAAGTTGTCACCATTGTTCCCTCTGAGCTGAGTTAGTGTGAGCTAACTCAGTTTTTTATGGAGCTGCGGTGGCTCAAGTGGTTAAGACGTTGAACTGCAGGCTGTGGAAGGTTAGTAGTTCAACAGTTCAAGACCTGGGTGCCGCATGATGGGGTGAGCTCCCGTCTCTAGTTCCAGCTCCTGCCAACCTAGCAGTTCGAAAGCAAGAAATTGCAAGTAGATCAATAGGTACCACTTTGGTGGGAAGGTAACAGCGTTCCGTGCACCATGGTGTTTAGTCATGCCGGCCACATGACCACGGAAACGTCTTCGGACAGCGCTGGCTCTTCGGCTTTGAAACGGAGATGAGCACTGCAACCCTAGAGTCGGATTCGACTGGCTTTCGAGCAAGGGAACCTTTACCTTTACCTAACTCAGTTTTTTAGCCGCTGGCTCACACATTTTTGTCTCGGGCTCAGGAAGGCTGGCTCCAGGGCAGGCTAATTTGTGCAGCAGCCAAATTGCCTCCTCACAACTTTAAGGCCAGCAGCTCACCAAGGAGGATTTTTGCTCACAAGACTTCACAGCTTAGAGGGAGCATTGGTTGTCACCAGGGCTATTTTGGGGCAGGTATGCACAGGAATGGAGTTCCGGCTGGCTCCCGAGTTGGCCACACCCAGCAGGAACTCATTAGCATAATAGGCCACACCTAACAGCAGAAACTCATTAGGATTGGCTTCATTAGGGGTGTGTGGCCTAACATGCAAAGGAGTTCCTGCTACAAAAAAAAGTCCCTGGGGTTTTGACAACAAACAAGGTAAACAGAATAAGAAGCAAAAGGTGGGTGTGGCTGGATGACCACACTTCTGGTAACGTGGGGGTGTGGCCTAATATGCCAATGAGTTTCTGCTGTTGGGTGTGGCCTATTATGCTAATGAGTTCCTGCTGGGCTTTTTCTACAAAAAAAGCCCTGGTTGTCACACTTCTTGAGGTGCTAATAACTGTCAAAGCTGCCAAGTGGATGGACAAAAGGAAAGGCTTCTTTACACAGTGAGTCATTAAAATGTGGAATTTCCTGCCAGAGGATGTGGTGATGGGCTGGCCACAGACATAGACAGCTTTAAAAGAGGAAGTGAGCAACCGTGGTCTGAGGCTCCATCAGCAGGGACAGCGGATTAGATAGATTCATGGAGAATAGGTCGATCAGTGGCTACTAGCCATGGTGACTAAAGGGAACCTCCACATCCGGAGGCAGTCAGCCTCAGAATACCAGTTGCCAGGCAGCAACAACAGGGGAAGGCCTTGACCTCTGTCGCCTGTTGTTGGGCCTCCAGAGACACTGGCTGGCTACTGTGTGAGACAGGAGGCTGGACTGGATGGACCCTCACTGGTCTGATGCTCTCAAGTGAGGAGGTTATCTTTTCTCTCATCTGTTGTAAAACTGAAGAGGTTTCCTTAATGGTTTTTGCTGGCTAGTGGTCTGTAGCCGCTAGAGCCATCCTGGACTGAACCTAATGGACAATCTGAACATAGCTTAAAGGGGCCTTAAAAGTCTGAATGGTGCAATTCCATGACAAGGAGCAGTCTTGGAGGACAGCAAGGGTATATTGCTTTTGAGTAAATATTAGTACTTAAATATTGGTACGGACTGTCTGCATATTTCTCTTTTTGCTCATACTCGGTGTGAATGTTTGCTTGATTTTTTTTTTAAAAAAAACACACCCTGCAATACTGTCAGGTGTGCAATATCTTCCGTCACAAGGAAACTAACCTGTCACAATGCCATTCAGAAACGTCCTTCTGCTTGGAGAAAGAGCAGCTATGAAATGGGGCTATCTTTCACGTCTGCATCGCTAAAACCCTAAGTGGAGTGGGTGCCGACAGGTGAAGAACCAGTGGGTGTGCTTACTCCAAATTCTATTCATGTGGACCAGACTGGCAGCATTTAATGCAAGTGGATCCATGAGGACCAGGGTGGCCAGCTCTAGACTGGACTGTTGCAATACGTTCTACTTGGGGCTACCCTTGGAGAGTGTTCAGAAGCTGCAGCTAGTACGGAATGGTGCAAGCAGATTGCTGGGTGGGGCCAGCCATTGGGAGCATGTGGCTCAAATATTACAGCAATTACCCTGGTTATCAATCACCAATTCATTGGGTGGAGAGAGCTTTTCTCTGCCAGAATGTTAGGTGGGGTTCTGAGCTTGAGTTTTGTTCTGGAGCTGTCCCACCTTGCAGGAGTGGCCTACAGCAGCTATTCCCTCCAGTCAACACTGCAATCCAAGGGGAACTCCCTTGCAGCTGCCTCTGTTGTGGTGAGGGGGCCAGTCCTTGCTCACAGGAGAGGGCAGGGTCATGCACTGCTAAAGAGATCCCCACTGAACCTTTGAGCCCAGGAAACACAGAGACAAAGGCACAGTTGAAACACAGATGACTGAGCAACAACAGGATAGTCAGAGCATTTCAGTCGGGCCCGTAGCTACAGTGGGGCATCTCGGGGCTAGGCCCCCCGACTTACTGACAAGCCCCCCACACCCGACTTCCCATACCACTCAGGGCCCCTGAGTGGCAGTGGGTGCAGGGAAGGAGCCAGGTATTCCCGCACAGCTGTCTGGCTCAAGGGTCCTGATTAAATGACCCTTATTTCTATTAGCCAGTGCCCCTTAAGAAATTTAAATGTCCCCTGACTAAAAAAATCCTGGCTACAGGCCTGATTGCAGCAAACCTCGCATCTCCCCAAACAGCAACAGCATAAGAATGTAAGAAGAGCCCTGCTGGATCAGACCAGTGAGGGTCCATCTAGGCTGGCATCCTGCCTCACACAGTGGCCATCCAGTTCCCCTGGAGGGCCAACAACAGGACACAGAGGCCAAGGCTTTCACAAGAACATAAGAAGAGCCCTGCTGGATCAGACCAGCGGTCCCATCTAGTCCAGCATCCTGTCTCACACAGTAGCTGTCCAGTTCCCCTGGAGGGCCAGCAACAGGACATAGAGGCTGAGGCCTTCACAAGA
Organism: Gekko gecko; assembly: GCA_029375565.1. NCBI lineage: Eukaryota > Metazoa > Chordata > Lepidosauria > Squamata > Gekkonidae > Gekko > Gekko gecko. Next base: position 195,042,385 of record JAPDNY010000004.1, read on the forward strand.
ACATAAGAAGAGCCCTGCTGGATCAGACCAGTGGTCCCATCTAGTCCAGCATCCTGTCTCACACAGTAGCTGTCCAGTTCCCCTGGAGGGCCAACAACAGGACATAGAGGCTGAGGCCTTCACAAGAACATAAGAAGAGCCCTGCTGGATCAGACCAGTGGTCCCATCTAGTCCAGCATCCTGTCTCACACAGTGGCCATCCAGTTCCTCTGGAGGGCCAACAACAGGGCATAGAGGCTGAGGCCTTCCCCTGATGTTGCCTTCTGGCTCTGGGATTCATAGGTTTGGTGCCTCTGAAAGTGAAGGTTCCCCTCAGTCACCATGGCCCTTTTCAGAAAGCCTTTGTAATCTGTTTTGGAAGCTGGTTGCTAATGGATTTTTGTGTCATTTCAGCCACAACCATATTAACAACCAGATGCTAATGGATTTTATTTACCTTTTCATACAAAGCTGCTTGTGCCCAATTAGCAAAGCGTGGTTGACCCATTCTTGAGGTCAACTGCTTTCTTCCGTTGTCACCTCTTCTTTGCGTTTCTGAATCGCTGCCGTGTGCTATTTAAAAAGTCTGAAGCATTTCCAATAGTGTTGCACTTTCTCTCCCACCCTTTTTCACTGTGAGATTTTCCTAGAAGTTTTTTTGAATATTCTAAGTTGAGCACTCTAGCGCCAGGCCTATAGCGCTAGACCACCAGTATGTCACAAACTCTGGGTATAAATCCTCACAAGGTATCATTAGATTTTTTAATGCAAAAGGGTTCACCCGATTCCCCCATGGTTTTGTGATCCTGTTTTTTGAGGATCACGAAACTGCGGGGAAAATCGGGCGAAGTCGCAGGTCAAAATGCAGCCGCGCGGCTTTGAGTGGGAAATCGACCAATAGAAGCAGAGCAAAGGGAGGCGTGATGGCGGTGCAGCTCTTGTGCGAAATCGGTCTGGGTCTGGTATCATCAAGCTTTTCTCCCCTCAAGAAAATACAGTCAAAATTCCTGAGAGCTATATTTCAGTTTCCTAAAAGTGTTTCTAATGCCACCATGCATTTGGAATCAGGAATGATAAGAACTGAGGCGAGGATAAGCCTCAATTCAGTCGTCACCTGGCTTAAGCTAAGTCATCGTCCGGCAGATATTACTTCCTTAATTTTGAAGGACAGACACAGTTCCTGCTGGATTAGTGCTATACCTCAGAAACTATCCATGCTTGGCTTCTCTCCTGAGTCCTTGCAGATAATGGCTGTAAATCAAGCTAGGGCCCTAGTTAAGCAGAGAATATTTATTTATTTGTTTGCTTGTTTGTTTTGATTTGTATCCCGCCCTCCCCAAAGGCTCAGGGCGGCTAACAATGGGCATAAATGCCAATTTAAACAACATAGAACAATATCGACAGATAAAATTATAAAATCAGACAATACAGCATCACAACAACATTTAAAACCAACATTTAAAACCAAGATGACGGTAGTGCGATGGCACAGGTTATCGAGGTGGGATATCGAAGGTGGAATAGCGGCAGTGGCGGTTCTTACTCAAAAGCCTGGTGGAAGAGCTCCGTCTTGCAGGCCCTGCGGAACTGGACAAGTCCTGCAGGGCCCAGATCTCCTCTGGGAGCTCCTTCCACCAGGTAGGAGCCGCCACCGAAAAAGCCCTGGCTCTTGTGGCAGCCAGCCTCACATCTCTGGGGCCCGGAATTTCCAGGAGATGTCAGCCCCCAGACCGAAGTGCCCTTGGGGGAACATGTAGGGAAAGGCGGTCCCTATGAATGCCCATTTGACGTAGAGAGGCAGAGTGACATTACCAGGGTTCAGTGTTCCCCCTAAACTGAGTTTGTGTGAGCTACCTTACAGTTTTTTAGCCTCCGGCTCACAGATTTTTGTTTTCACTCAGGAAGGATGTCTCCAGAGCAAACTAATTTATGCAGTAGCCAAATTGCTCACTCACAACTTTAATGCCAGGAGCTCACAAAGTAGAACTTTTGCTCACAAGACTCCACGGCTTAGAGGGAGCATTGCCAGGGTTTCAAATTTTTTAGCCCAAACAAAATATATTGTCTCCCCAGCTTCATACTTGTCAAATTTGGATATCCCATCCCATCGAAGGGCCTTTTCTATGGCCCACTGTGATATTTTTCCCTCAGAAGTGGTAGTGGGGCCGCTACAGAAAGAGACCGATGGTGGAGCGTGTCTGCCTGTGCGGTATTGGAGAAGTGGATACGATCACACATATCCTGCTTAGTTGTGGGTATTACAATCAAATACGAGCTAGATTTATTCAGCCTATACAGGAAAGATTTTCAGGTTTTCCAAATGCTGCAATAAGCAATATGCTTCTATCAGGTTCTAACCCAGAGATCACGTTGGCGTGTGCAAAATTTTTAGCAGCAGCTACAGAATTCATGAGCAGTATGTAAAGGTCTGATATAGAAATAAATTGTATGATATTTCATTCGAATTATTTGTAAATGCTTCAGTTTTGTTCTGTCTCTACATTAGTATCTAAATGTCATATTATAGTTATATTTTGATATCCAGTTTTTTTTATATATCTGAACTGTTTTGTGCTGGTTACGAATTGTAATAAAGTGATGATGACGATGACGACGATGACAACGACGATGACCTGTAGCGCTGTAGTGCTAGACAGTGAGATTGCAGCTGTTGTTACATGGATACAGGAGGAGAGATGTAGCTCATTGGGCAGTGGGTGCTCAGGGCATCAGTGATTGGTGTCACAGAACTTGCTAACGATACCCACAATTGCTGAGCAGTCGGGTTAGAACAGATAAAAGGAAATACTTCTTCACCCAAAGAGTGATTAACATATGGAATTCACTGCCACAGGAGGTGGTGGCAGCTATAAGCATGGACAGTTTCAAGAGGACAGTTTCAAGAGGGAATTAGATAAACATATGGAGCAGAAGTCCATCACTGGCTATTAGCCACAGGGTATAGATGGGAATTTCTCAGTCTGCGGCAGGTGATGCACTCTATTCTTGGTGCTGGAGGGGCAGCAGTGGGAGGGCTTCTAGTGTCCTGGCCCCACTGCTGGAGCTCCTGATAGCACGTGGTATTTTTGGCCGCTGTGTGACAGAGTGTTGGACTAGATGGGCCATTGGCCTGATTCAACATTGGCTTCTCTTATGTTCTTATGTTCTCAGTTTATCTCCAGAGTGCCAAGGCATCTCAATGGTGCTGCTGTAGCACTGAAGTGTTATATTGGTCTAGCGCTACAGTACTCGACTTGGACATTAAAAAAAAAATGAGGAAGTTCATGTGGCAAAAAAGGGCAGGGGAAAAAGTGTGGCTCATTAATGGAATTAAGTTTGCTGTATGAAACCTCCATCCCCGTATTACTTTACTCAGAACCCATCCAACAATGGATAGCATCCACTTTAGAATGGTAATGTGAAAGGGGCCCATGGCTAGTGGCCTTTGATAGACTTATTCTCCATGCATCTATTTAATCCCTTTTGAAAGCTGTTTATTCCGGTGGCCATCACTACATCCTCTGGCAGGAAATTCCACATTTTAATCACACTCTATGTAAAGGTATTTCCTTTTATCCATCCTGAACCTACTGCCCATCAGCTTCATTGGATGCCCTCAAGTTCTAGTATTTGGGGAGAGGGAGGAAAAGTTCTCTTTGCCAACTCTCTTCACCCCAGCCATTATTTTATAAACCTCTATCATCCCCCCCTCCAGTTGTCTCTTTTCTAAACTGAAAAGTCCCGGACTCTTCATCCTTTCCTTATAGCGAAGGTGCTCCAACCTCCTAATCCTCTTGGGTGCCCTCCTCCTTCCTTTTTCCAGCTCTGAAACCAAGTCCTTTCCCAAAGGCTGAGTCACTTCCTCCCTTTGAGCAGGAAAGTGTCTGCGACAGAGAAACATACACAGAAGAGAGAAAGCTAGATATACCTGTCCTTGGTGCCCGGGTTTTCCAGATGCTGGCAGTAGTTTCTCCCCAGGCGAGAGGGTCAATGAGATGATAACGATGACTCAGTCTATGCTGCTCTAAGGCTCTGCCTTTTAAAGGATGTCCAAATCAACCTCCCCACGCCTACATCGCCCTGAGCATGCTGAGCATGTGTGTGTCGGCATGCTTCCTGCATGCTCACTGAGTGTTCACTATGTGTTGCAGGTGCTTTGGGAAGATGAGAAGAACAGATCCTTCTGGGGTCTTATCTCCTTTGGTACCGCTTGCCTCTCTGGGGGCCAGTTTCCAGAAGGTCCCATCTGTTGTAAGGAATGGATGACCTTCAGGCCAATAAGCCAGTCTCCGAGCTATCTCCTGACTGGCATACAGGATACAATATAATAAGACACTCTTCTTTCTGGAGGGTCAGGCTGACCCTGTACTGACTTTGTGCTGACTTGGTACTTTAGGAAACCCAGAGATGCCTGCATGTTCCTTAACATGCCTGTGCTTCAGACAGTAGAGAGGCCCAACTCAAGAAAATGGCTGTGAACTTCAGAAAGGTGGCCCTACACTGAAGGGTTGGTTTTCTCATATGTCAAATTCAAAGTGTTGTTTTTGACCTTTAAAGCCAGTTTGGTGTAGTGGTTTAGTGCGCAGACCCGAATCTGGGAGAACTGGGTTTGATTCCCCAGTCCTCCACTTGCAGCTGCTGGTCAGAGCTGTTCTCTCAAGGACAGTTTTGGAAAGAGCTCTCTCAGCCCTGCCTACCTCACAGGGTATCTGTTGGGGGGGGGAAGGAGTTTGTAAGCCACTCTGAGACTCCTTCGGGTAGTGAAAGGTGGGGTATAAATCTAATCTCCTCTTCTGCTCCTTCTGCTTCTTCTTCTTGCCTTGGGACTGGGGTATCTGAAGGACTGTTTTCTCCCATATGTTCCTGCCTGGGAATGTTCCTCCTGGCTCTCCCATCAATCAAAGAAGCCCATTTGGCTGGGTACACAAGAGAGGGGCTTTTCATCTCCTGCGTCTGTCTGTCTGTCTGTCCTTTCCACCACATGGACAAACTGCTAAAATCCTGTGTGGAAAGTTATCAGATACAAAGACTGTAAACAACATTTCTTACCTTTAAAAGGGAATGTTTAATACATTTAAAACAAAAAAAACAAAAACCTGTAACACTATGAGGTAAATTGGGGGTGATTTTGCATCTGTGAAGAAAGTAAAGCTATAAAGTATACAGGCCTCTGGGCAGCCAGCCAAGCGCCAGAGTCAATGCTTTTTTACTGTTACCAAGGGAAAGGTTTTCTTTCTACTGTTTTCAGTGAGTGTGTCCCATATTTACACGGGACAGAGAGATATGAAGAGTCATTTCTGACTGCTCGAGTTTATGATTGGTCCATTAATGAACAATGCAACCTGTTTCATTGCCCTTTAGCTTACAAATAGTGAGTTGATGAGCTGAGTAAGCTTTGATTAATTGAAGGTGTGAAGAAATGCACTTTTTCTTTGAAGGTTTGAACTGATCAAAACCTTCACTCTGAGTTTTTAAAGTTTTTATCTCTGGGCAGAGAACAGGCAGGAGGAGGGAAGTCAGTTAAATTGCTTTCCAACCTCACCTCAGCCATATCTTTAGAAATACTAATAGGTCTAGCAAGAGACAATGGGATGGTTAGAAAAATTCCTCCAAGAAGGGAACAGAGATTTGGAGGTAATGAGTGCTAGAAGGACTTCAGGAAGAAACTTCTGGAGACTTCAAGAAAAGCTTCTTTGACCCAGCCTAGCCTGTCAGTGGGTGGAGAAAGAGAAACAGTAAAACTCCTGGGAGCAAGGAAGAGGAGGAGGAGGAGGACAAGGACGAGGAGGAGGATGAGGAGATTGGATTTATACCCTGCCCTTCACTACCTGAAGGAGTCTCAGAGTGGCTTACAATCTCTACCCCACAACAGACACCCTGTGGGGTAGGTGGCACTCAGAGCTCTTTCAAGAACTGCTCTTGAGAGAACAGCTCTGAAAGATCTTACAACTGACCCACAGTCACAACAGCAGCTGCATGTGGAGGAATAGGGAATCAAACCCTAAAAGGTCAGCCTCAGCCTGGAAAGAGTCAGTCAGGGTGTCTGAATTTTATAGTTGACTGATAGAGGCAACTGAAAGAGCTGAAGAAGAGGACAGGAGAGGAACAGCTCTCTGAAGGAAGAAGTCTGTGATTTGGCTGGAGGAACTGAGAGGAAGGAGGATGCTGGGAGGAAGAGGAGCCTGAGAGGGACAGCTGAGGAAGTGGTGGCATCTTCCATGAACATCACCTTGGTGTCCTCATTCCACCACCTTCAGTGAGCAGTCCTGACCACAAGGACATCTATAGCTTCACACACATGCCAGTTAGGGTATGACATAGAGTGTTGGACTGGATGAGGCACTGGCCTGATCCAACATGGCTGCTCTTATGTTCTTAGGGTTGACGTCCCCCCAGGCCACCGTGGGCGATAGGGATAGTGTTGCCAATTCCAGGTTGGGAAACTCCTGGAGATTTGGGGGTGGAGCCTAGGGAGCCTAGGGACCTTAATGGGGCATAATGCCATAGAATCCACCCTCCAAAGCATCCATTTTCTCCAGGGTAACCGATCTCTGTAGTTGAGCTGTGTAGATGAGCTGTGATTCCTGGGGATCACCAGGTCCTACCTGAAGGCTGGCACTCCTAATGCCAGAGCCTTCAGCTTTCTGGACGACCTCACATCTGACTTGATCTCAGGAAAGCCTACACCATCATAACTGTGTTGAATATAAAGCACTACATGGTCTCTGTGTGGTAGTTCCAGTTCACAGTGCTTGCCAGTCTGTTCTTCAGCACTGTCACTACATTCTAGTAATTCCCTTTTTGGTTTAGCTAGTTGAATACCAAAGCAGCTCTGCAAAACAGCAGAGCTCCAGCCATTTTCCTTTCCACCACATTGAAGGGGTTGTGGCTCAGTGGTAGAGCATCTGCTTGGCGTGCAAAAAGTCCCAGGCTCAATCCCCAGCATCTCCAGCTAAAAGATCTGGCAGTAGGTGATGTGAAAGACCTCTGCCTGAGACCTTGGAGAGCCACTGCCAGTCTGAGAAGTCAATACTGACTTTGGTGGACCAAGGCTGCGGTCACACGGACCATTTGGTGTGAAAGGGAAGCAAGCCTCTTTCGCCCAGTGGAAATTGAACTGGTGTTGCAAGATCACACATCCTTTGTAGCTGTGGGCTCAGTCTGTCACTGTCCGATTAAAGGCACACTTGGGGGGGGGGGTTGCTTTTTGTTTCCCATGTGCATAAATCATAGAATCGTAGAATGTTAGAGTTGGAAGAGACCTTGCAGGTCATCTAGTGCCACCCCCTGCACAGGCTTTGAATTAGTAGAGATGTCAAGTTCTCCAAAAAGTCAGTCAAACACCAGGTTTCATAAAGAAGATAGCGTTTATTGAAAGCTGTTCATAGAGATACATTAGCAATGCTTTGTCAGTGAGGCCAAGAGCTTCCTGAAACCCCCAGTTATACTTCGTTCAAAATGCCCCCCCCAACCTACCCACCAATTGCCACTAAGGCGCACACAGAAAAAGTGGCTTCAGCCGTAAATAACAGATGACCAGAATATCCCTGACAGATAAAAAGAGAGCCTGGGACCCAAGGCCATCTGCCGAGATAACATTCTCCCTAGTCATAGCAAATCTGGGTCGGGAGTTGTCTCCCAGACAACCTGTACTACTCCCCACATTCCAGAAAGTGAGAAACGCCAGTCCTTCCCCCCCTCCATCCACCTTATGGCAGGATTACCTGACAAGAGATCAGGAGTATAGCCGAAAGATAGCCCTACAACATACCCAAAAGATGGTCATCCAGCCTCCGCTTGAAAACATCCAGTGAAGGAGCATCCACCACCTCCTGAGGCAGGCTGTTCCACTGCTCAACCACTCTTACAGTTAGGAAGTTTCTCCTGATATTAAGCCGGTAACGACTCCCTTGTAATTTCCACCCACTAGATCTAGTCTTGCAATCTGGAGCAAGAGAGAATAGATCTGATCCATCTTCTACATGACAGCTCTTCAAATATTTGAATTGCACCTCCATACTGAGGGTTCCCCATGGAGTATGCGATTATGCGTATTCTGCTAAGCAAGAGGAAAAAATGGCACTGAGTCAGGATGGAATGAGGCAAGAGAGCATCCTGATGGCAAGAGAGCATGTTTGAGTGAGCAGACAGGAGGAAATCCATCTGTAGCCCATTGGCAAGCATTAGGACCGGTGTCTTTTAACTCCACTTCTGTGTCAGAGCAGCACAGGGTGCCGACGACTGTGGGACCTTTCCCAGATGTTGCAGTTTGATCATGCTCTTTAGATCCGTCAGGCATCCGCAGCTCAATTGGATCTAAAGGCACGTCCGACTGCAGCCCAAGAGTCTGATCCAGTGTAAGGAAGTTTCATGTGTTCATATTCAAGTAGGAAGCATCCATCAGGACTTACGATTGCTTTTAGTATTAAAGGGGGTCTAGCACTGCTACCACAAACATATCTTAGTGTGTACTTGTCAGAAATAAACCAAGATTTTGCATAATCCAGGCATACAGAACCCTGATGCAAGCTTACTATCTTAATAAACAGATCTGAGGAAGTGGTAAGGGAAGAGAGTCGGGAAAGGAGGAGCCTAAATTTAAAGACTGTTTCTAATTGGAAAAGACTTGATGATAATCAGGCCTTGAGTTGCTTCTTAAAGAGGAGGAGGAGGAGGAGGAGGAGGAGGAGGAGGAGGAGAAGAAGAAGAAGAAGAAGAAGAAGAAGAAGAAGAAGAAGAAGAAGAAGAAGAAGAAGAAGAAGAAGAAGAAGAAGAAGAAGAAGAAGAAGAAGAAGAAGAAGAAGAAGAAGAAGAAGAAGAAGAAGAGGAGGAGGAGGAGGAGGAGGAGGAGGAGGAGATTGGATTTATACCCTGCCCCTCACTACCCAAAGGAGTCTCAGAGTGGCTTACAATCCCCTTCCCCTCCCCTGTGAGGTAGGTGGGGCTGAAAGAGAACTTTCAAGAACTGCTCCTGAGAGAACAGCTCAGAAAGAACTTGTAACTGACACAAGGTCGCTCCACCAGCTGCATGTGGAAGACTGGGGAATCAAAAACCATTATCTCAGACTAGGGAGCAAAGCCCGTGGTGGAGGAAGACAACGGGCCCTAGAAAGGAAGGGAGGGAGGGAGGAAGAGGGGGAGAGTGAAAGAAAGAAGGAGAGAGGAAGAAAGGAAAAGGGGGAAAGGAAGGGAAGAGGGGCGGAACGGGCTTCTCTGGGCCTACTGGGCCCATAGAAGGCCCAGAGGATGGTGTGTGTGGGGGCAGAAGGGGCTTCTCTGGCCTATTGGGCCCATAGAAGGCCCAGAGGATGGTGTGGGGGGAAGGGCTTCTCTGGCCTACTGGGCCCATAGAAGGCCCAGAGGATGGTGTGTGTGGGGGCAGAAGGGGCTTCTCTGGCCTATTGGGCCCATAGAAGGCCCAGAGGATGGTGTGTGGGGGGAAGGGGCTTCTCTGGCCTACTGGGCCCATAGAAGGCCCAGAGGAGGGGGGGGGCAGAAGGGGTTTCTCTCACCTGCCTCGGCCTTGAAGGCCTGTCCCTGCGCTCTCTCTGCAGATAGTCCTCTCCCATCAGAGGACCAGAGCAGACTGAGCCAAAGATACTGGCCAGGGCTGACGTGGGCGGGACTCCGCCAAGCAGCCAGTCAGCCCCAGCCAGCATCTTCTGACTGCCAGTTCTTGTGCCGAATCAATTATGGCGACCATAGAATGTTGTGGAACCAAAATTCAAATATATATAAGGACAGATTACAGTCCACGCTCTTAAGCATTACACCAAACTGGCTGTCAGTATAAAGGACCAGGGTGCATGAATAGCTGGAGGTAAGGTGTTCCAAAGGAAGTGACATTAAAGAAATCACACTGGGGCACGTGCCAACCCATGCAAGCTAAGGTGTAAGATCAATATGAAGATAAGTAGAATAAATGGCTTCTAATTATGCCTAAAAGCAGCCTCAAAGACAAGCCCTTTCCAGGGTCTTTGAATTAGCAGAGATCAAGATTTTGAAGCAATTGCTGGTTTTATCCAGTTCTTAGTAGCCGTTTCTGAACTCCAAAGTTAGTAGCCATTTCCGAACTCTAAAGTTAAGCAATTGTTTACAATTTGTTCTATCAGGAAAACAAGTACTAAATGCTTATCGGACTAGCAACTAAGGTCCGGCTGCTCTTCCTTTTTGACCCAACAGTATTTGGGATGCTTGTTTTGAGCTGTACAAACACTGCCTCGGCAGGGCTGTCATCACACTACCCTTAAATGCAAACAAACAACTAAATAAAACATAATGAGAACTAGCGAGGAGAGTGCATTTAAAAATTAAATATGACAAAAAGCAAGCATCAAGGAACCCTGCAGGAAAGCTGCTCAGTGGGAAAAAATAAAAGTCCTAATAGGTCAGAGGAAATGCAGATCACTAGAGGTCAGTTTAGGAGGCCTAAGAGACAAACTAAATGTTTCCATAGCCACGGGTCCAACCCATAACATCTAGTTTGGCCCTAAGTTAAGGGTACTTACAGAGTCATCCCTGCCCCACTCCATCCACCCCTTTGTCAGGGACAGCGCATCTGTTTTGTTGGGAGAAAGAACCAGGTTCAGTTCCTGGTCTCTCTAGTGACATGGGCTGAGGTGGCAGTCAGTTTGGTGTAGTGGTTAAGAGTGGTAGGCTCTAATCTGGAGAACAGGATTTGGTTCCCCACTCCCTCCACATGCAGCTGCCAGGTGACCTGGGGTTAGTCACAAGTTATCTCAGAGCTGTTCTCTCAAGAGCTGTTCTCTCAAGATCTCTTTCCCTTTTGACCCAACAGTATTCAGAGATCTCTCAGCCCCACTTACCTCACAGGGTGTCTGCAGTGGGGAGAGAAAGGGAAGGAGATTGCAAGCCACTCTGAGACTCTGAGGAAAGGGCAAGGTATAAATCCAATCTCCTCCTTCTCCTCCTCCTCCTCCTGCTCTTCTTCTTCTTCTTCTTCTCCTCTCCTCCTCCTCTTCTTCTCCTTCTCCTTCTCCTCCTCCTCCTCCTCCTCCTCCTCCTCCTCATGTTGTTGGAGGAGAGTTCAACAGATACTGTAGACCAACCAAAATACAAATCAGTGGGTTCTAGATCAAGCCAAGCCTGAACTCTCCCTAGAAGCTAAAATGACTAAACTGAGGCTATCATACCTGTGTTATGAAAAGACAAGACTCACTGGAAAAGACAATAATGCTAGAACAAGAGGAAGTCACAACATGAGATGTATTGACACAGTAAAGGAAGCCATGGCCTTCAGTTTGCAGGAGCTATTAATGATAGGACATTTTGGCAGTCATGGATTCATAGGGTTGCCATAAGTCAGAAGTGACTTGAGGGCACCTCACACACACACACACGGCAGTCACTGAGAAATGCCTCTGTTGAAGTCATTAGAGAGCCACAGGTAGTCGCAGTAAACAATATGGGACTCGATGAGCCAATAGTCTGAATCAGCACGGCAGCTTTGTAAGATCACATATATAGTGCAAGAGCAGGACCAACATGGTAACAAAGCCCTTGGAATGGGTATGTGTCAGTGATTAATCAAGCTGAGCAAGAAATATCCTCCATCAGCTATCTGACATACATTCGAGCGGCAGCTGCGTGTACATTCATTACACACGCCTTACATTGTACTGCAGTCTGTATCAGTGGACATCTAAAGGGAATTCCAGGACTACAAACTAAAAGCACCTACAAGATGCTGCAAGATACTGAGCTACCTGATATTGTTAAATGATCATGATTATTGAAAAACTAGCACAGAGGCAGAACAGATGAATCCATAATTTTCTGCAAACTCATTAGGCTGCTTAACATATGCTTGCTCATCCCCCCCTTGATGGTAGCAATCAATAAGTTGCATTGGTGGATGAGCAGTCTCCAAGACAGACCTTTCACATTGTGGCAGATTCAATGCTTTTCAGATCAAAGAGTGCAGCTGAGAATCACAAATTGCTGGCTTGTAAGCAAGGCATCTTTAGATGTATATCAGCTCAACTGACAACCAGTGTTCCCTCTAAGCCATGTCATCTTGTGAGTAGAAATTCTACTACATGAGCTGAAAGATCTACTTCTTTAAAGTTGTGAGCAGGCCTACATCTGTGTGTGTGTGTGTGTTTCAGTTCACAAACATACAAAACATACAAACATGAAATATAAACTACTATGTGTATTACAAATCATATATGGAACTTATCACTGACTAGGAATAAGGCCTGTTGTGGAAATAAATACAACAAGCTCTAGAAAGAGGCTCTGGGTGGTTGCCCTGGCCTTGGGCATTCAATGTCAATTTGCTGTGGTGACCTCAGCAGTGTATAATGACAGAGCCAATTGTTTTCTCCAGAGGAACTGATCTGTACCATCTGAAGAGCAGCTATAATTCTGAGTGATCTCCAGCCCTCACCTGGATATTGGCAGCAGTGGGTCCCCAGGAGGAAATGGCTGGTTTGGAGGGTAGAGCCTATGGCATTGTATGTGTTTGAGGTCCTACCCCTCCTCAAACCCCACCCTCTCCAGTCTCCACCCCTCAGATCTCCAGGAATTTCCCAACCTGGAGCTGGCAACCCTATCTCCTTCCCAGCCAACCATCTACCTACCATTATCTGCCCCTTTGACTTCAGGTTTCCATCTCCTCCCCTCCCTCCTGGAGAGCAGTTGTAATTCTGAGTGATCTCCAGCCCTCACCTGGAGATTGGCAACAATGGTTCCCCAGGAGGAAATAGCTGGTTTGGAGGGTGGAGTCTATGGCATTGTAGCTGACTGAGGTCCCACCCCTCCTCAAAGCTAGTCCCACAGGAGCCAAGCAGGAGAAGTGACTTTGTCAGGAGAGACATGGCAGTTTGGCAGTTTATTCTGTGAGAGAAGAGTTTCCAGGCTGGCAATGGGCAGGGGAGAGGATTGGCCAGTACCCAGCCAATGGCATGTGAGTACTCTTGAGTGACAGCTGATGGGCCAATGGCTGATGGACCACACTGCACAGCCAATGGGAGAGCTGAAACTGGCCAGTACGTAAGGGAGTTATATATATAGGATAAGATTTCTTTAGCTGATGTCACCCTGTTGAAACACACATGTTCCTACCACTATTTCATTTAGAAGTCATCATTCCATTATCCAATTTGTTCAGAGTCTTTAGCATGGGAACACTACTCCTTCTAAGTATGCTGACAATATATATTTAACTTGCATTAAAAATTAAAGAAAATTTTAACCAGGCTTTGCCCAATTTAATTACAAACTGAAAGTTACTCCAGAACCTGCATTATTATTCACACTCTGTATATTATTCACACTCCGTGTATATATTCACGCTCTGTGTAAATGGCATTCAATGGCACTGCTGAGAACTACAAAACTGGCTGACAGCCCCATCACCGAAATCTTTTACTTGTGTAATAGAAGTGAGAATACACACACACATACAATCTATCCCTGTATCTTTACACAGATCATGAGATCATGTAACACTGCACTACAGTGTTACTCTTCTGCAAAACCCATTATCACCTAAAAAGGCTCCTCTGAAAAGAAATAAACCTATTCCTAGCATTCAGTGTTCTGGCCAGTGGAGAATGCAAAGACATTAGAAAGGATGAGAATCGCTCGGCACATTATTAACTTTTATTTTATGAAGCATTCTAATATTGAAACCTTTTTTGACTACCAGATGTGTGCTGTTCTATGCATCTCTCTCTACACTGAGGTCTGGAACTCTGTGCTAGCGCACCCTAGCCAGCTTGGTGCATTGGTTAGGAGCATGAACTCTAATATGGGAGAACTGGATTTGATTCCCCACTCCTCCACATGCAGCTGCTGGGTGACCTTGGGTCCATCACAGTTCTTTCACAGCCATTCCTCTTAAGAGCAGTTCTCTCAGAGCTCTCTCAGCCCCACCTACCTCACAGGATGTCTGTTGTGGGGAGAGGAAGGGAAGGAGATTGTAAGGCACTCTGAGACTCCGAGTGAAGGGCGGGGTATAAATCCAATCTCTTCTTCTTCTTCACACAGACACAGCCAGTTTCTGCACCTACTGTCAAATTATCACGATTGAAAGAGCAGCAATGAATATTTAACAAAATATGCACCTCTTCTTAACTATTCTACAAGGAGTTACAACAACTTTATATACGGCTTTTATGATATTATTTTATTGATTTCTGTAGGTTTTTAAGCTAACCAACAAAACACTCTCTATCCTTTTGGCCCTGCCATTTCATTTAATAAAAAGGCTAGTAAGCAAGCTAGGAAAGGGTAAAATACTCTTCCCACCCCCAAAAAAACAGCTACTGCAAAATAGACAGAAAAGAAAGCTGGAAAGCTAACAGGTTAAAAAGAGAAAGAGAAGCCCTGGCAGTCATGGGAATGATCCATATAGAAGGTGAGCTATGGGACGTATCATTGCTCAAAGAACTACTGCAAATCCTGCTATATAGAGGTGATGGTCTCAGAGATACCTTTAATATACATAATCTTCTCCTTAATCTGCAGATCAAGTATATAGGTAGCTTGTTGGTTCATGGAGAGGAATATATTACACTTAAAGTCAACGAGGATGGGGGGGTGAGCCAAATGCACCCTGTCGGAACTTAAGTCCCGGTTGGGGCTTGAAAACTCTGGCTTGAAAGCCCTGCAGGCACTCCCTTCCCCTATGAATTAACCACTGGGGGCAGTCAGAGGAAGCATGCCTTTCAAGGTACTGAATGCTTTACACTCAGATGGAGTCCAATGGTTGCCCCGTGGGCAAAAGAGAGGCTGGACCCTCTTCCTGCTTCCTGATTCATACTGGAGATTCAAAGTCAAACCTCCTCTCTCTCCCTCTCTCTCAAACACACACACACAGAGAACTCCCTCAAATTGTTGCTTCCTGCTAGAGAGTCAAAGCCAAGCCTCGCTTCTCTCTCTCTCTCTCTGTCACCACACACACCTCCCTCAAATCACTGTTTCCTGCCAGAGGTTCAAAGACAAGCCTCCCTTCTCTCTTTCTCTCTCAAACACACACCTCTCCCTCAAATTGCTGCTTCCAGATGGAGATTCAAAGACAAGCCTCCCTTCTCTCTCTCTCTCTCTCTCTCTCTCACTACACACACACACACACCCCTCCCTCAAATCACTGCTTCCTGCCAGAGATTTAAAGACAAGCCTCCTTTCTCTCTCAAATACATACAAACACACCCCTCTCTCAAATCACTGCTTCCTGCCAGAGATTCAAAAACAAGCCTCCCTTCGCTCTCAAATACACACACACACCCCTCCTTCAAATCACTGCTTCCTGCAGGAGATTCAAAGACAAGACTCCCCCCCCTCACCACACACACACACACCCCTCCCTCAAATCGCTGCTTCCTGCTGGAGATTCAAAGACAAACCTCCCTTCCCTTCAAACCCTGAGCTGGCTGTGGACTTCAGACTCATCCAGAATGGACTGTCCGGTTGAGGGGGAGGCCACCCACTCCTCATCCTCAGGCCTGCGCTGGAATGAAAATCCCTGTGCTGAGGTCTGGAACACTGCACTAGTACACCCTAGCGCACATTAGCGGGAACCCTGACAATGACCCAATACCAGGCACACCCTGGCAGGACTCAAGCAGGTTCACTTCTGGAGGCATTAGACAGCAGTTGAACTTCGAGACAACAAGAGGGTAAAGGATCCAAGGCCAACTGTCTACCATCTGTAAGGTAAAGGTTCCCTTGCTCGGAAGCCAGTCGAATCCGACTCTAGGGTTGCGGTGCTCATCTCTGTTTCAAAGCCGAAGAGCCAGCGCTGTCCGAAGACATTTCTGTGGTCATGTGGCCGGCATGACTAAACACCAAGGTGCACGGAATGCTGTTACCTTCCCACTGAAGTGGTACCTATTTCTCTACTTGCAATTTCTTGCTTTCGAACTGCTAGGTTGGCAGGAGCTGGAACTAGAGATGGGCGCTCACTCCGTCATGCGGTACCCGGGTCTCGAACTGCTGAACTACCGACCTTCCACAGCCTGCAGTTCAGCATCTTAACCACTTGAGCCACCGCAGCTACCATCTGTAGGTGGGCAAAAAACAAGACCAAAAAGTGAAATATGGTTCGGAATATAGGAAAATGTCGAAGGTGGAGGCTGCCACAGTTCCAGGACACTGCCAAAGAATTCTTGGATTATTTTAATTATTCGGGTCACAGATTTGTATTTACGCTATTCGTGTATTCTACATTAGGGATGTGCAATGGAATAATTATTTTTTTTAATTCCATATCATAATTTAAGAAAGGGAAGGTCATTGGCTGTGAGAATTCTTGGAAATGTTGTCGTACTGTGAAGACACACCAGGTTCCATTTCTATTTTCATTAAGTTGACTGTCCTTTGTTTTCCATGCAGAGGAAACAGAGTTTCCTTAGAAAACATTTTTTTTCACCAAATGGTATCAATATATCAGGGAACCCAGTCTAGCCTCTCTTCTAAAGACTCCCCAAGTTTCAAATGAACTGGACAAAAGGGATACAATTTTTTTAAAAAAAACATTTTATTATAGGATATGTTTCACATAGTTAAAATTCCATCTTATAGATATCACATACCTTTTTTTCTTTCTCCTCACTCCCCCCAGTACAAGGCTTCCCGCAATGCTCTTACCCCTTATAAACTCTGGCCCCGTTCACACGGAGCATTTGCCCCGCTGAAGTCACGGGAGCCCTGCGAACTTTCCGTGCGCGTTCATACAAGCACATCTGGGAGACGTAGGGCTCCCGTGGCCAACCTGCGGCTTCCCTCCGAAAACGCGGGGTAAAAAACTAGTAGGTCCGAGGTACTAGTTTCTGGAAACCCCGGGACAAAGGCTGGCGTCTGATCGCGGGAGCGCCTTATCCCGTGGCTTCTGACGCCCGCCCATGTCCCTGAGGTTTCCGGATGTTGGCCCCGTTCACACGGAGCATTTGCCCCACTGAAGTCACGGGAGCCCTGCGAACTTTCCGTGCGCGTTCATACGAGCACATCTGGGAGGCGTAGGGCTCCCGTGGCCAACCTGCGGCTTCCCTCCGAAAACGCGGGGTAAAAAACTAGTAGGTCCGAGGTACTAGTTTCTGGAAACCCCGGGACAAAGGCTGGCGTCTGATCGCGGGAGCGCCTTATCCTGCGGCTTCTGACGCCCGCCCATGTCCCTGGGGTTTCCGGATGTTGTAAGTTTCCCTGGGATGCGCACCAATGCTGGACAGAGCATGCGCACACACAAGTCACCGACAGCGGCCCGCCCCCCAATGGCGCATGCGCACTTTGCACTTGCGTGGTGGTCTGCTGTGCTGCTGTTCTGCTACGCTGCAGCAGCGCAGTGTGATCACGGCGTGGAGCTCGTGCGTGGCAACCTGGCGGCCTGTGAGATCAGGCTACCGCGCCTTATTTAGCTCCGGGGCAAACTGCCACGCCTCCCCCGCGCATTTTCTGGCCCGTGTGATCGGGGCCTCTATTATCTAATTACCATTCACAAAATATGTCATTTCCATTAACAAATTATTTTCTCCTTAATAACTGTCAAAGCAAATCAATCTATTTTTAACATCCCAGTTTTTCTCAAGATAGTCTTTAAAATCTTTCCATTCTTCAAAAAATGCTTCATCTTCTTCGTTATTAAGCTTTCTTGTCATTTTGTCCATTTCAGCCATAAAAAGCATCTTCTTAATCCATTCCCATGTTTCAGGTATCTTTTCTTGTTTCCAGAATTGTGCGTAAGTCATTCTAGCTGTTGTGACCAAGTACCATAACAATGTTCTCTTGGTTACATTTAATTCTTCCAGTTTAAGACCTAGATTTGTGGATCTTTCTTAAAAGTACATTTCAAAATCTTCTGTATTTCATTATGAATCTCTGACCAATAACTCATGGCTTTATCACAAGTCCACCACCTATGGTAAAATGAGCCCTCTTTCTTTCTACATTTCCAACATTTGCTAGACATACTCTCATATATATTAGCAATTTTCTTTGGAGTCATATACCATCTATACATCATTTTATAACAATTCTCTTTGACATTAACACAAGTTGAAATTTTCATTGACTTTTTCCACAAACATTCCCATGATGCCATAGTTATTTCACTATTTACATTTACCGCCCATTTTATCATTTGTTCTAAAAGGGATACAATTTTTATAGCCCTTGAATAAGATGTCCCCAGCCATCCTCTCTGCATATCGGGAAATGGCACAAAAATGTCCGCCAGTTTTGGTTTTTTACCAGACCTTAGACTGTGAAAGTATACCCTGTTTGCCTGAGCCATTCCATTATCTGGGGATGCCCAAGTGCTAGGCATGCAGGAGGAAGCATTTGCTCGTGTATGTTTGCTTGTATATACTGGCAGACAAGCAAGGCAGATGCATGTCCACTGAAATAAAAATCTTATTCATTTCCCAATAAGACTAGGTTTAATTCATATACAAAAGAATCTAAGGCCTTTAACTGTATATCATCCTGTCTCCAGCTCCCACATTTTTTTCTTTTTTTGTACAGCTCTTTAGATTTACATCCTGGTCAGTAATGGGTTATCAAACAGACATGGGAATAAATATTCAGAACTTACCTTAATGCTTAACTACCATAACATTCATATATGGCCTCCCTGAGGTTTTTGCCATCCATTTTAACAACTGCTGGCCTTTATCTTTATCTTATTACAGGCCAGACCTCCCGCAACCGTTAAAGATCTGTACTGTAAGACTGTGACCACCATTTTAATGTATATGATAGTTTTAATATTTTAATTATTTTATTAATGAAATGCTGCTTTGTGTTGTTGGCATGTTGTCACCCACTTTGTGGGAAGGGCAGGCTATAAATATGAAAAAATTAATAAATAAACTCCTCAAACCCTCTCTTTTAAACACTATGGGCTACTTTGGTATTGTTAATCGAACTGCCACCAAGACCAAAGAGGCACTCTTTATTAGAGCTTGGTTCGGGGGTGGAGGGAAAAGATTGCACAGAAGTCAGATGGTTCAATTCAGGCCCAATGGCACCTGGGAGACCAACCTTCGTCAGACGTAATGAAGGCAGCTTTGACTTTCAAGAAGTTTATGCTCTGAATCTCTTGCGGGTCTCTAAGCTACCCTCTGAAACGACAGAATTCAAAATGAGTAGAGAAGTGAGCCAAGACCTCACATCTAGCCTGATTGTGGATAGCACAATCAAATAATCATGAGGGTGCCGTGTGTTGCTGAACAAGCACAGTGGTGCTGAATATAGGAAATGTTTTTCATAAAGACCTTCAAGCACAGCCAATGGCAGGTGCTCAAACTCCAGGCAGGGCAAAAAACAAACAAACATTGATTCAAGTAAGACAATCTCGTTTTAATGGAGAAAACCCAGACAGACTGACTGGAGCGCTTGGAAAAATGAAACTCAGCATGTTTCAGTTGACCCAATTATCCTTTGTTTAGGAAAGCACTGTCAGGGTTTCACAGTGCAGACTGTGTATCTGGAACCCACAAGAAGGTAGCGGGCCTTTGGCTTTTACAGCACGACTACAAACTGGTATTTATTTATTCATTGCATTTATATCCCACCCTATAGCATGATGAGCTCAGGGCGGCTCACAACTAAGATAAAGCAATAAATATACAATTAAAATCCATTAAGTAAAAACAAGATGGCGGCAGCAAATAAATAAATACCAGTCCAGAATAGCCTAATACACTTCTTGTAAGATGTTGGTAGGATAGTAGGCATCTGCAGGCCTACAACAGGCAGGGGAGGCTGAGATGGTAAAAAACATTTGCTACCTCAACTAAAGGCCTGGAGGAACAGCTCTGCTTTACAGGCCCTGAGGAATTGTCGCAAGTCTCACAGGGCCCTGATCTCAATTAGAAGCATGTTCCACCAGACGGGGGCCAGGGCAGAACAGGCCCTGGACCTGGTTGAGGCTAAGTGGACATCCTTCAGGCCAGGGACTACCAGTAGGTGTTGTTCAGCCGAGCACAAGGTTCTCTGGGGCATAGATGGGGAGAGATGGTCCCAAAGGTATGCTGGTCCCAGGCCAAGTAGGGCTTTAAAGGTCAACACCATAACATAACTACTTGACTGGTAGCCAGTGCAGCTGGTGTAGCACTGGCTAAATGCATGCCCACACAGACGATGCCGTCAGCAAGCACGCTGCTGCATTCTGCACCAGCTGGAGTTTCCAGGTCAGGTTCAAGGGCAGCCCCTGTGAAGTAGCTTACAGTAATCCAGCCTGTTGCATGGATCACTGTAGCTAAGAGACCCAGTTTGGTGTACTGCGCGGACTCCAATCTGGGAGAACTGGGTTTGATCCCCCACTCCTCCACTTGCAGCTGCTGGATGACCTTGGGCAAGCCATAGATGACACTGGGCTAGCTGGGGCCATCCAGGTCAGGGCAATCTATGCCTGTAATCACTATTGAGTCCCCTGACACTAAACCTCACAATTTAATTGAGAGCCAGTTTGGTGTAGTGGTTAAGTGTGCGGACTCTAATCTGGGAGAACCGGGTCTGATTCCCCACTTGTCCACTTGCACCTCCTGATGTGACCTTGGGCAAGCCATAGTTCTGCCAGAGCTGTTCTTGAAAAAGAGCAGTTTCTCTCAGAGCTCTCTCAGCCCCACCTACATCACAGGGTGTCCTTCGTGGGGAGGGGAAGGGTGACTCTGAGCGAAGGGTGGGGTATAAATTCAATCTCCTCCTCCTCCTCTTTTCTCCTCCTTCTCCTTCATTACACAGTTAATAAAGAAGTGCTTCGTTTTGTCCATCCCGAATCTATTGCCCATCAGCTTTATTGGGTTCTGATTTCTAGTATGAGGACATGTACAAAAACAGTGGAGAAATGGTCCAGTTCTGCATTCCAGACAAAGCAACTAAGAATCATAAATTAGTAGCGGTCTTAATGGCAAATTGTTACATTGCAACAAAATTCTCGCCTTCCAAATCATCTCCACCTACCTAAAAGCAAAGCCCTCTGAGGCACCCGCTGTTTTGAACAGTCCATGGCTACCTGCCCTGGAGTCCGACGGCTTTGGATTAAAAAGTGCAGAGTGTATTTAAGGCGGAAAGTACAGTTCAAGGGACTGAGGTTGGAAAGAGAAAAGAAGGAAAGTTTGCTGATGGGACATGAGAGGCCGCTGTTGGGGGAAGAGGCTGAGGGACACATGAAAGCGCACAAACTGTGGAGTCAGGGAATAGAACCGAGTGTTCGTTTTCCTTTTGATACGATGCTCTCGTTTCATCTGTGCTTCTTACAGAACGCTTGCATCTTATATTCAGGAAACTGAAATACCTTGAGAAAAAGGCCTGGGATTGGTCAGAGAGAGCATCACCCAGTCCCTCGTTGTTTCCTAATACCCTAACAGTCGGGTAAGAGAAATCAAGCAGGAACCTGCCTGGAACTTTATATGAACTATTGTCCGCATCTGTGAGGAAGGAGAGAGACGAACAGTGCCGAGAGCGAGACGCCTTTGGGTGATCCTGGATGCCTCACTTCCAGTGGAGGCCCAGGTGGCCCCTGTTGCCAGGTCTGCCTTTTATCATCTGCAGCAGGTCAGGCAACTTGTTCCCTATCTCTCCTCCTAGGACTTAGAAGAAGGAGGAGGAGGAGGAGATTGAATTTATACCCCACCCTTCACTCAGAGTCTCAGAGCAGCTTACAAACTCCTTTCCCTTCCCCTCCCCACGAAGGATACCCTGTGAGGTAGGTGGGGCTGAGAGAGCTCTGAGAGAAACTGCTCTTTTTCAAGAACAGCTCTGCCAGGACTATGGCTTGCCCAAGGTCATCCAGCAGGTGCAAGTGGAGGAGTGGGGAATCAGACCCGGTTCTCCCAGATTAGAGTCCGCACACTTAACCACTACACCAAACTGGCTCTCAAATTGTGAGTTTAGTGTCAGGGGACTCAGTAGTGATTACAGGCATAGATTGCCTTGACCTGGATGGCCCCGGCTAGCCCAGTGTCATCAGATCTCAGAAGCTAAGCAGTGTCAGTCCTGGTTAGTACTTGGATGGGAGACCACTGAGGAATATCAAGGTTGTGTTGTTGTACTGGCCCCAGTGGGTCTGGTGTGGGAGCAGGCAGAAGTTCCACAGGACAACCAGGCAGAAGTTACCAGGTAAGCACTCACAGTACAAGTTCACGCAGGAGAGTGGTCAAGAGGCAGTCCAAGGGTCAGTTATCTGAAAAGGGAGTCATCAGTCCAAGAGTCAGGGGTCCAGAAGTCAGGTGGTCCAGTGTTCAGTCCAGGTTCAGAGCAACAGAGGTTCCAGTCAGGAGACAAGGTGGGTGGTGATGCAGCCGTGGTACACCTTGCATCCACAAGGAGCAGCTTCCCCTTTCCTGGATTCATAGCTGACTTTCCATGGGCTGGTTAGCTGCTGCTAATTGTGGCATGCATCTCTGCAAGTACTCATCTGGCGACAGGTGTCTGCGATCCATCAAACACTCACTGTGATGGGCTCTGTGGTCTGATCTCCACTGACAGCACTGGTGCTCAAGGGGTGTTGGAGAAACACTGGGCCCGGCCTCCTCCCTCTCCTCTGTGTCTGATACCAGTAACTTGCTTGTAGTTGGAGGAGAGGGCAAATTGGTTACAGCCGGTGTTTGATCAAGAGCTTGCATCTCCTGTCCCTGAAGACTGATGGGATCTATTGCAGCTGGATGTTCCTCCCCTCCAGGAGGAGATATCATTATCAGGCTGATCACTCATCCAGTCAGGCTGGGTACAAGGGAGACATATGACAGATGTGGAGGCAGGCAATGGCAAACCACCTCTGATTGTCTGTTGCCTTGAAAAGGGGTCATCATACGTTGGCTGCAACTCGACAGCACTTTCCACCACCGCTAGCATAGACTGCTTTAAAAGAGCATTAGGCAGATTCATAGAGAGTGAGTTCATCAAAGGCTGCTAGCCAAATTGACTAGAGGGAGCTTCCATGTAGGCTGCGATCACATGCACCTTTGGATCCGACATAGGTGCGAATGCCTGATGGATCTAAAGGGAGCGATCAGACGGCAACATCTGGGAAGCATCCCACAGTCATCAGCAACCTGTGCTGCTCCACCGCAGAAGTGGAGTTAAAAGACACTGGGAAAAGTCCAGCTCTAACAGGTTCCAATGGGCCACGGACGGACTTTCCTCTGTCTGATCGTGCAAGCGCACACTTATGCCGTCAAGATGGTCTGATCATGCCATCCCAGCTTGGTGCCATTTTCCCCATTCTTTGCAGTATGTACATCATTGCATATTCCATAGGGGGCCCTCCGTGCAGAGGTGCAATTCCTCGTTTATACGCATGGGAAGCAAACAGCCCAAAAAACCCGACTCACATGCAGGTTCATCTGATCACACAGTGATGGGCTGAGCTCGCAGCTACAAAAAGGAGGTGTGATCTTGCAACTGCGTGCCAAATTCCTCTGGAGGAAATAGCCTTACTTCCCCTCCATTTCAACTGGTGCATGTGTCTGCAGCCACAGAGAGGCACTTTCTCAAAATGCAAAACTGGGGTACTTATTTTCTGGGGACCACTGCCAGAAGTTTGTGTCTATCCCTGGTGAATACAGACAGCTGAAACAAATTCATGACATGAGACAAGGAACAAACAAAATCACTGAAAAAAGCTATAACACTCTATCAACATAAATAACATTAGTCATTTCAAGGGGGGAAATATCAACTCCACCCCACAGTCATACCTGAACTGGCCTTGAACTTCTCCATTTATGTAAAACAAGTGGCAAGACTCATTCTCCATCCTATTTCTAATGCAAACAAATCTTGATAATATGATACCATCATCCCAGAAACATGCCTTCTTGATGCACCGGCTCCTGTCATTGACTTGGGACCATCTGAGACAAAAAGATGATGGCATACATAATGTCACATAACTTGGTCATTAAAATTTAAGAGGAAGAGAGCAGGGCCACAGGGAATGTATGCGGCAGGAGCTCATTATGGCTGTCAGCTTTAATGGGTCCTACAGAAATCTTTTTCAGGAGTGTGCTTTTGTTTTGCTCTCTAAAGATGTGAGTTCTCATCCCAGGAGCTGTGAAGTGTTAAACCGGAAAAGCTTCCATTTCCTGGAGACAACTCACTCTGTGACATGCAGACAGCACCCGCAGAAATAGTTAAGAAGCTGTCTTAAGAATCCACCATTCAGATTTCTGTGATTGTTCTACCAAACAAATGGAGAAAATGGCACAGTTACTAGAAGCCTGAACTCTCCCTAGAAGGTAAAATGAGCAAACTGAGGCTATTGTACTTTGGCCACATCATGAGAAGACAATCATGCTAGGAAAAGTTGAAGGCAGCGGGAAAGGAGGAAAACCCAACAGGAGTCTTAGAGATGGAATGTAAGACAGTACTTTTCTCCTCTCAGCCTCTCATCAGTACTGTTTCATTGCTTGTATGTCATCATTACTCTGACCTTGTGGTGTTTCCAGCTGCAGGACACTACGCTGGGAATCAACAGCTTTTAACTTGTTTTTCTCCTTTGCCTGCTTGCTTGGCCCGCATACACAAAATGTATTCATTGGCTTTACATAGTCTAAGGGGGTGTTTGAATTCACTATAAGTCAGGGGCCTCCATTATCCACGGCCATTCCTGACACAAGCTGTATACGTGTCTTTAGTTATATTTCACCAATAAACAGATTCTTCTTATGGAGCCCTGCATTGTGTGTCCTGACTAAGAGGCCTGAAATTGACCCAATCAAGGAAGCCATGGCCCTCTGTTACATAAGAACGTAAGAGAAGCCAATGTTGGATCAGGCCAATGACTGTCAGGATCGGACTTTTCCTCAGGCTGTCAATGCTTGTGTTTGTACCATGATCAGTCTTATGCCTCATGCTGCCAATGCTTAGTTTTGCTTTTGTAGACCCGCTTGCTTTGCCTGCTTGTTTAGTCCAGAGCCCATCTGCCTTGCACCTTTTCAAGTCCTCCCTGCCATTCCTGGGGGGGGGGGGCATGTGAATGAATGGAAGGAGTTTTGTAGCGGCTTCAGCGGCAATTATTCCTAAGCAGTCCCCACTGAGCCTGGGAGCCACAGCTGGGCTCAAGGCTGTGGGAGACAAGAGTCTTAAGATAGCTAGCTTGGTCTCATATTCTCTCATGACCTGTAGTAGCCTAGGTGCCTCTGTGTGATGTGTGCCTGAGGGTGGGTCCCTAACCCTTCTTCCCTTGTTCCATGCTATTGAGTGCCAGTTCTGGCAAAGGTGTTCACCAGTCAAGAAGCCATACTTTGCTAATAAACCAGCTAAAGGACTATTGCGTACTGAGTGGTTACTGCAGGACCTGACAATGGCCGATCCAGTCCAGCACTCTGTCACACAGTGGCCAAAAAATACCAGGTGCCATCAGGAGGTCCACCAGTGTAAGACTTGAGCAAGGGTATTAACAATATAAAGTTTTAGAGGTCATTAATTTACAGGGTCACCATCCATAAGTTTGAAGAGACTTGATGACATAGAACACACACAGTAGGTCCTCATAAAGGGTATTAGTTTTTGTGAGCATTTTGTGTGTGTGTGTGTGTGTGCTTGTGAGCCCAGAAGTCATGGTGACTTCTGGTGACCACTAGTGGGGCTAGGACATTTCATAGAGGTGGCTTGATTAACCTGCCTCTGCATCCCAGCCCTGGTGTTCCTTGGAGGTCCCCCTTCCAAGTGCTTGCCAAGTTGGCCCTGCTTAGCTTCTGAGATCTAATGAGATTGGGCTTGCCTGGGCTATCCAAGCCAGAGCCTGATAAAAGGTATTACATGGATCACGGGAGGTGGTCGTTCCGCTCTATTCTGCTATGGTCAGGCCTCACCTGGAGTCCTGTGTCCAGTTTTGGGCACCACACTTTAGGAAGAATGTTGACAAGCTTGAGCATGTACAGAAGAGGGCAACCAGGATGGTGAGAGGGTTGGAATCCAAGTCTTATGAGGAAAGGCTGAAAGAGTTGGGTATGTTTAGCCTGGGAAAGAGAAGGCTTAGAAGGGACATGATTGCAGTCTTCAAGGATTTGAAGGACTGTCATGTAAAAGATGGAGTAAATCTATTCTCTCTTGCTCCGGATTGCAAGACTAGATCCAATGGGTGGAAATTACAAGGGAGTCATTACCGGCTAGATATCAGGAGAAACTTTGTAACTGTACGAGTGGTTGAGCAGTGGAACAGCCTGCCTTGGGAGGTGGTGGATGCTCCTTCCCTGGATGTTTTCAAGTGGAGGCTGGATGACCATCTTTTGGGTATGTTGTAGGTACGTAGGGCTGTCTTTCGGCTATGCTCCTGCAGAGTGCAGGGGGTTGGACTAGATGACCTGCAAGGTCCCTTCCACTCTTAACATTCTATGATTCTATGGGTTGTGGCTTGTCTTTGGATTGTAACAGGTATAGCCACTGACAACACATCAGTGCTGCTGGTGATTGCTGCAAGTGAAGACTGAACAGTGAGCATCACTCAGAATTTTGCTGGAGTATACAGCGATGCTCTCTGCACCACAGACATTAAATCCAAGGCTGTGGTCACACATGCTAAATAATCTACTTACAATCCACTTCTGATGCACTTTCCAACTGGATTTTACTGTGTGGACTGGCAGAATCCAGTTGGAAAGTGCATGGAAAGTGGATTGAAAGTTTATTATTTACTGTGTGTGATCACAGCCTATGAAGATATAACATTTGAGTGGATCTACAGGATTCTTTCATGCTATATAGTGGCAGTGGAAACTGCTGTCAAGTCACAGCCAACTTATGGTGACCCTGTAGGGTTTTCAAGGCAAGAGACATTCAGTGGTGGTTTGCCAGTGCCTGCCTCTGTGTAGCAGCCCCGGACTTCCTTGGTGGTCTCCCATCCAAGTGCTTACCTAGGGCCAGCCCTGCTTAGTTTCTGAGATCTGACAACATCAGGCTAGTCGAGGCCATCCAGGTCAGGTCATGCTGTCCAATAAATCATAGCATCATAGAATGTGTAGAGTTGGAAGGGACCTTGCAGGTCATCTAGTCCAATCCCCTGCACTCTGCAGGAGCAAAGCCGAAAGATAGCCCTGCAACAAACCCGAAAGATGGTCGTCCAGTCTCTGCTTGAAAACATCCAGCAAAGGAGCATCCACCACCTCCCAAGGCAGGCTGTTCCACTGCTTACGGTCAGGAAGTTTCTCCCGATATTTAGCCGGTAATGACTCCCTTGTAATTTCCACCCATTAGATCTAGTCTTGCAATCTGGAGCAAGAGAGAATAGATCTGCTCCATCTTCTGCATGACAGCCCTTCACGTACTTGAAGACTTGCAATCATGTCCCCTCTAAGCCTTCTCTTTCCCAGGCTAAACAGACCCCAACTCTTTCAGCCTTTCCTCATAAGACTTGGATTCCAACCCTCTCACCATCCTGGTTGCCCTCTTCTGAACACGCTCGAGCTTGTCAACATCCTTCCTAAAATGTGGTTTCCAAAACTGGACACAGGACTCCAGGTGAGGCCTGATCATAGCAGAATAGAGTGGAACTACCACTAAATGACAGATTTCATCTCAAGTTTGTTAAAAATGGCGACTTTTTTGACCCTGACCCTTCATACATAAAGCTATTAAGTTACTATCAACAAAAGAAAAACTGATAACCTTGAACGGAGGACAGCACTCTCCTTCTACTATTGTTTAAAGACACACCCAAGAAAATTGGCCTATCTGTGCCCGCCTAGGACAGGTAAATCCTAGTCCCAGGACTTAAATCCAGCATCATTATCTCTGGACTGAAAGACAACATCCTACTCTACAAACCCACTTTGCAATTCTAGGCTGATAGGGACAACTTGACAAACACTCGGGGGATTGGGTATAAATGCTCTGCACATGATTACCAAAGCCTGCATCTGAAGCGACCACCATTTTCCCAAAAGTGACTTCATTAGAAGCAGAGACATAAATTTAAACCAACGTTGCAACACGGGGAAAATTACAGCCTGATACATTAGCAGTCCAATCGTGTGCGTGTTTTCTCGAAAGTGAGTCAGAGCAGTATAAATCTGTTGCCCATATAGTAACAGGCCGACTCCATCTGGATATTTCTTCTTAGGGAATTCAAAAGACCACTCCTTCAGGTTTGGCCGCAGAAACCTAAAACCCTGGCCGGTTCCGCATCTGGCACCTGCTCCACGTTTTCTCAGCACTGAGGAAAAGGCACAGCTCAAAACCACTTTCAAATACCCTGGGCCAATGCCATACTGACGGCAATGTCACCCCGAATGGCCATGAAACAGCCATAAATCCATGCAGAAGGTATCATAAAATCCAATGATCAAAGGAAGCGAAAGCGGCATGGAGTGTGGAAGCTACCATAAAACCCGATGATCAAAGGAAGTGACAGCAGCATGCAATGCAGAGGGGAATTTCTGTTCCAATGTGGGTTTGCTAAAGCAACAGAGGGAAAAACCAATGCAGAATCACCCTGAATCAAACCCTTGGTCCATCAACATCAGTATTGTCTACTCAGACCCCGGTCATACGGGCCAGATAACTCGGGGGGGGGAGGCAGGGTTATTTGTGGTGCTGCAATCAGAGCTGCCAGAATGCGATCCCACGTGTCGGCGGCATGCCACGGTTCCTTCCCTTCGCGCCTGTGCATCCAAGAGGGGCCGGAGGGAAAAGCCGCGTGCCGGCGCGATCACACCGAGGGAGTCCAGAGGCAGCCCATGGCAAACCATTTACTGGTACCTTGGAGGAGGTAGTTTTTTTTACTCTGCATCTTCGGCGGGAAGCTGCGGGTTGGCCGCGGGAGTGCTACGCCTCCCAGATGTTGCGGTGTGATCGCGCCCGGAAACTCCGCCATTCAATCGTGGCTCTCCCGCGGCAAATTCGGCATGTGACTGGGGCCTCAGATGGACTCTGCTAGCTCTGTTCCTGTAGCACCCAGAAAGAGGGGATGCTTCCCCCAAGACTTCTCCCCATATCCTGAACAGCTGCTGTATGGTAGGCGTCTCTATATCAGTCCATCGTTGAAGGTGCAGAAGAGGCACTAGTACGGGAAATGACAGTAACAGCTTCTGCTCTAAAGAGGGGAACCACCCAAGAAAGTGGAGGGGAAGAGATATCCCAGGGTTGGCAGTCTCCAGGTGGGACAAGTTATGAGAGATCACGGGAGAAGCTGATCAAATGAATACAAGCAACTGTGATATAGTTACTAAGAACTTGTTTCGTGTAAATTTCTATGCAATTCACTTATTACTTAAACCTTATAAAGATTTTTAACATTAATAGATACCAAAGAATTTTGCAGTGCATGTAATTCGTCTTTGATGAATAAAGTAAAAAAAAAAAAAAAGTAAGTTGTTGCCAAACAAACACAGGATTCTCATAGCATCCCTGACTGCTCCAGTTTGGTGTAGTGGTTAAGTGCGTGGACTCTAATCTGGGAGAACCGGGTTTGATTCCCCACTCCTCCACTTGCACCTGGCTGGATGACCTTGGGCAAGCCGTAGTTCTGATAAGAGCTGTTCTTGGAAAAGAGCAGTTTCTGCCAGAGCTCTCTCAGCCCCACCTACCTCACAGGGTGTCTGTTGTGTGGAGGGGAAGGGAAGGGAGTTTGTAAGCTGCTCTGAGACTCCTTTGGGTAGTGAAGGGCGGGGTATAAATCCAAACTACTACTACTACTACTACTACTCCCTCCTCCTCCTCCTCTTCTTCTTCTTCCTCCTACTGCCTGCAGCTCTTCCCTCCTAGCCATCAGAGATCCTCTAGAAATTCATCCTCCATGTTTCTATAAGGGCGTATTTCCAAATTACGCCGATCCCTTCAGTGATAGATACCCTTAAATGAACGTAGCGTCGCTTTTGCTTTGCTTCTGTCTGTGCTTGTCCTCTTTCTCAACCTTCTGCCACCTTTGAACCCCTCTCTGGCTTTCATCTTGACTGCACCATTTTTGGTAAATATTCTGTTGGAGGGGCTAGAACATTTTGCCCCCAGGCTCTGGAAAGCACAGCTACCCTTCCTCAGTGGTAACTATATCCCTCCAGCCTTCCTTATTCACTTTTAAAAACATGCCCTGCTAGCAATTCCTGTATTCGACCAGATTATGGGATGAAATCCATGCGAGTCCAGTTTGCTTTTAATATATATACACACACACACACATATATATCTCCTAAATTTTTATTTCAAACAAATTCTTCTCATGGCAGTTATCTATAACACCCCCAAAATTGGGCAAACATTCACCCCTCTCCCCAGATTACTGAACTGGGAGAAAGCAACCTGATCATCTATTTTCTTTTTCCCAGTATAAGAAGAAAACTGAGGGGATGGGGTTTTTCTCCTTGGGTCTTCCAAAGGGCGATTCCTAGTCTTTCTCCAGTAAATGCTTCTGCGTGTGAGCAGAACAATAGATGCCTCCAGAGAAAAATCCCAGCTCAATTAGGTGCTCAAAGATGCCAGTAAGGAACATTTTACAGCCTGTAGCACACAGTGAATGATGGCAGGCAGGAGGAAAGGGAACGTGTGATGGAGAAGGAAAGCCGGCTCCTCCCATCCCGCCCCACCACCCCCTGACCACGGCAAACCAGTTACCTGTTAGCGCTTCACACTCTAGGCACACCTTTCAAAGGCAAAACCCACGAAGTGACAAAATACATAAAGAAGTCAGCCATTTGAGAGAGAGAGAGCAAGAGAGAGAGCGCTAATGTGTCAGATTCTGACACTTTACATTCATTTGGCACAGGCAGCTAGCTGGAATAGCGGGCTCTGCTTCCCTTGCCTTGATATTATTAACCCTCTCTCTTGCTATCCTTTCTGTAATTTTACAATGTGCTAACTGACGGGGGCCACATATTGGACCATCCAATCATGGCCACGGGGGACGTTACTGACACCAGCACTTTATTTGATTTGCACTGTGATTCACTTCTGGGTGTTGTTTTTTGTAATTTATGGTGCTGTGTTGTATTTAACAAGCACTTATGTTTTAATATATTTTTAATCTTTTATTGTAAGCCACCCTGAGACTGCCTTGGCGGGAGGGCGGGATAAAAATCTAATAAATAGATAAATAGATAGATGATAGATAGATAGATAGATAGATAGAGTAGATAGACAGATAGATAGATAGATAGATAGATGATAGATGATTGATAGATAGATAGATAGATGATAGATAGACAGATAGATAGATAGATAGATAGATAGATAGATAGATAGATAGATAGATAGATAGATAGATGATAGTAGATAGATTGATAGATAGATGATAGATAGATGATAGATGATGATAGATAGATAGATAGATAGATAGATAGATAGATAGATAGATAGATAGACAGACAGACAGACAGACAGACAGACAGACAGACAGACAGACAGACAGACAGACAGACAGACAGACAGACAGACAGATAGATAGATAGATAGATAGATAGATAGATAGATAGATAGATAGATAGATGATAGATAGATAAATGCATTAACAGGAAAATGTGATCCCTGGGTTGCAGAGGCTCTGTTCCCCCTCGGGAGCCCCTAGGGAGCCCTAGAGAAGTTCAGCATAATGTAATCTGTATTTGACCCAACTTTGTTTTATTCTTTAATATTTCCAGTCATTTCCATTCTTCTAGTTATTACAGGTGTGCTGATTGTGTTTCTCTGTCCTTCTTTCCATATCGAAGGGTTTCAGGGTCAAATATATTTCCACTAGACTCCCTCGTTCTCCTGAAAATTAGGATGAGATACGTGGAAAGTCTCAGAGGGCAGCCATGTTAGCCTGCGGTAGAGCACCTAGGTTCGAGTCCTGCAGCAGATGAGAGACTAGGATTGCCAGGTCTTACCTGTGTCCCAGTGGGGGGCTCCAGCCCGGCTCCTGGAGTCTTTTGGTGTGCGTGCTCTGCGCATGCACCATGATGATATCACCCGGAAGTGTGGGGGATACTCTAGCATTTGGGTAAAAAAACTCTATGGTCACCATAGAGTTTTTACCCAAATGCTAGAGCATCCCCCACACAACATGCCTGGTGTGATGACATCATCTCCGGGTGACATCATTGTGCCTGGCAAGTTGGGAACGTTGGGGGTCTTCAGGGCAGGGCTCCCCCATCAGCCAGCTGGCCGGTGGTGGATTGGGACCCCCGAAAGCAGGTGAACCCCCACCTCCATGCGGGGGGTTGGGAACCCTATTAGGGACCCACAAGTTTTTCAGGGCATGAGCTTTTGAGAGTCAAAGCTCCCTTCGGCAGATCTTCATCAGTATCTGAGGGAGGAAACTTTGACTTGTGAAAGCTTATAGCCTGAAAATCTCGTGGGCCTCTAAGGTTCTATGGGACTCAAATTTCACTTTATTTGAGATGTGCACTCTTCCCCCATAGGATCTCACTACCAAATCTTTGGCAGACAGAGAAAAATTCTCCCTTCTCTAAAGGCAGTGAAAAGCACAACACATTTTCACCTCTAACCTTTCATTCCCTGGCCCCCAATCTAACTGAAAGGTAGTTCAGGGAGTGTAACACGCTCACCCAAGTGATCCCGCAGCCAAAGATAGAAGACAGGTTTCCTGTTTGGGACAATGAAGGACAAAACAGAGTTCCAGTTCTAAGTTCTTCCTTCTTTAATTTGGATGGCCTCCTTAGAAAATGCAGCCATTGGCCCCATGGATTCTTCCTGCCAAATTTCAAACCTGCAGGAGAAAGGACAGCCGTTCTATGCTTGTGTGTAAAGTGCCGCCAAGTGGCAGCTGACTTATGGTGACCCCATACATTTTTCAAGGCAAGTGATTAAGCAGAGGTGATCGGCCATTGCCTTCCCCTGCTAAAGCCTTCCTTGGTGGTCTCCCTTCCAATCTACCAACCTTGCTTGGCTTCTGATATCTGCTGAGATTGGCCTATACTATATCATTCCGCATCCCCCAGTGGTTCCAGAGACAACATAAAATTCTCATTGCACAAGGAGGCATTCAGCAAGCCAAGAAGGAAGGTAACAGAAGATACCCTGGCACCCTGAGCCGTTTAGCACTCCAAGAAACTGCTAAAAGCGCACGGCAGAGTAAACACAGCAGTACGCGTTGACAACCAAAGGAGCAGGCAACCTGACAGAGTAGGCATCAGAAGACACTGGAGGCAAGCACCAGGAGACATCCAAGAAGGCAGGTCAGGACAGCTGGTACTTGCAATCCCAAAGATATAGCAAATGCTGTCTCACATGCACAGCTTGGCCATACAGTAAGAACTGAAGTAGCAAAGTGTACAGGGGACTCATAAATATATAACTTCTCAGTGACAAAGTTCTCGAAACAAGCAGGAACATAAAGAAACCAAAACAAAACCATGACAAGATGACTGACACTCCTTCCCCTTCACCCCACCTGTCGCCTGAGACTTCATCAATCACATGAACACAGGAAGCTGCCATGTACTGAATCGAACCATCAGTCCATCAAAGTCAGTTTTGTCTACTCAGACTGGCAGTGGCTCTCCAGGGTCTCCAGCTGAGGTCTTTCATATCATCTATTCCTTTATAGCTGGCTATAACAGGGATTGAACCTGGGACCTTCTGCATGTCAAGCAAATGCTCTACCACTGAGCCATGGCCTACGCAGTCCTCTGGGAAGACATTTCCAAGGTGCTCCAATGCCCAAGGACCAATCATCTTTTCCAATTTCCCCCCCAACATTCCTCTTTTAAAATTCAGATCCATTACAATAACTATATTAAGAAGCAAGACGTATTCTAGTGGCATGCTGATTAGCTACAACAAGGTGGTACAACAACAAGGCATGCTGATTAGGTACAACAAGTAACAACAAAGTGGCCAACAATAAAAAAAGCATCTTTCCAGGTCTGGGTTGGAAAATACCTGGAGACTTTGGGGGTGGATCCAGGAGAGGGTGGGGTTTGGAGAGGGGCCTCAGCATGGTACAATGCCACAGAGTCCACCCATCAAAGCATTTTCTCCAGGGAAGCTGATCTCTGTTAGCTGGAGATGAGTTGTAAAAGCGGGAGATCCCCAGGCCCCACCTGGTGGCTGGCAACCCGATAAGCAGACCTTCTGCCCCAAATGTTGAAAAGTTACTTTAACTTCACTCCCTAATATCCTGGGGTTGGCTCCGCCTCCAGTGGCAGCCATTTTGTGATTGCACCCACTACCCTGTGTCAGAATTCCAAAGGTGCCCACAAGCTCAAAAGGGCTGGAGACTCCTGCAAAGAAACACATGCAATCTGGCATGCACAGAGCTATGCCAAACTGAATGAGAAGCTGCATGCACAAACAGGCACCGCACATCTACCATTTAGGGTTGCCAGCCCCAAGGTGGGAGCAGGGGGGGGTCCCCCAATTTCACGGGCTCCTGATGGCCACCGGCCAAGTGGCAGGGGGAAGCCCTGCCCCAACAGCCATGACCCAGCACAACACCCCCCCATGTGATGACATCATGCAGAAGTGATGTCATCACACCGGGGACATCGTGCGGTGACCCTTTGGTATTTGGGGCAAAACTCTATGGTCAGGGCTTTTTTGTAGAAAAAGCCCAGCAGGGACTCATTAGCATAACAGGCCGCACCCAACAGCAGAAACTCATTAGCATATTAGGCTACACCCCTGACACCAGAGTTCCCGCCCAGGATCGGCTTCCCTGGGTGCCCCACGGCTTTCAGGATGCATGGGGAACCCAAGGAAAGGAAGGCAATTTCTGGATCGGCTGGGGAGGGCAGTTTAAACTGCCTTCCCTCCCTGGATCGGCTTGGCTTCCCCAGCCACCCTGTGGCTTGCGAGGTGCCTGGGGAACCCAAGGGGGGGGGGAGGCTGTAGGTGTGGCCAACTCAGAAGCCAGCCAGAACTCTGTTCCTGGGCGTTTCTGCCCCAAAATAGCCCTGTCTATGGTAATCATAGAGTTTTGCCCAAAATACCAGAGCATTACCATGCAACATCCTCAGCATGATGATGTCACTTCCATGTGACATCATCACATCGGGAATGTTGCACATGGTGATGTCACCCTGCCCCCCCGATCCCGGAGAGCTCCGTCCCACTCCCCGCCAGTGAGAAGGTTAAGACTTGGCAACCCTACTACAGTTGTGTGCATGTGATCCGGTCAGAAAGTTGATGGTGGCAACACACAGGTGTTTGGAAGGAGAACGAGAAGCAAGATAACAGGATTTAAGGTGGTTGCTTGCTCCTTCCTTCTAACAGGTGGTCATTCCACACTTTCACTCAGTGCCCAGCTTAGGGTATCCAGGGTTGCCAGCTCCAGAGAGGGAAATTCCTGGAGATTTGGTGATGGAATCTGGGGAGGGCTGGGGAGGGACCTCAGTAGGGTATGATACCATCAAATCCACCCTCCAAAGCAGACATTTGCTTCAGGGGGAGAGATCTCTGTCACCTGGAGATCAGCTGTAATTCCAGGAGGTCTCCTGGCAACCCTACCAGCCCAGCTACAATATACAATATAGCCAGAGCCATGATCTTTGGACAGAACTCAATCCCTAAAGCTCTTTAAGATGATGAGCCTCTACATTGGGCTGGAGGCAGCCAGCTTTCTCACCCAAACTCACCAACTGGAGAGGGGCCACGACTCAGGAGCAGAGCATCGGCTTGGCACGTAGAAGGTCCCAGGTTCGGTCCCCGGCATCTCCAGCTGCAAGGACTAGGCAGTAGGTGACACGAAAGACATCTACCAAAGACCTTGGAGAGCCACCGCCAGTCAGAGTAATAGGGCTGACCTTGATGGACCGATGGTCTGATTCAGAATAAGGCTATTTATTTATCTGTCACATGACAGAACGTTGCGTGTGTTCAGCTCCCCTCCCTACTACAGCCACTGTTCAACATGGCTTTCGTACACGCGAGACTCAAGATTCTCAGTATATTCTTTTGTTAGGTAGGCAAAGAGGACCCTCTCCTTTCTTTTTACCAGCATAAAAGCTAGTTGGAGCTCACCCACAGTGTATCCTGCATATTTTTTTTAGTTTAGTAAAGGGCATCCACCCCGGCCCAGACTAGCCCAGTCAGAAGCCAAGCTGGGTCAGGCACCAAGAGAGGGCTGAGTCGCTATGCGGAGGCAGGCAGTGGCAAACCACCTCCAAACATCTCTTGATTTGAAAAACCTACGGGGTTCGCTGTAAGTCAGCTGCGACTCTGTAGCATTGTCCGCCACCACCAAAGAACAGCTCCTTTTGAAAGTACTTACAGTTAAAACTCTTTTTAAAGGAAAATAGAGATATTCAGGAGGACCAAACTGACACCTGATGAACTGTAGGTCATGACAGACATGATCATATTAGCGGCTCTGAGGACAACATGCAAGGAAAAGAATAGCTAAATAAATTGCACATATATTCTTTTGCGGAGATTTGTGGAAGAACGAATGGCTCTTCATGAGAGCCAGTTTGGTGTAGTGGTTAGGCGTGCGGACTCTAATTTGGGAGGACTGGGTTTGATTCCCTGCTCCTCCACATGCAGCTGCTGGTGTGATCTTGGGTCAGCCACAAGTTCTCTCAGAGCTGTTCTCTCAAGGGCAGTCCTCGAAAGAGCTCTCTCAGCCCCACCTGCCTCACAGGCTGTCTGTTGTGGGAAGGGGAAGGGAAAGGAGATTGTAAGCTGCTCTGAGACTCCAAGTCAATGGTAGGGTATAAATCCAATCTCCTCCTCCACCTCCTCTTCTTTTTCTTCTTCTTTTTCTTCATTTATAAACTTTTATCTCACAAACCTAAGAAACTGAACTGCCCCAGAGATGTCGGGGGCCTCATGAAACTGAATCAACACACCAAGAAGGAATATCTCCCGATCTTTGAAAAACTTTGGCTCTCAGACATCTTTAGCTATGTCACTAACCGATCTAAGCGAGGCCCTCTTTTCAATCATCCAGATGCTCTGGGCACTGCGACTTTTGAAACCGCAATTACTGTGCACAGAAGGATGAAATTCTTTGGAGCCGTGGAAAAACCTCTGTGCAGCCTATGATTCAGGGCAGCACCACATAAAGAGGCCTGCAAGACTGGCTGTTCACATTGTCAGTTTGAAACACATCATATCCACCTGGCTTTTCAAGCTTCAGGCTACACCTAGCAAGGGGAAAATGTATCCTAATAGGAGTGTACATTGAGCTTATGGAATGAAGTAAGAACTATACACATTTTCCGAATTCACTGCCTACCACTTTTAAGAAATGGGGACTGCACAGGCCAATAAATCACCCTTTGCGCAGTTCCACAGAGGCCGGTATAGACATTGGCAGCTTACTGAAAAATGGTCAGGGAGTAAGGAATTAAGCAGGGTTGACAACCTCCAGGGAGCAGCTAGAGATCTCCCGCTATTACAACTGCTCTCCAGGCAGCAGAGATCAGTTGACCTGGGATAATGGCCACTTTAGATGGTGGACTCTGTGGCTTTATGCCCCATTGAAGTCCCTCCCCTCCCCCAAACCCCGCCCACTTCAGACTCCACCAACCAAATCTTCAGGTATTTCCCATCCCGGAGCTGGGAACCCTAGAATTAAGAGACTTATCAACTGTCCACGTAGCACTCAGGGAATATCAATACAACAGACTTGATTTCAGTTTTATACCAGTTTAGTTCTCTCAGCTTCCTTGAAGGAATCCTAAGGATAGCAGTTTTGTCTCTTTCAGTCACCCCTTCCTCCTTAGTCAGGTCACACAACACAGGGCTTTATAAGAAGAATCTGTTTATTGGTGAATCATAACTAAAGACACATGTACAGCTTGTGTCAGGAATGGCCGTGGATAATGGAGGCCCCTGACTTATAGTGAATTCAAACAGCCCCCTAGACTGAGTGAAGCCAATGAATACAATTTGCGTGCACGGGCAAAGCAAGCAGGCAAAGGAAAAAAACAAGTTAAAAGCTGTTGATTCCCAGCGTAGTGACCTGCAGCTGGAGACACCACAAGATCAGAGCAATGATAACATGAAGCAGTAAAACAGTCCTGATGAGAGGCTGAGAGGAGGGAAGTACTCCCTTGCATTCCATCCCTATGACAGGGCTACCTGACACCTCACAGAGAGCACAGGTGTTGTTCCAGCAAAGACTAAAGGCTGGGGTTGCCAACCTCCAGGTGGGTGATAAGTAACAAAACAATGGAAAAACAGTGACTTATAAGTTGAAGGCAACAAAAACAGTTCAAAG
Source organism: Gekko gecko (assembly GCA_029375565.1). NCBI lineage: Eukaryota > Metazoa > Chordata > Lepidosauria > Squamata > Gekkonidae > Gekko > Gekko gecko. The sequence continues at coordinate 195,080,429 of JAPDNY010000004.1, forward strand.
ACTGCTTCAGGGGTAAGTTTATTATACACCCGGGTCTCTCACTTCAAATTTAGAAAACTATTTTAAATACATGTTTGAAAAAAGCTGTGACTTTGTGTGCAGCACCTGACAGACTGTGACCTGAAGAAGCCGAGGGAAACGAGTACCAACTGGGGTCCATTGTCGCGGGACTGTACATCAATGTATTGCCTTAATGTGCTGCTTTAATGTGAATGAATAATTGTCCACAAATTAGACCATTTTTGCAAGCCTTGTATAAATAGCTTTTTTTCTTTAAGAATAATTGGAAGAGTAATTCTTACTCATGAGTAAAATATCTACAGTGTAACAGTCTTTGAACTGTTTTTGTTGCCTACAACCTCCAGGTGGGAGCTGGAGATCTCCTGGAATTTCAACTGACCTCCAAACTACATAAATCACTCATTTATTTGTTTAAAACACTCATTGAACTTCTCCTGGAGAAAATGGCTGCTTTGGAAGGTGGACTGCAAGGCATCACACTCTATCGAGGTCCCTCCCCTCCCTAAACCCCGCCCTCCCAGGTTCCGCCCTCAAATCTCCAGGTATTTCCAAACCTAGGCTCGGTAACCCTCCTAAAGGCAGACTGAGGCCTTAATGATTATTTATTTATTTAGAGTGTTTTGATGCCACCTCTCCAGGAACCCACCAGAGGCAGTTCAGAAAATAATAAAAAGAAAGCATTAAAATATATTAATTCAGTTCCAGGTAAGGTTGCCAACTCCAGGTTGGGAAATCCTCAAAGATTTGGGGACGGAGCCGGGGGGAGGCAGGGTTCGGAAAGGGGAGACACCTCCGAGGGGTCTAATGCTGTAGAGTTCATCCTCCAAAAGCAGCCATTTTCTCCATGGGAACTGATAGGGTTGCCGGTTCTGAGTTTGGAAATTCCAGGAGATTTTGGGGGAAGAAGTCTGGGGAGGGTGGAAAGTGACTTCAGTGGGGTACAATGGCATCTTCTAAAGCAGCCATTTTCTCCAGGCAGATTTAGGAACACATCTATGTCATCTGGAGATTAGTTGTACCTGGAGGTTGGCAAATCTAAATCCAGCAGTAAATACCCAGCCCAACTGTTGGGATTCAAAATTCAGAGTCAATGGGTGCATTCCAAACACAAGAGCCACACTTACTAAAAAAAATATCTTTGCTAGGAAAAACAGAATAAAACATGGGAAAGGTACTTTGGATAAAAGAAATAAAAGTTTACATTAGGGTTCCCAAGTACTTACCACGTGGGAGCGGGAGACGCATGCTCTCCCTGTAACGCACCATGCCGTCGCAAAGAGGTGACGCCAGGTGACACTCTGGCAATGGGGCTGAAAACTCAATGGTACCATCAAGTTTCCAGCTGCATTGCCAGAGTGTTGCCTAGCGTCACTTCCTGGTGAAGGCATCGTGCGCACGTCTTTCCTTCCCCCGGGGATGGTCCTGCCAGGACGTATTCGTCCCCCGCCAAAATACGGTAAGTTCTTGGCAAGCCTAGTTTACATACTTGCAGCTACTCTATATATGCTAATGGCTACATGGCTAAAAACAGGGATGAGGGATGCGTTGTGGGAACTTCCTGTCTGCTTCACACAAAGAGCCATAAACATTGTGAATACATGAATGCTAGATCAAAGCATTTCTACAGACAAGGTGTTAGTTAACCAATACAAAGGTTACAGGTCACTACATTAGGATAAGCAACTCCCACAAACTTTCCCACAGTTGGATACATTACACAACGTAACATCCTGTTTGCTAACAAACAACATTTAACTCTATAATGGCTGGAATGTAAGCAACCTGCAATTCCAATACCAGCATAGAAACATAGATCATAAAACTAGGCTGCTTGACAGTTTAAAGGAATAGCTTCCAGACTGAAATAGTGCTTTAAAAGTCCCTTCATTAAATCCCTGTGAGCACAGAAATGTTTAGGCTTTGTGCCTAAAAGTTCCTTCTTGATTGTGACGGTGAAATGTTGGAACCCTCCGCAGGGAGAGTCGTCCATCTCCCCCTATGGTTGTTTTCCACCAGTAGGTGAAGGTGTTTCTTGATGTTTGTTTGACATATCCCCAGAAACTCTTATTGACCTGTATCCTAGGATCTGTCAGAAACTGAGCAGCATGTTTGCAGCCTGAGCAGCTTTGAGATCAGCATACTAGTACTATTTATTTATTTATTTATTTCATATTTTTTCATATTTTTCCTGGTTTTGTGATAGCACCATATGAGCATGAAAGCTCTTGCACTACTGTATAGAATATTTCCTGAGGAAGATCCGGTTTCTGAAATGTCATTATAAAATTCTTATACAAGGACTTTCTTATGGTTTGCTGGGATTTGTTTACTGTTGTTAGGTAGTGTTTATTGGTAGCAACCAGGGTCATTTCATAGAAAAAGAGGTGCAGGTGCTCATTAGCATAACTCATTAGCATAACTTATTTGCATATGCCACACACCCCTGATGTCACTGGAAGTGTGTCAGAATGCAACACCCACCACTCAGGCTCCACCCCTAGGGACTGTCTTTCCACTCTGGGGGCTGTCATTCCAGTCCCAGAGTAGCCTATCTGGGCCCAGGAGGAATGCTACACGTGCTGCTTTGTGCTCCTGCTGGGAGCTGGGGGCAGGGCTTGCCGCCGCCTGTGCTTCTAACTGCCAGAGCTCCGCTCCTGTGCGCTCCTTCTCCAAATGACCCCTGGTAGCAACATATAGGGGGGGGGAAATGTAGGTCTTGTTGACTACTTTGATTTGTGGGTCAGACTTTCATGACTGTTTTCTCAGTATCTGTTTCTATACAAGGTTGTGACTGTCCACATTTGTTCTGCATCCTAGGGTGACAGAGCTGACCTGGTCTCTTGGCGCTCCTCTGGGAAGCGTTTTGGATTATTCCTTCAGGGATGGTCCCAGGAGCTCAGTCTCCTTCCCCATCTATGTCTTCAACTTCTTCAATTGATTAGAAAGATATCAATGCTCTCAGGGGTCTTTTCGTAGAAGAACAGCTGCAGGAGCTCATTAGCATATGGTATGCTGATGAGCTATTAGGCTATTAGCATATGCCGGAAGTGATGTCAGAAGGGGAAGCAAAAGGGGGGGGAAGCATCTTCAAAAGCCTCCCCTTCCCTTCCCCAGCTGGCCTGGGTGGGGGAGCTAAGAGAGAAGGGGTTTAAAGTTTAAACTCCTTCTCATGAGAGTTGGGCCACAGAAGGAGGAAAGAGGGAAGGAGAGAGAGAGAGTAGAGAGAAGGAAAGAAGGAAGGAAAGAGGGAAAGAAAGAGAAGGAAAAGGGAGGGAAAGAAAGAGAGGGAAGAAGGAAGGAAACAGGGAAAGGAGGAAAAAAGAGAAAAGAAGAAGGTGGGAAGAAAGAAAGAAAGAAAGAAAGAAAGAAAGAAAGAAAGAAAGAAAGAAAGAAAGAAAGAAAGAAAGAAAGAAAGAAAGAAAGAAAGAAAGAAAGAAAGAAAGAAAGAAAGAAAGAAAGAAAGAGAGAAGAGAAGAATGAGGGAAAAAGGAAAAAGAAAGAAGGAAAGGAGGGAATGAAAGAAATTTGGCGGCAATTCAGCCCCATTATATCCTATGGGCCATTGAAGTCAATGATGAAAACATAGGGTATATTCTGGGGGCTGGAGGGGAGGGGGTTTGAGGAGAAGCTCCAAACTCACAGGATAGCTGTTGGAGCCTCTTCTCAAGATACCCACCAAGTGTCAAGAACATTGGACCAGGGGGTTCAATTCTATGGGCCCGCAAACAGGTTGCCCCCATTCCCTCCATGGAGGGAATAGGGGCAAACTGTTTAGGTTCTTGAATGTTCTTGAAACTTGGTGGGTATCTTGGGGAGAGGCTTCATTAGCTATCCTGTGAGTTTGGAGCCTCTCCCTCAAACCCCTTCCCCTCCAGCCCCCAGAATATACCCTATGTTTTCACCATTGACTTCAATGGCCCATAGAATATAATGGAGCTGAAATTGACATTCGGCTGCCTGAAAGACTCTCCAGGGCACCGGCTGGGGACGGGGCTTGGCTCCTGAGCTCCCGGAGCTGTGCTCCGGTGCGCTCCCCCAAAAGACCCCTGAGTGCTCTGGTCTATAACAATTAGTGGACAGGGATTCTAGCCACCTGGGCATGGATGTGGCTCAGTTTCCATGTACTAACCAGTTGAGTCTGGATATGGCTGATTTTCCAACCGAAGCCCAAACCCACACTAAAACAGCATGTGCGCAAGAAAGATATCTTCCTTCTACCATATCTTAGTCCCAGGAGTTTAAATACATCTTGGCAGTGACCCACACAACAGTATTAAGGGATCTGTGACTAAGTAGCAAGCTGCCTCCACAAGCATGTAAGAAGCACCGACATCCAGAGAATATGAAACCAAAAATAAAGTTTATTCATGGGTATAGCATAACTATCTAGGCAAGGAAATGAGCATATCTCAAGCAGTCTAAACAGGGCTATTTTGGGGCAGAAACACACAGGAACAGAGTTCCATCTGGCTCCCGAGTTGGCCATGCCCAGCAGGAACTCATTAGCATAATAGGCCACACCCAACAGCAGAAACTTATTAGGATTGGCTACATTAGGGGTGTGTGGCCTAACATGCAAAGGAGTTCCTGCTCCAAAAAAAGCCCTGGGTTTTGACAACAAGCAAGGTAAACAGAATAAGAAGCAAAAGTTGGGTGTGGCTGGATGACCACACTTCTGGTAACATGGGGGTTTGGCCTAATATGCTAATGAGCTGTGCTGTCAGGGGTGTGGCCTAATATGCTAATGAGTTTCTGCTTTTGGGTGTGGCCTATTATGCTAATGAGTTCCTGCTGGGCTTTTTCTACAAAAAAAGCCCTGAGTCTAAATAACATCAAGACTCACCAGCAAGACTCAATTACAGAAGTCCACTCTAAGCGATTCCTCAAAAACACTTTGGATGATCTCATTTTAAAGTCTAACGTACAAGTTGCCCTGACCTGGATGGCCACAGCTAGCCCGATCTCATCAGATTTCAGAAGCTAAGCAGGTTTGGCCCTGGTTACGATCTGGATGGGAGATGGTCAAAAAATGCCAGGGTTGCTCTGCAGAGGCAGGCAATGGCAAACCATCTCTGGACATCTCTTGTCTTGAAAAGCGGATGGGGTTGCCATCAGTCAGCAACGACCTGACGCAACATTATAGCATTGGAAAAAGTGCAGAGATATTATAGCATTGGAAAAAGTGCAGAGAAGGGCAACTAGAATGATAAAAGGGTTGGAATACCTTCCCTATGAAGAAAGGTTAAAACGCTTGGGGCTCTTCAGCTTGGAGAAACAACGGCTGAGGAGTGACATGATTGAGGTTTATAAGATTACAAATGGGATTGAGCAGGTTGAGAAAGAAGTACTTTTCTCCCTTTCTCACAAGACAAGAACTCGTGGGCACTCCATGAAATTGCTGAGCAGTCGGGTTAGAACAGATAAAAGGAAGTCCTTCTTCACCCAAAGAATGATTAACACATGGAATTCACTGTCACAGGAGGTGGTGGCAGCTACAAGCATGGACAGTTTCAAGAGGGAATTAGATAAACATCTGGAGCAGAAGTCCATCCGTGGCTATTAGCCACAGGGTATAGATGGGAATTCTCAGTCTGGGGCAGGTGATGCACTCTATTCTTGGTGCTGGAGGGGGCAGCAGTGGGAGGGCTTCTAGTGTCCTGGCCCCACTGCTGGACCTCCTGATAGCACGTGGTATTTTTGGCCGCTGTGTGACAGAGTGTTGGGCCATTGGCCTGATTCAACATTGGCTTCTCTTATGTTCTTATGTTCAAAGCACTTTGCACCACCAAGGTACAGGTTCAGCAGCAATGGTAAAAGGATCGAACCCTCTGCCATCCCGTGCTTTTACTCCAAGTCAGGAAGCACAATTTTCTGTGTCAACCCGACCGGTCTCATGCACTACCTTTCAGACTGGCAGTTTGACCTGATGGAGGCACGGTTCACAAATGGATCAAATGGGCCGGTTCACCCAACCACAGCTGTCAGGTTTTCCCCAACCCGTCCTATGATGATTCCCTACCGCATTAAAAAAGTACCAGGTGAAAGCTGTAGCAAACCCTGGAGAGCGCGTTGATCCTGCTTCCCGGAAGTGTGCACGCTAAAAGCTGCGCGAACAAGCTGCATTGATAATTGCTGCTGCGCCTATGTGCATAGGCGCATATCGCCAGAGTGAGAAAAAGCCACTGACAGCCGCACCTCCGCCAGGGGTGGGCCTACAGTGCAAACGCTCCCTTGCGCCTCCTCCCCAGTATGCTCCCGCATCAGTGGGTGCAGTGCGACCGGGAATCCCCGGCACAACTTGGTCCGGTCTTTTTGCCCCGCCTCCCTCGTGCTTCATACTGCCAGTCTGTCCTCAGCCAAGGTGAGTCTGGTCTCGAAGGCTCTCAGCACAATTAAGTGGTCTACTGTACCATAAGCAACTCAGAGATCTCAAGAAATGCCCTTCTCTTATCTAACCACAAAAAAAGATCATCCAACAGAGCAACTAAAGCAAACTCTGCCCCCAAAGCCAGGCCTAAAATCAGATTCAGAAACCTGATCAAACCCGGTGCACATTTTTCGAGGCTGACAGACAGAAAACTCCTCAGTACTTTATAATGTTGACATCTGAATCAAGACCTCTGAGCACTGTGGTTTCTAAAAAAATCTTTTTAAAAAATCAAGTACTTGACTCACAAGAGCAATAGCAGACCAAAACTGGGCCAAATACACTGATCTGCATAGGTTTTGTATGGAAGTAGCATTTATTGAGCATGGAATACGGGATTGCTTGGCTCAGAATGTGAGTCATCTATTTACTCCCTGTGAATTACCAGCCCTGCCTAAAGCTAAACAGGTGTCCTGTCAGATGGACCGGGGAGAGCAGGGCTGGCCGTGGCAGCGGCCATTTTGAAGTGAACTTCACTCAGTCACAGGAGGCCAAAGGCCCTCATTGTTCTGGTCTTACCACAGCTTAAAGGGAGCACAAGCTTTGTTTCACATGTAGGCAATTACTAGAACTATGCTCAAACTACTGGTTCCTGAATATGGTCGGAAAAGACAACAGACTTGCTGAAGTTCCAGAGCTGCCAGCCTGGTATGGTTGCTAGCACCTGGTTGGGAAATGCCTGGAGATTTGGGGGGCAGAGCCCGAGGAAGATGGTGGGGGGACTTCAGCAGGGTATAATGCCATAGAGACCATCTTCCAATGGGGCCATTTTCTCCATGTGAACTGATCACTGTCATTTGGAGATAAATTGTAATCCCAGGAGATCTCCAGGCACCATCTGGAGAGAAGAGGAGAGGAGATTGGGTTTATACCTCGCTGTTCACTACCCGAAGGAGTCTCAGAGCTGCTTACCCTTCCCCTCCCCACAACAGACACCCTGTGAGGTAGGTGGGGCTGAGAGAGCTCTCTCAAAAACTGCCTTTGAGAGAACAGCTCTGAGAGAACTTGTGACTGAGCCAAGGTCACACCAGCAGCTGCATGTGGAGGAGTGGGAAATCAAACCCAGTTCTCCCAGATTAGAGTCCGTGCTCTTAACCGCTACATCAAACTCGCTCTTACCACCTGGAGGTTGGTAATCCTAGGCAGGGCTCTTTTTGTAGCAGGAACTCCTTTGCATATTAGGCGACACACCCCTAATGTAGCCAATCCTCCAATAGCTTAGAGAGCTCTTCTTCCAGGGGCTACTGTAAGCTCTTGGAGGACTGGCTACATTAGGGGTGTGTCACCTAATATGTAAAGGAGTTCCTGCTACAAGAAGAGCCCTGCTAGGGCTTGGTCAGTGTTGGAACAGAAGACCTTGTGGATACAGTAAGGCAGAGTTCCGTAATGCAAGAAAGACAGGAGACAAATGAATTACTAAAATGTGGTATAACAATGTTGGATTGTTCACCAGCGAGGAAAGCATACACAGCCACATGGACAAAGAAGGTTTCTGGGAGGCCTTAATGCTGTATATTATAAAATGCAAGAAATGTTTTGCCAAATTTCATATTGAGAAAGTACACCCGATTCTGTACGCTGGGAAGCTTGGGACTGTATTATATGGAGTATTAGATGGATAAATGATGATTGAGGGATGACATGATAGAGGTTGATAGAATTATGCATGGGGGACAGAGAAGGTAGAGAAGGAAATACTTTTCCCTCTTTCTCGAGGGCACTCAATGAAATTAATGAGCAGTAGGCTTAGGACAGATAATGGGAAGTACTTCTTCACACAAAGGGTAATGAACATGTGGAATTCACTGCTGCGGGAAGTAGGGTTCCTAGGTCCCCCTGGCCCCTGGGGTTGCCAGATCCAGGCTGCAATACTCCAGAAGAAGAAGAAGAAGAAGAAGAAGAAGAAGAAGAAGAAGAAGAAGAAGAAGAAGAAGAAGAAGAAGAAGAAGAAGAAGAAGAAGAAGAAGAAGAAGAAGAAGAAGAAGAAGAAGAAGAAGAAGAAGAAGAAGAAGAAGAAGAAGAAGAAGAAGGAGAAGAAGAAGGAGAAGAAGAAGAAGAAGAAGAAGAGGAGGAGGAGGAGGAGGAGGAGGAGGAGGAGATTGGATTTATACCCCGCCCTTAACTTGGTGTCTCAGAGCGGCTTACAAACTCCTTCCCCTCCCCACAACAGACACCCGGTGAGGTAGGTGGGGCTGAGAGAACTCTAACACAAACTGCTCTTTCAGGAACAGCTGTGCCAGAGCTTGTGACTGACCCAAGGTCACATCAGCAGGTGCAAGTGGAGGAGTGGGGAATCAAACCCGGTTCTCCCAGATTAGAGTCTGCACACTTAACCGCTACACCAAACTGGAGATGGCGCCTGGGGAGGACAGGGACCCAGGGCTGGCCCATTATTGTTAAATTTTAGACGGTCACCTAAGGCGATGGCTCGACGAGGGTGCCATTCTGGCCAGCCTCATCCCCTCCTCGCCCCGCACAGGAAGCCTCCCTTGCTGGCTCCTTGCTCCGTCCCCGGCAAGAAACTCCCCTCTTTGCAGCCCCCCAGACAGAAAGAGAAGGAGGTGGAGGGGACAGCCTGGGACAACAGGAAAGTGCAGCTCACCCTCTGCCGCCCCCACCCCCGCGGTCTCTTTGGAGCTCCTTTTGCAGTCTGGCACAGGCCCCCTCCCCCTCTCCTCGAGTGATCCCACCCCCCGCATGCATTTGCAGCTCGCCCCCTCGGCCCGCCTGCTGCGGCTCCAGCACCCAGCCCCATCCCGCCCCGCACGGGGTGGGGGGCGCCAGAATGTATCCTCCCCTAGTGGGCAAAAAAATCTGGGCCCATCACTGCAGGGACCTCAGTGGGGGACAATGCCACAGAGTCCACCCTCTGAAGCATCCATTTTCTCTAGAGGAACTGATCTCTGTAATTCCAGAGGATTCTCAGGTCCCACCTGGAGGTTGGCATCCCTAGTGGGAAATGGTGGCAGCTACAAGCATAGACAGCTTCAAGAGGGGAATGGATGAACATATGGAACAGAGGTCCATCAGTGGCTATTAGCCACAAAGTACAGATGGAGCATTCTGTCTGGGGCAGTGATGCTCTGTATTCTCGGTGCCTGTGGGGGCAACATTGGGAGGGCTTCTGGACTCCTGGCCCTGGTGGCGGACCTCCTGATGGCACCTGGGTTTTGGACACTGTGTGACACAGAGTGTTGGAGTGAATAGCCTGATCCAACATGGCTTCTCTTATGTTCTTAATGTTCTTATGAGTCTCCATCACTTTAAGGCTGTGTAAAACTTCTAAGAAAACAAGTCCCAGCAAAATTTCCCCATCTTTCTCCCACACTTGCAATGCAAATGAGAGGCAGAGCTATGCAAATTTTGATTCAGCTGTCTTACTTGCCTGTTCCCCAACACTTCAAGCGGGCCATCCGCTTTTTGATCTTTCAGAGTGTCAGATGTACGTTTATTGAGTTTTAAAATGGTTGAAAAACCTGCTCTGGGGTATGGAAGGCAGTTTCTGAATATTATAGGTACCAGCTAAGGTGCTTCATGCAAAGCCAGCTTCTACCGCACGTTTACAGGACATGTGGCTCTTGAGCTCATTCCTAGACAATGAACGATCTATTGGAACAAAGTTCACTTTCCCATCAACTCCACCACTCAAGTTGAGTTCTATTTTACACTTCTCAAGAAAAGTCACAAAAGACTGGTACCGCTAAGGCAGGAATGTGAAACGTACACCTCCATACCTCAATGACTTGCAAATAGACATGTTTCCATATTGTTGAAAGTTCTCTTCATGGTGGTTAATCTGTGGTGCCCAAAAATACTCTTACCATGAACAAACGTGCAAGTGCAAACCACCTTAATACAGCCACTTTGCATGTTCTCTCTCTCAGAAAGGCCATAGAGTTCCCTAGAATCAACACCATTTCTCTTTCATACCTTCTCTTGGTGAATAAACTGTGCTAATTATGACAGCGCAATACTTAGCAGGGAAAGTCCAATTATGCCAAAAGTCGTCGCTCCTCAATTGCTTTCCTCTTACAGTCCATTCTCCCGATTTGCCACTCAAGATCAGAGCTCAAACCTCACTACGCTCACTTGGTTTCTTCTTGCTGCTTTCTTCCCATCCATCATCAGTTGAGTAGCTGTCTGTTCCCCAGAAATCCATACTGTCCAGCCAACAGAGGATTGAATTCTGTAACTAAAAGAGGGCTGCTGTGTTACCCAAGACAGCAGCTTTCCTTATATATAATTGTGTTTTGGAGTGGCACTTTGCAGCTCTCCCATTGGGTGTGCAATGCACTCCCTCAGCCATTGGCCCATCAGCTGCCACTCAAGAGTACCTGCGTGCCATGGTTGGCTGGGAGGGAGATTGGGTTGCCAACTCCAGGTTGGGAAATTCCTGGAGATTTGAGGGGTGGAGCCTGGAGAGGGTGAGGTTTGAGGAGAGGTGGGACCTCAGACAGGTACAATGCCATAGACTCCACCATCTCAACCAGCCATTCCCTCCTGGGGAACCACTGTGTGCATCCAGCTAAAGTCACACTGGGCATGTGCAAGTTATACCCCAAAATGTATCCTGCAGGTATGCTGAAGTGTGGTAGCTAGTTTCACAATGGATTGGTGAGATTCCCATTGAGGAATAATCGGGAAATCTGGTGTTTCCCTGGTACCAGACAAAGGAGGAGAAAATCCTTTCCTTAATGCTCAGCGGGATGAAGCTGAATGGATTACCATTCTACAGCAATGTTTACCTTGATGGGTCTGGCATAGGTGAGAGAAATGCAGATATCATAGACAAACAGATAGGTGTAGAAATATAAGGATTACCAAGAGGTGATTTCTGAGTTCCAGGGCATGAAAGGATTGGGACAGAAAAACATACAACATATTTCATTCATGATGGAGACACAGTGACCAGTGGCTCTTTGTCCCTGCCTGCCTGTGCATTTGACAGACAAAAGACCTGGCATCTGGTCAGAAGAAGATGCTTGAGACAAGAGCTTAGGTCTGTCCATCCTTTGCCTTTATGGACTGAGCAGAGTGGGGTGGGGGGTCGCATGGAGGATGTCTGACCATGCAGCTGGCCTGGCACTTGGCCTAAGCTTTCCCAGCTAAAATATGGTTCTCCTAGCCACCGTTTAAGCCAAGCCTGGCTTTGAGGGCACTGCTTGTAGAGTTTCAGGGTCCGGTCACACTGCCGTTTTGATCGGGATTCGCTGCTGTTTACTAGCACATGTCAGTTTCACATTCACACGCGCCAATTCACCTCCTGCCCCGAAGCAGGCTTACTCGCGCAATGCTTCCAGGTTTTCCTGACCCCTGGAAAAACTAGTGTTTTCCTGGCACTTCCGCTTTGATTGCGCGATTTCGCCTATGTGGACAGCCCATCTCTCACAAGGATTGCGATTAGGGCCGTCTGAACGCTCTCTGTGCTTTTTTTTTTAAAGCTTCCAGTTTGAGCGCTTGAGCAAACATGCGCTTAATAAATCCATTTAACATTTAATAATGGATTTATTAAGCGCATGTTTAGTCAAGCGCTCAAACCAGAAGCTTTTTAAAAAAAAACAACGCACAAAGACAGCCCTGGAGGCGGGAACGAGAGGCGGGGGCTCCAGCAGCCTGGATGGGGGCAGCAAGGAGAATGGCGGAGACAGCGGACATGGTGGAGCCTATTTTCGTATGGCAATGGCAGCAGCGGCAGCAGCAGCACCCCCTCCCCAAAGTGTTGGCAGGAGCAGCAGCCGCCTGAGCCTCCCCGTGGCCGGCTGGATCGCCTGGAGGGACGGCGCAGCAGCAGGCAAGTGGGTGCCGGGAAAGAGGGGCTGGCTGCATGTAGACAGCCCATTGCGAATAAAAATGTTCCCAATTTAAACAAAGCGGGAGCAAAGCGCATGTCATTTGCAGTGTGACCAGACCCTCAGAGGTTGTTTTGGGGTGTTTCACTCTCTCTGAAAAAACCGCCCCAGGTACTGGGTCTGTGCCGCTGGTTACAGTTGCAATGGCATGCACCCAAGCTCCAGGTTTGTTTTACGCAAGCAAGTTGCAGTTTGTTTTAGGAAATTTTCTTCTACGGTAGCAAGTTGGAGAAAGGAGGGAATGGGAGGAAGAAGAATCAGGCTTATAGTTTAGACTAGAACAAGGGTCCCCAAGGTGGTGCCCGGGGGCACCCTGGTGCCCACCGACACCTTTTCTGCCCCCCCCAAGTGTTTTTAGAAAGTGGATGGGGCCAGGTGGGGCTTATGGCTACCAAAGCTTCTAATTGGCTGTTGGAGCATTGATTGGCTGTGCAGATTTTTAAAAACAGCCATCTGGCAGCAGCTGCCATCATAGCACAAGAATCTTCACTGTGTGACTGAAGGTAAGTTGTGGCAGCCATTTTGGCGGCTGGCTCTGCTTCCTGTGGCAGCCATTTTGTGGCTGTGCCCACCATGATGTGTCAGAATTCCAAAGGTGCACACAAGCTCAAAACGGTTGGGGACCCTTGGGTTAGAAGATTCCAATTCAATAAGCTGAGTTGAGAAGGCCTGCGATTTTTGGCATGGTCAAAGAATGCAATTGGGCAGGAAATTCAGTCCAAATATGCTGCTCACCCTTCTAAAATGTGACCTTATATTTGGTATTCCTCATGAATGTCTTTCATGTTGCCATCAAGCACTACAAAACACTTGGACTGCAGAAACCACGGAGTACATTAGCTGCCTTTGTAAGGAACCGAACACTAAACTACATTCATAATTACAGGCCCCTTGCAATTTTAGTCTACATTATGCAAATGAGTAGAAAGGCAAATCAGAATGAGAATGCCCCCTTCTCGATCTAAAATGGACACATCGACAGCCCTCTGTTAGCATCCGAATAATCATTCCGCAGTTGCATCATCAATAGCAAGTGCCTTCAGGGGTCACTTTTATGATTAACAATGATGTCGCACATTATCATTATTAATCACTTTTATAGAGCTTACTTCATCCCACTTGCTTTACATGCCTGCAGCAGGAGAAAAGGGGTCTGATTTAATTCCAGAATTTCAAGGATTTCAGTGTATGGGGGCAGGAGGGAATAGTTGAAGGAGAGGACAGGACATCAAGGCATCTCTTGGGATGAAAAAAGAGAAAAGCCCAGCATCAGGACCAGTTCCAAGTTCTGGGGGGCCGCGGGCAAAGAGTGTTCAGGGGCCTCCTATGCCCACTACTAGCTCACTCCTATGCACACTACTTGGCCACCCACCTGTGTGCCCCACCTGCCTGTGAATCTTTCTGCCCACTCATTCCCCAACCACCTCCAGTCACAACTGCCCACGCTGCCCCTGATGGTGCCATGTGGCAGATGCCACAGGAATGCTGGTGCACCATCCACACGCCCTTCTCCACCAGCGCTAGGTAGCACATGCAACTGGGAGCACAGGTGATGGAAGGCTGTGAGTGCAGGCATCAGGGGAGATGTGTGAGCAGGGAGTCTTCTGGGGAAAAAATAGTGACTTGCTCAATTCAACAGGTAAATCTTCTGGAAATAAAATAGTGGCATCAAGGCCGCCTGAAACTTCTATGTTCCACAAACAACAATTCACCAGCAAGCATATATAGATCTCTAGAGCTTCTGCCAGCCCTTCTGAGTGTGAAGCAGTTAGCTCCTTGACTATGGGAAGCAGTGAGAATTCTGATGCATGTGAGCGCCATATGAAAATGCTTATTCTTGACGCCAATGAAGACTGGAAACGTGATTTAACCTGGGAAACACGTTAGTCTGCTGGAAAGCTGCACAGTCCACTGGAAGATTTGTATATGCTTGCTGGTGAATTGTTATTTGTGGAACACAGAAGTTTCAGGTGGCCTTGATGCCACTATTTTTTTTTTCCGGAAGATCTACCTGTTGAATTGAGCAAGTCCCTTTTTTTTTTCCAGAAGATTTACCTGTTGAATTCAGTAACCTTTACTATTTGGATTTAGTTTCGTAATCGATGTGTTCAGTTTCTGACACGGGTATTGTACATGTTTAAAGTGCGCTTCGGAAGTTTTCATTCTAGTATAAGATTCTTGAAGTTTTATATAAATCTAATGACATATCTTTATTTGGTTCACACATTGTTTATAAGTGAGTCTTCACAGTATTCTTTGTGTGTTTTTGCCATTTATAGCACAGTGTTCCCATACATTTTTTTTTAGTAGAGAGTCAGCAGCAGGGAGCCCCAGCAGGAGCTATGGGCCCCAGCAGCGGCTTCACCTTAGGGTATGCTGACACCAGCCCTGCCCAGAATGCACCTGGGCAACTTACTCATCCCTAACTGATGGAGGCGGAGCGTAAATCCTATTGCATATTCACCAAAAGCAGCCAATGGAAGGCAACTGTGTGTGTGAAGAAACTGAAACCAGGAACGGACTGAAGGGAAGACAAAACCTGAGGGAACACAAGTGATGAAAACAGAACTGTTTGAACAGTCCAGTTTCCTGGACTGTGTAGAGATGGAATGTGATAGGACTGGTGGAGCCCGGAGAACAAAACTGCTCATGAAAACATGGGGAATCAGGGAATTGTTCCAAGCGCTACTGAGTTGGTGCAATGATTGGCAGAAAGTGCTCATGTCCTTTGCAGAAACATCAAGTGAGATGACCCTGCTTGGTGGATAACAGCCCCGTTAAGCCCTCTCTACTTTAATGGCTTCTTCCACCACCCACAGCTCGTAAAACTGAAACCAGACGGTGAGATGTCAGAATGACTGTCAGATTAGATAGTTTCCAACAGCTTTCAAACACCGGGAATGACTCCTGTTGGATTCAAAGCGTTTACAAATAGCCCCAGCTCAGATCATCTCTTGATTAGAAAAAGCTTGGACAGCCACATTCCTGCCAAGAACGTTCAAAGCTCTGTTACTGAACTACAGTTCTTCTTAAAAGTTCTTCCTCCTTTAGATCGGCTGAGGTTTTCAGCAAAGTTGGAAGACTATTGGGAACCCAGCAGCTTTCCTGTCATATACAAGCCTTCAGTTCCAGCTGACGGACCACCTGTTTGGCTTGAGGCAGGACTGATAAAACAGTAGATGAATACGCCCAATTTCTGAGCCAAGGATTCTGCATTCAGGACATACCACCCAAAAAACCCACAAAGCCTATGCAAATCAGTATATTTGCTATATTCATACCCTGTCTTATGGTCACTCACTGGGGCATCTGAGGATCTGGACATGACACAGTCCCATTAAACATGTGCTTTTACATTTGGGAAGCATTTATAAAATTCCCCCATATGCAATGCATCGGTGTAGAACAGTTCAGTAAAAATATATATATTTAACAAGTCAAAGTTTCAGGCAGGACCAGATTCAAGTCTCCAGATGGCGAGTTATCTCCTAATTCACAACAAGAAAAATGCGAATGTTCAGTTCTTTTCTTTATTTAACAATCCAGTGACCCAGCAATCTTGGGCAGAGCTGATCTTACAAAGGCCATTCACTGTTTCCATCCTCACTTCGACCTGGATGGCCCAGGCTAGCCTGCCTGATCTTTGAAGCGAAGCGGAGTCAGCCCTGGTGAGTACTTGAATGGGAGACCACCAAGGAAGTCCAGGGTTGCCACGCAGAGGCAGGCAAGGGCAAGCCACCTCCATTGGTCTCTGGCCTTGACCTGGATGGTCCGGGCTAGTCTGAGTTTGCCCGATCTCAAAAGCTAAGCGGGGTAGATGCCAAAAGATTATTATGACCCTGGGCACATGGGCCAGATAACGTGGGGGGGAGGCGTGGCTGTTCGCCCCAGAGCAAAATGAAGCGTGGTAGTCCGATCCCACGGTCCCCCAGGTTGCCGTGCCTCAGCTGTTAGCTGCTGATCACACAGCAAGGCTGAAGTGTGGCAAAGAAGTGGCATGGCACGATCACACAAGTGGTGCTTTTTTTGTGCACATGCGCTGTTCCGGGGGCGGGGCTGCTGTCGGTGTCTTGTTTGTGTGCATGCGCTGTTCGGCATTGGTGCACATCCTATGGAGACTTACAACATCCGGTTTGCGACGGGACGTGGGCGGGCGCCGGATGCCACGGGATACTGGTGTTCCCATGGTCAGATGCCCGCCTTTGCCCCGTGTTTCCTGGAAACTAGTACACTTTCCGTGGTATTTTTAAATTCCGCATCTTCGGAATTTAAATTCTCCGTTTGACTGGGGCCTATAGTGACTTTCTGCCATTCCCACAAGAAGGGTTAACTGGCTGCCATAAGCACACATGACTTCTCATAAAATACCATATTTATTTAGTGATAAGGACCCAAATATAACAAAGGCAGAGAAAGCTTTGCAGGAACAGCCACCCAAAATCCAAGCAGTACTAAAGTGATTAACAAGTCCAATATTTTTCTTCTTTATTATATCAGAAAATGAGTCCTTTGGGCCTTTACTTATAACTAGGGTTGTCAGCTCAGATTGACCCGGAAGTGGGGGGGAAATTTTCTGCTAGTCAGGCGGAGCACGTGACATAATGATGTCACGTGGAAGTGACGTCATCACATCAACAATGCTCTCTATGGTTACCATAGAGTTTTGCCAAAAAAAGGACAGAGTGTCATTGTGCAGCATCGCCAACATGATGACATCACTGCCATGTGACGCCGTTACATTGTGTTTGGGGGTGGGATTTCTCTCTACAGGCCAGCTAGCCAGCAGTGGGGAAGAGGTCCAAAAATCAGGGGACCCCCCTCCCACAACTGGGGAATGGCATCCCTACTTATAACCACGCCCTCTCTTCCCAAGATTTATTTCTTGGAAATGTGTACCGTGAGATTGCTAATTTCCCATTTATGGGAATGCTAATGTTTTTATATTGTTCTGCTATTCTATATGGCCTAAAATATACATTGGCCTGTATCCTGCCACTCCTTCCCCTGCCCTGGATTGCGTCGGATCATGGGAGCTAAGCAGGGTCAGCCCTGGTTAGCAGTTCAAGGGAGACCACCAAGAAAGTCCAGGGCTGCTACGCAATGCGAGCCATCTCTGTCACTTGCCTTGAAAACCCGGCAGGGTCATCATAATTCGGCTGTGACTTGACCTCCACCATTTCCACCCTCATGCAGAAGTCACTGCTGCCAGAAAATTTAGCCACAGCCTAAGTAATCCAAGGGTCAGGGTCGTCTAACACAGGGGTGTCAAACACAAGGCCTGGGGGCCAGAACCGGCCTGTCCAAGGCTCACAAACAACCGGCCCGGCCAGCCTACAAGCAACTGGTGGGGTGGAGGAAACAGGAAGTTGCTTCGGGGAAGTGGGCGGAGACACTCCAATTGTCACTTCGGCACTTCAAAACCACCTCGTCTGCAGTAGTTGGGCAGAACCCTTTTGCTTCAGCGGCAGCCTCAGTGGTCGGTTGGGAGCCGCCACAGCCACATTCGTGCCAGCCCAGGGTTCCAAGGCCTCTGCTCAGCCCACGGCGCCGGGGATGCTGTCCTGGATGGCCACGGGGATCAGCATTTGCCACCATGTTTGCACCCCCTCATGCTGAAGCTGTGCTTTGGCCCAGGGGGGCTGTTCTTTGGCAGTTTCTTTCCCACATCACGGTCCTACTCCTAGGGTTGCCAAGTCTGGGTTGGAAAAATACCTGGGTTGGAGGCTTTGGGGGTGGATACAAGAGAGGGTGGGGTTTGGAGAGGGGAGGATTCTCAGCATGGTACAATGCCATGGAGTCCACCCTTCAAAGCAGCCATTTCCTCCAGGGGAGCTGATCTCTGTCAGCAGGAGATCAGTTGTAAAAGCAGGAGAACTTCAGGCCCCACCTGGAGGCTGGCAACCCTACCTAGTCCATCTACTGAGCACATAACTCCGTGACTGGGCCTCCCTCCCCCATGGAACACCCAGTGGCCTTCAGCCATAGGCGGCTGCCACTTTGTGGAGGAGGCAGTACCAGCGATCTCCAGCTATAGTGGCCACCGGGTGGCCTGGGGCCTTGTGTACATGGTGCCTGCTCCCCTGTCTGACAATCCAGCAGCCTTCAGCCTGGGGCGGCTACTACTGCTTGCTCTCTGGCTTGAACCCGGAGCATCACCCTGCCATGGATCATGTTAAGTATGACACTTAACAAGGTAGTGATTTCAACAAGTGATTTCAGCTTTATTAACAGCAAACAGACAATCAGACAAGACACACAAAACAGTAGAGCACAGCTCCCTTTTTAAATAATCCAGGCTGTCAAAGCCATGCCCATACTTCAGTTAACAACCAATCATAAACTAGGGATAAGGACCAATGAGGTCTGTTCCCTCCACAAAAGTATATACAGTTTTTATTGGCTATTTACAAAGGTTTCGCAGAAACAACCAATGGGAATGTCGACTCTTATAATCCATTCACTGACTCAAGCTTAACATAAGAAAAGATAGGACTGATTCATGAGTCAGAACATAACAGATCACCTGGCAGCCTTGGCCGGAGGTGGCCACTGCCACATGGGTATCTTGGGCTTATCCGGCTTTGCTTGGCCTGGGTCCTACCGTATACATGGCCTTGGCCTGAGCCACCACCACCACCCCTCTTCCACAGATGGGGGTAGTTCAACTTGTCTTCCCAGTATCTTTATATGGTGGCTTGGGGGCAGGAGGGAGCTTGCAACACCCGGCCACTTTGTGTGTTTACCCTGGGGCCCAGGTCACAGCACTGGTGGCAGGAGCAGGCTGAGGAAGGGGTTTGCCCCCCTTTAGGCAGCGAGGAGGTGTCTGCCCAGTGCTGCACTACTGGGTCTCCAGTCTGCCCATGTGGGTTTTCCTCTTGACTCCCCCCAGCTCATGGAACCTTGCAGTGAGGACACACCAACTCAGAGTTTACCAGCTCCTCTCCTTTATAAAGTTTGTATCTCTGGTACCTAGCATTACAGTCTATGGCACACATGACCCGGCCCAATAAAGTGACATTTATGTAAAATCCTGGCCTCATAACAAATGAGTTTGACACCTGTGAAGTAGGAAAGAGACAGAAACAAGGGGAAACCTTGAAAACTATCACTGGCTGTGTCCACAGATCTATCAAAAGGGCAGTCGACACACAATCAAAGAAAATATGAGATAAAGTTCCAGTCACCTCAGGCCTCACATATACATAACTTATCACGAATTTTCACTTCGATTTAGAGCCTTCTGAATGCTCTTATTATAGCAGGTGTCCCTGGAAGGAAATCCACATTTTATTATTCTTATGACAGTGTGATTATTGGCTATTTTTCCCTCTGGGATGTTCTTGTAAACTCTCAGTTGACTGGCGCTGGCTCACCAGCTGTCACTGTATTTACCCAAAAGAAACACTAGAGAATTTTTTCCAGGTGTGCCACTAAGAACAGGACGTGGTGTTGAGGAAAAATCTCACAAAGACCTGAATTTAGGATTATTGCATGATCCTTATGTGATCACAGGTGATGGCAGAAACAGATCTCAAAGAGTTACAATGTTCAATCACGCTTTTAATAATGTTGTTAACAAGCATGAGCAAGCCTAAACTCAACAGTGGAAAATTTCAGCTCTCACAGACTTTTCTCTAACTTTCCTTCCCGCTTCAAACCAGTTCTTTGGCTCGATGGTTCCTCACACGTCCCAACCTACTGACGCTGTTGATATTTTCTTTGTTCACATGACCCTCTTGTTCTGCTTTAACAGAAACTTAAGCAAACTGGTTTACATGAAGCTAACTTTAAACAAAATGATTTTTTTTTCTTCCTTGAGTGTTAGTCTTACAAATATGATTGTGTGTAGAGCGCTGTCAAGTTGCATTCGACTTACTGCAACCCCAGCAAGGGGCTTTCAAGGCAAATGAGAAGCAGAGGTGGTGTCAGGTAGCCCTGCCATGATGGATGGAAGGGAGGGAGGTGGGCTCTGGGCGCCTTAGTGGCGTGACAGGCGGGAGGTTGGAATCCGGGGAGTTGTTGATTTACGCCTAGGGTGTGAGAATGGAATGTGGCTTCTATTACCCCTATCTCTTGCAGCCTAGACATTCTGACCTTGACAAGTCAGGCTGCGTGCTTCACTATCGCTGGCACAGATGTAGCTTGCTGTGAATAATGGGGGCGGTGGGAATTTCATTAGCGTAGTAACTTTCGATTTCCCAGTCGCATGTTATTCGTTGTATGGTAGAAGGGGGGTCCCCATTCACCCCCTTCCCTGTATAACCGCTTGCTTTCTGTAACCAAGTCATTCTGAACAAGATACCTGTTCCAGTGATCTATCTATTGCAGCTTAATAAACGCTATCCTTGCTTGCATCACAAGGCCTGGTGTTTTTGCTGACTAAGTTAGGACTTCTGACAGTTTGTTCAGAATCATCATTTACTTTTGGGACTGGTCCTAAACCCGCAACTCCAAAATGAGCGGCGGAGAAGAAGACACACTCCCAATTGAAGAAGAAGAAAAGGATAAGAAACCTCCCGGGAAAGACGTACCCAGAGAGACCCCGGACACACACATGCCGAGACAATGGGGTCTGGAGTACGACTTTGGAGGGCCTTACGGAGACCCCTATGGGGCAGCCTATGGGGGGTGACCACCCGAGTTGGACGTAGACGTGACTGGGTGAAACCCCTGGCTGACACCCACGAAGCGTGGTTCGGGACCCCGAGAGCTTCCATGGGGATGAGCCACCCCGAGAGGTCGGTCAGAAAACTAATCACGGCGGAAGCCCTGGAAGAGACTGGCCGAGACTCCGATACCCTGGAAGGCGCCGTGGTAAGGAGGAGATGGACTGAAGAACCGAGCCAAGACCGCCTGATGCGATTCCTAGATGAATCCCTCGCACGCATCCCACAGATGATCGCGGAGGGCATCCGGGAAGAGCGCGAGCGGCAAAGACGCGAGGAACCACCAGCCCAGGTCCCTCCCGATCAGCGGCCGGTGCCGGACCAAGACCAGGGAAACGTGCCAGCCGGCCCGGCGGAGCAACCAGCGGGGCCAGGTCCGCAGGGGCCGCCGGGGCAACCACCCCCTCGTCCTTGGGGGTTCTTGCCGCCCAAGCCTACAGAACTTCTGGACGCTGACTTTGACGGAGACCCCGAGAAATTCCCATTCTTTCTGGTGCGAGCCGAGAGGTTTATCGAGACCTGGGGCCACCTATTCCAGCGAGAAGAGCGGATAGTTGATGTCATAGCAGCCCACCTAAAGGGAGCGGCTGCTGACTGGTATGTGGGACTCCATCAAGCCGACGGGCGCGAGCTGAGAGAGATCGATTCTTTCATGTGGGCCATGAAGGAGCAATTCGAGGATGTGCACTCCACTAAAGCAGCGAAGGCAACGATCCGAAGCCTCAAACAGGGCGCACGATCGGTGAGAGACTACACCTCGGAGTTCCGCAGATGTGCCGCCAAACTCCGAGGGGAAGGGAACCTCGTTGACTTTTACAAGTGGGGACTCAACGCGGAGATCCGCCGGGAAGTCACCAGGAATCAAGACCCGAACACCCTCACCGGATGGGTTCAAGCAGCCGTCACGATGGAGAACCGCCTGAAGACCATCAAACTGGACGACGCCGCAGCGATGGCTAACAGGGGCCCTGCACCGGCTGCGAGAGGGAAACCCCCTGCACCGAACCCGAAGCTGAGGGATGGCACCAGGGAGCTCCGGATGAAGCAAGGTCTTTGCCTCAAATGCGGAGAAGGGGGCCATTTCGCTGCGAACTGCCCAACATCGTCTACATCACCCGGAGTACCGAAAGGAGCCAAGAAGAAGTTTGACACATCCACGCCAAAACAGGTGGCGAAACCGAAGGGGCGAAAGCTCTGCAAGCCAAACCGCTCAGCGAAGCATCCGACTCATCCGATGGCGAGACCGTGCCGCAGGGAAACGAGACGGACCTGCTGTAAACAGCGCTGAACAGCAGGTCCCACATCCCCAGGCGCAACTCCCGGTGAGCAAACCCCCCTCTCTTTTCTTTCTCACGGTGACTCTAATGGACCCGGGTCTATTGACCCATGTGAGAGTACGAGCTCTCATTGACTCTGGGTGTGGGAGAGACCTCATTAACCCCACACTAATAACGGGACTTGGGGCGAAAGTTGTTAAATTAACTGACCCCTTGATTTTTACGCAAATGGACGGGTCCACCATGAAAGAACCCTGCAAATACGAGACTGTACCCTTGCGGGTGGGGCTCGGGCAACACTGGGAAGAAAGACCTTTCGTGGTTACCCCTTCAGCCCGATTTCCCTTGGTTCTAGGGAGCCCATGGTTCTTTGATCACGATCCTCACGTACTGTGGGGGAGGGGAAGGTCAACTTCATCTCCAAAAATGCCAGTCCCACGCATGGAAAAAGGAGTGGGGACCCATGATGGGGGGCAACTCCTAGTGACAGCGGGGGTGGCAGACGCAGAGCTGGAAGGCATTCCCCCCGAGTATCACGACCTGGCTCCCGTTTTTGGAGAGGAGGAGGCCGATGAATTGCCCCCACAGAAACTCTGACTGTGCAATTGAAATTTTACCCAACCAAAAATTACCGAAGGGAAAACTGTATTCTATGAGCCCTTCGGAAAAGGTGGAACTGAGGAAGTTCATCGATAAAAACCTCAGTAGGGGTTTCATACGGCCAGCATCCTCCCCGTTTGCGGCTCCTGTGCTTTTTCGAAAAAAAGGATGGGGGATTGCGGCTATGTACCGACTACCGCGGCTTGAATGCAGTGTCAAACACAAACGCTTACCCCATGCCCCTCATAAAAGACTTGTTGGCGGCAGTGGCTGGGGGAAAATTTTCTCTAAGCTAGACCTCCGGGATGCCTATTTCAGAGTCCGCATACGGGAGGGGGATGAATTTAAAACGGCGTTCAACACCCCCTCGGCCAGTTTGAATACTTAGTCATGCCATTCAGGCTCCAGGGGGCCCCTGGAGTCTTCATGAACTTGATTAACGAGGTGTTGCATAAGTACTTGTTCAAGGGGGTCCTTGTTTACCTTGATGACATTCTTTTGTACTCCCCTGACCTTAAATCGCATGTGAAACTGGTGCGGGAGGTACTACAAACGTTGCACAAGCATAAACTGTTTGCCAAACTATCCAAGTGTGAATTTCACAAAACGGAGATCCCGTTTCTGGGCTACCGCATTTCCCAGAAGGGGATTGAGATGGACCCTGACAAAGTTAAAGATGTCGTGGGGTGGGAGCCTCCCAAAACGAGGAGGCAACTCCAGGGGTTCCTCGGATTCGCGAACTTTTATAGATCGTTCCTCTCGAACTTTGCCCAGGTGGCTCTTCCCTTGACTGACTTACTGAAAACCAAAGGGAAGCCACCCGAATGCACTCGGCCCGGGGCCAAACTAGAATGGTCGCCAGAGTGCCAGCGGGCGTTCGACAGATTGAAAGCCCTTTTTACGTCAGAACCCGTGTTGGCCCACCCGAATGAACTTAAAAAATTCATTGTTCAAGTTGACGCCTCGGACGTTGCAATGGGGGGCGATCCTCCAAGAGGGGGAGGATGGCAGATTGCACCCCTTGCCTATGTTTCCAAAAAATTTAACGATACCGAACGGAATTGGTCGGTGTGGGAAAAAGAAGCGGGATCGATCCGTTTAGCGTTGGCTACTTGGCGCCATTGGCTAGAGGGGCGCGAGTCCCGTTCGAGGTCTGGACTGATCACAAAAACCTCGAGCTCCTCCGCTCCCCCGTTCCTTGAACGCCAAACAGCTCCGCTGGGCTGATTTCTTCTCCAAATTTAATTTCACACTGCACCACTTCCCGGGGACATCTAACTCGCTGGCCGATGCACTGTCACGCCTCCCTCAACACGACAGCAAAAGGGAGGAGATTCGTGACTCGATTTTCACTCCTTCCCAGTTGGGAGGAGCAGTAACCACTCGGAGGCAGGCCAGACATTCCCCCCATCGCCAGACCCTCCTCCAAATGAATGGGTGGTGAAATTCTCCACAGAACTGTCGGATGCGGACAGGGAGGAGGTGGCGGGGGGAAGAAGGAATGTCCCGGGATGCGCATGGCTGCTGGACTAAAAATAACAAACTCTTTGTCCCACGGTCTCTCAGGGGGAGGTGATGAGCTGGGCGCACGGATCAAAGTTAGCTGGACACACGGGGTTTGTGAAATCTCTCCAGCTACTCCAAAGACAATTTTGGTGGCCAGGACTACGGAAAGATGTTTCTCTCTTCACGTCAGCCTGTCAAACGTGCTTGATGAGTAAACCTCGGCCCGGTAAACCCCCAGGTGCCCTACAGCCCCTCCCTACCCCGGCTCGGCCATGGGAAGTGATCTCTATGGACTTTATTACGGATCTACCCCCTAGCGGGGGGAAAACCGTCATATGGGTGATAGTGGACCTGTTTACTAAACAGGCGCATTTCGTTCCGTTTGCCACCATCCCCTCTGCTAAGAAATTAGCCTCTGCTTTCTTGCAACACGTTGTGAGACTCCACACCTTACCTGCTAAGGTGATCTCGGACAGGGGGGTTCAATTCGTTTCAAGGTTCTGGAGCGAACTTATGTCACTGCTTGGGGTGGAGAGGGGGTGAGCAGTGCATACCATCCTGAATCAGATGGGCAGACCGAACGTGTAAATCAGACTCTGGAACAATACCTGCGGTGTTTTTCTAACTTTCAGCAGGACAATTGGCATTCTCTTTTACCTTTGGCTGAGTTCTGCTACAATAATACTCAGCACTCATCGACGGGGATGTCCCCGTTTAAAGCAGTACATGGATATGACGCCATGGCCTTCCTCTGCAGAGTCCGTTTGGTGTAGTGGTTAAGTGCACGGACTCTAATCTGGGAGAACCGGGTTTGATTCCCCACTCTTCCACTTGCACCTGGCTGGATGACCTTGGGCAAGCCATAGTTCTGGCACAGCTGTTCTTGAAAAAGAGCAGTTTCTGTCAAGAGATCTTTCAGCCCCACCTACCTCACAGGGTGTCTGTTGTGGGAAGGGGAAGGGAAGGGAGTTTGTAAGCCGCTCTGAGACACCTTTGGGTAGTGAAGGGCAGGATGTCAAGAATGACTCATTTTGTTGTAGCAAAACTCCGCCAGGGGGAGGAGCCCTTCCCAATCATCTTGTTGAAAGTTGGAAAAATAGCAGAGGTACAGTTCAAGGGTTTGGTTCACCCGCTCTGTTCGACCATCAGTTTCAGGGTGGTAAGCACTGCTTGAGCCTCTTTCCACCCCCAAGAGACGTAGCAATTCACTCCAAAACTTGGGAATAACTTGTGAGCCCCGGTCAGAGATTATCTTCTGGGTAGCGTATATAATCTAAAAACCTGTTGAAGGAAAGCCTTGGCCAGTGCCCGTGCAGTAGGCAGGGACTTAAACGGAATGAAGTGAGCTTGTTTTGAGAACAGATCAACTACCACCCAGGTAACAGTCTTTCCTCTGCTAGGAGGCAAATCAGTGATAAAATCCATAGAAATAACTTCCCAGGGTCTCCCCGGTGTGGGTAGGGGTTGAAGGAGCCCCGACAACTTCCTGGGTCTCGGCTTGCTCATGATACATGTTTGGCAGGAATGAATGAAGAGGGAGATATCCTTCCTCATCCCTGGCCACCAGAACTGATGTTGTAGCAAGTGCAGGGATTTGACAAACCCCAAATGCCCCACCAGTTTGTTCCCGTGCACAGTTAACATGATATCCCCCTGCAAAGCCAAAGGAACAAACAGTTTATGGCCCCGGTACCAACAGCCGTTAGCCCGCTCCTCCACCTCCCCCTTTTTTTGCAATTCCAGCCAATCACTGTCAGAGAAAGTGGAAGCGAACTTCAGTTCCCATGATTCCATGTACAGAAGGGGTTGGGCTGCCGTTTGGTTGCGAGTCACGACTGCTCTTCCCAATTGGGGGTAAACATCAAGTCCAGCACCTTCTCCCAGTGACTGTCATGCTGGGGAAGGCAGGATAATGCATCTGCAAGGGAATTAGCTTTGCCAGGGAAATGGTAGAGTGTGAAGTTGAACTTAGAAAAGAAATCAGCCCAATGGAGCTGTTTCGCATTGAGATTACGGAGTGTCCTAAGCACTTCTAAGTTCTTATGCTCAGTCCACACCTCAAATGGCACTCTGGCCCCCTCCAGCCAGTGCCACCATATAGAGAGTGCCAACTTAATAGTTCCCGCCTCCTTATCCCAAACTGACCAATTGCACTCTGTATCAGTAAACTTCCAGGAGACATAGGCAAGAGGGTGCAGTTTTTTATCCTTCCCCTCTTGCAAGATGGCACCACCCATAGCAACATCAGATGCATCCCCTTGAATGATAAATTTTTCTAAGTTCGTTTGGGTGGGCCAGCACGGGTTCAGACCTGAACAATTCAAACACCCCCTTAGTCTAAGTGAAGCTAATGAGTATAATTCATGTGCGCGGGCAAAGCAAGCAGGCATAAGAGGAAAACAAGTTAAAAGCTGTTAATTCCCAGCGTAGTGCCCGGCAGCTGAAGACACCACAAGGTCAGGCTTAATGATAACAGGCAGACAGTAAAAGAACTGATGAGAGGCCCCGGGGAGAAAGTACTCCCTTACATTCCATCCCAATGACAGGGCTACCTGACACAGGGATTAGTTTACCTGGAGAAAATGGCTGCTTGGGAAGGTGGATCCTATGGCATTATACCCCACTGAAGTCCCTTCCCTCTCCAAACCCCACCATCCTCAGGCTCCACCCCCAAAATCTCCAGGGATTTCCCAAACTGCAGCTGGCAACCCACCTTACAGGCCAGTTCCTGGCTGCAGCTGTCTCTCAGAGGTCTCTGTTTTCCCGCCCTTTCTCCTCTCCCTTCTCCCTCCTCTTCTCAAGAAAAAAAGGCAACTGTTTCTTAGGTTAGAGCCAGGGGCTCTTGGGAGATGTAGTCCTTCAGAAATTTCACTCCAATAGAATCAGTTCACACAACCACTTGGACAAGGGTTTCCTCTTTAGGATGGAGGCCCATGTCATTACATTGGGCCCTTATCTCTATGACTGAGGTGCTGACCAAGCCGGGCACTGCAGGTGTAGGACCGTATTTGTGGTGTCTCAGTATGTGCAAGCCTTACCCCTAAGTAGGGTTTCCAGACCCCCCCAATGGAGGTGGGGGTCCCCTGCTGCCAGCCACCCCTCCTCACTGCCATTCCGCTGATGCACATCACTGCTCACTCACTCAGAAGTGACATCATCACATCTGGGATGTCAGGGTAACGCCGGTATTTGGGCAAAAAACTCTATGGTAGAAGCCAAATTTACCATAGAGTTTTTGCCCAGATACCAGAGTGTCGCCCTGACATCCCGAATGTGATGATGTGGAGATGTAGTTGTACATTTGATGGGCCTCCCTGCTGCTTCTTGTAAGTCCCCTACCCCATCCCCTACCCCTAAGAAAAGGGATCAGTTGCATGAAGTGCCTCATTCACACATTATACTTGTAGTTCGAAGAAGCACAGAATGAAAACTCTCTTCGCAATGAATGCAAGAGCTTGTCCTATGTTATTCAGGAACATCTAGGAAATACTACCGTATGGGCAAATGTTACATCAAAAATTGTTAAGTGGATTTTCAGGAGGGTTTGGGAAAAAGAATAATCAGGAATCTAGTACTTTAATTTATAGATCTGGTGTTGGATCTTGCAAACCCATTTTTCTGTCAATGGTGCTCCTTGTATGGGAAGACAGAACAGATTCATGAGATCCAACTCCTGGGAGCATTTAGGGGGCAGGGTGCTGATATCACGCTAGCACAGTGATGTCATTACCAGTGAAAAAGGGCAGTGCCATCATGTAGGGCTGCCAACCTCCAGGTGGCACCTGGGGATTTCCTGCTATTACCATTGATCTCCAGACAATCAAGATCAGTTCCCCTAGGGGGAAACTGCTGCTTTGGAGGGCTGACTCCATGGCATTATAACCCTGCTGAAGTCCCTCCCTTCCCCAAACCCCACCATCCCCAAACCCCACCCTCCTCAGGCTCCACCCCCCAAATCTCTGGGTATTTCCCAACCCAGAGCTGAGAACCCTATCTCCAGCTACAGCAGGAGACCTGGCAACCCTTTGCAAAATCATACCGTTTGGTGGTAGTGGCTAAGTGCACGGACTCTAATCTGGGAGAACCAGGTTTGATTCCCCACTCCTCCACTTGCAGCTGCTGGATGGCCTTGGGCAAGCCATAGTTCTGGCACAGCTGTTCTTGAAAAAGAGCAGTTTCTGTCAGAGTTCTCTCAGCCCCACCTGCCTCACAGGGTGTCTGTTGTGGGGACAGGAAGGGAAGGGAGTTTGTAAGCTGCTCTGAAATACCTTTGGGTAGTGAAGGGTGGGGTATAAATCCAATCTCCTCCTCCTCCCTCCCTCCTCTTCCTCCTCCTCCTCTTCTTCCCCCTCCTCCTCCTCTTCTTGCTGGGACACTCTGCAAGCCTCAGAATGGGAGGGAAGGGGGTTTGGTCCATCCATGTCCTCCTTCTCCTGGCTGGAAGACCACTCCACACAGACTCAGGTGGGGTATAAAGGTGGGGTATAAATCCAATCTCTTCTTCTTCTTCATACGCCTTCTGCTATAAGTTTTTCCTCTGAAAAAACACAGGGTCAATAATGGGCCTTAACAGTGGCAGATGCTCCCTACATAAGCACCAGTAATTAAAATAGCATTCGTGTTAAGTTGAAAGTAATGCTATGCTGTTTACTTTTGACATTTCTTAAATTAAGTTTCTCTAGGGTTTGAGAGATATTAATACTAAGAACTGCCTTCATTTTTCTGGGCTCAGATGCAGATTAAAAATTCTGTTCTAAGTTATGTCCCTCTGTGTAGGATATTCTATGTATAGCTTCAGATCTGATAGTGGCCGTTCCATCCATGAAACTGTTATCATGAGAAGCCATCAAAAACCCTTTTCCTCTTCCTCAGGTAGGTTTCAATTTTTATTCCTTCTCCATTGGATATTATTATCCAGATGTTCTCTGTGTGCATCGTTGCTATAAAAAAAAACATAAGAATTTATTGGCCTGTTCAGGACTATTGGACAGATATTATTTCCATCTCAGATAGATAAATCAAACTGAGTGCCTTCAATGAAAGGGAAGTGCATCCCTGTAAGAAGTTCGATGTCTTTGCAATGCTTCACTTTGGAGAAATTAAGTTGTTAACCCTGCAAGATCTTGTATCATGTCTTTTTCTCTTCATGGTTCTTTCTTACAACTGATCGCCACTATATGATAGTAAAGAGGCAAGCCTGCATAGTCGTTAGTATTATCTGTAATATGTTGTTGAAGGCTTTCACAGCTGGAATTCATTAGCTGCTGTAGATTTTCCGGGTTGTGAGGCCATGGTCTTGGCGTTGTAGGACCTGACATTTCGCCAGTATCTGTGACTGGCATCCTCAGAGGTATAACACAGAAAGATGGAGTACTCTCTGTGTCAAGGTGAGCAGAAAAATCATAGGCAGGTAATTTATAACTACACCGGAAGGTGGGGTAGGGCTGAGTCATTATCTTGTAGTAGTTCTCCAGGCTATGAACATGCTAATGGAGGAGCTTTCCTGAGGAGGTTCTTTTGTCTATGGACTGTTTCCTGAGGAGGTTTCCTGTTTCTTGAGGAGGTTCTTTTATGTGTGGAATGGCTACTGAAACTCTAATCTTATCTGTAGTGCTATTGCCAGCTGTAGAGCATTTTATGTTTCTCAGGACCAGAAACCATGCCCTATTTATTTTTACAATATAACATACTTGCTGGGGGAAGGATATTCCTGCGGCGAGGGGAGTGACTGATGTGTGAGTGGGAATCTTTCACATGTAGAGGCAGTAACTTTTCCCGAAGATATACCTCCCTCTTTCCCAGGGGGATGTCCTTGAGACTTGAGGTGCCATCCTGAGCTTGTAGATAACGGAACCATATATTTCCCAATTAGGTTGGGATGGCAACAGCTAGGCGGGAGGATTGTGACATGTGATTGGGGGATGGGGAGAGGGCTATGTTTGAATTACCTGTATCTAGTCAGGTGTGCACCAAAATCGCCAGTCCTAACACAAGTGCTATTCTGGATCATGCATTTATCTCAATAAACATATCACTGCCAAAGAAAGCGATGTCGAGAGCAACTCGGTCAGGAGTCTACCACCAGATTCAGGGTGTTCTTGGTGGCAGCTCCTTACTGGTGGAATGAACTCCCAGAGGACCTCAGGGCCCTGTGGGACCTCTTACAGTTCCGTAGGGCTTGTAAAATGGAGCTCTTCCACCAGGCTTTCAAATAGAGGCCGCCGTTGGGGAATTGTGCCACCGGGGAATTGAGTCATCGGAACATCTATGGCCCTTGATATGCCACTGGTTGTACCAGCAATGTACCGTCTGCTGAAGATCACCATTGTTTGTATTTATACTGTGTTTTAGTATTGTATGCTGTTTTAATTAATTTATTGTATCTATTGTTTTATATCAATTGATTGTTGTGCACCGCCTTGAGCCAGCTTGCCTGACAAGGTGGGATAGAAATCTAAATAAGACATACATAAATAAATAAATAAATAAATAAATAAATAAATAAATAAATAAATACTGACTTTGATAGACTGATCACTGTGGGCTCCACAAGGGGAGGGCCAGAGCAGTAATGACACATGAACCCATGAAGCTTGCCTTGTACTGAATTGGACCATCGAACACCATCA
This sequence comes from Gekko gecko, assembly GCA_029375565.1. Taxonomy (NCBI): domain Eukaryota; kingdom Metazoa; phylum Chordata; class Lepidosauria; order Squamata; family Gekkonidae; genus Gekko; species Gekko gecko. Next base: position 195,111,404 of record JAPDNY010000004.1, read on the forward strand.
AGAATGCTACAGTAATCCCCCACACTCACACCTGGTCGGATCTTTCCCTCCAAGTTAGGGTGCCATCCGACGCAACAGACAGACGAATTGGCCAGCTGCCTGGGATTGGCCCAGCAGAGCTGAGGGGGAAGGAGGCACCAAAGGATAGCATCCGCAGACAATGCCAGCTGTCAGAAGCCCAGCAACGGCCTAATACACCCTTTTTGGATTCAGCAAGTAAACAAGGAGAGAGTTCTAGGTCGAATCTGCATTTGCATTTTTAAATCAGTTACGTGCTGCTGTGATGCCGTCTTTCTCTATGCTTGTTTGAATGTTGTTTGGAGAAGATTCTTTTAAAGCAGTGCGGAGGTGCAGTGACAGTGGAGCCGCCCCGAAAGGACGATAAACATATGTGAAAGTATGCTAGCACTGTTGAGGTGTGAAAACAACACCAAATGTGGACAGCTTTTTTTGAAGACGGAGTCAAAAGGCGGGGACACTGGAGGGGAGAGACAAATGCAGATTCGGCCCCACTCCCATACTGCAATACCACAGGAACGATCCACAATTACAAAAGATAAAATGCTGGGAATTCAAGAAGGAGAAAAAGGGGGGGAGGGAGGAAGAACTGCTTAAGGTGGAATTGCTGCAACAGGGCAAGCAATATTTAAAAGGGAATTTAAGGAGATATAATGAGATTTAAGGATATAAAACTTAAGAGAAGTCATGACTGAAAGGTAGTTTTTATCTGTAATTATAGAAAAGCTCAAAATCTTGTAATGCGATTGAAGAACAAATATTAATAACAGTTGTATGGAATTTAGTATGGCTGTAGCAGGGCACAGGATGGTTAATGAAAACTAAGATGATAACCATGAAGGTTAAATTGAATTAAAATTGAAATTAAATGTCAAAGAAATATTTGTTATAAGACATTTGTATATGTTATTTTAGAAAATCTTAAAGATAAACATTATTAGTACCTGTAAGAAAATTTTTGTAAGAAATGGGAAGTTGAATTTAGTAAAATGCAATCTTAAAGGGATGTGAATTAAATATGTTTCCTTTTTAGGGTTAGTATGTTATTTTTAAAATGCTTTGGTTATAGAATGGCTATTTATAAGCAGTAGGACATTAAGGATCCATAATTGTATGAGTAAGGATTAGTTCTGCAGTAAATGATCAAGAGGTTATAAGAGATTTGAATATGAGAATCCATAGATATAAAATTAATACAATTTAAACATCAGTAACTGAAATGTTATATTAAAATATATTTAAAAGGTAATAAGGTAATAAGATTGTGTAAAATTTTTAAGAACTTTTAGAAATTATGATGTAAAGGCAATAATTTGACTTTTTGCAGCTATCAAGAAATGTATGGGCTTAAGTGATCAGAGTTAATATAAAGAATTACTTGATTGTATAAGTAGAATTATTAATGTAATGCAATAGTGTCTGTAGAAGTAATTGTAAGCAATGCTCCCTCTAAGCTGTGGGGTCTTGTGAGCAAAAATTCTCCTTTGTGAGCTACTGGCATTAAAGTGGTGAGCAAGCGATTTGACTGCTAGATAAATTAGTTTGCTCTGGGGCCATCCTTCCTGAGCTAGGACAAAAATGTGTGAGCTGGAGGCTAAAAAATGGTGAGCTAGCTCACACTAACTCAGCTTAGAGGGAACACTGATTGTAAGCACTATTTTCTCCCCCACCCCTTTGTATCCCTTTCCCATTCCCTATCCCCCATCCCTTTCCCTTTACAATATTCAATAAAAATCTAAACAAATTTAAAAAGAAGCCCAGCAACGGCCGAAGGCATCAAACTGATCAGCTGGAGAGGCAGGATGGGGACTAGGTCGCCAGCCATACTGCCTAGGGCTAGTAGGGGGGAAATGTTTTCAATAATGGCATCACGCCAGCTGCATGATGTTACTTCCAGCAAACATATGGAAGGGACATCACATCACTGACAAGACAGCAATGCAGCTTTCTATGATTCAGGCAAAACTCTATGGTTTTACAACAGAGTTTCATCAAAGCCCTAGAGTGTCACATTGATGTCATGCTGGTGATGTGATGTCACTTCCAGGCAATTTCCAGACAAGGCATCACACTATTGGCACACCATCAAGCCATAGTTCTGACAAGAGCTGTCCATGAAAGGGCAGTTTCTGTCAGCGCTCTCTCAGCCCCACCTACCTCACAGGGTGTCTGTTGTGGGGAGGCGAGAGGGAAAGGAGTTTGTGAGCCGCTCTGAGACTCTGAGTGAAGGGCGGGGTATAAATCCAATCTCCTCCTCCTCCTCTTCTCCCTTCTGCCCTGAGAAGCTTTGATTTCCGTCACCTTTTCAGCTGCTCCCCACCAATAGGTTCCAGTAGGATAAGTTAAGTGCTGTAACCACCACGGTATGCTGAGGTAGCCCATCTTTCTGATTCTCTCCTGGGTCTAGCGGAGCGCGCTGACTTGAGGGCCACTTATTGCTAGAATTGCTAACTCCAGGTTGTGAAATTCCTGGAGATTCGAGGGTGGAGGCTGGAGAGGGCGGAGCTTGGGAGGGAGGGACCTTAGAGAGGTTTAATGCCCCACAGTTCTCCCTCCAAAGCAGCCATCTTCTCAAGGGAAACTGAGCTCTGCAGCCTGGAGATCAGTTGTAATTCCAGGAGATTGCCAGAACCCGCCTGGAGGTTGGCAAGCCTAATTACTGGAGCAAGACGGCTCCTTTTCCATTCATAGGAAGCAAACATGTTCCTCTTCATCGTTTCACGTTTAATTTAACAGCAAAGTGGTTTTGACTACCTTCTGGCTAGGGGGGCAAAATTACTACCTGAATTCCAAAACTCGTAGCCTCAAAAGAACAGCTAGTGTGCCACGAGAAATTAATTGAAGGCCTCTGTCAACCCCAAAGGCCTCCACAGAGAGGGAAATGCCCACTGGGTTTCATTCGATATTTTGGCCTTGCCTTCTTCAACTCAACTGCAGCTGCGGATGGTTAATTCTGCCTCACCTGGTATGCTCTGACCATTAAGTTGTTTCCAATATAAAGAGGTGTTAAGCCCAGATCCTTACCCCAGGCTATCCTGATCCCATCAGATCTCAGAAGCTGCTCCAATGGGAGACCGCCAAGGAAGTCCAGGGTCACAACACAGAGGCAGGCAATGGCAACCCACCTCTGAACGTATCTGGCCTTGACAACTCTATGGGGGTCACCACGGGGCGGCTGCAACTGAAGGACACTTCCCACCATCACCAGGCATTGGGGAGAGGGACAGGCACATTTCCCCAGGGTCTGAGGGTTTCAAAGTCCCATGCCAGGTCACAAGCTCAAGATTGTGATTTTGCCTATTAGTGGCATTTCGGGGGGTGGGGAGATTCCTTCGTGACTCTAGAGATTTGATGCTAGGATCATGGCGGAGGACAACATTTTAGAGATGTGTTCCAGTTTCGGAGAACTGGTGGTTGGGCTCCGGAGCAGACTTGCCTGTCCTTCCAGTACACTGCCTGATGCCTCCTGGCATAATTTATTTTATTTATTGATGGGGAGTGAGGCCGGTGTCAGGGCAATGCACCCACTCAGCCCTGACCCCGAGAATGGCAGTTCCCGTAATTCCAGAGGCCGGGGAAGTCCCCAAGTTGTCCCTGTCCCCTGGGCTCGTCCACTCACCTGGGCTGGCAGCAGAGCCAGGGAGGACAAAGCCGGCTGCAGCAGGCACAGGGGCGGGGTCCACAAGAACAACAATACCAAGGCCAGCTCAGACCTCGCCAAGAGTGATGAAGACCACCACGGCTGCTGGATCAGGGGCAGGATGATAATCGCCTCCCCACCCAGCGGCTTCTGCTGCGTCAGGGAAAACGCAGGCTGACACACTGGCTCAAGATGCATTGAGCCACAGCTGCATGAAAGTGTGCCCGGCCAGCAACTCCCAGGAGGCAGAGGCCAGTGCACGCCCACTCGATCCAGCCCAGACACCCGCCAGGATAGGACAGACCCAGCCAACGCTGAGGGCAGGGTGGAGGAGAGGAACCCGAGGAGCGGGTCAACGGGCCCAGGAGCCAATGGCCATGGCCAGATAGACAGAGGCCACCTCCAGTGGGGAAAGGAGGAGGCGGAGTCAACCTGGGGGAGGGAGGAATAAAAAGGAGGCTCAGAGAAGCAGGCCAGAGAGGAGCAGGCCAGAGACCTGAGCCTGTGTGGAGTGGTCTTCCAGCCAGGAGAAGGAGGACACGGATGGACCAAACCCCTTTCCCTCCCATTCTGAGGCTTGCAGAGTGTCCCAGCAAGAAGAGGAGGAGGAGGAAGCAGAGGAGGAAGAAGAGGAGGAGGAAGAAGAGGAGGAGGAAGAAGAGGAGGAGGAGGAGATTGGATTTATACCCCACCCTTCACTACCCAAAGTTATTTCAGAGCAGTTTACAAACTCCTTTACCTTCCTGTCCCCACAACAGACACCCTGTGAGGCAGGTGGGGCTGAGAGAACTCTGACAGAAACTGCTCTTTTTCAAGAACAGCTGTGCCAGAACTATGGCTTGCCCAAGGCCATCCAGCAACTGCAAGTGGAAGGGTGGGGCATCAAACCCGGTTCTCCCAGATTAGAGTCCGTGCACTTAACCACTACACCAAACTGGCAAGCAGCAACAAGACAGCAGAAGGCAGCATCTCCCAGGGGGGGTGTCCTCTGGGTGTGACATTTATTATTTATTTTATTTAAAACATTTTAATGCTGCCTTTCCACCCAATCAGGGTCCCCAAGGTAGTGCACATTAAAACATCTGAATGCTGAAAAACAACTTTTAAAGTTATAAAATAATTCAATTAAAAACATAAACATACAATACCAGAACCAGGGAGGAGGGCGAATAACCATTTTTAGAGGTGTGCCGTGTGAAACCAAAAAGTCTTCACCCGCTGGCAGAAGACACCAATAGAGGGAGACAGATGTCCCTCCCAGGGAGGGAGCTCCAGAGTTTTGGTGCTACAACCAAGAAAGCCCTTTCTTGGCCTACCCCCACCTAGCTTCAAATGTCAGAGGCGACTGAACCAGGGCCTCTGAGGATGACTGGAATGATGACAGGAAGGTTCATAAGTTCCTTGCTCCCCTCTTCCCGATGAAAAGGAAGACCCACAGGACCAGTTCAAGACATTTTGTCACCCCAAACATTGCCTCCTGCACGGGGGCTTAGCTCAGATCCCGTTGCTGGAGGCACCATTCCAGAAGGTTATGCTAGACGCCTTCTATGCCACCAAGGCTCTGCAGAGAGCCCAGCCCCTGTGGCTTACCACCCCAAAAGTAACTGCTTGGGTGATTGGTACGGTTGCAAAGCTCTGGGTTGGGAAATACCTGGAGATTTTGGTGGCGGGGCCTTCATTGGGGCACAATGCCATAGAGTCCACCTTCCAAAGTGGCCATTTTCTCCAGGGGAACTGTTGCCTGGAGACCAGTTGTCATCCCAGTAGATCTACAGCCAAGACCTGGAGGCTGGTAACCCTAGTTGGGCCACACTTAAGTCTGCCTGCCCAGAATAGTGGTTCTCACAGGAAACGCAGAGGGGGGTGGGCTCTTCTATTGTCTGGCCTTTCTTGCTTTTTCCACACCCTGTAAAAAAACCCTTCAGTGAAAAGAGTGAAGTGGGCTTTCTGTTTTACCTCAGAAAAAAAAGAAAATGCTTCAGTTGTCAAGTGTACGAGAAACAGGGCCGGCGTGCTCACTAGGCGAACTAGGTGTTTGCCTAGAGTGCGCTGGCCCTTAGAGGTGCCAAAAGCCCCCCGCCCCCACCAAAAAAACCCACCCCTTCCCTGGCTTGCCGGTGTGCCCTGCAGCTGCGGGGTGCAGAGGCAAGCCAGCGCTCAAAGGGGCACGCAGGCAAGCCGCACTCAGAGGAAGAGACAGGGGTTAAACCCCCACCCCTTCCCTGGCTTGCCGGCGCCGCCCCCATCTCCAGGCCCCACTGGGAGGTTGGCATCGCCGAGGGGGCGCGCCACAAGCTGGCCTGCCTAGGGCGCCCAGACACCTTGGGCCGGCCCTGACGAGAAACACTGAGCTAGAGAGAAATGGGATACGAAATGCCTGTGTGATTACTTTGTGCTTTCTGACAGGGGAATTAGCTAAAAGGCAAAGTTATTTGGGGTGTATGTTTTTTTTTGGGGGGGAGGCATTGAACGAGTCAATGCAGTTAAAACCAACAAGTAATCAGAAGGAGAAAGGGGAATATGTGACTGCCCGGTCTGTTTATAAACAGAGACCTTATATATTCCCAAAGACACATTTGCTGACAACACTTGACACTTTGTCAGATCAACAGTCTCGTCACTTCCATTCCCGCCGCCATTTAACCAATAACTTTGGTTGCTTATCTAGTAAGAGGTCATCTTCTCCTTAATACAAAGTCCCACAGCAGGCTTCAAAAGGACCTTTGATAGGAGGCACGAAGTACAAGGGGAGCACAACCCAGATCTCAATCTGAAGAAGTATCCATGCCCACGAAAGCTGATACCCAGAATGAAACTTTGTGGGCCTTAAAAGGTGCCCCTAGACTCAGCCTTTGTTTTGGATCTCGGTACAGTTTTCTTTTTATAACTATAAAACATGGGGGGGGGGTTTTGGTGAAAATGCAAAATTGTTAAGCAATCAAGGCCAGAACTTTTATTAAAAATTGAATTGACGATAAACACATTCTGCCCTCCTACTGACACCATTTGCCTGCCACTCCAGATTTTCCCAGGGTTTGATTTGAGGTGATTTAAGTCCAGGGCAAAACAGCATCCAAATAACCCGGGACAACAGCAGGCTGAAACCGGGCGGACCACGGAAGGGAGGTCATGTAGTGCAGAATGGGATGGGGGGGGGATCCTGGAATAAAAAGAAGGTTGGACTTGATTTTAGTGCAGAATCGGGGGGGGGGAACCCTGGATTAAAAAGAAGCCTGAATTCAATTTTAGTGCAGAATTGTTTGGAGGACATTGCGGTGAATGTGGATTAACATATTGGTGGTGGATAGTGCAGTCAAGTCGCAGTTGAATTATGGCGACTCCAGAGGGTTTTCAAGACAAGGGACGTTCAGAGGTGGTTTCCCATTGCCTGCCTCCGCTTTTCTAAGTGGTAGATTTTATTTCATACATTTGCAGGGAATTTGCCCCATCCTTTACATCTTCTCTTCCTGTTGTGTACGTGGACCGCCACTAAGGTCTGCCACCTAAGTCCTAAAGGCAAAGGTAAAGGTTCCCTTGCTTGAAAGCCAGTCGAATCCAACTCTAGGGTTGCGGTGCTCATCTCCATTTCAAAGCTGAAGAGCCAGCGCTGTCCGAAGACATTTCCGTGGTCATGTGGCCGGCATGACGAAACACCAAGGTGCACGGAACGCTGTTACCTTCTCACTGAAGTGGTACCTATTTATCTACTTGCAATTTCTTGCTTTCAAATTGCTAGGTTGGCAGGAGCTGGAACTAGAGATGGGAGCTCACTCCATCATGCGGCACTCTCGGGTCTCGAACTGCTGAATTACTGACCTTCCACAGTCTGCAGTTCAGCGTCTTAACCACTTGAGCCACCACAGCTCCTAAAGCTTGGTACAAAAAGACAATAGGACCTAGGATCCTAGTCCACCTTTTTTGTTGTTGTTGTTCAGTCGCACAGTCGAGTCCGACTCTTCGCGACCCCATGGACCAGATTATGCCAGGCCCTCCTGTCTTCCGCTGTCCCTAGTCCACCTGGAACCCACCAATTAGGCATTGGCGGGAAGTTCAAACCCACCAATGGGACTATGGGGGTACCGGGTGGGGGTGTATATAGTTGGCCTTGCAGGGGTGTGTAGGGAGCTCTTGTGTGAAGTACAATAAAAGTGTCCGAATGCATGTCATAGTCCGAGTCCTCCATGTCACAAACCCTCGCAAACGTGCTATAAAACCCCTCCATGTCACAAAGGATTCTGGGGAATATTCGAGGTACCTGATTAGTTCAAGTAGGCCATTGGCCACTAAGGAAGTATGAAGACATTTTCTTGGGATACAGGCTCGCTTTGCAGTAGTTGCAAGTTTTCCTCAGATTCGTATTGCCTGTTTGGGGAGTCAATAATCCTCCCTGAGTCTTCTTGAGAAAGGTGGATTGTAAACGTTGTAAAATAAATTAATCTGTTCAGTAGTTGCTACAATGGGAACACACACTCCTAGTTGTAACTGCTCCACTCCCATCAGACCTGAATGACGTTTTCATTGATTAGCAAAGGCGGCCTCCCCATTCTAGAGTCAATGAACCGCTGTTTCTAACTCCTCTTGCCATACAACTGAGATGAAATTCTTAGGGAATGGAGTAAGTACCGATGGGAGGGGGGATCTATGATGGGGGGGCTGGTGCCGTGGGGCATGGTGACATCACTTCTGGGTTTTCCTTGAAATGACAGTGAAATGACAGGGGAAACAGAAATTATTCCTAAAGCATAGGTATTATAGTGTGTATAGGTGCTATAGTATAGGTGTATAGTGTGTATAGATATTATCTCCTTGAATGAGATGCCTCTCTTTGTCTTAACCTGGAAGCTGCCCTCTGACTCATCCTCTCTCGTTTTGTACTCTCACTCTCCTCACATGGCCTTCCATGATCTGTCCTGGAGATACAGTGTCTTCATACTCCCACACACATGATGCTGGACAAGCTGGCCATTAGGGATGGGCACAAACCAGGAAAATGGTAGTTCATGGTTGTTCGTGGTTCATTTGATTACACAAACCATGAACGTTCACGAAGTTTTCTCATTTCCCAAATCAGTTTGTGGTTCATTTCATTCATGACTTTGGGAGATGGTGGAACAGCCCTCTCATGGGTTAGAGATTGGATTTGGGATGTCTGAGTTATAGCCCCCCAAACCAGGTGCCCCCAGGAAAGTTCAGCTCTAGCCTCTCTCTTGCACAACAGCTAAGTCCTCTCTTCTCTTCCTGCTGCAAAGTGAAAGCAGCTGAGTCAGGGTGTGGTGTGTGTGTGTATACACACACAACCTGCTCCCATAGAGCAGAATGGGAGCTCTGTGGTTGGCTCCCAAAGCTACCAATCAAGCTATGGACAAATTCTATGGGTGTTTCTAGGGCTCTCCACAAGTCCACCCCCAGCGTTGCCTACTAGGAATGGATTGAATTGGCGCCAGGCTGCCTGGAAAACAAACCACTCTAACAAATCAAATGAACATCCACAGAAAAAAAGGTGGTTCATTTTTGGATTCAAGAACAATGCAACCAAACAAACAGGTTTGAAACAAACCACGAACTGGTCTGGTTCACGCTCAAACCACGGTTCATTTCTTGGTTCTTGTCCATCCCGTACTGGCCATTTGTGATGGGGAAAGTACTTTTGAGGTTAGGCTTCCTTCCGTTCTATTGGCTGCAACCTGAATGTGAACTGAAATCTACTTGAATAAATGTAAGTTTACTTTTTCTTTTCCTTTTTTGCAATATACTTCTTGGGAGATTTATTTATCATGCTTCTATGACTGGGCAAAACTCTGCTATGTCAACCAAATATCCTAATACTACCTTTCATCACTTCCATTTTTCCCTTGGAAGTGATGTCATCGTGCCCGTAACCTCACTTCTTTTTTTAAAATCCCCCCACCCCCCAGCATTGCTTGTAGCGGCAGTGGACAACTGGAGCTCAGGGAAGGGTATTCCCTGTCCCAACTGGGGGAATGTCACTTGTAAAATGGAGCCCGCACCCAAGGGATTATTCACCCAGTTGTCCATAAGAGGTCCTTAAAGTTGTCCTTTAACAAAAGGAGATTTCCCCTCACCTACTCTGGTTTTTTCATGTCCCAGTGCAATGCGTTCTTAAACAACTAAGGAAAGGTCCTTGACCCTGCTTTCCCCCCAAGCCATTAAGCTGCTGCCACCATGGCTTCCACACCACACTGGCTAATGCTTTTGGATCAACTGGTTGCATTAATGTGCCATAAAGCTGGGCCCTAAAGAAATACTTAACCTGTCTCATCACATATGATGGCACAACAATCAAGCCGCATCAGGTTGATGGGCGGCTGGTAAAACTATCTGCATCTGGGCCTTACATCTTTTTCACACTTCTCCAATAGACTGTAGCCTGCACTTCTCACTGATCCGCATAACACACACACACACAAAGTACAGTTGTTTGGTGCACAATGAAGCTGCTTTCAGACTTGTGTCTAGCTCAAGGGTTTCTAGGCTTGCCAAGCTGAGCCGGGCAACCAGCAGGAAGATTGAGGGGAAGGAACATGGAGCGCATATGATGCTACTGATATTACCCACATCACTAAATTGCTTCTGAGTACAACCCAGAAGTGACAATGGGCAGTTCTAGGAATCCTTGTAAACTCAATATATTAAAACTATAGAGTCCCCAGCGATTCCCAGAGTTACTCATTCTCAATTCCAGGTTGAACTCAGAACTCTCATAGTGTTCGGGGATTCCTGTGGATTTCTTAAAGGGTTATGAGGAATTCCTCAATGAGAAATGGCAAAAAAATTTCTCTGAAGGACAGCCTAGTGTTCACTACCTATCTTCTATCAGTGTGCGCAGCTACAGATGAGCATGGGGCATGTTATTGGGAATGCTCTCAATTCACCCAAGACAGCGATGCCCAACATGCCTAACTGGTACTTGGCACAGATGATGGCCCAGGACAGACTGGCAATTTGCCCCGGTAGCTAGTCGCGGCAAAAAAAACCCGGATTAAACAATACCGGGTTTTCCTGTCCACACAGCGGGGGCCGCTGCCGGAAGATACGGGACAGAGGCGTGCGGGAGTGTTCAGACTGCTGCGCCGGAGGCGTGCTATATTCACCGTTTCCCCATTAATTCGGCTGTGGGTGTATGTGCGCATGAGCGCATGAGCGCTCATGCGCATAGCGCATTTTGCCGATTTTTTTTTTGCCCTGCAACGCCAGCACCGCATTGGGCAGTGGAGCGGAGCGCAGCCAATCACACCGCTGCTGCCTCATGCCCAACGCGGGTTGCTCCCGGCTTTTCGGCTGCGCGTTCAGACTCCCCGGAAGCGGAGAAACACGCGACGAACGCAGGCTTTCAAGATTTGCGAAGGCTTTTATCAGGTGTTTTTTTAATCCGGCAGTGAAGCACAAGAGCACCGGTAGGCTACGGGTGGGGGACGCCAGGCAGATGTTCCTGTGTGAACGTTCCATTTACTCCGGTATTGAATCGTTGTCAGCCCGGGTCCCATCCCGGGGCAAATTGCCAGTCTGTCCTCGGCCGTTGACTCTGCACCCAAGAGCATGTCCCTGAATCACCTGCAGATGGGTCATCGTGGGAAGTGTTCCTTGGTGGCACACTTGGTAGCCTTTAACCTCAACTTGCAATGAGATACCCCTCTTAATTTTTCACCATATGGGTCAGTTTTTTCTTCTTCTCACTTTAAGACTTCACACACACACAAAAATGGAATTGGTATTCCCAGGGCAACCAGCCTTGCACTTGAGGCACAATAAACTAATGGGATAACATTCATGGAAGATCTGGAGAGCAGGAAAAGACTTTTCTTTCTTTCTATAGTGCCCTCAGCAAATAAGTAAATAAAATAAAGAGTCATTCAATTTCTAACACCCTCAATCTAAAAGGTGCCCTTGATCTGGATTGTTCAAGTTAGCCCGATCTCTTAATATCTCGGAAGCTAAACTGGGTCAGACTTGGCTAGTATTTGGATGGGAAACCCCAAAGGAATACCAGGGTTGTGATGCTGAGGCAGACAATAGCAGACCACCTCTGAAAGTCTCTTGCCTTGAAAATCCTACAGGGTTGCCATAAGTCAGCCGTGACTTGACAGCAAAAACAACAACTATTTAAAAGGTACCAAAAATTTACACACTGAGATAGCTGGAAGTCAACCTATCAGTGAAATGGGGTTCGATGTATAGTAAAAGAATGGATCCCTTCCATGGGTAAATCCAGCTTTTCACCCATAAACTGCATTGTTATCATTCTCACCTAAGTAAAATGATTGTAGTTAAATTAAATGGTGTGGTTGACTGATTATACCTAGACCTAAGAAGATCAACCTAATGTTTTTCAATTAAGCAAACACATTCTGGTACAGTATCTCCCATCCATGGACAGACAACGCTATTTCAGCAGGAACACACCACTAGTTCAGCTAGAGATATAAAACACTGAGGTTAGTGTGGGAGAAAATTGCTTTATCATTTCCAATCTTAAAGAAAAGAATGAAGAGAGATAGAAGGAGAGAGGAAACCCTCTTCAAGGATATATAACACTCTTCCTACCCAATTAGATAAAGGTGGATTCATTCAGCTGTAAACATAGACTGCAGAAGGTAAAAATATGCTCATACACAGAAGAAAATGCTACAAAAGAAAACACATACTTGGATAAAAGGTGAAGCCTACGGACCACGGCCCATCCAAAACAGAACCATGCATGGTTCATATGAAGATGAACAGCCATACGTTTGATATATGATTTCAACAGACTGGCCGGGCAAAAATACTCATCCATCTACAAAGGGGATCAAAGTCAGTCATACCATTCTTCACTTAGGCAACACCAATCTATTCAGCCAAACGATTAATCTCTGGTGATCAAGAAGGGAACGTGACTAAATTCTTCAAGTATGAACACTTGCACATAAAACCAGGGATAAACAGATTCCAGCAATTCCATCATGTGCAGGCTTCGATCGCTCTCTCCTCCTGGTGATCTGATCCGAAGATTTCCCATTAAGTTCCCATGAACTTGGATGGATCAGATCCTTAGGAGAAGAGGGCACAATCCTCTCCCCCTTGTTACACTTTAGGAAAAAATGTAAAAACCACAGGATTGTGTTTGTGTTCTACAATTTCACAATTGAGAGACACTGGACTTCTCTAGGGTTTAGGGGAGCTTTATGAAAGCGGTGAGACACAGGTGCCAATGTCTCTAGGCTGTTTAATCACACAAATGCACTCCTGAGATAGTTAGAAATGGTGAAGTGAGCTCCTTGGTGGTAGAAAGTCACGTCAAGTCACAGCAGCCCTGAAGGGTTTTCAGGGCAAGAGATAGATGGAGGTTGGTTTGCCATTGCCTGCTTCTGTGTAGCCAGCTGAGACTTCCTTGGTGGTCTCCCATCCAAGGACTAACTAGGGCTGACCCTGCTTAGTTTCCCAGACTTATGGAGACCCTATAAGGTTTTCAAGGCAAGAGACGAACAGGGGTGGTTGTCCATTGCCTGCCTTTGCATAGCGACCCTGGACTACCTTGGTGGTCTCCCATACAAGTACTAACCAGGGCCTTAGCTTCTTATATCTGGTAAGATAAGGCTAGTCTGGGCTGTCCAGGCCACTAATCTCCCCAGAGAACACTATTTCTTTTTTTTTTTAATAGGTTTGTTTTTTTGAATTTTCTATATATTACACAATATCTTTTGTCTCCTTACTTTACATAACTCAATAAGTTCCCCGCTCCCTCCCTCTACCCCTTGTTTGTTGATCTTTTATTCACAGCCACGGGCACAAAGTCTGAATCTTCCACCGAATGTCCTGTCTTCCTTCCACTGTTATCCACTTTAGATAGGTCTTCCATCTCGCTTTAATTTCTTCGGCTTTATCCTCCCATGTGGTCTTCTGGCGCAATTTCTCAATGATGTCCGACTGCACAAAATCAAACAAATAAGTGTGCCAGGTATCTATTGTCCATTTGCTCTTATCTTTCCAGCCCAGAGCTATGACTGCCTTGCCTGCTAACACCATAGCTTTGAGTATAGCCTGGGTTTCCTTATTGACTGCCTTATTTCCTAATATACCCATTAACATTAGTTTAAAGTCTACATTCAATGAGATTCTACATATTTTCTTTATAATTTGTATTATTTTTGACCAAAAGACTCTCACCTCTGGACATTCCCACCACATATGGGAGAACCAACCCTTAAATTGTTTACAGTGCCAACACATAGAACTCGATCCCGGAAACATGTTTGCTATCTGCGCTGGTGTTTTATACCACTTTGTGAAAAATTTATGTTCCAGTTCATTAAATTTAATAATTTTGGTTTCTTCTATTCCCTTCATTATTCTATTTGCATCGTTTTCCGATATCTGGCCTTCCTTACACCATGTTTTCTGTAAATAAAGTATCGCCTTATCTTTATTGGATAACATTTTCTTATAAATATATCCTGCTAATCCTTGTTTAAATTTTTGCATCCTATTATGTATTTCTTCAATTGGTTCTTCTGTCCAAATATTTCCTTTTTCATTAACTTCCTTAATCATTCTATAAAGGCCTGTAATTTTTAACCAATATTGCTCAGAGAACACTATTTCAATCAACGAAAGGTTCCAAGTAGCACTTAGAGAAGGTTCTCCAAGTGGCAGGATTGTTTCCAGAAGCCCAGGATTACACCCCATTGTTGAGTTCTCCCCTTACAAGACCTTCTCTAAGCAGCACAACTGCCGCTTAGAACACAGTTCTGGGCTCCAGGATACCATTCTGCTGTTTTGGGAACCTTGCCTAAGTACCAGTTGAGCTCTTTAGACTGCATCGATGCACTCTGAGGAGCCCAATTAGTGCCCTGATTGGACTGCCAAATCCAATCTAATGAGATTTTTCAATCATCCGTAATATGAACCAGCTGCTGTATTGAAAAGTTCTTGCACACAAAAAAACCCCAATGAGATAAGTTTGATCACATTTCTGAAACAATTGCCCCAACTAGGGCACAAACCAGCTCGTGAACTAAAGTTCATGATGAATTTTGGCTGTTTTTGTGATTCGTGAAGTGCAGTTTGTGGCAGATCAGCTGGCACCAACTTTCCATGAACTTTCAAGCAGCTTGTGCTAGTTTGTGCCAGTTTGTGGACAGATACATTTCCAGATAGACTGTCTCTGCGCAAACTAAATGTTTTCCAAACTTTAAAGCAAAGGGGGGTAGGTTCAAACTTGTCAGTTTTTCCTTCCTTTGCCCATGTTTCTTTGTGTTCCCTTCCTATTTTCTTGCAAAGTACCCACCTGGCTTGGATTCCTTGTGACTCTGCTTTGAAATCAGTCCTTGTGAGCTTGCAGTGCCACAGTGGCACTGGGTTCTGTTGGGAATTCTGTACACTGAACTGGTTGTGCTGAGCTTCAAAAAATGTAAAAAAAACCCTACTGCTGGGCATTCCATACATTGCACAGGTTCTGCTGGGCCTGCAGAAATGCTTCCCACCTTCAGTTTCTACTGCAGAGATTCTTTGGCTTGACCTTAGTCCTGTTGGGTTTGCACTGCCACAGTGGCACTGGTTCTGCTGGGCGCTTTGCACTGGTTCTGCTGGGCTTGCAAAACTGTCCACCACCACCTTCAGTTTCTACTGCAGAAATTCTCTGGTTTAACCTTAGTCCTGTTTTTTTCCCCCCTCCACTAAAACAATGGGGGATTGGGCACCTTCTTTGAGGGGGCATAACTCAGGCCCCATAAATCCAATCCCCACCAAACCTGGAGGGCAGGAAGGAGGAGGAACAGTTGGTTTTATACCCTGCCCTGCAGGGTCTCAGAGTGGCTTACAATCATCTTCCCTTCCTCTCTCCACAAAAAACACCTTGTGGGGTAGGTGGGGCTGAGGGACCTCTGAGAGGTCACCCAGCTGGCTGCATGTGGAGGAGAGCAGATTCAAACCAAGTTCTCCAGATTAGAGTCCACCACTTTTAACCACTACACCAAGCTGGCTCTCTCAGCTGGAGATCCCCTGCAAGTTTGGTGTCTTTAGAATGCTGGGGGGGGGGGCATTCTACTGCATCACAAACCTCACGAGTCAAAGCAGTATGTTTAGCCCCTAAAAGTTTGTGATGGTTCGTGGTTTTAACTGAACTAAACCACATTTTCCCAGTTTGTGCCCATCCCTAGCCCCAACCTTCAACAGTGGAAATCAAAATGTGGAGGAGCTTTTCCCTGTTGTATTATGGGGAACAAATCTGGACACTGAGAAACATTAGACAATGTCTACATTTTAGGGCCCAAAATCAACACCATGTTTGAGAGTTGTGGGAAACAGGCTAGGTTCGGGTGGGAAGCTGTGTTAGTCTGTGGGAGTAGAACAAAATTTGAATACCACCTTAAAGGCCAACAATTTTTTTCAGGACATAAGCTTTGTAAAGTCAAAGGTCACTCGTCAGATGCCAAAGACAAAGAGGCTGAAATGCAGATTGTTCCGTTCAGTGGGCGTGCACACAAAAGCTTACATTTTTAATAAAACTTCGTTGGTCTTAAAGGTGCCACTGGACTCAAACTTTGTGCTGCGGTTTCAGACCAACATGGCTACCCCCCTGAATCTATTCTGATGCTCATATTCCATTGAAATCCAACCCTGGCAAATACAAGAGATCTGTAATCAGAAGAGAGAAGAAACAGAGGGAGGCACTGAAAATCCACCAAGTATAGAGCACAGCAAAGACTACCCCATTCTGAGCATCCATGTAGAGTTCACATGATACCACTTTTGCTGGCATTGGTCACAGTAACGTGAACAGAACTGAGATGTCCGTCACACCACAGGAAGCCAGATCACTGAATGAAACACTAAGTCACGGTTAATGAAGCTAGACTTGGGTTCTTTGTCAAATTGTACAGTGAAAATATCAATGACTCCTTGAGTGCAATTGCCCTAATCAGCATACAGCAAACTGGCAGCTCAAGACACAGAAACTTTCCCTAGGAGAATGAGCAACGTATTTCCAACAGCCTGCAGAAGCTTCCCCATAGACTCTTGAACTATACAGCTTGCATCCAAAAGACTGGGCTGGAAGATGGAAAATGAGAAGTCGGTTGCTATTACGTCTGATTAGATACCTGCTCCTGATGAACTGTTCAACACCAACAGGTGGAAGTGCAAAATATTAGCGAGGCATCTCTGCAGCATAGGAATTTCTCTGGGCTGTAAACAGAGCTTAAAATGCATAACGGCACACGGTGGGGAAAGAGAGAAAATGAAACACAGTCGAGGAACCTGCTTAGGACTATGGCATCAACACGGCCTAGGACAGGCTGTGTCATAATTTAACAGCATATGAAGAGATTGCAAGCAAAATGGGTACTTAAAATGGCCATGTGTGCTTTCATTGGATAAACTGATTTTATGGCGATTTTATCAAGATCTTTGAAACGGGTTGGATCCCACGAGCCACACACTTTCCTTGGGCATAAGGAGCTTTCTCTTGATGCATGAGGCTTGGAGAATACAAATCAACGGCATATGACTTTCTTTTGTTTGTCAAGTCCCAGGTGTTTTGTCATGAACTCCATAGGTTTTTGAAGGCAAGAGATGAAAAGAGGCAGGTTGCCATTACCTGCCTCTGCATAACAACCCTGGAGTTCCTTGGAGGTCTCCCATCCAAGTACTAACCAGGGCTGTTTATCCCTGTGGCCATCATTACATCCTCTGGCGGTGAATTCCACATTTTAATCACTCCTTGTGTAAAGTTGTATTTCCTTTTGTCTGTCCTGAACCTACTGCCCATCAGCTTCATTGGAGGCTCCTGAGTTCTAGTATTTTGGGGGAAGGAGAAAAAGTGCACCCAGGTAGAACTGCAACTTTCTTGCCCTTCAATAACAAATCCCACATTCTGTCACGTCTCCCTTTGAAACCCCCCCAGTTTCTAACGTGTTTTGGCTTGCAGCAAGGAAGGAAGACATGCAGAGAACACCTCTGAGGAAAAGAAAATGCCTGCAATCTTCTTTTTACCCTGACCCAGATGACTCAGGCTAACCTGACCTCATTGGATCTCGGAAGCTAAGCAGGGTTGGCCCTGGTTAGTATTTGGATGGGAGACCACCCCCATCTAAGCTGTGGAGTCTTGTGAGCAAAAATTCTACTTTGTGAGCTCCTGGCATTAAAGTTGTGAGCGAGAGATTTGGCTCCTGCATAAATTAGTTTGCTCAGGAGCCCTCCTCCCTGAGCTAAGACAAGAATGTGTGAGCTGGAGGCTAAAAAACTGTGAGCTAGCTCACCCTAACTCAGCTTAGAGGGAACACCGCCCCCAAGCAACATAAGAACATAAGAGAAGCCAATGTTGAATCAGGCCAATGGCCCATCTAGTCCAACACTCTGTCACACAGCGGCCAAAATATACCAGGTGCCATCAGGAGGTCCAGCAGTGGGGCCAGGACACTAGAAGCCCTCCCACCGCTGCCCCCCCCAAGCACCAAGAATAGAGTGCATCACCTGCCCCAGACTGAGAGTTCCCATCTATACCCTGTGGCTAATAGCTACTGATGGACTTCTGCTCCATATGTTTATCTAATTCCCTCTTGAAACTGTCCATGCTTGTAGCAAGCCCAGGGATGGCAAGGGCAAACCCCCTCGGACCGTCTCTTTCCTTGAAAACCCTGCATGGGGTTGCCATAAGTCAATTGCAACCCGATGGCACTTCCCACACATCCGATGTTCCCATTCCAGGACACAAACCTGGCTTGACTGTAATCAGAGTTGTTTCCACCTCGTACGTTTAATTTAATTCCAGCCTAATTGCATTTAAATGAAAACGATGTAGGCACACAAGAAAATCTGCGTTTCTCTGAGTGATTTAAATGTGAGGGGTTTTTTTCCCTTTCCCGATTCATTTGTAAATTCAAGCCACCTTTTCCTTCTTTTTTACCTGGCAAAAAAAATGTTTCATGACACCTGAAGACTGTGCATGATTCTCCGCTGCCTCGTCCTAAAAATCAACACAAGTCACTTTGACCCGCGCGTCTTGACAGCTGAATGATTCCAGCATCTGGGTGCAAACACAGTGCCTCCTGTCAGCCAGGAACATGTCACGAGATGTGCGTTATACAGTTCACAGGTCTGGGAGATCAACAGTTGCAACGGATTAACCTCTCGAGCCTTCAGACCTCTGTGTCAGTCACCCGCCGTGGGCAAGCTTGAGCAGTTCACTTTCTGGAAGCTGGACTGGAACTCAGTTTCTTGAGCACCTCTGTGGAAGACGAAAGGCTCCCTCACATTCGAGCAGACTGAAACGTTCTCCGCTTGGCTTCTTCCCACCATGATTGGTCCCTCTCTCTAAATGCACTCGATTTTTATGTGTCCTGCAGAAACAGCCTGCCGTGAGGAGGCCTCCAACTCTGCTTCTCGTCTTGCTGTAGCCTGCTTCTGCCCCCCGTTTCCCTGGTTCCTTGCTCTGCCCAGCCTAGGATCACCAGCTCTGGGATGGAAAATACCTGAAGATTTTGGGGGTGGAGTCTGGGGAGGGTGGGGGCAAGGAAGAAGAAGAAGAAGAAGAAGAAGAAGAAGAAGAAGAAGAAGAAGAAGAAGAAGAAGAAGAAGAAGAAGAAGAAGAAGAAGAAGAAGAAGAAGAAGAAGAAGAAGAAGAAGAAGAGAGAAGAGATTGGATTTATACCCCGCCCTTCACTTGGAGTCTCAAAGCAGTTTACAAACTCCTTTCTCTTCCCCTCCTCACAACAGACACCCTGTGAGGTAGGTAGGGCTGAGAGAACTCTAACACAAACTGCTCTTTTTCAAGGATAGCTGTGCCAGAGCTTGTGACTGACCCAAGGTCACATCAGCAGGTGCAAGTGGAGGAGTGGGGAATCAAACTCGGTTCTCCCAGATTAGAGTCCGCACACTTAACCACTACTACGATGTCTTAGAGTTCACCCTCCAAAGCAGCCATTTGCTCCAGGGGAATTCCACCTAGGGATGCCAGTCTCCAGGTGGGTAAACACTATAAACCAAATTACACTGAAAACAGAGCATCTAACATTATGCAGCTCTCTAAAACACTTTCCAATATGAATGATACAATACAATAACTTTCCATCACATATTGTGTAGAAACGTTCAATGTATTCATGTGAATTTATGCTTGAGTAACATCCGTGGTCTAGGAATATGCATTAAGCTAAAAGTTTCCTCGGCTCAAAGCAACGAACAAGATAGTGCTAGAAATGTAACGTTTGTTACAAGATTCTTAAAGCAATTACTTTCCTTTTCCTGAACTGGAGAAGATCTCTTCTAAATTGCTTGCATCCATTAAACAAGTATGGATGGATGAAACAGGGGATATTTCCAAAGACGGATATTCAGAACAGCAGCAATACTTCCACCGACTGATTTACAAAACAGCAGGATGCACCCCTCCGGTCTGAAGGTAGTTTCATTTAATGACTTCTTCAACTTGCTTCCAATGGCGAATATACTTCAACAATTCTTGTTTGGAACTATTATGTGGAGTATAATAACATAAGCTTATTATAACAATATGCTAACAATAAACTCTCTTTACTATATAATGAATAAAAATAGGATACAAAATAATTACAAATATGTAACTCACCTCAACGTGAATGAGCAAAACTTCAATAATGCGGACCCAGCCTGCCACTGTTCAAAAAGTTATTCTCACAAAGGTTCTTACCACATCAGGCTGACGGCTACTCTTATATGAACAACAGGTATCGTTAACAAAGGGCTAGAATATGCATAGTAGATCTATTTCAAGGTATTCTTAACGCTATATCCATATTAACAAATATGCAGAAAACTCTATACTGATATTAAGTCCAAACAGAGGAAATGTATGTAATCTATGTACCCAATAGCTTTCTTGCTGTAATAAAATCTTAACAACATCCTCCCTGATATAGGGGCATGGTCGATGTTTGTATATGACCAAAAAAAAATTTACTCCTTTATGGAGTGCTGACTTTCTTTGAAGTGTAATCCCATTGGGGCATCTAGTATTTCATGCTTAATTCTCGAATGGTGGTCTAACACTCTAGTCTTCAATGTTCCTAAAGACATTGGAAAATGCTAAAGGTTCCCTTGCTCAAAAGCCAGTCAAATCCGACTCTAGGGTTGCAGTGCTCATCTCTGTTTCAAAGCCGAAGAGCCAGCACTGTCCAAACACGTTTCCATGGTCATGTGGCCGGCATGACTAAACACCAAGACACACAGATTGCTGTTACCTTCCCACCAAAGTGGTACCTATTTATCTACTTGCAATTTCTTGCTTTCAAGCTGCTAGGTTGGCAGGAGCTGGAACTAGAGACAGGAGCTCACTCCGCCATGCGGCACCCGGGTCTCGAACTGCTGAACTACCGACCTTCCACAGCCTGCAATTCAGCATTTTAACCACTTGAGCCACCGCAGCTACATACCTACATATAATTTATTACATGCACATACAGCCATGTCTACAATTTGTTTTGAATTGCAATTAGACAGATGCCTTAATCTAATTCTATATCCATCCTGTGGACTTACAAATTCTTTGATGACCGATGCATGCTCCCATGCTAAACACTGGCCACAGACAAAGTGTCTGTGGGTATCACTACAATCAAAAAATGCAGTAAACACAATAAATAAATAAATCACACCTCGTCCTAATATCTGCCCATTTCCCATTTCAATCAGTTTCTAAGATTCTTAGGGCTTCTAAATCCAACTCAAGGTATATTTGAACACCCAGGAATATGGGATACAATGTGCCAGTATTTAAAAATAGATTTCTTAGTATCATTAACTACTGGAGAGAACTGAAGTGCACATGATAAGCTATCAACCTGCATTCTCCATTTGTCCTGTTGTAATAACCTTCCTGCTGCTCTTTTTGCTTTAATTGGTGCATCAGTCACTCTGTTCTCCAGGTAGCCCCTTGCTAGAAGTTGACATCTAAGTTTTACAGCTTCAGTTTGGAAACCCTCCTCATGAATAGAATTATGCTTGATGCATAAAAATTGCCCGTATGGTAAGTTGGTTGTGATATGGTGGGGGTGAAAAGATATAAAATGTAGAAACATATTTATATCTGTGGGCTTGGAGAAAAGTTTTACAAACAGTTCGTTGGATGCAGTCTTAGAAATTATAGTATCCAAAAAATTGATTTCTTTCATACCCCACATCACTTCAGATTTGATACTTGTGTGTAAATTATTTAGCCAAATCAAAAATTCATCCAGCTTACTGCAGAACACACAAAAAAGATCATCAGTATAATGTTTGAATAGCCAAATTTCCTTGAAAAAAGATTGTTTCTAGGGTCATGCAAAAACTTTGTTTCAAAAAAAAATCCATATATAAATTAGCAATACTGGGTGCCACAGAACTTCCCATTGCTACACCAGAAATTTGAAAACAAACTCATCCCCAAAACAATTTTTTCCCCAAAAAAATTATGTCCAAAAATTCCATAAGCAGGTAAGTCGGGGGAAATTTATCTGAATGTTTATCCAAAGTACCTTCTAACACCATCCTGGCTTCCTGATGTGGAACATTGGTATACAACATGACAATGCCTAAAGGTACTAATGCTGCATCCTCTGGTAGTACAATGGCCTTAACTATATTAATCAGATGTTTAGTATCCTTTATGTATGATGGGCTTTCTGAAACAAACAGTTGTAAAGAAAACCTTTCCAAATATTGTGCCACGGGCTCCAGCACCAACCCAACAGCTGGAACAATGGGTCTGCCTGGGGGAGGGAAGCCGACTTTATGAATTTTAGGCAGAGTGTAAAAGATAGGCACTCTAGGGTATGGTTTAGTTAAAAACTTACCTATAGACTCAGCTAGATAGCCTAAGTTACACACTTCTGTAACTATTATTTTCACAGTCTCTGAATTTGATCTGTGGGGTCATAATCAATGGCACAATAATGTAATGTAACAGTTTTGCCAACAATTCTCTAACCATATGAAGATAGTCATTCATATTCAACATAACTGTACCACACACACACACCCTTATCTGCTAGTTTAATAATTCTAGATTGACCTTGCGCTAGTGCTATTCTCAATGTTCCTGCTATTCTTAATTTTCTCAATGCCCGCTAAGACCAAATGCCCCAAAACAGTAATGGACGGATCAGTTATTTGCAGAACAAAAGTGGACTTAAGTGTAAATTTATTATTCATATAAATTGTTTCCCCAAAATACACATGTAGTTTTAGCTGCCAAATTAATTTATACATTACAAATTAATTATGCATATGAACCCTGAAGGTAAAGGGATCCTATCAGGAAGTTGGTACAAAATTAAGACATAAATTCAAACCTTTAACTCAGAAGCAGGCAGAACCCTGGAAGACAGATCAATTGCTAATAGTTTCTCTTGCTCCTGCGAAGTTGGAATTGGGTGAATGTTTCTTTTGTTTGTCTTCTCAGTTGACCTCCTAAAAAAAGTTGTGTGTGCTTTTTTTTCCACCTATAACCCTCACTGGAAGTGGCTGACACCTCTCCTTCAATCTGATCCGTATCTTAATTGGAAGTTATACGTTCAGACCATGAGACCCTCTTTCTAGTACTCTGATTCTCAGAGGACCAGCTATATATTCTTGCATTCTCATAATCCCAGAGGCCTCTTTGAAATTTTCTGATTTTAACTTCCCTAATTTTACCGATTTCTCATTTCTGGTAACATGTGGGTGTGGCCTAATATGCTAATGAGCTGTGCTGTCGGGGGTGTGGCCTAATATGCTAATGAGTTTCTACTGTTGGGTGTGGCCTATTATGCTAATAAGTTCCTGCTGGGCTTTTTCTACAAAACCCCCCCAGATGCTGAATATTGCACTTTTCAATCCACTTCCAGTGCACTTTAGCAATCATTTGTGAGCGGACTTTGCCATTTCACATGGTAAAACCCAGTTGCAGAGTGCATCAAAAGTGCATTGTTCAGCATGTGCAAAAGCTTAGTCAATGAAAGACAGTGATGGAAAGTGCCATCAAGGTTTTTCAAGGCACGAGACATTCAGAGGTGCTTTGCCATCACTTGCCTCTGCATAGCATCCCTGGACATCCTTCCCGTCCAAGTACTAACCAAGGCCAACCCTGCTCAACTTCAACAAAGAGTAATAATTTATATTTGCATCCTGCTGTTCCTCCACAGCAAAATACATTTGGGTGGATTCCATTCATCGTGCAAACTAGGCTAGGCTGAGAAGTACTACCTGGCCCAGGACCAGTCAATCATTTGCATGAGGGATCTGAACCCATAACTTCCCTCCACCATCTCTAGTTCAGGTCCAGTGCTCACAGTGCAATCCTATACAGAGTTACTTCATCTGAAGCCTATAGACTGGAGTGATTCTGCACGACAATTGCACTGCAAAGTTTGGATCCCACCAAAAGTTACCCCACTGATGGAAGGATTTCTGTCAGCACAGCATGACTTTCTGCCCTCAGCCCCAAATGCACCTCGACATTCTGCTCCTTTGGGGTGGAGGATACCCAGTAGAGTTGCCAGGTCCCCCCTAGCCACCAGCAGGGGATGGGGGGATAAGGTTGCCAGATCCAGGTTGGGAGACTCCTGGAAATTTAGGAATGGAGCCAGGGAAGGATGGGGACCTCAGGGGGGTACAATGCCACACAGTCCACCCTCCAAAGCATCCATTTTCTCCTAAAGAACTGATCTCTGTAGTCTGGAGATGAGCTGTAATGTAGGGATGCCAGGGGAGGCTGGCATCCCTAATCCTCAGTTAACAGCATGATGGAGGAGTTGGAGTTCAGCAATGGCAAGGGAGAACTGGCAAAAATTCCCCAGAGAAATAACTACAACTTCCTATAAAGGAAATGTGCTGAGTGAACTTGGTCTGCACACACACTCTCAGCCTAATTCACCTCACTGGCTTGTTGTTATTCCTCCTCTAAAATAGTTCACATTGCTTCCTTACTGAGAAAGACTGGATCATGAAGGCATGAATACAATGAAAAGGGGGAGGAAACCCAGTTGCATCCAGGAGAGCCCAGGCATAAAGAGCCCAACCAAACACACACACACTGTAGCAAGGTACACAAAAGCTCATACCTTGAACAAAACTTTGTTGGTCTTAAAGGTGCTTAGTATTTCTCCCATGCAATTGAGGCAGCCCAGCAAAGCAAGCACTCCCTCATTCCTTCCCTCACTTCAGGGAGGTGCCTCAGCCTGTGGAAGGAAAGAAAGGCCTCAATTTGTCTCCTGCATCCTGGCCAGGAAGCACGCTCTGGCTGTTCCCTTCCTCCCCCTGGGAGGGGGGGAGCCTCAGCCAGTTCTTTACCAGACTCTCTCAATCGCACAGGAGAGTCTTGCCTATCTATCTCCCCTGTGCAATTGTGAGAGACTGGTAAAGCAAGCTGTGATGTGGCAGCAGCAGCAGAACTGGAAAAGAAAGCAGGGGACAGCCAGGTCCTCTGAGGGCCTGATCTGGCCTGCAGGCTGCATGTTTGTCACCCCTGATCTAAAGTAAAGTGTACTGTTGAGTTGCAACAGCCTAATGGTGACTCCATGAAGCTGCATATTGTGGGGTTTTCAAGGCATGAAATGAGCAGAGGTGATTTGCCCTTCCCTTCCTCTGCACAGCAATCCCAGTCTTCCTTGGTACTGATCCTGCTTAGTTTCTATGCTCTGACAAGAGACGGCTTGTCTGGACTATTAAGGAACAGTCTACCATCAAGTTGCAACCACCTCATGGTGACCCAATGAAGTTTCATCACATGTTTTCAAGGCAAGAGTTGAGCAAAGGCAGTTTGCTCTTGCCTTCCTCTGCATAACTATCCCTGTCTTCCTCTGCATTCAAGTACTGACCCTCCTTGGATTCTGGACTCTAACAAGATGGATCTACTCTGCACTATTAGGGCTGCCACAAGCACTGAACATACTGGAGCATCCTGAAGTGCTCAGTGCAACATTCTCTCTGTAATTCTAGCACACCTACCTGTGGAAAATGCTCCGCTGAATGCACAGGGATTTGCTTTCGAGTTAACAGGGTGAGACTGCAAAGCCTCTTGACTTGATGAGTTGGCACTTTGGGGGATTTCCCTTCATCACCATCTGGACTGAACTTTTGACCATGGATGGCCAAAGTCAAGCCCCAAAGACTAAGAAAGTTCCATTTTTAGAAAGTTAGGGTGCTAAGTGGATATTTTTGATGAATGGGTATGGTGCCACCAGACCAGCACTTTCAGCAGGCTTTTTCCTGGCTTCTTTCAGCTGAATCCATTGCTCAAATGCTTGTCTAGTTGCCCAGACACCTCCTGAGATAACCATGCAGCTTCCCGCTCTGTGGAAACACAAGGTAAAAGCTATGCATTCCTTTGTCTGTGTTTCAAATTAATTTTTTATCCTCTCCCTCCTGCTTCAAATGACATTCATTAATATCCTGTGCCAATAGCCAGGTCTTTGGAGGAGGAAAGCTTGTACAATGAAATTTTGGCAGGGCTGTCCCTTCCGCTGTGGCCATTCCGCTGTTATCACAACAGATGAAGATTGGATCAAGAGGTCAAGACTTCATGGATTCTAGCAAAAGGCCATAATTGTTCTGAGACATCTGTCTCTCTGTAGTCATTACCAAGATAAAACAGTGGAGCATAGCCCAGTGGGAACCAAATTGCTGCTTAGGATGCTTTAGAGCATCCACTGAAGCAGTGATGTTCAGAAGCTCTGGTTTAGTGGAACACATTTTCAGTCCTGATAGCACCCCGTAAAGATAGAAGATCACCAGTTGCAACTTAGCAGTGACCTTTCAGGGTTGGGTAGACAGAAAATGATCTCATCAGCATGAAGACCTCTTTTCCACTGTGTGTGTATTTGCTAGCCTTCCATTTGATTATCTGATCTGACTGCCAGGCAAAAAAAAATCTACTGTCGAAATAAATTAGAATATCTGCAAGACAAAAGGCTGGAAGAAGAAGAAGAAGAAGAAGAAGAAGAAGAAGAAGAAGAAGAAGAAGAAGAAGAAGAAGAAGAAGAAGAAGAAGAAGAAGAAGAAGAAGAAGAAGAAGAAGAAGAAGAGGAGGAGGAGGAGGAGGAGGAGGAGGATTGGATTTATACCCTGCCCTTCACTACTCATAGGAATCTCAGAGCGAATTACAATCTCCTTTCCCTTCCCCTCCCCACAACAGACACCCTGGGTGATTTCCCACTAAAGCTGCCTCGGGGTTGCGCCGCTGTTTGCCCCGATACTATTAGTCAATTTCACACTCGAAGCCACGGGGCTGCATTTTGACCCGCAGCTTTGCCTGATTTCCCCGCAGTTTCGTAATCCTCAAAAAACAGGATTACAAAACTGCGGGGGAATCGGGCAAGCCGCGGGTCAAAATGCAGCCCCGCGGCTTCGGGTGTGAAATTGACTAATAGTATCGGGGCAAACAGCGGTGCAACCCCGAGGCAGCTTTAGTGGGAAATCACCCCCTGTGAGTTAGGTGGGGCTGAGAGAACTCTTTCAAGAACTGCGCCTGAGCAGGGGTCTTTTTGTAGAAAAATAGCTGCAGGAGCTCATTAACTTATTGTATGCTAATGAGCTATTAGGTTATTTGCATATGCCACACACCCTGACATCACCGGAAGCGATGTCAGAAGGGGAAGCAAAAGGGGGGGGGAGGCATCTTCAAAAGCCTCCCCTTCCCTTCCCCAGCTGGTCTGGGTGGGGGAGTTAGGAGAGAAGGGGTTTAAAGTTTAAACTCCTTCTCATGAGAGTTGGGCCACAGAAGGAGGAAAGAGGGAAGGAAAGGGGAGGGAAAGAAAGAGAGGGAAGAAGGAAGGAAACAGGGAAAGGAGGAAAAAAGAGAAGAGAAGAAGGTGGGAAAGAAAGAGAGAAAAGAAGAAGGAGGGAAAGAGGGAAAAGAGAGAAGGAAAGGAGGGAATGAAAGAAATTTGGTGGCAATTCGGCCCCTTTATATCCTATGGGCCATTGAAGTCAATAGTGAAAACATAGGGTATATTCTGGGGGCTGGAGGGGAGGGGGTTTGAGGGAGAGGCTCCAAACTCACAGGATAGCTGATGGAGCCTCTCCCCAAGATACCCACCAGGTTTCAAGAATATTGGACCAGGGGGTCCAATTCTATGGGCCCCCAAATAGGTTGCCCCTATTCCCTCCATTGTTCTCTATGGTGGGGGGAAAAGTGACTTTTTCCCCACCATAGAGAACAATGGAGGGAATAGGGGCAACCTGTTTGGGGGGGCGTAGAATTGAACCCCCTGGTCCAATGTTCTTGAAACCTGGTGGGCATCTTGGGGAGAGGCTCCATCAGCTACCCTGTGAGTTTAGAGCCTCTCCCTCAAACCCCTCCCCTCCAGCCCCAGAATATACCCTATGTTTTCACCATTGACTTCAATGGCCCATAGGGTATAATGGAGCTGAAATTGACATTCGGCTGCCTGAAAGACTCCCCCGGACACCAGCTATGGGCGGGGCTTGGGTCCTGAGCTCCCGAGCTGCGCTCTGGTGCGCTCCCCCCCGAAAATACCCCTGCGCCTGAGAGAACAGCTCTGAAAGAACTTGAAACTGACCCAAGGTCACACCAGCAGCTGCATGTGGAGGAGTGGGAAATCATCCCTGGTTCTCCCAGATCAGAGTCCATGCTCCTAACCACTACACCAAACTGGCTCTCCCATGGTAGGGTTGCCAGGTCCCTCCTGGCAACCAATGAGGGAAGGTGGGGACTTACCAGGAGAAAGAGAAAGGCCCAGCCTCGTGGCCAGCATTGCATAAGGAGTGACATCATCACACCAGCAACTTCCGGGTGGCACTCTGGGGAAAATCTTCATTGTAAAACCAGCTTTGACCATAGAGTTTTTGCCCAAATACCAGAGCATCACCTGGAAGTCACTGAAGTGATGACATCACTTCCTGTTTGACACCCGCAATGTGGCCTAGGCCTTCCTCTTTCTACCAGTAAGTCCCCTACCTGGAGATCTGGCAACCCTATTTCATGGGCAACATTCTAGAAGTCCCTCTATTGGCAATACTGTTTCAGGGGGTAGCTATAGTGGTTTGCAGTAAAACGGTGAGATTTTTGTCCAGTAGCACTTTGGAGAACAACAAGATTTTCGAGATATGAACTTTTGGGAGTCAACGCTCCCTTCTGTGTCTGCATCAGCTGTATGTGACAAAGGGAACCTTGACTCTCAAAAGCTTATGCCCCAAAGACCTTGTTGGTTTCTAAGGTGCTGCTGGCCTCCAATTTAGCTGTTCTGTTGGCAGTACTCTTTGTGTTAAACTGGTAATGGTCACATTGCTCAGCAGAGAGTGAGACTAGAACCCCTATGTGGCGTGTGGGCATTTCAACAAATGAGAGCTCTTTGGAACTAGCTTATCTCAGCCATCTGAAGCATACAAACGTAGCATTATCCATGTCTTAAACATGAAATATCCCCAAAAATACAACCCATCCCCTTAATGTCTTGCAACGTCATGCTGAATATTTTATACCAATAGAGAGGGAAGGCTGCCATCTACTGCATCAGAGGGATCACTTCCTCCAGAGGAGAGTGAGACTCGACTCCGGTGGCGCCCTAGAGACCAACGAAACCTTCAAGTATGATGAGCTTCTGAGAGTCAACGCTCCCTTTGTCAGATACCTCCAAAATCTCATTTGTCTCTGAGGTGCTACTTGGCCTCGAACCTGGCTGTCCTACCGCCAGTCAACATGGCTTCCCCCTGACATTTCCTTCAGACATTAAACTTCCTTTAGAAGACTACGGGCCAGGTTCTCTCAAGAGGCAGGTCTGGTCTGCTTATGAGGACATTGCAATGCAACAGTGCAAAAAAAGACACAGACTCTCCCACATATCCGTTGATAATCGTTACACCCTTTGCCCTCCAAATTCATCTTGGAAAGCTCAAGCAGCCTAGAACATAAACATTAGAATGTAAGAGAAGCCATGTTGGATCAGGCCAGTGGCCCATCCAGTCCAACACTCTGTGTCACACGGTGGCCAAAAATAGCATCAGGAGGTCCACTAGCAGGGTCAGGGCTCCAGAAGCCCTCCCATTATTGCCCTCCCCCAAGCACCAAGAATACAGAGCATCACTGCCCTAGAGTGTTCCATCTATACCTTGTGGCTAAGAGCCACTGATGGACCTCTGCTCCATATGTTTCTCCAATCTCCTCTTGAAGCTGTCTATGCTTGTAGCAGCCACCACTTCCTGCAGCAGGGAATTCTACATGTTAATTACTCTTTGGGTAAAGAAGTTTTTGTTGTTGTTCAGTCGCACAGTCAAATCTGACTCTTCGCAACCTCATGGACCACATCACACCAGGCCCTCCTGTCTTCCATCATGCTCCAGAGTTTGCTTAATTTCATGTTCGTTGCCTTGATAACACTGTCTAACCATCTCATCCTTTGCCATTCCCTTCTTCTGTTATCTTCAATCTTTCCCAGCATCAGGGTCTTCTCCAGGGAGGGCTCCCTTCTCATTTGGTGGCCAAAGGATTTGAGCTTCAGCTTCAGTATCAGGCCTTCCAGGGAACAGTCAGGGTTGGTTTCTTTTAGGATTGACTGATTTGATTTCCTTTTATCTATTCTAAACCTACTGCTCCTTAATTTCATTGAGTGCTCACGAATTCTTCTACTGTGAGATAGGGAGAAAAGTTCTTCGTTCTCTGCCCATGCTGTCTCATGCACAATTTTGTAAACCTCTGTCATGTCACCCCTCATGTACTTAACACACAGTCCTGTGCTACATTATCTTGTGCTCATCTAAACCCGCAGCCATAAGCTTACCAGTTCGCCAAATCTACATATTTCCTTTCCAAGCCAAATGCCATGGCTAGAAGCTAGTAGAATGGAATAATTGCTGGGGAAATGGCCTTACGATAGCACCTTTGATTCTAACAATATGTAGTCACTTGGGAAATCTGTATTTAAAATATTTGCCGCCCACGAATACGGTCTTGCATTTGCAGTGCCTTCAGGCCTTCGAGGGTGGATGCTTCCGAGGAAGAGCCAAGACACTTTGAAACAAGCTTACAGAAACAGAATTACAGTACACATGGAACGTAATTTATCAAAACCAACATCCACTTCTGAGTCAGTAGTATCACAAAGCAAAATGCACTGCAGCTCTGGCTCAGTGGCAGGTGATGCAGAAGACCTCTGCCTGAGACCCTGGAGAAACACCGGTGAGCAGACAATACTGAACTTTATGGACCAAGGATCCGATCAGGCCCGTAGCCAGGATTTTGTAATTCAGGGGGCCTTTAAATAAGTCAGGGGGCACTGACAGCACAAAATAAAATAAAAAAATTAAAAAACTCACTTTTGCAGCATCTGCACTCTGCCTGCCTACGTGGGGAAGCAAGCCATGCTTGGGGAAGGGGCAGCAGTGGGGAGTCCTCCTGGTGGCTCAGAGAGCTGAGGGCCTGGAGGCTGGATGGAAGTCAGGGGGCCTTAGCAGGAAGTCAGGGGGCCAGGCCCCGGAATGCCCCACTGTAGCTACAGGCCTGGATCCGATGCAGAACAAGGCAGCTTCATGTGTGTTTAAAGGATGAGCTCTGGATCAGCAGTAGAGCATCTGCTTGGCATGCAGAAGATCCCAAGTTCAGACCCTGGTATCACCAGTTCAAAGGATGAGGTAGTAGTGATGTGAAAGGCTTCTGCTTGAGACCCTGGAGAGCCACTGCCAATCTGAGCAGACAAGCCTGACCTTGATGGACCAGGGCTCTGATTCCATATAAGGCAGCTTCGTGTGTTCAAAAATACTAAGATAAATGTCATTTTTGGGCTCCGAGCACATGCACCATTAGCCACGCGAGAGGGATGAATGCCAGGAGGAGTTAATGGGCACGATCACACGGACACATCTGGCAAACGTCATGCACCCGCCCCCAACCCATACCACCCGGCCAAAGCTGCGAATTAAACAACTACCTCTGAAACTCCAGTACCAAACGCTTATGGCGGGCCACAGACAGATGTCCTCCGTCTGATCGCTCCAACACATTCCTTTTGCAGCGTCAACACACCCCAGGAACACGCGCCGCTGGAAACAACCCCAGTCCACCGCTGCTGCCATCGGAGCAGGTAACAGCGGCTTAGATTGTGGCGGCACAAATAGCCATGCCTCCCCACCCCCCACCCCCACCCCGCGTTTTCCACCATGTGTGACCGGGACCTTTGTTAAGCAAAATGAGGTTTTGTATCAACTAGCAGTAAGTTGGGGAATACCCAAATCGCTTCTTATTTGCAGTAAGTTGGAGAAGATCTATCTATTCAACCTGAACCAGGAACTTACTGGCTTGTAGCAACACCAGTACTCCAAATGATATGACAAATATTATCCAGATGTATATGCTTGGGAAGGCAGAGACTATTCAGGCGGACTACTGGAATGTGTCACCGTTCTCTTTGCTCACATAGAGTCTGGAAGGAGCAATTTTTAATTGGATGGAAGACTTCTAAGAGGGCAGTGTGGGAAGGAAGATCGATGCTGAGTCCAGATGCAAACGGACTAGTATTGCTATTGGTCAACAGGACAGCCAATGAGGGAGCACAGATTCAGCCTGCTCTGGATGGGGTTCTGCTCCTCCTGAAATAAGAGTTTGGAAAGTTACTACACTGTGGCTGTGAAGCAGGGCCCAGATCAAGTACAAAACATTTCTCACCAGTTTCTGCTCGTGGGCCAGCTGCAGCCTTTCCTTGAGAGGCAGGATTTGGCCTTGGTTGTCTATGCACTGGATCACATCCAGCATAGATGGCTGTTATTGTGTTTTATGCGCGGCTGCACCGAAGATGGTTCTGAAGCTTCAGCCGGTATCAAACGAGGAGGCCAGATTGCACAAGAAAGGGACCCGGGAGCTTATAGGCAGTGATTCTGCCTCGAGGGTCCCTGTTCGGCTAGTGCCTTGATCCTGATGCATACCTCTCATCATTATTGACATCCCTCTAATTTCTTGCCAATGAGGATGTAATGGGATATGCTGTCGGATCTGCCAAGATGCAGAGCAGAGGCAGCCCAGAGAAGTTAAAAGCGGATCTGCAGCAATCCTTTATTTGGTGTAGTGCTTAAAATTGTGTGGACTCTAATCTGGGGGAACTGGGTTTGATTCCCCACTCCTCCACTTGCAGCTGCTGGATGACCCTTGGCAAGCCATAGTTCTGGCACAGCTGTTCTTGAAAAATAGCAGTTTCTGTCAGAGTTCTCTCAGCCCCAGCTACCTCACAGGGTGTCTGTTGTGGGAAGATGAGATGGGAAAGGAGTTTGTAAGCTGCTCTGAGACTCTGAGTGAAGGGCGGGGTATAAATCCAATCTCCTCCTCCTCTTCCTCTTCCTCCTCCTCCTCCTCCTCCTCCTCTTCTTCTTCTAGCAGACATCCCTGATGTGGTGCCTGTGGAGCCCGACAAGTGTTTTTAGAAAGTGGGCGTGGCCAGTTGGGGCTTTTGCCCGGCAAGGCTTCTGATTGGCCATTGGAAATCTGATTGGCTGCACAGATTCACTGTGTGCCTGAAGGTAAACTGCAGGAGCCATTTTCTGGCTGGCTCCACCTCCCATGGCAGCCATGGTTGCGCTCACCACGCTGTGTCAGTATTCCAAAGGTGCCCACGGGCTCAAAAAGGTTGGGGCGCCCTGCCTTATAGCTTCACAGAAGATCAGCAAGATTTGTAAAGACACCATTCGCCATTAGCTCTTGTTAGTAAAGGTAAAGGTTTCCCTTGCTCGAAAGCCAGTCGAATCCGACTCTAGGGATACGGTGCTCATCTCTGTTTCCAAGCTGAAGAGCCAGCGCTGTCTGAAGACATTTCCATGGTCATGTGGCCGGCATGACTAGCTGCCAAGGCGCACGGAACGCTGTTACCTTCCCACCGAGGCAGTACCTATTTATCTACTTGCGATTTCTTGCTTTCAAACTCCTAGGTTGGCAGGAGCTGGAGCCAGAGACGGGAGCTCACTCCATCACGCGGCACTGGGGTCTAGAACTGCCGAACTACCAACCTTCTGGGCTGCAGTTAGGGTCAGGCAAAACAGTTCTGCCCTACAATAAAGCTTTTCTTAAAAACCTGGAAAGGTTGATGCTATTTAACGCACAACCCTGGCTCGTTCTTGAATTCCATCTCTCGAGGCAAGGACAAAAGTAAGCTGAAGTGTGATCGTGGGATGGAGGCCTCGTGGTGCCAACTCCTGTTCAGCAGCTGAAACGGGATCTGCTGTACCCAGAAGGGATGTCACGGCACACAAAATGCTCCTGATTCTGTTAGAAACCCCGGATCGAGTGGCAGTGGCTTGGAAAATTTGCTCCACATGGGTTGAATCTCGTTCCACCCAGCAGGAGATTTTGATCAGTTACAGTACGTAAGAAGTTGGTAAAGGGAAGCTTGTCCAGAGAAGAAGCATTGCAGAGTAAAAAGAGAGCTTTTCTAGAGTATATCTAACATATCCAGCTTTATTTGCTAATATGGATATGGATATTAGGGTATAGATGGGAACTCTCATTCTGGGGCAGGTGATGCACTCTATTCTTGGTGCTGGAGGGGGCAGCAGTGGGAGGGCTTCTAGTGTCCTGGCCCCAATGCTGGACCTCCTGATGGCACCTGGTATATTTTGGCCGCCGTGTGACTGAGTGTTGGACTAGATGGGCCATTGGCCTGATTCAACATTGGCTTCTCTTATGCTCTTATGTTCTTAAGACAGACAGGGATGCTACATACAGAGAGGTATTAAATTGCTCCCTTCAGGAAACCAGGGAAGAGAAACCTACTTGCTCTGGCCCTGGAAGGAGAAAAAAATAGAGACGGGGGGAAAGGCTCTCAGAACCGGCCTTTAAAATACAACTCCAAAAGATGAATCACAAACGTCTAAGAGCGTTTGATACTGAGGGAGGGAGAAACCTACCTGATCTATCACAACACACTCTGGGAAGTCATTGGCAACCACTATTGCAAATAAAACCCCTAGAAATAGCCATGCCACGACACTCTCAAAACGTACTGAACACGATTGCGCGTTGATTGCTTTAAAACATCTCTGCCCCAGTTCTCCACAGGCTGCAAGCAGTGGACAGAGCATCGCTTAACACCAACAAAAAGCCTTTTTTAAAAAAAGAAAGAAATCCACAGATCGCCTTTCCAAATTTGTTCAAAGGAGCTAACAGGTTAAGCTTACGAGAGAACAGCCCCAACGAGAGACCTGAAATTTACCAACCAGAAAACAGCACAGCCTCAAGAGTGCGCTCTTCAAACTTTTGTCCAAATGTCCTTGGGAGAAGGAGCATGTTAAACAGTGGAAGGGATCACAGAAGGCAGGAAGACAGGGAGATGTCCTCTAGAATGGGAGTCCAAACAGGAGGGGGGCATCACTGCTAAGCACTGACCCCCTACCATTCTCAACCCGGCATCATGAAACCACTACAGGGAGGGGCTGTGGCTCAGAGGAAGAGCTTCTGCTTTGCAAGCAGAAGGTCCCAGGTTCAATACCCAGCATCTCCAGTTAAAAGGATCAGGTGCTAGGCAATTTACCAGGGACAGTCCCTAACTTCTGGTACTAGTCCCCAGAAAATGAGTACCCCAGTTTTGCATTTTGAGAAGGTGCCTCTCTGTATGGAAGTTCCCTCAAGTCGGTTTGGCTAGTCGCCATTAATAGGCTTACCCTCCAGGAACCTGCCTAATCCTCTTTGAGCTTTGTAAGGAAAAAACAACCGTGATATGATAACGAAACCTTGTTTAAACAAAACACCTTTATGATTTGTTATTCACTGGATAATTAAAGAAAATATATTTTTCTCTAACGAGGTTTCATTATCATATCACGGTTGTTTTTTCCTTACAAATTTCAGCCTGTCCCGTGATCTCTCGTCCTTGACTCTAATCCTCTTTGAAAGCCAGTTTGGTGTAGTGGTCAGGAGCGTGGACTCGGATCTGGGAGAACTGGGTTTGATTCCCCACTCCTCCACATGCAGCTGCTGGGGTGACCTTGGGTCAGCCATAAGTTCTTTCAGAGCTGTTCTCTCAAGAGCAGTTCTGGAAAGAGCTCTCTCAGCCCCACATACCTCACAGGGTATCTCTTGTGGGGAGGGGAAGGGAAAGGAGTTTGTAAGCCACTCTGAGATGCCTTCAGGTAGTGAAGGGCAGAGTATAAATCCAATCTTTTCTTCTTCCTCTTCTTTTATGGGGAGGGGCTGTGGCTCAGTGGCAGAGCATCTACTTGGCATGCAAAAAGCACCGGAATCAATCCCTGGGACCTCCAGTTAAAACAGACCAGGCAGTGGGTGAAGCGAAAGCCTCCACCTGGGACCCTGGAGAGCAGCTGCCAGTCTGAGCGGACAATACCGACCTTGATGGGCCAAGGGCCTGATTCAGCACAAGGCAGCTTCATGTGTGTTCATATGTTCTAGATTCAGGTGGTCCTGGTGACTTAGAGATGGAGACAAACAAACTACTCTGCGTGTGGCAAAACTTCTAGCAGCTGTTGTCAGATCACGTGACAACTTTTGCAGTCACAGCCTTTAAAGTCGTCCATGTTTTCCTGTGGAATGAGGTTTATCACGGGATGAGGGATTGCTGTTTATGACTCCAGTTGCAAAAACAGTAAAGACAATAAATAAATAAAGGTTCAGGTGGGTGGCCGGGGTGTAAACTCTTTTATTATGCCGTATGCTAATTTGCTGCTATTCCCAGGTCTTACCAGTCACCGTCATCCATTTTTAGCTGTATTTACTGCTCAGTTATGTACGCATTTTTACTCTAATTGGCCCTTCCTGGCAACACCCTCCTCACCTTCTACCTCCTTGTAATGGCTGGTGGCTTCTGTGGGCACACAAAAACTTATATCATGAATAATACTTTATTGGTCTTAAAGGTGCCACTGGACTCAAACTTTATTCATTTGTACTAGCAAGAAGCAAAGCTGCCAACCTAAGTTAGTGAACAGATGTATTCAGGGAGAGGTGGTCCCTCCTCACGTCCTGCGAATTAATTCATTTTCTGACTGTGCTATAAAGACCAGGAATGAGACACATAACCAGAAAATGCATGTGGAGGTAGAATGATGCTGCCTCCTTGTGGCTGGTTTGCCCTGCCTTGGCTTACAATCTCCTTTCCTTCTTCACCCCACAACAGTTACCCTGTGAGGTAGGTGGGACTGAGAGAGCTCTTTAAGAACTGCTCTTGAGAGAACAGCTCTGAGAGAACTGTGGCTTGCCCAAGGTCACCCAGCAGCTGCATGTGGAGAAGTGGGGAATCAAACCCAGTTCTCCCAGATGAGAGTCTGCACTCCTAACTACTAGACCAAACTAGCTCTCTTCTACACAGGGGTCATTTCGTAGAAAAAGAGGTGCAAGAGCTTATTAACATAATTCATTAGCATAACTTATTTGCATATGCCACACCATTAGCATAACTTATTTGCATATGCCACACCTTCTGACACACATCACTGGAAGTGTGTCAGAAGGCAACACCCACCACTCAGGCTCCACCCCTAGGGACTGTCTTTTCACTCTGGGGGGCTGTCATTCCAGTCCCAGAGTAGCCTATCTGGGCCCAGGAGGAATGCTACATGTGCTGCTTTGTGCTCCTGCTGGCAGCTGGGGGCAGGGCTTGCTGTTGCCTGTGCTTCTAACTGCCGGAGCTCCGCTCCTGCATGCTCCTGCTCCAAATGACCCCTGCTTCTACACAATTCTAGGCTCTTATCGCCTTGTATGAGGGTGACTGGAGTTTGTATATGGGCAACATTAATTATAAAGGTGAGTAAATTGTATAGGAGGGTAATAATAGTATTGAAATCATATCATTATTGCAGGGCTGTATTTTTCAAGTTGAAGCCTAAGATGCCCAGTTTGCTCATTTTAAGCATTGGAAGACACTGGCCCTTGGTGGGCCAGAAAAGCTGGCCTTCTCTGGCCACAAAGTTGAATCAAGTAACAACCAAGATAGGTAGCTGTTATGTACTGAAGTGTGAATCCATCCAATGTATTCTGATGTTAAGCTTCAGTCTGAATGTGGCTCTTAAGCTGTCGCATTACCATTGGCTGGTTTCTGCGAAACCATTGGAAATATCCAATCACTGTGTGAAAATGTATCAAAGAGGGAACGGTCCTGATTGGCCTTTATCCCTGTGTTATGATTCGTCTTTAACTTGTTATGGGTGTGGCTTTGACAGCCTGGGATCGTTTAAAAAGGGAGCTGTGCTCCGCTCTTGTTGTAGTGTGTTCCTGAGTTGAAGTTTGCTGTTAAATAAAGTTGAAATCCCTTGTTGCTGAAACCCTGTCCTTGAGTGGCATACTTAACAGTAGCCATGCTGGTCTGTCCGTAGCGGTAGAAAAGAGCAAGAGTCCGGTAGCACCGTAAGGACTAACAAAATTTGTGACATGGAATGAGTTTCTTCAGTGACTCACGGAAGCGCATGCCCTGCCACAAATTAGTCTTTAAGGTGCTACTGAACGCTTGGCTCTTTTCTACAAGCAATAGCCAGTTGCTTAGCTGAATTCAAAGACACTTCTGAAAGTTTCTGTTCTCCGTTCCACGTATGGGTTTAAATATACAGACCTTGTTCCATTTATATAATGGAGGGGTTTGGACTTAAAGTAACTTATTTACTTACGCTGTCTTGTATGTTCTATTCCAAATTTAGCCCCATCGAATGCAGGCATGCAGAAGTTACACATCCACCAATGCTCCAATACAATCTCCTCAGAAAGATCACACTATATTTACTCAGACGCAAGACTACGGTTTTTCCCAAAAAAAGGTATGCCACAGAAGAGTCGGACACGACTGAATGGCTAACAACACACCGTATAAAAGAAGGGGTCACCTTACATTTGTGTTTAAGTTACAGTTATGTGCAGTCAGAAGGGGAGGGATAACATTTTTGCCCTGACCTGGATTGCCTGGGCTAGGCTGGTCTCGCCAGATATCGGAGGACAAGCAGGGTTGGCCCTGATTAATACTTGGATGGGACACCACAGAGGAAAACCTGGGTTGCTACGCAGAGGCAGGCAAGGGTAAGCCACCAGTTTGTCTCTTGCTTTGAAAACTCCATGAGGGTCACACCATAAATCAGCTGCAATTTGACAGCACCTTACACCACCACGGTAACATTTTTACAGTGGGGAGTTATCTTACATTCAGAGTAAGTACAGCACGTATTAACATTTACTGATAATGGCCAGACACCACAGACCGGCTCCTGGACAATAATGCAGTACAGTTGTGGGCTGGGAGATTAGCAGGTGGCTGATGGTATCACAAGATGCTTTCGGAATGCCATTTGGTTGTAAGTGGTTTGCAACTGAGCAGAGGCAGCTTATATATATTTATATAAAAACAAACAAAAAAAAGCATTTTAAAAAAAACCCCTTGGGCTCACAGATTTCTCTGGCTGCTGGCCCAAGTTGTGACATGCAAGATAGTTTTGCAAAGTTTTTTTTTTTGACATACATAAATGAGCAGCTTATTCGCTGTCACATTGCTAAGATTCAGACACATTCTGGTTTAATCTCTCCTCTGCCCGTCAGTGCTTCTGGATGCTAGAATAAGGTAGATCTTGTACAGCCTGTGGCTATATGCAGCCACGAACCCACCTGTTATGGCTCACAGCCTCCCGTGCAGATTTATTCATTTCATGTATTTATTCAGTGATCGCCGATGGAGCCCTTCGGTGCTGTCAGTATCTGGCTTGAGTTTAGGGTTGCCAGACTCTGGCAGGCACCCGGCGGGAGTCTGGGGGTGGGGATATGGGTTTTTTTTTCCTGGGGGAAACCTGGAAGTGACATCATGCTGCTCTAGGAATTGCCAGAAACTCTAGGGTCAAGCCACAGGATTTCCAGTGACCCCCTAGGGTGGCATGGCCCCAATCTGCATTTAGCATTTGCTCTGCTGTTTTACCAACCCACACTGGAAAAGAAAAAGATGCGGCTCAAAACCACATTCAAATACCCCGTGTCAACACCATACCGACTGCAGATTCACCCCTGAACGGCCATAAAATGGCCATAAATATATGCAGACGGCTACCGTAAAACCAAGAGATCAAGCGAAGTGAAAGCGGCATGCAGTCTGGACACTGCCATAAAATCCGACAATCAGTCAAAGTGAAGGTGGCAGGCAATGTCGATGGGGATTTCTGTTCCAGTGTGGGTTTGGTAAGACAGCGGAGCAAATGCTAGATGCAGATCGGGCCATGGTTTGACCCTGGGTCTCCTAGATCCCAGTCTGACACTGTGCCAGCTGCACCATACTGGCTCATGGTCAGTGGTTTAAGCAGCTGTTTCTGGACTCCACTTGCCACAAGTCTGAGCAGGGGCCATTCAGTGATCTCATAGCAACTGGGTTAGGGTTGACTACTCCATCCTGGGAAGCTCATGGAGATCCAGAGTTGGTGCTTGGGAAGGGTGGACTTTGGGGAGGGGTGGGAGGCTGGTGAGGATGTGATGCCATTGAAGTTGCCATTTCCTCCAGGAGAACTGGTCTCCATAATCTGGTAGGGTCGCCAGGTCTCCCCTGGCCACCAGATGGGAGACGGGGGTGGGGTTGCCAGATCCTCATTTCCTTCTTTGATTGAGTGACAAGCTTACTGGATCGAGGGGATGCTGTTGATTTTTGTTTACCTGGATTTCAGTAACAGAGTTTTGACAGAGTTCCCCATGATGTTCTGATGGGTAAACTCAGGGCTATTTTGGAGCAGGAACGCACAGAAATGGAGTTCCGGCTGGCTTCTGAGTTGGCCACACCCAGCAGGAACTCATTAGCATAACAGGCCACACCCAGCAGCAGAAACTCATTAGGATTGGCTACATTAGGGGGGGTGTGGCCTAACATGCAAAGGAGTTCCTGCTCCAAAAAGAGCCCTGGGTTTTGACAACCAACAAGTTAAACAGAATAAGAAGCAAAAAGTGGGTGTGGCTGGATGACCACACTCCTGGTAACATGGGGTGTGTGGCCTAATAGGCTAATGAGCTGTGCTGTCAGGGGTGTGGCCTATTATGCTAATAAGTTTCTGCTGTTGGGTGTGGCCTGTTATGCTAATGAGTTCCTGCTGGGGGTTTTCTACAAAAAAAGCCCTGGGTAAACTAGAGGACTGTGGACTGGAGTGTAGCATAGGGGGCCCGCATGGCCCCTTCCAACTCTGTGATTCTATGATTCTGTCCAGGTTGGGAAACTCCTGGAGATTTGGGGATGGAGCCTGGGGAGCACAGGGATCTCAGTGGGGTACAATACCAAGGGGTCCACCCTCCAAAGCATCCATTATTCTCCAGGGGAACTGATCTCTGTAGTCTGGAGATGAGCTGCAATTCCAAGGGATCCCCAGGTCCCACCTGGAGGTTGGCAACCCTAGACTCTGGAGGTTATTTGTAATTCCAGAAGAGTGCCAGGTCCCACCTGGAGGTTGCCAGGCCTATGTGACCGGAAGCCTCAAAAGTCCTTGCGTTACCTCAGACTCCTGTGGCTTTTATAGTAATAATAGAAACTGTATAGTGTTAGATTGATAAGTTTCCCAGCCATGAAAAAGGGAGGGCAATTAACTCTCATCTGTTAAATAGGACTGAAGCTTTGCAGAAGATTAATTCCCACTGCAAAAAGGCCCAGTGAGGGGAAGCTTGGCTGACTTTACAGGAAACTTCCGATCATTTGGACAATACGAATGAAAGCAGCGCCGGAGTGGAAACGAGAATAAATTCCTGAGAACTGCAGTTGACCGCCTCTATAAAGAACAGAATGTGACAGTTCTGAGTCCATGCTGGAGGAAATAAACCTAACAGGAACATTTTCAAGGCCAAAAGAACTTTATTGTCCCATGCAGAGGTGGAAAAGGTGACCGTCGCCCCACAGACAATGAACAATTATTCTAGCGCCTTCCTCCACATTTCGTCATTCCTCATTACTTACCAAAGGGATAAACACCCATAACAATCAGTTATAAGTTCTACATCCCACTACCAAGGTCTCCCCCCCCAACCCTACAATTATCGTCACAAAGCCCAGTAATGGTCCACTCACCAAGAGGCAGCAGATGTACAATTCCTGAATGCAGTGGCTCCAATTCCTAACAAAACCTTCAAGTAGCAGGGAGACAAATCGCTTTCGGCAGGCGTTCCTCTTCAGATTTCAGGGGCAGGGATCCAACCCAAGGCCCGCTTGCTGGAGAGATTCAAGGTTAAACTGCTGAACGCCAGGCATTGTCGTAGTGTTTATTCCCTTCTCCTCTCATCATGCTATATCACTGTTACCCTGACAGATCCGTCATCCACCTCTCCTCTTTGTATGACGAAGAGGGATTTGTGCTTTCGGCACGCACCCTCAAGAGGCAGGCCCACACTGAATCGATAAACTCAAAAATAGGCATGACTTTGGCAGACCCGTTTGTTCAAACTGGGGTAAACCCCAGTCACCGAATGAGAAGGGAGCACTCACTGGAGAAGACCCTGATGCTGGGAAAGACTGAAGGCCAAAGAAGAAGAAGGGGACGGCAAAGGATGAGATGATTAGACAGTGTTATTGATGCAACAAACATGAAATTAAACTCCGGAGGACAGCAGAGGGCAGGAGGGCCTGGCGTGATGTGGTCCATGGGGTCGCGAAGAGTCAGACTCGGCTGTACGACTGAACAACAACAACAACCAGTCACATTTAAGTGAGAGACCGGGGGGGGGCACAAAGTCTTAAAGCAAAAGGCTTGTGTGTGTGAAAGGAACTGAGCCTTCCCTTGGCCTGTCAGCTCCCCATAAGCCCTTCCCAAATGCACTCTTCCAGATTCACTTCCAGTCAGAAGTATGAGACAATGGCTGGCAACTGGCAGTGCTCTAGGAGGCAGGGACATGGGGGAGCGCTGCCCAGCTGACAGTGTGACATCATTTCCGGGCCAAACCCAGAAGTGATATCATGCCATCTAGGATTCAGCAGACACTCTGGTTTTTCCCCTGAATCCTATCCTGGTATGATGTCACTTCTGGGTTTGGCTAGGAAATGAAGTCATGCCATTGACTTAATGGTGATTTTGTTTCTATTATTTTTTTCTCCCACTAGCCTTCTGAGAAGCAGAGGGAGACTCAGAGTCTTGCAGAGGGAGACCTGGCAAGTCTACTTCATGGAGGCAAGCTAACTGCTAGCTGAGAACCCTTCTGTTTATATATTATGTATTCAGTTCATTTAAACCCCCAGTTTGCTGTAGTGTTTAAGTGTGTGGACTCTAATCTGGGAGAACTGGGTTTGATCCCCCACTCCTCCACTTGTAGCTGCTGGATGACCTTGGGCAAGCCATAGTTCTGTCAGAGCTGTTCTTGAAAAACAGCAGTTTCTGTCAGAGCTCTCTCAGCCCCACCTACCTCACAGGGTGTCTGTTGTGGGGAGGGGGAGGGAAAGGAGTTTGTAAGCCGTTCTGAGACTCTGAGCGAAGGGTGGGGTCTAAATCTAATCTCTTCTTCTCTTCTTTCCCCCAATGGGGACCCCCAAATCAGCTCACATCATTTTCCATTAAAAGAAACAGGAGTCAGAGCAGAGACAGCCACAGAATCGGTCAGGAAACATGTTTAAACACAGAGATTTTAAAATGTCTTTAGTTAGGGTCAGCATTTGCCAACTGATGCTGCAAAATCACCATCCTTTCCTCAAATAGTGGAGCGTCTTGTCACAGATACCTGCCAGCCTGTGATGAATGTCTGATGACAGCTGAAGTATCAGCAAAGATGGTATTTGTACAGCGTTCAGCCGGTACTTGTGACAGATGGCAATTCGGGTGCAATTTAAGTGACATTTTAATTATCAACATTTCTCACGTTCACTTAATGCAAAGGTTGTTAATTTATGAGGGGGAGCCTACAATATCCATACTTTAGTGCAAAGTTCCCCAACATGGTGCCTGCCAAGCATTTGTAGAAAGTGGGCGGGGCCAGGCATGGCTTTCACGCAGCAGGGCTTCTGATTGGCAATTGAGGAATTGATTGGCTGTGCAGATTTTTTTTAAATGTTGCTTTGGTAGTGGCTGCCGCCGCCACCACACAAGGATCTGGATTGTGTGATGGAAGGAATGCAGCGGCAGCTATTTTGTGCCTGGCTCCTTCTTCCAAGGCAGCCATTTTGTGGCGGTGCCCACCATACCATGTCAGAACCCCATAGGTGATGACCACAGGGTGAAAAAGGATTGAGGAAACCCTGCTTTACTGTTTCTGCAGTACTAACCCTCACAGAAGCTGAGACAGGGGTTCTGACACTCACCGGGAGGGAGACCAAGAGACGCAGTGAGTTCATGGTGCAACCAGAGATTGGAACTGGGCATTTCCAGGATGACCTCACACACTCTAAACCATTGTTTGGAACTAGTCCTCGATATAAAGTTGGCTAACATTTGCAGCTAAACAGCACAGTAGGTGCGTAACTTATCATCTAAGAAATAGACTTCTGTCCTTAGTTATTGGCACCTTGGTGTTATGTCAGGTCATGCAGCAAGACACTTTCTCGATCTCTATTGTTCAAGTCCCTTCCATAAATTTGATCCCTGAGTATATAAAACCAGGCATTATATATGAACTGGTGGAGGAAAATTAAAAGTGAGGTTTTTCTTTTATTAAAGGTGATAGTTTTGGTGTTAGACCACAGATCTTCAATTATTACAGCTGGTCTTAGATTCCCATCTGGGAGACTTGTACAATATCAGTGCCCTAGAACTTCTGTTCCCTTCATGTGCCCTCCACATAGAATGGGTTTCTTCTTTTTGGTTTTCGTTACGTTTCGAGCCTGCCCAACATAGGTTACAAAGGCACAAAAGGAATGCAATATCCATGAAACAATAATGAAACTATCATAAAATAAAATAACATTCTAAGTCATTTTTCTTCAGAAAAGAGTAAGAAGAGACCAAAACCAGGGGGTCTGCAGAAGGCAAAAGAGAGTCAGAAGGGCCACGTGACATGTAGAGCAGTGAAAATTACCCGCAGGAAATGATGTTCTGAACCCAACAGAAACTGTGGCCTGGGGAAAGGGTTGCCA
This sequence comes from Gekko gecko, assembly GCA_029375565.1. NCBI lineage: Eukaryota > Metazoa > Chordata > Lepidosauria > Squamata > Gekkonidae > Gekko > Gekko gecko. The sequence goes on from JAPDNY010000004.1 coordinate 195,155,984, forward strand.
GTCCCCAGGTCCGGGCAGGGGTTCCCCCACTTTTGGGGGCTCCAATCTGCCCCTGGTCAACTGGCCAGCAGGGGAAGCCCCTCCCCCAAGCCCCATGCCCTAGTGCAGCCACCTGCCTGGGTACCTGTGCTGTCTTGGCTGGTTGCCACAGAGATTACACACTGGAAGCTGGAAACACAGTCCAGAATCAAGAAAAGCAACAAAGCCAGAGGCTGGATAGCTGGGAAGTCAATTCAAGATTGCAGGTTTCAAGGACAAGGAGCGGCTGCTACACACACAGAAGCAGGTCTGAGTATGCAGAGTTGCTGCCACACTGAGGGTGCAGTCAGACGGTGTGCCGAGAGCAGGTTAAACTGCTCCGGTTCTAACCAGATTATATTTGATCTGGATAAACGCGATCACACTCACCTCCCTTATCCTGCCTCACCACGCATTCACATCACTCCCTGGCCTCTACACTACTGACACACGGGAGCGTGTGTCGGCAGATTTTTAAAAAATTTTCTCAGTTTGCACATGCGCATAGGTGCCCCTACGTAGAAGGAGGGAAACTATCATGGCGCATGTGCAGAACTACCAAGGCAAATCAGTCAAACCCCTCCAATAAAAGACTTCCCTTTAAATGTTTGACCCGAAAATGGCCTCCATGAGATCCCAAACTCATCTAAATGCTAAAACAAGTGACCATTTAAATTTTCTAAATGCGGTGGCGGAGCTCCACCTACGCACATACCACCGACACTTAAAAAAAATGGTGAGCCAAAAGTGGAAGCCTTGGGCTTCCATGGCAGCTTTCCAGAGGGGAGGGAGTTTGAGGCACCCGGAAATGGCTCAACACCACAGGAGTGATCAGACATTGGAAACTGCGGCTCGAAACTGGAGATTCAGAAAAACACCACTTAGGGAACTGGTAACAAAATACTCCATTTTAAAGGGTGTTTGAGCCAGAACGCAATGGCTGGGGATGGTGCACAGATGTTGGGTGTGTGAACGTGCACATTACTGAAAGTAATCCATTACTGAAGCATGCCAAAAGTGGACTAAACAGCACGTCTGACTGCACCCTGAAGAAGATGCACAGAGTGCTTTTGAGCAGGTCCCTCCCTTCACTGGGAGTTGAGTCTGCAAAGGCTTACAGCTCCACCCATTGCCTTTACAGGAGCTGCAGTCTGGCACTCCTTCACTCCTGCATAGTCAGGCTCTGGTGTGCCCTGTGCTTGGGGCACTCAGGAGAACTAGGTGGGGAGTCTGGCCTTGGGGTGTCTGCAACTGGGGGTGCTGGGCCAGGCACAGGATCGATCTCTCCTTCTGGCTGCACCTCCTGTGCAGCTGCTGGGGACTCTTCCTCCTCAGGTACTGTTGAGGGTTCTTCTTCTGGACTGACTCCAGAAAAGGCTGGGTTGCTCCCTGCCTCTTCCTCATCTGAAGAGTAGTCAGCCTCAGCTGGACCAGTACCCACAACACCACCCCTCTCCCTCCCCTCCTGCCAAATGTAAAGGGCTTCAGCTGATCAGCAGAGGCCACATGGGTCTTTTTGCGAGCCCAGAGTGCAGCCTGTGACCACTCTTCTCCTCTTACTCCCTCCTGCTAGATTTAAAGGGCTCTCCAGCTGAGCTGCAGTGGCTCTGAGGTTAGGATGCTGAGCTGCAGACTGGAAGGTCAATAGCTCAGCAGTTCAAGACCCTAGTGCCAAGTGACAGAGTGAGTTCCCATCTATGGCCTGAGCTCCTGCCAACCTAGCAGTTCAAAAGCAAGAAATTGGAAGTAGATAAATAGGTACCGCTTCAATGGGAAGGTAACAGCATTCCATGGACCTCGGCATTTAGTCATGCCAGCCACATGACCATGGAAATGTCTTTGGACACCGCTGGCTCTTTGGCTTGGAAATGGAGATGAGTACCGCACCCTAGAGTCGGATTTAACTGGCTTCTGAGAAAGGGAAACCTTTACCTTTTACCAGCTGATTGGTGGGCCACGTGGTCTCCACAGATCAGCTGAAGCCCTTTAAGGGGAGGGAGAATAGCAGCCAGGCAGGTGGTGGTGTTTGGGGTGGCTTGGGGGCATTCCCACCCACCCCAGGATGCCCCTCACAAATCCCCCCACTGGAGTGAGGAGGGAACCTGGCAACCCTACCTGGGGAGCAGGAGCCAGTTAAGGTTTTGACAGTTGGGAGCAACAGAGGAAAAACTGGAGAACAGCACAGACCTCAGCAAGTAGGGGAGCTCCAGATGGGCAGTAAGGACACAATGAATTTTGCCTACTTTGCAGGGGTATTTTTACATCAGCTTATTTAATGCAGGGCCAGAATTAGCACACCCTGAGCTGGGGCAGCTGATGGGGCCCAGGGTTTCTGGCCAGGCCAGCTTCCACAGAGCCCCCTCCATACACACACACACACTTTGCCAGGGAAGAATGTGCCGAGGGTGGATAATGCAGCACTCCTGGTTGGCGCACTGGTGATGCTCCCATCTGCACACAACCCAATGCCATTGGGGAAAGGATATACAGTCAGTGAGAAGGCTCACAAAGGGGCAGGGGAAGGAAGGATACACGGGAAAGTGGGGATGTGGATGGGATGGAAGGAAGGCATAAGTGGGGGTCCAAGGAGGAGAGGAGGCCCCTGGGCACTCTTGGCCCAGGAACCTCTTAAACCTGGAACCAACCCTGCTTTCATAGGCAAATTTTTAAAAATAAACAAACCTAATTCAGTGTTCTTAAAATGAGTAATCCCAACTGGAAAAGAAACCTAAGAAAATCTAAGAAGTAGCAATAGATAAAACTAAAAATTAGCCACCATTTATAGATAACAAGCAGCCTGATCACTTAGCCCGAGCTCAACAGAGCTTGGAAGCTAAGCAGGATTGGCCATGATTAGTATTTGGATGGGAGACCGCCAAAGAAGACTGAGGTTGCTATGCAGAGGAAGGTTCTTGCAAACCACCTCTTCTCCTCTCTTGCCTGGAATGCCCCCTGGAATGGGTTGACATGAGTCAGGTGCGACTTGACAGCAAATTCTTCTTCTATGGATAACAAAGAGCATTCCTTCTGTGCCACAGCTAATCCATCTTTGTTTCCAAGAAGGAAAGGTAAGGTCTTTTGTAGAAAACTAGAAGCTTTTCATTAATTATTGAAACGTCAGATACAATTCACAGATGCAGGTAGATTTACATTTGTAGCTACCTTTTTAATGCAGTACAGGATACCCAACCAGCACTGCACTATTTATAAATTGATCTCATAATGGGTATTTTAACATTTCCACTCTTTCTCTGAGACCCCTTATTATGTAACTGTTAGGGGAGACCCCTCCCCCTTCTCCAAGTTCAATCGGGGAGAGAAAAAGATTCACTCAAGACTTTTCTCTAACAAAGGGGGCAGTTTTATCAAGACTGATGATTCTGATGCAAGCAAGACCAGATCATGTTAGCATACTGAACAGGATCCAAAGTCCCTCCTTTTTAGGATAAAACACACAAAAATTCAGGGTCTGGTATTTGGAAAAGAGTCAGACAATTCTGTCCTTAAACATAATTCACTCTACCATCTGTTTAGAGTACAATCGACATTCCTAAGAGGGACATAAGGAAAACAAACCTTGGCTGCAATCACACGCACAATTAGCCGGATTTAACAGGGGTGATCAGACATGAACATCTGGCCAGTGCCCCGCACCCATCGGCAACCCATTTTGCTCTGCCACGAGAGCGGAGTAAAGGGACACTAGGGAAAGTTCACTATCAAACTGGTTGCTAAGGGCCACGGACAGACTTTCCCCTATGTGATCATGCCAGAGCACTCTCATGGAGTCAGAATGGTCTGATCAGACCATCCCAACTCTGTGCCTTTTCCCCCCTCTTCCCAGTATGCGCATCATTGCATACTGTCATAGGAAGCCCTCAGTGTGGAGATGCAATTCATCGATCCCCTGTTTAAGCGTATCGGAAACACACAGCAAAAAAAAACCCTGATTCACTTACGGTTTGCGTCTGATCTTGCAGTGGCGGGCTGCCTCTGCAGCTCCCATGGACTGTGTGATCACGCAAATGCGGGTCAAATTGCTACAGAACAAATAGCCTCACTTCCCCTCCCCAGCATTATCTCGCATGTGTGACCACAGCCTTTATACGCTTTCCCTGAAAGATAAGAATGGCCCCAACCCTTGAGTAAGATATGGTTGCTTAGAGATCAGGAGGTCAAAGAACAGATTTACAATGGGTGGTGGTGGTTAGGAAGGAACATAATATCTTTTAAATGTCTCAGGTCAACTGAAGGCTGCAGTCTCACCCGCACTAAATAATCCACTTTCAATCCACTTTCAATGCCCTTTCCAACTGAATTTTACTAACAGTGTGTGAACTGGCAAAATCCAAGTGGAAAGTGGATTGAAAGTGGATTATTTAGCGCGGGTGACCACAGCTATAGGCTCACAGTTTAGAGACCATTCTGAGAATCTCAATTTTGCTTGACAGTGTAACTTTCAGGATGCGTGCAAAATTCCTTAACAGTAACCTCTGTAAAGAAACCTCCCGGTAGCGTTCTGAGGTGAGGTGTGTTATCCTTATTTTCGCTGCCAGAAAAGGCTCTTGCCTTAGACTTTGCATTTGGACCCAAAGAACATCATCATGGCCGATTTCCCACAAGCGCTCCTCCGTGCTCACTCTTCCCTTTGCCCCAATGGTACATGTCAATTTCACACTAAGTGCTGCATGGCTGCGTTTTGGCCTGCAGCTTCGCCTGATTTTCCCCGTGTCTACTCAATCCTGTTTTGAGGATTGGTGATGCAGAAAAATCATGTGAAGCTGCAGGGATAAATGTGGCCACGCAGCACCTAATGTGAAATTGGCATGTGCCATGGGAGCAAAAGGGAAGAGCAAGCTCGGAGCAGCGCTTGTGGGAAATCGCATCATGACTTAGTTATATTTAGTAGAATGACAGAACTGTCAGTTCATGAGGGTGGCTCTGAGATAAAACAGGAACCTTTGCTCTACATAAAACGGTTGTTTTCACTTAAACATATATAGCATTCATTTAGAAGTAGAACAGCATAACAGTTTCTTTATTGTTAATAAGCTTAGCGGTGTCAGATAGGTGTACAGTTCTGGTTTCTCTAAAGTTCCTTAAACAGATCTATCCACAAAGGCTTATTTTCTCATTTGCCATTTAGGCTATTCAGTTCCACAAATCTTAAGCTCCTGACTTGACACTGAGGCTAATAACTTCCATGCAGAACACAGATTTCTCTCATAGCACTTCACTCTGCCGCCACTCAACTGTCTTCCCCCTCACACACACACCACTCAGCACTCTATTCCTCAGACACAAAGTCTACCATTCATTCCTAATACACTTCAATCACCCATCCAGCCCCCCTCTTTCTTACTCCACAGGCCTGCCACGTCTCTCCTTATATATGAAAGAGTTTTGGTGTCTCTCCTGGACACGCTTCCACAGCCTTTGGCTCGCTCAGCTGCCACTCTCACAGTCTCCCAATCCCGTGGCTGCATTGGCTTTTTTCACCCTCAGTCTGGAGGGAGCCGGCGAAGGGGATGGATGCTCTGCTGAGAGAGTGGCAACCCCTCCACAGGGGAGAAGGAGGCAGACCTAGCGAGTGGTGGCAAGCAGGGGAAGCATGGCCACAAGGCCTGCACTTCATCAGGGTGATAGTTCAGCAGGTTGTGTCATGCGCGGCCTGTGGGTCTGGCCCACCGGTGGCCGTTGCGGTCCAAGTCCTGGCAAGAGGGATGGTCCTGGGTGCGAGGAGAGCTCAAAAAGGGGGAAGGAGGGAGGTACCTCAGACCGGCAGAGGATGGAGTTTGAGCCACTCCATGAGTCCCTCTGCCAACGTGCTGGGAAACGCTCGAGCCCTTTGTCTCTCTCTGGACTTCTCTTGCGACTCTTCCCTCTCTCTCATCCTTCTCATTCCCAAAGCACGCTTCTTCCTCCCCAGCACCTTCTCCTTCTTGCCTTTTATCTCCCCGCCCCACTCCCAGCACCTCCCTCATCTTGCCAGCCTCTCGCCCGCCCTTCCAGCCCCACCCCTCCTCTTAGGCAGGGCGCCAAGTTGGCCTGGGCAGGGCGGAAGTTGCACCAGTGGTGGCCTGGGCGGCCTCAGGGCTGCGCCGCCAGTGCCATCCTGCCACCCTCACATCCTGGAGGGGCCTTCCTGGGGTCTGCCGCCACTCCTGGTGATTCTCTGAGGGTCCTGGGCCCAGCGGCGGGCCCGCCCAGTATTGCCGCAATCTCAGGGGCCATCGCAGGTGGCCTCCGCTCCTTTGCCATGCCCCAGCCAGGTTGTCCGGGTGCCTGCTGCTCCCGCTTTGGCCGGGGACCTTTCAGGTGCGTGGGGGTGTTGTACCGGGGGGGGGTCTCCTGTGAGTCCCGGGCCAGCGGGACCGGGACAGGCTGCACTACAGAGAAGGCTGCCCAGAGAGCCACAGTCCCCCCCAAAAGTAAACCATAGATATTATTTTGGCACACTTCTGAGGGCTCAGCAGTTCTGGTGAGAAAGTAATCCGTGAACTTTTCCTGAGGAATTTTCCTTGGTTTTTTCCTTGTGGACATAGAGAGGGAGCAGATCTGTAAGGCATTTCTGCATTATGTATTTCTGCAGGTATGTCTTTACTCTCCTCAGTGAGTCTGCTAAAACATCCACCAAGATGACTTAGTAGAGGACAGGAGTCCCCAACTCCCTTGAGCCTGCCGGCACATTTGGAATCCTGACACAAAATGGCTGCCATAAAATGCCTGCTTCGGGAGACAGAGCTGGCATAGAATGGCTGCTGCAGCTTACCACCCAGCACTAGAAAAGTTTATTATCCAGCCACCGATGTTTCTCCAAGGATGAAAGGCTTCTGCTGGCCACACATCTTGGGGCTTGTTCTCATGGGAAAGTTGTTGCAAGCAAAGCTAACCTACCTCTTCACACACATGCACAGATATTTTAGCATTCACACCTGCTCCTCCCATCCCCCAGAATTTTATGGCAGAGAGCGCTAGAAAGGGATGAGGCCAAATGGTCGTGAAGGCTTGGAAGGGAAAGGGAACTACAAAGAAAATAAACGAAATCCTGTGTCACCATGACAATCAACAGAGCCTGATTCTCACTTTCAGTTTCGACGGAGCGAATGGCGGCCGCCTCTCGGGACGCTCCCAGAGGCGGTTAGCCCACACGCGGTTGGGGGGGTCTTCGCTTATGCGAAAGACCCTAGTGAGCCTTAGGCAAAGGCTCCGAACCGGGGGCGCTTGGGGAGTAGCCTCTTTGCCGGCAAACAGCCGGGAAATTGAGGCTTTCTCCCTGCCCCAATCGGCCCCACTGCGTTGTGCCCGTATGGGAAGTAGCAACGCCACCGACTTCCAGGAGTGGAGAAGCAGTGGAATGAATTAAAATAAAAGGAGAATCGGCAGTGAATCGTGAGTTGGGGATCTGTTTTGAAGCGGCATAAATGTGCTCCCCCCCATAAACGTATGAGCGCATGGGAGGAGGGAGAAATCTCTACCCCCTTTGAAAAATGGGACTGTTAAAGAAAGAGTGAAGGGGGGCGAAGCAAAAAAGCGGCTTGGTGAAAGTACCTTTGGGGTTTTACTGAAGATCAAGAAGCTAGCTTGTTTCCTGGGTGACGCGGCACAAACTTTGTTAAAGTAAACAAACAAAAAATGTCAGGGCAGAAAAAGGTCCCTGAGAAGCCGGTCAAGAAGGGGGGAGGGACTTCCGGTCCTGGCAGCCTCCCCCTAGAGGCAACTGTCAATCAACAGAAAAGCGAGCCACTGCACCTTCTGCTGGATCAAATGCAGAAAATCAGCGAAACCCTCTGTAACATGGAAAGTGTTCTCAACAGTCAACAAAATCAACTAACAGAAACAGCAAAGAAGATGGAGGAGATCGCACAGAAATGTTTGGTCTCAACGGAAGACACCAAGAAAATTAAGAAAAGGGTCAACAAATTAGAAAAACATCAAGATATGCAAGAAAAAAGAATTTTAATGCTTCAGATGGAGAAATCAAATCTGACTCTCCGCTTTCAGGGCATAAAGGAAGAAGAGAAAGAAGATCTCAGAGCTTTACTGGCGAATGCCTTGGCACCTCTAACTGGCAGAGAAGCGCAAGAATTAAAGGATGAGATGGATATGGCCTATAGAGCCTATTCCAGCGTCACAAACAAAAATAATCTGCCAGCAGAAGTGGTTGTCAAGTTTATCAAGCAGCGTACTAGAGATCAAATTTTGCGTGCAGTTTCAGCGGTGCCCTTGAAGATTGGAGAGCAGACTATCAGAACTTTAAAAGATGTTCCATATGAAATTCGTATGAAAAGGAAAGCATACAAAGGATTGACCACGTTCCTACAAAGACATCAAACCATTTACAGATGGTGCTTTCCCGAAGGACTAACGTTCAAATTCAAGGATAAAAGAGAGAAGATTGATTCCGTCTTCAAAGCCCAAGAATTTCTGAAGAGACACGCCAGCTCAGAGGAAGATGCAGAACTCACCAATTGGACAGAGTTAAGCAGCGAAGAGGACAGCGGCCCAGAGGAGGGAGGTGCCGGAGCGGGAGACGAGAAGGCAAAAGAGGGCCCATCATATAATCTGAGAGACTTAAAAAGAAGACATCCCAAGATATAGCGACTGTTCGTGGGGCGTCAGAAGGGAGCTGATCAGCAACTAACCCCAAAGGACTTTACTAATTTAACTAATAGAGTTATTTTGGACTTTCGGTAGATGAAAAGAAGATCTTCCAACCATGGTGGATGCCAAAAACTATATTTGTACTAACTAAAACTAACACTTTAACAGAAAATTCACTCCAACCTTTTTCTTTGCCCATCTATATACCCTACCTTTTTCTTATTAAAAAAACAATAAAATTCTCTCCTTTTTAGGAGAGGTTTTTACAACAACAGGGCCTGATTCTGACACCCACTTTCTCAAAACCCTTGGCAGGCATCAGGAAAGCTCTCAGCGGTTGTCATGGCGCCCCCCCCCCCCAGGCACCACATTGGGGTAGTTCCAGAGTGAGCCTGCATTGCCTTCACTAGCCTCCCTTCACTTCGACAAGTTGGGCCGACTGCTGGGAAGGGGAACAGCTGTGCGAGGAACCTGTTCAAATCAAAGTCAACAGCTGTGGGCAGCAAACGCTTCTGAACTCTTCTGAGCTGCTGAAATGCTCTCCATGTGCAACCATGACCAAAGAGTTTTCCGGCTTCACTAGCTGGTCCACGCCAGGTTGGTTGTATCAGCGCTGGATTCCAGACACTCCGTTTGCAAGATGCCAGCTGGATAGCTGAGTTTGCCTATTGTAGCGAATAGAACAGAAGTCCCCCTGGCACCTTCAAGACCAACATTTATTCCAGCATGAACTTTTTGTGAGTCAAAGCCCCCTTCCAGAGATGCAACAAAAAGAAAACCATTTTTGTCATGTTTATCAGGAAAGCTAAAGAATGGGGAGGGGGAAAGGAAGGAGTCAGAGCAGAGACAGGCCTGGCGGTCTTTAATCTAGTGTGATTCTCTGCATAAAGGACTGGAACAGATTAGATTGTTACACAGAACAAATGATGGGAGAGGTGAAAGATTCGAGCCTCTCTCTCATGTGGTGAAGCTAAGCAAAAGTGTAATGAAGTGGGATAAATACCTAATCCAGGAAGAAGCCCCCTGTCTTTATTATCAGAGACAAAAAAAAATATCCTCCTGGACTGTTTTCTTTTTAATCCAAGGCCATTGGCAGTGCTGGAATCTTTGTAGATTCAAAACACGCCAACATTTTCCTAACTCTTGGTGTTTGAGGCTCCGTCAAACCCAGCTTTGTAGCAGCACATTTTTTACCTTGTCATTTTTTTTTTTCAAAAGTACTTTCTGATCTTAGATTTGACAGAGTTCAGAGCAATAGTTCTGCTGCTTGCGTCACCCTGGAGGGTTCTAGCAAGTTCTTTGCAGAACCCAGACATTGCTATGGATATGTTTTGTTCAGATCCTTTTGAAATGTACCAAGAATTGTGTTTCATCTTTCCATTGTTGCCCTCCTGTGCATTTTGCAAGGACCCAAGATGCACCAGGATTTCATGGATTATTGCTTGGATTCCTCAAGGGAACTTTGGTATGGACAGCCCAACATAAAGAGATTTCTTCATTTACATATCCCTTCAGTGTTTTTTTTTTAACTGCAAGAAGAACAGTATCAGCATATCCTCTTCTTTTGTACCAAGCCCAAGATCATGTTTGGTAGATCACAGTAGTCAGTGTATCATCAACCATGTCACTGCTGCAGGCAACCTCTGGTAGAGCCCAGACTAGTGAGTGGTTGCTGCAGTGGGTTGTCTATTGGGGGGGTTACACCAGATGTGTTGGCTGTGTGATCAAGGCAGAGTCCACACGAACCATGGAAATCACAGTCCAGTTGAACAATTTGAACCACAGCCAGTTTGGTGTAGTGGTTAAGAGCGCGGACTCTTATCTGGGAGAACCGGGATTGATTCCCCACTCCTCCACATGCAGCCAGCTGGGTGACCTTGAGTCAGTTGTAAGTTCTTTCAGAGCTGTTCTCGAAAGAGCAGTTCTCAAAAGAGCTCTCTTGGCCCCACCTACCTCATACGGTGTCTGTTGTGGGGAGATGAAGGGAAAGGAGATTGTAAGGTGCTCTGAGACTCCAAGTGAAGGGCAGGATATAAATCCAATCTCCTCCTCCTCCTCCTCCTCCTCTTCCTCTTCCTCCTCCTCCTCCTCTTCCTCTTCTTCTTCTTCTTCTTCTTCTTCTTACTACAGTGTTACAGGACCAAGTTTTTTGTAGTAACCTATACGGATGCTGGTTAGAGCTAGCGAGACCTCGCCCAACACTGAAATAATAGAACAGCGTTACCTTGTAAGGAACTGAAAAGGGATTCTCAGCAGTGGTTCTTTTTTCCTGAGGAAGGACCAGAGGTCTGAAACACTGAGAAATTACCTGGGAAAAGTGTTGGACTTTCTATGTATACTCTTTGGTCTCTGTATTTTCCTATGATGGATTGTATGGGCATATTGACTGCATATAATAGATATATTACACTTTTATGAAGTCTCCTTTATGAATATGTTGCGGGAAATATAGCACGCAAGTTGTTTTGCTAGTCTGTTATTCACCATACAGCAAGCAATGGTTGTCCTGGAACTAATTAAAAAATTCCTTTTTCTATCGCATACAGATCTTAATGCAAAAATCTGTACTGGCAGCAAAGAAAAAAGCCATTCTGTCACTACACTTATAGAACAAAAAACAAATGATACATTTTTGTGGGATTTAAGTGACGCTATCCTAGACTTTCCATTGTAAGTAATGGAATGTTATGTAAAATATAATGAAACACAAATGTAAAAAAACCTCACAAGATCCTATTCCTATATGTTTTGTAGTAGGTTAGCCTGACTACACACAGTTCAGAGGAGTAGACATCACAGTGACAGTAAGCTCTTAATACTTGTCATGTTGAATTATGGGACAAAAAAACCCAATTCTAGAGTTCCCTAGGGTTGCGAAGAGTCGGACTCGACTGTGCGACTGAACAACAACAACAAAAAGGGTTGCCAACTCCAGTTTGGGAAATTCCTTAAGATTTGGGGGCCAAGTCTGGGGAAATGAGGAAGCTCAGTAGTGATGTGATACCATAGAGTCCACGTCTGAGGCTGCTATTTTCTCCAGGGGAACTGACCTCTGTAGTTGGGAATATTCCGGGAGAACTCCAAGGCCCACCTGGGGGTTAGCAAACCTAGAATACCCCCCCAGCCAAAAAAGTGGCATTTACACCTAAGTAAATACGCATGGAAATGCGTTCTAATATACCATTGATATTTATTCAGAATATTTTCTTCAGATCACCGTCTGAACCCCATTTTGTAAGGTTTTCTGAACTCCTTGTCATGTTGACTGAGCAAGGGGCATTTGGCATGTTCTGAAGCCGCCCTGCGTCTGCTTTTGCAGGGAGGGCCGGGGTATAAGTTAAATAAATAAATAATAAAAGAAATACAAGAAACCATTTGCTCTTGCTTTAAAAGGGGAGAACAAGGGCAGAATACAAATGCCCAAACACAGATCCCAAGAAGGGCTGCCAACCTCCGGACTACAGAGATCAGTTCCCCCAGGGAAGACAGCCACCTCAGAGGGTCGACTCCGCGGCATCATACCCCACTGAGCACCCCCCTCCCCAAACCTTGCCCTCCCCAGGGTCCATCTCCAAATCTCCAGGAATTCCCAAACCAGAATTGACAACCTGAATCTTAAGGCCAATGGGAGACAAGACGTCTATGCTCTGGAGAACTCCGTGCAGTATCAGGAGGGCATGTCCTTGTTGCCAAAGCCATTTCCTTGTTGCCATTTCATCCTCCTCCAAGGAAGCAGAAGAGAGGAAAGAGGGGGCCGAATTTCCAAGGTGGGAGTAGGGTAGTGGGGAACAGCTTCCTGGGTGAAAAATAGAGAAGAAGAAATAAGGCCTCATCTACTTATAGGGTTGCCAGCCTCCAGGTGGGGCCTGGGGATCTCCCACTTTTACAACTGATCCCCAGCTGACAGAGATCAGCTCCCCCGGAGAAAATGGCTGCTTTCAAGGATGGACTCAATGGCACTGTACTATGCTGAAGTCCCTCCCCTCCCCAAATCCCGCCCTCTCCTGGCTCCACCCCAAAGTCTCCAGGTATTTTCCAACCCAGACCTGGCAACCCTACCTACTTATAGGAAGTTCTTATCATAGAGTTCCTAGAAATTCCTAGAGCTACCCAGGAAGGAAGTTCTAGAAATCACCATAAACTTTACGGTAAAACTGGAAGTTCTTAACAATAGAGTTTCTGGTGACTCCTAGAGCTACCCTTTCCACTTCTTGAAGACTGGTGCTATTATTGTGTGCCTCCAAAATTTTGGGATGACCCGAGACATGTTTATTTGTGAAAACAGTGGAACAAGGATCTCTGCCCACCAAGATGGATTTACTTTGAATAATTTATTTGGGATAAGGTCTGTTCCTAGGGCCTTCCCTGAGCAGAGAAGAAGTAGCTTTCAATGGACATCATCCAATAAGGAACTATTACGATCTTTGCAGTTGGCCCTCCCAGATAACCAGCTCCCAGATAGCCAGTGTTAAACAGTGGGTCCCATGGATGAGCAGACCCCAAGTCTAGTGATCAGCTCTACTTTATTAATGATTTCAGCAAGAACAAGACTAAACTCCAGGGGCTCAGCCCTGTTTAATTAACATGCAATTGCCACACCGAAACACACCCCACTTCCAACGACAGGCTATTTACATAACATTACTTCTTGATTGGTTGCTTCCAGAGTCCTGGTGGGTTATTGTTCTTGGGCTCCAAGCTCAGCCAGTCTCAGGTAGAACAGTCCTGGAATGTTTCAGTCCCTATACATAACAACCACCAAGCTGCCTCAGGCTGAATCACAGGTAGTTTCTGGGCAGCCCCAAGCAGAGGGCAGGTTGTAATTCAGACGAAGGCCCTGGAGGACAGAATCGTGTCCAAAAATGTCTATAATTGGGAAGCTAGTGGAAGCCAGCCAAGAACAAGCAACCAAATGGGCCTCTGGCTCTCAGAAGCTTTTTGTCAGGTCCCCTGCTAAGTCACTCTCCACATACACTATTGGCAGTGAAATGTTTATTAGAGATATGCTTGCAATAGGTTCAAGAGCTTTTGTCAGGACTGAAGAAATTCGTGGGAAAATACCAGATATAGGTAAAACCATAAAATTCCACATTCATCCATGTCACATCTACTCCTGGCGTTGCTATGGCAACACAGACAGATATATGGTGCCCCATCTAAACTAGGCTGGCAGAGAGAGATCCTCTAAGGTCAGTCCCACGGGAACCAACTTGGGGAACATCTTCAGGAAAATCATGGCCTCTACTCCTGTGCACCCCAACAACACACACACACTGTTAAGTATGAGACTTAACATAGAGAGTGATTTCAACAGTGATTTCAGCTTTATTTAACAGCAACAAGACAATTGGATAACACACAGAGAACAGTGGAGCACAGCTCCCTTTTAAATAATCCGGGCTAACAAAACCACGCCCATACTTCAGTTAACAACCAATAGAATCTGAGGGATAAAGACCTATGAGGTCTGTTCCCTCCGTAATGTTTCAAACAGTTCTGATTGGGTATAAACAGGGTAGAAAGCAAAGCAACCAATAGGATTGTCGAGGCTTACAATCCTGGTCCTGACTTTAAGCTTAACATGGTAAAGAATATGTACAGTTCACCAGTCAGGACATAACACACACACTCTTAGGAATCTTTTTTTTTTTTTTTTAAACAAAATTTTTATTGGGATGCATTCAACATTGTTAAACATCATTACCAATACAATTTAAAAAGATTGGGATGCACCCCCACCCCAAAATCGGGACCCCCTATTTCTTATTTTTTAACATATAGTCCGCCTTTTCTCCCTGACTCAAGAGTGGTTATGCAAGGTAAGTAAAAATATGATCCTCAGGTTAGGGCATCCAAGAAACAATGTGATAGGGTTTGGGCTGCAGAAATCAGAACACAAGCAAGAATCTAAAACAGAACTGAAACAAAACATGGACATCTAAACACTACATATCTGCAGAAAGCCAAAAAGGGGGGATGCTTCCTGACCTTCTCAGGAAGGCCATTCCACAAGGTGAAGGCCACAACAAACGGTGTGTGTGTGTGTATGGGCAATGGTTGATTTTTGCCAGTTTGCAGGATGGCATCCCCAGAAGGCCCCCCTTGGACAAACCAACCTGATATGGCAGCAAGGCCAGCTCTTTCACTAGGCCAACCTCGGTGATGGCCTAGGGCACAGATCTCTGAGGGGCGCAGCGAGGCCCCTGCGACTGCCACCCGCCCACTGGGTCGCTTCACCTCATGCCCCCGCCTCCTCCTTCCTACTCCTGCTCCACAGCACGCCCCTTCCCACCAGCTCATTTCACCTCACGCCCCTGCCTCCTCCCTCCTGCTCCACAGCGTGACCCTTCCCACTGGCTCACTTCACCTCACGCCCCCGCCTCCTTCCTCCTACTTCTGCTCCACAGCATGCCCCTTCCTGCCAGCTCATTTCACCTCACGCACCTGCCTCCTCCCTCCTGCTCCACAGCATGCCCCTTCCCACCAGCTCATTTCACCTCACACCCCCACATCCTCCCTCCTGCTCCTGCTCCACAACATGCCCCTTCCCACCCGCTCACTTCACCTCACCCCCCCACCTCCTCCTTCCTACTCCTGCTCCACAGCACGCCCCTTCCCACCAGCTCATTTCACCTCAAACCCCCGCTTCCTCCCTCCTGCTCCTGCTCCACAGCGTGTCCCTTCCCACCGGCTCACTTCGCCTCATGTCCCCGCCTCCTCCCTCCAACTCCTGCTCCACAGCACACCCCTTCCCACCAACTCATTTCACCTCACACCTGCCTCCTCCCTTCTGCTCTACAGCGTGCCCCTTCCCATCGGCTCGCTTCACCTCACACCCCCACATCCTCCCTCCTACTCCTGCTCCACAGCACACCCCTTCCCACCAGCTCATTTCACCTCACACCCCCACATCCTCCCTCCTGCTCCACAGCGTGCCCCTTCCCACCATCTTGCTTCACCTCACACCCCTGCCTTCTCACACGCTGGGTGCTTTTGAAGTTGTTCTCCAGTGTTTGTGGGGCGGGAAAGCCAGACCCTCCCCCCAAAGCCAGCAAGCAGAGTCCAGGCCTGGTGGTGAGGCCATGAGCCACGGAGCTGGCAGTAGCAACAAGAGTGTTGGGACGGACAAAGCCTCCAAGGGTGGAGCTATGCATTAGAGAGTTCTTTCAGTTGCCCGGCACCTGGAGAAGATCGGGCAGGGAACCAAGGCATGTTTAAATTGCCTTTCTTTCCCTTCCTCACCTGGGGAAGGGAAAGAAAGGCATTTAAACCCCCCCCCCTTCCCTGAGTTTCTCCGCAAAAGCAGAGAGGCTCAGGGGGGAAAGAAGGCATGTCTGCCTGCCTCTCCTTCCCCTTCCCAGCCAACCCACAGTGGCAGGCTGGCTGGAGAAGGGAAGGGCAGGCAGGCAGACATGGCTGGGTTCCCTGCCCAATCTTCTCCAGGTGCCCCGCAGTTGCAGGGCACCTAGAGAAGATCAGGCACGGAACCCAGGCATGTTTAGAATGCCTTTCCTTCCCTTCCCCATCTGAAGAAAGGAAAGGAAAGCATTTAAATCCCCCCAGGCCGGGGGAGGGGCTCTGCAGGCCTTCCCTGGCCCTTCCGCCTGGGCAGGTGAGCCAGGAAAGGTGGCGAGGGGGCTGCCCCTGGGCTCCTTACTGCTGGAGTGCCATTCCAGCAGGAAATGCCCCCTGAACATCAGTAACGTCAGTAACTGATTGAACGTCAGTAACTGATGGGCAGCCAATGGAGTGACTGCAGAATAGGTGTGATGTGCATACTCTGCACAGCTTCTGATAGTAACCAAGCAGCAGCTTCTGAGTTGACTTTAAGGGAAGAACCATGTAGAGGACATGACAGGAGTGTAGCCTCGCAGTTACCATGGCATGGATCCACATGGCCGTATTCGCCAAGCCAAGGTAGGGAGAGGTTTTGCCAGCTAAATGGAGGTGAAACTTTTTTTGGGGGGGGACAGCTGCATTAACTTGCTTCTCCAGCAGTAATGCTGGGTCCAGTATAACCCCTAGGATCTTAACCAAGTTAGCAAGGACCAGCTGTATTAGGCTAAATGTAAAAAAATAAAAATCATTTGCCTTGGAAGCACAGAAGCTTTGCACAGTATCCCCAATCCTCCACATTTCCCGGTTAAGGTGAAAATGCTGTTTAAACAAATTGCAAAGGTGATCTGACTTCCAACAGTAACAAGAGAAAGAAATTTTACTTACAAAAATAGAAGCACATCATGCATGACATATTCATGTAGGTACATTTAACTTATTGTGAACAAATTAAGTTCAAAAAAGGTTAACATGCTACAGCTCCAAGCCCAGGTAAGAGAGATGAAGGTCCTTGATAAGGTAAAACAGAAGACAAGAAATGGCCAAAGAGGCTCAACATCTAACAGATGAGAGGATGGGGCCAACTACCAAATGTACCTGAGTGAGAGAGAATTCTCTTAATACTTTCTCTCCCAGATCCTTTTGCATGCAGAGTTACAATACCCAACAAGCTGAACCCCATCAAAGGTACAGAGCATAATGTCTTTCATGGCCTCTGCTTTCCAAACCAGCATTACCTCTGACTTGTCAGGATATAGGCTGCAGTCACACACACTAAATAATCCACTTTCAATCCACTTTCCAGCTAGTTTTTACCAGTTCACACAGTAAAATCCAGGGGGGAAAGGGGATTGAAAGTGGATTATTTAGTGTGTGTGATTGCAGCCTTAGTCTTGCTTTGTTTGCTTTTAGTTATTAAGCTACAACAGTCAGGCAGTGGCTGCACCAGCAGGATATTTGGGGGAAGATATAGAGCTAAGGTATCATTAGCATATTGATGACAACCAACTCCCAAACCATGAATGATTTGTCCGAACGGTTTTACAAAGAGGTTGAAAAGCATAGGAGACAGGATTGTGCCTTGTGACATCCCACCGGATAGGTCTCACACTGATAACATCTGGTCTCCTATGGCAACTTTGTGAGTCCGGTCCTTGAAAAAATGATTTGATACAGTCTGAAGTACCTACATACCTATTTCTGCCTCCAAACACCTCAACAAGATGGTATTAGGGATGGGCACAAACTGCAAAAATGTGGTTCAGTTCATGGCCAAACCACAAACCGAACCAGTTCGCTCTCTAACTAACTGGTTCAGTTCATGTTTTGTGGGCCCAGCAAACCTCATTTAAAGGGACTGTAGTCCCTTTAAATGAGGTTTTCAGAAAGCAGCAAAAACAGCTGAGCCTCAGCCGTTTTGGGTCTTCTTGTACAGTCTCTTTGCTGGTGGTGATGGAAAAGCCGGGTCCAGCAGGAAGCAGGCCAGCCATGGGAGATGCCCGACCCACATGGTCTCTGGGCTGAAGTGGCTTCCTTCCCTGCTGGCATTACCACTCCTGCCCCTGCCCTGGACTCCTAAGGTGAGCCCGGCCACTGTATTGCCACCATGGCTCATGGCTGTGACCATACTGCTACTGCGTGGCTTGCTGCACCATCTCCTCTGCCGGCTGCCTCAACTGGCCACCTCTTTGCCACTGGCCTGCTCCTCCACTGGCCTCCTGGGTGAGTTCCTGATGGGAGATCCAGGGGGCATCCTCAGGCAATGGGGGGAGGGTGAGTGAGTGCCCAGGCTGTGCTAAGTCACTGGGCAATGGATAGGAGCTTCCTCTGCGAGACCCCGGACAGGTTGTTCCCTATTTCCCAGCTTTTTTGTGCACTCCCTTTAAACTTTAAAGAGACTGCATAAGAAGGGCCCAAACAGCTGAGCAGTGGGGAGTGCTCCCAGCCGCTCAGCTGTTTTTGTGTCTTTCTGCTGGAGCAGAAAGCAGAGGTTTAAAGACACTCAGAGTCCCTTTAAATCTACCTACCTACCTACCTACTTAGTACTGCTCTTATAGTGACAGCCTTGAGCAGAAAATAAAATTGTAAAATTAGATAATGCCTTACTTGGTGTTATTTTTCTGTTGTTTAATTATTGCCCCCATAAAGTTTGCCACAGAGAGAGTATCAAAATCATTTATATCTGGCAAGTGAACATTCAGTCCAAAAGTACTATTATGAGAATAGCTATATTGTTAGTAGCTGCTAAAAATGCAGTTGCTTTATTTTGGGAAAACACCAAAAGTCCTCAAACTTTGGAAATTTTACATCATGTATAAAATTACAGACAAAGTTAATGACTCTAATACATTTAAGTCTGCTGAAAATACTGCTATGTTGTGGTTTCCTATTATAGAATACTTCATAGATCAGGGTGAAATTCCTGATACTGTCAAAGACTTAAGTCTATGGTAAGACATTTTAATTTTGTTGTTACTATCTTATTTAAATTAGTAAACTGAGTTTATAAACATATGATGCATACTGTTTTCTACAATATGTTTTGTAAATTCTAACTTCCCTGGTTGTGTTATGTTAGTTGTTAAAATTTTCAATAAAATGTTATTTAAAAAAAATCATTTCTATCCAATAGCAACCACATCACCTGTGCCATCATGCTGTCGGTGGGCAGTCCCTTTAAATCCCAGCTTTCTGGTCTGGCCAGGAACCAGCACAATCCCCATCAACTGCTTTAAAAGTTCATGGAAGTCCATGATGGCGGACCTGTCATGGACTTCCATTCTGAACCATGAACAGGGCAAAATTCATGATGAATTTGCTTTGTGGTTTGGTTTGAGCCCATCCGTTGATGGCATGGTCAGTGGACCATTGAAAGCTGCAGATAAATGCAGCAGGAGCAATGAAGAGGCACAGCATTTGTCTACGTTCAGGCAGAAGTCATCGGCTGGAGCCACCAGTGCCATCTCTGGCCCATAGCCAGCCCGAAAAGAGTCCAGAGCAGATGAGTCGTCCAAGATGACCTGGAGTTGATCCATTATTGCTTTCTCTGTCACTTTGCCCAGAAAGGGCAGATTAGAGACTAGATGAACAAAGTTTAAGTCAAGTGGCACCTTTGAGACCAACAAACCTGAATCTAGAGCCTAGATGATAATTGACCTCATCATTTCTCTGTTGATGGGGTTTAGAGTCATCCAAGTGCTCTGCAGCAATGATATTCTCCTTATAAAAAATATGACTTTGCTCAAGCTACTCCAGCTTCCCCTGTTCCTTATTGGCTTGTAGACAAATGAGATTTCTCTACCTGCTGCTTCTTTCAATAACCGGAATATGGCACAGGTTTATGATAAACAGATAGTATTTTATTAGGCAATGAGAATAATACTAGACAAACTGATGCTTGAGCTTAGCCACATGTCAGGAAAAACTGCCTCCCACAAACTCCAGGACGCAGCTAAATCTGCCAGACAAAAGTGGAAGTTAATACCAGAGATAAACACAGAGAAGTTATACCTTAAACAATATTGTTTTTGTTGCTCTATAAGAACACTTGACATCAAATGGGAGTTTCTGGTGTATCGTGAAGAAAATGGCTTTATACATGAGTGTAAGTAGGATTGAGAAAAGGAAAAAGAAGGATGAGGGCACTTGAGAATGCTGTTTCTAAGTAAATGTCGAATATGGAGGTCTCAGTGTCACAGAGAAAATGATACTATTTCACAACAATGCCACCATACCTACAGCTGCATTAGGAAATCCTGCTTCCTCCCTTCTTCAGTTTGTCATCACTGCTCATGTTTCGAAATAGATTATGTCATAAGTCAGTCTGTGCTGAGTGATGGCTCAGATTTCTCAGACAAAGAGCTACCTGCTGGCCTTGAGCCGATAATTGAACAGCCAACTGTTTGATATAGTGCAAGTTTGGTGTAGTGTTTAGGAGTGTGGGCTCTAATCTGGGAGAACCCAGTTTGATTCCCCACTCATCCACATCCAGCTGCTGGTGTGACCTTGGGTCAGTCATAAGTTCTTTCAGAGCTGTACTCTCAAGGGCAGCTATCTCAGCCCCACCTACCTCACAGGGTGTCTGTTGTGGGAAGGGGAAGGGATTGTAAATCACTCTGAGACTCCTTTGGGTAGTGAAGGGTGGGATATAAATCCAATCTCTTCTTCTCTTCTTCTTCTTAGCTGGAAGGAGAACAACAAGAGATCAGATTGCTGGCTGATCAGGAGTCACAGCCTACAGCTGAAACCGAGCCAACACCTTGTAGCTCTGAAGCAGTAGACAAGTCTTCAGCAGCCACTCCCAGCCCACTTAGCTCACCCACACTATTACAGTGCCAATGCTGTCAGAGATGCTTAGAGTTGCAAGAAAGGAGAAGTGTGAGACTCATGGCCCATTGTCAGCTGTCAAGTGAAGAGATAAATGAGTAATTTCAGGATGACTGCCAAGGAATTGGCTGGCAGTTTAGCTCATTAAGACTTGGCTATGAATTCAGCTGGGAGAAGCAACAGTTTGTGGATGCAACAAGTACACTTGGCTACTGAGTTACCAACCTTGCCGCTACTGGACCTCTGCAATCTTGAACTGGACTGGACGTACCAACCAGCTTTTCTGGAACCCCTGACCTCCGACTGGACTTGGACTTGCTGCCTGGAACTCCTTGATCCTAGACTGGACATTGGTAAACCTGCTCTCTGGAACCCTTGACTTTTGGACTGGACTTTGGTCACTCTCTGCAACCTTACTTGTGACCTGCCCACACCTCCTGGGGAAGCTACATCAGTACTGATTGTGAGGCAAGGGATCAATGTTGCATGAAACCCTCACCCTCTGTACAGCATGGATTAATGCATACATCCAACAGGGTGGCTTAACTTTCCAAGGTACACCGCCACTCCCTTGATAGTGTACTAGTGGACCTGACCTAATTGCCCCCTGCTAGCTTGATCTAACCAGATCTGGGCTGCTAAGCAGTGTCTGCCTTGGTTAGTACTCAGACGGGAGACCACCAACTCCTGGTATCTCCAGTTGAGGGATCTCAGTTTGGCAGCCTGAAAAGAAGGTCATTGTATGAGACTCAGGACAGCTGCAGATAGCCCTGTCTGCTATCCAAGCACTGTCCTGACCTGGATGACTCAGCCTAGCCTGATTTCTTCAGATCGCCAAAGCTAAGTAGGGTGAGCCCTGGTTCGTACTCAGATGGGACACCACCAAGGAAGTCCGGGGTCACTACACAGAGGCAGGCAATGGCAAAACACTTCTGAATGGCTCTTGCCTTGAAAACCCTATGGGGTTGCCATAAGTTGGCTATGACTTGATGGCACTTCCCACCACAGTGGACCTGACACGCTGTTTAAGAATCACTGGTCCTAACAAAAATCTAAATGAACAAGAAGGCAGCAGCAAGGGCAACCCTGTAATCAAGAATGAAAATGCTGCCAATTTAAGTGGCAGTCTGCACGGTCAATATGCTTCTGACATTTCAGATGTAAACAAGGGAGCTACCAATGGTTTCCTTTAACGGGTTGCAAACAACGGCATCCAATTATATAAGCAACTTGCAAAATTTGCAAAAACTGTCCCACCTTCCTGTGCCAACATCATCCAAGGACCAACTACAAGGGAACAGGAGAATGGACAAAAGAAATCTTACTGCCTATCTGGAATGACTAAGGGACACCACTGCTTTCCAGGAGAGAGGTTTGCCATTGGAGCAAGATCGAGCAATGGACTGGAGCTAGATCAAGCAATAGGGTTATATGAGACTATTGAGCTCCTGGCCTCCCCGGAGGAAGCCGGGCAGCAACAGAAGCATGATGCTATGCATCATGATGTGGGCAGGGGCAGAACTACTGTAGGCAGCTGCGTCTTTAAAAGGGTGTTTTTATAGCTAGTAGGGGGCGGCCATGGTCTCTTGGCTGGATTCAAGCATGAGGGCTACACAGGGCCCCAGACATAGAGAACCCTACAGTCCCTGGGAGGGCAGGGAATTAGAAGCCTGTTTGGTGTGGCCTATTGAAGGGCCCTTGGGCTTTGGTTGGTAGCTCCAAGGCCCCAGAGGGGTTAAAGAAGTGGTGGCAAATTCAAATAAGGCAGCCATTTTCTGTTAACTGTCACATAGGCAAGCATTTGAGGAGGATCTTAAGGGGTGGCCATCTTGAGTTGGTCCTAGTGGGGTGGCCATTTTGAGTGGGTCTGTACAGGGTGGCCATATTGAGAAGGTGTCCCAAAGGTTGTCCCAAAACAAAAAGAAGGGCAGGAGGCAAGGGAGGTAAGCGTTCAGGAGGAGGCAGCAGCTACAACCCCCCTCCTGACAAAGGGTCCCAGCCCAATTAAAGTTAAGGTTCTTGAGCGTTGGCTGAGGAATTATCATGAGTGACCCGCCCATGAAGGGCAAAGAGGTTGGTCAGGGAATGACACCTGCCTTGCCTGTTCCGGGCTCACTTAGTTACCTCTTGCCACAATGTTACGTTAAATAGTTAATAAAGTGGGCCTTGTTTACTTCCAAATTGTTGTCTATCATGTTATTCCGACTGGGGGGGTGGGGGGCAACTGCTGTAACTGCCTTTAGTCGAATCACATCCATCAGCAGTCCACCATAGCTACTCAGACATTTGAAATCTCCTTCTCTTTAAAATTCTCCCAGTGCTTGACTCAAAACGTAACCTGCCTTGATCCACTCAGCCTTGCCATCTGCTAGGCTCCCCTCACAATCAAGTAACCTTTGAGGGCATGATTGAGCTATCATCGAAAAGTGACACAGGGTGAATTTCCAATTACCAGCCAATCACATGTAATTGCAATGACTGCATGAAGTCTCTCTGTGTAAGGACACTGGTCCTTTCTGCACGTGGATCTCATCCCTGGTTTTATCAGAGTTCAACTCGCGATACAATACCTTGCATTTATCCTGGTTATAACAGCATGCGTTTATCCTGGGACAAGTGTGGGGCGAAACCGGGGTGACCTCAAGGTAATGTGGAAGCAAACAAAAAAATACCCCGAGATAATTACAGGGGTGAACTCGCATGCAGTGTAGAATGTGAGTTTGGGGACAGGGTTGAACCAGGATTTAAGGTCTAGTGCGGAAAGGACCACTAACTAGGGAGGATTTTGGCGCTTGTTTTCAGGGGGAATTCTAATGAGGATAAGGAAGTTGAGCCAGGGAGACGGAAAACTGGGGGAAAGAGTTACGGTGTGATTACAAAACCTACTGTAGTCATAAAAAGACTCCCGTCAAGATTTGGATTAAAACAACCTAAGGCCTTGCAAGTTTAAGCATCTTTTCTTCATCTCTGCCTTCCGAGCTTAAATAGCCTCGGTGCCCCATAAAACTGTCTGCTAAAAAACATATTACAGCAAACTTTCTTTCCCATATTGTGATTCTCAAGGCTGCAGAGTCATGTTCAGGTAGCTTTGTTACTGTTCATCATAGGAATTAAAAACCTCTCGCTGTCCTTCCCCCTTCTGCCCATCGGTCTCTATCCTCACGTGATAGCACAAGATTTGATGAGGTCGTTTCCAGAGAAAGTGCAAGGACCAGGAATTTGGGAAGGAGGAGCCCAGTTTCTTAGTCGGGTGTCAATCCATCAGCAGGACTTCACTTTGTAACGAATAAAACTTGGCATGAACTCTCGAAAACCTTGAGAGGGGAACAAATAGTATGGTGACCATTCTCAAAACTGCAGGATGTCAACTTTGAATCTTTCAGAAGAGCCCATGGCTCTTCTGGGCACCATGCCATAATTTGGCACCTGCCCCATGTTTCAGGAAAGCGGGCAAAGGCCTTCCCCAAAGGCACTTGTGTTTGGGTCCCAGCTTGAAACAGGGTCCCAACTTGAATGGGTCCCAACTTGAAACAGGGACAAATAAGCTGCAAGCCTCTCAGAGGACTTGGCCTCACGCCAGGGATGGAAGTAACTTTGGGAGGTTGATGGTAACTATAAATGTGCCCTGACCTGGATGACCCAGGCTAGCTTGATCTCGTCAGATCTTGGAAGCTAAGCAGGGTCAGCCCTGATTAGAACTTGGATGGGAGACCACCAAAGAAGTCAAGGGAAGTTGGATTTCCAACTTCCTGCTTTGTGAACATTGGATCATCCCACTCACGCTCAGATGTGCACCATTCACTTGAGACTAATTCACAAACATGTTTGTTTATGAACTTGACATCTACTCTTTCTTCATTTCCATGGGCTTCAGGGGAAAATAATTTTCACTTGGACACTTTTCTCCTCCCAATTTTTAGGAATTATACCAAGCTGGCCCGATCTTGTCAGATCTTCAAAGCTAAGCAGAGTCAGCACTGGATAATACTTGGACAGAGGCCACCAAGGGAGTCCAAGGTCTCTATGGAGACCCAGGCAATGGCAGACCACCTCTGAACATCTCCTGCCTTGAAATTCCTACAAGGGTTGCCATAAGTGCAAATGCGGCTCTCTGTGAGCCATGGAGCGATTACCAGTGCTCTAGTCCAACTAGTTCCCTCATCTTCTTTGGATTGTCATTGTTAACTCTATGAACAGTGATTGTCTCAGGCTAGGAAAGAGCTGGTGACCACCAGCTTTTCCCCATTGAAGGCACCAGGAAAAGAGGAAGAACCAACCCGAGATACATTGACTCTATCAAGGAAGCCGCGGCCCCCGGTTTGCCATACCTGAGCAAGGCTGTTAACGATAGAACATTTTGGAGGACATTAATTCATAGGGTTGCCAGAAGTCGGAAGCAACTTAATGGCACTTAACGTACACAGTACGAGCAGTGTGTAGCAGTTCCTGTACTCACTGATGTGGGGAAGCGTACAAAGAACAGTACCCCAAAAATATCCAACATGGGCAGTTCCTGTCAGACTCGGGCCCTTGATTTATGGTTATTGATCTCTGTAGCGCTAATGCCTGGTTTCGCTTTTGTATCCCTGCTCGCCTGGCGCATCTGGCTTTGCTCTATGCCCGTATCATTTAGCCCTCGCAGACATGGCATTCCGACCGGGGGGGAGTGTACAGGGGCAGGGAGTGAGTGTGAGGCTGATTGTAGGTGTAAGGATGTGCCGATTGTAACTCTTCTCCACGCAGCCCCCAGGAAGTTCTCAGGTTTTAGCATGGGAGTCGACCTTGAGAGAGATAAGACTTTGGGAATAGCTAGATGGGTCGTATAGCTATCATGACCTGTAGTAACGCTGGTGAGTATGATGTATGCTTGGGATGTGGGTCCTGCTCTTTGGTTTAGCTTTGGCCTCGCCAGTCCTGACAAAGACATCTTGCCAATAATCCCTATCTGAGGAATATTGCGTGTAAAGTGGTTTCACTGGGTGCCTGACAGTCCCTGAGCCACTCAGAGTTGTAAGGGGGAGGAGGGTGCCTATTTCGATTCACATTTTAAAACATTTAGAATTTCACTCTGTAGGCTCGGGGAATTAAGCTAAGCCCTCAAAACAAGAAATGCAGTGTGGTGTGCTTGGTATCCTAATTGCTGAACCTCGTCATCTTCCAAAAAGGGTAGTCAATACAGCAAAGAAGCAATTTCCAGAAGCTTTAAACTATATTAATAGCCTATATACCTGTCACACCTTTTTCACATTCTGCTTACATCTCGAATAAGGATCTTTGCCATTACCGTATAAATCAAAAGAGGCATAAAATCAGCAACGTGCAATAGGACGTTGTTCTGGGAATGGGATGTGCGTAGTAAACTCTATTAAGGTAGGCTGTGAGTCACGACGACCATTATCTCCAGAAAGCCGTTATCGCTGAATTAACTGGGTTAAAAATGCACACAGAATGGCTGCTTTGACCTATACTCTGCAAGCAATGAAATTCACTGTGGAATACTGTATTCACACCACTTGGGCAGGTAGATCTGATTGTGACTCCATGTTCTCATTAGAAAAGGAACAAGGAAAGCTCGAGAGAGCTTCAGCTCTTGCCATTGATCGCTGGAGCTTTTTGTACAATCCCACAATGCGAGTGCAGATTTTTAGTGGGCAATGGCCCAACTGGACAAATTATTATTTTATTTATTTACTTCATTTATACCCCACCTTTCTTCCCAATGGGCCAGTTTGGTGTAGTGGTTAAGTGCACGGACGCTAATCTGGGAGAACCGGGTTTGATTCCCCACTCCTCCACTGCAGCTGCTGGATGACCTTGGGCAAGCCATAGTTCTGACAAGAACTGTCCCTGACAGAGCAGTTTCTGTCAGAGCTCTCTCAGCCCTACCTACCTCACAGGGTGTCTGTTGTGGGGAGGGGAAGGAAAAGGAGATTGTCAGCTGCTCTGAGACTCCGAGTGAAGGGCAGGGTATAAATCCAATCACCTCCTCCTCCTCCTCTCCACTTACGCCATTCTCCTCTCCTCCATTTTAACCTCACAACAACAGCTCGTGAGGCAGGTTAGGCTAAGAGCATGTGACTGGCCCAAGGTCACCCAGCAAGCTTCCATAGCAGAGTGGTAATTCGAATCAGGGTCTCCCAGATCCTAGTCTGACACTCTGACCACTACAGCACACTAAGAAGCCCAGGGAGGATGTGGCTTGGGGAAGATCTTACCACAAAAATATGGAGGAACACCCATTTTAGCGATGTGCCCATGTGACTTTGACATTACCCAGAAGTGATGGAAGCTAATTCTACCATAGAGGTTTTGCCCAAAACCCAGAGCATCATCCTGATGCCCCAACATGCCTCCGTCACTTCCGGGTAAGTCACATGGACACGTTGCTTAAACATCAGGTGAGACTCTCCCCTTTGTGTAAGACCACTCCCCATCCCTCACCAGCTGCCCAGAGGAACTGGCAACCCTACTCCAGGCCCTGGAGGTTGACAACCCTGCATTACATGCCATTTTTAGGCATCCATTTAAAGCCTAGGTAGTATATATATGGAAAGAGTGAGAAACAGCCAAGATCCATATTTATCTGGCTAATATTACACTGTTTACTACCTTCCTTCTACAGGAACCAGGGATATTTTTGGGCAGGAACGCACAGGAACAGAGTTCCGGCTGGCTTCAGAGTTGGCCACACCCACTACAGCCAAAACCTCTGAGTGCGTGGCTACAGAGGGAAGGCCTGGAGAGCGACCCCCCAGCTACTCTGAGGCGGGTGAGTCGGGGGGGGCTGGAAGGATTGGGGAGGCATTTAAATCCCTCCCCATGCCTCCTGTGGCCTGTCCAAGGGCCGGTTTGCCAGGGCTTCCCACAGCAGCAGGGCGCCCGGACAAGCCAAGAGAAGGCATGGGGTGTGGCCTAATATGCTAATGAGCTGTGCTGTCGAGGGTGTGGCCTAATATGCTGAGTTTCTGCTGTTGGGTGTGTCCTATTATGCTAATGAGTTCCTGCTGGGCTTTTTCTACAAAAACTGCCCTGACGGGAACCTACCACCATTTTGGGACAAGAGGACACACGGGTGTGGCATCACAGAAAAGAAAACGGCAGTCACTTCCTGACTACAAGGCATTTTAAAGAACCTGCAAAAACAACAGTAACATCTATATGCTTCTTTAATCCATGCCTATTAGATTAAAGCAAACTTTGCAGCGTAAATGCAATTTCTATTACTTAACATGCAATAGAACAAAGTTAGCAAACTTTGCAGCATAAATGCAATTTCTATTACTTAACATGCAATAGAACAAAGTTAGCAAACTTTGCAGCGTAAATGCAATTTCTATTACTTAACATGCAATAGAACAAAGTTAGCAAACTTTGCAGCGTAAATGCAATTTCTATTACTTAACATGCAATAGAACAAAGTTTGAGTCCAGCGGCACCTGTAAGACTAACAAAGTTCAATTCTGGGTATCAGCTTTCATGTGCTTCTTCAGAGACTTCGTCAGAGACACGTGTGCAGCACACGAAAGCAGATACCCAGAACTGAACTTTGTTAGTCTTACAGGTGCCACCGGACTCAAACTTTGTTCTGTTGCTTCAAACCAAGAGGGCTACCCACTTGAATCTATTAATATGCAATATTAATTCTTTGACAAACTGCTTCC
Source organism: Gekko gecko (assembly GCA_029375565.1). Lineage (NCBI taxonomy): Eukaryota > Metazoa > Chordata > Lepidosauria > Squamata > Gekkonidae > Gekko > Gekko gecko. Next base: position 195,184,429 of record JAPDNY010000004.1, read on the forward strand.
CAAGAACTGCAACCTGACTGTTGGTTCTAATCAATGGCCAGTTTGCCATTTCGATGATTTGTATAGGCAGGGCTCTTTTTTTCGCAGGAACTCCTTGGCATATTAGGCGACACACCCCTAGTGTAGCCAATCCTCCAAGAGCTTACAGTTGCCCCTGTAAGAAGAGCTCTATAAGAAGAAGAGGAAGAAGAGATTGGATTTATACCCCACCCTTCACTGTCCAAAGGCGTCTCAGAGCGGCTTACAAACTCCGTTCCCTTCCCCTCCCCACAACAGACACCCTGTGAGGCAGGTGGGGCTGAGAGAACTTCTGACAGAAACTGTCCTTGAGAGAACAGCTGTGCCAGAGCTTGTGACTGACCCAAGGTCACATCAGCAGGGGCAAGTGGAGGAGTGGGGAATCAGCATAGCTTATCTTATGTCCTTATGGTTTTATTTGAGGGAATCCACATTACAGAACCCACTATCAGGACTACACGCAAGTGCAAGCGAACATGATATTTTGTGATTGCCACTTGTGGCAGTTTGGCTGAAGGATAAATATGAACGTGACTTTCTGAACAGGAGAGGAACGTCAGTAGTCATGTTTAAATGCAGCAGAACACAACGCATCATGGTTAAGGCGTATTTTCTTTTTAATTGAGGCTTTGTATTCATCATGCATATGCTTATAGCTGAGGATACTGTGACTTCTGAAAGCCAATTAACAACACACGGTTTAGACTCCCACTGTAATGTATTATTTGGTCGTGTTTGACAGCTAAATGCTGGCAAATGACAGAATGTAAACCCTCTTGTATGAATCAGCATCAGAGGTTATTTACAGCCAAATAACAGTGTTTATTAAGTCTCTCCTATGCATTCCTATGCTTGCATTATCTGATTTTATTCATTAATTAAAATATTTATACCCACACAGCTCAGAGAAACCTAACAATAAAACAAAACTCAAGCTTACACAATGTGACGACTATTTAAACACAATTCAATGGTCTCGGAAAACATTAATCGTGAAACATTTCTTGGGACAGTTGTTCAGCTAATGAAACAGGACAATGTTACGAGCCTTCTCCAATGTCAGGAGGCAACGAGGCCTTCTGAACTGCCTACACTGGGATGTCCAGTGTAGGAATATATTGCCTGATGTTTAGACTGGTAAACTTAAATCGGGGACTGGGAGATGGGGGAGGGGACTCAAGGGAATCAGGGCACAACCAGCATTGCCTCCTTTTCAGACTCACTTTTACATCTCCTTGTTTAATGTACAGCCAACCAAGTTATAAGCTATCGGGCGCTTTTGCACGCACTGAATAATGCAGTTTCAATCCACTTCAGTGACTGCAAGTGGATTTCGCCATTTTACATAGTAAAATCAAATTGCAAAGTGCCTTGAAAGTGGAATGAAAGTGCATTATTTAGTGTGTGTGAAAGCACCCATCATCACATTCCCTACAAGTCTCATGGAGGTTCAGCTTCAGAGGCAGAGACCTAGAAGTAGCTCCAGGAACCATAGACTTTCTGACAACTCCTAAAGCTACTGAATGTCACTTCCAGATTTCCCCCAGAAACATCATTGTGGCACATATGCCTCTGATTGTTTGCTTTTTTAATTCTTCTACTGCCACTCAGAGTGTCAGCGGGCAATGAGGGATGCCAGTGATGGCCCCAGGACTCCCCCCTCAAAGACACCTCCATTTTGATTCCTCTACATGGACTTCGTAGAAGGGCCTAGTGGTGGAAAGATGGAGTCTGTATCAAACTAATAACAATATGACAGTGAGTCATGCTGAGAATGTGAAGGAATGTAGGGCAGCTCCTCCATCGATCATACAAAAGCCCATCTCTGGAAGGAATCAACTGGAGGCCCATTTCCCCAAAGACTTCAGGGTCTCCTTCCTGCTAATTTGATCAAATTTCATGACCCACATATTGCAAACAATAAGCAATGGGCCAATCCCAGCTATTTCCCCTTAGCTTTATGGTTGACCAGGAGGTCACCAAGGAGGTCTGGCTCAATCATGTAAACCTCTCAATCTCCCCAAAAGAATATTTCCAATACTGTACTAAAACAAGGAAAACTCCCTTCCACAATGCTGACAAAGGCCCAGTCTGCATCTAGCATTTGCTCTACTGTTATACCAAACCCGCACTGGAACAGAAATTCCCCTCTATATTGCATGCCACTTTCACTTTGATTGAGTGTCGCATTTCATGGCAGTGTCCAGACTGCATGCTGCTTTCACTTCGTTTGATCTCTGGTTTTATGGTGGCCGTCTGCATAGATTTATGGCCATTTTATGGCCATTGGGGGGTGACTCTGCAGTCGCTATGGTGTTGGCCCGGGGTAGTTGAATGTGGTTTTGAACCGCATCTTTTCCTGTTCCAGTGTGGGTTTGGTAAAACAACGGTAAAGGTAAAGGTTCCCTTGCTCGAAAGCCAGTCGAATCCGACTCTAGGGTTGCGGTGCTCATCTCCGTTTCAAAGCCGAAGAGCCAGCGCTGTCCGAAGACGTTTCCGTGGTCATGTGGCCGGCATGACTAAACACCAAGGTGCACGGAACGCTGTTACCTTCCCACCGAAGTGGTCCCTATTTATCTACTTGCAATTTCTTGCTTTCGAACTGCTAGGTTGGCAGGAGCTGGAGCTAGAGACAGGAGCTCACCCCGTCATGCGGCACCGGGGTCTCGAACTGCTGAACTACTGACCTTCCACAGCCTGCAGTTCAGCGTCTTAACCACTTGAGCCACCGCAGCTCCATAAAAACAACGGAGCAAATGCTAAATGCAGATTGGGCCAAAGACTTTCTTTCCAAACAAGCTGATCTATGGAGAGACTGGGTTTTCATCAATATCTCATCCCCACGCCAATTCCTTCTACCCCTCTCCTCTCTTGGCAGAAATGTTTAAAAGGTTACCCCTCAATGCCAGTTCTTGGTAGCCAGTTTGGGATCCATCCAGTTACCCCAGCTCCACAGTTGGCCTCTCTGCTTCTCTACCTGCTTCCCGCCTGGTCAGTCTCACTCACTCTCCCTGCTTCTATGTCACCAGGAAGAGGCTCCTCTGTTTTTTGTCCCCTCCCATTTTCAGTCGTCCCCATATAGGCAAAGAAAGGCTTCAACTATTTAATAACAATTTTGGTTTTCCATTCTGTAAAATTGCCATTCGCTCTGCAAAAACAGCTTAACCTTTTAAATTTACTTGCTCTTTCTGTTAGCAAAATAAAAACCTCTTCTATTTATGTTCTCTTTCTGTTAGCTAAATAAAACCTCTTTTATTTTGAAAGGCTTGTTCCCCCTCATTCTCTTCCCTCCAGTCAAGATCTGTGGTCGGCCTACGCAAGTTTATAGGTTCCTTCTCAGAGCATTGTTCCAACGAGGGCTTAGCTATCAATGTTACTAAGTCAAAGGCTCTTCTTTTCAGTAAAAAAACCCCCAAAGGATAAAGAAGTACAAGTGGTCAGTAGCAGGTCGATCTATGGAGCAAGTGAAACAATTCAAATATCTAGGAATTATTATTCAAGCAAGCCTTCCTTAGAAGGTGCACTTGAACTCTGTTGTAAGACTTGCTATGAGTACTGGAAAGGCCATCTCAAGATTTTATTACTCCTCTGATGGCCAATATGTTCCTGTGGCAGTTAAAGTATTCAGCGTTAGAGTTGCCAGGTAGATGCTATATGTTGTTAGGGGTTGGATCAGAGCAGTAAGAGACAACTTCAATAGACTGCTATTAAGATTCCTACACAATATTTTGGGAATTCCTCAGCGTGCATCTGGAATAGATCTGAGACCCAAAGTTGGGGAGACGTCCCTTGAAGTAAAGGCCTGGGGAAAAGCATTCAATCTGAAAGTCAGGAGGATCCTGAAATCAAACCCAGAATCAAGCCTCCTTGGACTAGTTAGGTTGGACCATCACGCAAGTGATTGGGTCAGATTACTGGATCATAAACTATCATGTTTGGGCACTACCCATGATGTGATAGAAACAAGGAGTAGACAAGAATTGATCCAGCCCATTAGAAGATGTCTGAGGGGATCTGATTACGAGAGTATGCAGATTAGAGCCTGCAGAGGGTGTTCAACCTTTACAAGTAGGCATTCTCCCTCCAACAAAACTGCCAAATTATCTATTTGAGCCAACTCTTCAGCAGTGATAGTAAGAAGACTTAATAGAATTCCATATTCAGATAGACTCTGCGATGGTGGCAACAACAACATTGATTCCGTGGATCATCTTTTTCTTTTTCTTTTCGACTGCCCCAGATTCTCAGATCTAAGAGCTGACTTGATCTCCCCCATCATTTAATCAGGACTTTGCCTCTTTAGAAGCGAAATCATCCTGGTTACTCAGAGATGAAGAGGAACAAACTACTTTGTGCCTGGCAAAATTTCTGGCAGCTGTTGTCAAGTTGCGTGATAACTTTCATAGCAGTAACTTCTAGGCTTCCCCTTATGTGGGATGAGGGTTTGCTGTTTATGACTCTGGTCGTATAAAAACAGTAAGAAAGAATGAACGTTAAATAAAAAACTCATTTATTTTAGTAAGCTTGTTCCCTCTCACTCTTTTCAGTGTTGGTCTAAATCTCAACCTCGGTATACCTTAGGATTGCCACATCCACCCTGGCCACCAGTGGTGGGTCAGGGCTGCCAGCCCCAGGTTGGGAAATTCCTGGAAATTTGGGGGTAGAGGCTGTGGGGAACAGGGACCTCAGTGGGGCAAAATGCCATTGAGTCCAGGGATGCCAAGAGCCAACTTGGGGCCCTAGACCAAGATTCCATCTGGGCCCTCTCCATTATGACCTGGATGAAAACCAAATATCATAACAAAATGAATAAATTACTAGGCTTGCTGTTACCATGAATCTATAGTAATAAAAGAATTCACCTGCCTGTCCATGAACATAAGAGAAGCCAAAGTTGGATTAGGCCAATGGCCCATCCAGTCCAACACTCTGTCACACAGTGGCCAAAAATACCAGGTGCCATCATGAGGTCCAGCAGTGGGGCCAGGACACTAGAAGCCCTCCCACTGCTACCCCCTCCCCCCAGCATCAAGAATACAGAGCATCACTTGCCCCAGATTGGGAGTTCCTACCTATACCTTGTGGCTAATAGCCACTGATGAACCTCTGCTCCATATGTTTATCTAATTCCTTCTTGAAGCAGTCCATGCTTGTAGCTGCCACCACCTCCTGTGGCAGTGAATTCCATGTGTTAATCACTCTTTGGGTGAAGAAGGACTTCCTTTTATCCACTGTAACCCAACTGCTCAGCAATTTCATGGAGTGCCCATGAGTTCTCGTATTGTGAGAAAGGGAGAAAAGTACTCCTTTCTCAACCTGCTCTATCCCATGCATAATCTTATAAACCTCAATCGTGTCACACTCAGCCGTTGTTTCTCCAAGCTAAAGAGCCCCAAGCGTTTTAACCTTTCTTCATAGGGAAAAGTGTTCCAACCCTTTTATCATCCTAGTTGCCCTTCTCTGCACTTTCCCCAATGCTATAATATCCTTTTGGAGGTGTGGTGACCAGAACTGTACACAGTACTCCAGATGAGGCTGCACCATTGATTTATACAGGGGCATGTTTGCTTTATTTATTTATTTCATTTGTACCCCACCTTGCTCCCCAAAAGTGATCCAAAGTGGCTTCCATTGTTCTCCTCTCCTCCATTTTATCCTCACAGCTGCTGTGGAAGGTTGGTTAGGCTGAGAGTGTGTGACTAGCCCAAGGTCACCCAGCGAGCTTCCATGGCAGAATGGGGATTTGAACCTGGGTTTCCCAGTTCCTAGTCTGACACCCTGATCATTACACCACTTTGGCAGGCATAACTCATCAGAGAATAACGCTAGGAGACTCGCAATTGGCCACCAGCTTCAGTGTTGTGGGTCAGCCTGCTTTAGCTGAAGATCACTCAGCTGATGCTGATAACACCCTGTCAGCACCTCTGAGACTCAACCAGCTGATGCTGTCAATGACCCTGAGACAGCAGAGGCAGGTCCTGGTGCCCCACTTGCTGAAGACAGCATGTATTCCAGCCCTATGAGCACTGGGAACACGGAAGAGGCAACCCCAAGAAGTGACACTTCAACAACCCAAGATCTTGCGAAGACTTCACAAGCTGCCTCGCTTCCCCTTTCCCTGGAGTCAGGGAAATGCAGGAGGAGGCAGGCATGCTTGGAGATCCTTGAGAGGAGGTGGAACGCATGCCTCACTGCCCAGTGACTGCCAAATCAAACACCTGGGGTTAATGAGCCAAATGGATGGTTCTCTTGCAAGCAACGAGACCCAGCTCTGAGCTGTCAATAAAGGGTGGGGCTTCAGATGGGGTAGGTGTGGGAGCAACTTGTCACCTTTTTGGAGATGTGTGACCACACCACCCAGACCTGTTCCTATCTGCAATTCCTGAACGTTTTCTACTATACTACTACTCTTAAGTACGTTCTGTCACCAAGCAGGATAGGGATGAGGAGGTCTTGAAACCCAGAAGTGAAAATAAGGGGAGGGGAGAGACACAGAAAAATTAGGTGGAGGGAGATAGAAATGAATGAGAAAAGTGTGGAAAAGCAGGACAGTAATTAAAGGAAAGAGAGGGAAATGTTGTTTTGTCTTGCTGCAATGTCCTAACTATAGCTTTGCAAGATCTGGCTGAGTTGGGTGCAAGGAAAGCAAGAGAGAAAGCCTAGAGTAGAAAATGACCTTGGTTAGTGCAGCAGCCCTCAGCCGGGCTTGCTTGTCTTGCACCACTGCTGGATTAGTTGATGAGCTTAGCATGATCTGTTAGGCAAGTTTGCTTCAGTCTTGGAGAAAGGGGAGTCTAGCCCATGTTAGGGTGCGTTCAGACGCGCCGTTTGAGCCGTTTTCAGCACGGCTCAGAAACGGCTTTTCCCTGCGCGTTCACACGCCCAACATCTGCCCACCGTCCCCAGCTGTCGCTTTCTGGAGCAAACCCCCTTTGAAACGGAGTATTTTGACACCACTTACCCAAGTGGTGTTTTCCATGATTCTCCGTTTCAAGCCGCACTTTTCCCTGTCTGATTGCTCCATCCAGCCACTTCCGGGTGCTTCAACCCCCCTCCCCTCTGGGAAGCTGCCTCCAGCTTCCGCTTTTAGTCCGCCATTTTTTTTTTCCCCTTAGCGGTGTGCGCTTGAGCGGAGCTCCGCACTTAAGTTATGTAAAGAAAAGCTTCAGTGGTGCCTAGTTCAGGCATTTAGACGAGTCCAGGATCTTGGGGAGGCCAGTTTCGGGGAGAAAATTTAAACAGAAGTCTTCATTTAAACTTTAAAGGGACGGGTTGAAATCACTGTTCTGCGCACGCGCCAAACTTCCTGTTCGGGAGAGGGCTGCCTGTGCGCATGCTCAAAGGAGAGGGGAAACACACACCCCCACCTGCAGGAGGACGGCAGGGAGCTCCGAAGGAGGGAAGGAGGAGGTGAGTGTGATCGCGATTCTCCAGTTTAAAAAAAAAATGCATCGTGCCGGAGCAGTTTAAACCGCTCCAGCACGCTGTCTAAACGCACCCGTAGAGTGCCTTTTACTGTGCTCAGACTTTCCTGTGCCCCTAGTGGCAGCAGCCAGAACTGCATTAAAATAAATGGAAAGATGTTCAGGTAGGTGCAGCATGATGCTGGCTTCAAGCGACCTCCAGCTGATTTGGGTGCCCCAAATTCTGTCCCTCCAATCCCCCTCTGTCTGCGGCCCTGATCAAGTCTGCCCTCCCAAGCAGCCATTTTCTCCAGGGGAACTGATCTCTGTAGTCTGGAGATGAGCTGCAAATCCAGGGGATTCCCAGGTCCCACCTGGAGGCTGGTATCCCTCGTATACATAGGATTAAAGATCTCAAAATTTAATACACCACAATACAAATGTCTGTGCTGTGCCAGCAAAGAAACACCTTTGCCAGGCTTGAGACTACTAGGGCCAGGGCCTTTTCCATGGTGGCTCCTCACTGGTGGAATGAGCTCCCAGAGGAGATCAGAGCCCTGCGGGATCTTGTACGGTTCCGCAGGGGCTGCAAGTGTCAGACCCTTGAGTTAATCCACTCTCAATCCAAATAGTCTTTTATAAGAGCTTTATTAGAAACAGAGATTTGGATGTGCACAAGAGAGATCTCTTGTTCAGACTAAAGGTTAGTATTGTATAGTCAAGCGATCCCTGTCCCACAATGCAATGATCCTACAGGCCCCATTCACTCACTTCTCCTCTTTCACTCCCCCCTCCTTCATACTACTTTGCACTAAAAGGTTTATATTTCAGCAACCTGTGTTTCTCCAAAGATGAAGGGCTTCCGCCACTTATACATCCTGGGGTCAATCTCATGGGAAAGTTGATGCTATTCTACCCCTCTCTCACACACACACACTAGCATTCACACCTACTCTTCTCATCCCTGGAGTTTTATGGCAGAGAGGGCTGGAAAGGAAGGAAGCCAAATGGTCGGGAGAACTTTGAAGTGGAGGGAAACCACACGAGAAAATCTGTGTCACTGTGACATTCAACAGAGCCTGGTTCTGACAGCAAGATGGAGCTCTTCCACCAGGCTTTCAACCAGGAGCCATCATTATCATCATTAACCATTGTCATTCCCAACATCTATGACAAAGGTGGCCCTGTATGAAGAACAACCCCTACCTTTGCGGCAGGCCGGGATTTTAGAACCACATCTGACAATACGCCATCTTAATTCACCGAAGGGATGATCATTATTGCGAGCATTTTAAAGTATGAATTGCCTATTGTTTGGTTGTCTTAACTGTTTTTAAGTGTTTTATTGTGGACTGGCACATGCTGCCAATAAATGTAAGCCTCCCTGAGTCCGTCCACGGGGAGTGCGGGATATAAATATAATAATAATAATGGGTCTTCACATTCACAATGGTTTGAGTATGCCAGCAGAAGTCCTCCTGTCATAGCAGGAAAGCTGGGTAGCCCTTTGAGGCATCCAGAGAAAAGGAGCCTACATCCCACCTGCAGGCAGCATAAGTTACCCCACAGAGGCATGGGTTTCATTAGCTGATAGCCAGCCTCTTCCCAGCTCCCACTGCTGCTGGGAGGACAAAATTGTGAGGGGAGAGCCACGGATGCTGTTCAGAGCTCCCTGGAGGGGAAGGGAGGATAAAAATAATCTGGACAGACAGAGGGCACAGCATAGAGCGGAATGAAAAGCTGACAGCCTAGAAACGGGTGCACAAGGCTGCAGAAAACAGGGGCAACCAAGAACCAGTAGTCTCATGCAGGTATGGAGAGAAGAAAGGAAGGCACAGATGAGGGAATACTGAAGAATTCAAAGCACAACGGGTGAGGAGAGCTGAGCTGATTCATACTGATTTGAAGCAACCACCCAGATATGTTGTCGAAGGCTTTCACGGCCAGAGTTCATTAGCTGTTATAGATTTTCTGGGCTGTATGGCCGTGGTCTTGGCATTGTAGGACCTGATGTTTCACCAGAAGCTGTGACTGGCATCCTCAGCGGTATAACACAGAAAGATGGAGTACTCTCTGTGTCAAGGTGAGAAGCAAAATGGTAGGCAGGTAATTTATACCTACTCAGGAAGGTGGGGTAGGGCTGAGTCAGGAAGGTGGGGTAGGGCTGTGTTATACCTCTGAGGATGCCAGTCACAGCCACTGGCAAAATGTCAGGTCCTACAATGCCAAGACCATGGCCACACAACCCAGAAAATCTACAACAGCTAACCACCCAGCTCTCTGGGTGCCAGTTTCTGCTTCTCTCTTTAATTCAGCAACTCCTTTGACATAGTGCCACATAAGAGCATGGCTTAGGGAACGGTGGTGATTACCAGTGGAGCCACAATCTGCCTATGTTCTGTACCAAGAGTGAGTGGAAGGGGCTGGGGCTCAGCAGCAGAGCGACTGCTCAGCATGCAAGAAGGTCCCAGGTTCAATCCCCAGCACCTCCAGTCAAAAGGACCAGGCAGCAGGTGATATGAGAGACCTCGGCCTGAGTCCCTGGAGAGTCTGAGCAGACGATACTGACCTTGACGGAGCATCGGTGCTCCACTTCAGGTAAAACACTAAGGAAGAATCTCCATTGCTCACTTCCACTGGTCTTGACTGGAGTGGCTTTGCCCTAAAAAAGAGTCCTCGGCATGATAGCCCAACGAGGATGCCAGCAGAGAAAAGTGACGGATTATAGGCGTCTGTGGATAAGCTACTGGGGCACAGTTTGGACGGGATGGCAAGATATGGCCTGAAGGGGACAGTGCCCTTGGTCCCAATTTAGTTCGGAGAAGAATGAATGGTCTTGTACCATACAATTTCCTGGGCCACGGGGTTTCTATTACCAACAGAGTAGCTTTATTGCTATCTCTAAGTATTAGGTAGCAGTGTTAAATACGGTTCTGCATACAGCGCAGGGGGGAAGAATACCACTAGGTGAAAATACAGAGTCGCTTCTCTATTCCATCTCACGTTTACTTATCATCCCGTTGTCACCTACGTGCAAGGGGGGGGGAATGAAAGGCATCCTGATAAGAGAATTGAGAGTAAGAGAAGCTATTCATCCTATAAATCATAGAGTCATTTATATTATGCAATGCAATCTGATCACTAAGGTCAAAGATGATGACTGGTTTATCCAAAGGAACCATAGCAATTGTTAAAACTCCCCCTGCTGCAATTATAGCCCCTGTGTAATGTATCCACTGGAGAACATGGGCTCAGGACAGCCATGTGCTCAGACTGGTTCTAACCGGTCTACCATGTGGCCAGGCGAAGGGCCTGAGCTTCGCCCCGAAGGACAATGGACTAGTGGATCCTGACTCCCCTCCAATGGAGGAGCAGGAGTTAATCCAATCAATGTAAATAGCGAATCACCGGGTCACCGGGTGTGTGTGTGTTTGGGGTGTGGGTCACTTGGGAATAAAAGCCGGCCTGCGAGCCGGCTCAGTTGTCTTGTTCTTCATCTAATAAAGTATGTGAGAGCTGAAATCACTAGTAAGTCTCAGTACTTTTCACTGGCAACGAGGATGGGATGCCAACTCCCTCCATGAACAACGACCACGAGACGAGCACCGCTGACCGCCCCAACGCCGAAAGCACCAAACGCCGCCGCCGAGCTTCGTGTCCGCCTCTTCGGTTCCTGGGCACCGCACCGCTCCCTAGCACCGCTGACCCCGAGAGCAGCCTCGCTTTCAACGCCGCCAACTCTACGCCTGAACCGCGACCTCCACGGGTGAGCACCATGGCTGCTAGCAACGAGAGCTTCCCCGCCTTCGACATCTCTCGTCCCGCACACTGGGAGACCTGGATCTAGACGCTGGAGCGTCACTTCGAGATCCATGGCATCACGGATGCGGGTACGAAGAAGGCCTATCTCCTGCGCTACTGCGGCATCGAGAGCACACCTCCTCCTGAAGGACCTGGTAAACCCCCTCCTGCGCCTGCCGAAAGACGCGGCCGCCACCTACGACATGCTGGTCAAGGCGTTTACTGACCACTTGGCACCAAAGCCCACCAAGTTCGCGGAACGAATGGAGTTCTTCGCGAGAGTGCAGGGCTCCCGCTCGGGCGCTCGATCGGGATGTAACCGGTCCAGCCTGGTGGTGAGGCGTCGGCCCATCAATAGTTCCGCCGGGCTCCAGCCGGTTGTCGCATGGGGCGTCGTTCTCTGGCCGAACAGGACGTGCGCCAGCCTGAAGTCCCAGTCCGTTCCTTCGGTCCGACGGAGCGCCTCTTTGGCCGTCCGCACCATGCGTTCGGCTTGGCCATTGGTGGCGGGGGTGGAACGGGGCCGACCTGATGTGGCGAATCCCGTGCTGGCGGGTGAACTCCTGGAACTCCCCAGACGTGAAGGCCGTCCCGTTGTCGGTGACCAGGGTGTCGGGGAGTCCGTGCAAGCTGAAAATCCGCCACATCGCTCGGATGGCCGCCCGGGAGGAGGTGGATGGTACCGGCTCTACTTCTAGCCACTTAATGTAGGCGTCTACAAGTTATAAAAAACAGCTGCCCCTGGAACGGGCCCGCAAAGTCGAGGTGCAGGCGCGACCAGGGGCGGTGAGAGGATTCCCAGGCCCTGTCTGGGGCCGTCGGGGGTGCGGGTCGGGAGGCCTGGCAGGGTTGACACCTTTTTACAATGTCCTCAATATCCCGGTCTAACCCTGGCCACCAGACATACCCCGCGCCAGAGCCTTCATCCTGACTACCCCAGGGTGGTGCTCATGAAGGTCCCTCAGTACCCGTTCCTGTAGTGGTTTCGGAATGACCACCCTGCCTCCCCACATTAGGCACCCCTTATAGGTCGACAGCTCATCGCGCCTTGTGACAAAAGGCGCAAACTCCGGGTCTTGTCTAGCTGTCGGCCATCCCCTCCCCACCCAGTTCAAAACCCGACAAAGAACCCTGTCGCGGCCCGTGAGGCGGGCCACCTCCTTGACATGTACTGGGCGATCGGGCAGCGATTCTAGGAGTGCGATGACGTGGGCGGGGGCCAGGTCTGGGTCCGTTGCGGGCAGTGGGAGGCGGCTGAGCGCGTCCGCGTGACCCATGTGGCCTTTCCCGGGCGGTGGGTGAGGGTGTAAGAGTACCCCGCCAGGAATATGGACCAGCGGAGAACCCTGGGCGAGACCATCTGCGGCGTCTGTCGATCGGGCGCAAGGAGGCCCAGGAGAGGCTTGTGGTCTGTAAGGATCTCGAACGGGCGGCCATAGAGATAATGGTGGAATTTTTTAACCCCCGCCACTATCGCTAGTGCCTCCTTGTCTATCTGCGCGTAATTACGCTCCGCAGAAGACAGGGTCCGAGAATAGTAGGCGACTGGAACCTCCCGGCCATCCGGCAACCGATGCCCCAACACCGCCCCCACCCCGTAGGGCGACGCATCACACGCCAGAACCACAGGTAAAGCCTCGCAGAAGTGGTGCAGCACCCCGTTGGAGACCAACAAGTCTTTTACCGCCTGGAAAGCTGCCGCATGCTCCGGCTTCCAGGCCCACGGCGCCTCCTTGTCCAGCAGCCGGTGGAGGGGTTCAGCCACCGTTGCCTTTTGGGGCAGAAACGCGTGGTGCGGACGGCCAAAGAGGCGCTCCGTTGGACCGAAGGAACGGACAGGAACGGACTGGGACTTCAGGCTGGCGCACGTCCTGTTCGGCCAGAGAACGACGCCCCATGCGACAACCGGCTGGAGCCCAGCGGAACTATTGATGGGCCGACGCCTCACCACCAGGCTGGATCGGTTACATCCCGATCGAGCGCCCGAGCGGGAGCCCTGCACGGAAACGCCAGCGGCGGCGCGAGGGTTCTTCCCAGAGGACCCGGTGTACGCACGGAACTACGCGAGAGGGCCCCCGTGGATTCCCGCCCGAGTAGTCCGGGTCCGTGGCCCCCAGTCCTACGAAGTCTCGGTGGAAGACGGCCAGATCCTGCATCGCCACATCGATCAGCTACGTCACCGGGTGCTACCCCTGGAGCCGGATGAGGGGAGGAGTGGGACGAGCCAGCTCAACCAGACGCGGGGGCGGACGCACCAGAAGAAATCCGGGGGACTTCAACTCCGGACTGACAGCCACCGCAAATGACACACCGGCCGAGATGGTGAGCCCAGCCCCGCCAACACCAGAGCGGCCACCAGTCCCCACAGCCGCCCGGGAGGCTGTCAGTTCCCCCCATGCCAGAGCCCCGTCGCTCCACGCGAGAGCGGCGGCCCCCCAGCTATTTGAAAGACTATGTGTGCGGGTGTTTATCGGACCAAGGGGGAGGGGTGTAATGTATCCACTGGAGAACATGGGCTCAGGACAGCCATGTGCTCAGACTGGTTCTAACCGGTCTACCATGTGGCCAGGCGAAGGGCCTGAGCTTCGCCCCGAAGGACAATGGACTAGTGGATCCTGACTCCCCTCCAATGGAGGAGCAGGAGTTAATCCAATCAATGTAAATAGCGAATCACCGGGTGTGTGTGTGTTTGGGGTGTGGGTCACTTGGGAATAAAAGCCGGCCTGCGAGCTGGCTCAGTTGTCTTGTTCTTCATCTAATAAAGTATGTGAGAGCTGAAATCACTAGTAAGTCTCAGTACTTTTCACCCTGGTTAAGCAGCCGATGGAGCATTTGGGACTTTTGCCTGGGAGGCATCTCCCCTTGGGCCCGGCTGGACTTTCACCTGCATATTTGCATCACTTCCTCCCAGGCCCATGCAGTCGAAGATGAGAAATGCACATGCCCAAGATGCCTCCAGTGTTTTGCAGCAGGGGCAGGCTTAACCACAGGCCACTCGGGGCAGCTGTCCGGGGCTGGGTGGGCCCTAACAGAGAAGAAAAGAAAAGGAAGAGCCACATGGCCATGCCTGCCTGCCGCCTCCGGTGGCCACCTACCCACACACCCCCACACTCTCCAGGTGTGGCCAGCTCAGCAGTCACGGCATGTGTCCGTCCTCTCAGCTCACACAATGCAATGGCCAACCCTTTCCTGATCTTTGGGTGGCATAGGGGGGACCCATGACCCCCAGATGGGTGGCCTTGATTTTGAGGTCCCATCGTGGACATTTGCCCAAGACCCTAGAATCACTAAGACCACCCCTGCTTTGCAGACAGGAGCTATTACTAAAAACAAACATCTACATAAAGACCAGATTACACTAACAAGTGGCCCCGCTGATGGACTTCCTGATGGCAGCTGGTATTTTTGGCTGCTGTGTGACAGGGTGTTGGACTGGATGGGCCATTGGCCTGATCCAACATTGGCTTCTCTTATGTTCTATGTTCTCTTAATAAGTTCCTATGTGATCTGAAGCAGGGTGTGAGTCTGTGTGTGTGTGTGAGAGAGAGAGAGGGAGAGGGAGAGGGAGAGGGAGAGGGAGAGAATGAGAGAGGGGAGAGAGGGAGAGAGGGAGAGGGAGAATGAGAGAGAGAGAACAATGAAGCAGCCAGGTTCTCAGATGACACAGTCTCAGGCAGCCACAGTGTTATGTACTTGGATCGAATCATTCCTGATTGAATCACCCCAGCGACTGGCTGAGCTTGGAGCACAAGAACAATAGCCCGCCAGGATTCTGAAAGTAACCAGTCTAGTAGTAATGTCATGTCAATAGCCTATCACTGGGAGTGGGGTGTGTTTGGGTGTGGCAATTGCATGCTATTTAACAGAGCTGAGGCTTTGGGGTCTTGTCTTGTGCTTGCTGAAATCACTAATAAAGTAGAACTGATCACTAGGCTTGTGGTCTGTTCATCCATGGAACCCCACTGTTTAACACACAATAAATTGTTAGAAGCTCCAAATCAGGTGAGCAGGCAAATAGCAAATGAGGTTCAAAGCAAGCATTTGGGGTAGAACAATCCAAAGTATACACCAAGGAGGTCTGCATTTACAATGCACAACCAAGAAAGAGATCTTGGGGTTGTGGTTGACTGCACAGTTAAAAATGTCGACTCACTGGGCGGCACCAGTGAATTGTCAGGTTCCTCAGTCAGCTCACGCAACACAGGGCTTCTTCCGAAGACAATGTTTAATGGTGAATCAGAACTAAAGACACATGTATAGCTTGTGTCTGTAATGGCTACATACATTCAAGCATTCCCCCCCCCATAGCAGAAGCCAATGGATACAAGTCACACACGCGGGCAAAAGTGGTGGGCTAATAAGCAAAACAATCATAGAAACCATTATGGTTCCCAGCCAAAACTCCAGCAGCTGAAAAGTGAAGGTCAGAGACCTGATAAAAGACAGTAACAGTGAGGAAAAGTACTCCTCCCACATACCATACACTTGACAGGGCTACCTGACATGAATGAGGAAAAGTCTATCCCACAGCTGATTGAGAAAGGGACTGAAAATAAAGCAGTGGGTATGGTAATGTGCTTGCACAGACCTCTGGTATGGCTGCACTTGTGTTACTGTGGCTGCGATCACACACAGAATTAGCCACGCCATAGGTACGAACGCCGAGCAGATTTTAAGGGCGCAATCAGACGCAAACATCTGGGAAGCGTCCTGCACCCGTGGGCGACCTGTTTTGCTCTGCCACAGAAGCAGAGTAAAAAAACACTAGGGAAAGTCCAGTAGCCAACAGGTTTGCTACGGGTCAGGAACGGACTTTCCCTGTGTGATCGCGCCAGCGCGCTCTCATGGTGTTGGGATGGTCTGATTAGGCCATCCCAATTCCGTGCCATTTATTTTTCCCCCGTTTCAGTATGTGCATCATTGCACACTGCATAGGCAACACTCAGTCTGGAGATGCAGATCATCGATCCCCTGTTGAAGCGCACCGGAAATATGCGGCAAAAAAACAAAAAAACATGATTCACCCACTGTTTGCATCTGATCACGCAGTGGCGGGCTGCCTCCGCAGCTCCCGGGGACTGTGTGATCACGCAACTGCAGGTCAAATGACTCCGGAACAAGTAGCCTCGCTTCCCTCCCGCGTTATCTCACACGTCTGACCGCCACCTGCATATTGTAAAGTCATCCCGTTGTTATTGTAGAGTGGGTGGGGAAAGGTGCATGTATTGGTATCTTCCCCATCCAGAGCAACAGGCCGTGCATACGTGTGCTGTCTCCCCCTTCATATGAAAGGGAAAAGAAGAGAAGCTGCTGCGGCAGCTCTAAAGGAAAGGATACATACGTGATGAGCGCAGCCCTGCAGGAGGAGCCAAGAGCTTTTTGGAATTTCTTGCAGAGTGACTGGTCTCTCCCAAGTGACCCCAGCCTACATCAGCCCCATGACAACCACACTGCAACCAACAGGTTTTGCTAAATGTATAGTCCTATGGGCTAGTAGGAACAGCTGCCCCCTAGTTACTGGCTGTGTCTGAACAGGGAGATTCCTGGAGATTAGCGGGTGGAACATGAGGAAGGTGGAGTTTGAGAAGAGGACGGACTTCAACAGGATGTGATGCCATAAAGTCCCCACTTCAAAACAGCCATTTTCTCCAGGGAAGCCGATCTCTGTAGCCTGCAGTTGTACCCCTGGGACATCTTCAAGCCCCAGCTGGAGGACGGCCCCCTTGTCTCTTGTAGCTCCTATATTATTAGGGATGCCAGGTCCCTCTTAGCAACTGGGGGGGGGAACTTACCGAGAGTGGGAGGGAGGCCAGGCAACATCGCTATGTCATGCCCAGCATGTGCTGGAAGTGACATCATCCCATTGTGACGCTCTGGTATTTGGGCAAAAACTCTGTGGTAAAAATGGGTTGTAGCACTGAGTTATTGCCCAAATACCAGAGCACCGCCTGGATGTCACTGATATGATGATGTCACTTCCAGTGCATGCCGGAAGTGATGCCACATTGTTGAGGATAAAGCCTGGATCTTCCTCTCTCACCTGGCCAGTTGATCAACAGCAGGGGCAGGGCCTGGTGGCAGAGGACCCCCGCCTCCAACTGGGGGTCTGGCAATCCTATGTATTATGGAATGGTCTCCCAAAGGAGATGAAAAGGTCTAGTTCCTCATTAATTTTCAAGAGGTTCTGTAAAATGGAACTTTTCGGGGTTTGGGTTCAGGGAGCAAGCAACAATTGGCTTTTCACGACGTGTAAAGTGATTTGGAGGGCCGGGCAAAAAGTACTGATATTGTATTGGACTTGTAAGCTGCCTTGAAAACCCCACCCTTATGGAATGTGTACATGTGGAATATACATTTGTAAATAAAATATGATTAAAAACAATGCTGACTACACGGACACTCCATTTTTGGAGGAAGTAACTCTCAAATCCCAGTTGCTAGAGACAGCAGTAGGCTTGCCAGCTGTGTTCAAAAATACTTGGAGATTTAATAACACAAGAATATAAGAAAAGCCCTGCTGGATCAGACCGATGGTCCATCTAGTCCAGCATGCTGTTTCACACAGTCGCCAATCAGTTCCTCTGGAGGGCCAACAACAGGGCATAGAGCCTGAGGCCTTGCCCTCATAAGAACATAAGAAGAGCCCAGCTGGATCAGACCAGTGGTTCATCTAGTCCAGCCTCCTGTCTCACACAGTAGGCAACCAGTTCCTTTGGAGGGCCAACAACAGGGCAGAGAGGCCGAGGCCTTCACAAGAACACAAGAAGAGCCCTGCTGCATCAGACCAGAGGTCCATCTAGTCCAGCATCCTGTCTCACAGAGCAGCCAACCAGTTCCTCTGGAGGGCCAGCAACAGGCAGGGAGGCCGAGGCCTTCGCAAGAACATAAGAAGAGCCCTGCTGGATCAGACCAGTGGCCCATCTAGCCCAGCATCCTGCCTCATACAGTGGCCAATCCGTTGAGGGTAGAACCTGGGAGGGCGGAGTTTAGGGAGGGAAGGGGACTCAGCAGAGTGCAATGCTATACTGTCCATCTTCCAAAAGCAGCCATGTTCTCCGGGACAAGCGGAATAAATGTTTGTGGTAAATAAATAATAAACAGACAAGTGATCTCTGTAGTCTGGGGGTCAGTTGTAATTCCGGGAGATCTCCGCCCTCATCTGGAGGTCATCAGCCCTCTAGAAGAGAGCAAAAGGGAGAGACTGCGGCCTTTGTCCTGCCAACGGTGAGCCTTGGATGGGAAACAGGATCCCAGACTATTGGCCTGACCCAGCAAGGTACAGAATTCGTTACGCGCTGGTTTTGACTCAACCGCTAAGAGCCGGTATTTATCACAGGATCTCGACGAACAGAGACTTTAATAATTCAGAAGACGTCATAGATTTTTTTTTTTGTTGTTTGCCAAGTTTAATTAGAGGATTCATAGCTAGCATAATCGGCTCGGCCTCCCGTAGCTATCGGCGCCAGTCTGCAGCCACGATGGGGAAATCAGATCGACAAGCTGGCATACTAATGAAGGTGCGTGGTATGGCGGCAGGCCATGCCAGGGACGGGGGGAGGGGGGAATGACGGCAGTGGGGAGGCGGGAGGACGGTCAAAGAAAGAAAGAATCACACAGGTTGTGTAGAACTGCATCGGACTGATCTGTTATGAATAGCAGTCAACAGCACCAGTGGTCCCGAGCGCTGGCTCTTCTCTAATGCAACTTTAATCCATCTGTGTAGACAGAGACCCCGCGACTCCCAAGTTGCTTACACGGCTTTGTGTATTTTAGTTCCATTTTTCTTCACGTTTCATCCTTTCCAAACAAAACTCACCGTCTTCTAAGGCCCCCGTCACAGAGCAGGCATTAGTGGAGGGGTAGGGTTGCCAATCCCCAGGTGGGGCCTGGGGATCTCCTGGAAAATTAGGGCAGCCAGCTCCAGATTGGGAAACCATCAGGCTCCTTAGTCAGGTCACACAATGCACAGGGCTTTAGTAGAAGACTCTCTTTATTGGTGAATCATAACTAAAGACACGTGTACAGCTTGTGTCAGGAATGCCCGGGAACAGCAGGGCTCCCTGAATTATAGTGGATTCAGACATCCCCCTAAAACGAGCTGAAGCCAATGAGTATAGTTCACGCGCGCAGGCAAAACAGGCAGGCAGAGCAGGCAAAACAATCTAAAAGCCGTTGAATCCCAGCAGAGGAGGATTTCTGCAGCTGGAGAGACTACAAGGTCAGGAAGATGATGACATACAGACAGTAGAACAGTAATGGTCCGAGGCTGGTAGACTGAGAGTACTCCCCTCGCATTCCAAGCCCATGACAGGGCTACCTGACAGAAACACCCGGAGATTTGGGGAATGGAGCCTGAGGGGGCAGGGTTTGGGGGAGGGAGGCACTTAGATGGGGGCACAATGCCATACAGTTCACCTTCCAACATGGCCATTTTCTCAAGGGGAACTGATCTGCAGCCCTTGCCTGGAGGTGGTAAGTAAACAACCATGACATTATTACGCAATCTCTTCGATAATTATTATCAAGCATTTCTATTATGGTACAAATTACAAAGCACATTCCAGTACAAAATATGCAAGTATTTCAAGTGTCCTTGTAAACCAAACTGTCCTGTGCTCAAAGTTCCTCTGGATAAAACAGCTCAAAGTAGCTTGACATGGTCCTTCTTTGTAAAGGTAAAGGTTCCCTTGCTCGAAAGCCAGTCAAATCCGACTCTAGGGTTGCGGTGCTCATCTCCATTTCAAAGCTGAAGAGCCAGCGCTGTCTGAAGATGTTTCCGTTGTCATGTGGCCGACATGACTAAACACCAAGGCGCACGGAACGCTGTTACCTTCCCACCGAAGTGGTACCTCTTTATCTACTTGCAATTTCTTGCTTTCGAACTGCTAGGCTGGCAGGAGCTGGAACTAGAGACGGGAGCTCACTCCATCATGCGGCACACTCGGGTCTCGAACTGCTGAACTACTGACCTTCCACAGCCTGCAGTTCAGCATCTTAACCACTTGAGCCACCACAGCTTCTTTGATGCAGAGGCAAATTCTTCCAAATTTCTGATCAACTGTTGAGGCTCCGACGGGCCAACTACACACCTGTGTTCGGTCCTTTATCGAGGTACTGCACCAGTCAAAAAAGGTTTTTTTCTTCTCCGCTTATTCAGTTTATTTTGAAGAGTGTTTCACACTGCAGACCTTGAAATCTATGTTTACATTCAGCTGAATGCAGCATTAGTGGAGGCTGGCAATCGTCACTGGAAATGCAACAAATCTCCAGGTGACAGAGAGCAGTTCCCCTTGAGAAAATGGCTCCTTTAGAGGGTGGACTCGATGACATTATATCCCCTGAAGTCCCTCCCCTCACCAAACCCTGCCTTTCGCAGGGTCCACCCCCCAAAATCTCCAGGAATTTCTTAACCCGGAGCTGGCAACCCTGGCTTGGGAAGGGGGACAAGGGCTTGTACTGGGAAAAAAGAAGAAGAAGAGATTGGATTTATACCCCGCCCTTCACTTGGAGTCTCAGAGCGGCTCACAAACTCCTTTCCCTTCCCCTCCCCACAACAGACACCCTGTGAGGTAGGCGGGGCTGAGAGAGCCCTGACAGAAACTGCTCTTTTTCAAGGACAGCTGTGCCAGAGCTTGTGACTGACCCAAGGTCACACCAGCAGGTGCAAGTGGAGGAGTGGGGGAATCAAACCCGGTTCTCCCAGATTAACCACTACACCAAACCGGCTCTTCAGTCATCAAAATATGAGGCACCCCAAGGCACCAGCTTCAGATTGATCTACTGATGGAGTCCGTAGCTGTGAAAGAATTGATTCATTTACAGTTTGGTCAACTCTGATCCTGAATCCAGGATGCATTCGCTCTGATGACGAGTCAAAAGGAATGGCAGGTGACGTTTCCCTCATGATACATTAAGTTCCCCTAAGAAAGAAGAATTTGGGGTGGGGGGGGTGAATCCCATATATTTACGTTAGACACGCTTCTAACTTTCAGCGTTTTACTACCAGAGACAGCAAAGTCTGAACTACGGGAAGAGATTTTTTATCTTTTCTGCAAAGAGGAAAAAGGAACAAGACACTTTAAAATGGAGAAAGTAGCAGCTGGTCTTTACTTGCATCTCCCTGGGCATTAGGTACAGGTTGATACATGAAGCTAGCATTCCTGGCACCTGCGTGAGCCGCAAGATGCATGACCGGAACCCTTCCAGCTACCCATTCAGGGAATCCAGGAAAGAAATCGAAATGGCCAGATGGGACAGTTGCGGAGACAGCCTGTGGGAGCAGTAATGGTAGCCAATCAAAATCTGGGCAGTACCATTTTCACAAATCTTTGGGGCCAGTGATAGCCCCGGTTTGAGAATATACTAAGTCTTCCTTTTCCTGATCATGACCTGCCTACATACAACACTTGCAGAGTTCAAAAAGTGACATATGCAATATACATACACATTCAATAATAGGGGCAACAGCTGTACTTCTGAGAAGCTAATGGCCACCAAGATCTCATGAGACTACTCCTTTGTGAGATCTCGGTGGCCATATTGGGGATTGCTAGGCAACCTAGCAACCTCCTGCCAACCCAGCAGTTTGAAAGCAAGAAATTGCAAGTAGATAAATAGGTACCACTCCAGTGGGAAGGTAACAGCGTTCTGTGCACCTTGGTGTTTAGTCATGCCGGCCACATGACCACAGAAACGTCTTCGGACAGCGCTGGCTCTTCGGCTTTGAAACGGAGATGAGCACCGCAACTCTAGAGTCAGATTCAACTGGAACCTTTACCTTTACCTAGGCAACCACAACAATGTTCCATGCCTCAGCTATGGTCAGTCAATGCGGGCACAAGGAGAAAGAAGCACAGGTGTCCCACTTACCAAGTAAGTTCAGGCCCTGGCCCACCACTTCAATTATTTATTTATTTTATATCCCACCCTCCCAGCTGAGGCAGGCTCAGGGCAGCTTACATGGAGTGTATAAAACAATTAAAACAAGAATTAAGTAAAATCAGAACAAAACATAATATAATATGAAGAAGAAAAAGAAGAGGAGGAGGAGATTGGATTTATACCCCGCCTTTCACTACCCAAAGGTGTCTCAGAGCGGCTTACAAACTCCTTTCCCCTCCTCTCCCCACAACGGACACCCAGTGAGGTAGGTGGGGCCGAGAGAGCTCTGACAGAGACTGCTCTTTTTCAAGAACACCTGTGCCAGAACTATGGCTTGCCCAAGGTCATCCAGCAGCTGCGAGTGGAGGAGTGGGGAATCAAACCTGGTTCTCCCAGATTAGAGTCTGCGCACTTAACCACTACACCAAACTATAAAGTGCTAGTTTGTATCAACTAGCGGGTCTTAGCAGCATCCTGATGCAACAGTTCAGCCCAGCTCTGGCAACAGAGAGGCCCTGTGGTCTGCCCGAGACAGAGTCCAAAGCACAGTCCCAAGCCAAGCCAAAAGTTCCCACTCACAAGCAGGCGGTGCAGTCAGGTGTGAATCCAAGAAGCAGAGTTCATGTCCAGTCCAAAGCCAGGCATAGAGTTGCCAGCTCCAGGTTGGAGATTTTGGAGGGGTGGAGCCCGAGAAGAGCGGGGTTTGGGGAGGGGAGGGGCTTCAGTGGGGCACGATGCCCTAGGGTCCCACCTTCCAAAGTAGCCACTTTCTCCCGGTGACAGAGACCCGTTGCAATCCCAAGAGATCTCCAGCCACCAACTGGAGGTTGGCAACCCTAGCTTAGGCAACAGGTTCTCCAGTTCAGGGGCACAGTTCCTGGGCGGGATCGTCCACTAACACCAAGACATAATGATCCCGCACTGACCTTGGTCTCACAGCCAGCTTAAGTCGCCAGTTTCCCTTCCAGGTGCAGCTGGATCCAGCCATTGGGATCAGTGCTAGGTCGAGAGGGCGCAAAGCCTCGTTCAAGGAGCATTTATAGTCCGCGCAGATGCAGATGTGACCGTTGGGCTTCACGGGGGTGACTATGGGGGTCTCCCATGACGCATGGGAGACCGGTTCTAAGACCCCTTGCACCACCTAGTGGTCCAGCTCCGCGTCAATTTTTGGCTGTAGGGCAAACGGAACCGCGTGAGGATGGGGGCCACCTTCGGGTCAATTTGTAAGCAGGCCTGTAGCTACAATGGGGCATCTCGGGGCCTGGCCCCCTGACTTAGTATCAAGGCCCCCCCCAACTTTCAGTTTATTTGTGGTACTCCCTTGGGGCAGTGTCTGCACGGGGTGCCCCCTGACTTATTTGAAGGCCCCCTGGATTTAAAAATCCTGGCTACGGGCCTGTTTGTAAGGAAACCGGGGGCACCATGTAACATCCTAGAGCCCCATCAAACACTGTGGGGAATTCCCTGCAAACATCACTAAAGTCTCTAGGGGTGCAATGCTTCACCCCTCCCCCCCCCGATTGTGATGCCCAGCGGGGTGAACCAAGCCCGTCCCAGGAGGCTGACCAGGTTCCCTTCAACTACTATTAAGTCCAGGTAGCCCTCGAACCCCCGGTACTGCACCCAGAAAGTCCCCATGCCCCATATAGGGACTGGGTTCCTTTGAAAGTCCACCAGGTTCAAGTCCCCCATTCAGAAAAAGTCTTTTAAGCATTTCCGCCAAGATGATGGATGCCGCCGACCTGGAGTCTAACTCCATGGAGCAGGGGGACCCCTCAATAAGACGAAGAAGAAGAAGAGTTTGGATTTATACCCCGCCCTTCGCTGCCCAAGGCGTCCCAGAGCGGCTACAAACTCCTTTCCCTTGCCCTCCCCACAACAGACACCCTGTGAGGTAGGTGGGGCTGAGGGAACTTCTGACAGAAACTGCCCTTGAGAGAACAGCTGTGCCAGAGCTTGTGACTGACCCAAGGTCACATCAGCAGGGGCAAGTGGAGGAGTGGGGAATCAAACCCAGTTCTCCCAGATAAGAGTCCGCACACTTAACCACTGCACCAAACCTAGACCTGTATTTTTGGGGCCACCATCTGACTGGGGATGCGTAGTACCTGCAGTGAAGGCTGGCTTATGAGAACGCTTCTGTGCTTCTGTGCTTGCGGTGGCCTTGTAGTGCACTGTGGCCCGGCGGCATTGTGGCGGCTGTGTGTTTGGAGCCCGGGCACCTTTGGACCTGCAAGCGCATGCCAGGTGTCCTTGCTTCCCACACGTGTGGCATATTGCGTCGCGGAAACAGCACGTCCTTTGTCCGTGTGTGTCTCCGCAGCTGGCACACGGTGCTCAGGCAGCGGGCTTATCTGGGTGTCTGGCCGCTCCAGCGGGTAAGGGTGGCTTCCTGCGGCTGGAGGGGTGGACAAGCCGGACTTCTTCTTCATCCGCGTTGTTGGGTGCCGCTTCAGGTAACACAAGGTGTGCCGCCGATGGTGGACGATCACGATGGTCAGTCTGTGGCATCCTCAATTCTGAGGGCGGCGGTGCCAGCCAATTTGCTTCGGAGTTTGGCGTCTCGCAGGCCCCAGATGAACTGTGACAAGATATTCGCCTCCACCTTCGTGAACCCACACTCCTTCACGTTTTGGCGGAGGTCGGCCATGAAAGCGGTGGCCGTTTCACTGGGCTTCTGGAGGCGCGCTTGGAAGTCCATTCATTTGGCCATCGTTGTGGGCTTGGGCGCATAGTACTTCGTCAAGGCCTCAACAATCTCGTCATAGGTATTGTCCATGAGCGCCTTGGGTGCTAGGAGGCTTTTTGCTAGCCGAATGGTGGCTACTCCACATGTGCTGATGAGGAGAGCCCGTTTCTTGCCTGCATCAGTGACCTCATTGTAGGTGAAGAAACACGTTAGCTGGTCTACCCACGATTCCCAGAACTCGGGGTGTGTGGGGTCAAAGACCTCAAGGTGTCCCGGAGCGACAGCCATGACTCTTGCATGGAGCGGGGTCCAGGGGAGTGGTGTGGTGCTGCTCAGAAGTGGTGCAGGGCACAGCAGCTTCCACTGGATCGATGCCCAGTGCTGTGCGGGGTGAAGGGTCAGGCTCGCTCAACAGGATCCCATCCTCGTCGCCATTGTAAAGTACTGGATTTGCAGCATGGAGACTCAGACTATGACATGCTAAACAACATGCGTTTATTGTACTTCACACAAAAGACACAAACAGCCCGGCAAGAGCCAACTTTATACACCCAACCCAGACACACCCACAGTTCCATTGGGGAATTTGAATCTCCCACCATAGGTCCTATTGGAGGGCTCCGGATGGCCTAGGATCCTTGGCCCCTATTGTGTTTGGGACCAAGCTCTGGACTGAGGCTGCAGACCCCTGGTGGCGGTCCGCAGACATAACAGTAGCCATGTTAGTCTGTCTGTAGCAGTAAAAAAGAGTAAGAGTCCAGGAGCACCTTAAAGACTAACAAAATATGGGGCAAGGGAGGAGCTTTCATGAGTCACTGCTCACTTCTTCAGATTCAGCTAGAATGGGAGTCCATCTGTCCGATATATTGGAAAGTGGAGTGATCTCCGATGCCGAATGACATTGGCAGGCATGATTGGATTTAGGTGTCATATGCAGAGGGGTAGAAGGCATGGAGAACTCAGCATTGGTAATGAAACAGGAAACCTAGGTCTCGATTCAGTCCAGGAGGATGCATTGTCCTGCTTCGTTATCAATTGCAATTCAGCAGTCTGAGTTCTGCTAGCTCAGTCATTCTTCCTCCTCCCAAGGAACAGGAGGGCCTAGATCCTGGAAGCATTTGTCACTGGAGCCCCCTGCTTTGACAAGGGAAGAGTGGGCTGCCAGGTATGCACTCCTACGCCTGCTCAGGAATTCCACACTGGCTCATGGCCCTCTCCTTTCTTGATGCCCTGGGGGAGATGGTTGAGGCTCTGGAGAGGGGTCTACCCATACTGATGCCTCCTGTCTTGAGGGCCCTTTGACTCAAGGGCTGGTGGTGGTACTGGTGAAAGGTCCCTTCTGGGAGAATGTTCTGCTTTGCCAGAGCCTACCTTACAGGGAGTGTCTGCCAGTGTGGGTCTCAGGGACAGGCCACCCTCTGATGATGACTCAGCCTCCGATGCTGATCCATGGCTGCTCACAACAGCATGGGGCTGTAATCCCAGACATCTCATTCTGCAATTTTTCTGCCAACCTGCGGAATTTTGATGCATATGCCAATGGGTGGATGTCCCGTTTGTGCTTGGACAATGGTGAATTGGTCAGACTCCTTTCGGCGTCTGTCTGAGGTTTGCAGACTGTGGCGCTTGCCTCTGGAAGCCGCAATGGGGCTGTCAAGACATTTAGCTGAGGGAGATGGAGAATGAGTCACCTTCCCCTCCTCTCAAGGCCTCCTGCTCCCTGGGGTGCGGGATGGGGCAATAAATGAGGGTAGGAAGTATCTCGTGACAGATTCTTTTTTTATGGTCCGCAGTTCAATAACTTGTCTTCTCTCTTCTTGTTCACATGTTTATGCACAATTCAACTCACATGACTAAACTTTTCTTGGCACAGAATCAGGGTTGCCAGGTGTGGGTTGGAAAATACCTGGAGACTTTGGGGGTGGGTCCGGGAGAGGGCGGGGTTTGGGGAGGGGCCTCAGCATGGTGCAGTGCCACAGAGTCCACCGTTCAACGCAGCCATTTTCTCCAGGGGAGCTGATCTCTGTCAGCTGGAGATCAGATGTAAAAGCGGGAGATCCCCAGGCCCCAGCAGGAGGCTGGCAACCTTACACAGAATTCTGATTGCACAAGGGGGAGTGACCACACACACCCCTTGTATCCCCCCGCCACATTATTGCTTCTTTCCCTACCTCACAGAGGAAAAAGACAACCACCCATCCTGTCTTCCAGGGCTAACATAGCAGGACAGAGGGAAGAGTTCTGATAGGCGATGGTGATGATGAAACTACTCTTCCGCCAACCTGTCAGTTCTGAATAGTTGTATGATGGGACACAACAAGGGAGAGAAATTTGGCTGTGGCCAGAGTGAATTTTTGTTTGTTTGTTTGTTTGTCTCTCAGGAGCCCCGTCCCCCTAGAGCAGGGGATGATGCAGAGGACAAACCTTCCAAGAGGGATACTCAACTCATTTCTGTACTCTGAATGGGTGCAGCCAGGGCTATTTTGGGGCAGGAACGCACAGGAGCGGAGTTCCGGCTGGCTCCCAAGTTGGCCATGCCCAGCAGGAACTTATTAGCATGACAGGCCACACCCAACAGCAGAAACTCATTAGGATTGGCTACATTAGGGGTATGTGGCCTAACATGCAAAGAAGTTCCTGCTTTTTTAAAAAAAAACCTGGATTTTGACAACAAACAAGGTAAACAGAATAAGAAGCAAAAAGTGGGTGTGGCTGGATGACCACACTTCTGGTAACATGGGGGTGTGGCCTAATATGCTAATGAGTTTCTGCTGTTGGATGTGGCCTGTTATGCTATTGATTTCCTGCTGGGCTTTTTCTACACGTAAAGCCCTGGGTGCAGCAATCAAGTAGGATATGATCTATAGCCTCGATTTTCCCACTGCCACGCAGGCATAACCTTTCTGAGTATGGCCGCTTTATGTAATGCCCACTGGTAACCACTGAGGGCAGTACGTTGAGACATCCGAGGGTAAAAGCTCTTCTATATTTTGGGACAGTTCAATTTTTTACATAAGCTGGCATCTTTTGGGGAGGCGGAATTCCAGCCACAGCCGAGAAGCAGGTATGTCTGGACTTCAGAGGGTTACTTTAAATAATCAAGCTTCTCAATGTGTTCTTTCACCATATTAAAAATTTATTTTGACATCCCAATAATAGATCATATCCGGAGAGATCTTGATGTAATGTAGTTTGGAGTCCAGCAATGTGTCCCAGGCACTATAGGATTTATTGTGTCTTACCAGATACAGAAGACCATCAGAGGGATTAGCTCTTAAAGTTTGAAACTTCCATTTGAGAGCTTCAAGGGATTTTAGGCTGAATTCAGCCCTCAACAGAACTCCTGACAGACATTAGGGACTCCAGAGATCGATCATAAAAATCTCAGCCGTGGATTATCCAAAACTTCGTTAACTTTTTCAATCCAAATCAGAGCTGCATGTAATAACTGAGCAGCAAACTTAGCTTAAAAGCAGTGAGGGTAGTAGGTGTACGTTGAGAGTCAGACCTGGAAAGGAGTCAAGTCAGACCACTGGCAGAGTTGCTTGCCAGTCTGACAGCAGCATCTAGATGTGCCTTCAAGGGTAGGTTTGATTGAAAGGTAACACTGAGATAACTAAAAATGTAAGGACGCAAGAGAAGCCATGTTGGATCAGGCCAATGACCCATCCAGTCCAACACTCTGTGTCACACAGTGACCAAAACCCAGGTGCCATCAGGAGGTCCACCATGGGGCCAGAAATCCAGAAGCCCTCCCACTATGGCCCCCCAAGCACCAAGTATACAGAGCATCGCTGCCCCAAACAGAGCACCGTTTCCATCTGTACTTTGTGGCAAATAGCAACTGATGATGTTTATCCAGTCTCCTCTTGAAGCCGTCTATGCTTGTAGCCACCACCACTTCCTGTGGCAGTGAATTCCACATGTTAATTACTCTTTGGGTGAAGAAGTACTTCTGTGACAGCCATTTTGTGGTTCTGCCCCCCACCGTGTCAGAATTCCAAAGGTACCCACAGGCTCCAGAAGGTCGGGGACTCCTGGTCACGTGGATCTCCAAGATTTATTTTTTTACAAGCACTTGTACCATGGAAGCTCACTGGGTGACCTCAGCCTAACCTACCTCACAGGGATGTTGTGAGAATAAAATGGAGGAGAAGGAGAAGCCAACTACAAAATGGCCACCACAGCTTAACTTCAGTCACACAGTGAAGATCCTTCTGCTGTGGCGGCAGTTGCTGCCAAAAGCAATATTTTTTAAGAATCTGTACAGCCAATCAAATCTCCAGTCAGAAGCCTTGCTGGGCAGAAATGCCACCTGTCCCCATCCACATTCTAAAAACCCTTGGCAGGTGCCAGTAAACATGTTGGCGGACAGCACGACAGGGACTTCTGTTCTAACCTATCCAGCATTTACAGGAGAATTTTTTTGCTGCTGATGCACTGAAGTAATCCTAACGTTGCCTTCCCTCTTAGGTTAAAGACTGTTGTATAATTTAGATGTCAGCTGGGAATCTGTTTAGAAGAAGCAATTTGGAACAATCCAAGAGTGAATACTAGGTGTCGCATTCCCAGTGGGGTGTACAAACAAGAGAGTAGCTCTGTCTGGTATTTCCCACCACAAGAGGAGGGAGTGGAGTCATCAAACAGGATAAAGCAAAAACAAGTTTCTTTGCCTGGGGTTTGGTCAGCTGATCTTTCTTGACTAGCTAAAGAGGACATTTGGTGACCTCCTAGAGAAGACATGGCTGCAGGAGGTGAGGTGGCCCACCTCTTCCAAGTCACATTTTCCTGTAGCTTAAATTGATGTTGTGTTGTGGTTATTCTCTTCCCACATAAAAGCCCTGAATTGGACTGTGCGGAACAAGGCACATGGAGGAGGTAGGAAAACCGCCAGGATCTTTAACTACAAACACAACCTTGGCTCCTGAGATCTGGCTGCCCGCTCGGTGCCAATGGTGAAGGCTGGCCAAATCTTCCAATTTAAGGAAACGGTTTTTAAAAGCATTTTTAAAAGGGTTCCATTTAACAGGAGGACCAAGTCGCCTGTTTTTTGCTGGCAGGGATTCAAAAGGTTTGGTTCTTTTTTGCATGGAAAAGCAAGTCTAGAAGGAAGGCAAGAAGAAGAAGAGGAGATTAGATTTATACCCCGCCCTTCACTTGGAGTCTCAGAGCAGCTTACAAACTCCTTTCCCTTCCCCTCCCCACAACAGACACCCTGAGAGAGCTCTTTCCAGAATTGTCCTTGAGAGAACAGCTCTGACAGAACTTGTGACTGACCCAAGGTTACACCAGCAGCTGCAAGTGGAGGAGTGGGGAATCAAACCCAGTTGTCCCAGATTAGAGTCTGCACACTTAACCACTACACCAAACTGGCTCTCATATGAGACCCAGGAACAGTGTTCCCTCTAAGCTGAGTTAGTGTGAGCTAGCCAGCCCCATAGCTAAGGAGTTTTGGGGGAGGGGCCGGGGGGCACAGCCCAGGGCATTGTGGTATCCACCAAGGCAGGGGTTGGCAGCCAAGCAGGGTGGCAGAGAAGTGGGACAGCTCCAGTGATAGGGCAGAGAAGACCTCTTTCGCAAGGCCCATCCATGATCATGACGAAGCAGGACGGTGAGAGAGAGCGGGACGGCTCCAGGCTTCTCGCTGGGCTCACTCCAGCCTAGGTGGTAGTGTTGCTCCTGCCACAGCAGCCAGTGCGGGGCTTGCCAGCTGGCTGCCTCCTGCTATGGCACACATGCAGGCTCCCCAGCCACTTGCCTCCTACCTACCTGCTGCCCTCGGGCGCCCCGGGCTGCCGAGCCGTGCCTAGGCTTGCTCCCTCCATTGCAAGCGGGGAGGGGAAGGGAGTGAGCTGGGCTCCTCCAGACATGGGCAAGTGGGTGGGCATGGCATGGCTGCTTCAGCAGCCACCCCTGTCCATCTCCGAGCGGGGGTGCTTGGAAGCCCTGGCTTCATGGCGCATGCGATGGCTGCAGGGCTCGGCCGGGGCCCCTCCTCATGCGCGGGTGCACTACTGCCCTTCTCACCAGCTGTTGGGCTGAGAGCAGTGACGGGGGAGTGAGGGGGAGCCGAGGATGGGGCCCATAAAAACCATGGGAGGAGTGGGCCCCGTGGGCCCCGTGGTAGCTACGGGCCTGGAGCTAGCTCACAGGCTTTTAGCCTCCAGCTCACAGATTTTTGCCTTAGCTCAGGAAGGATGGCTCCAGAGCAAACTAATTTATGCAGGAGCTGAAATGGCTCGCTCACAACAGTAACGCCAGTAGCTCACAAAGTAGAATTTTTGCTCACAGCTTAGAGGGCGCATTGCCCAGGACAACAGGGGATAGTCCTGTCCTATCCAAGCCCTGTCCTGACCTCGATGACCCAGGCTAGCCCGATCTCATCTGATCGTGGGAGCCAAGCAGGGTCAGTCCTGGGTAGTATTTAGAGGGGAGACCACCAAGGAAGTCCAGGTTTGCGACACAGAATCAGGCAGCGGCAAGCCATCTCTGAACATCTCTTGCCTTTGAAAAACCTACAGAGTCACCATAAATCATCAGCAATTTGACAGCACTTTCCATCACCATCCAAGCACAAGCTTGGCTTTAACCTTACAACCCCTTGGGACATATTTTCCCTCGTACCAGAGAAGAGAGAACTCAGATTAAGATGCTTTAAAATATACGGCTCTTAGCAACAAACACGCCTTCCCGCCTTCTTGTTTTTTATTCCCTTTAAATCTGTTGTTAAAACACAGTCTGGGATACATCTGCATGTTTTTGGGCAAGTTTAAATAGCCTTCTTCTTTATTCATTATTTACAGGAGCCAGATGCTGCGGCGAGCGCGACTGCCTTTGGAAAGAAGGAAGCCTTTCCAATTTAGCAATGTAATTTAAATGGAAATATCTGGGTCTGCGCGCATTCGCTTTCTACCCCCACTGAAGAGTGAAACTACCTTTCCACAAACAAGTTACCACTCTAGCTTTCGGCTCCTGATCGGGAGATGTTAGCGTGCTGCCTTCTCAAAGCATATTTTACAGTATTTTTAATAGTGTATACACCGACTCTGAGCATGCCATAAAAGATTGCACCTATCAAAGATCAACTTCTTTTGGAGTTTGTAAAAAGAGAGTGAAATTTGGAATTTCCGGTGCCCCTGAGCAGAACCAAGCACCAATCCAGGTTCTAGATCACAGGTCCCCGTAATACTGGAGCTGGTTGATGCTCAAATCAGACTGCGAATGAACTCTCCCCTTCTTTCCTGGGTACTCAAAGCACCAGAGTGAATGTCTAGTGCGGGTTTTTTTTAAAAAAAAAAATTAAATGGAATACATGGTCAAATATGACTAACATCTACCCTTACACGTGTGGTACTTCATTATATTAATTTTATTATATTATTTCCCTCTCAATCCAAATGATTCTCCTTCTCAGAGCTTGGTTGGAGAGAAATGTATAAGCGCTCCAGTCAGATATCAACTGGGGCAGAATTTGACCAGAGCACTTCAGTTTGTTATTTTGGGTTTGAAAAGGGGGCTTTTCCGCATTCTCATTTTTCTCACGTGTTCCAGTTGCTTCGGATTTTTTTCCCCTGTTCCACATGTGTTTTGCTCCTTCTAGTGGTCGATTCTATATTACATCACTTTGTGCCCATCATAAAAACCTGCAGTTTAAATCTTCAGGGAAATATGCTGGACATAAAGCAATGTGATATCAAATTGACCACTAGAGGAAGCAAAACACATGCAGAATGGGGGGGGGACCCAGGAAATAACAGGAACAGATGAGCAAGGAAAATGAGAATGAAAAAGAAAAAAAAAGCCCCAAGGCTCCCTTCAGCTCAGTTTCTTTCCATGTGAAAGGAGGGGTTGTCTCGTAGGCTTCTTCTGTTTACTGTATTTTAAGTATTTCTCTTATTGAAAGAGTCAAATGACCCCAGCATCAAAACAAAAAACAACATTGTGCATGGATTGAGGTAGGCAAGGTATTATGAAAATCTAAACACCAACAGTCAACACCAACCATCAGTCATCAACCCAAAGGGAGACTGCAACCAAGAAATCAGAAGGAGATTGATATTGGGAAGGGCAGCCATGAAGATCCTTAAGTAGGAGGATGTGTTGCTGGTGATCAGGATCAAGATCATTCATACCCCATTAGTGGGAAAGCCGGACAATGAAGAAAGCTGGCAGGAGGAAAGTTGATTCATTCAATGCTGGAGGAGAGCTTTACAGATACCAGGGGTCATTTCGTAGTAAAAGAGGTGCACGAGCTCATTAGCATACCTATTAGCGTAACTCATTAGTATATGCCACGCCCCCTGACATCACCAGAAGTGTGTCAGAAGGGGAAGCAAAAGGGGGGGGGCATCTTCAAAAGCCTCCCTTTCCCTTACCCAGCTGGCCTGCCAAGGCGGGGTGGGGGAAGCGAAGAGTGAAGGGGTTTAAAGTTTAAACCCCTTCTCTCTGGAGTCGTGCCACAGTGGTGGCACAATCTTTCCATTGTATTCTATGGCCCCATAGGATACAATAGGAGATTGTGCCACTGCTGCAACGTGACTCTAGAGAGAAGGAGTTTAAACTTTAAACCCCTTCTCTTTTCACTTCCTCCGCAAGCCCGCTGGGAGCTGGGGGTGGGGCTTGCTGCCACCACCATTTGTGCCTGCTCCTGGGCTGCCGGAGCACTGCTCCAGCTTATTCCGACCCCTAATGGATACCATGGACAAATACACGGGTTGTAGATCAAATCAAATTTGAACTCTCCCTAGAAGCTATAATGACCAAACTCAGGCTATCGTATTTTGGTCACATTATAAGAAAAGAGTCACTGGAAAAGACAATAATGCTAGGAAAAGTTGAAGGCAGCAGGAAAAGAGGAAGACCCAACATGAAATGGATTGACTCAGTCAAGGAAACCATGGCCTGAGCAAGGCTTTTAATGATAGGAAGGAATTGGAGGTCATTGATTCACGGGGTCATCATGCGTCGGAAGCAACTTGACAAACACAGAATTGTAAAATGAATTTTAAAAGGCTCTCTGAAAGGAAAATCAGAACATCACACGTAGAAAACTAAAGTCTTCAAAAATAGTAGAAGTTATGCAGATATATAAAAATAAACGAACCTTAAGCTACCACCCACTGCAAGGATCCAAGTGGGGCCCAGCACTAATGGAAATTATGAATTTTATGATTTTTTTATTGTTACTGTGAATTTTATCCCTTGGAAGCCGCCCTGAGCCTGCTCTGGTGGGGTAAGGCGGGGTATAAATTGTAAAATAAATAAATAAATAAATATAAATCTTCAGACAGAGATGTTTGGATGTTCTGCCAGCAAGTAAATCCCATAGTGAAAAAGCCAGGTTCCCAGAGAAGAACAATGCAGGTTACAAAACACAGGTAGTCTTTGAGGAAGCAAAGCATGCACTATTTTTTTGGGGGGGGAAGAATTCTGCTCCTGGGAAAAAGGGGCTACGGCTTGATAACTAAGAGGGCAGCGATCAGGTGTATGTCCAAGAGGCAGCAGTTCATAAAGTGGGAATGGGTCTAGAGAGGAAAGGGGATTCCCCATGTCAAATTAAAAACTGGGCATAGTCAGGAAATGGAAGAGAACACAGGTTACAAATGGAAGAGAACATAGGTTAAATACCTGGGTAAACTTCATGGAAAAGCAGATCGGAGGGATATGGTAATAGCAATGGACTCATTTGTGGCAAGATGCTGCAATGAGATTTGGGGTCCTTGATTAATGATCTGAATGGCATTTCTGGATGATGATGTTCTCTCCCAGGAGCTTCCAGAGGCTGTCTCTTAGTTCAGCCACAATGACTGAATCAGGTTCAGTCCTGCAACTGCTTCACTTTCAGCCTTCTGTACAGGCCAAACACTTCTTCTTCTTCTTTTAAAGATTTTATTAATTTTCCAGGGGGAAAAGGGAAGGACAGAAAAAACACACATAGGAAGAAAAAAACAAGAAAAACAAAAAAGTACCCTACAACAAAAGTACCCTACAATGAGCATATACTCAAATCATCTAAGAGTTTACATATAATGATCATTCATTTCTGCACCTGTATCAGTTTGATATTTTATAATCCAAGAGAATAGTTGAACCATTACGTTTGAATTCCTTGCAAATATTTCTCTATCCATTTATACAGTCCTGACCATTTTTCCTCAAAAAGTTCCTCTTTTTTATGTTGAAGTTTATTTATTTATTTATTATATTATTTTCAATTTGTATCCCACCTTGCCAGGAAACTGGCTCAAAGTTAATTTCTCCATTTCCGCCATCTCAAATAGTTTGTAAATAGTTTCTTCTTTTGATGGAACTTCTTATTTTTCCCAATACTTTTCAGATAAAATCCTGACTGTAGTTATAACATGTATGATCATATAAACATCTGGCTTTTTAAGAGACTCTGGAATAATCTTTCCTTATATATAATTGTGTTTTAGAGTGGCACTTTGCAGCTCTCCCATTGGCTGTGCAATGCATTCCCTCAGCCATTGGCCCATCAGCTGCCACTGAAGAGTACTTGCATGCCATTGGCTGGGGGCTGGGTTTTCTCCTCTTCCCCACCCACTCCCCCTTCAGCCACTGTGCCCTGTCAGAATTACTGGCAAACAGCTGTCTCTCTTGACGAGGATGCTTCTCCTGCTTGCCTCCTGTGTGAGAAACTTTCCCCTCAGTAGCTGTTGACAGGCGTAACAAAATGGCAGTTACCTGTGTTTGATGAAAGATGGCTGCCATCTGTGGTTGTTTGTTTAAAATGTTCCCCCATAAGGTTTTATTGAGCTGTAGTTCCAGAGAGGAGCCTCCAGGGTTATCACTCACTGGGTCAAATGGGGCTTCCTCATCTGCTAGCCTACAGTTCCCAGCTGTCAAGATGTGAGGCAGCATCAATATACACTCCAGGCCATTCAAGGAGGAGGCAGTCTTTGTCCTACAGGAGGTTAAGAAAGGCTCCTGCTGCCTGTGCTGACCAGGTCGCAAGCCAGAGACGTGGGGGAACCCTGGGAGGCAGCAGGAATTCATCCACTCCACAGTAGGCTGGCCTGGGGAATGAATGGAATGAATGGAAGTTTCCCTGCTCTCTTGGGCAAGAGAGAGAGGCTGAAGCACAGCCAGAGGCCGGTTTGGGGAGGGGAGAGGCCTCAGCTGAACAGAATGCCATAAAGCCCACCTTCCAAAGCAGTTATTTTCTCGGAGGGGGGAGATCTGCGGTTCAGTTGTGATACCTGGTGATCTTCAGGCTCCACCTGGAGGTTGGCTACCCTAGGCATAGCAGCCAGTGCTTCAGAGTATGGTTCTTGCTGTAGAAGATGTAGGTCCAGGTTCTTGCTGTAGAAGCTGAGTGGGTGATTTTGGACCAGTACAGTTCTTGCTGTAGAAGATGTAGGGTTCTTGCTGTAGATCCAGGTTCCTGCTGTAGAAGCTGAATGGGTGATTTTGGACCAGTCACAGACTTTTAGCCTAACCTACCTCACAGGGTTGTTGTGCAAGTCAAAAGGGGAAGAGGAGAATGATGTAAGCTGTTTTGGTCCCTATTGCAGAGAAAGACTACATTTCCTCCTGGGAAACCATTATTGCCAATCTCCAGGTGAGGGCTGGAGATCACTCAGAATTACAACTGGTCTCCAGTGGACTCTGCGTCCTTATACCCTGCTGAGATGCCCCCCCTCCATGACAGCCAGTGTGATGTGGCAGTCAGGGCTTCAGAGCACGGTAGAGACTGCACGTGCAGGGGCGGGGAAAGACAGCTGAATAGTGAGGGGGAAGTAAAGGTAGGTGGATGATTGGCTGGGAAGGAGATAGGGTTGCCAACTCCAGGTGGGAAATTCCTGGAGATTTGAGGACTGGAACCTGGAGAGGGTGAGGTTTGAGGAGGGGTGGGGGCCCAGACAGGTACAGTGCCATAGACTCCACCCTCCCAACCAGCCATTCCCTCCTGAGGAACCACTGTTGTCAATCTCCAGGTGAGGGGTGGAGACCACTCAAAATTATAACTGATCCCCAGGAGGGAGGGGGGGAGGAGATGGAAAGCTGAAATCAGAGGGGCAGGTAATGGCAGGTTGATGCTTGGCTGGGAAGGAGATAGGGTTACC
This sequence comes from Gekko gecko, assembly GCA_029375565.1. NCBI lineage: Eukaryota > Metazoa > Chordata > Lepidosauria > Squamata > Gekkonidae > Gekko > Gekko gecko. Next base: position 195,221,307 of record JAPDNY010000004.1, read on the forward strand.
AACTCCAGGTTGGGGAGTTCCTGGAGATTTGAGGGATGGAGCCTGGAGAGGATGAGGTTTGAGGAGGGGTGGGACCTCAGAGGGGTACAATATCATAGACTCTACCTTCCCAACCAACCATTCTCTCCTGGGGAACCATTGTTGCCAATCTCCAGGTGATGCATGGATGGGGTTGCCAACTCCAGGTTGGGAAATTCCTGTGGATTTGAGGGGTGGACCCTGGAGAGGGTGGGGTTTGAGGAGGTCACCACAGCAAATTGGCACGGAGTGCCCAAGGCCTTGACACTCTCCCAGAGCCTCTTTCTAGAGCTTGTTGTATTTATTTCCACAACGGGCCTTATTCCTAGTTATATATAAAGAAGATCTCCCCCCGCCCACATCATTTTAAGGAGAGCATGTGCATTTAGAAAGTTTGAGGGTGAGGCCAAATCTGCATCCTTGTTTTGAAGTTAGGCCTCACAGATGTGGCCCTCCATCACGGTCAATGTGTGCCATGCAACAGAATTCACTGTTAAGCAGAATCATATCCTATCTTGAGTAGTAGTTGTCCCCTTATAAATTATCACCGCTTTCATTAAAACATGGTATCTAAAGCTATGCCCATTAGTGGAAGTTCTCTCTTGTGTAGGATGCCGACCTTGAATAAGACAATAGCAAGGCCTTCACAGAGATATTTCCTCTTTCGTTATTGCAGTGCTTCATCATCAGTGAGGTGCAACACCATTGTAGTAGTCATATCATAAAACTAGATACTCATGGTTGTTTTCTGATCTCAGGTTCTTTAATGCTCTTATTTTGCACAGCCTGTAGCCACTCCTGCCCTTCTTTTGTTAATTTCCACAAATTCAATCATATGAATGGCATACAGTGCACCAGAAAAAAATCAAAGCCTGACATAGAAATTAGGCTTATTTCATTGTAATTGGCTGTACTACCATCCCAATTCCCCGGTGATAAGAAAACCTAGTTCATTGTAATAGCATTCTTATTTTCTCCACAAGTAACTACTAAATCAAAGTGTCAGAAATCCATAAAAAAATATCAGCAGAGGAATAATAAACCAACCCGATGCCAGCTGATTAGTTCAGCAGTTACCAAATGCCTTACAGAATAAGTGGTTTTAACAGACCTCTAGAAGGTCAGAAGAGAGGCAGCAAGTTGGATTTCCCCGGGCAGAGAGTTCTAGGGCCCAATCACGTTCTGTACCATTTGAAGTTGCTGAACACTCTTCAAAGACAGACCCGGACAGAGCATGCCAAGGTAATCGAGACTGGTTGAGACTGTACTATGGCACTCCATCCATGTGTTGTGGGAGCCCACCAGTCACGTGTTTTGGTAGCACAATGCACACCATCCTGAAATGTGTCAACTGGGCGACATGTGGAGTTTTGTGTGGGCCCAGCATCCCTGCACGGTCAGACTCGGTACTGATTGACTCTCTGTATTTGTTCTCTGTACCTGTTCTGTATAGCCCTGACACTTTGATGGCCATTGCTAGTAGGTCTGTTATTGTAACCTTTCCCCCTTTCCTGGCATCAACTTGGTAGTGATGCTCTTATCACCCATCCTCACCTGACACTACATTCCTAAGGGGGGGAAGCGTGAGTGAATGCGTGGGGTGTAGACTGCTCGCTTGTGAAACCTTTCTGTGAAGCCCTCAAGAGACTCTTTCACATGGGAAGGTGTCCTTGAGAGAAACAACTTTGATTAGCTAGAAAGGATCCCATAACTTCCATGATCCTGTAGGCTGCTGACGTGTACGGTTGGAATGTGTGATAGTAACTATACGTAACTTTCCCCCCCTTCAATCCCCAGTCCTGACAATAGAGTTCAATCAATGCACATCTCATATCTTCAAATAAAACTTTTAATCTCAAAAAGTGTGTGCGAAGAGTGATTTGGCTGGGATCCTGTCATGCAAAAACAAGAAACCTGATTCTCCCCCCCCACCCAGACCTCTGGTTCGAGTTAGTGAAAGCTGGATCTGCCTGGAAATCCACATTGCCCAGTTCACATGTTATGAGATCATGCATATCAGTTGTATTCCAGGGAGCCACAGGTCCCACAATGTGTGAATGGAATGCCGGCATAACATCTGTTATCATTAGTTACAATTGCACTATAATGTATTCTGTGAAGGTATAATGCACCCATTGAGAACCTATATTAAGCTTCATTCCTAAGCAAGGATTGAAATCCCGCACTTCTGATTGGTTGTCTAGGGATCGCCGTCCAATCTGGATGAACCACAAACTCTTGGAGGGACAGAACCTTACTGGTTTTTATCCAAGTGATCGCATTGGTTACTTTCTGTAAATAGGTGTGGCTCCATTAGCCCGGGAATGTTTAAAAGGAGGAAAGATCTGTAGTTTTGCTGGTCTTGTCGACTTTGAGCTGTTGCTGAATAAAGCTGAATCACTTACCTGAAATCACATTAAGTGTCATACTTAACATGCACCATACAAGAAGCTTCATAGTTCTAAGAAAGGAATCAGAGACGGCGACTTACCTCAATCTGCTCACTCTTTTCATGGCTGAGTTGAAATCTGACCTAGTGGCCCGTGCTCTTTGTCTCACTAGCTCCAGCACGATGTAAGCAGGTTCCCTTTGGAAATACAAAGCCAGTAGAAGAATGCATTCCTGTCTCTCTATTGAACTCTCGGAGAACCCTTCAAAGGCAGAGTTGAGAGAAACGGCAATGCAGATCAAAGTCAACTGGTTAGAGAATCCAACTGAAGATACTGGATCACTCACTACGTCCTATTCAAGTTCTGCCAACCAGGAGGCCACAGCTTTTATGGCCGACAACATAGTCACTCAGAAATGATTTTACACCACACACACTTTCTCTCAGTAATGACCATTAAAGCTTTTCAGTGCTTAACACAACAGCCGTGACCTTTCAAAAAGAAAAGCAGCAACAAAAAACCTGCATGATGTGTTACGCGAAAATATGTCAATTGACCAGCCCCCCTGACAATCTAAAGTTAATTTCAGCCGTCTACTGTGCAAACCTTTCAAAAGATAATTAACAGCTGTTTCACCACTTGACAGCTGTACAATTAAGAGACGGCTTCTTCGTGTTCACAGGTCACCAAGAAAAATATGTCTTTTTTTTTTTAATGTACTTGTTATTTGTAATTACTTTTTGGTCCCGGAAGAGTTAAAATGCACAGAGCAGTAAAAAAATACCAGTGCAGCAGCCACGGCGAAATCACCAACACAACAAAACACGAATCCATCAGCAACAAACTGACCACAGCAAAATCCATTCAAAATACGATCTCATTATCTGACGTGTAATTCATCATCACGGAAAACCTCGATTCGGTACCAGTGCAAATGTTTAAATACTGCAGGTGATGTTCATTCAAATGAGGCTGTGGCAGGCTGAGCCATTTTAAATGACCTTCGAGGGAGAGGCCATAGCGCACTCCTTGGCATCTCCAGTCAAGCAGGTGATGTGGAGGACCCCATCCTGAGGCCCTGGGGAGTTGCTGCCAGTCACAGTAGACAGTACTGAACTTGACAAAGCAGTGGTCTGACTTGAGATGAGGCACTTCGTTTTTTTTTCCTCTTGTGATCTTGTTAATTTTACTGGGGTACCTGCAGCATCTTCAGGTGGAAGTGTGAACTTCCACATCCTTAGTAGACTATCCAGACAAGCATGTTTCAAAATACTAGCTGCCTAACAGTGAAAAATCTTGATAAAAATGCAGCCGGGGGGCGGGGGGTGACTGAAGAATAAACTCAAGTTTCAATCTACTTATTGAAGAATTAAGTGAATTTACGGTTCAGTACATGCCTGTACTGACTGCCTCTAAAAGAATCAATGCTCCCTGGTTAGATGGAAGACAAACCAAGTCACAAACTAAAGTTTGTCATGAATTTTGGCTGGTTCGTGGTTCACGAAGAAATGTTCGCTAACTGAAGAACTGCCATGAACTTTCATGAATTTTGATACAGTTCCTGGCAGTTCATCTTTTTGCTATTTGCAAAAAAACAGTTGTTTGGTTTAAATGGCTCTGAGCCATTTAAACCCCCACTTTCTGCTCCCCACCACTTTTTGTGGGGAGCAGAAAACAGGGGTTTGAACTTTAAATGGCTCACGAACTGATACCAACTGGGTTAATTTGCAAATTCACATTTCGGTTCATGGTCCAGTTTGTGTTTCAGCCACAAACCACAAACCAAACCACATTGCCCATCCTTAAGCACGACCCACCTTCTTGACATTCAATAATAAATTGACATGCAATAACTGACATGTTCCCTGGAAGGACAGGTACTAAAGCTGGAGCTCAGATACTTTGGCCACCAAATGAGAAGGGAGCACTCACTGGAGAAGACCCTGATGCTGGGAAAGACTGAAGGTCAAAGAAGAAGGGGGCGGCAAAGGATGAGATGGTCAGACAGTGTTATCGAGGCAACGAACATGAGATTGAGCAAACTCCAGAGGACAACAGAAGACAGGAGGGCCTGGCGTGATGTGGTCCATGGGGTCGTGAAGAGTCGGACTCGACTGTGCAACTGAACAACAACAACAAGCATACTGAAGAACAGCATGTGGGGGTGTTTTAGATTCTGGCATTTCACATTTTTTAAAAAATGAAGATGCTTTTTAACCCTGCTGACCTGCTAACTGCATTTTAAATAGTTAGGGTTTCTCATAATGCCCAGTTCATGCCTAATTGACTATACATAATCAGAGTAGCCCCAATGCTGAAGCTGAAGAGCTTTCCTGTGGGGAAGCTAATATGCCTACTGGAAGAGACAGAAATGAAGACCTAGATGTTTGGAAGAGGGAAATGGGTTAGGACTGCTGGCCCTCATCCAATTCTCCCCATGCTCATGGTGTCCTTTGCACAGAAGCCAAAATGTGGACACCCTGCAATGGATAAGTACTCTCCGTGTGGAGGACAAGGAGAACAGATGCATAGAGAGCCTGCCTGTATAAGCTTATAGAAGAACACCATGAATACATGACGGCTGGGAACAGGTTCAGCAGGTACAACTTTGATTTTGAATGCCACTGCCCCACCACATCACCACAATCCTCTTCCCACAGTGTGTCACGTCCTGCATACACCTCTCTCTCTCTCTCTCTCTCTCTCTCTCTCTCTCTCACACACACACACACACACACACACACACACACACACACACTAGAGTTGCATCCATTGTTTGCTGCTCCGCTAAGCAGCTCATACTCTGGGCCTCAACAACCTCCTATGTTCCCAACATCTCCAGCCCCTTTTGGAACTTTGTTGTATGTTCCTGCCTTCTAAACATGAAGTGTTGGTGAAACACAGAAACCTATGCCTGCAAGTTAAAGCAGAAACTGAAAAGAGAGCCTCCCTCTTCAGCGTTTCAAAGACCTTGTTGAAAAGCAGAAATACTTACCTGTTGGCAACATATTAGCTAGATTTAGTGTGATTACAAATTTACCTCAGTTCTTATTATTGGTTCACTTCATACATCCTACCTTAGCTTTCCCCCCTCCATGTCAAATAAAATATTTTATTTATTTTCGAACTTTCAAAAGCCTCTTGTGTGCCATTAAAGGAGTAGAATATTAGCAGGTGATTTTGTCTCTTCTCTCAAGTCCTGGGCTGGGTTAGCATCAAAATATATAATAAGGTGACAGGGTGGAACAGCCATAGTTCAACAAATAAAGAAGAAAATAAACATAGGGGCTGCTCAGCAAGCAAGCAAGAAGAAGCAAAGGGAAAATCCTGTGCATGAGGGAGGGAAGAGGGTGAGATGACCATAGTGACCTTGGGCCTGTCACACTCTCTCAGCCTAACCTACCTTACAGGGCTTGGGGAGAGGCTCAACAGGAATGTGATGCCATAGAGGCAGCCATTTTCTCCAGGGGAACTTATATTTTGTCTGGAGCTCAGATGTAATCCCAACGGAAGTCCAGGCCTCACCTGGAGAGACAACTCAAAGGCATCTATTTAATTTCAGGGATGGTTCATCCATTTGCTTGGGAGTGCTGTGGATCATGCTGGAACCTCTTAAGGATATGATATACCCTGTGAGAACTCATGCTTTGTAGATCTGGCATAGATGATACTTGAGGAAAGAACAGTGAGGCAATCGCCAAACAGCCGGTAGCACACACTGTACGATCTTGCTGGATCATGGCCTTAATCTTCCACCCCGAAATTAATCTAACTACCTGACGTTGTAAATATACAATTAAAGTGCCTTTTGAAAACATCAGTTTGAAAGCCAACACGAGAAGCAAGTATCTTTCATCTTTATGAAATGGGATGTCAAAGACCATGGCATGTGATTAAACTGCCAAGTTTGACATCATGCAAATAATGCCACAGCTCACAAAAACAATGCAAACCTACGAGAGGGGGATGAGGCACCAAACTGGTAAACACATTAATGGCTGTCTGGTTTCTCAGTGATCTTCTGTTTACATCCCAGACGGCACTTAGCAACATTTAGTTCTTCTTGGTTTCCCAAAAGTTTGCATCTAACCAAATAACTTCCAAGATGCATCACACCGAGCCACGGTGTTATTTTCCTTGTTCTTTACCGATTTTTCGTCATTATCTTTAGCGTAATTGCATTCTGTATTCCTTCCCCAAAGTTATACTTTAAAATCAGAAAATATTCCTTTGACTGAAATAAGAAACATCTGCCGACCCAAACTCTGCCATAGGGACAAACTAAGAAACTGCCGTAGGGACACGAAGCTGATAGGATAGCCTGCTCATCCTCACCAATATGAGAATGATAGCCCACTCTGGTGTACTGAAAAGCTGCAATAATGCAGCTTGCAGAAGCCTCCAGTCCTCTGACGTAAGGATCTAACTTACCCAAAAGATAACCTTAAATTTCATATTTCGAGCATATAATACACTTTTCTTTTTCACCCTCACCCAATGCTCTAAAGCAGAGGTGTCAAGCTCATTTGTTACAAGGGCCAGATCTGACATAAATGTCACGGCCAGGCCATGTGTGCCATAAAATGTAATGCCAGATACCAGAGGTATAAATTTTATAAAGGACCCAGGCAAACCCAATTAACGATATTTTTTTTTTAAACTAAAGCAATTGATTCCTAGGAGTGAAAGCAATTGATTTACTGGGCAACCCACAAAAGTTCCAATAGGGTTGCAATCACACACGCCCGAGAAAACCGAGGGGGTAGGGAAGCAAGGCTATTTCTTCCACATGAATTTGACCTGCAGTTGCAAGATCACACCTCCCTTTGAAGCCGCAAGCACAGTCCATTAGGATATAATCAGACGCAACTGCAGGTAAGTTGTTTTTCTGTGTGTGCCGTTTTCCCCCCATGTACTTAAATGGGGGATCAATGAATCACACCTCCATACTGAGGGCTCCCTATGGAGTTTGCGATGATGCGCATACAGGGGACCATCCCGACGCCATGAGAGCACACTGGAGCGATCACACAGGGGAAAGTCCATCCATGGCTTGTCGCAACCTGTTTACTACTGGGTTTTCCCTAGAGTCTTTTAACTCCACTTCTGCAACAGAGCAGAATGGGTTGCCAACGGCTACGGGGCACTTCCCAGATCTTGTTGTCTGATCACGCCATTTAAATCTGCCCGGCATTCTCACCTAAGTTGGGTCTAATGGTGCATATGATCGCAGCCTAACTGTATCTAATCAGATGCAAGACTTACATCCGCTGTATTTTAAATTCTGATTGTTTGTACATATTCTATGTTGTAAAGGCCGTCATACATACATACAAAAAAAACTATGACTGACTGACTACAAATTAGTAACTTATATATAGCATTTTTAGGACATGAGTTATCTTCCTTGCAAGTAAATAAGGTAATTTTTCAGTACCCCCATATCCCCAGCTTCAACAGCCGAGCATGGCTATACTCCATCTCTCACTCTTTGGCTGAGTTCAGACTGGCAGTTTGAAGCGGGAGCCAGTCATGGCAAAAAAGCCCTGGAACAAAACTGTTCTGGGGTTTCCCAGTCACACTGCGCCGACTGATGCGAGAGCCTACCGGGAGAAGGCATGAGGGAGCATTCAGACTGTTGGCCCAAAGGTGCGGCTGTATGCACGGCTTTCTATTTTGCTAATCTGGAGATATGCACTTATGCACACATGCACACAAGCAAAAAACCTGCAGATTTTAGCGTTCACACTATGTTGGTGTGGGATATACGCAGGATAGACATGCTTTCCAGGGTTTGATACCACTTTTAACAGGTATCTTTTAAACTCAGGAACGAAATGTTACAAGATGGGTTGAGTACGGCTGGCAGACGCCGGACAGATGTGCCTGTGTGAACACCCCTTGTAATCCGCTTGTGAAACGCTGCTGAAACGTGCCTCTCTCAGGGCAAACTGCCAGTCTGAACTCAGCCTTTGTTTCCTCTCTTCCCCATCTTACTTCTGAGGATCTCGAGGAGGCACACTGGGCATTGCCCTCTACCACCACCAACAACCCTGTGAGGTGGTCCAGGGTGAGCGAACAGCCCTGAGTGACCTAGGCGACAGGATCCTGGCTCAGGAGGGGGGGCTCAACCTGGCTTTCTCAGTTCACCTTCCCGCCAGTGCTCATCCCTCCTGCATTTCCCACAGAAGCAGTGGGGCTGAGAGGAAGGCCTAAGGGAGAGGCTGTTTCCTAAACCTCCCAGGGGTGTTTTCTGTCCTCCTGAGCTGTGACCCCTTTTCCTTCATGGGCTGCGAACTGTCCCCCCCCAACACTCACTCCACCTTCCGGTTCCATGGCCATTCAGACACATGGCGGTGGCAGCGGGACGTCTTCCCCCTCAGAGCGGCACACATGAGACAGCCCAGTGCCTCCCAATCCATGCGCTGGTCCTCCTCCTCCTCCTCTCTCCCCTGTTGGCCCCATCCTTTTGCCAGCAAGACGCTGCTCCCCACACCCACTGACCCCCTTCACAGTCACTCTTTGGTGCAGCAGTGGCAGTGCCAGCTGCTCAGCTTTGCCCATCTATGTAGTGGCCAATGCCCCCTCTAAGCTGTAGAATCTTGTGAGCAAAAATTCTACTTTGTTGAGCTCCTGGCATTAAAGCTGTGAGCGAGCGATTTTGGCTGCTGTGTAAATTAGCTTGCTCTGGAGCCCTCCTCCCTGAGCCAGCACAAATATATGTGAGCCGGAGGCTAAAAAAGGCAAGCTAGCTCACACTAATTCAGCTTAGAGGGAACACTGGTCGTGGCTTCACCAATCCTCACTGTTGTATAGTGGGTTAGACACATAATGAAACCACAGACAACGATGTAGTGATCAGCATGGTTCACTATTACACAACACGAGACAAAGGTACCTGGCCAGGAGGCCAACTATATACACGTGACAGGGGACGCCCCCTGGTGCCATTGGCTGGTTTGAATTCCCGCCGCCGTTCCCATTGGTTCCCCTACGCTGGAGCCAGGAGCCCCAGTCCCATTGTTCACAGGACCTCAAGCTCAGGCTCCTTTGCTGATGGCCCGTAGTGGTCTGCAGACACAACACCCCTCCCCCCATAATTCCGATCCTGCCTAGGTGACATAGTCCTTCAGGTATGCAGGGGCTCTGCGTTCCCTAATGGATCGCCGCGGAGCGGGCGTTGGGGTTTCCCTGCAGGCCAGTCGTGGATGTGTGGTGGGGCCAGCCGCTTCGCTTCCGCCCTCTGGGGACGAGTGTGCCATCGAGTCCTCGGCTGCCGGGGCCCCTGGAGGTGAGATCTGCCGGTTGCTGGGGCCCACTTCCCTGAGGTCTTGTTCTGCTTCAGGCTCTCCCTGGGCTTCTCGTGGGGCCTGCTCCCCCTCCCCTTGGTCCCCCGGATCTCCTACCATAGGTAGTAGGCGCCGCCTCAGCTGGTCCACGTGTTGCCACAGGACCTGCCCATCCATTGTGGATACCTCGTAGGAGACGGGGCCGGTGGGGCGGATCACCTTCCCTGCTAGCCATTCCAGGCCCCAACCATAGTTCCTTGCGAACACCAGGTCCTCTGGGAAGAAGCCCCGGGGCACCTCCCTGTCCTCGACCAGGTTGCGTGCTGTTGGGGCCCTGTCGGGGTGCAGGCGGTCAAGTAGGATCGTGGGTCTCTGGCCCATCAGGAGCTCTGCAGGGCAGCGGCCGCTCACAGGGTTGGGTGTGGTCCGGTTTGCTAGGAGGAAACGAGCAATGTGAGCCTCCCAGTCCCCGTCCGTCAGACGGCTCAGCGCTTCCTTTGCGGTACGGACCATCCGCTCAGCCTGGCCATTCGTTGCGGGATGGAAAGGCCATTCGTTGCGGGATGTGCCAGATCAGGTTGTTCCTCAGGAAATGTTGGAACTCCTCGGACGTGAACGCTGGCCCGTTGTCCAAGACGATCGTGTCAGGCAACCTGTGCGTGGCAAAGATTTTCCGGAAGGCCCGGATGGTGGCACTCGCAGAGGTGGTGGAGACCGGACTCACCTCTAGCCACTTCAAGTATGCATCTACAGTCACCAGGAACGTCAGTCCGCAGAAAGGGCCGGCGAAGTCGATGTGGAGCCGGGACCACGGTGACCTTGTTGCCTCCCAGGACTGCGTAGGCGCGCTTGGTGGGCTTGGCTGGACTTCTTGGCAGGTCTGGCAGCGCTTCATCCAGGCCTCTATTTCTCCATCCATTCCCGGCCACCAGACGTAGCTCCGGGCAAGAGCCTTCATCCGCACGATGCCCAGGTGTGCCTTGTGCAGGGCCTGAAGGACTCAGTGTTGGAGCGCGCTGGGAACTACCACCCGGTCCCCCCACAGCAGGCAGCCCTTGTGCACCGACAGTTCCTCACGCCGCGTTGTGAACACGCTGAACTCCGGGCCCGCTGGGGCCATGGGCCACCTCCTCATCACCCAGCTGAGAACACGGGAGAGAATGGGGTCACGGGCAGAGTGGCGAGCGACGTCCACCGCATGGAGGGGGTGCCCGGGAGACTCTCCATCTGTAAAACGTGGTGGGCAGGAGCCGGGTCCTCCCCCTTGTCTGGCAGGGGAAGGCGGCTCAGCGCGTCCGCGTGACCCATCACCTTGCCCGGCCGGTGTTGCAGGGTGTAATTGTAGCCCGCCAGGAAGATGGACCACCGCAAGACTCGGGGGGAGAGTACCTGGGGGGTCCGGCGATCTGCCGCGAAAAGGCTCAGCAGCGGTTGGTGGTCTGTCACAATTGTGAAAGGACGACCGTAGATGAAGTGGTGGAACTTCTTCACCCCGGCCACGACAGCCAGTCCCTCGCGGTCTATCTGGGCATAGTTCCGCTCAGCCGCAGATAGGGTCCGCGAGTAGTACGCGACCGGGACCTCCCGGCCGTCTGGGAGACAGTGTGTCAGCATGACTCCCACCCCGTATGGAGACGCGTCGCAAGCCAGGACGACGGGCAGGGACTTGTCGAAGTGCGACAGGACCGAGTTTGAGATGGGCAGGGCCTTGACAGCCCGGAATGCGGCGGCCTGACGTGGGCCCCAGACCCAGGGCGCCTTCTTGTCGAGCAACCTGTGGAGGGGCTCGGCTACCGCCGCCTTGTGGGGGAGAAAGGCGTGGTGAAAGTTCAAGAGTCCGAGAAAAGCCTGGAGCTCGACTTTGGAGGTCAGGGGCGGCGCTTCCATGATGGCCTTCACCTTGTCCCAGGCCGGGTGGAGTCCGTCTGCATTCACTGTGAAGCCCGAGAAATCGATGGATGATACCCCGAGCTGGCACCTCTCGCGCTTGACTTTGAGGCCGGCGTCCTGGAAACGGCTGAGGACCATGCGGAGGTGGGAGGCGAACTTGTCAGGCGTGGTGGCGGCGATCATCACATCATCGAAGAATGGTGTGACGCCGGGAATCCCTTTGAAGAGAGAGTCCATCAGTTGCTGGAATATCCCGGGTGCCACGCTCACCCCGAATTGCAGGCGATTGACCCTGAAGGCCCCCCGGTGTGTTACAATCATTTGGGCCTCTGCTGTCGGCCCATCTACAGGCAGCTGCGGACACAACACTCACTGAGCTGCAGTCGGAGGAGGTGGTGGGGATGGTGAGAGGGGGAAAACACACCTTCTTATTCTCTGCCTTTGCTGACATCCTCCCCCACACACACTATTTTACCTCAGCCTCATAGTCCTGCCCCCTAGCAATTCACCTTGAGACAGAGAGTCCTCCATCTTTCTGTGCTATACCTCTGAGGATGCCAGTCACAACTACTGGCAAAACATCAGGCCCTACAATGCCAAGACCACGGCCACACAACCCAGAAAATCTACAGCAACTAATTTCCTTTCTCTTTCTTGACAGCTTCAACCACACACCTCTCATCACGTGTGCCTGCTCCCGCCCCACCCAGCGGCCCCCTGCCTTCCCTCCCTCACACCAGTTGCTCACAGGCTGGAGAAGGGTCCTGAATGGCCAGTTCCAGCCCCCAGGCCATATGTTTGGTGCCCCTGCTCTAAAGGAACTTCAGTCACCATGGCATTTACAAGCTGGGAATTGAAAACAAATCAGCCAGTATCATAATGCCCCTGTATAAATCATTGGTGCGACCTCATTTGGAATACTGTGTACAGTTCTGGTCGCCACACCTCAAAAAGGATATTTTAGCATTGGAAAAAGTGCAACTAGAATGATAAAAGGGTTGGAACACTTTCCCTATGAAGAAAGGTTAAAACGCTTGGGGCTCTTTAGCTTGGAGAAACAACGGCTGAGGGGTGACATGATTGAGGTTTATAAGATTATGAATGGGATTGAGCAGATTGAGAAAGAAGTACATTTCTCCCTTTCTCACAATACAAGAACTCGCGGGCACTCCATGAAATTGCTGAGCAGTCAGGTTAGAACAGATAAAAGGAAGTACTTCTTCATCCAAAGAGTGATTAACATATGGAAATCACTGCCACAGGAGGTGGTGGCAGCTACAAGCATGGACAGTTTCAAGAGGGAGTTAGATAAACATATGGAGCAGAAGTCCATCAGTGGCTATTAGCCATAAGGTATAGATGGGAACTCTCAGTCTGGGGCAAGTCATGGTGCTGGGGGGCGGGGCGGTCAACAGTGGGAGGGCTTCTAGTGTCCTGGCCCCACTGCTGGACCTCCTGATGGCACCTGGTATTTTTGGCCACTGTGTGACAGAGTGTTGGACTGGATGGGCCATTGGCCTGATTCAGAATTGGCTTCTCTTATGTTCTTCTTTCTTATGTTGATCAAGAAACATGGGATAGGAATAAGTGAATCCCGTCATGTAAACGATTACTGAAAACAGCTTCCTCCCTCGAGGATGTGGACTGAGACAAGTGCCATTTACCGTTCTTAAATGTTTTTGAATTAGGGCAAGCAATGGGAGAAGGTAGCCTTGTGGGTGGCATCAAAATTACTGTGAAATTCCAAAGAGACTGAAAAGCATGAGAGAGATTGCTCCAGGCAGGGGGAATAACAAATAAGATTTGAAGGGTGAAGGGATGTGCTCCAGGGCAGTAGCAAAGAGGCTACAAACACCAAAAAAGAACATATTGAGGTGAGGGTGGACCAGGGCTGCCAGTCTCCAGGTGGGACCTGGGGGTCCCCTGGAATTACAGCTCATCTCTAGACTACAGAGATCAGTTCCCCTGGAGGAAATTGATGCTTGGTGGGTGGTCTCTATGGCATTGTACCCCACTGAGGTCCCAGCCCTCCCCAGGCTCCACCCCCAAATATCCAGGAGTTTCCCAACCTGGATCTGGCAACTCCCACTGCTGGTGGGCAGGGGAGACCTGGCAACCCTTGGGTGGACAGCTCATCGGGCATTTCATGAATCTTTTGCATTGTTCACGACTTGAACTCTGCTGTTCTACGAAGTTCCCATGTTGTTTGACATCTGTCGGGAGAGGTCCTTTTGAGACCCTTTTCAGTGGTATTGTCAACAGCCATCTCTGTGATCATCCTTTCCTTGAGAGTCAGATGAGGCAGTGGAAATTGTGACCTGAGGTTTGGAAACAGTCGTGGCCTGGGGGACAACCGATGCTCCAGAGAAGGATGAGGAGCAGTTGGTTGACGACACTGCCCAGGGCTATTTTGGGGGCGGAACGCACAGGAACGGAGTTCCGGCTGGCTTCTGAGTTGGCCACGCCTACAGCCTCCCCCCTCCTCGGGTTCCCCAGGTACCTCGCAAGCTGCAGGTTGCTGGGGGAAGCTGATCCAGAAACTGCCTTCCTGTCCTTGGGTTCCCCATGTGCCCCACCAGCTGCAGGGCAGCTGGGGAAGTCAATCCTGGGAGAGAGCTGCGCTGTCAGGGGTGTGGCCTAATATGCTAACGAGTTTCTGCTGTTGGGTGTGGCTTGTTATGCTAATGAGTTCCTGCTGGGCTTTTTCTACAAAAAAAAGCCCTGACACTGCCCATCGGGGACTATCAAGCAGGCTTCCTTCTCTGAACAAGGCTGCAGTGGGTATGTAGAGGAGGGCGCTTTTACACCTGGGTATACCAATCAAAGCACGGGTATGACATACAGTGCCCCTTTTCAAAGTTGCAGATGGTGGATCAGGGGCAGTCTTTCCTCGAGAAAGATCTTCTGGCCACAGTTATCCATGATGAGATCACATACAGACGCAACTATTGCTGAGCGCTTTACATAGCAACGTATGACTCCTGGGAGCCAGTATGATGTAGTGATTAAGTGTGTCGGAGTAGAATGTGGGAGAACCAGGTCTGAATCTCCACTTCTGCCATGGAAGCTCGCCGGGTGACCGTGGGCCAGTCACATTCTTCCAGCCTAATCTACCTCACAGGATTGTTGTGAGGATAAAATGGCAGAGAGAAGAATGATGTAAGCCACTGAGGAGAAAAAGTGGGATACAATGATTTTTTTAAAAAAATGGGTTGCCTTTACTATGCATTTGGAAACTGCCATTCAATTAAAAGGCTGCAATGGGATTTCTGGCTAGCACACATATAGTCAACAAAGTCTGCCAGTTTTGAGAGTGCTTCAAATTACAGTTTCAGGGGCTGGTTATGACTTGGAACTCTGAGGCCAGGGAATTTAAATGATCATCTGCTCCCAGATATGCCGGCCTGATGGTTCAAATCCCCCCCCCGATCATTGAAACATTAAAACCGATTTACAACGCCGCTTGTACTTTTGTATTTTATTTTTCTGGTTCTATACGGCTTAGATCTTGGCCTTTAATGTTTTTAGGCTGCATTTATTGACAGCGCTTTATTATAGATATTGTTTTATTAATCCTTTTACAATTACATTGGCTTCAAAGTAATTTAGAAGCTGCCTGGGGAACCTTTTGGAATGCAAGCGTGTGGTAAAATTATACTGCCACAAACTAACTTAGTGAGTTTACTAACGTAAGACTGCCACCAGCTTGGATGGCTTCTTAAAAGGCTTCGATAAACCCATTCAAGACAGATCAAGAAGCGACAGAACAAATTTAGAGTCCAGTGGGGCACCTTTAAGACCAACCAGGTTTTATTCAAGGTGTGAGCTTTCGCGTCCACAGCACACTTTGTCAGGTGATGAAATGGAATTACGGCTTGTCATTCTTTTGCTCTGTTCATCAACATCTTCACTGCTGTGCATGCTTATTTAACAAGCCACCCTGTATATATACAAGTATGATCTGTAATTCCATTTCATCGCCTGACAAAGCGTGTGTGACCACGAAAGCTCACACCTTGAATAATACTTGTTTGGTCTTAAAGGTGCCCCCTGGACTCTAAATTTGTTCCATTCAAGACAGATCTACCAAAAGCTGTTAGCTACGATAGCTCTGCGAAAATGGCGCGAATAGAGACAGTGCCACTCACAGCACGTGCCAGTGACAAGCTAGACTACAGGGGTCTCCAATCTTTTTGACCTTGAGGGCACCTTTGGCATTCTGACACCACGTGGAGGGTGCAACGGCAAAATGGAGCCACTCTCCCACACAAACACAGAGAAAACCCAAGTGCAGCGCACAAGAGGTCTAATCTTTACAAAAATACACTGGGAAAGAGTGGGAGAAGGAAACCAACACTGTACAGCCAAATAGATCTCCAATGGCCAATCAGATGCCCTGCTGGGCAGAAACCCGATTTGCCCCCACCCATTTCTAAAAACATTTGGCGGCCACCAGGAAAGGTGTTGGGGGGGCACCGTGTTGGGGAACCCTGCTATAGTAGAAGACACGTAAGCTTCCCTGAGCCATCTAATGGAGCATCTGATTCATTAAGACACAGACCAGTCCAAGCCTTGGTATAGTAGAGAAGACATCCACTCGGCATCGACCCAGCTAAGCCCAACCAATTTATTCGGCATGTTTCCCCAAGGGGTCTAACAATCCCAGTCAGCCTTGGCATGGTTGGGTTTAGGTCACGTAAAGCAGGCCTATTTGCTAGTCCCCTTGGAAGAATACCACCTGGAGTGATAGCCTAGCCTTTTTAGGTTAGTCGAAAATTACTGGAAGAACGGCAGCTAGCTTGTAGCCAAATCAAGAGGCACTTAAGATGCCGCCATGAAGTATGTCTCAAGGATAAAGAATCTGAGGGATTCTAAGTGTAGGTTTCAAGTGCAGTTGTTTCAGATGAGAACGGAGCGTCTTTGAAATGTTTCTGAGTATTGCATTCATTTTAAAATTACTTAGATAACTGGGTTGATTGGTGAATACACATGTGCCTAAGGGGAAAACTGCGGCATACATCCATCTTGCTATTATGAGATCTATGCGGTTTACATAGAATCTCACCACAGGGGTGCAGAACTCTGAGCAGTTACACAGGACGGGATTGGCATGGTTTGAAGAGCAGGGAGAAGAGTTTTTATATCTGACTTTTCTCTACCTTAAGGAGTCTCAGAGCGGCTTACAACTTCCTTCCCTTCCTCTTGCCCCAACAGTCACCTTGTGAGGCAAGTGGGGCTGAAAGAGTTCTGAGGGAACTGGGACTGGACCAAGGTCACCCAGCAGGCTTTGTGTGGAGGAGTGGGGAATCGAACCCGGATCTCCAGATTAGAGTCTGCTGCTTTTAACCACTACACCATGCTGGCTCTCACTGTTTGGAATGAAGTGGGATGCATTCTGAAAGCATGGTCTCCCCAATGATATCATCAAGACTTGCCCCATGAATTTTAGAGTTTGGGACGCTGCAGATTTGTTAACACCTGTGACCAGTTTGGTGTAGTGGTTAAGTGCTCAGACTCTAATCTGGGAGAACCAGGTTTGATTCCCCACTCCTCCATTTGCACCTGCTGGATGACCTTGGACAAGCCATAGTTCTGATAAGAGCTGTTCTTGAAAAAAGAGCAGTTTCTGTCAAGAGCTCTCTCAGCCCCACCTACCTCACAGGTGTCTGTTGTGGGGAGGGGGAAGGGAAAGGAGTTTGTAAGCCGCTCTGAGACACCTTTGGGTAGTGAAGGGCAGGGGTATAAATCCAACCTCTTCTTCTTCAAACCAATCTGACAAAGATCATGGGTCCTGCTGTATCTATAAAACACAAAATGTAGGCTTAAGCAGCCAATTTTTTGAGGGGAGGCAGATTGTGCAGTGAAAGAAAAGAGGGTAATCCTTCAACTTCTACTCTGTTTCTCTATTCAAAACCGGCCTTCCTGCTTTAGAAGAAGAAGAAGAAGAAGAAGAAGAAGAAGAAGAAGAAGAAGAAGAAGAAGAAGAAGAAGAAGAAGAAGAAGAAGAAGAAGAAGAAGAAGAAGAAGAAGAAGAAGAAGAAGAAGAAGAGAAGGAGATTGGATTTATACCCCGCCCTTCACTTGGAGTCTCAGAGCGGCTTACGAACTCCGTTCCCTTCCCCTCCCCACAACAGACACCCTGTGAGGTAGGTGGGGCTGAGAGAACTTCTGACAGAAACTGCCCTTGAGAGAACAGCTGTGCCAGAGCTTGTGACTGACCCAAGGTCACATCAGCAGGTGCAAGTGGAGGAGTGGGGAATCAAACCCGGTTCTCCCAGATAAGAGTCCACGCACTTAACCACTACACCAAACTGGCTCAGGTAGATTAACATAGCAGAGGGTCTGGTTTGGAATTGCAAAATCAGGTGGAGGTTCTCTTCCCCTCATGACCCCCAAGGCAAACCGAAGGAGACTTTAACTGGCACTTTAGATGTCCAACAGGACTATCACGTTGCCAAAATGCAAGGAAGTAACCATTCAGGTTGGAGAACTCACAGTCAGAAACAGGGTCAGAGGGACGGAAAGACCAAGAATCAGCGGCCAGGGAACCAAGCTCTCAACTCAAGGGGAATCAGAGCAGGATGGGTATTCAGAGCTCCATTTATACAATGTCCCTGCATATGGAATCCACCTTTCTTTAAGGTAAAAGGTAAAGTTTCCCTTGCTCAAGATCTAGTTGAATTTGACTTGAAGCTGAAGAGTCAGCGCTGTCCGAAGATGTTTCTGTCATCATGTGAGGACAAAAAAAGGGGGGAGGGGAAAAAACTGAACCTAAAACCTAGAATCCAGAACCTGACAAAGGTTAGTCAAATGTAGGAGAGGGGCCAATGTTAAAAACTTGATGAAGGAGATATAAAAATACATGTATTTATTGATCACAACTTTAAAAATATATATAAGGGCCCAGTCACACGTTATGTATAAATAACTATCAATAAAACACAAGGGCTTATCAATCTGACCTGACGCATTTCGGCCTACATAGGCCTTCCTCAGAGGTCAATAGTGAGCAACATATTGGCGCTATTATAAAAACGTATAGTACAATCATATAAATATAGAGCATGAATACAATAAGGACCAGAAGCAAGTTGTTTCAAGATAACCCACCAGGCATAGAGCAAGAAAATACAAATGAGGCCTCTATTAGTGCAACCGCATGCCCAGTGGTTCACAGGTTCTCAGAGCTCTTTGCTTAAGGATTATTTGGCTCTACAATCATAGGAAGGTGTTTCCTGGACCAGAAGTTTATATCATGCTCTGTATTTATATGATTGTACTATATGTTTTTATAACAGCCAATATGTTCCTCACTATTGACCTCTGAGGAAGGCCTATGTAGGCCGAAACGCGTCAGGTCAGGTTTACAAGCCCTTGTGTTTTATCGTTTGTTATTTATACATAATGTGTGACTGGGCCCTTATATATATATTTTTAAAGTTGTGATCAATAAATACATGTATTTTTATATTTCCTTCATCAAGTTTCTGTCATCATGTGGCCAGCATGATTAAACGCCGAGGCACACAGAACGCTGAAGTGGTACCTATTTACCTACTTGCAATGTAAATACAGTTAATTATGCTGTCACTCAGAGTCATTTTCACACATACTGGACCACTGTTGGACTTCTTACCTAGCCTGTAGCAACAGTTTTTGTGATTCTCACTAGTTGTCACTGTCATAAACCCACCCTGGGTCTGTGGGTCCTTACATGTGTGTTGTGTGCATGTAAGGTGTGTTCTTCATTGTGCCACCACCCCAAGTTAAAATCCAGCCTCCCATGTTACTAGTGCCTTGAGGAACCCTGGTAAAGGCTGCCTCTAAGCAAGCACAACGGCCAGAGTTTCCCAATTATTCCAGCCCTTCTACTGTGCATGCATGTTTAACGTGCTAAGCATGAGCAACTGATCTAAGGTGCTTGTGAGGAGTTGAATCACAGTCAGCTTTTTTAAACAGGAAAAGACTTTATTTCAATGGATTAAGCTAGAGCACAGAGAAAATAGCTATCAACTCTAGCAGTTACAGTTCCAATGAAAAGAACATCCTGTCCTATTAAATAAAAGGGTAGTGGTCTGGCAAGATTCTCTGCCTGGCAAAATCAATTCGCTCCCTGGTATGTCGCTCAGAATCTGTCCCTATCCACTAGCTGCGTTGCCTGAGTTCTCTCCCACCCACTGCAGCCTAGGCCACTCTTCTCTGATTGGGCCAGCATTTCAAGCTCATTTGCATACGGAAGCTGATTGGACTTCACTCCATTTCGCACCTCAAACTCCCCCCCCACCGCAAGACAGTTGGAATTGTCAGTTGTTTATGCAACCTGTTGTATTCTGAGGTGAAATATGTCCTCACTCACAACACTTCCTCTTCAAAAGAAACAAACCCAATAACACAACCATGCCACACCACAAAAAAGACAGGTCACACCACAAGCAGAATACCACAAGGCAAAAAAGCTCTGGTACTAATTCTGGCAGGGGACACTGTGAGTGTAGAAAATGATTTATTGACACAGTTTAGGAATTGTTTGGTGCATTTACCATGGGGCACCCACCCAGAGCCTCTGGCATTTTCTCACTCTGCTGGCATCAAAACCAATTGAAGGCAAAATAGAGATATGGAGATTTTTCCATCCTGCTTTGCATCAATTTGTCTTTGTTGGCAATGGCAACAAAGGCCTGGCTGCTTGCTCCTGTTCAGCAGGAGCATCCCTATGGAAACTGCCTGGGTGATTTCGGACCAGCCGGAGACTTTCTGCCTAACCTGTCTTACAGGGTTGCTGTACAGATCACAAAGCCGAAAAGAATGAAGTAAACTACTTTGCTCCCCGCTAATGAGAAAGTCAGAATTTTGCCTAGGAAAAGGCTGCTGAGAGGGGATGAGATAAAGTTGCCAACTATAGGTATGGAAATTCCTGGAGATTTGAGGGGTGGAGCCCAGAGAGGGTGAGGTTTGAGGAGGGGTGGGACCTCAGACAGGTACAGTGCCATAGACTCCACCCTCCAAACCAGCCATTTCCTCCTGGGGAACTATTGTTGCCAATCTTGGCCCAGTGGCCATCAAACCATTCTCTTCCACCCCCTGCTGTGCAGCTTTCTTTCCCCTAGGGTTGCCAATCTCCAGGTGGGACCTGGAGATCTGCTGTTACAATTGATCTCCAGATGACTGAGATCAGTTCCCCTGGAGAAAATGGCTGCTTTGGAGGGTAGACCTTATGGCATTATACCCTGCTGAGTCCTTCCGCCCGCCCCCCCAATGCTGCCCTCCACAGGATCCACCCCCCAAATCTCCAGGTATTTTCCTACTTAGAGCTGGCAACCCTACTTTCCTCTCAGTGCCTGTTGGTAGGCAACCAAGCTTGGTCCTGTCACCTGTTTTGGCCTTTGGGAGAAAACTCATTGGGGCAAGTCCTGATAGGGTTGCCAACTCCAGATGGGAAATTCCTGGAGATTTGAGGGATGGAGCCTGAAGCGGGTGAGGTTTCAGGAGGGTTGGGACCTCAGACAGGTACAATGCCATAGACTCCACCCATCAAACTAGCCATTCCATCCTGGGGAACCATTGTTGCCAATCTCCAGGTGGGGGCTGGAGATCAATCAGAATTACAACTGCTCTCCAGGAGGGAGGGGGAAGGAGATGGAAACCTGAATTCAGAGGGCAGATTACGGTAGGTTGACAATTGGCTGGGAGGGAGACACGGTTGCCAACTCCAGGTTGGGAAATTTCTGGAGATTTGAGGGGTAGAGCCTGGAGATGGTGAGGTTTGAGGAGGGGTGGGGTCTCAGACAGGTACAATGCCATAGATTCCACCCTCCAAACCAGCCAGTCCCTCATGGGGAACCATTGTTGCCAATCTCCAGGTGAGGGCTGGAGACCACTCAGAATTACAACTGCTCTGCAGGAGAGAGGGCAGAAATCAGCTGAAGTCAGAGGGGAAGATAACAGTAGGTTGATGGTTAGCTGGGAAGGAGATGGGGTTGCTAACTCCAGGTTGGCAGATTCTTGGGGATTTGAGGGGTGGAACCTGGAGAGGGTGGGGTTTGAGGAGGGGTTGGACCTCAGGCAGGTAAAATGCCATAGACTCCACCCTCCAAACCAGCCATTTCCTCCTGGGTAACAATTGTTGCCAATCTCCAGGTGAGGGCTGGAGATCACTCAAAACTACAACTGCTCTTCAGGTACAGAGACCAGCTCCTCTGGAGAAAATGGTGGTCTCTGTCATTATACCCTGCTGAAGTCGCCACAGCAAATTCACATTGTGTGCCCAAAGCCAGGGCACTCTCCCAGAGCCTCTTTCTAGAGTCCATTGTATTTATTTCCACAACGGGCCTTACACCTAGTAAAACATAAGTCTAAGCTGACTCGACAGTGCAGAACAGTATCTCCGATACACTGCCCGGATGTCTGTGGAACAAATGTGCCTTCATACCTTCTCCTGCTCCCTGCAGAGGGATCTGGGTCCCAGCATTTGAACAAAGACTAACAGATGTTTCACCCCTTTTTAATCCTTCCTGCCCTGTTTTCGTGGGAACTCTCTCCCAATTCAGATTTAGGGAACTGCCTAGATTGAAAGGTACACCCCAATCTTCCTCCAATCATCCTGAAGCACGTGCCTCACATCTCCATACCCAGATCTTGTTTTACAACATCTATCTATCCTGTCTCCCTGGCAGATAGGCAAATGGTTATCTCCTTGCAGAGACACGTCTCCTTCTCTTTGACCTCTTTGTGCATTTTATGGCCCACTTCCCTGTGGAAATAAACACCTGCCAGGATTCCAGGAACTCTCTGAGGCACTTCAAAGCACATTATACCTCTGACTCTAAGAGTTACCTCTGGTGTTTGTATTGCCATTTGCAAAAAGTTTCAAGCCTGGCCCAAGAGCTGGATGATTATCAGGTAGAACCAAGATTACTCAAGAACATCGCTGCATGACAATAAGCAACAGTAGATGACGGAGAAGTAGCGTTATATCTGGATGCTCAGCTAGAACATTGAAGGCAGTCAACCAATTGGAGGACCCAGGTCTGGAAGCTACTGATAGCTCCTAAGATTTCTTTTCATCTGCAAACATTGAGATGACTCAGGATATTTAAAAAAACAACAACAACCTCATCCTTCTGAAGTTGGAACACCTGCCACAGCAGGAAAAATGAGTGGAGCCAGAATCATATTATACCTTCACGTCCCCTAAAATACAAAGGCCATGGAACAGAAGCTTACAGTCCTGTTAATTAAAGATATATGTGTTTTATTTTCATTAAAAATATTTGTAAAGCTGGTGCCATAAATAATGGATGTGAGTGGTGATAATGTGATATAGCTTTTGGGGACTAGTGGCCACTAAATTACCTGATTAAGTGGGCTGTAGTTCACAAGGGCTTTTGCCTTACTACATCTATTGTCTTTTAACATGTCAAGACTTTTACAGCAGAAACGTTTCCAAAGTGACTAGCACAGCTTCCTCTCCAGAATTTGAATTTTTTTATGTTTCATCCAACTCCTGACAATTTATTTCTTCTCCCAGTCATCAGCCCAACGGAGACTGTTGAACTGAAATATAAACCTCTGTCAACAGAGATTCTTGACAGAGTTATCTCCTCTAACAGTAAGTTAAGAGTATCTTCTGATTAAGAACAAACTTTTGATTACAAAGAAAGAGCGGCTTCAATCTATCTTTACCTGGGGACTTCAATGACGAAATACGGATTCCTGAACAAACTTTTTCTTTGCTGAGAAATGAATAAGATACCATTAAAATGTGCTATGTATATCCCAGCCTTTGTTATACATTGAAAAAAGAGGTATAATTTAAAGTATGATTGCTGTAGGTTTGTTTCTTTAGAACAGGGATTTAAAATTCTACAAATGCAATAAAATGGCATTTGTACAAGTGGCCTGAGGCAGTATCTAAAAGAAGGAGCAACAGACAATTCATTCAAATTACCTCGTTATTTTACTAAGCTCTCATATATATATTTTTTTACCACCCTTTGTACCTCATTGTATTTTAGCATTTTCTAAATGTAAAGCTATCTTCCTTTTGATTGACGCTGCCGCACTTACTGGTAATTCTCAAGACACTGTAATACCTCAATTATGGCGTGCGGAAGCAGGATTTCTATTTCAGCTCATCTCGCCACACAGTCACAGGAGAGGTCAACACTTACTATCAATGCAATTTGTACTTTAAATACTCGAAACAGAATTCTGCTATTTCCTGCCACCAGTAGGCCGACTGAGCTACTCGAGTCAAGCAGAGGCCTCCTTTTACACTGCAGAAGATGTCCTGTCTCCGGCAAGTCTCCACGGTATGGAATTGCATGTGCACACAGCTATTGTGCTGGCCCTGCGTTAAGAGAATGAGCTTTCTTCAAGTGAATTTCCACCTGCCAGATTTTCTTCCCCTCCGCTCATTGAATACGAGGTGCCGGCAATCTGGTGAGAGCAGCCCTCTCCACGCTGGCCTTTATGAAATGCAAGGCCATTCCATAGGTATCCAAAAATCATGCCGATTAATTCACTGGTCACAGGTGTTAAGGGTTGGGTGGGGAGAATATTGCTCATCATCCAGAAAGCTCTCTCAGGATAGTGTCTTGATTGGTTGTGAGAGGTCAGCAGATCAGTGCCCCAAGTTTCCTATAAATGTCAACTATCCTCATAGGGGTTCCGTGAATCTGAATTGTATTCGCCAGTGCTTCCGCGGGGCCTGCAAGATGGAGCTCTTCCGCCAGGCTTTTAGCTAGGGTGCCGCCACCATTATAGAGCCCCGGCGGCTCTTGGTTTTAACATCTAGCCACAGGAAGATCTGGAGCAGAAGGATTTTTACAGGGTACATTGAAATAAGCCATCTTGAGGAACTATCTTCTGCACTTTATGAAACGGTATTAATATGGAATGGTTTTATATGGTTTTATGTGGTCTTCACTGTTTTTATGTACTGACTGTGAGCCGCCCTGAGCCTGCATTGCGGGGAGGGCAGGGTATAAATGTGATTAATAAATAAATAAATAAGAACTTAACACCATGTAGTAAAGGCGCCATTGGACTCTCACTTTGCTGCAGACCAACATGGCCGTCCACCTTGATCAACCATGTAGCAAGAAAACTCAGTAAGCGCATCTAGGAAGACAGCTTCGTTGCTTTTATAGAGCACAGCTTGAGTCCAGCGTTGCCTTTAAGGCTGTGGTCACACGGGAAGGTAATTCCGCTTCGCTCCCGCTTTAATTTAATCCGGGAATATTTTTCTTCGGATTGGGCTGATTAGATGAAGCCGGCCCCTCTCTTCCACCACCCGCTCACCTGAAATCCTTCCCCTCTCTCCGCCGCCTGCCAGCCCACCCGGGCGGACCAGAAGACAGCTTGAGGACTCAGCAGCACTTCCTGACTCTCTCCCAGCAGGGGGAAAGCCTGGCGAAGACCAACAGCCCCGAGATCCCAGCAGGGTCAGCTCCACAGAAGCCCTTCCCCTGCCACAGCTGCTGCCAAACCCAAGGGCGCACAAAACCGCTGCCGCTGCCTCATGCTCCCTTCGCCGCCACCACCTCCTCTTCCACCTTCCCTCCCTTCCGAAGCCCGCAGCCGCTGTTGTCACCCGGAGCACCTTGCAGAGGACTTTGCTTGTCCACCCAGCCCATGCGCCTGAATGTTTAAATGATGAATTGCCCATGTGCTCAAAGGCAGAAGCCTGGGGAAAAAAATCTCACCGTGGGGAAGAACGGTCAGACGGCCCTAATCGCAACCATTGCGATAGATGACTGTCCAGATAGGTGAAATCGTGCATTCAAAGCACGAGTACAAGGAAAACACTTGATTTTCCAAGGTGCAGGAAAAACTACGAACATTGCGCAAGTTAGCTGGCTTTGCCACGGGAGGAGGATCGGCCTATCTAGTCAGCAAATTTAAATGCGGGAGGGAACAGTGGCGACACCTGATCAAACGGACCATGTGACCGCACCCTAAGACTAACAAAATTTAATTCTGGGTATCAGCTTATACCCAGAATTAAACTTTGTTGGTCTTAAAGGTGCCCCTGGACTCAAAACGTTGCTCTATTACTTCAGACCAACACGGCTAACCCACCTGAATTTATCTTCTTGTTTTAATGTATTTTGAACCCTCACTGGAATGGGTATGGTTTTTAACCTTTTGTTTTCTTTACACTAAAGCTTATTTAGATGTATGGCGTTCGTTGCTGTGAGCTGACTGGCCCTAACCCAGCATAATCTTGTTTATGTTATTAAAGGAAGGTCTTATTCCAAGGTTTTGGGATTAAGACAACAGAACAGTTCACTCAAAACGTGGGGTAGTCTTGACACCAGGTGATTGATTGATTGATTGATTAAATTTCTACCCTGCCCTCCCAGCTGAGGCTGGCTCGAGTGCGACCCACGTATTTTGAGCTTCTATACATTGAGAGGACAGAGAATGAGACTGTGGCTGAAGCTGAGTTTGTGTGGTTATCGCTCCACCCTTTGATATTATTTGGATTTAGGCTGTGTGAAAAATATGTCCATATACATATCAATTCAGACAGAACTGGTTACCCCTTTAAGGATTTACGTCTGAGAATATATGAAGAGAGAGAGAGAGAGTGCATGCGTGTGTGCATGTTATGTGCTGTCAAGTCACTTCTGACTTATGGCGACCCTATGAATTAATGCCCCCCCCCCAAGTCCTCTTGTTAACAGCCTTGCTCAGGTCTTGCAAACTGAGGATCTTTGTGGCTTCCTTGATTGAGTCCGTCCATCTCCTGTTGGGTCTTCCACTTTGTAGTGGTTAAGTGCGCGGACTCAAATCTGGGAGAACCGGGTTTGATTTCCCACTCCTCCACTTGCAGCTGCTGGATGACCTTGGGCGAGCCATAGTTCTGGCACAGATGTCCTTGAAAAAGAGCAGTTTCTGTCAGAGCTCTCTCAGCCCCACCTACCTCATAGGGTGTCTGTTGTGGGGAGGGGAAGGGAAAGGAGTTTGTAAGCCACTCTGAGACTCCTTTGGGTAGTGAAGGGCGGGGTATAAATCCAATCTTCTCTTCTTCTTCTTCTTCTTCATGCTGCCTTCAACTTTTCCTAGCAGTATTGTCTTTTCCAGTGACTACATACATCTACAGTTAGCACATGAACCGTGGGTATTTCCAAAAGAAATGACAATGCGCACAATACACATTTGGGTATATGCCCCAGTGCAGTTTGCGAGCAGTGCACTGTCTGACAACTTTATATGACCACTTAGCCAATCTCATTCAATCTCCAAATATGTTCACCATCATTTGGGTCAGTCCGCATGAGCTGCAATTGGAAGGCCTAATCTAACTGGAGTGTAGCAAGACAGACTTGCAAATCCATTTCCATGGAAGCCCAACCCCATTTGAGAGTAGTCAGCCTTGACTAAGGTCGCAGTCATCACTCTGCTTTCCTGGGAGTAAGCCCTACTATACAGACCTGAGTAGACCAGCTTGCAATTGTTTTCTAAGCACGCTAACATTAGAAAAAGGAAGCAGCCAAGCCTTCCTCAGCCCTCAATTTTCTATACATCAAGTCTTTTATCAATGCCATCAAATTTTGCATTCAGATCTGATCAGTTCGGGCTGCTCAATAAGCGAAGTGGAAGATGCTACCAAGTAGTAAAAGACAAACCAAGGACAAAGTAGAGCATGGTGGCTTTTATTGATGGCAGTATTAACAATGGTCTTTTGTATGTAAAAACTTCATTGAACTAACTTAAAAAAAATGTCTCTGCTGGGTGCATTCCGTACTCTTTGTTCGTACCAGCCTTCTTTATCCAGTCCCATTCTCCAGGCCAAAAAAACCAGACATCTTGACCACTTAGAAGAATGTGGAGAACTTTTGCCATAAAGAAAAACCTGAGGAAAGTAAGAAAGACAACAAGATGCGATGATTAACAATGGAAGGTGGACTGCATGTGGCAAGGTAATCAAACAGAGTACGTGCCCTGGAGAAAACACTTGGGCTGAGTTCAGACTGGCAGTTTGCAGCGGGAGCCGGTAGTGGTAAAAAAGCCCTGGAACAAACTGTTCCGGGTTTTCCCGGTCACACTGCGCTGATTGATGTGGGAGCATACTGGGAGGAGGCGCGCAGGAGCATTCAGACTGCTGGCCCGGAGGCGCGGCTGTAAACGGCTTTTCCCTGGTAAATCGGCTGGATGCCTATGCTCATGCACACATAGGCATCCAGCCGATTTGGGGAGGATCCCGTTGCGCCGGCACCGCATTGGGCGGTAGAGCAGAGCACAGCCAATCATATCGCTGCTGCCTTATGCACAACATGGGTTACTCCCGGCTTTTCGGCTGAGCAGTCACACTTCCAGGTATTGGAATGCAGTGGAATAAACGGGCTCTCCAGGTTTTGCTACTACTTTCACCAGGTATCTTTTAATCCCGGGAGTAAAGCAGAACAGCACGGGTTGCCTACGGGTGGGAACGCCAGGCAGATGTGCCTGTGTGAATGCCCTCTTTAATCCGCTTGAGAAACGTGGCTGAAACGTGGCTATAGCGGGGCAAATTGCCAGTCTGAACTCAGCCTTGGAGGAACTGATGGGGGAGCAAGACCTTGATGTTTATACTGTTGCAGAAATAACCAGTTTTAAAAAAACAATGAGTACTTCTACATTAAATAACTTTTACCTTTATGAGCCGCGCACTAATTTAGAATAGATTTTTAGGATCGTGTCATGAAGAAGAGGAAGAACTAGCAACCTCTTAATTACTGTCCACTCACTATATGGAAAAACTATCTGCATTCACATTGGTAGTCTCAGCATTCACAGTGCAAGAGGACAACTTTGGTTCCAGCCGTGATTCCCAATGGAAGAGAAGACTCAGAGTGCAAACTGCCAAAGCCCCGGGCCTCTGCCATCCTCTACTTTAATTCTGTCGTACCAGTTCCCATTCTTGATCCTTCTACTTAGCATTTATTTTCTCTTCATTTCTCAGCATCTCCCGCTTCAAATACTACTGTTTCCAAAGCCTGTCTTAGACAAAGACCGTGCTGTTCCTCAAAGGAAAAGTTCACATCTCATTGCAAGGGTTTTTCCCCCCTGTGCTTTGTTACATGGGAACAAATGCTGCACCTGGAGCCTGGCTGGTATCTGAGCAACTAAAAACAAGCCAGATTCTAATATACCTAAAGATGCCTCTAAGCACTAAAGCCAATGATGTGGATGAAAAGAAGCATTAAAATATTGTTTTGATTTACCTCCCCCTCCAAGTGAGTAACATGTAACTGCAAAAGAGAGAGAACCAAAAATGTTCTGAATCAAAGAGACGAGTAACTAATGCACATGTCAGAAAATAAACATTTCTGGTTTTATATACATTATTACTGAGGGCCTGGCCCGTACCCAGAACATTTTCAGTGGCGGGGGCACGGGGCGGGGAGGGGGGCAATGACGTCATGTGACATCACAACTTTAAAAATAAAAACACTTAGGTTCTTGATGACATCCTCGCAAGCAGTGTTCCCTCTAAGTTGAGTTAGTATGTGCTAGCTCACTGTTTATTAGCCTCCAGCTCACACATTTTTGTCCTAGCTCAGGAAGGATGGCTCCAGAACAAACTAATTTATGCAGTAGCCAAAACAGTCACTCACAACTTTAATGCCAGTAGCTCACAAAGTAGAATTGTTGCTCACAAGACTCCATAGCTTAGAGGGAACATTGCTCGCAAGGGCTGCTCGTGTGGTGGTCCAGGGCGAGGCACCTCCATTGTGTGTTGTGGCAGTGACCTCCCTCTCCGCAACTTCTCAACAGATTGCTTTGCAAGGCTGTGTGGGAAAAGGGGAGGGGGCTTGCAGTGGTGGCTATTCTCGTCTGGGGTGGCTTCTTCAGCCGTCTCTCCAGGATGCCTGCAAAACTGCTGGGTGCAGCGGAGGGGCAGACGTGCTCCCTTCCCTCACCAGGACTGGCTGGGCTGGCAGGCAGGGATCTTCTTGCCCTCCCTTTTCTTCCACCTCAAAGGAAGCCATGGACACGAAGTTGCCCAGTATGTTCTTGTGGCTCTTACTGAGTGGACGGGAACTAGCTGTGCTGGAGTAGCTGCTGCTTTAACAATCAGAGTTCCTCCACCAGAAGGTAGATTGTCATCGTCAGTGAGGGACGGAATGGTTGGGACTGGATCACTCCTTCCCTCCCCTCTTTCAGAGCTGGTTAAAATTTTTAGCCAGCGGGCATGGATTGGAAAGCCGACACAGGGGAGGGAATGGGAGGGGAAGGGAGAGTGGCTGCCTGCCTCATGTCAAACTCAAGCCACATTTGCCATTTCTTAATTGTCAGTCTGACTTTGGCTCTGTATGCTTATCGTCCTGTTTCATTCTTAGAGGGAGGAGCATGTGAGTGTGTAACTGCTTTGCTGGGAGTAGCGCTCGCTTGTAACTGCACCTATGCAGAGCCTCCCTTCCATGGGAAGAATGCGTGCTTGAACTTGAGTACCAGACACTGCTCGATACTGTAACCCTATGCTTGCAGGTGTTGGAGTAGGGCTAACGGTGCACAGTAGATTTTGGCGGGCTGGATGTATTGGTGTGATTGGACTGGTCATCGGGTGGAGGGCCTGTTTGAATTATGTATAATATGAGAACTGGTGCCAAGGGAGTCAGTTCTGACACAGATCGTCTATGCTTGAGACCTCTCTAACTCTCAATAAACAAATCACTACCAAGGGAGTGATGCTGGGAGTGAGTGTCTTCAAGACCTGACATCCCACAGTAGAAGCAGGGGGCAGGGAGAAGAGGGAGCATGAGAGAAGCCTCGCCTCACTCCTTGGGGAGCTCGCCCTTTAAATGGGCCATGCGTCGCTGCTGCTACTGAGTCCAGACCAGCACTTGTGCCCAGCCTGCTGCGCTACGCTCAATGTAAAATTTAAAGGGATTAAAAAAAATGCCCCAAAATGGATTATCAGGAAGGTAACGTTGTGGGATGTGGAGGGTGAGTAAAGGGGCATGGCCATGATATGCCCCACTGTGGCTTCGGGCCTGCTAAGGGCTTTAGTCATGTCTGGTCATGCAGAGCTAGGGGCTCACAAAAACAGTTTTCCTTTCACAATACGCTGCATGACTAGGTTGTGTATAAGAACGTGCCACTGAATCACAACCGACTCATGGCGACCCCTTCACCCAGGGAGTTCAAGGTGAGAAATGTTCAGAGGTGGTTTGCCATTGCCCTCCACTGCAGAGCAACCCCAGTTTTCTTTGGTGGTCTCCCATTCAAGTATTAACCATGGCCAACCCTGCTCAGCAGCCAAGGCCTGATTAGCCTGGGCCAAACTGGGTTAGTTGGGCTGTCAGGATGTGTATAACGGCTCTCAAATCAAATTTCCAGTATTGAAGTCTTTACTTAACATTCAACAGACAAAAATATTTGTCTGAAGAAGTGTGCTTTGCACACAAAAGCTTATATGTTGAATAAAACTTTGTTGGTCTTAAAGGTGCTCCCACTGGGCTCAAACTTTGCTCTGCTGCTTCAGACCAACATGGCTGCCCACCTGAAATTTTCTTCTGGGAAATACAGTCCTTGAAGTGCCTGGTGTCGTATCCAGTATGATCAGTTAAACCCAGTCTGAGAAAAAAAATACCTTTCAGAGTTTCTCCCACAGCTAGCAAATTAATGGGTTCAAAACCCAGCTGTGTTCCAAGTTTCTAGGCCACCATACCAATCTAGAGAATTACAAGTAAATTCTACTAAATTACATCCTAAGCAGTGTTCCCTCTAAGCTGAGTTAGTGTGAGCTAGCTCACAGTTTTTTAGCCTCCAGCTCACAGGTTTCTGTCTTAGCTCAGGAAGGATGGTTCCTGAGCAAACTAATTTATGCAGTGGCCAAATCGCTCACTCATCGCTTTAATGCCAGTAGCTCACAAAGTAGAATTTTTGCTCACAAGACTCCACAGCTTAGAGGGAGCATTGATCGTAAGTAGCATTTTTTTAAATGGAACTTGCTCCCCTCCCCCAGATTTTCCATGTTTATCGGGCAGCATTTACCTTCCTCGATGTCAGTTCCTAGCTCTTGGAGGCTGATAAAACTGTTGGGTGGGCCGTGTCGACCGCCGTGGTTGCCCATCGCCACCTCTGCGGAATTCTAAAGTTTGTTCGTAAGCTATTTCTTCTTCCTCCTGCAGGTAAACAATAGGATTAAACAGAATATACTGCCGGAAAGATAGACCAAAAAGAAAGTTGTTCCACATCAACCACAGTTCAGCTCAAACTCTCAGTAAAAACATAAGAAAAGCTGCACAAATTCACCCGTGAGGTTCCCCAAAATCAAGGCGCCACCGTTGTGTGGAAAGCTTTGGCAGAGAAAGCAGGAGCGGAGGCCCGGCCACCAGTGACTGTGAACAGAGGCCTGAGTTTGCCTGAAGAGTTTATCGTTTGCACCTCAGAGCTGTGCTACCCTCGACTTGGAAGACTTTCTTTGTGGGCAGGTGGGCCAACACTGCCCACTCGGGAACTTTGTGGGAAGCAGAAACGGACACGGATACACATTTAAAGGGTGCCTTTCCATTTAATAATTTCAATAAAGAAACCCAGTAAAAATGTTGGTATAAAAAAATAAAAAACTGAGCAAAACCACAGTGGGAAGTTTAAAAAAAGGCCTTCTAGAATAAGAAGGTGTAGGATGGCCGACCAGTAGGACATCATCACACAGAGAGACAGGGGAAGAGAATTCCAACAAGCCAGGGTGGCCAGTCAGAAGATCTTTGCCTGGGCTCCCCCACAGGTGACAGAGATTCATCAGAAGGCCGGGTTGACTTCTGCTCTACGACAGTTCGGCTTTCTGCTCTTTGCTTAAGGACAATTCTATTGAGGACATTTTGGCTGCACAGTCATAGGAAGATCATTTCTGGACCAGAAATTTATACCAGAGAAACACCACTGGGCATGTGACTGCACTGTTGGAGGCCTCATCGGTTTAATTTTGGAACAACTTTTTTCTGGTCCCTATTGATTTTATATCTTGTATCTGTATGATTGTAATGTATTTTTATAGCCAATATGTGCCTCACTGTATTTGACCTCTGAAGAAGGCCTACGCAGGCCGAAACACGTCAGGTCAAGTCCATCAGCCCTTGTGTGTTATAACTGGATATTTGTACATGAGGTGTGATTGGGCCCTTATATATAATTTTAAAACATTTGTTTAATAAATAAATGTATATTCTTACATATTTCATATATTAAGCTTTTATTGCTGGCCTTCTTTTGCATTTGACTAACCTTTTTTAGGTTCTGAATTCTAGGTTTTAGGTTCAGTTTTCTCTCCCCCTGCCTTTTTGTCCCAGTTTGTCATTTTAGTGGTTAAAAACACTACATAAATTTTATTTTACGTTACTCATAGTCAGGGATCTTTTCGTAGAAAAACAGCTGCAGGAGCTTATTAGCATATGGTATGCTAATGAGCTATTAGGCTATTAGCATATGCCACGCCCCTGACATCACCGGAAGTGATGTCAGAAGGGGAAGAAAAAGGGGGAGGCATCTTCAAAAGCCTCCCCTTCCCTTCCCCAGCTGGTCTGGGTGGGGGAGCTAAGAGAGAAGGGGTTTAAAGTTTAAACTCCTTCTCACTAGAGTTGGGCCACAGAAGGAGGAAAGAGAGAGAGTAGAGAGAAGGAAAGAAGGAAGGAAAGGGAAAGAAGGAGGGAAAGAAAGAGAGGGAAATAGGAGGGAAACAGGGAAAGGAGGAAAAAAGAGAAGAGAAGAAGGTGGGAAAGAAAGAGAGAAGAGAAGAAGGAGGGAAAGAGGGAAAAGAGAGAAGGAAAGAAAGAGAGGGAAATAGGAGGGAAACAGGAAAAGGAGGAAAAAAGAGAAAAGAAGAAGCTGGGAAAGAAAGAGAGAAGAGAAGAAGGAGGGAAAGAGGAAAAAGAGAGAAGGACAGGAGGGAATGAAAGAAATTCGGCGGCAATTCGGCCCCATTATATCCTATGGGCCATTGAGGTCAATGGTGAAAACATAGGGTATATTCTGGGGGCTGGAGGGGAGGGGGTTTGAGGGAGAGGCTCCAAACTCACAGGGTAGCTGATGGAGCCTCTTCCCAAGATACCCACCAAGTTTCAAGAACATTGGACCAGAAGGTCCATTTCTATGGGCCCCCAAACAGGTTGCCCCTATTCCCTCCATTGTTCTCTATAGTGGGAAAAAAGTAAGTTTTTTTCCCACCATAGAGAACAATGGAGGGAATAGGGGCAACCTGTTTGGGGGCCCATAGAATTGGACCCCCAGATCCAATATCCTTGAAACTTGGTGGGTATCTTGGGAAGAGGCTCCATCAGCTACCCGGTGAGTTTGGAGCCTCTCTCTCAAACCCCTCCTCCAGCCCCCAGAATATACCCTATGTTTTCACCATTGACTTCAATGGCCCATAGGATATAATAGAGCTGAAATTGACATTCGGCTGCCTGAAAGACTCCCCAGGACGCTGCTGGGGGCGGGGCTTGGCTCCTGAGCTCCGGGAGCTGCGCTCCTGTGCGCTCCCCCCCCCAAAAAGACCCCTGCTCATAGTCTGTTTTTCTCACTGAGACTCAAGGAGGATGACACAACATAAATCGATACAATCAGTAGGAGGATCCATCTAACAAGCAACATGAGAGGACTCGGATTGCAGCAATTTGAAACAAAGCTGTCCTCTGAACAAAGTGCAAGTGTTAAATGCAACATTTTAAACAATGCGGCACATGATACTGCATCAACAGAAACACGACACATTTCCCGGGAACAACCTGTTATGATGTGGCCCCATTTCCTTTATTAAAACTAGGGAACAAAGCCCGTTGTGGTGGAAGACAAGGGGCCCTAGAAAGGGAGGGAGGGAGGGAGGGTGGAAGGGAGAGAGGGTTGGAGGAAGGAAGGAAGGAAGGAAGGAAGGAAGGAAGGAAGGAAGGAAGGAAGGAAGGAAGGAAGGGGGGGAAGAGTGAAAGAAAGGAGAAAGGAAGAAAGGAAAGGGGGGAAAGGAAGGGAAGAGGGGTGGAAAAGGGCTTCTCTGGGCCTACTACCCCCACAGAAGGCCCAGGGGATGGTGTGAGGGGGCAGAAAAGGGCTTATCTGGGCCTACTGCCCCCATAGAAGGCCCAGGGGATGGTGTAGGGGGCAGAAAGGGCTTCTCTGGGCCTACTGCCCCCATAGAAGGCCCAGGGGGTGGTGTGGGGGGCGGAAAAGGGCTTCTCTGGGCCTACTGTCCCCACAGAACGCCCAGGGGATGGTGTGAGGGGGCGGAAAAGGGCTTTTCTGGGCCTACCGCCCCCACAGAAGGCCCAGGGGATGGTGTGGGGGTGTGTGGAAAAGGGCTTCTCTGAGCCTACTGCCCCCATAGAAGAAGAAGAGGAAGAGATTGGATTTATACCCCGCCCTTCACTGCCCAAAGGTGTCTCAGAGTGGCTTACAAACTCCTTTCCCTTCCCCTCCCCACAACAGACACCCTGTGAGGTAGGTGGGGCTGGGAGAACTCTAACACAAACTGTCCTTGAGAGAACAGCTGTGCCAGAGCTGGCCCAGGGGATGGTGTGGGGGGGGGCGGAAAAGGGCTTCTCTGGGCCTACTCCCCTCATAGAAGGCCCAGGGGATGGTGTGGGGGGCGGAAAA
Source organism: Gekko gecko (assembly GCA_029375565.1). Lineage (NCBI taxonomy): Eukaryota > Metazoa > Chordata > Lepidosauria > Squamata > Gekkonidae > Gekko > Gekko gecko. Next base: position 195,256,474 of record JAPDNY010000004.1, read on the forward strand.
GGGCTTCTATCACCTGCCTCAGCCTTGAGGGCCTGTCCCCGCGCTCACACTCCAGACGGTCCTCTCCTGTCGGAGGACTGGAGCAGACTGAGCCGAACACACTGACTGGGGCTGACGTGGGCGGGACTTCGCCAAGCAGCCAGTCAGCCCTGGCCAGTGTCCTCTGACTGCCAGTTCTTGAGCCGAATCAATTATGGCAAGCATAGAATGTGGTGGAACCAAAATTCAAATATTAATAAGGACAGGATGCCCTCCTGAACAGAATTCTGTTTGACATAGTTTGCAAAATGTTGGGAGAGTGGGAGCCTTCCTAGCCTCTTCAGGCAGTACATTCCACAGAGCGGGGGCCACTACGGAGAAAGCCCTGCAACGTGGGCCGTTGCTGATCTTGCCCATCTGCAGGGCGGCTTCCGCAGGAGGCCCTGCTCAGATGAGCAAAGTTCTGTCTTGGACTTCATTTAATCTAAGGTCTTAAATGGCTGAAAAATACAAAAGAAATGCTACTGTTCTTATTATAAAGAACACATACAGGATGCTGTGTCCCAAAAGACAGAGATGTGAGTGGGCAGAAATGGAGTGAATACATGAAACCGCCTCATACTGAATCAGACCACCTGTCTTTCAAGGTAAGGGTTGTCTACTCAGAATGAAAGAGGCTCTCCAGGGCATCGGGATTGGGGGTTTTGGGCTGTTTTGTTTTAAAGGAATATGCACTCCAGGTCTCTCCAGGAAGATGTAACCCATTTGAAATCATAAAGCTGTTTAATAGAGTTAACATGTTCAGTTGAAATATGGCTGGGGTATATTTCAGTTTTCTTTTGATTGACCCGTAGTCCTGATCAATATTCCCTCTAAGCTGTGGAGTCTTGTGAGCAAAAATTCTACTTTGTGAGCTACCACCATTAATGTTGTGAGCAAGCGATTTGACTACTACATAAATTAGTTTGCTCTGAAGCCATCCTTCCTGAGCTAAGACAAAAATGTGTGAGCCAGAGGCTAAAAAACTGTGAGCAAGCTCACACTAACTCAGCTTAGAGGGAACACTGGTCCTGCGATCAGGCCAAAATGAAATAATTCCTCATTGACATATCGTAATGAGTTGACTGGACCTAAGAGGTATAGGACAGCATCGTCAGCAAAGAGGCTTGTTTTAAAATCTTTGTTGTTCATTTTAACCCCTTTAATTAGTGAATTATTTCGGATTGCAGGAGCCATGGGTTCAATCACAATAGTGAATAGAAAGAGGCAACAAAGGGAACCCCTGCCATGTACCCCAAGTTGGAGTAAAGAAACCTGAGGTGAGACCATTAACATGGATTCCTGTCATCAGAGCGTTATATATAGTGTCCATTGTCCTAAGGAATCATTCCCCAAAACCCATAGACTCCAATAAATATTGTAAGTACGTGGTTTCAAGCAAATGGAATGCTTTCCCTATATCAAGAGACAAAACAATTGAATTGAGTTTTCTTTGTTGGCAATAATTAATCCTATTTAGGGACTTACGTATAGTATCTGCAGTATTGCGCCCAGGCATAAATCCAGCTTGGTCTGTATGAATATAATGTGCTATAAACTGGCCAATTCTTTTAGCCAGGATGGCTGTAAACATTTTTGAGTCCTGGTTAAGTAAGGTTATTGGTCGATATGATGCCAAATCAGTGGCATCTCGATCTAGTTTCAGGATAACAATAATTATGGATTCAGCCCATGATGGAGGTAAAATGCCCTTATCTAAGGTATCATTACCAACATTAGTAAGAGAGTTGGCTAGGATAGAGGGAAAAGATTTGTAATATTCTGCCGGAAAGCCATCATTTCCTGGTGTTTTGAAATTTTTTAGGGACTTGATGACATCTTGGACTTCTTGTGTTGTAATTGGTGCTTCTAACAACTCCTTATGTTTCTGTTCTAGAGGTTGCATTAAGTTTTTTGGATGATAAATATTTTAAGATCTTTTCTGGGTCTGGGTGCTTGGTTTGATAGAGAGATTGGTAATAATCTGAAAACAAATTAAGAATTTGAGAACTTTTTGAGCATAAGTTTCCAGCAGTATCTTTAATCACCTTAATAAATTTAGAGGTACCTTTACGGTGCACTTTCCATGCTAGAGATCATAATGTTTGTAAGGATTTAGTCCAGAATTTACATTTTAATTGTAAGATATTACATTTGATTTGGGAAACCTCAAGTGCTTCTAAGGCCTGTCTTTCAGTCAGAAGCTTTTTATATAACTTCTTGCTACCAGTAGCTTTATGAAGATGTTCCAGTTGTTCAATTTTTCCTATAAGTTCTAATCTCAGTGCTTCTTTCTGTTTTTTATAGAAAGCGTTCATAGCAATAATGCAACCCCAGATTTCATTGCATCCCATAAGATCGCATTCGAAACTCCACAATCAATATTGTCATTAAAATATTGTTTCAATGCATATTCAATAGATTTAATTTTATCATTCAATAAAATTGATGGATCTAGGGTCCAATGTTTCTGCAGAGTATGATTATTAGTCCAAATTAGTTTCCCCAGTACTCAAGCATGATCGGAGTAAATCTTGGGACCAATTTTAGAATCTATAACATTGTTAAGAGAGAGAAAATGAGGTGAGTATAAAATCTATTCGTGTGTGAACCTAAAACCGTGATGAAAAATAGGTGTAATCTCTATCTACCAGGTGACACATGCGTCATACATCTTGAAGGCTAAATCTGTCTACAAGTGATTGTAATTCAGCTTTGCGAGTGACTTTAGAGTTGGGTTTTAGCCTAGTACATTTTTTAGACCTGTCCGAGTCTAAATTAGCCACATAATTAAAGTCAGTTCCAATAATTACATCACCATTAGTAAAAGAGGACAATTGAGTCAAGATGTCATCTAAAAAGGAAATTGGACTCTCATTGGGGGCATAAATTGATGCAATAGTTATCAGTTTATTATCTAGATACCCTGACACAAAGATAAATTTGCCCCTCGGGTCCAACAGAGTCTCTTTCAGTTGGAAATAAAATTTATTCAAAATAAGTATTGCTACGCCTCTTGATTTCATAGAGCCGGCAGCATGAAATTGAAATGGAAAATGCTTAGATTTCAAAAGCAATCTGGAATTGTCTTTAAGGTGCGTCTCCTGTTTGCAAATAACATTAGGCTGTATCTTCAACAGTGCTCATTCCAGCCACTTTCTCTTGATTAAATCATGTATTCCACTACAATTAATGGAATATATGGTCTCCATCATGTAATTGAGTATTATAGGTATATCCAACAAGACCTCAGATCCAAGGTAATGATAAAAATAAAGCTCAAAGGAAGTAAACTATGAGGATTAAAACACCCTGGGATCACCCATATTAATAAAATAACAATAATGTATACATTAATTAGCATAAACACATTCCTAATAATTTCATTAAGTTTAGTAATAAAAAACCTATATTAGTGCAAGTAAACATACAATCAACAAATACCCATAACCAGGTAAGGAAAATAAATTTACAAACAGTGCAATTCTCCAGGGAAGACAAAGATATACAATAGTGAAACCAGTGAAGAGCTAAATACTTTGGAGAACAAAGAGACAAAAAGGCCCACAGCCAAACATTTAACAAGTGAACAAACAATTCAATTGTGCAAAAATGTTTAAAGGCATTGAAGAGGAACTGATATAAAAAAGTCAATCCTATATAAAATGCAGTCAGAACAATATTAATTTTCCTTGTATAGAAGAACCACCACCAAAAGAAAATTTCCATAGAATTACAGAAAACATAGAAATCACTAAAGTGAAAGAAACCATTAAAAATAGAGCATTATGCGCAACCACAGAACTCCCAAAACCAGATGATAATTTAATAAAAGTTATAAACAGTTCACCTAACTCTAACATTAATATAGGAAAGGGAGAAAAAAGAAGAGAAGAAAACAACCTTTCCCTTACAGCAAGAACACAAACTGGTCCTTAAGGTAACATGTTTAACACAGGGAAGGAAAGGAAATAAAACCATCAGCCCGAGGTATAAAGCATAACACTGAACAGTGAACCAGGCCACCCATATGAGGCAAGTCTTGTTGAATATAAAAACACTAACTTGCACTACACTAAAGAAAGGGTCAAAAGATTTAAATAACTGGAGAAAGATATCAGATGAGTAGAACATCTGTGAATGAGAGCTTTTAATATGAACAGACCATAAATTAAAAAAAAACCCTGATAGAATACAACCCAACACTGTAAAATGAACTTAAGTGTGTTCCCAAACTGTTTCGTATGTAAATAAAACAAGTAAACTCCTTGTAACATCCCCCTCTCCCTCCCCCGAACCCTCAAATATCCCTCCTCTTAAATAGCACTGCTCTGACATCCACCAAAAGAAGAAAGGGAAGCAAAATAAGAAAAAAACCAGAAAAAAGAAAAAGAAATAGCAATCCCACCTGACATAAATTGTGGTGGAATCATCCATTTCCATACCGGAAAGTCGCCTCTCACTCAGGAGCAAACAGCCACTGAAACCCTCCCCCTTCCCCATGTGTAAGCATATATGCAAGACAATATCATATAGTAATCTGATTTATAATCCGCAGTAATATAATGAAATAAAATTAAAAGAAAAGAGTAATATTCCAGCCACCAAGAAATAAAGAAAAACAAAAACACCCCATTCAAGACAGTGAGACTGGAAGAACGGATTTTGTCACAGAGAAAGCAAAATAATGGTAGACCATAGAAACATTACGAAGGCTTAGAAGGATGCTTTATCGGGATCTTGCTCCATTGTACTGCTGACTGCAAAAGATCCAGTTTGCACTTATGTGATTTTTTTCAGATCTTGTCCAGGTTAGAGATTCAGAGCAATCACTAACGCTTGTCCTTCTCCAAAATCATGAGCAATAATAGGTTTGCCTAGATGATGTACTTGTAGACCACCCAATAATAGCCAACAATATCTCACATTTGCTTCTTGAAGTCTGGCTTGGTTTAAGCAAATTCCAAATGTGCAACAATCCCTTTGGTAGGTCAGAGCACACCAGAATACGTTTCTCCATACGTGGGAAGGAACCATGTGATTTCGCTTCCCTAAGGATTCTTTGAATTGTACACAGGTCCAGGAATTCAGCCAAAATGTCTCTGGGTCTCGATCTGAACGTGGTATTTTTTGGACCAATGCTATAAGCACATAGAAGCAATGGGGAAATTCTGTCTTCTGGGCTTAAAACAGATGACAGCCAATTTGCCATGAAAATAATAAGATCTTGAGACCCCCTCTTCTCCTTCATCAATGCCATGAAACTTAACCGATTGTTGTTTAAGTTTGGTCTCCAGAGCTATTAGTTTTTCAGATGTCCACATTTCCGGCTCTCGTAAATGCGGGATCTCATTTTGCGCAGTAAGGCCCATTTCCATAGCCACATTAGATACCTGCTTAAGAGTTTGTTCAATGGTGTCTAATCGTACACCCAAAGGATGCAAGTGATGGTCAAAATGGTCTACATTTTCAGATTTAAGATCTTATAATGTATGTAGCCAATCTGGCTTTTCAGTAATATCTTAAACGTCACGTTGTGGAGCAACTCCAGTGACCATTTTGTTTGTTGCCACTGATATGTGAGGGGAAGAATTTTTAGCCCTGGTAGGCTTGAAAAATGCTTTCATCAACCCATCTTCCGCAGACTTCTGTGATGTTTTGTCTCCGCTGGATTTTGTCATGTCCAAGTCTCAGGTAAAAGAAGAAATAACTATATTTGAAGGCACTTTGCACAGGGAAGGGTTTAGAGCTCAGTCCCTAAGCGTCAGCCATCTTGACTCGCCGACGCCACACCCTGAGCATCAGGTTGAGGTCTTTCACATCACCTACTACCTGATCCTATTAACCAGAGGGTGCCTGGGTCCTTCTGCATACCAAGCAGTTGCTCTACAACTGAGCCACGGCCTCTCCTCTGTATGGGAAACTCCAGTCCACAGGTTTGATCCTACAGACCTGTCTCACTAGCAGAGCACTTTCCTCTGGTGGACAGAGACTTCCTCTGACGCAAGAGGCAGGGAGGGCTCATTTTTTCCTGAGGAAAACACCTCTGCTCATGCAAGGAGATGATCCATGGGAACCAACCCCGTGCACATCTCTCTTCTGCACTAGGTTTGTATTGATTGGGGTGACATAATCACAACATGGCTTGAGTCATCTAGAATTTGTACAGTTATTGCAGAATGGCACAGGTGATCCTTTTTTAGTAGGAACCTATCAGGCACAGCATCCCTCTGAAGAGAAAGGAGAAGGTGTATGAGTAAAAAGGGGAGACTGCAACTTCCGAAGGAATGGAAGCCACCAGAAGCCTTGGAGCTACGCTGGCTTCAACAATGATTCGGAGAACGCAGCCTCAAAGCCCTGAAAAGAACTGAGCGGCAAAACTTTGCATTAAATACTATTTAATTACCCTGACCTGGATGGCCCAGGATGGCCTGATCTCATCAGATCTCAGATACTAGGCAGGGCTAGTACTTGGATGGGAGACCACCAAGGAAGTCCAGAGCTGCTGTGCAGTGATAGGCAATGGCAAACCACCTCTTTTCATCTCTTGCCTTGACCTGGATGGCCCAAGTCCATCAGATCTCAGAAGCTAAGCAGAGTCAGCCCTCGTTAGTACCTGGATGGGAGACCACCAAGGAAGTCCGGGGCTGCTACACAGAGGCAGGCGATAGCAAACCACCTCTGAATGTCTTGTGCCTTGAAAATCCTATGGGGTCACCATAAGTTGGCTACGACTTGATGACACTTTCCACCACCACTATTTATCTGTGCCAAGAAGAACGCTGCCTTTACATTTTTAGGAGTGGGGTGGGACCTCTCCATTCTCCCACGAGAGACCTTTTCCAGCAGTAAGACACACATTTAGCTTGGAACTGTACTTCCATTAGTAATGCCTTGGGAACCATTCTGCAGTTAGAATAATGGGACGAGGCAGCTGCGTTAGAAAGGCATCACACATTTATTTGATTTTTTAAAAAGTCAGGTGGAGTGTGGCAGGAAAGGAATGAATATAAGAGTTCCATAAAACACCAAGACATTACTGTAAAGTGAGTAAACTTTCAGATGTTTGTTCCCCATGACAAGCGTGTGGAAAAGCTTACACCAATGCATTGGTGCATTCATTCCTCCTAGCCAAGTTCCAGTGCATCTTGGGATAGTCAGAAGTCCCACAAAGACCCACATCTTAGGATAGAAGTCCCACAAAGACTATTCTTGGTGCTTGGGGGGGCAACAGTGTGGGGGGCTTCTGGTGTCCTGGCCCCACTGCTGGACCTCCCGATGGCACCTGGTGTTTCTGGCCACTGTGTGACAGAATGTTGGACTGGATGGGCCGTTGGCCTGATCCAACATTGGCTTCTCTTTCGTTCTATTAATGAGTTTGGTGGTAAGAAGTCAGCCTGTTTCGAACACCCAAAGGCTAGATATACTCTTTCACCACAAGGAATGTTTCTTTTGTTTAGAACCGCCTCCCTCAGATTTTGCATATTTAATAACTCAACAGTTCTCAGAAATGTTTTCAGGTCGTCTTTCTGTGAAAAGAGAAAGGAGATCTCTCCATGGATCTGGATCCAATGCTTCCATGGATCTGAGGAAATTCATGGGATTTTTTTTTATCCCTATATCCTTTTGTGGGTTTCATTTGAGTGAGGGGAAGTACACCACCCACAAATTCAGCTGTTTTTTGTGGGACTGTTTTATATCAGAGAATCATAGAGCTGGAAGGGGCCATACAGGCCCTCTTGTCAATGCAGGATCACGGTGAGTGGCTGTACTTTAGAGACATTGTTCAGTAATGTGGAGGTGACGGTGGTTTGAAGAGACATAACTGAGCCACTTCTCTATGCTCCCTGCCACACACACACAAAATGCAACTGGGGACAACTTTCACCCCCCAAAATTGGTAAACAGGTTTAATCATATTATCATTGCAATACTCAATGCGTCTGACCCAAATTTCATTTTCCATCTGATGAACCTTGACCTTCCCATGCCAGAGGTCCTTTTAGGTAATCTGAAGTCTCTTGATTTAAGGAGGCCAAGTGTCCTACAGGAATTAAATTCTACTCTTGTCACAAACATGGTCGTCTGCCAGTGTGCCACACTGTGGGGAAATTAAGCAGGAACCCTGCGAGCCATGTACTGATTTCCCTACTGTCCGTCCGGGATGCCTAGCTAGAGGTGGTAATTGCGTGCAGTCCAATTTAGCATACTAGCATCACATCCTGCAGTCTTCTGGTTCCCAATCAATGGAAGAACCCATAAAAAACAACCCTATGCCACAGCTTGATACGAAGCTCCCAGTTACCCTGTGCAAATAGCTGCCAAGGGCAAGCATCAGGCTAACATGTTGCTGCCATTAGACTGCTGCCGAGACCACTTAAAGTACTTGACAGTTCATGGACTTTAGGTGCCTAACAACTCGAAAATTATGGCAGGGATTCGCTCAGATGCCCTCGTTCTCAAGCAGGAATATGGCTTTCCCTATAATTTCATGAGACTTAACAGCAGTGTTCAGCCACAAAGAGCTATTTTTTTAAAAAAACTTGCTACAGATTATGGTTTCAAGTGGAAGGGCACAGAGGAGGTTTGAGACCTTTTACTTGAGATGATTTGCCCATCCATTATTAGAACTTCAAGATATGCATATGAAGTGCATTACCATTAGCTATGTGATATATAAGATTTCCCCGTTATACAATTTTTCTTTCCCTTCTTTTGCTGTTGCATGTTTGTTACCCAGGTGGTGAACATCTTCAGTGGGCCAGGTAAGTCCCCCTCCTCCACATCAGGCAGCTATATTTCAAGTCCTCTGCATGGATGCCAGATCTGGGGACTCAAATGGGGGTGGCGGTGGTTGAAAATTGGGTGCCCGTACAATTAGGTGTCCACATGCTCAGCAGAGTGCCCAGATTTTCGTGTGGCAAAGGGGGAGAGGACACGCTTATGTCTCTGAACTGAGCCAGAGCTTTCTAAAATAAAATGAGTGGTGTAACTCTTCATTAAACTCAATTGGCCACAAATGCACTGCCACGATTCACATACCACAGTTTGTCATTAATGAGTGTGGGGAATCTGCCCCTTTTCCCCTCCCCCAGCAGAAAGTAAAATGACCACTTCCATGGAAAACTATAACAGTTTGCAAGTCCAAATCGTGAACAATGGTTTATCCTTTACTGTCGAAGGACAATTCCACACAAGTTCTCAATTCTGCTTTGAAGGGCACAAGACTCTAGTTTATGATTCAGATGTAATCACCACCAATGGCATACTACAGAAGGCTTTAAAAAAAAAAATCAAAACTTCTTGAGAGGGCAGGAACACCTGATATCAAGCATCCATCTCCCATTGGATGAACCTTTAGTTATTTGAACACGCAGTTCTAGAAGTCCATGGACCTTGTTTGCATGATAAGCACCAGATGTGAATAGTGTAAGCATGAAATAGCATGGGGAAAAGAAATCAAATGTTCTTTCCACGATCACATCGTAACCTCAAACTGACCGAAGACTTGTGAAAACACCCACGGTGGTCTCAATTTTTCACCATTGTTATATTAAGACATGGGTCCCCAACCTTTTTGACCCTGCAGGGACCTTTGTGGGAGGCAGAATCAGCCGTACTAGTGGTCGCTGTGCCTTACCTTCCGTCACACATTGAAGATCCTTGTGCTGTGGTGGCAGTTGCTTCCAAAGCAACATTTATAACCACCTGCATGGTCAATCAAATCTCAAATGGCCAATCAGAAACCTTGCAGGGCAAAAGCTCCACCTGGCCCTGCCCACTGTCTAAAAACACTTGGTGGGCACCAGGAAAGGTGTCAGCAGGTGCCATTTTGCCCAGGGGCACCAAATTGGGGACCCCTGTATTAAGAGAAACTACATGCAATGAGGGGAAGAAGTATAGATATACTGGCCAATCCATCTCATACAAACTCCAGCCGTTTGCCATGGCAATCAGATTCCTTGTTCACACAATTTATAGAATGAGCACACAGAGATAAAACTAAATGACGTCTGAAATAGCAAGGATCGTATTTTAAAACTCTACATCTATTTTTAACTCCAAAGCAACATTGACTTGGTACAACGGAAAGCGTCTAGAAGATTTGTCACCTTTAGACTTCTAATAGCTTCTAAAAAGCCAGCGTGCTATTTCACCAGATGTTCCATATGCAATTCCAACGGCTGTCACCCAGGAATGCGAATTTAAATTTAAAATTGATTTTTAGGCCTCCCATCTGCTTCCTTCCATTTATTTTAACGCAGCTTCCTATAAGCAGGATTAAGACCAGAGAAGGAAAAAATGACAACGGGGGGAAGAGGGGGAGAAGAAAAATGGGGCATAAGGGGATTGATGTTGAATATTTATCTCTCTTTGTTTGTTAGTCTAAATGGTCTGATCCTTCTTGAAGTTTAAACTGCGCTTTCACTTTCTGTTAAATGCCACAAGTACCCTTTGTTTATCAGCAGCTGGGGAAACGGAATTACTATCTTTTATCAATTTAAATAACTCAAACACAATTTCTGAGACCACCGTTGCTATCAAAAACCTGGTACCGGTTACACGGTGATTTGTGTGCTATGTTTTACGGCCATGCTAGCAAAGCAAGAAAGAGGACACCCAGGATTCTGGGAAACTGATCAAGGATAACAGTGAAGAGTTTTATTGTGTGCCTCTGCTTCCCCCAAATGGAACTGGTCTTCAACCATTTGTGATAATGCAAAAGGGGGTTTATGGAAGATCTAGGATGAGGGGTGAGATACTTGACAAAGAATATAAAATTGAATGGCTCATTCTAACCTGTCAAATGCCTTCTATGCATCTAGCAAAAAAGGGACCCTTACAAGAGAAAGTGTTCTGCTCCACACCTGTTACTAAACCCCATGGAGACGGTCTCCTCTCTGCTGCCTCAGCAAGGAGCTAATATTTTGGGGATTCAGCAGCTTGAGCCTTAACATTGTTCAGCACAGCGGTTAAGACTCTTAATCACTTAAGAGTCTAATTCTTCACAGTATAGATGAGAATGTATGTGAAGTGACAACTGACATTAGCTTGACTGGAGAAGGAATGCCTCTCCTTAATTAGGACTGGCTGGGGTAACACCTTTGTACATTGTGTCTTGGAATGATCCTCCAATGAACTATTTCTGAGGCTAGAACTGAAGCTAGAACTATTTCTGAGGCTACAGCTTCACCACTGTTTTCACTCACTCTCCTTCCCATCTCAAATAATGCCTACCATTTTTATCAGGGACTTGGGAATCTGATGGTTTGGAATTAATTGCTGAACAGTCGGGTTAGAATGAATAAAAGGAAGTACTTCTTCACCCAAAAAGTGATTAACACATGGAATTCACTGCCAGAGGAGGTGGTGGCGGCTACAAGCATGGACGGCTTCAAGAGGGAATTAGATAAACATATGGAGCAGAGGTCCAGCAGAGGCTATTAGCCACAAGGTATAGATAGGAACTCTAGGTCTGGGGCAAGTGATGCACTGTATTCTCGGTACTTGGGGGGGGGCAACAGTGGGAGGGCTTCTAATGTCCCGGCCCCATTGCTGGACCTCCTGATGGCACCTGGTATTTTTGGCCATTGTGTGACAGAGTGCTGGACTGGATGGGTCATTGGCCTGATCCAACATTGGCTTCTCTTGTGTTCTTATGTTCTTAATGAGATCTTGCCATTTCTTCTGGACACCTTAGATTACAGAGAGCACTTTGATTCAAACAAAAACAATATTTACTCCAAAGCTGCAGAACTTGAATGCACAGGTGGGACCTAGGAATTTTTACTGTGCATTTGAACAAACTAATGCACAGTATACAATGAAAATGAAAGCTTGCTACAGCATTTAACATGATATAACCATCCTGCACATTTGTTCTGCCCTGAAGATAACACATAATCCAGATTTTCATTTCATGGTATCATTGTGACCTAGAGGCAGCTTCAATGTAAACTGGGGATGTTGAACGTATCATGGAGAAACCATCTTGTGATACTTCAGATTACGGTGGTTTCAGTTCTTCAAGAGAGTGATACTACAGAACTCTACCCTCTGAGCCATATGGATCCAAGAGGAAGCTCTCTGCCAACAGCACTGTCTCATTGAGGGTCGGGCCTACTTGAACTGGGAATCAACACATTCGTGAGAAAAAGTCTGCACCCAACCTGACTAAACACAGCATACAGAACTCAAGGTAGCAATTAAAACATCTCATTGCTCTATCGATGAACTTACTTTAATATCATCCATTCAAGTAGAGCTACTGTTGGTAGTGCATACATGGTTAAAGTAAGGCCGACTGCGTCAACAAGCAAGAGAACGTGGCACGTCACTCTTACTTTTATTAACTGGCCCTATGCAGTTTCAAGACCTATGAGAATACCTAAGCCCAAGTCATCAATCAAGCCACCTGTTGCCATTCCTCAGACCAACATGATGGTTTTGCTAAGAGCCATGGATTGAACAGATGGGGATGTCTGGGCAGCCAGCTGTATTCTTGACCACTATTAATAATAATAATGCTCAGCAAAAGTTTAGGGAGTAGCTGACTTCAAGGAATCAGTTCTAGTTCCCGGGCATGTCCCTTCAGCTTAGGGGTTCAAACTTTTGACAACCTTGCAGGAAATCAAACTTAAAAGAAATAAACTCAGGAAATTATTCATTACTCTCTGAGTTCCTTACCTGAGAGTCATCTTACTCTGATTATCTGAAGTGCCGTACCAGACAGGATAATATCCTGTTCACTCCAGAAGGCAACAAACTAGTTCTGGTGCTAGAGTTGGCACCCACAAATAAATACTCTTTCCTTCTTCAACAGTGCCTAATTCCTTCGGTCACCTGGGGGAGTAACGAAGGCACTACTGAAGAATGTGGCTACTCTGAAGGGAAAAACAGTCCCACTAGAAATCAGATAAAGATCTGACACAGGAAGGATTTCTCCCACTGAGACTCAAGGGGATACGTCACAACTCAGACTGCACAAAGCTGGCTGTTGTTAGACCCAGAAAGCATTCTAAATGGCCATACTGATTTGCTACTGTTTCTGTTAATGATTCCATCTGTGTAGGATGGAGAATTCCTGAGAAAACCCAAGAATGGAGATCAGGACCCCAGTGGGAAGTAGATATCCTCCCAGATTTAACAAGAAGGGTTAATCCAGAACTTTGAATACTGCTACTGAAAAGATTTACTGCGGACATTGGGAACCTGGCCCACCATGACAGTGGGGCTATTGGGGGCTCTGCCCCCTTCCTTAAGGGGCCAGCCCCACGAGAATTCCTTCTGAAAATGGTAAGGGATTTTATAGCTTTAGGCAGGATGGGGGGGGCATGTTTTTGCATTTCATTTACGTCCGGGGTGGCTGTTGTGGGGGGGTGTTTGTGCTGCATTTAATTTAATTTATTGTTAGTATTATTGTCTTTTTATTACTGAAAAGTACAGTTGTTTAGAGACAGACAGAAAAAATAATGGCAAACAACAGCAGACCCACCAGGAAAAAACCTGCTCCCCACAAGCCACAAAATCCCGGCTATGGGCCTGTCGGGAACATCCTGTTCGTACTGGTGGTTCAAGCTACACAAAAATGCAGAGGGCTGTTTATTTATACAATTCTGTGAATACTGTTTAAAACTGCATTTAGTTTAGATAGTCTACCAAGACGGAAGGCTGACCAAAAGACCTTTCGACCTGATTGTATTTTCAAGTGCACCCATCAAGGGATGAAGGTGTACTCAGTCTGTTGAGAAAAATATTGCATCGAAAAGGGTAGTGGGTTCGATTTGCTCTTTCAGCAGGGAATGATGCTGGCTGATGAGGTGACTTCCATGACATGACCCATCTTCTGATGCCACAGAGCCTGTTATATAAATACATGGAGCTCTCGCATTTCATTAACGAGCACTGCTAGAATGCTGCTTCTCAAGTTCATGAGAGTATGAAATATCAGGGCTCTTATTTTCAAGAGGACATACCCTGGCTTCATTTATCTGACAACAAGTTACAACGGCACTAATTAAGTCACAGAGCAGCAAGAATGTCTGTTCACAAATGTCTGTCCAAACAACCAATTTTCCTAGTGCCAAACACGTTTATCAAAATACAGGACTTGTCAGCTAAACATGAACTCCCACTTTTATGAAGAAAGGTGCATGTATAGTTTTTGCCTTGATATTGGCATTGGAACACAGCCGCTATCAATGGCTATGAGCACTGGCAGTGTACATAATCCACCCACATTGCGTACCCAAAGGTTGGGTGAGAGGAAATTATGAAAAATAAATTAAACAAAATATATGTATTTATTACAAAGTGCACTAAAACTCTGCTAATAAAACACTGGCACGTTCCATCCCTGAAGTAGCAAACAGTGAATATTTGAACCAAGAAGTCCTCAATATGTATAGCATGATACAATTAAGTATCTCTAGGTTACGCACCTTGAACCGATAAAACAGTATCAACTATTCAGAATCTCTAGTTTGATAAACTCGAACCACATTAAAACAGGGCCAAACGCGTTTAGGCCTCCCTTAGTGGTCAAGTTCTTATATACATGCATTCATGTATACACGTATGTGTATATGTGTGTGTATATGTACGCATGTTAGTGCCAAGGCAGGTTGATCATAAGGCATTCTAAATACCCTGTGTGGCAAAAGAATTAGATTGTCCAAAAAGTTTTCTTAAACTTCTAAGCACACCCATCCAGGGAATGCAGATTCAATCACACTTGACTTTGGGTATCCAAACCCTCGGAGTCTGCCTATATGAATCAACCTTTAACTGACTTTTATGAAGAAAGGGGCATGTATAGTTTCGCCTTGATATTGGCATTGGAACACAACCACTTTCGATGGCAGTCTCTTAGCACTGGCAGTATACGTACGCAATCCAAGGTACCATCTCTACCATACCAAGCCTTTAGGTCTGAACAGTCAGTTGTAATACCCTGGCTCAGATCCATCAGAATGTTTCTGTGTATGGAAGGATTTCCACTTGCAGAATATGACTTTTTCAGCTCCGCTGGGGGAGGGCCTGCAGTGGGAGCGGAGAGGCAAGGAGTGGCACTTGGTGCACAGAAATCCTTCAGTCCAAAGAAACACTCCTGTGGATCCAAGCCATTTGGGAAACAACTGTGAATTCAAAAATTGTGTTCTTGAGCATCATAGTTATTTGCCAGTGCCTTGAGAATTAACATGGAAATGCGTAGACTTTTTACAGGAGTCATTGAACTTTTACCATTACCCTGAAAAAGAACAGAATTACGCCAAAGGACCTCTAACAGATTTCAGAACAATCAAATCAACTGCCTCATTTTGTTTGATAGAACAAAGTTCTAGTCTGGGGGCACCTTTAAGACCAACAAAGTTTGATTCTGGGTCTAAGCTTTCATGTGCACACACACTTGATCAGAAAGCTTATACCCAGAATTCAACTTTGTTGGTCTTAAAGGTGCCACTGGAAGCAAACCAACACAGCTACCCACCTGAATTTGTTTGATAAGCTAATACTGGCTTCAGCCTCTTCATGGAACATGCCTACTACGATGAGGAATCAAATGTTTATTTGACACGATTGGTAGCCTCTAGTCAAGACAGATTCCCCCTCCCCCAAATAATTTTCACAACAGATTGCCTTTCGCCTGTCAAAACAAAATGAGCTGTTTCTGGAACTATTTTGGAGTGAAGACCATCGATCAGATAGCAGAAAGCAACGTCCTCACCTTGCTAGCCTGCACACCGACGGTTAATCTACAGCTTGGAAATATAAAAGAACACAATCCAAAAAAAGTGAAAGTCAAGACTGAGGTTTTGTTGATATTCCTTTATTTTTATATGTGTGTGTGTATATATGTAGAGAGAGAGAGAATCTACAGGCACAAGGCTCAGCACACACACTGAGAGTATGTTTCAAGCGCTGTTCCGAAGGGGAAGGGGGAAGAAAGCAAGAACCGATGGCAGAGGCTGTTTGCAATTCCTTTTTCTGAAAGCAGAAAAAAACGTCCAATGCCATTTTGCCAGCCCTTTCCTAAGACTCCGCTTTAGGTGCAGCAATATGCAACTGTTTGTGCCACTACAACTCAGCGATTCCCAACTTTTTTTGGCATGGTGACCCACAAGTCAAAACAGTCTTGGTATCGTGGCCCGTTTGGAACTGGCCCAAGGTTTCTCGGTTCCCTAGGCAAACTATGGCACTCATCTAGTTCAGTACTCCATCTCCTACCGTGGCTAACCAGGTGTTTTTGAGAAACCAACAAGCATGGCAAAAAGGGCACAGCTTGCACCCACTATGAACCCCAAGCAAATGGCATTCCAACACTCCAACATTTGACTGCCACCCCCTCCTTCTCCATAACTCCCTCTAGTCCCCCCTAAGATTCTAAGAAATTCACTCTAGTAATCATCAGGACAGGTTTTACTTGATCAACATGCATATGCAGTGAAGAAGAAGAAAAATCAACTCATGTATGACCCAGAAGATCCTGTCTCCAGGGTATCTTGGTTTCCAAAATACAAGAGACAGCAAGATATAGGGCAGGGATGGCTATTGGGAAAGCCTGCGACCCACTTTCAGAGGCTTCGTGACCCACAGCTTGGGAAACACGGCTCTAGCTAAACTCGGCACCCTTGATGTTTGGCTGAGCCACACAACTCTGCTATGTTTGTATCCTGAGGTTTTCTCCCCCACACATTCCACAGAAATGACCTGGGTTTGCTACCAGGTACATTGTTCACAGGGGTCTGAACAGTGGTGGGCCTACACTTTTGGGACCCTGAAGCTTGAACTGTTATGGGAGCCCCTTCTCAACCAGCAACAATAGGGCAACATCCAACAAGCTCCAAAGGGCCTTGGCTGCCCTTGCAAGGTGTCAGGTAGCCCTGTCATGGAGCTGGAATGCAAGGAGAGTACTCTCAGTCTACCAGTCTCTGACCATTACTGCTCTACTGTCTGATGTTATCATCTTCCTGACCTTGTAGTGTCTCCAGCTACAGAACTCCTTTGCTGGGAATCAATGGTTTTTAAATTGTTTTGCCCACTTTGCCTGCGCATGCGAACTATATTCATTGGCTTCAGCTCGTTTAGAGGGGTGTCTGAATCCACTATAATTTAGGGAGCCCTGCTGTACTCGGGCATTCCTGACACAAGCTGTACACGTGTCTTTAGTTATGATTCACCAATAAAGATATTCTTCTACTGAAGCCCTGTGCATTGTGTGACCTGACTAAGGAGCCTGACACAAGGACCTCGAGGCCCAAATGGCAGAGAACAGGGTGGTGGGGTGGAGCCCTTGAAAATGGGCCATAAAGTAAGCCCCTTCCCACGAGCAACGAGGTCTGGGTAACCCCTGTTATCTTCTTCACTGGGGTTCTACCAAGTAGCCAGTTTCTTTATGGCGATACTAAGATTACGGAAATTCTGTGGTAGTTTAGGTAGTTACAGCTTTTAGATATTAGATTAAATTTTAGTCTTTTTTTAATGTTTTTAATGTTTTACTGATGTATTTTAAAATCTTGGAATATTGTAAAAGTGTACTTCTTTTTGTATGATAGGTCTAAGGACTGTAGAAATAAACTGAAAATCACTGGGGTTAAAAAAATTAACCACTAAGAAATGGACAAATTAACAAAGAAATTTAATAATAAAAAAGACGAAGAATTTTTTGCAGAGTGGAAAGACTTTAAAGAATATCTAGAGTCAAACTGGGATATAAAAAATAATTTACTATGCTTCGACAGTTATTAAGAACAGAATACAGAAAAAATATTGTTCAAATTGATGGTTATAATGTTACCTTAAGACAATAATGAATAAGTGATTTTTAAAGAAAAAAAGAATAAGTTTTATGACATAATAAAGAAATGAATAAAGATAAGAGATATTGGGGGGGGGGGAGCATTGCTGGAAGCCAAGCAAGGGGGTTGGAGGGTTATTAGGAAAAGGATGTATGTTATAAGAAAATCTAATATTGAACGTGTGTATGTATCCGACAATAAATTGTTTAAAAAAAACACCCACTACATCTCAGATTTTGATTAAAATTGCTGTAGTGGCCATATGAAACGGGTATTAGAGCATATTCTAAGGCCAATATTAAGTACTTCAACCCACGGGCTTATGATTCTGTCACTAAAATAGCCTTATTCTAATAACAAACACTTAAAAAAACTTCATCAATTTTGTAAAAAAAAATATCATTCTTAAAAAAAAAAAAACTTGCTACAGGGCCTCTCCAGGATTAGGGGCTCTGAAGCTTAAGTTTCATTAGTTCCATAGAAGTTCCGCCCCTGGATCTGAAGCTCACTACATCTTAACACCACTACCATACAATGCATGCATTCCCAAAAACCCAACTGTTGCTTGCACACTTGCCATTTTAGGTTTATGCTGGAAAGTGAGATGCATGAAGGAGTTCTTCACTTCTGGAAGGCACACGACACTACCCAGGCTACGGTCACCCTAACTTCTCATAAGGTGCTGTACAACAGCTAGACTGGAGTCCAGGAGCACTGCAGGTACCAATGAGGTTTTCCAGGCATCGGCTTTTGAGCTCCAAAGCTCCCTTTGGCGGATCTGACTCTCGGAAGCTTGTACCTCGAGAAACCTGGTGGCTTGTAGTCACTGATGGACCTCCGCTCCGCATGTTTATCCAAATCCCATCTTAAAGCTGCTGCACTCAAATCGAGCTGCTCTGCCAGCCAACACAGCTACCCTCTGAAATGACGAGAGGCTGTGTAACTGATTAGTAATGACCAGTGCTCCCTCTAAGCTGTGGAGACCTGTGAACAAAAATTCTACTTTGTGAGCTACTGGCATTAAAGCTGTGAGCAGGTGATTTGGCAACTGCATAACTTAGTTTGCTCTGGAGCCCTCCTTCCTGAGCTAAGACAAAAACGTGTGAGCCAGAGGCTAATAAACTGTGAGCTAGCTCACACTAACTCAGCTGAGAGGGAACACTGACCGTCTACTGCTTCACATGTATCACTGAAGAATGCTAACACAGAAAACTTGCCATAATGGTTTACGATGTGAAAAGGGAGAACCTGGATATACAAATACCCATGTATGGTGCAAGGAATCAAACAGCACTGCAGCTGGGTTGACCTTTTCTCCGCTGACCCAAATTCCTGTCTCCAAACACTTCAAAATGGTCAACATCCCAAGAAGTGCTGCTCTAGATCCCTCTCGCTCCTGCATTTAAAACTTCATCGCCACTACATCATGAAAACATAGTTTAATTGGCATCTGAGCTGTTGGCGAGGGTGGGGAGAAAGGAGACACTGGTCAAGCCACTAGCGTTTTCCTTCTTTCACTGCAGAGCATCAGTTTTCAAAGGGAGAAAAAAACAACAGGTAGCAGAATGAAACATGAAGATTCTTCAGTCCAGTCCCTCCAAGAACGTCTGCAGGGCATTGTACCAGATTAGTAAAGGTAAAGGTTCCCTTGCTCGAAAGCCAGTCGGATCCGACTCTAGGGTTGCGGTGCTCATCTCCGTTTCAAAGCCGAAGAGCCAGCGCTGTCTGAAGACGTTTCCGTGGTCACGTGGCCATCATGACTAAACACCAAGGCGCACGGAACACTGCTACCTTCCCACCGAAGTGGTACCTATTTATCTACTTGCAATTTCTTGCTTTCGAACTTGACCCAGAGCAGATGCAGAGCGTTTCACAATAGTCCTACTTCCTGGGCAACGTTCTCGAGCAGCTAGCAAAAATTCTGTCCCTTTCAGCATCTGTAGAGATCCTTTGTTAAAAAGGAAAATAAAAGCGATGCCTCATCTGGCTGGCGACGGGGGATTTGTTGCCTTCGGACTACTTGCCAAAGCGGGAGTGACCTTATACCGGGAGTGCCCCTGGGTGCAATGGTGCCCACCTAGTGGGCGGGGCCAGGTGGGGCTTTTGCCCAGCAATGCTTCTGACTGGCTACTGGGCATTTGATTGGCTGTACAGTTTTTTAAAAGCGCTGGTTTGGCGGCAGCAGGAACCACCATTCAAAAACCTTCACGGTGTGCCTGAAGGTAAGCTGCAGCGGCCATCGGGTGCCTGGCTCTGCCTCCCGTGGCAGCCATTGTGTTGCGATCATCGAGTGGCCGTGCCCACCATGCCGTGTCAGGATTTCAAAAGGTGGATGCGGGGTCAAAAAGACTGGGGACCCCTGCCCTATACATTCAGGCCATCATTTGACTAAGGATGAGAAGCCACTGTGGCCTAGCCTGCCCACCTGCAAACCGTTTGGGAGATCGAAGCATGCAATCAGGCAAAATAGTGGCAGGAACTTCCATGGTTCTTTTATTAAGAGATGGAGCTGTATCAATCAGGTGTGTGTGCTACACACTAGTAGTTGCCCTATGCCTGGTGTAGCAAGAGTGCAGCAACATACCTCTATGACATCTTAGTGTGTTAAGTGGACCTACGGAACACACGCTCGGCACACTTACCCAGTTGGATTTGATTTTATTTTTTTGCTTTGCAACTCATAAGAACGAAAGAGAAGCCATGTTGGATCAGGCCAGTGGCCCATCCAGTCTAACACTCTGCGTCACAGTAGCCAAAACACAGGTGCCATCAGGAGGTCCACCAGCGGGGCTAGAACTGCAGAAACCCTCCCACTGTCCCCGTCCCCCCAAGCACCAAGATTACTGAGCATTACTGCCCCAGGCAGTGTTCCTTCTATACCAGAGGTGTCAAACATGAGGCCTGGGGGCCAGATCAGGCCCCCACAGGGCTTCTTATCAGGCCCACAGTGGAACTGGCTGTCTTCTGCTTCTTCTTCCAGTTCGGCTGCTGCTGTGTTGTCGTAGGTTTGCAGCTTACAGATACACACCTGAACAGCCTACTCAGGATTGCAACAGCACAGACATTTTGATGCAATGATTCAGAGCAAGAGGTGCCAGTTATCGGACACTGTTAAAAGCATGTTAAGAAAAACCGTTTGTGTCCTTTATAAAGTTTATATCTCTGCTACCTGGCATTACATTTTACGACACACACGGCCCGGCCCAACAAGGTCTCATTTATGTCAGATCCGGCCCTCGTAACAAATGAGTTCGACATCCCTGATCTATACATTGTGGCTAGTAGTCATTGATAGATCTCTGCTCCGTATGTTTATCCAAACCCCTCTTGAAGCTGTCTATGCTTGTAGCCACCCCCACTTCCTGTGGCAGTGAATTCCACATGCTAATGAGTCTTTGGGTTAAGAAGTACTTCCTTTTATCTGTTTGAAGCTTACTGCTCATTATTTTCATTGAGTGCCCGTGAGTTCTTGTATTGTGAGAAAGGGAGAACAGGACTTCTTTCTCTACCTTCTCTATCCCAGGCATAATTTTGTAAACCTCGATCATGTCGCCCCTCAGCCGTCGTTTCTCCAAGCTAAAGAGGTTAGGCCTCTTTAACCTTTCCTTATAGCAATGTTGTTCCTTCCCCTTAATAATTTTAGTTGCTCCTTTCTGCACTTTTTCCAATGCCATAATACCTTTTTTGAGGTGCGGTGACCACAACTTTACACAGTATTCCAAATGAGGCCACACCGTAGACTTATACAGAGGCATTACGATACTGGCTGATTTGCTTTCCATCCCCTTCCTAATAATCCCCATAGCTTTTCCCTTTAGATCTCTAGATCTGGCAGCCGGTCAAGAGCATAAAATTCTGGTAAAGCCGGCGAGTTCCAGGCTAGCTGGCAGCTCTAAGTCCGTTCCACCCTGATGACCATTCACGTACCCACCCCCATTTCAACATTAAGAATAAGGGACATTATTGCATTCTTCTAATATATCCATTCTCGCATCAAGCATCACTGCTCGAACACACAGACATATTGCTGAAGACTGCTTATTATATTCATCTAGCCTGTCCTTCCACTGGTTTCGTAAGAAGAATGCATAAACAGCCTGTAATTTTTTACTTCTTTTTGTTGTTGTTTGCTGAATTTCACAAAGGATCGGTTGTACTTTGAAAATAGTTGTAGCTTAAATGCATCTGGCAGGATTCACTCTTGATGGACTGGTAAGTGGGAAAAGAAACAGAAAGGAAAAGGTAGTGTGATTTGGGGGTCACGGCCGGGTGTGTGTTTGCTGGAACAAAGAGTTCTTTTTTTCTCTTCCTCCTCCCAAAAAAGTATTTAACAAGTCCGGGAAAGGTACACGAGCAACAGGGAACTCAAGCAATTCACACTAATAAAATCAATACGTAGCCTCAAAATTACTCCAAAAGACAAAAATAAGGACACAGTAGGTGTAATGGGCCTTTGTTCCAGAAAAAGGGACGGTCGGCTTTACCATCACGTTCCTTTCTATTTTAGTGGCAGGGCGGTGTACTGGGAAAGGATCAACTGCCTCAGAGTCAAACTTGTATTGACTTTGGGAGAGGAGCTGTTCCCAGCTTTTGGAACCTGCCCTCCCAAAAATCTGTAATTTACTTGCAAGAACACCATCACGGCAAAACACACAGCCAGAAGGCAAAGCTTAGCATGAGACAAAAAGCAAGAACAGACACAACATTTGGAACGTTCTAATCAAAAGAGGGAAAAACACAGGGAGGGGCTGCGCCTCAGTGGCAGCACAACCCAGGTCCGATGCCTGGCATCACCAGCTGAGAGAATTGGACGGCAGGTGATGCGAAAGACCTCTGCCTGGGACCCTGGACGGCTGCTGCCAGTCTGATTAGGCAAGGTGGGCCAAGAGCCTGACAAAAACCAAAGGAAAAAAGGGAGGGGGGACTCAACCCAAAATGCAGCGGTGGCCTAAGAGGGTCAAGCTGACAAATAAATTAATATACAAATGTTTATTAGGGTGTACACATGAATAAAACATACATAAGGTTAAAAGAAAAAGTCCAAATATCAGACTCTTAAACCTTATATCATTCAAAGCTGATTGTTATACGTATCCAATTGATGGGTAGAACTTTTGACCTACGGACCACACGTGTTTCGGCCCCTTCGGGCCTTCCTCAGTGGTCTATATTCTTTATTTTACAGCGACACACATCCGGAAATACCTTTTGATGGAAGTACCTTTGATGGAAGTGACACACATCCTGACAAAGGGGATATTCGCTACCAGAATAATTTGGAGAATATGCACAGCTACTATCCATGGCCCACTACACAAACTTGTAGCAAATGCAAATCATATAAGGAAGCAATACCTGATCATATAGATATATACAAAATTCTTTATGCATGTATTTCTGGATGTGTGCCACTGTAAGATAAAGAATATTGACCACTGAGGAAGGCCCGAAGGGGCTGAAACGCGTATGGTCCTTTAAGAAGAAGAAGAAGAAGAGTTTGGATTTATACCCCGCCCTTCACTGACCAAAGGCGTCTCAGAGCGGCTTACAAACTCCTTTCCCTTCCCCTCCCCACAACAGACACCCTGTGAGGGAGGTGGGGCTGAGAGAACTCCTGACAGAAACTGCCCTTGAGAGAACAGCTGTGCCAGAGCTTGTGACTGACCCAAGGTCACATCAGCAGGTGCAAGTGGAGGAGTGGGGAATCAAACCCGGTTCTCCCAGATAAGAGTCCGCACACTTAACCACTACACCAAACTGGCTTTAAGAGTATTTAGACTTTCAGATATTTAGACTTTTCCTTTTAACCTTATGTATGTTTTATTCATGGGTACACCCTAATAAACATTTGTATATTTTTATATTAATTTATTTGTTAGCTTGACCCTCTTAGGTCGCAGGACCAATAGCCTGATGCAGTATAAGGCAGGTTCATGTGCGCAACACAACCCTGGCTCAACATACTGTGGACTGTACTAATGCCACTCTGGCCACCGCACCCCATGACCCTCCACTTGGGTAGGTCTACTTACGGCCCTGCCGGTAAACAAAAAGGAACTTCATGCTTAGCAGCTTTGCTTTCTTGACTAATGGCAGGGACACAACAGCAGGGGGAAAAGGCACATGACGAATTGCCCACATCCTAAATCAGATGTCCCCAAGTGTTGTGCCCGTGAGCCCCCCAGTGCCCTCCAAAACCCTTCCTGGTGCTCACCGTGTGTTTTACAAACTGAACCAGGCCAGGTGGGGCTTTTGCCTACTAGGGTCTCTGAAAAATCTGACGGGCCGTGCCGATTTTTTATACAGTAGCTTCTGCAGGAGCTATCACCAGAGCACAAAGATCTTCACTGAAGGTCAGGCGTGTATACGCAAGAAAACATTTTAAAAACAAGACGCTCAATTTGAAAAGGCATCCTGTTAAGCAGACCTTCTGCCTCAAAGGTTGAAGAGTTACTATTAGACTAATGGACCATCGGCACTTCTGTCTGCACAATCTGAGGAAGGACTGTAATTAAGGACTATAATTAGCACGGCAGCTCTGCTCAGTCTTTCTGGCCCACTTAATTCTCCTGACATCTGAAGAAGACCTTCCAGAAGGATGTATAAATCCTGTTTATAAAGGTCGACTGAAGAGACTAACCCTTAAATTATGACTAGCTCCACTCCACCTCCATGTAGTGCACCTGAAGTCTCTCCTGGCCCAGATGCAGATTTGGGTCCTTGAGAGAACAGGGCACAGGAGTAGGTGCCAACAATGGTGTCCAAAGTCCCACCCTGTTAGAGAATCAATATGGAATATATTCAAAGGCAATATGGAATACATTCAATGATGCTTTGACAACTGCCAAAACTTAGCTGTTTTTTCCTGGGATAGTGAAATGAGTGAGCATCCATCTATCCCATGGGATCATCTTCAGCTGGACCAAGAAACCTCAAATTAATCTTCTGAGACAGCACCAATCCATGAAGGCACTGGTCTACAAATCGATAAAGCCTGCGGCCGAATGTTGTAATGTGGTCATGGGTGAATCTGCTATTAAACCTGTGGCTCTGGAGACCTGGACGAGACCGCCTCTGAATCTCACTGTCCTCTGGGAGACCAAACCAGTAAAAATTAGGCCGTACCATAAACAGAATTATCAATAGGCCCAGGCGACCAGTACCACAGCTTCCTGATGAACCAGGCCCAAGGCTGACCCTTTCATGCGATCCCAGGGGTCTGTTGGCATCTCCTACCCATCCTCAGGGCACATGCGTTTGGAAGCCAGAGGCATCTACCAGAGGAAGCTCCAGACGCGGGCCAAGATGATAAGATGTAGATACTTGCAGCCATGTTGCTTGACAACTGAACTCTAGAAGAGTCATACCATTCCTGATCCAGGATTCTTTGAGAAAGCAGGGGAAACTGAATGGTAGGATCCCAGCTAGAGGAACTGACAAACACACACACACACAAACACAGCTTCCAAGCATGCTGGATTTAGCCAAATCTAATATCGAACAGGCCTGTCCTATCTCCAGCTAAGAACCTGGATATGATCCTCATTAACAACATGGAAGAGGAGCAAGGTCTCAGGAAAAGGACTCCGGGAAACTAGAAAGCTGTCTTCCCAAGGAAGGCAAGAGTTGAGAAGGAAACGACATCCAAAGATACTGGTAAAGCCATTACAAGGCTGGGCCCATTCTGAACAGCCTTTATCTCATCACTTTGCTCCACAAAATTTGAGCTCTGCTCAAACCTAAAGGAGCCCTTCTCCAACTTAAAAGCTGTCCTTCTGCCAAAGGAAGAGCCATATCAGTTGGAGGAAGGCTCCTTAAGCTTGAGGAGTACTTCAAACTTTGCTAAATGGAGGGGCAGTACACTGGCCGGTCTGTATGAATGCAGCACAGAACAGGGAGGTCTCTTTAAGAAGAGGAAAGGCTTGCGACAATGATCAGGGCAAGACTTTCCTGTCTTTGCACAAGGCCCACAAGTACAGGTGGATTGTCCTGGAGGGATTTTTTGCCTATGTGGTGCCTTGGAGGTCATTGACTGGCCATGCAAAGGGACTAACTGGATATGTGGGATCACAGTCCAGGGCCTCAGGGCCTTGTGTGATCACTTGCATCTATGCTTAGCCACTTCTTGCAACACAACATGTTTAAATTACATGCAGAAAGGTATTGGCTGGATATTAGGGGAAAAAATTTTCATGGTGAGAGTGGTTCAAAGGTGGAATCAGCTGCCTAGGGAGGTGGTGAGCTCCCCTTCACTGACAGCTTTCAAGAAGAGGCTGGCCGAAAATTTGTCAGAGATGCTTTAGGCTGGTCCTGCATTGGGAAGGGGCCTGGACTAGATGGACTGTATGGCCCGTTCCAACTCTATGATTCTATAAAACAGTTCAAGTCCCTTGAGAAAGACTTTTTTTTTTTTGGAAGACTCTATTCTGTAGTTGCCACTACTTGTCTTTGCATAATTCTTCTGATGCAACTTTTACCACTATGACACTGATTTACTTCAGCAGTTCTGGATCATTTTCTGCGACGGGGAGGGAAGGAAGGCTTCTCATCCCTCTGAAGAGCAATACCAACCTCCTTAGGTTTCTAGAGTCCCTACTGAGAATGCAGCCTCCTCATTGGATAGTGATGGACTTCAAGCAGGAAGAACCAACATTCTTCAAGCTCCACCAACGTTCTTCAACCTCTGGCAGCAAAAGAGGCAGCTGATGTAGTAGGTATCCTCCACTAAGATGATACACCTGACGAGTCTTGATCCCTATTCAGGGCCTGAAAAGCATTTTGGTGTTACGAGGAGGCACCGGCCAGAGAATGCAAGAGGTAAGATGCAGGGTTTTTGCTCCCTGGGTCCTGTCAAGAAGGTGGGGAGACAGGTACAGCAGAATCAAGAAAGCGATAGAAAGGCAGGTGAACCCTTGACAAGTGTCTGAGCCCAGTCAAACATCGTATCCCTTTTAATGGCAGCGGGCAAAAATGCAAAAGGGGAAGTAGTCAAATGGAGGGGGATTTGTTTCCATTGGTGGGTGGGCAGAGGTACAAATCCACCAGGTGGCAGAGGGGTTTTTAGAAAAGAACTTGCACTGATAAGAGGTAGCATCCTTCTTTTTCTCACATACACACAAAACCCCTAATCCATCAAGGACTAAATAGCACAATCAGCTGCTCCTCCTACAGTGCAGCCCTGGGGCAGGTTTACATCCTTCTAAACCCACCAATGGATGCAGAATGGTTCAGCGCTGCTTAGAAATTTCAGTTAAAAGACAAAACTAAAAAGAGAAAATTCTGTGAAGCGAAAGGAAGTTTGTTAGCTGCTGTAGATTTTCCGGGTTGTGTGGCCGTGGTCTTGGCATTGTAGGACCTGACGTTTTCCCAGTAGCTGTGACTGGCATCCTCAGAGGTATAGCACAGAAAGATATAGGGAAGTTTGGTTGACCTTTTCTGGTCACTAAATAAGAACGTGGCCTGCTCCTACGAAACAAGGGTATTTAGGACGTATACGTGTGTGTGTTTCCTCCTCCATGCTTGTTCCTAAACCATTTTTAGGAAATTCTGTGAATTGCAACATATTGCTAGTATGGGAAGCTATGCTGTTTTGCCTTACTCGGGAGAGAAGACAGACGCTCTCTAAGGAGAGGACCTGAAAAAGCCAAGCTCTCTAAATAAGGTGAAAATGAGCATGAAATGCTCCTGAAAAGCAAGGGACTAAGAGGGCCTCGGGTCTGCCATTGGTATCTGAAGACAGCATATTCCAATAAAATGGCAGGTTACTGCCTACTTCTTGGAATATTCAACCATAATCAAATCAGCGGCCAGTCGACCAGCACTGCCCAATACTAAATTTAATCCACTTGCTTACATCAAATTTAACTAGCAAGCAATACTAGTTTCTTCTTTAAAAAAACACACACACACAAAAACACCATGATCACATGTTGCATTCTGCTACATTTAACAAGGTTCACACTCACAACATCAGTTTCCTTGAGATCACATCAAAGCAAATTGAGACAGCTTCAAAATCCAGCTGTTAGAGCTACAGCGGAAAATCCACACTTAAAAGCAACTCTCCAAGACTTATTTCCGGTGTGTAGGCAAGAGAAACATTTACGTATCTATTAAACGTTTATGCCACACTTTCTCCAAAGAGTTTGGCATAGTTCTCTTCACGACTTTTATCATCTCTGCTATGTTTGTGAGGCTGAGAGAAAACGACTTGCCCAAGGTCACCCAGTTTTATGCGACAGCGGGGATTTGACCTGGATGTCCAAAGGCTGGTCCATTGTTACTAGATCTCAGAAGCCGAGCAGGGCCGGCCCTGGTTACTACTTGGATGGGAGACCATCCAGGAGGTCAAGGGGTCATGAGATGGCAACCTCTAAGAACTCCACTATGAAGAAATAGACATTGTTTCAAAAGAAAGTAATCAAAGAATATAAAAACTAAAGAGATAGAATATTATGAGATATAGCATGTGGCTTATGGTTAAAGCTTAACTGAAATGATATAGTAAGTGTTAATTATCTATTTATTAAGTTATGTATTATTTGCTCAGGTGTTCGAGGAGATGGTAGTAATTGTTTAACAAGCAACCACTGCCAGTGAATAAGGAAATAACTTTACTTATATATATATATATCAAGCAAACACTGACAGTGTCATAGCGTATAGCAGGATGTAATCATTTGTATATTACTCCAAAAATGTATGAGAATAGTGTTGTAAACACATTATGTGGAAAACAATAAAATATAAATTAAAAAAAGGAAGTCAAGGGGTCCTATGCAGAGGGCAGGCAATGGCGAACTGGCTGTTAGTCTCTTGTTTTGAAGACCCTCTGGGGTCACCATAAGTCAGCTGCAACTTAATGACATTTTACGCTAGCAGGGATTTGAACCTGGGATCTCCAAAGCCTTTATCCCATTCTTGGACTACTACATCACACTGGCTTACAGTTGCATGCTTTTTCTTAGCTTGTGTGCTGATCATGGTTCCAATATATTTTTCTTATGAACCTTAAAGTTCCTCTAATACCAGTGTACAACAGTTGTCTAGAACCCTCATGAACCAGGTCACCAACACTGGAAGGTCAGGTCTGCCTTTTTCTATCTGAGACAGATCAGGCAGTTGGCCCCATATCTCATTCCCTGGGACCTAGCTACAGTGACCCATGCAATGGTCACTTCCAGACTGAACTACTGTGTCTCTCTCCTCATGGGGCTGCCCTTGACTCTGCTCTGGAAGTTGCAGCTAGTGCACAATGCAGCAACACACTGCTGACAGTGACGCCTGTGTGGGCTCGTATCCACCCAGTGCTGCCTATTGAATTCCAGATCCATTTCAAGGTGCTGGTGCTTACCTCCAAAGCCCTAGGCAGCCAGGGTCCAGCATACCTTCGAGATGGCTTCTCCCCATATGAGCCCCGCAGGGCACTGAGGCCCACAAAACAACATCTCTTGGTGGTCCCCGGCCCCAGGGGTGTTCAATTAGCCTCAACCAGGGCCAAGGCTTTTTTGGCCCTGGCCCCCACCTGATGGAATGAGCTCCCGTATGAGATCAGGGACTGCAAGACGGAGCTCTTCCACTGGGCTTTTGGTTGAGGCAGAGAACCGTCCCTCCTTCCTCATCTTTTGGCCCATCTCCCACCAGTGGCCTGGATCTGAATAGGCATTGAGGCACCCACCATTATATTTTAATTGATCTGATTTGACATCTGATTTGACACGGCATTCTATGATTTCATCCTGTACAAACTGTCATTTTAACACTGTTTTAATTGTATTATACTAATTGATGTATACTGCTCTGAGCCCATTCACGGGGAGGGCGGTATATAAATCAAATAAAAAGGTAAACGGCAGTCTACAATGATACAACATCCGGTTACTTCTCTGGCTTTTTTGGGACATGTGTCTACATTGCAAAAGTGACAGAGTCTACATGTGTGGACGTTCCCATATAATAACACTGCAAACCTAATATGCAGATCAGGACATGGTGTTGCCCCCCCAAAATACAACAAAGGTATAGGACGCATCTTCTTTGGGGGTCTGTGGGGGGAGGTGGTATTTGTGAATTTCCTGCCTTGCGCAGGAGGTCGGGCTAGATGACCCAGGAGATCCCTTCCAAATCTACGATTCCAATTCTGTGATTTCATGCTTCTTTCTCTTCTCATCTTCAAAACATAATCCATACACATCATGTGACTGTCCCGCTACACCTGATGTGTAGCAAAACCCAACTTACCACTGCAGTACAGATGTCCAAGCTTCTCTGGAAAGAGAGGCATCCTGGCACAGGTCTGCTTACCCAGGCAGACTCTCAAGCGAGATGGACAAAAGCAAACTCACTAACAGGCACACCATACCACTCTTCTGAGGCTGGCAGCATTACGAGACTTACTGGGAACATTTGGGCCAGTTCATACTTTCCCTTTACCAGCAGCTGCCAACATTCTGCAGTTACTACATAAGAGCCAGTGTCATTCTGCATGCTATAAAAGCCACATTCTCTAAAAGCCACAGTATCAATTTGGAACACAGACTTCAGGAATGCAACAGAAGGACTAATTTACTTTCAGTTTATTGAAATGTCTTCCGAGGCCATTTAATCCATGTACAGATTTGGAGGTGGCAGCCAGTGCTGTCAAGTCACAGCTGACTTATGGCTACCTGTAGGGTTTTTCCAGGCAGGAGATTTCAGAGCTAGTTTGCCACTGCCTGCCTCTGCGTCATGACCACAGACTTCCTTGGTGGTGTCCCATCCAAACAGCAATCCTGCTTAGCTTCCAAGATCCAACGAGAATGGTCTATAGCCTGGGCTATTCAGGGCAAGGCTGTACAGATTTGATTGTCTGCAGTTTTCAAGTGCTGGGCGTGCTCCAAGAAATGTGCCATGGTGCCTACCAGTATTTCCCTTTTCTGAAAGGGGGTGGGGCCACTGTAAGGCAGGGCTTGCTATTGGCTGCCCTCATTCAAATTAAAGAGTTCTCCACTGGACGATCAGGATGACTGGGAAGCACCTGGGCTTCCTTAGGCTAGTGTGTGGTTCCATTTCCTCTTCAGGTCTTCCTTCTTCCTGGAAGGTGTGAGGAGGGAGGCATTCAGTTTAGTCCTGCCTCTTGAGAAGCAATTTTAGGTTTGGGTCTGCCTCATACAGAAGCCATTTTAAGGTTGCGCACATCCCCATTGTACCCCCAGGCTCAAAAAGATTGGGGACCCCTGTCTTAGAGCATACTCCCAATGCCAAGAGACCCCTCCACAGAGCATGTTCCCAAAGCAATGCAAAGAAGTCCCTTAATAGATGTATCAACACACAAACATTCTGGAAAGACAGAGGCATGGGTCCTATGAATGAGTTCCATGTGCACCAGGTAGTCTCTGCCGTGGCGCATGGTTCCGCTTCCACTACAGCTTCTTGTTTGTTCAAGGACGCATTGAAAATCACTGATATTTTTCTGGCTATAGCTAAGAATATCGATATTAATTTCATTTTACTTTTACCCTTTCAAGGTTGCATCCAAAAATCAAGTAGAAATAGTTCTGGTATTAAAGGCAAATGGTAATTTGTTATTTGTATAATTTGTTGCACCATATCTTTCCAGTACAATTGTATTAATTCACAAGTCCACCAAGAGTGGATAAAATCTGCCTGGTGACCACAATTTTTGTAACAATTTGGAACTGGGGGGGGGACTGGGATTTCAGGGGGAAAAATTCCAAATCCGAATACCATGCCGGTATTGGAATTCGGGAATATCAGAAAATCCCAATATTTGGGGGGGTTCAATATCTCCTAACCCGAGAAATACAGATTTATTTATTTTTTTTGCACACCCATGTTACCAAGCTGAATAAATGGCAAGCATTTTGCAGCCAGCTTGCAATTTTATACCTTCTACGCAATTTGTAGTGATCTGCAAATATTGCTGATGCCATTTTCAGAGTAGGAAGCAGCCCTGTAGTCAATGTGAAAGATGTTAAAATGCTAAAAATGACTGGCTTGGGAATGAGCTCTGCGTGTGCACTAAGTAGTCTCTGACATGGCGCATGATTCCTCTTCCACTAAAGCGTCTGTTTGCTCAAAGGCACATTGAAAACCACGGATCGTGCACAAATAGAACTGAGGTCTAAGGCAGAAGACAATCTGGTGCACACGGAACTCGTTCATGGCACCCAAGCCAGGAAGTATGCAAACAGCTGACGGGTGCAAGGGGCAAGCAACGATGGTACCTATTACTGTAGCACTCCTCCTCGGACGGTACTTGAACTCTTCTGCAGGACTAACAGAACCCATCCTAGTCTCAAATAAAACTGGCGTCACATCAAGTGTTGAAATCCTACCTCTGGAAGTGAAGCCAAATGTTCAAGAGATTACTGGGGGAGAGGAACCGGTGGGTCGTGATAGTGAAACTAGGTGCTGACAATTAAGGAGCCTTTATAAAGACGGACTTCCTGAAAGTTAAGAAACATGGGCCAACACTTCAGGTTTCGTTACCGTGTGTTTATTTTACATTTCTACAGAACAGACTTGAATTCATCTGAAGTCTTGGAACAATGCATGCTTTTCCATTTAAAATGTTGAAAGAGAGGGGGGAACGTTTTCTTTCTCTGATGGCATTTTATTGGGGGGGCGGGGCGGTCTGTTGCATCAATCATATACCTTTATTTTGTGATCACCGCTACATTTAGCAAAACAGTAGATTACATATATATACTTATAGTCAAGTTGTTAGAGTCGAAGTCAAACAGTCTGTAAACGGTGGGAGGTGCAAGCTTTTAAAATCTAAATTCATTTTCCTCTGGAAGATCTGTGTGCCTAAATAGCAAGGGCTAGCAGAAAACCTCACATCTATTGCTTTTTTAAATGACAAGATGTAGCCCTTTCATTTATTTTGTGTACCGAAAAGCACCAGATGTAGGAGAACTAGGCTGCTGGGATCCTACCAAAAGCTTTGGTACCGGTAAATGAATGCTATTTTCCCATCAAGACACAAGCCATAATGAAGAACCTTGCGTCCGAGCCATACCATGATTCAGAAACTGTACAGCTCCCAAAGAATTAAGATCTTCTGTTGATTTCGGACAAAAGTTAGAATACTCAATCCCAGGAAAATGAAGCAAAACCGAGGACACCCATTTCAACTGTACGCCTCCAGGTAAAACTGAAAAATGCAACGAAAGAAAAGGACATTTCTTCTACTGATCACTGCTCCAAGGGTATACTAGACGCCTAATGCAAGGAGTCGTTTTATGTTCTTGTACCATATCTAAAATCCTAAGAGTGCTATTTTATACTTTTGGTTCTGGCTGCTGTTTTTCTAGAGTTTAGCATTGTGCCACTAAAAGATGGGTGCTCTGAAGCAACAACATAAGCATAAGCTGGTGAACGCCAAGACCCTGATGGCAAATGGAACTCACATCAGATCACATGTCTGAATGACTGCCGATAACCATCACCCTGCTAGCCTGCCCTTTTCACCACTCCCTGAACTTTACTATAATCCACAGCAACCTGCGGCTGTTCCAGCTCCCAGCTCCTGCGTTTCCTTAAGACACTACAAATGCGTGCATGCACACACAGTGCTGCAAGGAAGAACACAGGCTAGGACTGGTACAGCTACAACAGCGAATGCGAGCAAAAGGGCACTGGGCAGGGGAGAGTTCCCAGGGCGGCAGGTCACAATCTGGCCACAACAGGATTAACGCGGCATTGATCACAACAAGACCCTTCTGGGCGGCACCTCAATACCAAATAAGAAGGCCACAGGAACCAGTGTGTCTTGGGTAGATTCCTGCAGCCCTTCTCTGCTGGAAATAACATGACCAAATAAATCCTGTCTTCTGGATGTCTTGGGGGGGGGGGGAGATACAGATTCTTGATGGTGTGCAAAGTGCCGTGGGACCTTCATCTCTGGAGAACTGCAACGGCACCACCACTGCAGACACCAGAGCCAACAGAGCCTTCAGCATCGTCACAGTATGCCCTGGAACCCCTCCCTCCCCAATAACCAAAATCTTTGTGGTTTCCAGCATCCCTGGATGCTGCAGAGAACACGCACTGCAGCCTGGAGCCAGGGCCGGCCCCAGGTGTCTGGGCGTCCGCCCCTTCCCTCCCAGCGGTGGTGCCGGCTTTTCAGGGCGCCTCGCAGCTGCAAGGCACCCAGGAAAGCCAGGGCTGCTGGCGCTGGGCGGGAAGGGGGCCTTTTCACGGGGGAGGGCGGGGGGCATTTTGGTGCCCCTGCAGGGCCAGCGCCCTAGGCGAGCGCCTAGCTCGCCTAGTGGGCGAGCCGGCCCTGCCTGGAGCCCAGTTTCTGGGAGCATTCACCACTATTTCCCCTCATCTACAGTAAGGAGCACATGATGGCCTTGAAGCAATATTGTGGCGGGACCTGGACCAAACCCCAGATCAGGCTGGGCTCCATAGCGTCCGGCTCTGATTTGAAATGCAGTAGTGGAGGCAAAGCTCCAGATATCTGATCTGCAAATTCGCCCTCCCGTTATATAGTCTGCCCCATGCCTAGAAAGATATGCTATCAAGACTAGTTCTTCTCAGCCTGTCACACAAGGCCCAAACAAATGAGTTTGGGGCACAATCGGGAATAATTTGCTACTATCTCATCACCACACTCGATGGGAGCAAAGGGAGCTTTCAAAGAGGAACACGCGGCTCAATTTACCTAGCCCTTGAGCCATTCATCAGGACCTTCACAGCAATTAATCAAGGTACTTTTAGACACAAAATGATCCTTGCTGCCAACTGAGACCTAGGTACACATTAGCATTCTCACATAAAAGGGTCCTCGTTCACAGTGACTGAATACAGGCCGGCTGGAATTTCCTTGGAAAATCTCAGCTCAGTGAGGTAAATAATTCTGCTTCCAAAACACCTCTACCCTATCCTGACTCTTCCCAAAGACCTGTCTCCTCATCTTCCACCCACCCACCCAAGCACTTGTCGCTCCGCGTACCCAGATCCTCTTTTTCGATTTGCCACATCAAGAAACTGAATCGTTATCTTTTCAGAAGTAGGCCCCTATACCTGAAGCCAAAACCTACCCCCACAGTGGGTCATTCTGCAAGTCATCAGCTGAAACTTCCTTTGGGCTAGGTCCCTCCCTGTTTCTCAGTCTGGACTGTTTGTCTGACTTGTGCTCACACCCTGCTTCGCTATGGTCTCTGAGGTCAAGTATGGAACCACAGCCATACTCCTGTTCTTCCCCCTTTTGAATTATCCCTTGCCTGGATAGGTGGATCTGTCTGTGTCCTGCTCAAATAGTTGGGCAGGAGCCCTTTCTTTAGCTTCTTACTCTACCCTTTTTAGCCTCTTTCCCTCTCCGATGCTTTGAGTGATATATTGTACAGGGGGGAGGGGGGTGGCTTCTAGACCTGTGCATGGTTGCTGAATGCCTGTTATTATTGTGACCGAGTGGACTAATTATTTCCCTCCACAAATTCTCCGATTTCATCATATTCAGGGTTTCCGTATTTCTTCCATAGTCACTCCGGGAACTGCGTCAGAAGGTCCTGTCATAGTCCTTAGTGTTTGTCACTGCCCAGATTGGGTGTTTCCCTTAAACCAGCAACTTGTACAAGCAGACAGGCAGTAGGAGAACTTTTTTCTTCCTTGTGATCAAGGTACTGTAGTACGTTGGGACCAGGGCACATTCACACAAACAGATACAGTCTATAGGTGCCTTCCTGACCCCATAGGATAACAGAGAAGCACATAAGCAGGGGTTCTGGTAATTGCTACTTGGACTGTGGCAACAAAGTCATAAAAATGGTAGGGACAAATTGAGATATTTTTTTTTTTTAATTCTACTGGCCTGTCAAAATGCATGCAAAATAAGTTCTGATCTTAATGTTAAAAGAGGCAGACGCCAATTTGAATGTTCGCTCTTAAGGACAGGGCTAGATGAGACACCTGATTTTGTAGACAGCCTCATTCAAACCAAGCAGAAGTATAACGAAGCTGATTACAAAAACTGTTCTGCAGCCATTCTCCAGATCCAGACAGACCTCTGCACTTGGCCATAAAATCAGCTCATGGTATCTTTTAGAAGGACATTCCTATTAAGCACTCCAGGCCTTTAATTATTATACTTAGGCAATATAGCATTTTTTAAAGCAATGAGCACATGTAAAACAAGTGTAGAAACATTTTTAGCTGTACATACAGAGATTTTTTTAAAAAAAACCTTTGGGATTTAAATCTTACGAATTCATTATACCCTAAATGTAAACAAAGCCATATGGAAGCAGTCAATTTGAATCCTTAATTTGATACAACAGGGTAAATTTAAAAAGTATACCATCAGTTTTTCATATAAACATTACTTAGCTAACAACTCAGGAATATATTGCCCAAACAATTTTACATTTTTTTTTGTTACATGAGTGTCAGAACCCCGTGCATCTTTTAAGGCATTGTTATAGATGGATATGTAATAAAGAAGGTCTTAAATCAGTTCTAGAATTCTTTTCTTCGGGCTTTTACTTCAAAACCCTTTGCGCGATTACCAGTCATCTGTTTATGGCTTCATTGTTCGCAAGAAATATGTACTTTATCTCTTTGTATACAATTTATTATCACGTACCCAGGTGTCAGCTTGAATGGGCCTGATGTTGCTTAGTAACACCTCTTCATAGTTTCCGTAATCACAGAACTTAACAACTGCGGTCGTCCCAGAGGAATGAAGAGCTTCAATTTTTGCCCGATAAAACTGAAAGAGACAAGACCTTTTAGGGGGTTATGCATCGGAACTGCAGGCAAACAATATCACGCAACTGACATATAATGCACGAACTGTGAAACAGAATTAGGAATTCCCACACCCCAGTAGGAAATAAACAGATTGTGTCAGAGATCCAACATTTCCTCTTTTAAAACATCATTTATCCAAGCGATCTCCTGAACGAAGGAAGTTTTTATTCATAAGAAGGAGAGATTGGATTTATACCCTGCCCTTCACTACCTGAAGGAGTCCCAGAGCGGCTTACAATCTCCTTTCCTTTCCCCTCCCCAAAACAGACACCCTGTGAGGTAGGTGGGGCTGAGAGAGCTCAGAGAACTTCTCTTGAGAGAACAGCTCTGAGAGAGCTTGTGACTGACCCAAAGTCACACCAGTATCTGCCTGAGGAGGAGTGGGGAACTCAAACCTGGTTCTCCCAGATTAGAGCCTGCACTCCGAACCACTACACCAAACTGGCTCTTTAAGATTCATTAACAACCATTTCTAATGACTTGAGCTAATGTCATCTTTTTTTAGGTTATTTCTGTATTACTATTTTAGGCTAGTAGCTCTGACCTGGATCTGATTTTGTCAGATCTCGGAATCTCAGCAGGGTCAGCCCTGGCTAGTATTTGGATGGGAGTCCACCAGCGAATTCCGGGGCTATGATGCAGAGGCAGGCCATGGCAAACCACCTCTGAACATCTGCTTTTGGGAAACCTTATGGGGTAGCCGTACATCAGCTGTGATCTGACAGCAAAAAAAAAGAAAAGTTCGTACTGCACTACAGAATAAAAAGGATTCAAGAGATTTGCTCATCCTCTCTCAAGTGTCTCGCTACTGAAATACACACTTATGTTTCTAGGTGGATATACTATTTATTTATATATTTATACCCCCTTTCCTCCCTAGTGGGGAACCCAAAGTGGCTTACATCACTCCCCCCTCCTCCTCTGCTTTGTTTTCACAACCAGCCACCCCCCCCCACCCCCGTGAGGTAGACATGGCTGAGAAAGTGTTTTGGTGCCAAAGGGTACCCAGTGAGGTTCCGTGGCAGACAGGGGACCAGATCCTGGGTCGCCCAGACCCTCATCCGATACTAACCAGTATGCCATTTACTGAAAGACACAGGATGAGCTAAAGTGTTCCCAGCCTAGTTCTGTCTACAGAGGAAGCCAAATGGCTGCACATTTTCCTCCGGGCTAGCCAACTGAATAATTCAGTAAGACTCCACCCCACACACCTGATCTGCACTTATCATGTCAATTACATTTAAAAAAGGAACCTTATATTCCTGAACATGCAGCATTATAGAGATTTTTTTTAAAAAAACCTCGTTAAGTTGGACACATCCCAGTTCCTAAGCACCACTTGCTTTCAAGGCAGGATAAGGGAGCATCAAACCGAGGAGAAATTCATTTGTCAGCGAACATCAGTTTTCCCAATAACCACGCTGAACGACAGTTCGTCCACTGAATAAAGCATCATTTCTGTTACTTTTTGTTTTGAATCGGACATACCTTGTTATCTTCCCAGTACAGGGCAAAGCACTCATCCCCCGGCTGCCAGCTTTTTCCATACTCCCCCGAAGTACATGGTTCCAACATTTTTTCTGGCTTAATGGGCCCAGATCTCTTCTTGGGTCCAGTATCGTAATACATTTTTACATCAAATGACGTAGCCATGTTGGGTGTAGGTAATTTAATAGGTCCAACCCTCCTTCCTTTCTGAAAATGTTCCAGATCGCCATTTGGAATAGAACTAAAACGATCAGTTCTAACAGGGTTTTGATACTCCACGTTCATACCAAAGTGCTGCTCATTTTTCAAGGTAGCCAATGTTTCGTTGGTTAGCATTAGTGTTTTCCTATCGTAGAAGCTGTCGGGCGGATGCATCTGACTTTCCCGACTTCCAGGTTTCTGGTTGTTGTTTTCAGGTGCATCTTGAACAGTGGAGTTGTCTTTCATATCCATGAATGACCCCACTTTCCCTTGCCTGTTTTGCAACGGGTTGTCCCTCCGCTTGAAGTGAAAGTCACCAGGGTGGATAGCTGTAGGGTACGCAAGATCTTTCCGTGGATAAAGTCTATCACACTTATTTCTGTCTTCAGTCCACTGGTCAGGGCCCAAGGAATTCTGTCTTTCGGAAGCTTTGGCTCTTAACAGACCACTCCCTTCCCCAATGTGCCTCGAACTCTGGCTCTCTCTCTGAAAACGAGGGGGCTTCTCATTCCTTGGCTGCCGGTCATTTCGAGGAGCATGCCTCTGATGGTTATAACCTTTAATGCCATTTTGCTCACTGTTCGGTGCTCTGTGTTGTCCCTGATGCAGTGATGATATCTGCGACTTTGGTTCTAGGAAACAAAAAACACACAAGCCAGTTAGTGGCACGGCTAATTTGTATTGAGCGAGGGCGGTTAAAGCACTTGAGGCATTTAATTAGGAGAGAGAAATGAGGTTATCCATCTGGCATAGAAATAACATGTGGTGGCTGAAGTTCGACTCCGGCTCGCAACTGGTACAGAACTGTCATTTGCCAAGAAAATGGGGGAGGGGACTCTTAAGACATGTGATCGAGCCACGAAGCAAGGCAATCAACTGTCTGCATTAAATATGTTGACAACAGATGTAAAAAAACCCTACTCAGATTCCATATTTAGCAATAACTGGAATATTTTCACGGTCGCACAAGTTAATTGGGACACAATTCAACCAAAATCATGCACTTTATAATAGGTTTGGCGTGCATGCGTTCAACTGACCACTAACTTGACAAGTGTCTAAACATTCTCAAATGCTATTTATTTTAAAGATCGGCATGGTAAAATGACTCAGTAAAGGAAGCCACAGCCTTCAGTTTGCAAGAGCTGAGTGAGGCTGTTGACGACAGGACATCTTGAAGGCAATTAATTCACAGGAGGCCGTATGTTGGAAGCGACTTGACAGCATATAACGTATACACACGATAAAACCACAGGCATCCCACAAGCAGGAAAAACTAGCCCATTTTAGGAAGGCATGAGCTTGTTACCACCTTAATCATTCCTTTTCCCTGCCTCTCTGAAAGCCTGTTCCTCACTAGTGCAGGCAGGTCTTGCTGGGTGGCTGCCAGTGAAAAATGCTTTCAAGAAGGTATCGCACTGGTTGGTGAAACGTGTCATTAACACACCGCATACGTTCCCCACCAGGTTTTCATTCAGTGTTCTTCCAGGTACGTATTGTACTTGAAATGATGCCTCACGCCTTTTAGTCCGTACAAACGGATAACCAACTGAGATCAACCACCTTCCCAGTCTTCTGGATGATACCTCTCATACTTGCATCTTGGAATCTGCGGCCAAAAAGCCTTTAGGAGCATCAGTCCTACTGATGTAAATGAGACCTTAAAAACAAGCTTAATTCTCTACCAATTCCAAGGCAGGGAGGGAAGGCAGCAAGGTACAGCCCTATCTCGTCAGATCTCGGAAGCTAAGCGGGGTTGGTACTTGGACGGGAGACCTCCAAAGAAGACTCAGCAGAGGAAGGCCATGGCAAACTTCCTCTGCTTCTAACTTGCCTTGAATGACCTTTGCTGGGGTCACCGTTAAGGTGGCTGCGATTTAACAGCACTTTATACACACAAGAGATGCTGGCTGATATAGCTGGCAACCTGTAGCTTTGCTGTGTGTTACTGTACCTGCCTCAGACTGCTGGGCGCGTGAACAAGCAGCTCCTTCGCTTAAACAAAAAAAAGGGGGGAGGGATGCTGTAACTGAGTAAG
The DNA here is from genome assembly GCA_029375565.1 of Gekko gecko. NCBI lineage: Eukaryota > Metazoa > Chordata > Lepidosauria > Squamata > Gekkonidae > Gekko > Gekko gecko. Next base: position 195,296,776 of record JAPDNY010000004.1, read on the forward strand.
AAGACATCAGCACCCTGTGGGACCTTTTACATTCCCCAAGCCTGTAAAACGGAGCTCTTCCACCAGGCCTTCAATTAGGAGCCGCCACTGATGAATGAGCCATTAACTGTTATTAACTGGACTGTTATGGCCCTCATGCTACTGGCATTTAGAACAACTTGGACACTGGACTAGCTATATCGGACCACCTTATAGAAATCGTCATCTGCACTCAACTGCGCTTTATGTATAGCATCTGTTATATGGAATTTTATAATATTGTACTTATATGTGTTTTATTGTATTTTAAGCCTGCCTGTGCAGGCAAGGCGGGATATAAATCGAAGATAAATAAATAAATAAATAAATAGATAAATAAATAAGCCTCAACTGCATGGAACATCTGATGAATATTCAACTGTCGTCAAGTGACTTGTCAACTGGTCGGTATGCAAACTCTGTTCAGAGGGGCTGCTTGAGAAGTAAAAATATCAATCAAGACAAAAAGAGGATTCTGCAGGAACATCATGGAGTTGACCAGTCACTCAGGATAATTCATGATGAGCCTCAGAAAGCTCTACAAATCGCCAACCCAATTTGAGTAGAGTTTTCACTAGACATTTTTGTAGCTGGAAAAAACACTCTCCCACTCCCCCCTCATTATTCACAATTGCACCTACCCCCGTGCTGTTTTTACGGCTTTTTCCCCAAAAGGTGGCAAGATCTGATCACAGATCCTGCATCTCTAGCTAATCTGGCCCAAACTTGTGTTACTCCCATTTCTGGGATAAGAAGAGTCCCCCCCATCCTCCTTGAAAATGAAGCTGTCTGAGGCTTCAAAGTTCTCTATGTCCTCCATTGCCTTAGCCACACCACCCTCCAGCAGGTCAAGAGGAGGAATTGTAGACTAAGAAAATAAGCAGCTCCTCCCAAAAGCCTGCTCTCCCCAACAAACAGGAAACGAACTGAGGAAAGAGGGTGACTCCACCCAGGAGACAGGAAGTCTAGAAGAATTTTAGTCCTGCCTCCTTGACAGCCAGATGGGAACCACCCGTGTCAAAATGACCTCCCCTTCAGAGCAAGAAGCTATCAGTGCTTCTTCCTGCCACATTAAAAGAAACCAACAGGAGCTTCCCCAGTCTCCACCGGATTTACTCCTCCTCCAGGGAGGCATTAGTTAGAATAATGAGGAAGGCAGTATCATTGATTGGACAGTACGAATAACATTTAAGAACATAAGAACATAACAGAAGCCAATGTTGGATCAGGCCAACGGCCCATACAGTCCAACAGTCTGTCACACAGTGGCCAAAAATACCAGGTGCCATCAGGAGGTCCATCAGTGAGGCCAGGACACTAGAAGTCCTCCCACTGTTGGACCCCCCCCCAAGCACCAAGAATATAGAGCATCACTTGCCCCAGAGTCCCTATCTATACCTTGTGGCTAATAGCCACCGAATGGACCTCTGCTCCATATGCTTATCTAATTCCCTCTTAAAGCCATCCATGCTTGTAGCCGCCACCACCTCCTGTGGCAGTGAATTCCATGTATCAATCACTCTTTGGGTGAAGAAGTACTTCCTTTTATCTGTTCTAGCCCAACCGCTCAGCAATTTCATTGAGTGCCCACAAGTTCTTGTATTGTGAGAAAGGGACAAAAGTACCTCTTTCTCTACCTGCTCTATCCCGTGCATTATCTTATAAACCTCGATCATGTCACCCCTCAGCTGTCGTTTCTCCAAGCTAAAGAGCCCCAAGCGCCTCAACCTTTCCTCATAGGGAAAGTTCTCCAACCCTTTGATCATTCTAGTTGCCCTTTTCTGCACTTTTTCCAAAGCTATAATATCCTTTTTAAGGTGTGGTGGCCAGAACTGTACACAGTATTCCAAGTGAGGTCGCACCATTGATTTATATAGGGGCATTATGATATTTCACATTTTAGACTGATGGTCTGCTTGGTCGCACAGTTAAACAGCCTTTCAGCTATTACAGTAGGAATAATTCTGGAGAACGCGGTTTGGGAAAGGTTTCTGTCTCTTCATGAAATGGTAAATGAGAATGCTTTTGTTTTTCACTTGGCAATTTTAAGATGACAAGCATTTCCCTTTTAAGCTGTCAATCTTTCATTTAGACCAGCACAAATCTAGGAGCATGAAATCATCATGCTGAATTGGCCTTCCCCTCTAAAGGAAGACACAAAAATTCACTGGTTTGGAAACATGATGGCTAATAAAATCTATGCTTATTAGAAAATGAGAGATTTCCAAGCCCAAGATCACTGCCATAAAAGTCTGATGTGGCAGGATAGGAGAGTTAAACCAGCCCACTGACCTGCCAGAATCAAAAACTGACTGAATCAAATGTGCCTGCACATGTACAATATGAATTATTAACACTGGTTTGAGAAACCACCTGAATCAAGAGACTCTGACTACTCCAAACTTCCAGTGCTCACCGCCAATACAATTCAATAAGCAGTCTAGCTACCTAACCTGAGAACAAAACAGCTGCTATTCAAAGGAAAGTGCATGCCTACATACAATTGCATTTCAATTCACCGTAAGAAGGCTACATGCAATTAATAATAAAGTTAACAAGGGAGCACTTATCTTAAAAACAATACGACTCATTTCAAGCACTATTGAGAGCTGCTTCACCCAATTAGAAACAAGAAGCTTACTTGAACTGCTAGAATGTATTCTAAGTAATATGGAGAACACCTTTGTTGATTTACTTTTCCGTCATTTCCTTGTTTGCTCAGACACACTGGTTGTCATTACTAAACTGACAAGTAATGGCTGCTGATAGCCAGAACAAAATGGAAGTCAAGGGACACTTTCAGTGGTGTCTTTAACAGACTAACATGGCTACCCCTCTCGATTTGTTGATGGGCAGCAAAAAAAAACAAACCCAAACCCTGATTTGCAAAGCCCACTGTAAACCACAATTTGGAGAGGCTGCATCTCGGGCATTGTAGCAAACTCTGGTTTCACCAAATGAGAAGAGGGAGAAAAATCTGTGCATAAAAGCAGAGGAAGACACACGATGGTTACACAACTGGTTCTTACCCAAACCATCTCTGTGTGCCTAAGATTGATGTGGGTCTTAGAAGCTGAAATAATATGGAATATGTGTATAGTACTGCAGTATCTACATTGTTCCCCCTCCACTCCCGAGAAGTTAAAGAAGGAAACAGAGCCTGTTTCATCCCACCTTTTATTGTTACCCACAGCTGTCCTGTCTCAGGGCTTGCCGTTTTGTGAACTCCCAAGACTGTAACATCTTATGTACATGTCATCCTTCCTACTTGGCTAGAAGAAAGGCAGCATGTTGTGAGGACAGGAAAAAAATAACAAAAACCAGTAGAGTTGCACCCCCCCATACCACCAATGTATTTAGGATCTCATAGTCACATTCACACTCAGGCCATAAATGCACTAAAAGCCCTACTTCATGCAGAAGGCGAGAAACGTGTCATACATGACCTCCAATTCCAAGCAGAACAAACCATCATGGCTTAAGTGATTTCAACGCAGCCTCACTGATCCAAGTAGAACCCAGAAGAGACATCCCAGAAATATTCTGAATTGGGGTCCCCAACATGGGGCCATGGGGCCACGGCACCCATCAACACTTTTCCTGCCACGTGTTTTTGGAAAGTGGGCGGAGCCAGGTGAAGCTCCTGCCTAGCAGAGCTTCAGATTGGCCGCTGGAGATTTGATAAGCTATGCATATTTTTTTTTTAAGTGTAGCTTTGGCCACAGCCGCCACCACAGAACAAGGCTCTTCAGTGAGTGATTAAAGGTGAGCTATGGCAGCCATTTTGTGCCTGGCTCCACCTTCTGTGGCAGCCATTTTATGGCAGGGCCCACCAGTGTCCCCTCTAAGCTGCAGAGTCTTGTGAGCAAAAATTCCACTTGGTGAGCTACTGCCATTAAAGCTGTGAGCGAGCGATTTGGCTGCTGCATAAAGTAGTTTGCTCTGGAGCCGGCCTTCTAGAGCCAAGACAAAATGTGTGAGCCAGAGGCTAAAAAACTGTGAGCTAGCTCACACTAACTCAGCTTAGAGGGAACACTGGTGCCCACTAACTCCATGTCAGAATTACGGTGCCCAAAAAGTTGGGGACCTCCTGTTATAAGTAAATAAAGTAGCCTTGGGAATCATGGAGGTAAATAAAAATAGTGACCACGGTAAGGCCAATTCTGGAGCACAGACTCGCTAGTTTAGCCCTACTAACTCCTGCTCGCAATACCGGCAGGTTTTTTTAATTATTAAAATTGATGAAATGCTTTTCCATTTGAAAAGCACATCAAAGGCTGAATAAGAACTGTACACAGTAGAACTAGCTATACCAAATACCATTTTTTTTTAATCAAAACATGAAGCTGGATGTAGACGAAATTCTCCTGGGGTGGGGCAATTTCCACCAGTCCCTTCTTCCTGCCGCAGACCCCTGATTTGCCTCTTGTGCTGTACCTGGGGGGGGGGTTCCCTCTTCCCCCAAGACCACCATTTTGGGAGAGATCTGTAGGCAGGAGTGGGGGAAGGCTGGGCAGGATCGTTCCATTCCACTGAAAAAGTACTCAGCACAAGCAGAAAGCTTGGCCTGGATGGAGGGCCCCCCCCCCCATTTGGATTTTGCACTGCTGTCACTGGTACTGGGCCAGCCTCTCTCAAAAGGCGACCAGTCTTGATGCAAGAAGGACTTTACCGGGCCGGGGAACTCTAAAGGGCACGGCTACAGCTACTGAGAAGGGCCCCACTCATACGGCCTCCGGGAGGAACAGGACTGTGGCACTCTTCTGTAGATATACTCATGGCATAGGCAGTTTAGAGCGGGGGGCCCCCATCATTTTTCAACCTATGGGCACCTTTGGAATTCTGACACACAGGGTGGGCACAACCACAAATGGTCACAGAAGGTGGAACCAAACGCAAAATTTATTTCTTTAAAACACTTAAGACACCTTTCTTCCTGATGGAGCTCAAGGCGGCTTACAACGTAAATAAAATACAAGACTGGCATCGTGGTTAAGAGTTGCAGGCTTGAATCTGGAGAGCCGGGTTGGATCCCCCACTCCTCCTCCACATGAAGGCAGCTGGGTGAACTTGGACTGGTCAAAGGTCTCTCTCAACTCTCTCAGCCCCACCCGCCTCACAAGGTGCCTGTTGTGGGGAGAGGAAGGGAAGGCGATTGTTCAGCTGCTTTCAGACTCCTTTAGGTAGAGAAAAGCAGGGTATAAAAACCTACTCTTCTTCTTCTTCAATCAGAACACTACACTCCCATCTCTTTGTCACTCTGCATCTCTCTCACACATGTCCCCCTCTCCCAACCAACCTCTCCTTAGCTTTTAAACCCCTTTAAGAACTAGGGCATTATTTACCCATCTTGCATGCATTGCATCCCACAGACATAATGTATGTGTGCATGGACCAACAATGCCCAAAGGCACGAAATATGGAACAACTGTAAGAGGGAAGACAAGCAAGCAGTATTTATAAGTTTTACGCCTAGATCACAGAAGACTATAGTTTGAAATCCAACATGCAATCTTGTCTTAATGCTACTTCAGACTTTCTGCTGGAATACCAAAAACTCTCACCATATACATCCTTTTAAAGCTCTTTCCCAACAGCCCCGATGACTAGCCACCTGCAGCCCACTTTGAAAACCAAGCGACGCCTAACCTCAAAAGACAGGAGAGTCAAATGCATCTCCCAGCGTACAAACTCTTATGCACTATACCCCCCCCATCCAAGCATATGTAACGACTTATCACAACGAAAATTGTTAGCACCTTCCTCTAATAAGGACAGGACTTCAGCCTGAATTTCAGGAGGCAAAGAAAACAGAACCGTGGTACTTGCCCGTAGCAGCATCTCTCAAAGCAAGTACACGCACGAAAAAAGGAGCTAAAGAGCAGACTTTAAAGAGATTTTGTCATGACCTCAAGTTACTAAAAAAGCTAACACAGAAAATCCTTTAGACCTTTCACAGAGAGAGGAAAAGCAGAAGAAGCAATTAACCTGTGATACTTACGAGCCGCAGCCAACCAATGGCTTCAGGGGGAAGGTGCCGTCTTTGTACTTCAAGCACGCCCAAACCATTTCAGTGGCATCGGGTGCAAACATGGACACGCACAGCTTTCATTATGGCAGTCAGCAAGCTAGTATTCCACAGAGAGTTAGAAGGGACCTTATAGGCCATTTAATCCAACCCCATGCTCAATGCGGGAAATAAATCTTTGAAAAAATGGAATGATCGTGTCCAGCCCCCGTTTCAAGGACTTGCAATAAGAGACATCCTATCAGGCTGGTTCTACAGTTGAACTCCTTATGCAGTTCTTTTCCAACCTTACATTGAATCTACCCTCCTGGAACTTTACTCACTTAGATGAAAGCCGAGAATCTACTCGGGCTCAGCCCTGACCTAGATAGCCCAGGCAAGACCGATACCATCAGATCTTGGAAGCTAAGCAGGGCTGACCCTGGCAAATATTTGGATGGGAAACCTCCGAAGAATACCAGGGTCGGGAGGCAGAGGCAGGCTATCAAGCCACTTCTCTGTACATCCTCCATGCCCCAGCAGGAGTTGCCAGAGGTCTCCATGACTTCCAGACACAGACACACAAACAAACAGAGAAAAGAATCTACTTGGGCTCTACACCTTTCATCTTTAGGTAACTGTGGCCTTGGCCACAAGTCAACCAGGTCTGAGATAATGAAGCCCAGAATTCAGAAGTCCATCATTTCCTTAATTTGTTCTATCTTGCCCAGGACAACGAACTTTTCACAAAACCAAGCAAAACACGGAGGACAGGAAGAGGGAGGGAATGCTACCATTTTACTTCCATCACCTAGTGAGAGCCAACAAGATCACCTGGTCTTCTTACAGCAGTTTTCCCTCAACTTACAGAGCCTCACAATGTCTGAGCACGTGACGAGAAAGCAGTATAGGAATTTAAAATAAATACCTTGATTTTGTTTGTTTGTTGATTAATTTGATCAAAACACACAGAACAGATATTTCTTAATGCCCTCCAAACTATCTCTTATTTAGCTTACCTTATGGCAATCAAACTGTTACTTTGCATCCAGCAACTAAGCATAAGTTACAATCAGTGTTCCCTCTAAGCTGAGTTAGTTTTTTAGCTCACAGTTTTTTAGCCTCCGGCTCACACATTTTTGTCTTAGCTCAGGAAGGAGGGCTCCAGGGCAAATTGCTCGCTCACAGCTTTAATGCCAGTAGCTCACAAAGTAGAATTTTTGCTCACAAGACCTCACAGCTTAGAGGGAGCATTGGTTACAATTACCTATAATCAACCATTATTCAGCTTTTCGCAAAAATATATTGTATCCTGTTACTTACAGAAGTACTTGAAACATACTAGTATGTAATACCTAAAACTACAGAAGGACAGCACACCCATACTGTATCCTCATGACATAGATCAGTGGGGTTTTTACAACACAAGCCCTGAGTGTTCAAACTTGTTGAGCAATAGCTTCCATAGAAGCTAAAATACATTAGTCATTAGTTCCTAAAGTATCTTAACGTTTTCACAGGTTAGATATCTGTTTCCTTGGATTACAGTGCCCGGGTTAAGGAGGGTGTTTCTGTACCATCTTGTGTCCAGAGCAGCTACTGGAACAGTCAATGTTTCCCCCTACTTCTTCCTTTGCCACTCCAGAACTCCAAGTCCACGTTCAAGCTACAGGATCAGGCGATATATTAACCATCTTACTTTCTTCCTCTAATCTCTCCCCATCTGTCTTTGTCAGCTTTTCCCTTCCAATTTCCCAGCTCCAACTCCAGATGCCCTCTTCTTCCAAGGGGAAGGGCTGAGGTTCAGTGATAGAACATTTGCTTGGCATGCAGAAGGTCCCAGGTTCAATCCTTGACATCTCCAGTTGAAAGGACCAGGTAATAGGTGACATGAAAGACCGGCATCTGAGACCCTGGAGACTTCAGACCAAGGGTCTAATTCAGTATAAGGCAGCTTCAGGTCCTGATCAGAGAAGCCTTAACCTCATACCTTTCTCCTCCTCATCCACCACATTCTCATCTCCACACAGCTCTTCCTCTCTCTCTCTCTCCTCCTGGACACCAACATAACAACACCGCTCAGGTTGGCTTTGCTTTGGACCAGCTGTGGGTTAATACATCTAGTCTACAAGATGGCTGCCACCAGGAATGGATTTAAATTACTCGTTGACTGCTTATTCTCAAATTTGTATGACTTACTGGTTTTAGTACATTTCCCAATCTTGAATGTATTTTATGGCTTTTGCACCTACACTTCTCTTCTTTCTTCTTTCTGTGTGTTGCCTGTTTGAGAAAGATCAAATCTAGCACTATTCAAAGTTGCCATTTCTCTCTGTAGCTTCTCGCCATTGCGCCCAAAGTAACAACCCAAGATCGTGCCTGTCTATACTTGGATTAAGATCCCTGGCACCAAGGTCTGAGAACTGCACATACGGAGAAGCTAACATACAAGGACTGATACTGCATCAACAATGACAACGCTTCCGAAGTTGGATTAATTAATCCACTAGAGCCCTTCCCACTCCCCCACAAAGTGAATTAGATTTCAGACTGAAGCTGTTCCCTTAGAAACTCCCAGCCATTTACATACCTTCTACTGCGAGAGTACCCATTTTAGACTCCAGGAAATCAAACAATGTGCTTGGAGCTGATGGCCGGGCATTCCCCATCTCCTCCTCATCTTCTGGTCGGATCCGGCCTCTGCCTTTCCCTTTCCCTGGAGATAAGCCACATAAACTGATGAGACATGGGCAAATAAACTGATCCTAGGAGATGAAGCGATTCAAAATGTTATTACAGTTCAACCAGCAAACTACATTTCTTTATCTGGGAGATGACAAGAACTACAGTTAGGCCCCCCCACTATTCGAGGGTGAAAAATACACCCAGAATTCAATTGCTTGGGAGAATTCTTCCACTTAGTATTGTCAATGACATCAATATTAAAGTGTTCCATCCTGGTGTGAAACACTGCTTTACAACAATTGTAAACACCGTTCTAGCTAGTCATGACAAAACCAGCTATTAAAAAAGAATACTGTTACTCTCAGAAAGAAATTTTCCATCTATTCACAGTTGTCACTAATATACCACAGCTCATGCAAAATGAAGGCATTTGTAGCCCAATTGACACAAATAAAATGTTTGCATTGGATTTTTGATTAAAAAAAAACACAACCCATTAGTGAACATGGATTCTAGCGTTTGGAGAAGTTTAGCCTGGAGCCGCATGAAAGAGATCCGGGCTTGTTGTAACCATTCACTCTCCCTCTCATGTGACACATACTAGTGAACGAAAAGGAGGACTTTACAGAGCATGGGCCTAAAACTAGATACAACCAGTGCAAAAACCCCTCAGTGCTCAAACACTGTTGCTGTGGGAAATGCCCAGACCATAATATTTTATAGATCCCCCCGATGAAGCGTAAGAGAACCATGTAGGGTGTCTCAAAATGAATTAAAACCAACTCTCTTACTATACCAACTGTCTCTTGGGTTTTTTTGCCATATGCTAATGAGTCACTTCCAGGTTTTCGGGAAACCGCCTTGCCACGACCATCTGAACCAGCTGTGCTCACTCTAACAGAACTGCTTAACAGGATGTTTGCTTGTTTTTGGCTGCTGGTGCTCTAACGTTCCTCTTTACGCAAAGATTTTTCAAAACGTTACCTATATGCTATTTGAGTTCTGGACACCATACTTGGAGGAGGAGGTAGACAAACTGGAATGGGTTCGGAGGAAGGCAATAAAGATGGCCAGGAGTCTGGAACACAAGTCCTAGGAAGTCAAATAGAAGGAACTGCCTGGGGGGAGGAGGCGCAAGGGGAGGGATGAAGGGTCATCCATATGTCAGAGGGCGAGACCTTGTACTCTGCTACTCCTGAGGGCAAGACTAGGCCTAGAGCAGGGGGTCAGCAACCTTTTATCATTTAAAGAGCCAAACTGTGTCAAAACTCAGAACAAAAGATCGATGCAGAGCCAGTGTAAGGAAGCCCACTTATGAAATTTCACCGATACATTACTGACAACTGACGTGTGGATTAATCATTCATACAACTTCTGTAGCCCGAACACTGATTGCCGGAAGTCTTATTGGGAAGAGGCACACACAAGGTGTTACAGTAAACAGAGATATGCATGACTCTTTTAACACATTGACATAAATCTGTGTGGTTCACACTTGGCCTACTGGCCAACAGCTCTCTGCTATAGTTTCCCTTTTCTGTAAATCGTGATTAAGAATTTAAGGGAAGGGGTCATGGCTCCGTAGCAGAGCTGCTGCTCTGCCTGCAGAAGGTCCCAGATTCGATCCCTGGCATCTCCAGTTAAATGGACCAGGCAGCAGGTGATGTGAAAGGCCCCTGCCTGGAGAGCCACTCCCAGTCTGAGCAGACGAGCCTGACCCTGGATGGCCCTGTGGCCTGATTCTGCATAAGGTATATAAGAAGCTTTTCGCCCTATGGATATCTTGATGCCAATCCTTTCATACACTGTCTGTTTTAGCATCTGATCTGCCCCTTAACTTCCAAGTTTTCATTTCCTTTTTTTTAAAGAGCCATATTGGGTTCCGTATGGAGCTTCATCTGGCTCCAGAACCACAGGTTGCAGAACCCTGGCCTAAAGGACTTAAGTTCGAGGATGGGATGTTTTGAATGACCATGAGAAGAACCCTCCAAAGGGTAAAAGCTGTTCAGTGCCGCCAAAGAGCAGCAGGACGGGAAGGCTCTTTCCCCCACTGGGCATATTCAGGTAGAGGCTGGACAGCAGCAATTTGCTAGCGATACCCTGGCTCGGGATCTCCTGCATGGAGCAGAAGGCTGAAGAAGATGGATTCGGAAGGGGCCTTAGACTAAGGCAGGGGTCCCCAACAGGGTCCCCCCCCAGAGTGCCACAACACCTGCCGGCACCTTTCCTGGTGTCCGTCAAGTGTCTTGGGAAATGGATGAGGCAGGGGGCTTTTGCCCAGCAAAACTTCTGATGGGCTGTGCGCATTTTAAAAATTTTGCTTCAGCAGCAGCTGCCACCACATCAAAAGGATCTGCACAGCACGGCTGTACATACACCAGGAAATATTTGTCAAACAACATGTTAATTTTCAAGGGAATCCTGTTAAACAGAGCTTCTGCCTGCAATGTTGAAGAATTACTGTTAGAGTGACACATGACCTTACAATTTACAGCTGGTTCGACCTCTTTGGGTAGCCGTTTTTTGTGCTTGACTCTGCCCCATAAGAACATAAGAGAAGCCAATGTTGGATCAGGCCAGTGGCCCATCCAGTCCAACATTCTCTGTCACACAGCGGCCAAAAATACCAGGTGCCATCAGGAGGTCCATCTCCTGCAGTAGCTATTCTAGTCATGCCCACCAAAGGTGCCTGCAGGCTCAAAAAGGTTGGGAAGCCCTGGCCTAAGACGACACCCAGTGCTCTTATGATTTTATCGTACTGTTTTTATTTTGTGAGCTGCCTTGAAGCAGGTCTCTGGACAGGCAGTGCACACTCTCCCTAAAATAAATGCAAGGGATCATGTTGTATTCAGAATCCATCCGCTCCACACTAAACTAAGCTGTCAGCGGGGTCTGGCCAAGCGTTCAGAATCTGCACTTGAGACTGCAGTCTGTTTGAAGAGGCTGGGGCTTTGATTGTGCTGGCCGGCTGGCAAGCTGCCAGACTCAAAATCCACAAAACAGCCTGGATGGAGGAACAGCCGGATTCGAGTCCAACGGTGCCTTACAGGCCAATGAGATTTTCCAGGGTATGAAGAGCTTTCGAGAGGCAAAGCTCCCTTCATCAGATAGAAAGCTTTGGCTCTTAAGAGCTTATGCCCCCAAAATCTTGTTGGCCTCTAAAGTGCTCCTGGACTTAAGTCTGCCTCTTCTGCCGAAAACCAACATGACTCTCTTCTGAAACTACCTTCGTGGATGGAGAAAGACTCCCTTCCTTTCGTCGTTAAGTTCACGGTGCTTCAGCCACGGCTCATAAGCACTTAGTTCACACTGACAGTAACCGCTTCTCCTCTGTGAGTTTTGCGTCAAACGTTCCATGTTTTTCAAACAAAGTAGCTTGAGATTTCTTTAGCTCCTGGAAATGTGCTTCTTTTATCTCTGTGCACGTTCTCTGGGCCAGTTTCCCTCCTTCCCCACTCTTCCCTGACTTGCCGCCCTCCTCCACTCCTCCGGACCCGCTGCATTCCCTTGGAAGCGTTCATTTCCCCCACCCTTCTGACTGCCTCCTCAGACACCCGCCACTTCTCGTCTGGGGCCCCTGCTTCTCCCGCCCCTCTCCCTGCTGCTGTCCACCTTCCCGACTGAAGGGTCCTAGCAGCTCAGCCATCTGCTTCCTGTCCCTCTGATACGCGGCAGCACCTAGAGATGTGAAGGCCCTGAAGGAGAAGGGAGCGGTGGTTCAAGGACCAAAGAAAGTCCATTTTGAGTCCCTGGTTAGAAATGAGGAATAGAGGCTCAATAGGAAAATTCCACTGCCTGCTTGCTTGTAGAATAGCGAAGGGAAACGCCTTCATATGGTATGTAAGACAGTAAGGCTCATAATATGCACCATAATTTAGGTTACCTAATTTGTCAAAGATAACAATCTATCTTCCCTTGTCAAAGGGAGGCCAAGGAACCCAAATGGGCCCAAATTGGAGGAGTTGCCAACTCTCCAGGGGGTGCCCAAAGATTGAGGTACCCACTTTCCTGGGTTGGGGAATCAGCCAGAGGGGTTTCACTGTCCCTCTAGGAAGGCAGTGTGAATCCAGCGAGTGGTGGCAGCAAATGAGGAAGGGAAATAGCCCCACCAGGCAGGGGGGGCAGGTGAAAACAGGGACTTGCATGTCAGCAAATGCTATTCAGCCTCTCAGGGCGGGTCCCTGTTTCGCCACAGGTACCAAGAGCTCCAGGGAGTTACCTGCATGGCCAAGCACTGACAGAAAGCAGACGACACTAATGGGCATATAGATAAGGAATTTGTGATGATAACCATGCATAGGATAGAAAGGTATGAGATTTTTAACAAAGGTATGGACATCCGTGCATGTCCAATAATCATCTGTGCACAATTATATAAAGCTTGTAACTTCACTTGTTCTTTGGAATCCAGGCTTTTGAGGCTTGGGCTCCCCTTTGTTCGAATAAAGTTTTCCTGCTCACTTCAGAAGCCTCGCTGGTTGCATTTCGGACTGGGACAAACACACCAGGCAATGGCCCATTTGGTCAACAGAACCATTCTGCAGGCCTTTTTTCTGATGTAAAGTTTTGAACTTTTGGGAAGCACTGAAAAAAACTCTCTTTTTAGAATGAGTGAAATTGCCTTCAAATATAAGGTGGGCAGCTGTAGACATATACAGCTAGGGTTGCCAAGTACTTACCGTATTTTGGTGGGGGACGGACAGTCCCCGGCCGGAACATTCCTCTGTGGAACACCCACGCCACACGATGCCGTCGCCAGGAAGTGATGCCAGGTGACGCTCTGGCAATGGGGCTGGAAACTCGATGGTACCATCGAGTTTCCATCCCCATTGCCAGAGCGTTGCTCGGCGTCACTTCCTGGTGATGGCATTGCGTGCCGCGTCTCCCCCCCCCCAAAAAAAATGGTCCTGCCACGATGTATCCGTCCCCCACCGAATTACAGTAAGTTCTTGGGAAGTCTGTATACAGCTCTTAAACCCAAGATGCATTTCTGCACCAAGGATACCCAATCTTCCTGAGGGGAGCATGCAGGGCTTTCATTGCTTCTCAACTGCTGCATGCCTTCTGTTGTCCCTTTGATCTGACTCTTCATTTGTAATTGACCTTTTCACCTCTCCCCTCAAACCTCTGTGACACACCACAAGTAGCGTACTGACCTACCTTGCTGGAGGGGGGAAACGGTCAGAAGGGGGTGGGGCAGATACTGCACCAGAGCCTCAGAGGAAAACGTGAACATTTCATTGGAAATTTATTTTTATTTTATTAGATTTTTTATCTAATAAACTGAGTGCTCTCTAACCAGTAGCCACAGAAGGAAGAAAACAGCATCTAGCTGGAACTAAGGGAGCATGGAATGCATCAAGTACTGTCAAGTACTGTACTTTCTCTCAAGTCCAGGGCATAGTTGCAATTTTTCCTTGTAGAAAACTAAGGCATTTATAATTTTTTAAATTACATAAACATGTCAAATATTGCAATTTTATGTGCTGTTAGTTATGAATGATGCATGATATGCTGTTAAAGCAGTAAAATTAGTTTAGGTTTGATAAGACAGTAAGTATTGCATATATTTCCATTCCTGAAGGAGGAAAGCTCTCGAAGACTCATACCCTGAAGACCTTGTTGGTCTCTTAAGGTGCTGATGGACCTGGATCTAGCTGTTCTACTGCAGACCAACATGGCTACCCTCTGAAATCCCCCAAATGTCCATTCCCATCTCCCCTTGGGATTTCCCCCCACCCCTCATGGCTTGAACATTTCTGGAAATTTTACATCTCCAGCAGTATCAGCCATTCAAGAGGCTTCACAAACACTGTACAAGCATGTAGCGATACACACAGATGACCACACAAATTCATTCACAGAGAGGCAAAACAACTGCATTCTGCTGTCATTCGAGAGACATCGGTTCCAGGTGCAAACACTTCTTTTAAATGATACGCGTAGATGATCAGTCGTACCTCGAAGGGGTGGCCCTTGAACATTTATCTGTTTATTGCTGTTCAGGAGGAAATTTAAAGAAGCTTCAAGGTTGTTGCCATTATCCATGAGCGCCTGCCTCGCTGCTTCCTTGCTGAAACCCATTTCTGTTATGTGTTTGAGAGCCTTTTCATCAACCTGCAAGACATGAACAGAAGTCAACCAGAGGGTACTGTAAATGCCATACAAATGTTTGGCCTTAAAAAGTGAATGGCATTAAAACTTTAATAGTTAGATTTCATGCACTGTAGTAAGGAAGACTCTCTTGTTGAACTGTGAGTCATTCCCATGAAAGTAACAGCTTCACGCACGTGACCGGAACATGCAAAGAGAGGTAACCCAAGGCAAAAGATTCAAGGCTTCTTTGAGTGTTTCCCTCCCCCACCCCACCCCTCAAGGAGGATAAGCAGCTGGCTTTGGGCTTGCACCATCCTCTCTAGCCAACGAGGGAGGAAGGATGGGAACATCTTAGCCGAGTTTCTGATCCCAAGAAGATCAGAAGAATGTTATACTTCCTTTCTTCTTGCAGACCTTGAATCTGGAGCCTCAGACAGAGTTGCCAGATTCTGTGCAGCTGCCAGAGTCTACCCTGGTCCATGATCATAATAGATTATTGATCTCCTCCTTTACTGAAGCTACTGGGTGTGGCCAGAGATGGGAGCCTGGGGTGGAGGCTGAAGAGCCAAAGAGGGTCTTGGCCCTTGGCTTGAAGATTGTCGCCTTGAGTGGCTGGCTAGTGGACAAGGGGCCAACCCAGGAATTGGGGGTTCTACAGATTTTTTTCCTTCCTTGTGTATATTTTGGGTTTCTTCAAAAGCCACTTAGAGTTTCTAGTGGGTAGGATTGCCAGTCCTGGGTTGGAAAATACCTGGAGATTTTGGGGATGAAGCCTGGGGAGGGAGGGGCCTCAGCAGGTTATAATGCCATAGAGTCCACCCTCCAAAACAGCCATTTTCTCCAAGGGAACTGATCTCAGTAGCCTGGAGACCAACTGCAATAGTGGGAGACCTCCAGATGCCGCGTGGAGGTTGACAACCCTACCAGTGGGAAGGAGAGCAGGATACAAATATCTAAACGAACTAGCGCCCAATGGTTAGCTGAATTATGGCTTAAACTCGCTGTTGTTGTTCAGTCGCACAGTCGAGTCCAACTCTTCGCGACTCGTGGTAGAGCATGGTTATTTAAACTGCAAGGTCCCCTCGAACCGTGGGAGATTCAAGGTAGTGGATCGGCCATCGTTATCTCCAAATCACTGCCCAGTCTCCATCTATTTATTTATTTATTTATTTATTTATTGTTTAGATTTCTATCCCACCTTGCTAGGCAAGCTGGCTCAAGGTGGCGCACAACAAACAATAAATATAAAACAATAGATATAATAAATTAATTAAAACAGCATACAATACTAAAAAACACAGTATAAATACAAATGATGGCGATCTTCAGCAAATGGTGCATTGCTGGTATAACCAGTGGCATATCAAAGGCCATAGATGTTCCAATGACTCAATTCCCCGGTGACGGCCCCTAACTGAAAGCCTGGTGGAAGAGCTCCATTTTACAGGCCCTGCGGAACTGTAAGAGGTCCCGCAGGGCCCTGATGTCCTCTGGGAGCTTATTCCACCAGTAAGGGGCCACCACCGAGAAGGCCCTGGCTCTGGTGGTAGTCAGTCTGGTGTCTTTCGGGCCAGGAAGAACCAGGCGATTTTGTAGCCCCGACCTCAGTGCTCTCTGGGGCACATATGGAGAAAGGTGGTCCCTTAAGTAGGTAGGTCCCTGACCACATAGGGTTTTAAAGGTCAAAACCAGCACCTTGAAATGGACCCAGTAAACTATTGGAATGATCCGGAGATGTGGGGGGGAGGGAAAAGGAAGAGACAGATTTCCAAATAGACCTCCCCGTGAGTTACATCACTGCTCACATTTCTATGCCACACACTTCCAAGAAGCTCACAGCAGCGTTCAGGTTCTGCTCCTCCTCCATTTTAGCCTCTCAATAACCCTCTGAGGTAGAAGAGACTGAGAAAAAAGATTGTTCCAAAGTGAATCAGGGTGGAATGGGGATTTAAGCCCAACCCCCCCTAGTCCTAATTCCAACCTGTACTGACTACACTTCACGAACTCACAGAAATCATCTTTACCAAAAATTAAATTTCCCTACAAGATCTCAATTTATTTATTTATTTACTTTGGCCATCAAGTTGCAGCTGACCTACAGCAACCCTGGAGGGTTTTCCAGGCAAGAGACGTTCAGAGGGGGTTTCCCATTGCCTGCCTCTGTGTAACAAGCCTAGACTTTCCCGGTGGTCTCCCATCCGAGTACTAACCATCACCGACCCTGCTTTGCGTCTCTGAGAACTGACCAGATTGGACTAGTCTGGGGTACCCGGGTCAGGGCAGATCTCATCATTCCACTCCAGAATTTACCTTCCATCTTGATCATACAGCAAGCTTTTGTGGGACTCTATACAGAATTTTTAAAAAGAAGAACACGGCACAATATTTTTTTTGCAATCATTAAGAACCTGTGTCTGATTGCTTCTAAACCCTTGTCCGAGGCAAGGAATTTCAAGTTTTAGCGTGACCTGACCCTCCAAATACAGGACAGGATTATAAACTAAATCAATGTTTTACGAATGTTAAACTGACCTCCCCGAACAGAAAAAACATGCCCCCCCACACACACACCCTTTCATATGGAAAAGTATTCACCGGTGTTGGCAGCTGCAGATTCTTACAGAAGAATCACCTGAGTCACGCACACAGTGCTCTTGGTCACCTATGAGCCAGGAACCGAACCAATCTTTGTCTGTAGCCCTCCCCTCCGCCGCCACCTAAGACTGGAAGGTGATCCACCATGCTTAAGCTATGCCCAAAGTCAGTGAAGCAGTTTTCAAACTCTGATAGAACCTGAAGTGGCATCCTTGTCGGAAACACTGGAGCCAGCATTATCTGCCTGCAGCACATATCCAACATGACACGCACCGATGCACAAGCCGGCATTGGCCTAATATAAGCACGGTCAATGCGGAAACAGAGCGTGCAGCTATTTTAGGTATTCCAAGCAAGGGAGAGAGAGAGTTGTGCTTCGGGCACAACTTCAGGAGGCTCGTTGTACGGCATCAGATATGACCACCGATAAGATTAGACTGCAGCAGAAACGTCTGGATATCAGAACTTAGCCTGCCTAAATACTGGTCGTTATGGAAAAACTAATCCCAAGTTAGGCAGGTGATGTCGGGTAGGGTAAAGGAGATAGCCCAAGCTAGGTTACCTTCCCTCTGCAAAGCAACCCTGGTATTCCCTGGTGCCCTCCCATCCAAATACTAGCCGGGGTCAACCCTGCTTAGCTTCCGAGAGCCAATGAGATCAGGCTTGCCTGGGCTATCCAAGTCAGAGTGAATGAACTTTAAAATAAACTGAAGGAAATAAATAAATAAATAAATAGATTCAAGAAGCTGTATTACAGTAACCCAGCCCTGAATTAATCAAGGTAAGGCAATTCTGAGTAAGCCCTGAAAAA
This sequence comes from Gekko gecko, assembly GCA_029375565.1. Lineage (NCBI taxonomy): Eukaryota > Metazoa > Chordata > Lepidosauria > Squamata > Gekkonidae > Gekko > Gekko gecko. The sequence continues at coordinate 195,314,988 of JAPDNY010000004.1, forward strand.
ATAGCAGGCATGTGTTCTCAGAGCATGGAACACCATGGCCAAATGGCACTTTTCAAGGAACAGCTGCAGCTGACCTACCACCCAACACCGATTAAAAGCACTATGTGCCACAGGGACCCCAGGAAACCCTCCCCCTCCCACACACACACTATAGGCCAGGATACAGCAGTAATCCCTAAATTCATTTATATTAGATTTTTTTAGTCACCGCTCACTCAAAGGCTCTTCCAGTGACTTACAACATTAAGATCAATAGAGTAAAAACAACATAAAAACAAATAGAAATACTAACATTAAAATATTAAAATACGTGGCTATCACTATACCACTAATAAAAACAGCCCAAATGCGTGGTTACCCTCCGAACAATTCGGCTTTGCATGTCCTGCAGAAACAAAACAAATCTGGCAGGCCGTGGCCGTCCTCAGGGGAAGGGGCGCCTCGCTTGTGGCCCCTACCCTGTGGAATGCACTCCCACAAGTGAGACGCCCCTTCCCCGGATGATGGCCAACTGAGCCATCCTGGGGCCAGGCACCTACAAGAGGCCCCTCGACAATGACCAAAGGGAGTGTGGGTGGGTGGGTGTTTTGTAAAAGAAGAGGCGGTCCCATAGGTATGAGGGTTATGAACCCACTTCTTCAAATGGGAATGCAGCCCCCCCCCCAAGTCTCTCTTACGACTTCTATTATCTTCTACTTATATCTGACAAAGCAACCTTTGACTCTCAAAAGCTTAGACCCCCAAAATCTTCTAGGTTTCTAAGCTGCTACTAGACTCGAACCTAGCAATCTTCCACCTGTGCCCTTTTTACTGCCACTGTTGGGGGCGCGGGAGGGTGTGCGTGGGCGGGATGTGGCCCATTCAACCCACTGTGTTGCGCGTTCCTTCCCTACTGCAAAATCATGGGCAGGAGAAACAGGCCATACCAAGGCAGACAGAGGTGTGTGTCCTGCACTGGAGAGACTGCAGATCAGAAAAGCAAGCAGCAAGATATGAATGTAAGAGGAGCCCTGCTGGATCAGACCAGTGGTCCACCTAATCCAGCATTCCAGCGGCCAACCAGTTCCTTTGGAGGTCCAAGAACAGGGCAGAGAGGTCAGGTCCTTCCCCTGATGTTGCCTCCAGCCACTGGTTATGTATAATATTTTTTTCCCACTTGGTTGCCTCTGTTAGGTATGCCATGATATTCATCCATCAACACAGCCACAGGACATGATAATAGCCATCAGGAAACCCTGCAGCAGTTACCAAGTGTTGAAAACCTTGACTTTGGGAGGGAAAAGAGAGAGGGAGGGGGGAATTTAACTCACTGCCTTCCAGCAGGCTGAATTGTAACATGCCCAAAATAACTGCTGCGTGCTGAAAGCAACAGAGGCGATTACAAAGGGACCAAGTTCTGTGGGAGACACCAAGGTGCCTGGATTACATATCAGCGTGTTCACTTGTTAAAATGTCTATGTTCAGATGTCTGTGCAATCTACCCAGTTCTGACGCCTTCTGACCTCGAGACTCAGAAGCTAAACACGTCATACTTCCTCTCTCCCTCTTCTCAAAGGCCCTCTTGTTCTAAAACGACTGCTCTCCCAAAGGCCACTGCTGCGCTGTTCATTCACAAATATTTCAGAGCTGAGCTCCTTTGTACCTACTGCAGCTGGCTCAGCATTTTTTCCCCACTGCATGTGCGCACAGAGCTTTTGAGCGACTAACTCATACCAGGCGACAGGAGCAAGAAGCTAATTGGTCGCTATCACTTTTCTGTAGTGCCAGCTCATTTCACAGATACCTGGAAGTTCCCTTGCCATTTGTTTACTGCTGAAGACGAGATGCTACGGAGTCTGCTACAACCTGCTCCTTTTCTTATGAATATGGACATGAGCAGACCAATTGAGCGAGTTACAAGGCTGAAGCAGGGACCATATTTCTGTCGGACTCTCAGAATAAACTTACTTCCAGCAACATTCTCTAGGCAGTGATTTGTTTATTGAGAAATAGAGATGTTTCAAGCTGAGACTATCTGTGTCAGAACTGACTCCCTTGGTGCAAGGTTCTGGAATTGTACAGGATTCAAACAAGCCCCCCCCCCCCGGTGACCCATCCAATCAATCCATTCACTCAGCTCACCTAAACCTCGCGCTTTCTGTTAGCCCTTCTCCCCCACCCGAGAACCTACAATTACATTATCTACTAAAGCCGGCCAGCAGAGACGGGCCTCCAAGGTCACTGTGCATTCTTTCCAGTGTCAGGAGGTCCCCTTTAGAAAGCAGTTGCAAAATGGCGTGGCAAAGTAGGCTTATGCACACACAACAGGTACACACACCAACTCCCCCTCCCCTGATTCCAGCAGCAAAAGGACCAAACAATACAGGACAGGTAGTGAAGACAGGACACACGAAATCCGTGGCAAACAAGGACCCGAGTTTGACAATTTCAAGTTCATGGTTGAGGTTAGACTTGAACTGAGGGTTTCCTAAATCAGGATTACTATGCCACTGTGGCAGTATTAGTTTCTTGTCACTCCAGAAACACATCTTCAGTATCACCAGCTTGCGTACATCATGAATACCCAATGTGATGCACATGGGTATCATAGTGCTCACCAAAACCTCTTCTGGTGCCCATGTAGAGTGTTTTTAAGGAATGAGTGAGGCCAGGTAGGGGGTTTGCCCAGCTAGGCTTCTGATTGGCCACTGGAGATCTGATTAGCTATACAGATTTTTTAATATGTTGCTCTGGCAGTAGCTCCCACCACAGCACAAGGATCTACACTGTGTTACTGAAGTCAAGCTGTGGCAACCATTTTGTGGCTGGCCCCGCCTACTGCAGCAGCCATTTTGTTGCTGCGCCCACCATGCCATGTCAGAATTCCAAATGTGCGCATAGGCTCAAAAAGGCTGCAGACCTGATATTCATAATACTGATATTCAGATCCCGAGCCTTACCAGTTCTCGATAGACGCCTTCATTTTTCCCCTCTGATTTCGTCCTCTCTTTTTGGAACACTTCCCTGCTCCGGTTCCCTCCTGTGCTCACACTGAGATTGCTTCTAGAGCTGCCACCGCCTCCACCAAATGTCTTAGTCTGTAGACAAGGGAAAAAAAGATAACACATTTCTTTTAAGCTGAACAACTAAAATGCTCAAGACAATGACAAGTACCAGTTTCAACTAAGTTGATTCTAAGAGTAAACTTTTGTCAGACTCCTGGCCAAGTTACTCTCAACAACACTCTCTTTGGCAGTGATTTGTTTATTGAGATATAAACAAGATCCAGGTCAGAACAGTACTGTGTCAGAACTGAAGATTTTTGGCGGGTACAAGTACAGATATAGATAATTCAAAGAAGACTCCTCCTAATGACCAATCAAACATCACATCCATCCCACCTAGCCGGTGCGTCTCCACCCTCCCTCCCCGAGAAATATACGATCCCACTATCTACAATAGCAAGCTGGCACCAAAAGTTTTCAAGGATTTTCCTCTGGGAGAAAGGCTTCTTCAGGAAAAGTTATGACCTCTATGATAGCATGGTTCACACACTCAGCATTCACTCCTCCCCTTATGAATTCCCCACCCCCTACAATCATGGCAAACTGAGCAGAGCAAGGTCTGACAACTCTGTCCTTTCCTGTTGAAAATGGTTCCAAATGAACTTATAAAGCTGCCTGATACTGAATCAGGCCACTAGTCCACCAAGGTCAGTATTGTCTACTCAGACTGGCAGGAGCTCTCCAGAGTCTCAGGCTGAGGTCCTTCACATCACCTATTACCTGTTCCTTTTAAATAGAGATGACGGGGATTGAACCTGGGACCTTCTGCATCCTGAACAGATGTTCTACCACTGAGCCACAGTCCCTACCATGTAGGGAATGCATACGTATCCCTAACTCTATAGAAGCATACAAGCAGAGGCATTCTGAATCCCCTCAATTCCCTCAGACATTTAGGTGGGTTATAAGCAGTAAGAATAGTAAGATACCTAAGTACTAGTCAAGTTCAATTTGCAACTTGTATAGATGAGAGGAAAGCTACTATTCAGATAGGTTCTGCGTAGAAAACACATGCCAGCCAAAGTGATCCCCTAAGAAGCTGATGTGTTTTGTGGTGCAAATAGATTCCCTACACAATCTGCTTCTCTGCCTTTTTGTTGTTGTTCTAGGAATTCAGATATTTATGCAACATAATGGCAAGCAAGCAAACTCTTTCATGTTTCCCAGAAAGGCCAAATAATCATTGCCTGTGAGGGGACCGCTCACACTGCAGACAAGCTATTTCTTCCTCCCTTTCATCAGTCCCCCATAATCATCACCTGCTACACCACCTTTCCCCCCTTCTTTGAGCAAATCCTTGCAAGATCATAGGCAACAGCTTCATGAGTGTTCATTTCTCATGCTAACCAGCTACAGGTAAAAAAAACAAAACAGAAATCGTGCGTCTTCCAGAAGAGTGCCAACCTATCCTATCTATATTTTACACAAACACAAAAGAAATTCCAGAAACCGCAGCCTTTGTTCTAACCTCTTTGCTTTTGGCCACCTCCGCAATAGCAGCTGTCCGCTGTTTTTCGAACTCATCGTTGTCGCCAACAGGCTTGGCCACGCTTGCCACCTGCAGGGTTTTTCTCCGGTCCAGCTCCCGACTGTCCACTTGCTGCTGGGATGCACATCTCTGGCAACAGGAAAAGCACCCAAAATTGGCAAGTCCACCATACATTTCTTCTGTTCACTGTCGATTTGCTTCTGGTTTACAGTGTGCCTGGGTGCCTGACCTAAGCCATGACCTGCGTGTGTCACAGAAATTTATTTCTACATTGCTCCCCCCACCCCACCCCAACATGATGCATGTGCAAAATATTTTTAAACAATCTGTGCATTTTGCACAATCTGGGAGCTAGTCTGGTATAGTGATAAAGTGTGTGGACTCTAATCTGGGAGAACCGGGTTTGATTCCCCCACTCCCTCACTTGCAGCTGCTGGATGACCTTGGGCAAGCCACAGTTCTGGCAGAGCTGTTCTTGAAAGAGCAGTTTCAGTCAGAGCTCTCTCATCCCCATCTACCTCACAGGGTGTCTGTTGTGGGGAGGGGAAGGGAAAGGAGTTTGTAAGCTGCTCTGAGACTGAGTGACGGGTGGGGTATAAATCCAATCTCTTCTCTTCTTCTGTTTTTCTTAAAAGACATCCTGTTAAGCAGAGCTTCTGCCTGAAATGCTGAAGTGTTACTATTAAGAGTTATACATAACCTCACTTCCTGACATTTTGTGGCTGGCGCCACCTCCCGCAGCAACCATTTTGTTACTGCGCTCACCACCCAAAGGTGCCCACAGGCTAGAAAAGGTTGGGGATCCCTGTTCTAGATAATTCCACAAGATCAGCTGTGGCAGACATACCCGCTGTGAACATCAACATGCATATCGTGGCATCAGCTTTCAGCACCCACAAAGAGGTTCTGAGGTTATCACAACAAAAATCACTTTACATTCAACTTATGCTAAAAACAATAGCACCAACCCACTGTTTAGGTGGTCATCTGTGTGGTCACATTTTAAACTGTACCCCAGCCAGCCACAGCACAGAACATTTTAGTACTCTAAGCACCTATGATCTCCTGACTTGCCCCTCGCAGTTAGGAATTTCTGAAGAAGTCCAACGCTATGCTGGGGATTATTAGGAAGGAACTGAAAACAAATCAGCCCGTCTCATAAAGCATTGGTGCGACCTCATTTGGAATACTGTGTACAGTTCTGGTCGCCACACCTCAAAAAGGATATTATAGCATTGGAAAAAGTGCAGAGAAGGGCAACTAGAATGATAAAAGGGTTGGAACACTTTCCCTGTGAAGAAAGGTTAAAACGCTTGGGGCTCTTTAGCTTGGAGAAACGATGGCTGAGGGGTGACACGATCGAGGTTTATAAGATTATGAATGGGATTGAGCAGGTTGAGAAAGAAGTACTTATCTCCCTTTCTCACAATACAAGAACTCGTGGGCACTCCATGAAATTGCTGAGCAGTCGGGTTAGAACAGATAAAAGGAAGCACTTCTTCACCCAAAGAGTGATTAACACATGGAATTCACTGCCACAGGAGGTGGTGGCAGCTACAAGCATGGACAGTTTCAAGAGGGAATTAGATAAGCATATGGAGCAGAAGTCCATCACTGGCTATTAGCCACAGGGTATAGATGGGAACTCTCAGTCTGGGGCAGGTGATGCACTCTATTCTTGGTGCTGGAGGGGGCAGCAGTGGGAGGGCTGCTAGTGTCCTGGCCCCACTGCTGGACCTCCTGATGGCCCCTGGTATATTTTGGCCACTGTGTGACAGAGTGTTGGACTAGATGGGCCATTGGCCTGATTCAACACTGGCTTCTCTTATGTCCTCATGTTCTTATGACCTGGCAAAGAGGCACACAGAACAGAGCCTTCCCACTCAGTTCCTTCCAGGCCCTGAGGGCCCATATGGAGAAATAGATGCTGGACCCCTGCGGGAAAGAAAACGAGACCTGGCAGGTTTTGAGCTTTGGTTTTCCTAGTTTTAAGAGCAAATATTAAAGATATGATGGATGGAAAGTTGCAGTCAAGTCGCAGCTGACTCGTGGCAACCTCTGGTGGGATCCTCAAGGTGAGAGACGTTCAGAGGTAGCTGGCCGTTGCCTGCCTTCATGTCACAACAACCCTGGTATCCTTCGGAGGTCTCCCAAACAAATATTAGCCAGGGTCGATCCAACTTCACTTCCGAGATCTGGCTGGCCTGGGCTATTCAGGTCATTAAAGAACTAGTTCGATTTAAATAGTTCGGCATCACACACAAGTGAAATTTAGAGCCAGAAATGTGGTGGCGTTGCGGGGTACGGCAGGGTATAAATATGCCTGCATTGCGGGGAGGGCGGGGCATAAATATGACAAATAAATAAATAAATAGCCGGGACAAACAAGACCAGAGTGATATGTGGTCCGTACGACCCCTTTCTGTGTGGATGTGAATTTGACCCTTTCCTAATAATCCCTAGCATAGAGTCTTGCTTTTTTCACCACCGTAGCACACTGGGTTGACACTTTCACTGACCTATCGACTACAACCCCAAGGTCTCCCCCCCCCCCCACAGTCTCAGCGAGTTCAGACTCCATCAGCCGACACCTGAAGTTGGGATGTTTTGTCCCCAATGCGCATCATTTTCCCAGCTTTCATTTTTAAAAAAAATGCACAGTACTGGCCTCCCTCCTTGGTTCTGGTGCTTCTTTATGTGTTTTTCTTGAATTACTGTATTATTTTAAATGCAATTTTAACTGCCTGGATTTTTTTTTAACTGTTCAGATGTTTTAATCCCCCTCCCACGCTGCCTTGGGGACCTTGGGAATCGGGCGGAAAGGCTGCATAAAAACGTTTTCGGTAAATAAACAGAATCTTACCCCAGTCACATCTAGCTGTAGTACGTACAGATCATCGAAATGCTGAACTGAAGTTCACATCGCTAGATTTTTTTTAGAAAGGGCACATTCCAGATCTAATGAACAACACTCACGGCTTAAAAAGAGTACTTTCATCCCACCGCACGCAAAGAAACATACCTGTCCAAAAGGCACAAAGGGAGGTGGACCGCCTTCTGTTCCTATGTTGCTTCTATTGTGTTTTGACAAGCTCTGTAAAATGAAACCAGGTGTTCATCAGCTGGTGCGGAGGGGTGGGGATAAGAAGCAAGGTACCCAATCCCACGGCAGCAGATCGGGAGTGAGACATCGTCTTGACCCCACTGCCTCCATCTACTAACTTAATGACCAACCAACAGTGACCAGCAAGCCTGTGGTAACTGAGCACACTTCAAAATTCCACAGACGTACAAATGAGGAGAGGCTGGACTAACTGAATTGATGCAGTGAAGCAAACTGACTGAGCTTGAGAAAGAAGAGGACAGAAATGCCATCATGATCCCCCCCGTACAGTCAAATGTTTGCCTACAATAGCAAAAAAGCAAACTCTTGTTATTTAAAAAGCACAAGTTTAATGGAGTCCAACACACTGGAGTTACTCCTGATTTTCTTGGGAGTTGATCCAGAAGCAATGAATTCATTTGTGAAGAGTTCTTCCATATGTCTGTTCACCATGTGTACTTTTACAGTTGTGGGGTCAGTTTATTTTCTTCTGTGCATGGCTTAAATAATGAGGATTTTCAAGGGAGAGTGCAGTTATCATTGGTGGCATCACAGCGCCGCCTTTATTTTTTTGAAAGAAAAGAAACACAGCCCTAAAATATCAATATACTGGTGTAGTGCTATAATGATAGTTTAAACAGGTTCTCTGAATTCCCAGAGTTAATTTTTTCAAAAGTAAGTCTCTAGTACCCTCCCTTGCAGAGATATGCCCTTTTCTGTATATCTTCACAAGGGAAGGGGCTAAGTGAAAGCTAGGAATTCAGAGAACCTGCTTAAACTATCATTATAGCACTACAGCATTATATTGATATTTAAGGGCCTTTTGAAACAAAAATTGAAATCATTGTCGGGGGGGAGTGGTTTAATGATGACGACAGTCCAATCACTGAAAAGTGGACCAGAGGTGGGTGGGAGTGGGCAGGACAAAGTAAATCAAAAGAAATGTTCCACACTAGGGAAAGGCCAACTCAAAAGCAGTTTCCAGAAAAAGATTGGGGTAAAAGTGGTAGCAAAAGAACCAGACAAGAAACTGGGGGAGGCACACACAAACAAACAAGTGAAAACTAAAGGGACAAAATGTGTGCAGAAATCAGGATAAAACCCAAAGCAGTATGGGGCCAGAACCAATGAAAAAAGCCCCATGCAGAAAAGCCCAGAATTAGGAAGACAGCAGGATACACAACATTGCACAATAGTACGTTTAACTGACAGCTACAACCACCTAAGGAGGCAGCATGATACAGAACAAATGATGATGACAGCTTCATATCCCCTCCACCCCCCCAAAAAAAGTAAAACCTTTTTCTCAGTAGCATATGATGCAGGTGCTATTTTCAATGCAGAGGAAAGAATGGTGCTGAACTCATTTTATGCCTCTTGTTCAGCTGAACTGATACGACATCACCAGCCATTATAAACTGCTTTCATATATTCCACTCACGCTTTAATTCAACGCTAATAACAACGGCTTTTATCTAGTGCTTAGAACACACTCAACATTACCTCAATCATTCTAGTAACACATTCCTACTGAGAACTAGAGAACTGGGGCTGAGAAAGACAGACTAACCTAAAGTCAACTAGTAAAGTTGGTCCTACTGGCTGCCTCCAGCAGGAATCTGGTGAGGGAACATACAAAATGTTCTTAAAAATAAACAGACGTTTCTGGAAGAGAAGCCATTTGAAATCTTTGTCATCAGGGTTCAGTCTTGGCTACGATACTATATTAACCCTCAAGACGGAGCTGTAAGTCTGTGTATTCTTGGCTGTGATTACTTCCATAATGTAATGAATTCTCTCAACCACTTTTGTAGCCGATGCTCTGGGGCATCCAATCACACACTCCGAACACCACTTCCTTAATCAACTTTCAAGCCTCTTCCCCCTACATAACGGATCTGTCACTTCCCACCAGATGCCTACCTAAAGCCTGAAGTTCATTCATATCTAAGAGACAAGGAATGAAGACAACACTGACTTAAACAAGCTATAACCTGCACTTTTTGTGACTGCTCGTGCACTGCTTTTCTACAGTTAACCTCTACAGAATGAATTCTCTTCCCAATTTTTCCCTGATGCTCCACTGGAAGAAGAAAGGATTTCCAGTGACGTTAAGCCACCGACTGCACAGGACCCAGAGAAATTACATAGAAATAACAAACAGTTTATACTTGTGGTCAGAAGAAGGAGGTTCTCTCAGGGTTCATATACTACCTATCCCCTAGAAAAGTATTTACTGTAACTTAAGTTACTGCTAGTCATTACCATCCAGCACAGCTAATTGTGCTAACTCAGCCTAACCACAATGCCGCCATCATCATTTTAAGGCACTCAATGAACACCTGGCAACTCAATTAACATTCAGCTAAAGGTAGGGGTAAAGCAGGTTACCTCACCCTTTGCAACTCCCACTTTTCTATAAGATGTTCCACTTCACCTCCAAGAATCACCGTGTTGCTGTCATCCAGAAGGAGGAAGCCATTTTTCACTTCCACGACTCCCAACAGTTTAATTTTTGTTCCCGGAGGAGTGTTCAGACTGAAAGCAGAAATGGAGAGTCTGATAGCTTGTTGTCAGACCAATAGAACAAAATAACAAAACTGTCTTGTTTCACTTACGCTGCCCTATCTTGCATGCATTCAGTAACAACTCATTCATTACCCACTGCAGATTAAATAACTTTTCACAGCTGTAAAAAGCTCTGTTAGCTATCACTATAGAGAACCCATTGGAATAACACATGGGATCTATCTAAATTTTAAAGCACAGATGACAGTCGTGAAGGGACACAGAATTGCAAGAATCCATTGCTGTGCTGCTTGTAACAGGCCTTGAAAACATGTTTTGTGGCACAATTTTTATCCATTATTCCATGCCAAAAATCTGTAAACATAGAAGGCAGTTGCGGGGATGCAGCACGCACAAAACTTCACTTATGGTAACCAGACGCCAACCATTGCTCTCCTCTATCAAACGGTCACAATCAATTCAGAAAAAGAAAAACCCAGCTTTCAGACATTCCCCAAATCACCCTGATTCAGAGACGTCACAAGGCACAACTAGATGAGACGGCATCCCCAGGTCCACCCAAAATGCGCCACCATTTTGTATCACTGAGTTCCCACAGGGAGCGCCTTTCAGCAGCGCTGCAGGGGGCTTGATTCTGGTCCGGACCACTGTGGCACGGTGGGACGAGGGACTGCTGAGGATCCCTCGTGAACACCAGAGATGACTCTTCAGTCTCCACCAGTGGGCCATGCAAGTGATGTCCATCACTGCCCTAGGAGCCCAAGCTTCTAACACTAAACCTGTGGAAGCTCTTCCTGTGAGGGCGAAATGAATTGCAACGTATCCATGACGAATGAAAACAGCGTGTTTCTGACCTTGTGCCCAACCAGTTTTCTTCTTCCCTAGAGAACGGTTTTATGAACCGTCCCCACATCTCATCTCATATGAGCTTATCACCGGACAGATTTGGTTATCAGTTGGTGGCAATTCCTGCTTTTGCAGCCTCTATGCAGACTCTCATTTATCACTAATGGGATACAAACTGACTTCGCATGTAGCACTCCCCCAGCCCACCGGGTGGATTCTCAACTGCTACCCAATACTGAACTTCAGACCATTAAGAGTTTATTGTAAATCCATTACACAGTTAACTCAAAAAGAGGTTTAGCTATAGTTAAGACATACCCCCAAACTTAATTGGAATACTATTAGAATTCTATAAATCAGAATACTATAAAATGCTATTAAAACGTCCCTGCATTTTCTGTGCAAAGAAACCTAGAGATATTACATGATGGGAAGGGTGGTGTTTGGTTTTTTTTAATGTATTCTCAGGAAAATACTTCAGGAACAGAGAAGATGAAAGGTAAGGGGGGAAATTACCCGTTGCTTCTTAAAAGCTTTAACTCACACCCATTCCGGATATTTGGCTGCATGGTGAGACTCAAGACATGCAAAGCGACCCAAAGTCAAAATCAGCATTATTTACCTTATTTTTGACATGTAATTATATTCTATTGCTGTGCAGCTTGTGTGCCCGTCCGTCATCTGCAAACGCAGCATTCTGGGAGCAGCCTGAGATTCTTCATTATCCTTTGGTGCAGCTATATTGCGTACTTTTTGGATCTGCAGGACAGAGGGACCTTCTAGCTGCAAAGACGAAAAACAAACCGGGTTTTTTTTAATTGCAATTAGCTTTTAAAAGTTTTTGTTTTTGCTGTGTTCCTGGCAAGCATTTATGTATTAAACAGACACACACATAGAATCATAGAACCACAGAGTTGGAAGGGGCCATCCAGGCCATCCCCCAGCTCAGTGCAGGATTAGCCCAGAGCATCCCTGACAAGGGTTTGTCCAGACACTGCTTAAAAATGGCCAGAGAGGGAGAGGTCACCACCTCCCAAGGCAGCTGATCCCACTGTTGTACGACTCTTACTGTAAAAAACGTTTCTCTAATATCCAGCTGGTACCTTCCTGCCCTTAATTTAAACCCATCCTTGCGAGTCCTCTCCTCTGTTGCCAACAGGGACAGCTCCCTGCCCTCCTCTAAGTGACACAGCCCTTCAAATACTTCAAGAGAGCCATCCTGTCCCCCCTCAACCTCCTCTTCTCCAGCCTGTACATTCCCAAGTCCCTCAGCCTTTCCTCATAGGGCTCGGTCTCCAGGCCCCCAATCATCCTCATTGCTCTCCTCCGCACGTGCTCCATTCTGTCCACATCCTTTTCGAAGTGAGGCCTCCAGAACTGCACACACAATACTCCAGGTGCGGCCTGACCAATGCAGTGTACAGCGGGACTGTGATGTCTTGCGATTTGGATGTTGTGCCTGTTGATGCACCCCAAGATCACATTAGCCTCTTCTGTCACTGCATCACACTGGCTGCTCTGTAACCTACAGAGCATTGCACTTTTACTTACAACTCACAGTTTTTCTCATTATCAGAATACCATTTTATCTAGCAAAGCTATGGCATCCTCCTCACTTGGGGGTCTTTGCAGGACTTAAGAACATTTGATTTTGCAAAGCAGTAACATGTTTCAGCCTTTGGCAACTACCACAGCTTAGCAGCTTTCAAAGGATCGGAATTTTACTTCTGGAATGTGAGTGACAGCCTTCTACACATCTAAGTATAGCCACACTCTGCTTGCCAATAAAAAGGGTATTTGATGCCTTCTGGCAAAAACCACCAGTGCAAAAACCACCAGTGCATCCTTATAATCCTCTTGTTGATGGAGTCCTTTACTCACAAGGATATGGAGCAGAGGTTCATGAGCAGCTATAGCCACAACGTATAGATGGAACACTGTGTCTGGGGCAGTGATGCTCTGTATTCTTGGTGTTTGTGTGGGGGGCAACAGCCAGGTGGCTTCTGGAGTTCTGGCCCTGTTGGCGGACCTCCTGATGGTACCTGGTGTGACACAGAGCGTTGGACTGGATGGGCCATTGCCCTGATCCAGCATAGCTGCTCTTATGTTCTTTTTTTAAATTTTATTGATTAACCAGAACAAAATATACAACACTCTAGTACACTTAATATAAAAACATAAAAGTTGAGAAGTTAAAATTAAGAATTTATTTATAACTGGAGAGAAGCGAAGGGGAAGTAACGTTTGTTTGTTTTTTACTCCATTAATTTGCTCTTACGTTCTCAAGGAGCCTAAAAGGGAAAGCAGGAGGGGGTACTAACACCAGGACTATTGTCTTTCCAAACACTCATATGCAACCTGGTCCCCAAAGGACTGCCACAACCAAACACAGATTACCAATACCAAGGCCACAGCAGCAAGTCAGGAGACTCCGAAAAGCCAAGAGCAGATAAGTATTTATATCCTATCCCATCTCCTTAGACTCAAGGCAGCCAACAAAGCAACCTAACGAATCAAGATGAACAACAGTACACAAGATGAAGACAACACGCCCAGGACACCAAGCAAGCATTTACCTTCCAAACGCACTCTGAAAAGACTGCTTGGTGTGCCTTCCTGAATGCAGAAAGTGATGGTGCCCTTTGTACCCACTCTGGTAAACCATTCCAAAGGGCCAGTTCCTGCTGCAGAAATGGCTGATGACCCAACTGTTAGCAGACAATCAAGAGAGAGGACACCATAAAGAAGCTTGTCAAAGAGCACAGTTGGCACATGAAAGTGTACCAAGAGATGCAGTATGAGGACCCTGTGCTATAAAGAGCTTTAAACGTAATAATCTTGGTTCTATCCACTATTCTAGTGGACTATGGTTGACTTCTGTGCTGGGTAACTTTGCGCCCAGTTCCTGTACAAGCAGTCAAGTACCCCGGCCTTTTCCCTTGAACTACAATCCTTCACATCACGTAGCAAACTGGTTTTGAAACCCTGGAGACCTACCAAAACACACTGTTCAAAAACAAAGCTCTGACAAGAACACACAGATAGACCCTTGGAGGGGATGTGGCTTGGGGGCAGAGCATCTGCATGGCACGCAGAAGGTCCCAGGTTCAACCCCCAGCATCTCAAGTGAAAAAGAACCAGGCAGTGGGTGATGTGGAAGATCTCTACCTGAGACACTGGAGAGCCACTGCCAGTCTGAGTAGACAACAATGATCTTAATGGACCAAGGATCTGATTCAGTAGAAGGCAATGTGACGGGTGTAATGGAAAAGATGCTTCCATTGACTGCCATCCAGTACTGCATAGTCTCTGTACAATGGGAGCGTGACCCCAATCCTCAGCCTCCCTTTTTAGCTTGCCCCTCCTCCTTCCTCATCAGTGAGTCATCCAGGAATGTTTGCTTCTGTTGACCTGAAGCATCTGCTTTCTGTTTGTCGTTATACCGACCGGCTTCCATTAGCAAACAGCAGTGTTTCAGCACACATGCCTGTCTTCGCCACTGCGGCTTCAGAATTCACAACAGATCCATGCAACAGAAATCGCCACCACCATCACATGATGACTTCAGCGTCTAAAACTGGAGACCGTTTCAGGCGGTAGCCACATTAGCCTGCAGTAGAAAAACTGCTCTGACTTGGATGGCCCAGGGTTGGCTCGATCCCATCAGATCTCGGACGCTAAGGAGAGTTGACCCTAGATAGTACTTGGATGGGAGACTACCAAGGAAATCCAGGCCATGACAAACCATCTCGGAATGTCTCTCACCTTGAAACCTCTATGGGGCCGCCATGAATCAGCTGCAATTTGATGGTGCTTTCCACCACCACCAGAAGAACGAAATTCATTCCAGTAGTACCTTAGAGACTAACAACATTTTCAAGGGTATAAGCATTTGTGAATCAAAACTCACCATGTCAGCTATCGCATCTCACAAAATGAACTTTGACACGACAAAGATTATACCCTTGAAAATTCTGCTGGTCCTTATGATATTGCTGGACTCAAATTTTTCTCTAAAACCAAAGAGGATCATTTGATCCGGCTCATACCCTGAATGCACAGTAACAACTCATTTTTTTAAAAAAAAATCAATCCCTATGTTATATTTGTATAATACTTCATTAAAAATTACTGCAGCACAAGATGGCCAAGCGTTAGCTGATGACTGCTCATTCGACAAAGTAATCCAACAGCAAATTCCACAGAAAAGTGCAAATGGCATTTAGCTTGAGCTAGGTCTAAGTTGGTGTAAACCCTTGGAAATGCATCAGATTTCCTTTCTACCTGTAACAACAACAACCGTTTCTACAGATAAGATGTTTTAATCTTATTTGCAGTAAGATATTGCATTACAGAGCACACGTAGCGAGTATTTTTCTTCAAAAGTAATCACACACAGCCATCTTGTGGCTGAAGATTGTAAGACATTTTTTTTTAAGATCCCTGAAGAGGTATTCTATCATTATCCAACCAACTCCTTTGTGTAAACGGGAAAAGAAAAAAAAAGTAGTATACACGTTTCGGACTTAGCAGGCAACTAATATCTTGTCCAGTACTGCAAAAATTCTATATCCCATATTCTTTGTTCAGCACAGCAATAATGTAGAGGGGTCAAAGGACAAAAAGGATCGCTGAAACGATTCTGACCAAGAAGCCTTCTTTCGCATTCAAATCTAAAGACAAGTTAGAGTCATTAGCAGTTGTGTCTAATTTCTGTATTATGCGTGATTGTGCACACGTTTGCTTTAACACTCTGCATGTTTGTCACTATTCCAGACCACTTAAGCCAATCTCAGCTGGGAAATCACTATAAAATCCTTACACTAGATTTGTAAGAAGTCTGGCTGCTAGGTCAGGAAACGGGCAGTAGTCATAGCACTTTGTTAGGTAACCGAGTTGGATCAATTCTGTGAACAAGAAAGATACAAACTATTGTACCATTTACCATTTTACCGGCTGGCTGAGGAGATCTCGCCTCAACACGGTCTGACATATCCAGGTGGGGAGCCGTGTTGGTCTAAAGCGGCAGAACAAAGCTTTCGTTCAGTGGCACCTTTAAGACCAACAAAAGTTTATTCGAGGTACAAGCTTTTGTGTGCACATACACTTCCTCAGATATACTGAAATGGAAGGTAACAGGTTGTTGATATATAGAGAGGGTGAACGGTAAATTAGGTAAAGGTAAAGGCTCGAAAGCCAGTCGAATCCGACTCCAGGGTTGCGGTGCTCATCTCCGTTTCAAAGCCGAAGAGCCAGCGCTGTCCGAAGACGTTTCCGTGGTCATGTGGCCGGCATGACTAAACACCAAGGCGCACGGAACGCTGTTACCTTCCCACCGAAGTGGTACCTATTTATCTACTTGCAATTTCTTGCTTTCTAACTGCTAGGTTGGCAGGAGCTGGAACTAGAGACGGGAGCTCACCCCGTCATGCAGCACTCTTGGGTCTCGAACTGCTGAACTACTGACCTTCCACAGCCTGCAGTTCAGCGTCTTAACCAGTTGAGCCACCGCAGGTCCTGAACAGTAAATTAGCATACAGCATAATAACTATGTTTTTAACAGTTTATTTGGATTTAATTACGGGGAAAAAACCGTAAAAATATCAAAGGAACTGTGTGTGCACATGAAAACTCATACCTTGAATGAAAGTTTGTAGACCTTAAAGGTGCTACTGGACTCATAGTCTGACCTATGTTAAAGTCACCCATACTATCTGGTGAAGGGAACTTTGACCCTCGAAAGCTCGCACCCCAGAGATTTTGTTGGTCTTTAAGGTGCCACGGCGGCTCAGAGGTTAAGATGCTGAGTTGCAAACTGGAAGGTCAGTAGCTCAACAGTTCGAGACCCAGGTGCCGCATGACGGAGTGAGCACCCGTCTCTGGCCCAAGCTCCTGCCAACCTAGTTCGGAAGCAAGAAATTGCAAGTAGATAAATAGGTACCACTTCGGTGGGAAGGTAACAGCGTTCCGTGCACCTCGGCATTTAGTCATGCTGGCCACATGACCACGGAAACATCTTGGGACAGCGTTGGCTCTTCGGCTTGGAAACGGAGATGAGCACCACACCCCTAGAGTCAGATTCAACTAGCTTTCGAGCAAGGGAAACCTTCACCTTTACCTAAGGTGCTACAGGGCTCAAATTTAGCTGTTCTACTGAAAACCAACACAGCTGCCCTCTGGAATTACCCACACCAGGTATACCACTTTACATTTAGATTTATAGCTCATTTTCTATATGTTAGAGGATAAAATATTTTCCCCAAAGGGCTTCAGTTGGGGTGAAGATCAAGCCAACATAAAAACCATTTTCAGCTATTCCAAGTCCCACAATTGTTCCTTTGCTGTGTTTTATTTATTTTATTCACTTCATTTATACCCCACTTTCCCCTCCACCTTCCTCTCTAACGGGGAACCAAGGTAGCTGACACAATTCTCTCCTCCGTTTTATCCTCACAACAACCTTGTGAGGTAGGTTAGGCTGAGCGTGTATGATCAAGCTCAAGGCCACCCAGTGAGCTTCTGACTGACACAGGGCAGCTACTTGAACCTGGTTCACCCAGATCCTAGTGGGACACTACAAATACTACGCTGCACCAGTTCTCCGGTGTTCCATTTCCCTAACGCAAGGCTTCAGAAATCTAAGAGGAGATGTCCAAACAAGTGTGCGTCTGGGGAGGGAATCACAACAACTGCACAACTAACTGTGCACCGGGAGAAATAGGATGGCCGTAAGAAGAAGAGA
This sequence comes from Gekko gecko, assembly GCA_029375565.1. NCBI lineage: Eukaryota > Metazoa > Chordata > Lepidosauria > Squamata > Gekkonidae > Gekko > Gekko gecko. Next base: position 195,332,741 of record JAPDNY010000004.1, read on the forward strand.
AGAGATTGGATTTATACTCCGTCCTTCACTACCCAAAGGAGTCTCAGAGTGGCTTACAAACTCCTTTCCCTTCCCCTCCCCTCAGCGGACACCCTGTGAGGTAGGTGGGGCTGAGAGAGCTCTGACAGAAACTGCTCTTTTTTCAAGAACAGCTGTGCCAGAGCTTGTGACTGGCCCAAGGTCACATCAGCAGGTGCAAGTAGAGGAGTGAGGAATGAAACCCGGTTCTCCCAGACTAGAGTCCACGCACTTAACCACTACACCAAACGGGCAAAGCAGCAAATAATACTCTTACCTTTTCCACTTTTCCACCGTTGATGTCACTTGGAAGGAACTTCTTGCCAATGGCTCTTAAATCTGTCTGAAGTTAAAAAAAGGTTATATTTGAGTACAGATTTCTAACATAGATTTCCTTTCTCTCGAGGGTGGGGAACAGAATAGGAAGGCAATTTCAAAATAATGGGGCTGCATGCTATTTCACAGGGAGCCACACTAATAACAGCACATCACTAGTAATGAAGCAGGCATTATCAAGCCTGTGTTTCTCAAATCTGTTCCAGCATTTTACATGGGTTCAATATTTTACACAACTTAAAAAAAAACATTCTCCAAAATTTAATGATGCTTTAGCAAAACTCATCTGATAAGGAGTTTTGCTAAAGCATCATTAAATTCACAGGGTGAGGTATACATTGAATACATAAATAAATAAAATAAAATGAATAAATCAAAGATGGTTTGTCTGAGCCAAGTCTGCACTAGGGATGTTCATTTGGGTCTACTTGAGCCAAAAATCTACCCAAAAAACACCTTACCAGTATTTTTCGGGTAAATTCTGGCATCCCAAATGTATCTGGGTTTTCTTGGGAAACCAACAACAACAACAAAAACACCAAAAAATCCCAGATATATTCAGGAACTAGCAGGCTGAAAGCTGCAGAGAGTTCAAAACACAATTGCTCCCGCCTCTCAGCTGTTTGTCAGGTTTGGTGTAGTGGCTAAGAGTGTGGACTCCAATCTGGGAGAACCAGGTTTGATTCTACACTCCTCCACTTGCAGCTGCTGGTGTGACCCTGGGTCAGTCACAAGTTCTCTCAGAGCTGTTCTCTCAAGAGCAGTTCTGGAAAGAGCTCACTCAGCCCCACCCCTAACTCACAGGGTGTCTTGTTGTGGGGAGGGGAAGGGCAAGGAGACTGTAAGCTGCTCTGAGACTCCAAGTGCAGGGCGGCGTATAAATCCAATCTCTTCTCCTCTTCTTCTTCTACTGCAGTCCCTTTAAAATTCAAAGGGACTGCAGTAGAAGAAGAAGAGGAGAAGAGATTGGATTTATACTGCAGTCCCTTTGAATTTTAAAGGGACTGCAGGAGACAGCCTGAGGGTCAGCTGTGCCAATGTGTAGCAGACTGCTTCTGCAGGGTCAGCCTGGGGCTGGCTTCTCATGCAGCCCGGTTTAAGTCAGGCTGCAGAAGAAGCAAACCCCAGGATCTGCTGTGCCGCTGGAAACAGATTGCTCCCCACGACCCCTGCAAGAGAAGCGAGCGAGCCCATCCAGGATCTCCTGTGCCGCTGAAATCAATGTGCTCCACGCAGCACAGTCGCTCCTGGGACTCACTTCTGCAGGAGAATGGAGCCCCAGGCAGCTGCTGTGCTGTGCAGCACAGGAGAGCCTGATTGGGCTCGCTTCTCCTACAGTCTAGCTTAAAACTGGACTGCAGGAGAAGCAGGCCCAGCCAGGATCTTCTGTGCCGCCGGGATCAATGTGCTCCACGTAGCACAGCAGCTGCAGGGGCCCCCTTCTGCCGCAGCCCGGACTGCAGGAGAGGCAAAGTCCAGGAGCCGCTGTGCTGCATGGAGCACACTGATCCCAGCTGTGCCCATGGAGAGCAGACTGATCACCACCACCAACTCAGCTCTGCGCTGACTTTAAAAAAATAAAAAACAGTATTCTTCTTCTCAGGTCTATTGGACCCGGGGAAAAATAGGATTTCTGGGAAATCCCGGATCCTAATACTGTACCGATATTGGGATCCAGGATTTTTTGGAAATCCCGAAATCTGTTCAGGTTCAATAGACCTGAACTGGAAAATACCAGTTCTTGGGTTTTGGAGGGTTTTTGCACATCCCTAGTCTTGCATGTAGCTGCTTCCCAAAATGACGCTGCCTGCAGACTCTATTTCACTCCCATAGGTATGCGGGTTAGCTGCAGAAGTAACGGTATAATTTATTGCTTTCATTGTGGGGTGGGAGGTGCTGTTCATTTCCCTCCAGTAGCATCCAACTGTAGGTTGGATCCTGCAGAAAACCTCCTCTGGCAGACAGGTTTTCCAGTCTGCTTAGACACTCCTCACCAACCCCCCTCAAGTTTCAGCACAAAATGCCCCCAGACACCCCCCATGGAGGCTTGTGGGGGAGAAGAGACCCCCAGAAACAGCAAGAGGGGAGAGTCTGAGGTCTGGGCCTTTTGACAGTGGACATTTCCAGCTGGATCCAAGACTGCCTGTGGCTCTGGAGGGCCCCAAGTCCTCGAGAACAGCTTTACCAAAGTGGAGAAAAAAGCTGCCCCACCCAGCAGATAAAAGCAAAAAAGCTATGTCTGCCAAGGAACATTGAGCAGGCCTTCAAAGCATCAGCCCCAGAACTGCCTTCTCCTCTGAATTGCTACTCATATATTCTGCCAAGTATACTGTCTAACAACACAGCCGACCTATCCTGTTCCCCAAGCCTTGTCAAGATAAACACGTTGGCTTTAAGAGTCTGCTCCTGCTGAAAGGAATCTCGGAATTTAAGGCAAGAACCAAAAAGCTAAACACCAGTCATCAATAAGCTTACATAGTAACTTTGGTCTTTGGTTCAAACTTCTGATCAGATATTGACCCATTAGATAATACACCACAATTAATTCCTGTAAGAATTACTTGAGTGACTATGAGAAAATGCTAGTGATCAGAATATGGAAACAGGCTGTTCTCTCCAGAGTTTAGTATACACTTTATTTTAAAAGGGGGGAAAGATTACTTTGAAACATTACATTTCACTATTGTATGCTTTTAACAACGTTGCAGCAGAAGCAATTACCTCTGCTTGTATCCCTGAATGGAACAGCTATTATAGTACCATCACAGAATTTATAAAGATTCTGCACTTGATTAATCTATTATACAAAATCACAAAAAACTAACAAATAGTATATAGAAATGTACAAGAAACACTTTAAAAATGTCAATGCATAATCCCGTATAAACCTACCAAGTAATTGCCTTACTTCACAACATTATCCTTGCAGAATTTCTCTCAACATAAATTCATGCTAGCTGACCTTCCATGAACTTGAGTTCGCTAACCACAAACCAGCCAAAATTCATTAAAAACTTTCGTTTGTGAGCTGGTTTGTGCCCATCCCTTTAAATAAGTTACCCAGATGTAGAGCCATGTAGATTCATCAGATTAAAAAAAACTCTGTGCCCGTGGATCTTTACCCATTTTGTTCCTTTCAAGACACTGACTCGGAGTTAAATGAACAGAGGAACAAATACTCCACTTTTCATTATGGACAACTTCTCTTCTTACTTATTTTCTAGTAACGATTTTACAAGAACATGGATGTTTGAAAGTCATCATATACAATTTTTCATCATGCAAACCAACCCCCCCCACCACCACCACCAGAATTTATTTTCAAAACCATTCCTGGAATTTCCCAGCTGTTACCTACATTAAGTGCAATCAGGATAATATCATTTATGTTGACTTTGTCAGACGAGTTTGTGCATGCCTCAATCCCTTCATCCGATAGGTACCTATCGAAAGAAAACACGTATGTTTAGAGCAATGAAGGAACATCCCCAATCCTTCCTCCACCCCCTACGACAATATAGAATCGAGCAATTTTAAGAAACTTGCAGTAACAGCCCTAGTAGCCCACCAAAACCGCTTTTCAAATCACTACTCTGTGGCAGTTCAACAGTTCGTGGGTGGTATTTCTGACCTGCCAAAACTCACGCACACTCCACAACTGTAATCAAGCCAGTCACAGTGCGTTCTAAATGTGTCCCCAAAGCAAGTCGCGCACAGCAAATCAAAAGCGGTAAAACGAAGCCCGTGTGAACTGGAATAATTCTGAACTTTTATTACATGCTTCATGTAAGCATCTTCTCTCCTCCCCCCACCCCCCAACAATTGCTTTCTTAAAGGTTACCAGTGAATAAGTGTCCCTGTCGGAAACAATTACTCTGTAAAAACCGGCATAGCAAATCCAAGCTTTTCATTATGCGCAAAGGATTGTTTTTCTTTAACTTCAGCACCGTTTTACACACATTTGACATTGTGTTTAGTGAAGCCTTAGATGCTATGTAGAGGAAATGCAGCCCAACACATATGTTTCTGTTTGTGGCCACCCTTGTTATAATTTCATTTTTGAACAGCACAACTCCTTGTTAATGTTAGCACCTATACTTGGAACTTAAGCTATCAAGTGCCTCTGAACCAGGTCAATAAATCAAACTGCAACGTATTATGCTACGAAGAGAACTCCAATCCAGCTACTGCTGGCAGACCAAGTGTGAATCCCTTAATCCTCTAGAAGAGCCAGTCCTCCAAATCACTGCAGCTAACAGGGACTGCCTGCAAGTACATTACAACTAAGCTAAGAAAACTTAGGAGTAAAGAAACTTGGCACATATGTAAGCCTTACTTTGGGGAATTTGTGATTGTAACTATCAGCAAGAGGCTGGCACTGGTACAGCATGAATGCGATTATTTGAACATTGCACATACACTAAATAAGGCACTTTCACACATGCCGAATAATATACTTTTGACCCATTTTCAGTGCACTTTGCAACTGGATTTTACTGTGTGAAATGGCAAAAGCCCCTTGCAAACGGTAGCTAAAGTGCATTGAAAGTGGACTGAAAGTGCACTATTCAACATGGGTGGAAGTCAAGGCTTTCTATTTCACACAATATGGCACACAGCTGTTCTTCAGATACTGGAGTTAGTTATACAGCAGTTGCCTGCTTCACCATCTCCAAGCCTACTATTCCCTAACATCTCCAACAATTTAACTATGGGGGCGTTGCCCTGCAGTAACTCAGGAGCTTGAAGCTGATCAAGGCCAACAATCTGAATCAGCCAAGGGCAGCTACCCAGTAGGAGCTTCATAAAGCTTTGGGTTTTCTCCCTAGAACTGCAGCAACAGAGATGTGGTCATCCACTTTATAAACCCCCATAAAAGTCTCATGAGCTGCGCTTTGCTTGCTGCATCGCGACAGTGCGGGCCTTCCTCCTTTATTGACTGATTCATTTTATTCCACCTTTCCTCCAAGGAGGTCCTGCCACTCTGGAACCAGAAGTTTGCCTGAAAACCCACGAGGTGAGCAGACATTTGAATCTGGGTCTCCTTGGGACAGCCTGCCCTGGATGGCCCAGACTAGCCCAATCTTATCAGCTCTCGGAAGCTAAGCAGGGTCAATTCCGGTTAGGACTCGAATGGGAGACTACCAAGGAAGTCCAGAATTGCTACACAGAGGGTGCGTTCAGACGCGCCGTTTGAACCACTTTCGGCACGCTTCAGTAACGGATTTTATTTGCACGTTCACACACCGAACATCTGCGCACCACCCCCAGCCGTCGCTTTCCGGATCAAACCCCCTTTAAAATGGAGTACTTTGATACCAGGTCCCCAAGTGGTGTTTTCCTGATTCTCCGGTTTTAGCTGCACTTTTCTGTCTGATCGCTCCTGCCACTTCTGTTTGCTTCAACCCCCTCCCCTGTGGAAAGCTGCCGCGGAAGCTCGAGGCTTCCGCTTTTCGTCTGCCATTTTTTTATGCATTGGCGGTGTGCGCATAGGCAGAGCTCCGCTCCTAAGTTAATAAAACCGAAGTTTAAATGGTGACTCGTTTTAGCATTTAGACAAGTTCGGGATCTTGCGGAAGCCAGGTTTGGGGTAAAAGTTTAAAGGGAAGTGTTCATTTCAAGTTTAAAGGGAAGTGTGGAAATCGCTGTTCTGCGCACATGCAAAAATTTTAGTTCTACAGATGGCCCGCCTGTGCGCATGCTCAAACTGAGAAAGAAAGAAAAAAACACCGATGCACGCTCCCACGTGTGGACGGCGGGGAGCGATGTGGCTGTGCAGCGATCCAGAACAAGGAGGTGAGTGTGATCGCGATTCTCCGGGTTTTAAAAAAAACAACACATTGGGACCGGAGCAATTTAAACCGCTCCCAGCACGCCGTCTGACCGCACCCAGAGGCAGGCAACAGCAAACCACCTCTGTACGTCTCTTGCCTTGAAAACCCTACGGGAGCAAATTCAGGAGGCTGCAACTTGACGGCCCTTTCCACCCCACCACTCCTTGGGACTAGACCACAGTCGCCACACTGGCTCACCTTTAGAACCAAGTAGATACTTGCTCTCCTTATAATGTGTTTCAGTAGCTGGACTTTGGGCCTGCTTCAGTTGCCTGAAAACCCACTGGAGCTGTGGTGGCTCAAGTGGTTAAGGCGCTGAGCTGCAGGCTGTGGAAGGTCAGTAGTTCAGCAGTTCGAGAGCCGAGAGTGCCGCATGACGGAGTGAGCTCCCGTCTCTAGTTCCAGCTCCTGCCAATCTAGCAGTTTGAAAGCAAGAGATTGCAAATAGATAAATAGGTACCACTTTGGTGGGAAGGTAACAGCGTTCTGTGCACCTTGGTGTTTAGTCATGCCGGCCACATGACCACGGAAACATCTTCAGACAGCGCTGGCTCTTCGGCTTTGAAACAGAGATGAGCACCGCAACCCTAGAGTCGGATTCAACTGGCTTTCGAGCAAGGGAAACCTTTACCTTTACCTTTACAGTTGCCGTGTTTTGCTTTCCCTCAAACACTGTACCACTTTTGATACGGAAGTAGCAGAAAAGAAGTACAAGTTCTAGATTAAATAACTCATATTCACCCAAGACAGCATTTGGGTTTGTTACTCTCCCCCCCCCACCCCCGCCTGCACAGATCTTTGCATCTACAGGACAAATACAAGACTGCAAATAATTCAAACACACAGTGGAACCACCAAAGAAAGCTTCAGCAGCTCCCAATACAGTACCTCCCATAATGTACATTCATGGAACGCACGAGGAGAAACTAATTCATGAGTATGCTTGCTGTTTCATTATCACACCCTACCAATCATTCTTTCATACAAATGTTAAGTAACGAATGGGTGGGGGGGCGGTCCCAGTTTCACCTGGTTCTACCCGAACTGAAGTGCTGCATTAGAGGCGGGATCCTACAGTTCAAGTCTGGAAGACACACACACAGGTCCATCACTTGACAGCAGCATCAAGCGACGGCTTCATACATACGGCTGAATGGGGCCATCATCACACCGCAGAGCTTCCGTGTGCTCTCAAGGCAGAGTTTTTCTATGGGGCTTTCACGAATTTAGCTGCATGTCACTGCGTTGAGTCAAATGGTGCACACATGCATGTATACATCACTGCTCTGTGCTACAGGCACTAAGAAAGGAATTCAGATTGTGTTGTCTTTTTTTTAACTTTAAACATTTATTAGCCACCCTTCTCCCTTGCAAAACTAAAGGTGGCTTACAATATACATAAAGCATTATTTTTAAAAACATAATAAAAATAACAACTAGAAAAACCCATAAAAGTCACAGATTAAGAATTCCAATTAGGACTGTCAACCATAAAAGCCAAATCTAACAAATGCAGTCCCAAATAAAGCCATTTTCAACTGCCTCCTAAGACCGATAATGGGGGGGGGGGGGCAGGCTCAGCCTCCCAGGGGAGGTTGTTTCGTGATCGTGGGGCTGCCACTGACAGAACCTTCTCTCATGTACCCACCAAGCGAGCGTCTTTAACTGATGGGTCAGTCTTAATTCATGGACAGGAATGTATATTGGGAGAAGATGGTCCTTCAGACACGCAGGTGCCAAGCCACATAGGGCTTGAAAGGACAAAACCAACTCCTCCAATTGGGCTCAGGAGCTGACTGGTAGCCAGTGCAATTGTCGTAGTATCAGAGACGTATGCTCCTGGGAGCTAACCCTGACCAGCAGTCTAATGGCAGCATTCTGTACTTGTTGCAGCTTCCAAAAACTCTTCAAGGATAGCCCCTAGCAGAGTACGCTGCAACAGTCCATTATGGATGTAACTAAGACATGGATCACTGCGGCTAGATCTGACTGAATCAGGAATAGAGGCAGTTGACGCACCAGCTGGAGCCGGGCAACACACTCTGAGCCACAGCAAAAAACCTGGTTTTCTAAGGGGACTGCTGTGTCCAGCAGCTCTCCCAAGCTGTGAACCTGAGGTTAGGAGGGCATCTTTATATGGGTGTGTCATGACCCCAGCAGGTTGCCACCTTCAGCTGCCACCACCCTGGACTTCGTGTCCCTTAAGAAGGCCCAGAGTACCCTCCCAAGCCCAACCAAAATGCCCCTTTTAAGCCAAGAAACCCAGGCATGATGACCAGGCAGAGAACATTAAACATATGGTTTATTAATACAGTACTGGGGCAAGAAAAACAGGACCAGGTGCTTTAAAATATATAACAGTGTCTAAAGGCAAAATAAACAAATCTAACGCGACTACCTATTTTACTTAAAAGTTTACTATTTCAAGGCCCACAGCCTTGTATACCAGGCCTGTCTGTACTCACTCTGTCCCAAGTGAGGGATCTTTCTCTCAGACCAGTCCCCTCAGTTTTACTCTGTGAGAGGCAAGATCACAGAAGAGTAAAGAACACAGTTTTAACAGTTCAGAAAGCTTAAGAGACATCTCCTCACACAATCCCTGAACACCGATTGGTTACAACCATCACTAAGCATTATGCTTTCCACTCCCAAACAGGTCTCTAGAGGCCTAGGCCTCTAGGCCTTCTCCTAGCCCTACACAGATCATGACAGGCTGATTCCCACCAATTGCTCAGAGTCAGAAGAGGGAAACTGCCAAGGTGCCCAGAGGAGAGCAAGTTGGCTAGGGAGAAAGGAGAATGAAACCACCACTGTCATCACCACTCTGGCAGGCTTGCTCTTTTGCTAGGTGGCTGCCATGGCAAAAGCAATGGCTGTACTCTCCCTTTTCCTGAGCCAACTAGCTCTCCTCCTGGCAGCTGCCCAGGGCTAGGATGAAAGCAAAGAAGCTGCAGAGAAGACTTGGGTGCTGTTGGAGAGGACAAGCCCTTCACTTCCATCCCCAGCAAAAGGCCCAGCCCTCAGGGAGTTCTGCCACTTACCCAATCCCTCCAGTAGTGGCTGTTCCAAACTGGGACACACACACACACACACACCACAACAGCCACAGACATCCTTGCCCACTTTCCTGAAGCAGTGTGTGGGTGCCACGTTTCTACTGGATTTATTTATTGAAGCAGAGGAAGAAGCAGAGGAAGAAGCAGAGGAAGAAGCAGAAGAGGAAGAAGAGATTGGATTTATACACCGCCCTTTACTACCCATAGAAGACTCAGAGCGGCTTACAAACGCCTTTCCCTTCCCCTCCCCACAACAGACACCCTGTGAGGTAAGCAGGGCTGAGAGAGCTCTGACAGAAACTGCTGTTTTCAAGAACAGCTGTGCGAGAACTATGGCTTGCCCAAGGTCATCCAGCAGATGCAAGTGGAAGAGTGGGGAATCAAACCCGGTTCTCCCAGATTAGAGTCCGCGCACTTAACCACTACACCAGACCAATGTTCCCTCTAAGCTTGTGAGCAAAAATTCTACTTTGTGAGCTACTGGCATTAAAGTTGTCAGCAAGCTATTTGGCTGTTGCATAAATCAAGTTTGCTCTGGAGCCATCCTTCCTGAGCTAAGACAAAAATCTGTGAGCTGGAGGCTAAACAACTGTGAGCTAGCTCACACTAACTCAGCTTAGAGGGAACGGTGCACCACATTGGCTCTCGTTATTTATAGTCTGCCTTTCTCACTAAGCCTCAAGCTGGATTGTGTAGCCTAGGTCAAATACAATCAATGGGATGGGACAGCCAATGAACAAGTGTAGCAGGGGCCGGACAAGAAGAATCTGAAAACAAATGGGAAATCTCAAACGGAGCTGAAACAAAGCATGAGCATTTAAACATGCTGGGGAACAGTGCTCAGAAGAGCGACAGGTGATATGCCGAAGAGCTCCTGAGCCACTGAGGGTCCCCATCTTACTTCCATCATGCCTGTATGAGGCTGTTTGTTCAAATGATAACACTTGTCTCACTTACCACAGTATTTATGTTTTCTATTTTCAACTGCCCCCCCTCCCAACTCTCAGAGGGCAAAAACTAATGTATAACACAGCATGGCGTACAGCAGTTTGAAGTGTGCTCTCCCTGGTGCTGGGTATGCCAGTGTTCTATGCTACAATTTTGCTTGCAATTTTTTTTTTAAAGCATTTCTACTTTTAAGTGTCATGAATGTACCAAGTAGTACAACTTTCGGCACCAAGTTATAAATGATGCATTTCCTGTTAAAGCAGTAAAAAAGTTTAGGTTTGATAAGTAAGTAATTACTGCATATATGTTTAACAACTTTTCTAGAGGACTGGGAAGAAAAGAGGCATTTTCCGCCCCGTGGCTTTCACAGTTTCTGGAAATTTATTCTACATGTCTAGCTGTCCCTTAAGCACCTTTTATTAACCAGCCTACAACCAAAATGATAAAGCAAATGTCAGTTTCCCTTCTCCCACTTGAAATTCAACATGAATTCCAATTTGCTATTTGCATTAGTGGCCCAATACAGAACTTGAGGCTACAAGAGGCATTTGTTCATATTTGACATTCTAGTTTCCACTCAAGTCACTTTAGAGCATATGACAAGATGTCTTTAGCCAAATGACTGAGGCCAGACCCTGGAACTACTCCCAAGATTAATCTTGCAAAGCAAAGCTTTGAACACATGAACACATCTAACAGCCTTATACTGATCAGTCCCTCAAGGTCGGTATTATCTCATCAGACCGCCAGTGGCTCTCCAGGGTCTCAGGCAGAGGTCTTTCACAACACCTCCTACCTGGAGCACCTCCCACTGGAGATGCCAAGGATTGAACCTAGGACCTTCTGCATGCAAAGCAGATGTTCTATCACTGAGTTGCGCCCCCCTCACTTTTGATTCATAACACAGTGAAATAACCTTACATGTAAATATGGCTTCTAAAATTGAACCGCAATGTTCCCACAAGCCTGCAACTAGAACCATGTGAAGTAAGGGCTGAATCTTATCAAGAATATGATGCCATGTCATGAACAAGTGGCAGAGTACAGCTTTACGTTGAGCTAACACCTTCTGTGCAATCAGAGAGCAAGTTACAATTAGCCAGCAGCAATGAACCACTTGTTTAACAGAGCCTCAGAAATGTTAAAATGTACGACTACACCCAGTTGCCACTGGGTGGAACTATTGCTTCATCCCAAATTCTTGTTCTCTAAAAAATAAATTCTTGCTTTAAAACTGGGGGACCATTTCCAAAGATGATTTTCACAGCTGGTTCTTCATCTAAGGCCAATTTTATTAAGTGGCATGTTTGCTAAATAACCAGAAATCTCACCAACCTGTTTTCGTTTGATTTTCTCAAGCTACTTTGATTTTTCCTCTCATCCAGCATATCACCAAGTTCACCAATTTAAGTAACTGGAAAGCATAAAGAGACCTGAAGCTAGGTTAATACAATCCACTGACATAATATTGATCTACGAGGCACCCGAACACATACCACACTATGATTGTCACAGACACTGATCAGCAATAGTGAGCAACAAGGAACAATTCAGGAGAGCTTTCTCAGGGAATTTGTGACCTCGTGGTTTAGCAATTTCTGGAGACAAATAAGATAGCTCCAGCAGATAAAGGAAAACGAATAGTTCATTAGTGAATGCAAGAAGTTGGCCTTGTACTGCTTTCTAAAACAAGCCAAGGGTATGTGCCTTCTGGACATCCTTTGGAAGTATGCTGAAAAGAACTTTCAGAAGGTTTTCAAAAGAATCAGTCCCCTAACCAAGAACCACCACACTAACCCTACCAGAGAGAAGCAGAGGTTTGCCACTGGGGCACACTCCATGGACAGGTTCATACAGAGAAAGCTTGAATGGTTTGAGACAGTTTCTTCCCCTTTTTCCTCTTCTGGACTTTAATTGCTTTACAAAACCTTCCAGTTTCTGAACAGCTACAATCCAATGAGCAACTCTGGAACAAATACAGATTCACACATGCCAATACAATGTAAATTCAATCCCCTACCACTTAGACGCAACAACAACTTGGTGTAAAATATGCAGGAAAAGAAGGAAGATAAGGAGTTGCCACAGCTTCCAACAGTCGTTCCGCACAATGACCGAAGTTTTTTGGGAGAAGATGGAAATGAAATGTAAAAAGCGAATGAGGCAACTGCTGCCTACGATTCCTGGGTCATCAGTGCTAGATTCTTAATGCACTCATTCGCATAAGAGCAGTCGGGTTAGAACAGATAAAAGGAAGTACTTCTTCGCCCAAAGAGTGATTAACATATGGAATTCACTGCCACAGGAGGTGGTGGCAGCTACAAGCATGGACAGTTTCAAGAGGGAATTAGATAAACATATGGAACATGGAAGTCCATCAGTGGCTATTAGCCACAAGGTACAGATAAGAACTCTCAGTCTGGGGCAGGTGGTGCACTCTATTCTTGGTGCTTGGAGGGGGTCAACAGTGGGAGGGATTCTAGTGTCCTGGCCCCACTGCTGGACCCCCTGGTATTTTTGGCCACTGTGTGACAGAGTGTTGGACTAGATGGGCCATTGGCCTGATTCAACATTGGCTCCTCTTATGTTCTTATGTTCACTAAACACAGGTCCGTACGCATAGCCAGGCTGCATATCTGATCCAGCAAGACAACCAGTGTAGTCCAAGAACACATGTGGCATGGCTTGCATCACTCACTTCCAGCATCTCAGCAGGCATTGCTAGACTCCATGCCCTTGAATGGCTCCACCTCAACTGTGTCAGGGTGCCGGGGCTCCAGAGAAGCAGCATGCACCACAAGGGACGGATGACAAGTCTCAAGCAAACTGCCAAGAGGTGCAGACAGTCAGGACAGTTATCAAGGCAACTCTTCTGGTTCCCAAACTCTCATAAGAGTTCATGAGAATGTGCAGCTAACCACGCGTAGACAGAAGAGAGCTGGGAGGTGCCTCCTGCTGTAGAGAGGCAATAGGTGGGAGCAGAGAAGACAGTGGCAGCAACAGTGTGAAAGAACAGACTGAAAGGGCCCTGGTAACCAAGACATTCAAGCCTGCTAAACAAAGGGAAAGAGACAATGGCTACACCCAATGAACTGGTGCTGTGGACAGCAGCTCTTCACGACCACGACCACCACCTCCCATCCTACCCAGCCCTCCACTAACCAGGCATCTGTTCCACACTGCCACCTTTGGTAGCCCCCTCACTTCCTTAGGGAAGGTGAAGGGAGGAAGCACCCTACCACCCAAGGACAATAACAACAGCCACAACTGCTTCAAATACATCCAGCTAGCAGGGATGGTCCACAGACTCCGATCAAAAACTAGGCTTCATGGCAGGAGAAGGAACAACTGCTTTCCCCCTCTTGCAAGTGGGAAGGTCTTAGACTTTTGTCTTGTTCTGATACCCTCTTTGTGTTGAGAGTCTGGTTCCATCTCTGATGAATACTTCTTCTAGGAGACCCAGGGAGCAGTTGGTCTCTTTCTGGCTGCCGTTCTGGCTGTGATGGACCTAACTCTACTGATTGCTTTCTTACACAGTGCAATAAAAAGGAGTCATATTTACCCGCTGTCAAAACCCCAGCACCCCAACTCTGAGATTCTTGAGTGTGACCTGACCATGTCTCGTACTTTTGCAGTTTGGTCAACTTAATTCCAACCAAGGTTCCTTGTGGCTCATGTAACTGTTTGAATTGTGTATCCACATCTTGGCAGAAAACCAAAACCCTAAAGAAAGGTGTGCTCTTCCACCAAGGAAGTGGTCCTGGCTGCCAAATGGGCCACAACCATACTATGTAGCCTTCTGCATAAGTAGCTGGTGCCAGTGGACATACCGAGCAAAGGATCGTCATGTGTGCATCCAAGATAGAGACAAATACTATCCTATGCCCTGACCTGGATAGCCCAGGCTAGCCTGATTATGTCAGATCTCAGAAGCTAAGCAGGGTCAGCCCAGGTTAGTATTTGGATGGGAGACCACCAAGAAGCCCAGGATTGCTACACAGAGACATGCAATGGCAAACCACTTCTGAATATCTCTTGCCTTAAAGCCCCATGAGGAGTCACCATAAGTTGGCTGCAACTCTTTCTACCACTATCCTACAGCTTTATCACCAGAAGGGGAGGAGCGCACAGGAATGAAGACTTCACAGAATCATAGAATCATAGAATGTTAGAGTTGGAAGGGACCTTGCAGGTCATTTAGTCCAACCCCCTGCACTCTGTAGGAGCATAGCCGAAAGATAGGCCTACAACATACCCGAAAGATGGTCATTCAGTCTCCGCTTGCAAACGTCCAGTGAAGGAGCATCTGAGGTAGTCTGTTCCACTGCTCAACCACTCTTACAGTTAGGAAGTTTCTCCTGATATTTAGCCAATAACGACTCCCTTGTAATTTCCACCCATTAGATCTAGTCTTGCAATCCGGAGCAAGAGAGAATAGATCTCACAGACCCAGATATGAAGGCAACCTACCCAACTTGAATAAGAAACGTGCGTGAAGTTTAGTCCCCTTCTTACTCAACTCTTAACTCAAGCACAAAGGTTGGCCCTGCATTCTCCTATGTCTTCAAATTACTACTAACCGGAACCAGCAAGGAAGTCACATGTGTCAGACAAAACGAAATAGCCAAGGGGTGTCATGGCTTAATTACCATCAACTTCAATATAGCTAGAAACTAATCTTCCCTATTTAAAATGACATACCCTTTAAAAATCACCATCGCAGGACTGCCGCAACATTTCTGCAGCAGCATTTCAAGGCTGCTTAATCACCATTCAAATGGAGAAGGGAGAGAGGTAAGTCTTTGTATCGATACGTTTTTCTCCAATCAATCTCCATTTCTAGATATTATGCAGAAAATGAACTCCATATTGCCCCGCAGGCATGTGATAAAACGGGCCAGTGAACAATTCTCTCATCAGGCTTCCAAAAAGTTGCCAGGAATATAAATTGTCAGTGCAGCCTATAAAATACAGATTTAGTCCTGCCACGGAGGTTGAAAGCAAAGCAAGAGCAGATAAGTCATGCCGGAGCAGGTGTGGAATGGCAGCCCAGCAAGGAAAGGAAAGCTGAAACGTTACCTCGGCCACATCATTTTTGCTATTCCCCCTTTAGCACTCTGAACCCTGTAAAAGGAAGGAGCAGCAGTTTCAACCAACATTCCCTCTAAGCCATGGAGTCTTATGAGCAAAAATTCTATTTTGTGAGCTACTGACATTAAAGTTGTGAGTGAGCGATTTGGCTGCTGCATAAATTAGTTTGCTCTGGAGCCATCCTTCCTGAGGTAAGACAAAAATGTGTGAGCTAGAGGCTAAAAAAATTGTGAGTTGGCTCACACTAACTCAGCTTAGAGGGAACACTGGTTTCAACCAATTTCACTTCTTCCTGTATCTTCCAGTTTCACAATTTTTTTGGTCCATGCAGAACCTCCAACTGCCTGCGTAGCTTTTTGAGGTCAATGAAGGAAAATGGGGAACTATCTACTTCTGGTAAGCTGGTAGATCCAACACAACTTGCGAGCAAGGTCTTATTTACTTTTAAAAAAAAATTACACTTTATGACAGGGTCCCCAAACTTTCATGAGTCTGTGGGTGCCTCTGGAATTCTGCCACAGGAGGTGGAGCCAGGCACAAAATGGCTGCCGGAGGCGGGGCCAACCACAAAGTGTTGGAGAGCTGGGATACGCATAGCTAACAGTAACTCTTCAACATTTCAGGCAGAATATCTGTTTAACAGGATGACTTTTTGAAGAAACTCTGTTTTGAAGTATTTTTTCAATACGCACAGTTTACCTTCAGTCACACAGTGAAGATCCTTAAGACCATAAGAGAAGCCAATGTTGGATCAGGCCAATGGCCCATCCAGTCCCATCCTTGAGCTGTGGTAGGAGCTGCAGCCAATCAAGTCTCCAACAGACAGTTAGAAACCCTGCTGGACCAAATCCCCATCTGTCCCCCACCTACTTTCTAAAAATGCTTGGCAGGCAACATGATGCCCATGGGCACCAGGCTGGGGATCCAGCTTTTTTTTAAAAAAGCATCTTTCCCTTAAGCAATACAATTAATCCCAAAGTTGCAAAGACTTTCAGCACAAAATCTTTCAGGACGCTGCATAACCAGATTCACCCATGTACCTTTGGCAAAGGCCTGCATCAATTCATATGCTGAAGGGGATGAATGAGATTCTAGCTGCTTCCTCCTACCCCATTTTAGAATACTTTCTCAAATGAGCCATTCCACCAGCTTTCAGAAGCAAAAAAAGGAAATGCTTCAAGGCTCTTTATTCTTTCAATGAAGAATGGAGTTATTTATTCTTCAGTGCAAGAAGACAAACAACAGCTATGACCACCTCACACCTCCAACAGCCAGGATGGGAACGGGTATATACAATTTGTTATTTATGCAGCATCAGCACACACAGTTCTTTGTGATACGGAGATTACAAAAACTTCACAATCTGAAGGTTTAGTCTACAAAGAAAAATCACTCAAGGAAGGGCTAGGGAAGGCAAGGAGAACAGAAGATGGACTTCAGCAATTTCAAATCAGGGCATACTCTTCCAGCAACCACATACCGTGCAGTACTGGCAATTTAATTCTTTTTTTTTAAGGAACACCTTTCATTCATTTGCTTCGTACAGGAAAACACATTTTAAAAAAATCTGATCCATTTATGATGTTTCTACCACTGTAAATGAGGCGGTTTACAGTAGAACACAATATAACAGAAAAACGCAAGGAAATGGAACAGAGAGGGAAGAGGGGAAACAAGGACATTCAAGTAAGCAAGCTTCGGTAATTTAAATTTTAAATTATCTATAACAGTCAAGCAGAATGGCCCCTGCAGGACACCGTAGTGAGGGGAGGGGCCAAATCTCCCCAGGCAGGGCAATGGAACTATTCCACTTCACTCTTTGATACAGCAGGGTAAAACTTCAGAAATCTATACAAAAAGTCTAAAAATGCTCTGAGCCCTTTTACAAAAACTAGCAATTGGTATTTGGTGGATACCTGACAGATAAGAGAGGTCAGCTGAACACGCATGTACATAACGTACACAGATACACACCAATATATATGCACAGCGGGATTTTTTTACTTTTCTTTGGGCCGATTCCTATAGCAGGGTACAAACTTTTACAAAGCGGCCTCAGTTTCAAAAGCAGTACAAAGATCTCTCTTAACTAAACAAAGACAACTTAAGACTACAAAGGACTGTTACGAGTGAGCAACTCAGCATGCCTGGACATTGGGGGCACTGCATCTCTCTAAGGAGGTAGAGATGTTATCTCACTGAATAGGATGCTTCTCTTTGACTTAACCAGGGAGCTGCCCTCTGGACCCTTCCTTGCTTTCTTTCTCCTCTCACGCCTCCATATGGCCTTCCATGGAGACACACGTCTCTGCAGGCCTCTCCTTGTACAGACAATGCCTTCATACTCCCCCCACACACACACACACACACGATGCCGGACAACGGGGCCATTTGTGATGGAGAAAGTACCCTTTAGATTAGGGTTCTCTCTCTCTCCTTTCAGCTGCAGCCTGAATGTGAACTGAAATCTACTAGAATAAATGTGAGGTTGATGCTGTATGATAACTTACTGCTCACCCTCGACCTATATGTATAGACTGGTAATTTCCATTTTTGCTTCTGTCTCCGTCTTGACTCTAATTGACCCTTCCTGGCAACTAACCCTCTCTCTTCCTATACGTAACGGTTGAGGAAATTCTGTTTCATTGCATCTGAGGAAGTGTGCTTGCACATGAAAGCTTATACCTTGGTCTTAAAGGTGCCACTGGACTCAAACTTTGTTCTGAATAAATGCAACTTTACCTTTTTTTGCAATATAATATTTGGGAGATGTATTTAATGCACTCAGTATCACGCTTCTATGACTGGGCAGACTTTAACCAAATATCCCAATAAGGACTAGGTATGTGGGTCTTTTTAATTATTATTCTTTTTCTTTACACATATAGGAACTGGGCTGTGAGTCCACATGTACCCACCCTTCGGTTCTGAACAACCCTTTAGTCTGAAAAGCTAACAGCAGCCTCCAAGACAGCTTGATAGCCTGCTGCAAAAACTCAAAACTGGTTTCTCTGCAGGCAGCTAAATTCAAAGCCTGCTTCTGTCTAGCAGAGCACAGCACCTCAGCCCCCACCATCCCAGGTATGGAAAGGTGTTACCTGTATTTCCTAGCTAACCTTGACTGCCCAGTAATCAGCATTCATTGCGAACCTAAGCCACTACAGGTTAGATTTATATGCCAGAGTTCTACTCAACAGCCTTCAAGTTGGCTCATAATTTAAAACCAAGGTGATGAACGGGAGCAAAAATACATAATGGTACACAAACACAAAAAGGAACACTGAGGATATATTTCTTTAAGGAATCAGAGTACAGATGCTGCCCGACTCTACTACTAGCCCACAAGAATCAGGCAGAAAGAAAGGTTTATAGATCTCTAGGAATACAGCCTACGCCAAGACAGAAACAGACAGCTGCAGTCACAGCGGCCAACAAGACTGTGGGGCCATTCAAAAAAACAGCCACCACCTGGAAGCAGAGCAGACCACCAGCGATTACAAATTTACAAGAATTTTATGAGGGTGGCTGCACCCTTACTTGTTCTGTCTTTTTCTGTTTCAGAAGATATCAAGAAGGGAAGGGAAGCTGGAAGGGTGTTAAAAGAAGATGTTGCCTTTGAGGGTCAGGAAAGCTTCAGCTGAAAAGGCAAAGAAAAATTGGCTGCAAGCCTAGTGCTGCAAGGCTCCCACACTCTCAGGCTTGACAGTGACCATCAAGCTTCACCACGTTCAGCCACTTCGAAGTCTTCCTTCAGCTCCTTCAAACTGTTCTGCCCTTTCTCCCTTACCCTCATTTATGCCTGGTACTGCCTCATAGAGCACACGTGTGACCGCCTTCTCTCTCACCTGTGACAAATGCCTCTTCACATTTTAAATGGTAAGCTTCTTGAGGTGGGGATCAGTCCCTGTTTTTAAAAAGTGTATATACTGGTGGTGTTACTTAGAGCAACAAGGACTAGTCACTTACAAAGCCCCCTGGATCTCCCCTTGGTGGTGGTAGAAAGCGCTGTCAAGTCACAGCTGATTTATGGTGTTTCCTTACGGGTTTCAGGGTAAGAGATGTCCAGAGGTGGTTTGCCATTGCCTGCTTCTTTGCAGCAACCCTGGATTTTGTTGGTGGTCTCCTTATCCAAGTTCTAACCAGGGCCGACCCTGCTTCACCTCCAAGATCTGACCAGATCAGGGTAGCCTGGGCCATCCAGGTCAGGGTTAAGAGATGGTAAGAACGTAAGAATGAAGAGAAGCCAGTGTTGGATCAGGCCAATGGCCCATCCAATCCAACACTCTGTGTCACACAGTGGCCAAAAAACCCAGGTGCCATCAGGAGGTCCATTAGAGGGGCCAGAACTTGAGAAGCCCACACATTGTTGCCCCCCAGGCACCAAGAATACAGTGCATCACTGCCTATTCAGAGATGGTTTGCCATTGCCTGTGCAGCACCCTGGATTCCTTGGTGGTCTCCCATCGAAGTATAAACCAGGACTGACACTGCTTCGCTCCTGAGATCTGATGAGATCCATATAGCCTGGACCATTCAGGCAGGGCAACTTTCCTCTTAGTTAAAACAGTTAAGAGAATTGGTAAAATCTTACTTTGGGTAGTATTTCATTATCATTGTCAAGTGCGATGTAATGCTTAGTGTGGGCTTTGGCACCCAGCTCACCTAAGCTATTGTAAAACTCAGGAGGAGATATTCA
Organism: Gekko gecko; assembly: GCA_029375565.1. Taxonomy (NCBI): domain Eukaryota; kingdom Metazoa; phylum Chordata; class Lepidosauria; order Squamata; family Gekkonidae; genus Gekko; species Gekko gecko. The sequence continues at coordinate 195,352,720 of JAPDNY010000004.1, forward strand.
AATAAAATTTACTGTAATTGTCTTATGTGACACAGTTCTGGATTTGGGTGGAAAAAATGGCCAGAAGCAGAGAATAAAAACAGCGTAGCAAAGGGTCAAAAGGAAGAAACAGAGCTGAGACAAACAAAGCATTTGAAAATTTTAGAATTCCCTGAGCAAACTATTTAGTTTTGAATACATTTTACCTCACTTTGACTGCTCATGATACTTTGAGAAGTCAAAAGGCACCAAACAACTATAAATACTATAATGCCTCAGGCAACTTTGCTTTTTCTGCTTTGCAAGTTTCTGCCAAGGCTTTGATGGCACATGCTATATTTCTATAAAGTAAATTCGCCGTTACAGCATCTCTGCTGCTTTGGGTATCATCCCTAACTTTGCATCACGCCGCCAAGGAAGCAGTCGTACTATGGATAATGACATCTACTTAGGTACGCATCTTTCGTGAACTTCTAAAACCACATAAAAGTTGGAGAACCACAGCATATAAACGCCAACTTGAACATTCAGTTATCTACCCAAACCTGCAACATCAACACTGCACGGAATGAAATTATCTAAACAGGCTTGTAAAAGAAAATAAATGGGACGAGCATAAACACGCATGCTACAACATCTTCTGAAAGTGATTTTTTTAAATGTAGTTCACAGAAGTTACAAAGCTCCATCTCAAGCAAGCCTGGCGTAAGTCGAAGGCAGTTCAAGAACTTGCCAATAAACGAATATTCAGCTTGCCCAGCTGTTGCATGCGCTGACCTGGATGGCCCAGCCTAGCCCAATCCCATCGGATCTCAGAAGCTAAGCAGGATTGGAGACCACCAAGGAAGTCCAAGATTGTCATGCAGAGGGAGCCAATGACAAACAACCTCTGAATGCCTTTTGCCTTGAAAACCTTACAGGGTCACCATAAGAAGCTAAGCAAGATCAGCCCTGGGTGGTACTTGGATGGGAGACCACCAAGGAAGTCCACCGTCGCAACTGCAGAGGCAGGCAATGGCAAATCACATCTGGACATCTCTTACCTTGAAACTACTGTAGGGCTGCCGTTAAGTCAGCAATTTGACAGTATTTTCCACCACCACCAGCAGCTGCATAACTCAAAGTGTGGTGATTCAAAACTGTATATACGGGCTTCATGCCCTTCAACCTGTAACAAAACCCCCAGAACTTCTCCTGGGTTGTATGCAGTCATTTAACCAAGGAACATTCAAATACCACAGCAAATCACTTAGCCGCAGAAAAAGCAGTTGATGCTGTAAGTGCCCTATCAAATCCTACATGCACTCTGTTTGCACATAGCATAAAGAAAACGGATGGAAAAACCTCAAGCAGCTGGAGGCTCTCTTCAGTGCATTCTATTATATTGCTAGGAATAACAAACACTTTACAGACCTTAAGAAACCAGTTGTACCGCTGAACAAATCTGACGCAGAAACAAGTGAGCAGTATGTAAATGTTTTGCCCTGAACTGGAAAACCCAGGCTAGCCGGATCTCGTCAGATCCTGGAAGCTAAGCAGGCACGGCCTTGCTTAGCACTTGGATGGGAAACCACCAAGGAGTCTAGGGTCACTAGAGAGCCAAGCAATAGCAAACCACCTCTGAATGCCTCTTACCTTGAAACCCTCCATACATTGGCTGCAATTTGACAGCAAAAAAAGGAGTAAACATTATGAGAAGCAGGAAGATTCCCAGTCACACAGTAACTATACCGAGAAACTAGCAATGTTTGGAGAGAGAAGTCAGTCAACAGGTAAATCTCCTCTTTGATGGTTTCACAGATGAGACAACTACAGAGTTAACTTGTTTTTTTACATATCTAGATTTACAGGAAAAATACAGAATCCTGTTCCATAGAATAAATCATAGAGTTGGAAGGGGCCTCCATCTAGTCCAACCCCCTGCACAATGCAGGAAATTCACAAATACTTCCCCCTCCACACCCACAATGACCACTTTTTCACACCCAGAAGATTGACAAGAAACCTCCAGGATTACTTCCTGACGCCAAAGTGGCAATAAGTATTTCCCTGGGCATGTAAAAAAGAACTAAGCACTGAGGCAACCCTTCCTGCCCTCCCCCACATGATCTGCCTAAGTTCATAGAATCCGCATTGCTGTCAGATGGCCATCTAGCCTCTGTTTGAACACCTCCAAAGAGGGAGAACTCACCACTTCCCAGGGAAGCCTGTTCCACTGAGAAACCGCTCTGTTATGAAATTCTTCCTAATTTTTAGCCGAAAACTCTTCTGATTTAATTTCAACCCACTGGTTCTGGTCCAACCTTCTGGGGCAACAGAAAACAACTCCACACCATCCTCTAGATGACAGCCCTTCCAGTATTTGAAGATGGTTCTCATATCACCTCTTAGTCGTCTCCTCTCCAGGCTAAACATACCCAGCGCCTTCAACCTTTCCTCATAGGACTTGGTCTCCAGACCCCTCACCACCTTCGTTGCCCTCCTCTGGACACGTTCCAGCTACTTATCTACAGCTCCTCTAGACTAGGCATCTAGTTACTTAGGAGCTTTACATGAAGCGATGTAAGAAGTGGTTAGCTGGCCATGGGTCAGACTGAGCTAAGTTGGTTGGCTCATAAAGCAGACTGGTTGCAAAAATGAAGCAAAGAGTGAATGGAATGGTACCCCAAAACGGTGCTGCACTCACGTTACATTTGGCAGTTCTTAAACAACACATAGCAAAAGAAGACATGACTGCAGAACACTGTATAACTTCCACATAGTCACCCAACCACCCTGATCATGGCTTGTGAAACACTGAAAACCAAGCTCAAGAAATCTCAGAATTTATCATCAAGTTAAGTGAGCTGCAAGCAGATACATGATACTGCCACAAGTTTGTCTGTTCCAGGCTAAAACCCTGAAAGCTTTTCCACAAACAAACTTAGATTGAACTTCTCTTCTATTTTCTGCTGTGCTGTATGTGGAGAAATGCCTCCCACCCTAGAATTCATCCCAATAATTAAACCAGTAGGTTAAACTGTATCCCTGCCACAGGAGTCCCACTACATATCTATAGCTGGCAGAGAGGACAAGCATGGAGAATAATGCCCCCGCCACCCAAGCACAGAACACTCAGGTGCTTACTTATGCAACTGCCAGGCGGGGGGGGGGAGGAATCACTATCTCACACCTTGCTAGAATGTCACACCCTAGGGGGCACAGCTGAGAACAGCCAAATGGCTAGAGAGTTTTCTCCTCCTCTTGAGGCCATAAAGTCAGAATGTGGGGAGAGGATTCCCAAGGCAAGATTATAAATTCCCAGAACAGAGGAAGTATGTTTTCTTTCTCTTCCATCTTGAACAGAGCTGTTATCTTATCTTATGGCTTCTGTCCATGCAGGCCCTAGCCATGAAGGAGTAAGCATTTACCTAGGAGCTTCATCTTGCCTATGTAGTGAGGGATAGCAGAGCGAAGCCCCAACTATGAGAACTGAGTAGCGGTAGACTTTAACAACTGCAACCTGAAGAAATACTAGCCTATCATAATTAAACACTGTTTAAGATAAGGACCGAGTATAGGGTGAGATCACTTGTTTTCATCTTTTCTTTATACCCTTGCTCAGCCTGAAGCTTTAACGGACAATGTGTACTCCCTTTATTTCTGCCTATTCATTCTTGCTATCTAAGCATGGCAACTAGGCTGTTCCTCTAAACAGCAACACAGGTATAGAGTACCAGATGTACATATATGTCCAGCAGGACATACCCTTGGATTTGCAGGGGGGGGGTTACTACCCAGTTTGGTTTTGGTAGCCCACCCCCCCCAGGAGGGGAAGTAGCAGCATTGCCAGTCGGACACTTGGGGCAGCTGTGACGTTTTTCAACCTCATGGGGACCCAAAGCAATGGAGTTTGCAAGTTTGTTCCTTCATACTCAACAATATTAGTTAACACATACATATCCTGGGAAACTGAATCTTCTAGCCTCTTTTGTATTAACCCTACTGCTGTTTGTCGCTCTGGACATATATACAAAAAAGTTTATGCCACAATAAATCCATTATTCTTTAAGGTGCACTAAGGCTCTTTGTGGTTAAGGATTCTAATATATCAATATTTATTTTGCAAAGCTGTCTTCAATTTAAGCAGAAGAAAGCAAGAGACTATACATTAATACCTAATTGAAATGTTAAATCCCAAGAAGACAAAAAAGGAGATCACACAGCAGTATAGTAGTAACAACAATGGGAAAGAGCTGTAGATCAGGACACGATAGAACTGGTAACAATATTAATATATTGCACAGATAAATGTGTGCAGTACATAAATATAATCCTTGCACAATAATACTAAATATGAATCTTCTGATACACAATGAAATATTCCATAAAATTCTCTTTCAAAAGTAGTTCTTTCCTTCTTTCCAACGAAGAATCCGGATAGAGAAAACTTCATTCCAAAAATTTTCCTCAAGAAAATTACTATTCTAAGTATTTCAAAGGCCTAAGTTTCCAGAAAACTGTATAGCTTCAGACTACTGACATAGAAGGAACTGCCCTCCCAGGGTATTCAGAGGCTAGACCAGCTCAGCATTAATACAGAGTGGTTTCTAAAAAGTGTTACTGGTAGCCCATCGAAAGAAATAAAATCATCACTGCAAATTTCTTTGAATACAAAGCAACAAATTGAGATGTTTCGTTCTCATAATTTTATTTGAAGTCTGCAGCCAAGGAATTGGCTTGTTTAAACTGGCTTCTGTAATGATTATTGACACCTGAAATGATTATTAGTTAATAACTCCATGGAGTTTTTTAAAGTTATTGGTTATATTCCTAATGTCAGAGTCCTAAAGGCAAGGGGGGAAAGGCTGGGGGAGAAGAGAGGTGGGGCTGGCAAGGTGTGTGCCGACTGATTGTGGAGAGAAAGAGAGAGAGACTGCTGATTGGATGAAGGAAAAAGGAGTAGAGAGGCTGCTGAAGAGACAGTTTTGGGGGAGAGTCTGTGAAGGCGGGAGCGAGATAAACGTTTTTCGAAGAAAGCTAGAGGAAATTGTTTGTTCGGTTGAAAAACATACCAGTTTGGGCTCTTGTGTGGAATACAGTGGCAAGTTTACAGTTCCCTGAGTGTGGGGCTCATACAAGTACAGGAAACAAAACAGAAACATAAAGCAGTAATTGCATTTGGTTCAAAAGCATCTGCTTAATTTTAGGAAAGGCTTCATAGTATTATCCCACCTATGCACTGGCCAGTCTGGCACAGGATTGCCAGAACTAGAACAGATAACTCTGTTGGTTTAATGAGCGAAGAGGGCTAGAGAGGGAGCTGGTAAGGCCCAGGCCTCCAGTGGCAGCAGAAACCCCATCTGAAGAGAGGAAAGTGAGATCTCCCTTTCTACTCCCTGCACAAAACAGTCAAAAGCATAACAGCTTCCTATTTCCCCTCACACAAACTCTTTCCTGACCTCCCACACTTGCCAGGTCATTACACTGCAGTAAAAGGAGGTGCCAAAGCTGGCCAAACAGATACGGCACAACTCTTTGTATAGCATTCCTACCAGAACTCAGACCCTAGATCAGGAAATCCTATGACCCCTGGCTCTCCAGTCCACAGTACTCAGAACTCCTTCGCACGGTTCCTTCCTTCCTAGTCCCTGGAAGACTTTGCGCCGCTCCGACCAAACCAACGCAAGTTAGCATTCAGGGGGATGCTGCTATGCTGCCATCTAAATCAAAATGGATTGAGAGGCTGATGGGTATGTCGCACAGCTAACTAGAGAAATTACGCTATACCAGACTGGACGGCATTACCCCTTAAAGACAGGGTGGGGAGTACAGTTAGACCGCTGTGTTAAGAGAACTTCAAAAAGTAACTAGAGCCCGCAGACCTTCCATCAACTGATGCAGCAACTTCATCCCCTCCTGGAAAGAGGATAACCTAGCTGGTTAGTCATGCTTTGCTAACATCCACCCCCTGCTCTGGTAAAGCGTTAAACACAGGGCTGCCCCTGAGAGAGAGAGAAAAAGTCCTGAAACGTGAACGTGCCCCAAAACACAACAGGCAAGTTGTTAACTGGGAGCTGCCACAGAAAACCTTTCACCTATTTGGGAAAATACATACATATATATATATACTCTTGCTTCTAGACACAATTCCAAGCGACCGTTTCAACATACCCAAACCCTCAACCGTCTGCTGGGCAGTACTGCTCTACTATTAATTCCAGCTCCTTTTATGCCTGCTACGGCATGCTTCAAATTTGGGAGCAAATTGTTTTTAAGTCTATTTCGTTCTGGTCTTTTAAGTACACCTGCTGGATACCTTCAAGGCCTGTTCTCCCCCCCCCCTTTTTTTCCCCACAGAACAAGGGGTTCTCATTTTTTCTGCTCAACAACTCTGTATTTTGGTTCCTCCTGTAGTGATTCTCCAGCTATACACTTAGGTTGTTCACCTCTATTTACAGCTCCATCCAAAGACAAGTTACAACCTGCTAAATCTCTTTTAAGTCCACGGTTTGGAAGGGTATAAACTCTGTTAAGGACGGTGATGCAAATCGCCTCATCAGTTTCCTTGGCATTACTGTCTCCCCGTTCCAAATACACAGGCCACCCTTTTACTTGAAACGCCGATACTTTGGGGTCCTCGCTCCCAACTATTCCCCTCTGTAGCCTGTTTTACCTAGCTGTCCCTCAAGCCCCCCTTTCAATAAATCACTTATCCCCTACCGTGCCAACGTCCTTCTGTATCTGAGCTTCCTCCCAGTTTGGCTCTCTTATTGGGGGGGGAGGTCCTTCAGTTTTCAGAATGCTCCCCAATTGCTTTGCCCTGTCCCTAGGGCCTCTATGAAATTTTAACCATGCCCTGCTTCACAGAAGAGGTACTGTAAACCTTTCAAAAATGTGCCCCTGCCAGCACTTTTAGCACTGGAAAAATCCATGCCATTACTGTAATCAAAGCTTCACCCAAGCACCACCCAGTATTCTACAGGGGTGTTGAACTCATTTGTTATGAGGGACGGATCTGACATAAAAGAGACCTTGCTGGACCAGGCCATGTGTGTCATAAAATGTAACGCCAGATAGTGGACATATATAAACTTTATAAAGGACACAAAAACAAAGGTTGGGGTTTTTTTACTTAAAATGAAAACATGTTAAAAAAATTAGCACTCTCACAATATTTTGTTCATTTAACAGCGTCTGAGAACTGACCCCTCTTGCTCTGAATTATTGCATCAAAATGTCTGTGCTGTTGCAATCCTGAGTCTGCTGTTCAAGTGTGTATCTGTAAGCTGCAAACCTACGACGACGCAGCAGCAGCAGCACTGGAAGAAGAAACAAGACAGCCAGTTCCCCTGCGGGGCTGAGAGAAGCCCTCCGGGGGTCTGATCCAGTCCCCAGGGAGCATGTAAGACATCCCTGTTCTACAATATCAAGTGTTAGACAGGTACAATTAACCATTAAGAGTGTTTTTGAATACATGCACAACAGAATATACATGTGAGAATAATAACAATAAACATTAGCAAGTAATAGTTTATGTTTTTAACCAGTCACTCATACTTGACTTGAGTTGAAAGAGCCATTTTAGCCCACCAGCTTCTTCTTTGTATCATCTGGAGAGCAACTCATGTGGGAAATGTGCCATCACAGATCCAGTTGCTGCAACTAAGCTCCATTAGAGACTGGTAACGAGACCAAGCAACTAATGCACATAAAGGCAACCCCTGCCCCATATACCATATTTGTAGGAAATAAATATACCATAAAAACCTGAACATGAAGAAGAGGAGGAAGAAGAGATTGGATTTATACTCTGCAATTCACTACCCAAGGGAGTCTCAGAGCGGCTTAAAAACTCCTTTCCCTTTCCCTCCCCACAGCAGACACCTTTGTGAGGTAGGTGGGACTGAGAGAGCTCTGACAGAAACTGCTCTTTTTCAAGAACACCTCTGACCAGAACTATGGCTTGCCCAAGGTCATCCAGCTGGTGCAAGTGGAGGAGTGGGGAATCAAACCTGGTTCTCCCAGATTAGAATCCGCGCACTTAACCACTACACCAAACTGGTGTAATGTGCTAAAAACACATTATGACACACGCCCCCTTTTGTATTGACAGTACTGTGAGGGTCTGCATGTGGTGCCTGGTCAGAGCTGCTGCTGATTTTTTCTGACCAGTCCTCTATGCAAATCTACAATAGTCTCTTCAGGGTAATAGTTTTACTTCTTGGTCAGGGATATGTGTAAGGACCACTGCTTAAGTGTATTTACCATGAAATAGATAGGCACCACAGCTTGCGAACGTTAAAACTGAACAGGCTTTATTTACAAACAGCACAAGAAGGGGTTGGAAGGTGTACAGAGGATATTTTGTTTCCTTTCAGGCTTTAGCTCTTGCCTTTACGTTCACTTAGGCTGCATATTTATTTATTTCAGTTCAGTACCTAGATGTTTCTTTGTTCACAACACACACTTCCGATCTCACTCTCCAGTCACTCCTTTTGTGGTTTTCCTTGGGCTTTTACTAACAGGTCCCTCTGAGTCTCCTCGGTCACCAAACCAGCTTTCCAGACTCCTGCCAGACTGTTCTTTAGCCCTTTCTAAACCACCTCCAGTTCCTTTTTAAGGAGAGATATCGCAGTGGTGTGGGACTCTATTGTGTTTAGTTCTTAACTGTCTGGTCACTGTCCCCTTCCTTCTGAGGAACTCAGTAAACCAGGTTCTTCCGCACAGAGCTACAGAGCTTCTTCAGTTCGCTGACAGTCTCCTGTTAGCTCTCTGTTCAACAACGAACGAACTGCTGCTTCTTAACTGCCAATTCCAAACGGACCATTTGGTCTGTTATCTGCCAATCACTGAGGGTTCCGAGCTAAATGGCCCCCTCCTCACTCCGTCATGTGACTCAGCAGTGTTCTATGTTTACTTTCTGCTGGTCCCAGATCTTTAAGTCCGTCACACACATATACAGAAGTAAAACAGAAACACACTGTAACATGTATAAAGGGCAGGTCTCACCAATATGCAAACAGAATAATTATAGCTTTGTGCTGGTATTTTTTTTGTGTTTGTTTATTGCAAACAAGTTTCTAATGAAATACAAGCTGGGCATAGTCTGGCAAGCCATCCACAATCACTCTGCTAATCTAACATTTCATTTTTCTAGTAGTCTGAAGTTTTGACAATGCTCACATGATCCCTGAAAATTGTGCAACCGTATTTTGTGTACACATATGAGGCAGCTTTACTTTAGTAGACAAGCCATAGCATTAGGCTGAGCACAGATTAAGATTTGAGTGTTAAAAAAAATCTGATTTCTGTTGGTGAATCTAGGAGAGATCTGTGTTTTTATACCTCTTTGACTCGCTAAAGCTCATACCCCCGAAAACTTGTTGGTCTCTTAAGGTGCTGCTGGACTCAAATCTAGCCAGAAAAGATAATAATTCCTGGGACAGCTGAAGGGAGGAGGAAAAGGAGACCCAACATGAGGCGGCTTGACCCAATAAGGGAAGCCACCAGGGCCTTCATTTTGCAAGACCTGAGCAGGGCTGTTAATGACAGGATGCTCTGGAGGTCATTCAGCCACAGGGTCACCATAATCCGGAAGAAACTGGATGGCACGTTAACACACGCATCCACACGTTTGCTTTCTATCACTTTCTATACCTTCTTGCATATTAGGATTTTAAGATGTTCTCCTCTACCCTCTTCCAGTTTTCCATTTCTGGGTTGGTTTCCATTTCTCGCTTTTTCTAACTTAACTGGACCATTTTTTACGACAAGGTTTTACTCACTCAAGATGGGTTATTTTTCTTTAACACAGCCTACAACATGTGTGATATTTCTTGTACATACCGTAGACTTATGCAGCATATTTTCAAGGACATGTTTGTTATTTCAATGTGTAAGTTTTCCCACAATTTGCAGCAGTATGTATAATAATACACTACTGAAGAGCTCATTGTTTTCAATATTTTGACGCTTAATTCTACATCCAAGGATGTTGCTGTCTGCCCAAATGATACACTGTTATGTTTACTACTACGTTTGTTGGGGGTGGACTAGATGACCCCGAAAGACCAGATACTGAACCTGGTGCTCAAATACTTTGGCCACCAAATGGGAAGGGAGCACTCCCTGGAGAAGACCCTGATGCTGGGAAAGACTGAAGGTCAAAGAAGAAGGGGACGGCAAAGGATGAGATGGTTAGACAGTGTCATCGATGCAACGAACATGAAATTAAGCAAACTCCGGAGCACGACGGAAGACAGGAAGGCCTGGCATGATGTGGTCTATGGGGTCGCAAAGAGTCAGACTCAACTGTGCGACTGAACAACAACACGTTTGCTTGTTCCTCAGTCTCAGATGGCAAAAACTGATCTGTGTGGCAAGGGAGCAAAAGACATAACAATTTGCAGCTCTCTTGTTCTCTCTACTATGCTTACAGAAAACTAAGCCACTTACCCTTTTAAACCCCACAAATGCCAAAGAATACAAATTTGTATGCTGTTGGAATTATGTATTTTATGTTGTCAAAACAGTATAAGAAGCTACTGCAACAGTTTCATGTCCCCCCCCCCGAAATACCTATTCCCCACTACAGCTTTGAAATTTATGAAGTTTTTACATCTATAGAGTTCATGTATATAACTGTGTTGGCACCTGGCCAGAGATGATATGGGCTGTATCAAACACAACGGGGGTGGGGGGGAACACCCAGAAAATTAGCCTGTAAATATTCATCCTGAAATCACCGTTAAATTCCAAACGTGATCCCAAATGGTCTGCTTCTCACACTGCATTCAACACACACCAACCAAAAGTAATTTTACAGAAAAACAACAGACTCGTCAAGGAACTGATAAAAACCTAAGGGCTCTTCTTACAATGTTGGTACAAATCCACATCCCCAAGAAAGTGATGTTAACATACACGTGCATACCACTCAACTACTAATTAGTGTGGTAATTAACATGGTGTACTAGGTAAGAGCGGTGGACTCGAATCTGGAGAACTGGGTTCGGTTCCCCACTCCTCCAGGTGAAGCCTGCTGGGGGACCTTGGGCCAGTCACAGCTCTCTCAGAACTCTCTCAGCCCCACCTACCTCACAAGGTGCCTGTTGCAGGGAGGGGAAGGGAAGGCAATTCTAAGCCACTTTGAGTCTCCGCAGGGTAGAGAAAAATGGGTGTAAAACCCTTCCCTTCTTCTAATCAAGCAGAAAAGTATCCAAAATGCTTCAGTTCATAGTCTTCCATGTATAAGGTTCATTTTTATAAGCCTTTCTTGCTTACTACATATAACTATACTCTATTGGTGTTTATATGGGATCAATTCTCCCTTGATAGTTCCTCCATGCTGTCATCTTCCCAAACCATTCTGGGTACACATTTCAGTATGGTCAGCACTCAGCACACAGTATAAAACTAGAGGGCAGAGAACCTTAAGAGCTCTGCACAGTTTTGCTATTCTAGCTAGCTGTCTGTAATGTCAAACACTGCAATTCAAAAACCACACACACAGGCAACTGGAAGACATTAGCAAGCAGCTGTTTTCTGAATCAGGATCTAAGACCACAGCTGCCACAGCTACTGGGTGGTACTGATGCCACAAATGGAACAAAAGTGTATGAAGAATGGAATCCACAGAACACAGGAACCAATCCTTTTGTTTGGAATCTGGGAGCCAGGTGTTGCCTTCCTACTCAAGGAGACCAGGAAGCAGCAGTCTCAGGACTAGTTTTTCCTGCAAGGAGACATCACGCCCTTTTCTTTGCTGTCACTGTGGCCTCTAAAGAAATGAGCGCATACTCAATCTAGAAAGTAGAGCAATCTGTACCAGTCCCTCTCGGCCTTGAAGGAACGAACCCCGTACATCTGAGGAGGGAACAGGAGCCACAGGGTCAAGCTAAACCTTACCGCAGCCATGGGTCATTTGAGAAAAAAGAATCTGGTCATTTAAAAATGCTGAGACCCCAATCCTGATCGGCCTGGGGAGCGGCTGGACCACGTGGTCTCCCCCTGCCCCAAGTGCCTTTCCAAGTGCCAAAATAACACTGTTTAGTGGGTCGGGGCTTCTGGCATTTTTAAATGGCCAGATTCTTTTCTAAAATGGCATTGGCAGCCATTTTGGCTCACCGAAAACGGACACAGAACACAGCCATGCAGTGGTTTATTACCCCAGTATTACAGGCTGTAAAACTGATATGAGAACCCCATGGATTAAAATGGTGCAAATTCACCTTGAGCACCGTTAAAAGATTCAACAGACATCTAGAGATGGTATTTATGGTGGTGGTGGTGGAGGAAAGTGCCGTCAAGTCCCAGCTGACTTATGGAAACCCTGGTGCAGTTTTCAAGGCAAGAGACAGTCAGAGGTGGTTTGCCATCCATCGCCTGCCTCTCTGTAGGTACCCGGAACTTCCTTGGTTGTCTCCTATCCAGGGGTCATTTCCTGCTGGAACGTGCTGGAATGGCACTCTGGCAGTAAGGAGCCCAGGGGCAGGGCCTGCCACCTTTCCTGGCCCGCCCACCAAGGAGGATGGGTAAGGGAAGGCCTGCAGAGCCCCCTCCCACCTGGGGGAATTTAAACGCCTTTCTTTCCCTTCCCCAGATGACATTCTAAGAAAGGCATTCTAAACATGCCTGGGTTCCCTGCCCAATCTTCTCCAGGTGCCCCGTGGCCACAGGGCACCTGGAGAAGATCGGGCAGGGAACCCGGGCATGCTTGCATGCCTGCCCTTTGTCAGAGGGTGTGGCATATGCAAATGAGCTCCTGCACCTCTTTTTTTACAAAATCACCCATGCTCCCATCCAAATACTAACCAGGGCAGACCTGGCTTAACTTCCGAGATCTTAAGATCTGGCTAGCCTGAGGTATTTATAGCTGTCTTCAACTATTCTCACATTTCTCAATGTCACATAAACAACTACTTTGGATATGTGCAACACTATGTTTCATGACCTGCCTAAAACAGATTATTTCAGCACTGTTCTTAAACACTAGACATAGTGCTGTAAGATTCAGTTTGAAATTAAGAGCCCCAGTGTGACTTTAGCTGATGGAATGTTAGATGGAATGTTAGCAGTGAGATCCAAGTTCAAATCCTAATCTGCCATGGAAGTTTAGTCATCTAGCCTCAAAGGATTCACTGGGCCTTTAAAGCTAGAAGAAGATGAAATAGGGTCACACCATTTTTTTTAGTGGATGGGGGATAACAGTGAAGAACAGCAAACTCAGGAGGGAAGAAGGGCTGTGATTCGTATGCAGAAGGTCCCAGGTTCAATCCCCAGCATCTCCAGTTAAAAGGACCAGTTAGCAGGTGATGTGAAAGGCCTCTAAGACGCTGGAGAGCTGCTGCCAGTCTGAGTAGACAATTATCTGGACAGCCCAACCGTCTCATTCAATATAAAGGAGAGCCAGTTTGATGTAGTGGTTAAGTGCGCAGACTCTAATCTGGGAGAACTGGGTTTGATTCCCCACTCCTCCACTTGCAGCTGCTGGATGACCTTGTGCAAACTGTAGTTCTGTCAGAGCTGTCCTCAAAAGGGCAGTTCTTGAAAGAACTCTCTCAGCCCCACCTACCTCACAGGGTGTGTCTCTTGTGGGGAGGGGAAGGGAAAGGAGATGGTAAGCTGCTCTGAGACTCCGAGCGAAGGGTGGGGTATAAATCCAATCTCTTCTTCTTCGGCAGCTTCATGCATTGAAGGGGCCAATACTCCAAAAGAAATGATTAAAGGCTGCCATTTAATGAAATTTTACAAATCTGCAACTCAGGAGTCCACGAATTCACCTATTTCATGGAAGTTCACTTGCAGTGCAATCTTTAGAGCGCTTTCCCAGGAGTGTTAATACCCACTGAACAGACTTGAATAGGATTCTGAGTAGAACTGCGCAGGGCTACTTTCTTAGTTCCTCAAGTGATACTGGCCTTGTACACCTGACAAAAATAGCCATGAAGATCTCTAGCTCTGCTGATTCCTTTCAAACAGTGCACATGTCAACAGCTCTGACCGTGATAGCCCAGGATAGCCCAATCTCGACAGGTCCTGGAAGCTAAGTAGGGTCGGCCCTGGTTAGTACCCGGATGAGAGACCACCAAGGAAGTCCAAGTGATCTGGCTGGCACATTTGGCTGTAAAGTGCCCACTGCAACAGGCAGAGATGCTCTTACAGGACAGCCATTCCCTTTTCATGGCCCTTTAAACAGCGATGCCAGGAACTGAACCCAGGACTCTCTACCTGCCAAGCATCTCTACCACTGAACTGTGGCCCCTTCTGCTTGTCATCCCGGTGGTGAGAGAACAGTTACACTTACCCCATAGACAACCAAAACACCCTAAGACTTGTACCACCTTCAGCACTGACTGCTCTAAAGAATAAGATAAGAGAAAGTATCTCCACTGTTCTTGAGAAGTTATAGTACTGGATATGTACACATATCATTTTTCACTTAATTTGTTCTATTCATTACTAAAAAATGGATTTGTAAATCTAATAAATTAAAAAAACAACACAAGCAGAACGCCTGACTGTCAACAGGGAAACTTTACTATTGTGTGTAAAAATGATCTAATTCCCCTGAGGGACTCCTTTAAAGGTGTTTGGGGCAACCAAAGGTGGGAGCACCGTTTCCTCACGGCTGTTGATATTTTGTCACATACACTGAGCACAAGATGGCACCTTTAACACTCAACGCTATTCAGCCATGCGCCTGCTTCCATTAATGCCTATTATTCAAAGTTTCCTCTGACATAATATGAGAGTATCCACACCAGAAGTACCTTCATCTGTGCCCTGACCTGGACAACCCAGGCTAGCCCAATCTCATGAGATCACAGAAGCTAAGTCGGGTTGGCTCTGGCTGGTGTTTGATGGGAGACCACCAAAGAATACCAGGGCCTCTACAAAGAGGCAGACAGGCAAACCACCTCTGATAGTCTCTTCCCTCTGGGGGCTGAGAACTGACAACAACAACAACAAAAAAAGCAGTGCAAAGTGGAAAACCAAACTGCTTGGTCTTCAAGCTACTTTATAAGTGCAAGCAGACTGGTAACTTAAGTGCTACTTAAGAAAAAAAATGTTGTTGACAAATCAAAGCTAGCAAGAGTATTTATTTTCCACGCTTTCATCCCAGCTTTCGCTCCACTGAGGATTCAAGGTGGCTTACAGAGCTAAAGCAAACAAACATAATAAGCCATAAAACTGCAATCCCCATCTGATCCAAAACCAGACATCTCCAGGTGATGCCAGCATCAGAACAAACAAAGTACAATACAGGACAATATAGAATAAAAGCTTCCCATTAAAGCAGTTTACAATACTCAGCAATGCAGGATGGCAATTTTTCCGATGCTGGATTTTTCCATGGAAACTTTCCACCCTGCATATGTAAATATTGTTTATCTACAGTTGTCGGGGCTGTTGTGCTGCAAATCAATCATGCTGGATGGGATAAATGTAGGATATGAACCTCAGACAAGCCCCTGTGCCCTGTACATTATCTGTCTGTCTTCTTTTGCTAACAATATTTAAATTTGCATTGGGGGAAGAATTCCAATTCAAAATTTCTCAGCAAACTCACACTACTGACTGTACTTAGCTGGCCTGAAAAAACTTTTTTTTTAATTAAAAAAATCAGTTTTACAAAGTTGGAACAAATCTCGAATACTGTTTCATAAAGATGGGGCAGGCACCAAAAAGACCACGGTCCTGCACCAGTCAGTCTAACTCTGCATATAGGAAGGAGGAAGGAGCACTATGGGGAAGAGATGATCCATAAGCAATCGGAAAGATAAAACTGATTACCAGCAGAAGCAGGCCTTGAGTGGACCAAATTTCTACCTACAGAGTTTCATCCTTTTCCCAAGGTAATGTACCTGCAGCATCCAAAGAAAACACAGAGCCATCCAAGCATGTAATGATGCAACAATACCAGCTGACAAAACTAAGCTAAGATCGATGAGTGAATGAAACTGCCATAAATTCATCTGGGATTATTAGCATAATGAAGCTGTAAATTCTGATGGTATGCAACGCAACATCTGACTCATTCCTGGTTCCGGATTCCAGACAAAAACACGCACGCCTCCCTGAGACCCTGGAGAGCTGCTGCCAGTCTGAGTAGACAATACTGACCTTGATGGACCAATGGTCTGATTCAGTACAAGGCAGCTTCATGTCAGAGTCTAACAATGGATTCAAGACCCCCTAAGTAGTATTAACCATTTTAATTTCCTGCTCAAGCTCTATGGTTTCCTGTGGTAAACTACCTGACAGATAAAGAAATAATCCCTAATTATATACAGTATCGAGACGGGTTATATTTTTGAACTGTTATAATGTTAATGTTAAAAAGTTTGACCTGTAGAAGTGTGCGGAAGTTTAATCTGTTGAAGCATGCGGAAAGATGTGCTGCATTTATGTATGGATACACTGGAATTTTCAATGTTTGTTTTGTATTTCGCGTTATATTTAAAAACAATAAAAACTGTATACAAAAAAAAATTAATTTCCCACAAAGGAGCCTGTAAAGATTCAGTTAACACTAGGAGCCACATTCAATTCTGACAAGCAAAGCATCTTTAATTATAAACAAGCAGGTCTAATAATGACAGAAACTAACCCTAACCCTAAACACTAGCATAGAGGCTAACTGGATGCTATATGAAACAGGAAGCCCACTAATCCGATTTCCCTACAAAGCCAGCAACACAATCCGTGTAGTACCTTTTCTTAGGATCAACCCAGTGACACAGAACAGTGTGCAAGCTTTTCAGCTCACCAGAACTCTTCATTCAAGCAAGCCACTGATACTGAGCCACAAATCCCGCTCTCCCTCCATCTGCAGCACGGCATGAACACTGCTTACTTATCTGATTAAAAAGAGCTAGAGTCCAGTAGCATCTTAAAGACCAACAAGATTTGGGGCATATGAGCTTTCTAAAGAAGTGAGCAGTGACTCATGAATGCTAATACCCCACCACAAATTTTGTTAAGTCTTTAAGGTGCTACCGGACTCTTGCTCTTTTCTGCTGCTACAGATAAACATGGCTACCCATCTCGATTTATCTCACAGAATGATTGAGAAGATGCACAGAGCATACCCTAATCATTCTAAACTGCTGTATAACTAAGAAGTATTAACTACAGGGGTCCATAAATTCTCTTTCTAGGCTGCCCCCTGGTCAGTTCTCCACACTTGCAGGGGCCCTGAAGGCACAAGAGACCCAACACCAGTCCTTCAAAGTCCTTCAACACAGAGAGAACCGTACACCAAGGCAGAGTTCCTAAACTGCTTCCAAAGCTTGAAGGACACTGTACGAGAACTGTCACCTTTGAAGGTTTTCGGAAAATAAGAATTCCCCTCCAGAAGTCCTGCAAGCAAACTTTACTTAAGTTGCTTTTTCTAGGCAGGTGCTTGAATCTAACAAATGGGAAACCTAAGCAACTTGCTGTGCTAACAAGTTAGGTACAAACCTTCTATATAAATAAGCAAAAATGTGCAGAAACGTCTCTGAGATCTGGTCATTACCAGCAGCAAAACAAGGGGGTAGAATGGGCTGTATCACTTCCAGCTGTAAATGGAGATGGTGACATTTTTAATACTGCCCTGCACTAAAATTGGCACATGGGAGGGGGCGGGAGCTCACCCATCACCTGTAACATGCTGTGTGACAATGCTCCCTCTAAGCTTTGGAGTCATGTGAGCAAAAATTCTACTTTGTGAGCTCCTGGCACTGAAGTTGTGAGCAAGTAATTTGCCAGCTGCATAAATCAGTTTGCTCTGGAGCCATCCTTCCTGAGCGAAGACAAAAATCTGTGCGCTGGAGGCTAAAAAACTGTGAGCTAGCTCACACGAACTCAGCTCAGAGGGAACACTGGTGACCAGAATCCCACTTGCAGGGAACTAACAAGGCAAAAGGAACTTTGAAAAATATCATTCTTCCTCTCATGCCCACCGCATGTCTAGACCAGGCCTAGGGCAGTAACTTGAGCTAACTTTTTTTGCAGTCGAAGTCTCTGCAAATCAAAGCTGCTCAATCTCAGCATACACAGTGAGGGTTGCTTTGTCCCCCCCCCCCCGGTAATAGTTTGGATTAGTGTTCCCTCTAAGCTGAGTTAGTGTGAGCTAGCTCACAGTTTTTTAGCCTCCAGCTCACAGATTTTTGTCTTAGCTCAGGAAGGATGGCTCCAGAGTAAACTAATTTATGCAGTAGCCAAATCACTCACTCACAGTTTTAATGCCAGTAGCTCACAAAGTAGAATTTTTGCTCACAAGACTCCACAACTTAGAGGGAACATTGGTTTGGATGTAACCTTCAGCAGGGAAGAGACCAAGTCCCCCCCACACACAGAGAGCCAGAGCCCAGGGCACACGTTTAAGGGAATGCTGTATGTACACATCCTACCCAGGGGACAGATGATGCCTCTTCGCTGGTGCGCAGCCTAACCCTTAAGTTACTGCAACGTGCCGATGCTCCAATGCGCAACTTCCCCCATCTATCCAAGCCCCCTTTCTCCCCTGGGGTTACCAAGGCTAGCCCAACGCGCGGAAGGCTAGTGGCGTTGAGTCCAGGGCATTTTAGGGCTGCCACCTCCAGGTCGGGACACTCCCGGGGACCTGGAGGCGGAGCTCGGGGGAGGGGCCCCCGCGGGGTCCGAGGCCACCCAAAACCCCGCCCCCCGAAGCAGCCCCTCCCTGCCCAGAAGCTGATCTCCGCCGCCGGGAGACCCGTTGCCCCGCCGGGAGATCTCCAGGCCCCACCGAGAGGCCGGCCGCCCTACGCCTTCCCGCCCCGTCAGGGCCCCCGAAAGGATTTGCAAACCGCAGCGGAGTCGAACCGCCGCCGCAGACACCCCAGGGCCCGCTCCGGAATATGGGTGGACGCGCAGGCCCACACCCCCACACGTGTCCCGCGCCACGTAGGAACCCCGGCCCGCCGGGCGCAGGCGGAGAGGCCTCTCGGTTCGGGGGGAGGCAGCCCGAGGCGTCTGCGGAGCCCTCCGGGGCGGGCGGGAGGGAGGGAGGGAGGGAGGGACCGACGCCGCCTCCACCCCCGGCCCGCCAGCGCGGGAGAGAGGCCTGCCCGGCCCTGCCCCGCCCCGCGCCCCACTCACCAGCCCGCCTCGGAGAGCGCCGGCCCCGCGCCCTCGGCCATGGCTCGGCCGCGCTCCCCACGCCCAGCGGCGGGTTCGGAAAGCAGCGCGAGAACGCGGGCCCGGGACAGGCGGGCGGCGCAGAGGAGGCCCCGGCCCCCCAAAAAGAGGACGCCCCGCCTCTTCCCGTCGGCCCCTCGCACGCGACAGGAAGCGGGGCGGGGCGGAGGCGCGCGGGCGCTGCTCCCGGCCCCCTTCCCCCCCCCGCGCGGCCGACCAGAGAGTCGCCGCCGCCTCCTTCCGCTCGCTCTCCTGCCGCCGGTGGGCGGAGGAGGGAACTGCAGGCAGGAGGGGGCGGCCGGAACGCGGCGCGGTCGGCCGAGCATGCGCAGGGGGGCTGCCGAGGCTTGGCGGCTGTTGGGCAGCGCGGGAGCGGGTCGCGAGGAGGCGCTTCGTGGGAGGGGAGGGGCGCGGCGAGCACCCTGCAGAGCGGGTTTAGGCAGGCTGGCGTGGGGGGTCGCTGGCCCCGGGGTGCCTCGCTCGCTTGTGCCCCTTTGCTCCCCGGAAAGCATCGGATTACTGCTGTTGTCGAGTCTAGTGGCACCTTGAAGACCGACAGAGTTTAATTTTGGGTATAAGATTTCCCCTGCTTGCACACTTGTATCTGATGAAGTGTGCATGCACAAGAAAGCTTGTACCCACACTACAACTTTGCTGGTCTTAAAGGTGCTACTGGAACTCGAACTTTGGTCTGTTGCTTAGGACCAGCCAGGCTATCCACCTGGACGCGTTATTGTTGTTAATACTGTTGTTAGGATTATTGCGTGATAAGTGCGGGGATAAAAGTCTTCTGAGGCAAGCTTTACAGGAGGTTAGTAAGATTCAGTGGACAGCAGTGTTTGGTCTGAAGCGGTAGAACAAAGTTCGAGTTCAGTGGCACCTTTAAGACCCCCAGGTTTTATTCTGGGCACAATATGGGCAGGAGTCTTTTGGGGGGAGCTACTGGAGCACAGTTCCGGCAGCCTCAGGGCAGAAAGCCTCCTGCATGTCAGCCCATTCCTGAGTCTTTCCTCCAGCCAAATGTCAGTTTCGGCCCCATTATATCCTATGGGCCATTGAAGTCAGTGGTGAAAACATAGGGTATAAATATTCTTTTTGAGGTACCTGTGGTGTGAGTGGTCTAATGAGGTTGCACCATCAATTTATGCATGTATAAATGTTGTTCCTTTTGGTCTTTTAGGGTATCTGTGTGGCACTGTGGCATGCTTGCACTGCCACAGTGCCACTTGTTCTGGAGTGTGCCACTTGTTCTCATGGCAAACAAGCACCTCCCAAGACAGTTCACTTTCCCTGAGATTCTCTGGGAGAGTCTGACTGCTGGGTGGCTGCCTGCTTCCCTGCCTTAAGTGCTGCTGGCTGGGTTTCCCCATGGGAAACAATGGAGGTAATGGGGGTAACCTGTTTGGGTGCCCATAGAATTAGGCCCATTGGTCCAATTGGTTTGAGACATGGAGGTGTATGTGGGGAGAGACTTCCGAAGCTACCTGGAAAATTTGGAGCCTCTCCTTCAAACCTCCTCCCCCCAGAGCTACTAACAGCACCGTGGGGGAAAAGTAACTTTTTTCCCACCATAGAGAACAATGGAGGGGATGGGGGCAACCTGTTTGGAGGCCCATAGAATTGGACCTCCTGGTCCAATATTCTTGAAACATGGTGGGTATCTTGGGGAGAGGCTCCATCAGCTACCCTGTGAGTTTGGAGCCTCTCCCTCAAACCCCCTCCCCTCCAGAATATACCCTATGTTTTCACCATTGACTTCAATGGCCCATAGGATATAATGGGGCCGAATTCCCGCCAAATTTCTTTCATTCCCTCCTTTTCCTCTTTCCCGCCTTCTTCTCTTTTTTCCTCCTTTCCCTGTTTCCCTCCTTCTTCCCTTCTCTCTCTTTCTTTCCCTCCTTTCCTTCTCTTTCTTTCCCTCTTTCCTTCTCTCTACTCTCTCTCTCTTTCCTTCCCTCTTTCCTCCTTCTGTGGCCCAACTCTAGTAAGAAGGGGTTTAACCTTTAAACCCCTTCTCTCTTTGCTCCCCACCCAGGCCAGCTGGGGAAAGGAAGGGGAGGCTTTTGAAGGTGCCTCCCCCTTTTGCTTCCCCTTCTGACATCACTGCTAGTGATGTCAGGGGGCGTGGCATATGCTAATAGCCTATTAGCTCCTGCAGCTCTTTTTCTACAGAAAAGACCCCTGAATATGGGTACATGTGTGGGTGCATATGGAAGCTTATACTCAGGGTAAAATTTTGTTGGTTTTCTTAATAGTAATTCCTGTAAAAAATATTATTTTTTCAAAGTTTATAGGCTTGGATATTTGCATTTTACTTTGGGTTGTTGCTATGGCCTTTTTTGCTAATGCAATAAAGATTGATTGATTGATGGACTCTCTTGGACTTAAAGGTGCCATTGGACTCGAACTTTGTTCAGGAGTTGTCGAAGGCTTTCACGGCCGGAGTTCATTAGTTGCTGTAGATTTTCCGGGTTGTGTGGCCGTGGTCTTGGCATTGTATGCCAAGACCACGGCCACACAACCTGGAAAATCTACAGCAACTAATTTGTTCAGGAGGTTCATATAAGAACAATAAATTATTTCAGGCAGTCGCCCTGCTGGTCTGCTGCAGAAAAACAGATCTAAGTCCGGGAGCACCTGAGAGACCAGCAAGCTTTCCAGGTTTCGAGTTTGCACACATTCTTTGCAACCCTCCTCCCACCTTCAGACTGGGGTATAAAGACTCAGAGATCTCCATTCTTACTCCTGGCTGAGGAAGGGAGCTTTGAGTCTCAAAAGTTTATACCCTGGAAACGTTATTGGCCTTGTCTCTAAGGTGCTATTGGACTCAAATCTATCAAGAAATAAAATAGTTGCAAACACTTGCCACCTATTCAAGGAAGTTTTAGAAAACTGTGTTGGGAAGAATGAGCACTTCGTATTTGGTTAAGGAGGAAGACACTGTGTGGCCCCTGTCTTTTGGCCAGCTTCCACCAGGATACTAAATAAAGGCGGCACCTTTTCCTAGAACGTTTTCTTGTTAGTAGTTTGGTCCAGTTGCGCAAGCGTAGCACAGTCTCATCAGATCTCAGAAGCTGAGTGTCATGCCTGTCCTTGACTCAGCCCCTGAACCAGCCCCTGACAGCCAAAACAGGGAGGCTTTGGTACCTTTAAGGGCTGAAGAGGCACCAGGACCTGCAACCGATGTAAGTGCTGTGGAGGATACACAGCAGCCTGAGCCAACGGTGGGACGCTTTGCACCTGGAGCGGTGCCTGAAGCAAGCACTTCACCACCTGCCTCTCCCCCACCTGTGCACCGGCTAAGGGATCGTCGGCGTCAAGACCTGGCCAGCCGAAGAAAAGAGTCACGCTCCAGAGGGCAAAGAACCTTGAGCCCTGAGTATTAGCAGCAGTCAGGACCTTGCTCACAGGTGCTCATGGGCTACGGAGCCAGAGCACTATTTAGGAAAGCCTCTGGCCATGAGCACACTTGTGCTAGCAACGTCGTTGTCAGGACCTGAATCTTTGTATCTCGGCCTCAACCCTTGTGAAACTCTTACCGCCTTTTGACCCTTGGCTTCGTGGACCCTGCATTTCTCTCTGACTCCTCTGGCATCGTTGTGATTTATGGACTTGACTCTCTGGTATGTCTGACCCTACTTATGGACTGTGATTTAAAACCTGTTTGAACCGTGCTACCTGATGTACTCGGCTTTAACCTTGGACTGTTCCTGGACTTGTGCTGATTCGTGTCGCACCTTGGGGTCCTGCCCTGACACTGAGAAGGGTCAGCCCTGGCTAGTATTTGGATGGGAGACCCCTGAGGAAGTCCAGGGTTGATGCTACGCAGAGGCAGGCCATGGCGAAACCACCTCTGAATGTCTCTTGCCTTGACGACCATAATGGGTTGTTGTACGTCGGCTGGGACTTGACAAGGTGCCTTCCTGGTGGGAGAGGGCTGTCGTGCTCTGGGCCTCAGGGCTGCTGCCCTCTCCCAGGCACATTTTGGAGACTCCAAGGCCCTGGTCCATACTCTAGTAGGTTCAACCTGGAGGAAGAAGACTTCGGACCCTTGAGTACTTGTCAACCAGTATCAACCTTACAAGCCCTTGCGTAGGATGGACTGGGGCTTGGAGCCTCCAGAGCTCCAGTTGTGTTGGGGAGGTCAGGAACCTGTGCTTTCCTGCCCCCTTCCTGTGGTTGCCAGTCTCCAGGTGGGGCCTGGAGACCTTCCAACATTACAATGGATCTCCAGACTACAGACAGCAGTTGCCATGGAGACGATGGCTGCTTTGGAGGGTGAATTCTGTGGCATTATTATACCCTGCTGAGGTCTCATCCCTCCACAAATCCCATCTTCCCCAGGATCCACCCCCCAAAAAAAATTTCCAGGGATTTCCCATCCTGGAGTTGGCAACCCCTGTTCTTTGGTGAATTCCTTCTTCTTACTTATCTGTGTGCTAGGTGGAGACAAACAACAAGCATCTTGCTTCCATCTTTCATTGCCAGCTCCTGGTTGGGAAATTTCTGGAGATCTGGGGGCACTGCTTGGAGAAGGCAGGGTTCGGGGGAGGGAGGGGGCGCAGTAAGGAAGTGATGTCATCGTGTCTGCCTTTCCGAACAGCCATTTCCTGTATTCTGGAGATCAGCTATAATTCCGGGAGAACTCCAGGCCCCACGTGGAGGCTGGCACCTGGGTTTCCATTCAGACTGCCCCTGTGCAGAGCGGATTCTCCGTCTGCGTATAGATGTAGGATTTTCCCTCCTCCATGGGGAAGAATATTAGGAAAATCAAATTTTCCCATGTAACTGATGCACTTTCCCTGCTCATTAGCCCAGCTGTGTAGCTTTTATTATTGGCAGTGTGGCCTGGGAGTTTAGGGTTCGGAAAAACAAGCCAGGAATCCATCCAGAATTGCAGCAGGTGGGGAGTGTTATTTATCTTTACACAGGATCCCTTAAAACAGAGAGCACAGCGGGTATCATCAGTACCCCATTTCCCTGGGTCCTGTACCGTTTGCCACGGGTTACCTGGGTTGATGAGAACACAGGAGTCAAGGGTTACAAACACAGTTAAATTTGTTAAATTTGTGAGCATGACATTCAGTGCCTTCCCATTCTCGTGACCAGACCTGGGAGGTGCTCTATGCATAGCGGTTACAAAGTATGTTGTCGAGCCGTGACCGAATCAATGGCAACCCCTTCCATTCGAGGCAAGAGGCATTCAGGCGTGCTTCACCGTTGCCTGCCTGCCTCTGTGTAACAACGTGGACTTCCTTGGTGGCCTCCCGTCCAAATACTAACCGGGGACAGGCCTGTAACTATAGTGGGGCATCTCGGGGCCTGGCCCCCTGACTTACTGCCCAGGCCCCCCGATTTCCCAACCAGCCCAGGCACGCCCTTGTGTGTGGGAGGGTGCAAGGGTGCCCCCTGACTTATTTCAAGGCCCCCTGAATTAAAAAATCCTGGCTACGGGCCTGACCGGGGACAACCCTGCTTAGCTTCTGAGACTGGTGGTAGGAAGTGCCGTTAAGCCACGGCTGACCTGTGGTGACTCCTCAAGGGTTTTCAAGGCAAGAGGTGTTCAGAGGTGGTTCTGCCATTGCCTACCTCTGCATAGCAGCCCTGGACTTTCTTGGTGGTCTCCCATCCAAGGACTAACCAGAGCAAACGCTGCTTAGCTTCTAAGATTGGTGGTAGACTTATGGTGACTTCTAATGGGGGTTTCAAGGCAAGAGATATTAAGAGGTAGTTTGCCATTGTCTGCCTTTCCGTAGCAACCTTGGACTTCCTTGGTGGTCTCCCATCCAAGTACTAACCAGGGCCGACTCTGCTTAGCTTCCAAGATCGGGCTAATCACGCTGCTTCTCTCAACAACACTCTAAAGTCCCTCTCGGACTCCCTGTCTATTCCAGGATACCTTCCTATCCATTCTCCCTCCAAAACCCAACCCAGGAATAGTTTGGAAAACCTAGTCCGGCAGATTTCTCATTCCATGTTTCTGTAATCTCAGATTTCCCCTTGTGAGCGACTGGGAGAGAAACTCCCCATTTCTCTCAACATTCTGTGCCTGCAGGAATATGTTGAAGGCGGAGCCACAAGTATCCCAGTAAATGGGGTTTGAGCATCAAATCTATTGCTGTATTCAAAACCAAGTCAATATATTCAACGACGTGTTCCCGGAATGGATAAATCTGTTTCTACAGCTGTAGCTTAAGCCCGAGATGATCACACCCCATGAAGTTTCTCCAACACGCAGATGGGTAATTTGTTTTTCTATTTGCAGTTTGCTGAGGAATCCAATAAGCTCTGTGGAGAACGGCTCTCACCTAATCAACGCCTTGTCTAGAATGCGCAGGCATTTCAGGATTGTTTTACTGAAGAACTCATGTCCTCTTAAAACTCAGGAACTCAGGCTATGGAGAAGAGCTCCTTAATGGTTCGGCTGCCTTGCACCAAATCGGCCCACTGGTCCATCAAAGCCAGTATTGTCTGTTCAGACTGGCAGCGGCTCGCCAGGGTCCCAGGTAGAAAACGGTCTTTCCCATCACCTCCTGTGGCAGAAGGTGCCTCTTCCAGCCTGCAGGCCCCATTTCTGCCTTGCCCTCCTTGGGGTTCCCAACTAGGGTTGCCAACCTCCAGGTGGAGGCTGGAGATCTTCTGGGATTACTACAGATCTCCAGGTAACAGAGATCAGCTCCCCTGGAGAAAATGGCTGCTTTGGAAGGTGGACTCTATGGCATTCAACCCCACTGAAGTCCCTCCCCTCCCCAAACCCACCCTCTTCAGGCTCCATCCCACACCCCAAATCTCCAGGTATTTCCCAACCCAGAACTGGCAACCCTATTCCCAACTCCCTTGGAGGGGCTTTTGTTTGGTGTAGTGGTTTGGTGTAGTGGTTAAGTGCGCGGACTCTGATCTGGGAGAACCGGGCTTGATTCCCCACTCCTCCACTTGCACCTGCTGATGTGACCTTGGGTCAGTCACAAGCTCTGGCATAGCTGTTCTTGAAAAATAGCAGTTTCTGTCAGAGCTCTCTCAGCCCCACCTACCTTACAGGGTGTCCGTTGAGGGGAGGGGAGGGGAAAGGAGTTTGTAAGCTGCTCTGAGACTCCAGGTGAAGGGTGGGGTATAAATCCAATCTCTTCTCCTCTTCTTCTTCTTTTCCTTTCTCTCTCCCAGTGGCTGCCGCCACCACCTAATCAGTATAGGGATTCCTCACTGAAAGGACCAGGACCCTCAGTTCCCCTTCCAAGCTCAGAGGTCTTGCCTCAGTGTCACCCACTAGCCCACCGCCTGGCTACCATGGGGACAGATTGATGACTTGTGCATCCCTGGGGGAATAGCCAGTTGCCAATTGCTTGCCTTCTCCCCTCCTGAGGCTTCCTTTTAAAATAGCCTGTCCGAAACAGTGGGGGGTCTATGTGGTACAGAGAACCACTTCCAGAATCAAAAGTTTAAAGTATTCATTAAAAAGAAAATGTTTACAAGCCTGTCACTAGCACCACACCAGACTGAAGCAAGAAAGAACAAAAGAAATTGGTAAAACGCAAATCTTCTGTCCCTCTCTCTAAAACATGCCCTAACTAGATGTTAAAATTAGTACAGGCTCTTTATCCTAGGTGTCTCTAAAGATCCTCCATTACCTTGAGGGTTAGTCCAGCTTTCTAGGCCAGCCGTGTGGTCCAAAATGGAGGCCTGCTCCCAATCTTAGACAAGAGGTCTGTTCAGCTCAGCATCCCAAGGAGAAGAGAGACTGCCTTCCCCATGCAAGGTGGTTTTAACAAACCTGTGTCTTCTCCTCCTTGACCTCAGACAGCCCAGGTCAAGGCTTCTTTTCCTGTTGTCTCCAGGATGCCCCTTCCTGTAACCTGTCTAGCAAAAAGTCCTCCAAGCCTCCCCTCCTTGCAGAAGGGGAGAGGATGAACTGGCCCTTCCCATTGTCTCTAGCAAGACCCATTACCATTTCTTAAGAGATGCCTGTGGAGGGCCATGGCCTACTTTCCTCCCCCTCCTGCTTGTTCTTAGCTCAGAGGGAAAAAAACTGGTTAAATGCACAGTGAAGCCCTGCTCATTGCCAGCCTCCCAGAACGCTGGGCCTTTCTACTGGAGATGCCGGGGATTGAACCAAGCAGATGCTCTACCACCGAGCCATAGCCTCACTCAATCAAAAATGCTTCCTCTCACCTCTATACAGTCCAGAGAGACCTGGACGCTCCTGGGAGAGTGAAACAAGAATACATTTGGTTCTAGGACTGACGATTGCTTGATACTACCCCACAGTGTGCTGTATGGCCCAGATCCTCCCTTCGGGTTGAAGAAACAATGGTGTGTTTCTGTTCACAGAAACTCTAGCAACTTCCATAGCCCACCCAGTCTCCTCCTCCCCTCCTCTCCTTCCCAACAAAATCTCTCCATGATGAAGCCCTGGTGGATATAAGAGAGAGAGAGATCACAATGCATTGGACAGCATCTAGAGTTCATTCAGCAATTAATAAATAAGAAATATTGCTACTGTTGTAATTAAAGGAGGATGACCTCACATCGCGTGGAATAATCATGCAGCACAGTGAAGCGATAAAATGCTGAGGGGGTAGAATAGGCTATACCATTTTAGAGGCCAGGGAGTCACGTTCTTCATGCCCGTGAAGAAGCTCCTTGCAAATAAGAATTTACCACAGCGTGATGAAAGGTTCTCTCCCAGCCCTTCGCATGTTCTGCTAGTTTCTCCATTGATAGGGAATTATTTACATAAGGGAACTTTGGAAAACATAATCTCACCTCTACAGTCTGGAGCGGTACAATCTTTTCTGCCACTTCAGCAATCTGCCACCTCATTCCACTGCGTGTGTGTTTATTTATTTCCTTCATTTATACCCAGCCTTTCTTCTTAGTGGGAACACAAAGCGGTTTACATAGTCCTCCATTTTATCTTCACCACGGCCCTGTGAAGCCAGTAATGCTGAGAGTGCGTGAGTAGCTCAAGGTCATCCAGAAAACTTCCTTTGCAGAGTGGAGAGTCGGACCTGGGTCTCCCAGACCCTAGTCTGACACTCTAAGCCATGCTGGCCTGCTGGGTCGAAGAACACATCCCTACAGAGTTGCAGTCTCTGGGATGTGTAATGATTCCATCTTTTTAATGGACCTCAGAAGCGTACATTTCTTCAAATATTAAAAATTCAAACTACACAAATTTTTCCAATGAGAGGTTCTGTCAAGGTAGTACAAGACAGAAAAAAAGAGAGACCTCCTAGCTTATAAGGCAATATAATACATAAAAGGAAGCCAGGGAAACGCTATATCTCAAAAATGTGCAAAATATTAACATTATATATGTGTATGTGTGTGTATATATATATAAACAGTACATCAAATAGCTCCGGATTCTTCTCTTTGTTTCATCAATATCACTTCCTCAGAAGTAAGTATTCTTGACTACAAAGTAGAATACAACATAGTTTATATTCTTTAACATATACTATGGAAAATATAAAGTTATAAAGTTAATATGAATTGGACCCTGAAAAACCCATTAATAAAAGTTTATATCCCACAAATTTGTTGTCCTTATTTCGTTTCCACTGTGTAGAAATATCAGTTTTACAGTCTGTAACAATATTAAAACATTAATACATGGAAAAATCCTCATACATATACATTACATTATAATAATTTTATAATAATTTATACACTCACCAAAAATCTTGTACAGTTTCTAAACATTTATCAAAATGATCTCATCGGGCACTAGTCAAATGTAACAACTGCTTCTCCATGCTAGAATGCCTTAAAATACACAATTTCTTCACTAGTTACATAAAAGCTCATTTTAAAGTGACATCCACTACTTACAGAAAGCAAGAAAAATCTATTTCATTATTCAAACCATAGGGACTAATGGTATGCAGCTTATGTATTCAGTATGCTTCGCGTCTAAGTAACATTTTTTTAGTATCCATCAGGGCTATTTTTGGGCAGGAACGCACAGGAATGGAGTTCTGGCTGGCTCCCGGGTTGGCTAGGACCAGCAGGAACTCATTAGCATAATTGTCCACACCCAACAGCAGGAACTTGTTAGGATTGGCCACATTAGGGGTGCGTGGCCTAACATGCAAAGGAGTTCCTGCTACAAAGAAAGCCCTGGGTTTTGACAACGAACAAGGTAAACAGAATAAGAAGCAAAGGGTGGGTGTGGCTGGATGACCCCACTTCTGGTAACATGGGGGTGTGGGCTAATATGCTAATGAGCTGTGCTGTCAGGGGTGTGGCCTAATATACTAATGAGTTTCTGCTGTTTGGTGTGACCTGTTATGCTGATGAGTTCCTGCTGGGCTTTTTCTACAAAAAAAGCCCTGGTATCCATTATGTTAAAAGGGTCATAATTAAAGACTTCCAAAATAACAAAGACAAAGTTGTTGCAATCATGTTGGTGCTCCAGGAAGTGAGAAACCAATGGACAATCCACATTTTGTTGACGGATGCGAGACCTCTGTTCCAGAATTCGCATTCTGATTGCTCATGTACAAATCCCTACATAATATTTAGAACATGAACATTTTATGAGATACACCACTTTTTTTGTTGCACAGTTGGTAAATTGTTTTAATTGTATGTGTACCTTTAAATCTGGAAAATATAGAACATCTGCCACAACAATGGTTTCCAGGTGTGGCTGAAATGGAGTAACTTTGTGGGGAAACATCTGTTTTAATGAGATAATCTCTTATACTCTGTCAAACATTAGGGAAAGGATTTTCTCCTCTGCCTGGTACCAGGGAAGCACCAGATTGCCCAATTATTCCACAATGCGAATCCCATCGACCCATTGTGAAACTAGCCACTACACTTTAGCATAACTTCAGGTATACATTTTGGGGTATAACTATACCCAGTCTTGCACATGCCCAGTATGACTTTAGCCCTGAACACCCCTGAACCCAACTCAGGTCCTCTGTGGTCTCGCTGGTCGGTCCACACATCTCCCCTCATCTTACCTTGGATTCCTTCATCTCTTCAGGACAGGTGTGGTATCGCTCTGACATTCCCCAACCCTATTTGTCTGCTAACAACTTCCTATATCTTTTTGTATGCTTGCAGCCTCTGATCTGAATGTAAATATCTAGATGATTATTATTAGTTAAATAAAACCCATTTCTGTTACAATCTGGACTGGTCGTTGCCTTAAATTAAGGGTCTAAAGGGAACTATCTCTGTAAAAACCGACAGCAGATCCATGCTATACCCATGCTACTCTTTGCTAGTTCTGCCTTTGTAGCTAATTCCCCAATCGAAGCAAAGGCAAGTTATTTATTTAGTAAAGCTTTTCTTGGGGTAACAGACTCTGTGGCAGGATACCCTACTGAGGCCCCTCCCCTCTCCAAACCCTGCCCTTCCCAGGCTCCACTCTCAAAATTGCCAGGTATTTCCCAACCCAGAACTGTAGAGTTGCCAACCTCTAGGTGTGTCAGGTGCCCCTGCCATAGGGGTGAAGGGAGGTAAGGAGGAAGGAGGTGTCAAGACATGTATCTGTGTTTTCTCTGGTATGTGGGGAGGTGACGGGGTTGCCTGGGAGACGGCGCAGTTTCCATCTCAGGCTATCGCACACCAGGCCAAATGGCCTTGAAGCCAGGCTGTTTGTCTCCTTTCTATTTCTTAAGACAACAGCTAGGCATGGGAATTTATTGCTTGGTGGGAATGTAGTTTGTAGCACCTTCCGCCGTTTCCCGCGCGCGGGCTATGTAACCATTGGTAGTGGGTAGGGAGGGGCCCCCCTCCGTAGGGTATAACCAGGGATGCTTCTTTTGTATGGGTCATTCCTAACAGTGCCTATGTTCTAGTGCTTTGGCTTTGCAGTATAATAAACGCTATCCTTTTCCATGAGGCCTGGTGTTGACTGACTATCTAAGGCGCCTGACAAGGTGGCACCTGGAGATCTTCCGCTATTACAACTGATCTCAGTTCCCCTGGAGAAAATGGCTGCTTTGGAGGGGGGACTCTATGGCACGATACTCTGCTGAGGTCCCTCCCCTAACCCTGCCCTCCACAGACTCCACCCCCCAAAATGTCCAGGTATTTCCCAACCCAGAGCTGGCAACCCTACTGTGGAGCAGTGTTCCCTCTAAGCTGAGTTAGTGTGAGCTAGCTCACAGTTCTTTAGGCTCCGGCTCACACATTTCTGACTTAGTTCAGGAAGGAGGGCTCCAGAGGAAATGAATTTATGCAGTAGACAAATTACTCGCTCACAACTTTAATACCAGCAGCTCACAAAGTAGAATTTTTGCTCACAAGACTCCACAGCTTAGAGGGAACATTGCTGTGGAGTAATGGTTAGAGTGGTCAACTAGGCCTTCGGAGACCCAAGTTCAAATCCCTACTTGCAACAAAACTTACTGGGTGATGAATCAATCTTTCAGCCTAACCTCCTTCACAGGATTGTTGTGACGATAAAATGGAGGGGGAGAGAACCGTGTTCCTTTGAGGAAGCATAGTATACAAATGCACTAAATAAATAATAGTTTTGTTCTTCTTTCTGCTGTAAACCTTTTAAAAACATTTATTTATTTTTTTAGAAGTCTGTTGCATGTTTTTCCACCTGGATAGTGGACCCTGTCCTGGAAATGCTGCCCTCTGGAGAGACGTGCCTTCTACAGTGAGGCCAGGTGACTGTCTGTGTGGCCACAGGGCAGGAGAAAAAGGGGGCGAACTCCAAGAGGGAGACACGGTGAGAGGAGAAGCTGATGCATCTTCCTCCTGAGGGTGTGGAGAATTTCTTAAGAAGAAGCTCCTGAGGAGAAAAGACTGTGGCAACAGAGAAGGGCCCTTGGCGGGAAAGTGGCCATCTTCCGCCATGAGCCTTCGATCCTTAGCATTAGTGGGACTTCTGCTGTAGCTGTGAGAAAAAGTGGGTTCTTGGTGACTGTGAGGAGAAGTGCAGACACAACAAGAAGTGCAGTTTGAGAGTCAGGCCCAGAGACTAAAGATACCTCCTTTTTCTTTTCACACTGACTTTGGGGCTGCTCGATATAATTTTTATTCACACCATTTTATTTAAAACTTTCTGAGTCCATTGTTTCCCCCACCTTCAATAAAAGTGCTGTTCAGGTTTTGAATGGGGCATCCACCATTCTGTGATCATTAACCTGGCCTTTTAAGAGTAAGAGGATTAAACTGCTAAGGATAAGAGCATAAGATCGTTGGATCAGGCCAATTGCCCAGTCCAACACTCTGTGTCATACAGTGTCCAGAACCCAGGTGCCCTCAGGAGGTCCACCAGCAGGGCCAGAACTTCATTGTGATTATACAACACTGGGAAAATAAGGTTTATTTCTTGATAAAGTGTCTTCATGAAACAGGGTTAAAGATCACTAGCTGGCAAACCTGTTGGAAGATATTATTCATTTCCCAGCTTCTGGAAGACAATATTTATCTCTCAGCTTCTACTTGACGTGGTTTAAGTCATTCTTTCAAGATTAATTGGAGCAAAACCTAAGCAACTTTACTACAGTTACAGAATATATGACATTACTTTCATCTTACTTCTATTAATTTTCAATCCTGAAAAGGAACCAAGTTTTTCAATTTGTCCTTGTGCGGTTTCAAAATTGTCAGAACTTCATTGGAATAGCTTTTCAGCTTAAATTTCTCTCCATCTAATTTCAGTCCTTCAGTTTTTGAACCTAGTCTCATTTTGGAGGCAAAAATATCCATTGCAAGAGTAAATAAAAGTGGAGATAATGGGCATCCTTGTCTTGTCCCATTTTCAGTTTGAAATCCACCTGTTAGTACTCCACTAATTAAGATTTTTGTGTTCTGTTTCTTCATCATCATCATTATCATCATCAATTGGATTTATGATTTATGAATCAATCCCTGCTATTGCAAGACTCTAGGCAACGTACAACATATAAAGATATAACGAAGTCATAAAACAGAATGTAAAAATACAATGAATACAACAAATATAAAAATCAGATGGCGAGTTTATCATTATTTCCCATTCTGGACTGCCAGCCTCTTTGCAGACAGAGAGGAAAAGGAACAAGTAGATTTGGAGAGTAAAGGCCAGCCAGTCTGAAAACTGTCACCGCCCTCAGCCAAAAGCCTGGCAGAACATCTCTGCCTTACAGCCCTGCAAGATTGCATCAGGTCCCACAAGGCCCTCATAGTATTCAGCAGGGAGTTCCACCAGGTTGGTGGACCTGGCCCTGGTCGAGGACAGCCAGGTGACTTTGGGGGCAGGGACCACCAGAAGACTGCTATCTGATGAGCACAGTGCTCTCGCGGGGACATACTGAAGGAGACGGTCCCATAGATACATTGGCACCAGACTGCTCAAGGCCTTAAAGGTCAACACCCAAACCTTCAGCTTGACTCGGTATCCCACTGGAAGCCAGTGCGACTGGTGCAGCACAGTTGTTGTATATGTGCCATCCATGACATTCCCATCAGGACACGCGCTGCCACATTCTGGATCAGCTGGAGCTTCCGGGTCAGTCTCCAGGGGCAGGGCAGCGTAAAGCAAGTTACAGTAGTCTTGCCTGGAGGTGACTGTTGCATGGATTACGGTGGCTAGGTCTGGGTGCGACAGGAAAGGGGCCAGTTGCCGAGCCTGTTGTAGGCGGAAAAATGCCAACCTGGTAATATGCAGATTCCTTGTATCTAGTTCAGAAATCTGGAGCCACAATTCAGCTACTGTAAACAGTTTTTGTAAAAAAACAACCCAAAAAAAACTCCAAGAAAGATTATCGAATGCTTTTTCAGCATCTAGAACAGGGGTGTCGAACTCATTTGTTATGAGGGCTGGATCTGACATAAATGAGGCCTTGTTGGGCCGGCCCTCGTGTGTCATAAAATGTAATGCCAGGTAGCGGAGATGTAAACTTTGTAAAAGACACAAACACAAAGGGTCTTTTTTTACTTAAAATAAAATCATGCTTAAAATTAGCACTCTTGCAATATTTTGTTTATTTAACCGTGTCTGACAACTGACACCTCTTGCTCTGAATTATTGCATCAAAATGTCTGTGCTGTTGCAATCCTGAGTATGCTGTTCGGGTGTGTATCTGTAAGCTGCAAACCTACGATGACGTAGCAGCAGCAAAACTGGAAGAAGCAGCAGCAGACAGCCAGTTCCACGGTGGGCCTGATGGAAGCCCTCCGGGGGCCTCATCCGGCCTCCAGGATGTAAGTTTGACACCCCTGGTCTAGAAGCATAACTGCCGCTTTCTTCCCCTTGTTTTTTTTTTTTTTTAATTCCATTGTGTCAATTACAGAGAGGACATTTTCTTTCAGACACCTAATTGGAATAAAGCCAGTTGGATTGAGGTGTATTATTTTAGTTATGCATTTCCTTAAGCTTTCTGCCATTATTGAGGCAAAAAAGTTTATAGGCCACATTCAACTATGAAATAGCTCTATATGATTGCAGTAGCGTTGGATCATTGCCTTCTATATGCATCAACGTTATGTGGGCCTCTTGCCATGATGAGGCAGTATTCTCTCTTTACTTATTTCATTCTTCACTTTTTGGAGTGGCAATATTAGTTTCTCTCCTAAATTGCAGTTAACCCGTCTGGGCCTGGTGCTTTATCTTTTTTTCAGTTTCTTTATGGCTTGTGAAATCTCTTGTATAGTGATGTTTTGGTTCAAAATGTCTCTATTCTCTGCTGTTAACTTTGGAATGGATGTATCTTTTATATACTGCTCTACTTCTTTTGTTAGTGTTTCTTTTAAAGTTGTGAGAAGAAAAAGAGAAACTGCTCCTGTATTTCTTTCTCCACAAAAGTAATTTAATCTTTCTTTCTCCCTCCAGTTACCATTCTTCTTTCAGTTTCTTTTCTTAAATGATAAGCCAGGTATCATCCCGGTTTATTCACATATTTGAAATATTTCTGTTACGTGTTTATTTTCTTGTACACTTCTTCAGTTTTGAGCATGTTTAATTAGTTTTTTTCAATTGTTTAATTTCTGTAGAGATTCTGTGAGGTAGGTGGGGCTGAGAGAGCTGCTCTGATAGAACTATGGCTTGCCCAAGGTCATCCAGCAGCTGCAAGTGAAGGAGTGGGGAATCAGACCCGGTTGTCCCAGATTAGAGTCTGCGCACTTAACCAATACATCAAACTAGCCTTCATATATTTTAAAATAATTCATTCTGAGATTTTTAAAGGGGTATGGAAATAATCCTCTAAAATTAAGTGATGGAATAGTCAACTGTAGACTTGCACACAACTTTAATGCTACTAGCTTTTTACGAGGTGGAATTTTTGCTCACAACACAGTGGAGTAGAGGGAACATTTCGCCTCCAAGATTGTTGCAATGGGGATGTCCTGCCACAACCTTCTAGGGGCTATTATGGCATCACATTCACAGTTCAGCCAAGGAGACCATGTTAGCTGGGTGGCTACACTGCCAACCTGAGAGGATGGAAACCTTAGCAAAAGTCTGGCAAGCTGGATTGCCGGGATGAACAGAAAAAGGAGGAAGAATCAAATTTCTGTTTCTTAACTTGTTTATTATGGCAGAGCCAGTTTGACATAGTGGTTGGAATATCACACTGGAGAGCCCTGGATGCATATCTGAACAACTCCATGAATGGAACTCAGTTGCTGTTCTCTTAAGACAGGTGGAGCATGGGTGCCCGTCCCTTCAGATGGATGGTGCTTGGGTGCCCATCCCTCCTATCCTCCTCCTACTATTACTTAGCTAAGGAGGCATTACCTGCCAGCTTGAGAGGATAGGAACCTCAGGGTCACTCTAGCAAGCGGTATTGGCAAGACTAAGGGTGCAGTCACACAGCCCATTTGATCGGGGTTTGCCTCTGTTCCCTCCTGCATTTAAATGAGCTGACTAGATAGGCCGATCCGCCTCCCATGGCAAAGCTGGCTAACTCACGCAATGTTCACGTTTTTTCCTGCCCCTTGGAAAATCAAATGTTTTCCTTGTATTTGCGCTTTGAACATGCGATTTCACGTATCTGGACAGCCATCTATCACAATGGTTGCGATTAGGGCTGTCTGACCGTTCCCCAGGATGAGATTTTTCCCCCCCACACTTCTGCCTTTAAGTGCATGGGCAAGTCCTTGCAAGGCGCTCCGGGTGACAACAGCTGCTGCAGGCTTCGGAAGGGAGGGAAGGTGGAAGAGGAGTAGCCGAGGGCATTGCAGCCTTTAATCCTTCAGCAGCCTAAGGGATCCCTTCCCTCTGAAGCTCTCTTTCT
The DNA here is from genome assembly GCA_029375565.1 of Gekko gecko. Taxonomy (NCBI): domain Eukaryota; kingdom Metazoa; phylum Chordata; class Lepidosauria; order Squamata; family Gekkonidae; genus Gekko; species Gekko gecko. The sequence continues at coordinate 195,389,022 of JAPDNY010000004.1, forward strand.
CCCACCCAGGATATTGAGGGGCTGAGCTTCCTAGGTCTCCCAGGGTGTTTGCAGCCGTGGGGTGTGTGTGTGTGAATTCTGCAGTGACTTGGGAGCTGCAGCTGCTTCTCCTGTTGGAGTCTCTGCATGGAAGAGCATTTTGCTGATGAGGCACCGACCAAAGTGCCACTGAGTCCTCAAGCTGTCTCCTGGGCAGGTGGGCTGGCAGGTGAGCGGGCAATCGGTGGAGATAGGGGAAGGATTTTCAGGCCAGCGGGTGGTGGAAGAGAGGGGCCGGCTGCATCTAATCAGCCCAACCCGAAGAAAAATGTTCCCAATTAAACTAAAGCGGGAACAAAGCGCAATTACCTTGCTGGTGTGACCACGACCTAAGAGAAAGAGAAATGTTCTGACATGTTCTTTACGGTAGAGCTATTATAAGATAGTGGTTGGAAGATCAGATTGGGGAGCCCTGGCTTCACATCCACACTAAGCCATGCGGCCTGGCCCCTAGGTGTTGGCTGTCTCTGTCACTCGATCTGCCCTAATTGCCAGGCTGTAAGACAACAAAACAGAATTTCCAAATATTCTCCATAACAGGCATCAGTCAGTAATAGAAATGGCCAATGGTGATATTCCAGGGTAAGTCTCTGATTTTATGTTATGACATTATATATGGCTTCTCAGTCGAATGCCTTGTGGAAGAGCTCCGTCTTGCAGGCTCCGCAGAATTGTAATACATTTCTCAGGGCTGTGATATCCTTGGGGAGCTCGTTCCACCAGTGCGGAGCTGCCACAAAAAAAGTCCCTAGCCAATTTCAGCCAATCCCTGCTTCGCAAACTGTTGTTCATGGTGGCCTGCCATCACCATGTGTTTGGAACATCAGATTGGGGAGCCCTGCCTTCACATCCACACTAAGCCATGCGGTCTGGCTCTTGGCAGTCTCTGTCACTCGGTCTGCCCTAAGAGTCAGGTTGCTGGACAAGAACCATGTGAGGTCTCCAAACTCCATAGATGAAAGAAGGGATGACGTTGTAACCCAGCAAAGGGGGATGAATGTATTTCGGAGTGCCACATATACAGCTCATCATGTACTCCTTCAGGGAGTGGGAATGGGAGTGATAGGGTCACCCAGCGGGCTGAGGTAAAAACTGCCCTGATTTCTCATACTGCCTTTAAGTCCTAATCTTTGTTTCTCCACCAGACTGAGGCAAGCAGGCACATCCCAACAAGGGAGGAGGAGAGTTGATATGAAGATGTGTGGCTGGATGGGAGAGGATCAAGAAGGCCAGTTCTTCTGCAGAAGCAGCAGGGCCTGCAGTGTAAGCAGGGGGTATATCGGAACTTGAAGCCTGGCAGGATGCCACATCCTGCAGTTCTTGATGATGTTGGCAGACAAAAGCTGGCAGCAGTTGGCTATTAGAAGGAGGTGGATATTTGTGGATGGAAGCTACAGGGAGGTGATTGTGTATGGACAGAGTGAAAGTGTGATCACATGGCACTTTGAATGCCCGTCCCTTCAGATGGACAGAGCTTCATCTGTCTCTTCAGATGGACAGTCCTGGGGTGCCCATCTCTTTAGATGGATGGAACTGTTGTGCCCGTTCCTTCTGATGGACTGAGTTTGTTTCTGTATGGATGGATGTGAATGCGATGGGGAGGGATGGGCATGAACTGGCTCATGAACCAAAGTTCATGAGGAATTTTAGCCAGTTCCTGCTTCACAAATAGACACTCTTGGTGGCCTGCCATCACAAACTTTCACCGAAGGCAGTGGAAAAGCCTGGAGGATGCCAATGGAGGGAAGTGCAGGAGTCGACCTGCTTACCCTGTGTTTGCCTTGTAGCTGTTGGGGAAAATGGCAAAAATACTTAGATATTCAGAGTTTGCAATGGATCTTTGCTTCACTGGAGAGGAGGCATTTCTTTCTGTGTAAAATCTTTATTTCTAAGGGAAGGGTACATAGGAAAAGCTACAAAATAACAGACCTAAAGGCTACATCTCTATAGCTACAGAACAGACCAACCACACAGTCTCACAACAACAACTGTAACAGAGATTCTTCTTTTTCTTGACCCCTAGAAGGAAATCACCTGAATATATTAACCAATGATTGTGAGTAAACAGACTTAGATTTCCCGGGCTCTCCTCCTATTGGCTCTGTCCCAGGTTTCCTTTCCAGGTCAGTCTAAACAATAGCACACAAGGTAAGCAGATTAATTCTATAATGACTGAATTAGACCTTGCAACACACACACATTTCCAGCAGCAAAGATGTCCCATGGTGGAGTTTTGGTGAGGAGCACTTGAAGACATCGAGAAAGTTGTGATGTTTAATGCAGTTGCACAAAGTTTCCCAACTCCTTTCCTTCGTTTCTTCCCCTCCTCATCCTCTTTCTGCTGCTTAGCCAAGGAGGCCTTGTCACCGGCCAGCTTGAGAGGATGGCAACCTCAGTGGCAGTCTGGCAAGTTGGACTGGCAGGATGAAGAGAGAGACGTGGAAGGGGAAAGTCCTTCTGTGTTGATGTGTTCATGATAGTGGTTGGAGTGTCACAGTGGGATGTCCTGGACTCAAGTCTGCACTTAGCCACAGTGCTTCTCTTCTGGCTCCGGGCATCTTCTGTCACAATCGTGGTGTTTTATTCCCTTGGTTAAAGGGATTTTAGAACAACACAGCTTATCGTACAAAAGGTCTTCACCAGTAGTTGATGTCAGACCCCTGGTCGAGTTACCCTCAACAACAGTCTCTTTAGCAAAAGATTTGTTTGTTGAGAAAAGTACTAGTTCCAGGTTAAAGCATCTTGGTGTTAGAACTAATGATTTTTGGCGAGTCTCCAGTTAATATAGGCAATTTGAAAGGACCCCTCCCCAATAGCAGAGCGCGCGCATACACATCACATGCATCACACCTAACCATTACATCTATCCCCCCCATGGGAATGCAGCATCCCACTATCTATAAGGAGATCACGCTCCAAACAGTTTCCAGGCATCCCCCCCCACCATGGGGAGGGGGAGGTGTCATCTTTGGGAAAGTTATGCCGCTAAGACCATACGGTTCATACATACATCTATCATTCCCCTCCCCATAGGAATTCCCCTTCCCCCTTTTGTTATGGCAAGCAGAGCTGGGTGCGAGGTTTGACATTTGACCTCGGATAGACTATGGCTGATGTTGTCAAGCTAAGATGATACGAGATCCTGGAGGATGCCGGTGGAGGGAAGGGGAAGGTGTGTATTGCTTGCTATGCATTTGCCTCACAGGAATATCTGACGTTATTTATTGAGCCTTAGCCGTCCCTGAATGTGGACCTTGAACTGGGTGAGCTTGCTCCCCAAGAACAATAGTGGATCAGGATCCTGGAATTGACCTATAGATAAGCAGTGTAATGTAAATAGCCTATCCTTGGGAGTGGATGGGTGTGGGTGTGGTGTTTGCATACTTTATAAGCAGGGCTCGAACCCTGCTGGGTGTCCTTGTTGTGTTCTTGAAATCACTATATAAACTAGAGCTGATCACTACAATGCGTCCAGAACATCTGAGAAGAGGTTTTAGAGAAGGAGAGTCTTTAGTAAGATACAAAGGACCACAGTGCTATATTCTTCCTTCCGTCTCTTCTGAACCCTCCTCCCCTTTTGTATTCTTTTGTAGAATGTAGCATGGAATGGCTGTGAATCTCGGCAGAGCTGTTTTTCTTCTGAACTTACAGAAATGGAGCTTTTGGGGACTTCTTTCCTTTGAATGTTACTTTTCTCATGTTCCAGTTCCAGGTTTGCTTAGCTGATGCAGTCTGGTACACTTGGATTTCAATTTCCTTTTTTTAAAATTAAAATATATGTTTCAATATTATAATAATAAATATTGTGCAATTAACGGTGTTTCATACATGTATGCCATGCTTGTTTCAATCAGTTTTTCACTGGGTGTAACAAAACAGGTTATTGAAATGATATATATTTCAATATTATAATAATAATGTTCAATTAATGATGTGTTTTATACATGTTTACCATGCTTGTTTCAATCAGTTTTTCACTGGGTGTAACAAAAGAGGTTATTGAAAGTTGCTACCCTCCAGGATTTTGGGATCCAGTTAGGGTTTTCAGTTCTGGTTTCGGAAATACCAAGAAGGAGGAGGAGGAAGAGATTGGATTTATACCCCACCCTTCACTACACAAAGGAATCCCAGAGCGATTTACAAACTCCTTTCCCTTCCCCTCCCCACAACAGACACCCTGTGAGGTAGGTGGGGCTGAGAGAGCTCTTGACATAAACTGCTCTTTTTCAAGAACAGCTCTTGACAGAACTATGGCTTGCCCAAGGTCATCCAGCAGGTGCAAGTGGAGGAGTGGGGAATCAAACCCGGTTCTCCTAGGTCAGAGTCCGCATACTTAACCACTACGCCAAACTGGCTCTCCCAGATCAGAGTCTGCACACTTAACCACTACACCAACCTAGCAATTTGGAGGGTGGAGCTTGGGGAGGGTGGGGTTTGGGGAGGGGAGAGACCTCAGCAGGGTATGACTCCATAGAGTCCACCTTCCAAAGCAGCCATTTTCTCCTGGGGAACTGATCCCTGTCATTTGGAGACCAGATATAATTCTAGGAGATCGCAGCCACCTCCTGGAGATTGGCAACCCTAGATCCAGTGTGTGAGAGACTCTAAAATTGAGTTCTATATATTCATCTGTTAAAGGCGCCATGCTTTGGGAGGCTGTTTTGGGTAATGTGACTTCTCGATGTGACATGACTTCACTTTTGTATTTTCTACCTCCAGACTTGGAGGTTTCAGTTAGTTATCAGAGAGCCAGTTTGGTGTAGTGGTTAAGTGCGTGGACTCTAATCTGGGAGAACTGGGTTTGATTCCCCACTCCTCCACTTGCACTTCGCTGGATTACCTTGGGCAAGCCCTGTCAGAGCTGTCCTTGAAAAAGAGCAGTTTCTGTCAGAGCTCTCTCAGCCCTGCTTATTTCATAGGTTGTCTGTTGTGGGGAGGGGAGGGGAAGGGAGTTTGTAAGCCCTTTGAGACACCTTTGGGTAGTGAAGGGCGGGGTATAAATCCAATCTCCTCCTCCTCCTCCTCTTCTTCTTCTTCTTCTTCTTCTTCTTCTTCTTCTTCTTCTTCTTCTTCTTCTTCTTCTTCTTCTTCTTCTTCTTCTTCTTCTTCTTCTTCTTCTTCTTCTTCTTCTTCTTCTTCTTCTACCTGAATCGGAGACCACCAAGGAAGTCTTGGGTCACGACACAGAGATCAGCAATGGCAAACCACCTCTGAAGGTCTCTTGTCTTGAAAACCATACACGGTCGCTATAAGTCAGCTGCAATTTGATGGCCCTTTCCACCACCACCAAGCTTGCTGTTGTTCTTGTTGTTCAGTCGCACAGTTGAGTCTGACTTTTCGCGACCCCATGGACCACATCACACCAGGCCCTCCTGTATTCCGGCGTGCTCCGGAGTTTGCTCAATTCCATGTTCGTTGCCTCGATAACACTGTCTAACCATCTCATCCTTTGCTGTCCCATTCTTCTTCTTTGACCTTCAGTCTTTCCCAGCATCAGGGTCTTCTCCAGTGAGTGCTCCCTTCTCATTTGGTGGCCGAAGTATTTGAGCTTCAGCTTCAGTCTCTGGCCTTCCAGGGAACAGTCGGGGTTGATTTCTTTTAGGATTGATTGATTTGATTTCCTTGCAGTCCAAGGGACAAGAGTCTTCTCCAGCACCATAATTAGAAAGCATCTGTTCTTTAGCACTTGGCCTTCCAAGCTTACCAAGCTTACTCCTCCCAAACACAAGAAGCCTTATTCTGAGTTTCCCTGGCCAGAGTGAGACTTCCATCCCAGCAAATAGTGTTACTGAGATGCTATGGGAGAACAGCCATTTACATAGAAACAGATAAAATCAAACCTGGTTTTCAGGGCTAAATTAAGTTTATTGCATTTTCCGACATCACCAGTCAAAACTTGTCATCCTAAGGTGACAGGTACAGCGTTGCTGAACAACACCTCATAACCACACAAGGGAGGGGCTGCAGATGGAAGTCGCCTTGTGACATGCAGTGATTTCCAACTGACTGGAATGATAAATATTTGTTCCCTTTTACAGAACCTCAGTGGGTGTGTTCAGACGGATCTTTTGATCCGCCATAGGAACGACTCCCTTGCAGATCAAAAATGCACGACCAGACAGAAACATCTGGGAAATATTCCGGTCCCGTAGGCATCCCGTTCTGCTGCGCCTCCAATCCTGATTTAAAAAGAAGCAGTTTCAATGTAGGGTTTTCGCTTACCCGCGTGACAACTGCAGACTTTCTTCCGTCTGGTCACTCCATTAGCGCGCAATGCTCCCGTCGGCTTGGTCTGACGTCAGACCGAGCCGATGGGGGCGCAATTTTTTAAAAATTGAAACCCTATGTGCGCTTTAACGAGGAAACGCATTCAGCAATAAGCGCTACGAGGAATGTAATATTCATGCTTATTTCTTTTAGGGACAAGATGTTACCACGATGGGAGATGGAGGGGGGGAAGGACTGTTCTAACTTGCGAAATAGTCCCTCCATTGATCATGATGGCAATGGGGAGGACCGGGACTTATTCTTTCCATCCCTGCATGCGCAAAACTTTGCTGAAAACCCTCCGCGATCGCCTCAGTTCTCCAAGGAGGCACAGCCTTGCCTATGCGAATGTACAAAACTTTTTTAAAAAAAATCCTCGGTGGATGCCGTGTAGACAAATCACGGCGGGAACAACGCGCGGTGAGGCTGTTTCATGGGGGGGCATCTGGTCGTGCTAGGCTGGGTTAAAAAAATCGGGATAAAATTTTAGGAGGGCTCATGGCGCGATTGACTGGCCGTCTGAACGCAGCCAGTGTTTACAGTAATTCAAAAAGAGACTATTTAATGTAGACTAGAACAATGACACTAGGCCTGCTGGTGGTATAAGGTGCCACCAAGTCATTTATGGTGACTCCTCATGGGGTTTTCAAGGCAAATTGGTTTGCTATTGCCAGCCTCTGCGTCACCATGACCCTGGAATTCCAGAGCTAGTTTGGTGTAGCGGTCAAGAGCATAGACCCTAATCAGGGAGAACCGGGTTTGATTCCCCACGCCTCCACATGCAGCTGCTGGTGTGACCTTGGGTCAGTCATAAGTTCTGTCAGAGCTGTCCTTGAAAGAGCAGTTTCTCTCAGAGCTCTCTCAGCCCCACCTACCTCACAGGGTGCCTGTTGTGGGGAGGGCAAGGGAAAGGGGTTCCAAGCCGCTCTGAGACTCCTTCGGGTAGTGAAGGGCAAGATATAAATCCATTCTCTTCTTCTTCTTCTTCTTGGTGGTCTCGCATCCAAGTTCTAACCAGGGCTAACCCTGCTTGGCTTCTGAGATAGGGCTATCCTTGGCCATCCACATCAGGGAAACCCTAGACCTACTTATTTGGAAGAAGACTCTAGGAACATAGGTCCAAGTAATGTGTCAGGAAAATTGATTTAGGACTAGGGAATCAAAGTCAACATTGTGCAACAGCAAGAGTGAGGCAAGAACATGGGAAGTACTAGTGAAGATTTGACTGCTTAATGCATCAGTTCCATTCTGACTGCTAGCTTTCAAAGCAACGTATTTTAATGTACTAAAACAAATCAGCCGCAGGAACTCTGTGCTTCAGTCTGCAGGAAAGCCATGTTATCACGTGCCATTCATTGCTGCAGCTTTTAGGTCAAATCAGAATCTGCCAGAACCACTGGAAACAAGAACATGGACTAGTGTGTCGCTAGAGCAAATTGGCTTGTATTAACAGAACAGAACAGGTGTGGGACAATAAGGGGTGGGACCACAAGTCTGTTGTGCTGTGATACATGTTCTCAAGAAACATGTACAGTAGGAGGGGAGTGTCAGGCTTCTTCTTTTCTTTGGGAGGGGACCGATGACTGGGATCCAGCACATGGAACATGTTGCAAAATGGCTTCCTCAGGCTGCAAAATGGCTTCCCAAGTGACACTTACTTACTATACCACATTGAGCCATACAACGGAGTGCCCACCTGCATGGGTTTTTTTGTAGCAGGAACTCCTTTGCATATTAGGCGACACACCCCTAATGTAGCCAATCCTCCAAGAGCTTACAGAGCTCTTCTTACAGGGGGCTACAAAAAGAGCCCTGCCTACCTGTATGTGCATGTGTGCAGTGTAAAGGGCAATCAAGTTGCATCCAGCTTGTAGCAAACCTAGGAAGGGGATTTCATGGCAAGTGAGAAGCAGGAGTGGTTTGCTATTACCTTCTTCTACAGCGTATTCCTTGGGGACTCCTACCCCCACATGGCTTCAGGCCTTCCAAGACTGACCTGCTTAGCTTCCAAGATCTGTTGAGATTGGGCTATACCGGGCCACCTTCCCTCCCAGCCTACCTGTATAATAGTCAGAAATTCATACTGGAATGAAGTCAATGCAAATTAAGAGCTACTGCAAATCAAGGCAAAGGGAGGCCTAATGCGGGAATCTTGCTGCAAATGGGGGAGAGTCAATGTGACTGGTGAGGATGGAAGGGCATCTGCAGGCAGGTGGCCCACAAGAGGCGGCATTGGAGGTCATGGCTCCATCACACCCCTCCAAAGATCAGGCATATTTACATCCTTTGTAACAGGATGCTTTACTGAAGTCAAACCTGTTACATGCAATGTAGGAGAATGTAAAAAAAAAACCCCTACCTTTGCTTGACCAAAGTTTCTACAAAGCTATGCTTGTCTGGTAGGTCTAACAAAGAGAATTGTGGGAAGTTGGGTTTCATCAGAAAGATAGGTGCTGGTACCAAGATCCAGGTGCAATGGATTATGCTTGCACCAAGGCCATGTCTGGGAGGGAGAACAATTTCCCAGTTGTGAGGTGAACCCTCTCCTCATGGGTTATTGTGTCGGTAACTGGCCTGGCTCTTTCTTGCAGGTGTCGTTAATTAAGGGCTTCAGCCTACCTGGCACCTTGTCAGTCCAAGGCCAGAGGCATTAACTTCTCATGAGTACGTGCTCCTAGTGTTGGGAGGGGGGAGATCAGGAGTGATGATATGAGATTCTGGAGAACACTCCTGAAGGCACGTTAGGATTGGATGTCACCATCACCTGACTAGAAGGGTCAAAAACTATAATTATCTCCCCGGGAGCTGGGGTTCCTTTTCTGAGGCTTCATGGATGGAGTTCTGAATCTATGCTTGGCAAACGGCTGAAATCGCAATCTGTGCTAATTTGAGGCCTGCATCTGGATGTAAGTTTTGTACCACCTAACCAATTTTCCCTCTAAGCTGTAGAGTCTTGTGAGCAAAAATTCTACTTGGTGAGCGACTGGCATTAAAGTTGTTAGCGAGTGATTTGGCTACTGCATGAATTAGTTTGCTCTGGAGCCATTCTTCCTGAGCTAAGACAAGAATGTGTGAGCTGGAGGCTAAAAAACTGTGAGCTAGCTCACACTAACTCATCTTAGAGGGAACACTGCACCTAACAGAGTTATCAGTTGATGGTGCAACCTCATTGGACCACTCACACCACACACACCTCAGAAAGAATATTTATAGCATTGGAAAAAATGCAGAAAAGGGCAACTGCAATAATAAGAGGAGGACACTTTCCCTATGAAGAAAGGTTAAGGCGCTTGGGGATCTTAGCTTTGAGAAACAGTGACTGAGGGGTGACATGATAACAGGTTTACAAGACTATGCATGGGATAGAGCAGGTAGAGAAGGAAGTACTTTCCACCCTTTCTCACAAGACAAGAACTCGTGGGCACTCAATTAAATTGCTGAGCAGTCAGGTTAGAAGTCAGAACAGATGAAAGGTTTTTTGGTTCTTACAGGTTTACAACTTTAAAAAGTTCTGCTGGTTGCTGTTGCTTGGGGGGGAGGGTTGTTTTTTTCCTGTCTGCTCCAGCCTCCATACGTTTGTAGCAGTGAATTCCATGTGTTAATCACTGTTTGGGTGAAGAAGTACTTCATCTCATCTGCAGTTGCCATTTTCTGCATTTTCCCCAGTGCTATAAATATTCTTTTTGAGGTGTGTGTGGTGTGAGTGGTCCAATGAGGTTGCACCATCAATTTATACATGTATAAATGTTGTTCCTTTTGGTATTTTAGGGTTTCTGTGTGGCACAGTGGCATGCTTGCACTGCCACAGTGCCACTTGTTCTGGAGTGTGCCACTTGTTCTCATGGCAAACAAGCACCTCCCAAGACAGTTCACTTTCCCTGAGATTCTCTGGGAGAGTCTGACTGCTGGTGCTGCCTGCTTGCCTGTCATAAGTGCCCCTGGCTGGGTTTCCCCATTGGAAACAATGGAAGTAATGGGGGTAACCTGTTTGGGTGCCCATAGAATTAGGCCCATTGGTCCAATTGCTTTGAGAAATGGAAGTGTATGTGGGGAGAGGCTCCCGAAGCTACCTGGAAAAATTGGAGCCTCTCCCTCACACCCCCTCCCCCCCAGAGCTACTAACAGCACCATGGGAAAAAAGTAACCTTTTTCCCCACCATAGAGAACAATGGAGGGAATGGGGGCAACCTGTTTGGGGGCCCATAGAATTGGACCCACTAGTCCAATGTTCTTGAAACCTGGTGGGTATCTTGGGAAGAGGCTCCATCAGCTACCCTGTGAGTTTGGAGCCTCTCCCTCAAACCCCCTCCCCTCCAGCCCCCAGAATATACCCTATGTTTTCGCCATTGACTTCAATGGCCCATAGGATATAATGGGGCTGAAATTGACATTCGGCTGCCCCAAAGACTCAGGAATGGGCTGGTACTGCCGAAACTGACATGTCATGGGGGAGCCTTTCTGCCCTCTGAAACTGCTTGTGCCCGATTTGGCCAAACTGAATTGGGCCGAATTATTATTATTATTATTATTTTTGCATATCCCTACCGGGGACACCGGCTGGGGGTGGGGCTTGTCACCACCTCCATTTGTTGTGGCTCCTGAGCTGCCGGAGCTGTGCTCCGGTGCACTCCCCCCCCCAAAAAAAGACCCTGATCTGGAGACTTGACAGCATGGAGTCCTAAGGTAATATTTTGGTCTGGAGGCATAGAAGTCTGCCAGGCGTGCTATGAACTTTTGTTCGCTGAGCTTTCTTGTTTTCCTGTCTTGTGTACCTTTTTGAGTTGTATTTCAGAGCAATAGCTTAATAAATCTTATGTTTCTGTGGCGTTTCCTTGGATTTCAGTTCCTTACATGGTAGTAACCTATAAGGGTGCTAGTTAGAGCTAGGGAGACCTTACCCAGCATCAAGTTTCATTTCGTAGAAAAAGAGGTGCAGGAGTACATTAGCATAACTCATTAACATAACTTATTTGCATATACCACACCCCCTGACATCACTGGAAGTGTGTTGGAAGGCAACACCCACCACTCAGGCTCCACCCGTAGGGACGGTCTTTCCACTCTGGGGACTGTCATTCCAGTCCCAGAGTAGCCTATCTGGGCCCAGGAGGAATGCTACATATGCTGCTTCCTGCTCCTGCATAAATAAATAAATAAATGTGAGTAAAAGAACATTGATATGGTACATGGTAACAACTGCTAGAATGATTTATGCTCAAAATTGGAAAAATGAAAAGATTCCTGATCTCTGGGACTGGCTGAGAAAACTGCTCTTTATGGCAGAAATGGACAAATGGACAAGAAAGCTTAACAACCTAGAAGCAGAAACCTTTTTGGCAGACTGGAGCGACTTTAAAGAATATATACAGAAGTACTGGAAAATGAAGGATAGTATTTTTAGTTTGGGAAACTACTAAAGATGTAACAATTGTATACAGTTAATAAGTATTTATAGTAGTTATAAATAAGTAAATTGGGTTACCTGTAGAATTTGCATGATAACAAGGATTTAACATGTATTATGTTTTGTTAAATGGTGGAAACAATGCTGGGAGCCAACAGGGGGGGAAGAGGAGTTTTTGGGAAAAGGATATGATGTATATTATTTGGACCAAGTTGTGAAGTATTGTGTATCCTAATAAAATTTGTTTAAAAAAAAAAGAAAGAAAGAAACAGAAATCCTGGAGTGATATCGCTTCCCTGTTGAGTTCTGTCCCCCAGGCACTGCTCTCAGATCTTGTTAGATATGAGACTCAGGCAGCAGCTTGTTGAACAGTGAAATCAACTTTATTTACAGAGTAAGAACAAGATAAGATGACAGCAAAACTGGGGAGCAACAGACTCCTTTTTAAACAGTCCGGGCTTGCTAAACCACGCCCATTTGTGCAGTAAGGATCAATCAAAATATATACATAAAGTCCAATCACATTGTTTCCCTCCTGCACATATCTTGTATCCTGATGGGACAACTGTGCAAAGTGTTCGATCAACTTGTGCTGTTCAGGATGCCAGGTTTCAATGGGAGCTGGAATCAAGCTCCTACATTTATGTATGTCAATACATAACAGATCTCCAGGAACTTCCCAAGCAGGAGTTGGCAACCTTAGACTGAAGCCTAGATGTCTGCTGTTTGTTTGCTCTTCTGCTGACAAAGTGATGTAAGACAGCACCTAAGGAACAAACTGTGATCTTAAATTGATTTGCTTAGCTGTAAGGCTCATCACTATAACACTCGCTGCTTACTTTTAATGTTTGTGTCGAATAGAAAAATACGCATTTGCAACCAGTTAACTCAAAAAGCTCACAGCACAGTGTCATGATTCACAGCTGCAATATCATTTTATTTTCTTTTTTATCGCTTATATTGTTTGGGTGTACATATGTATATTTCATTCTTATAAGGCAGCCATTTAAATGTAAAATTGTGTGTTTTATTTATGTATTTACTCAAAAATGTGAAGCAATTAAAGTTTTAGAAAAAGAGAGAGATGGGGAAATTGTAAATCTCGCTCGATGTTTGGGTTGTATTAAACCTAATTTTCCAGGAAACGACATCCCATGTTTGTCAAGTGTTTCTCTTTACGTTGTCTAACAGATGGAACGGAGCCCATTGTCAGTGTTTCTACTTAACAGCGACGTAAACACAATATTGCGAGAGGCTGATCTTACATTAACATTTTTACAATCTGGCAGACAGTTTGCACATTTAAAGTTGTCTTATTTTTATACCGGCGCCAACTGCTGCGGCGTTCCCCCCGCTGTGACGGAGAGCTGTAATGACATCTGTGTACCCCAAGGGACTCCAGGGCTGCCTTTAAGCCCATTCTGCAACATGGGGGTCTGCTGTTTAATTTGTCAAAAAAATGGTCCCTGTTTTCATTGTCCACTTTGCTCCTTCCTAGTTCTTTTCTTTTTCTTTCAAGATGCTCAGAATAATTTAAATAATTCAGGAGAACACACGCTAGGCCAAAGACATGCAAAAAAGAAAATCGTAGAAAGCAAACTCCATGTGCTGCATATGTTTTTTTCTCATCCATTTTTGTCCATGTTTCAGAATATTCATTCTCTATCAGAAAAGGGTCCTGACTTAGATGGCCCAGGCTAGCCTGTTCCTGTTAGATTTGGGAAGCTAAGCCAGGGTCAGCCTTGGTTAATATTTGGATGGGAGACCAAGGAAGTCCAGGGTTGCTATACAGAGCCAGACAATGGCAAACCACCTCTGAATGCCTCTTGCGTGGGGTTGCCTTAAGTTGGCTACAGCTTGATAGCACTTTACACACCCAGACTGGGAGAGGGGAAACATATAAAGGTGGGTGGGTGGCAAATCTCTTCTTTGTCTTAAAAGCCACTATCTGGTGTTGCCATAAGTCAGCTGAGACTTGACAGCACTTGTGAACGTGCATACACGTTTTCACTTTTTTATGCTCTGGCTTTTCAGTATTTGCTGCTAATTATTTTAATGCCAGACAATTGCATTTTTTTAATAATTAACATTTTATTGAAGTGTAACGAGCAACAATACAAACATATCATGATATGATCGAACAATGAGGTCCATGTTGTAAGCTAGAACAGAGCTGTAAATGAGTAATTCTCCATTAAAGTAACAAACAATTTTAAGCTTTAACAAGCAGAACATAAAGACCAAGAACACCATTATCATTCCCAAAGATGTATCATAGGCCGAGGTCAACAATCATTTGGGGGGAATTTCATGCTGAGATGTGAGGTATTCAAGTATGGGTAACCAAATCGTGGAGAAGAGAGAGTGCATAGAAGGCTGAGAAAGACGTCTCAGATTGACTGTGATTTTTGCAAAGATATTTTCAATTGTGTTGCTGGTTTTGCTTTTTTCTTTTAAATTTTTGCTCTATTGCAGCTATTGCTCGGAGGCTGCTTAGAAAGACAATTAGGGTGGCATTAGTGTAAGCAACATCTGTTTTATGGCTGTGATTGTTTTACCCTTTTTTGCCTATGTTGTTTTAATTGTCTGGAAGCTAAGCAGGCTTGGCCCTGGCTAGTATTTGGATGGGAGACCTCCAAGAAAAGGGATACCAGGCTTGTGATGCAGAGACAGGCAATAGCAAACCAGCTCTGAACATCTCTTGCCTTGAAACCCCACCAGGGGTCGCCATAAGTCAGCTGCCTTTACTGGAGAGAAAGGGGGACAAATCATTAAAAGAAACAAGCAAATTCAGCTTTGGCTCATGGCAAGTGTGGCAGAATTGGGTGCCTAGGGAACCTTGGACATTTATGTATAAGGTACACTGAATAGAATTTAGCAAGAGTAGACTTTGGTTCTATCCCAGGAAGCATTGAAGCATGGCTAATGCTGTCTCCTGGAACACAAGCAGTCCCTGGGAGCTGAACTCTGTCTCACGCTTAGGCTGTGGTCACACACACTAGATAATCCACTTTTAATGCACTTTCCAACTGCATTTTGCCAATTCACGCAGTAAAATCCAGTTGGAAAGTGCACTAAAAGTGGATTGAAAGTGGATTATTTGGTGTGTGTGACCACAGCCATAGTTTACATTCCCCAAGCCAAAGTGTACCATCTTCAAGACAAAACTGCTATAGATTAAGGTCATGTATGTCTCTTGTTCTATCTAAAGACTCTTGACCTGCTAGATAACCCTGAAAGGGTTAAAGTTCATTATGCCATTATGGGGAAAGGTCTGGTTTTTGGTACGTTCATGTTGACATCCACCCTGCGTTCTACTGATTATGAAAATGTATATATATTGTTGACATTTCAAGGTACGGGACTGCCTCCCGGTTGCTCATTTGGAGCTGGCAGTTAAGAGATATCACTTCTCTAATTGTTTACACTACCCCTTTGGTAAATGCTCTGAGGTTTTCTGTTAATCTGCTCAAGTATCGATAAAATAGAACGTAGTGCAAGCTTGTGTCTTTTTCTCTTGCCCATCCGGCCCACTGAACTGGAGGAAGGCTAGGTTCTCAGCTAAAAGCCTGAGGGCCAGATTCCCCCTTCCCCCACAACAGCAAGATGGAAATTTGTTACACTGATTTCAATATACAGAGTACAACTACTGTAATGTAGGAGTTAAAGTATCAAACTAGGATCATTGAGACCCCTACTGAACTATGAAACTCACTAGGTGACCTAGGTTCAGCCATTCCCCACTGGCCAAATCTACCTCACAGGGTTGTGATGAATATAAACTGAGGGCGAACCATGCACACCGCTTTGAGTTCCTTTGACAAAAGGTGTGAGAAGGATGTGAGAAGCAGACAGCCACACCACACCTGCTCTGAGATGTTGAAATTAATTTTGATTCCCCCTTTTACTTTATTGAACTAAAACAGAAGAGGGTTATAAAAAACATTGTGGCATTTGTTAAAACGGAAGCCAAGTTTATGTACCGGTGGTTGATGTGAGAGAGAAGAAAATTATTCTAGCATTAGCCATTTAAAGCACATCTTGAAATCTGAACGTGACAGGGATTTATGTCTAAATCTTGTACTTACCTTGTATATTTATGCAGCAATTTCCCAGCGTAACAGCAACATCCATCTGTCATAAGCTGTGTTATTACATGAATTGTATACTATAGAAGTTTCATTTTATGCCGCTCTGCATATTCCGGGAAGGAGGGGGGCGTTCTTCGGCAACACACTGGCTGTGAATCCCGTTCATTAAAGTCACTCACTTGCAAATGGAAGTACAGAACAAACAGCGATTGTGCAGGGTTTTTTTTTTCTAACAGCAAAGACCAGGCATAAATATCTTACGGCAAACTTTTATTTACTCCTGAGATTTATAGCCCACCTCTCAGCCAAGGTTTTTGAAAGTCCCTTGAATCCAGACTCAAAGTGCCCACGAATGGGGGCGTGAAACTACCAGCCGACTGCTGTCATTTGCCCCTCGGGATCTGGGATGAAGAGGTTCTCTTCCTTGGGCATGGAGGCTGCATCTAGCTATCATGCAGGGTTGCCAACTCTGGGGTGAGTAATTCCTGGAGATTTGGGGGTGAAACCTGGGGTGGGATCTCAGCAGGGTATGATTCCATAGAGTCTGATGCTGCCTTTTTCTCCAGACAGAGTGTTCCCCCTATACCTTGTGGCTAACAGCCACTGATGGACCTCTGCTCCATATGTTTATCCAATTCCCTCTTGAAGCTGTCCATGCTTGTAGCCACCACCACCTCCTGTGGCAGTGAATTCCACATGTAATTAGTTTTTGGGTGAAGTACTTCCTTTTATCTGTTCTAAACTTACTGCTCAGCAATTTCATGGAGTGCCCACGAGTTCTTGTATTGTGAGAAAGGGAGAAAAGGACTTCTTTCTCCACCTTCTCTATTTCATGCATAATTTTGTAAACTTCTATCATGCTACCCCTCAGTCATCGTTTCTCCAAGCTAAAGAGCCCAGATCTCTTTAACCTTATGTTAAGTATGCAGCTCAACACGGTATAGATTTCAGCAAAGTGATTTCAGCTTTATTGTAACAGCAAACTCAACGATCAGACAACACACACACACTAGTGGAGCACAGCTCCCTTTTTAAATAATACCGACTGTCAAAGCCACGCCCATACAATAGTTATTAACCAATAGGAAAACAAGGATAAAGACCAATGAGGTCTGTTCCCTCCAGAAGCATATGTACAGTGATGATTGGTTATTTACAAGGTTTCGCAGAAACTGACCAATGGGAATGTTACAGCTTACAGTTTACAATCCCTTCTCATGTCTGAAGCTTAACATAGGAAAAGATACGGCTGATTCCATCTTCAGGACATAACACCTTACTTCATAGGGAAGGTGTTCTATCCCCTTAATCATTTTAGTTGTCCTCTTCTGTACTTTCCCCAGTGCTATAATATCTTTTTTTGAGGTGCAGTGACCAGAACTGTACACAGTATTCCAAATGAGGCCGCACCATCAATTTAGACAGGGGCATTGTGATACTGGCTGATTTGTTTTCAATTCCCTTCCTAATAATCCCCAGCATAGTGTTGGCCTTTTTTATTGCAGTTGCATGCTGAGTCCATATTTTCAGAGATTCATCTACCAGGAAGCCAAGATCTCTCTCCTGGTCAGTTACCTCCAGTTTGGACCCCATCGAGATATATTCATAGTTAGGATTTTTGGGTCCAATGAGTCATACTTTGTACTTGCCCACGTTCAGCCTCATATGCCACGCTGATGCCCACTTGCCCAGCCCAGACAAACCCCTCTGGATCACCTCATGTTCCTCCCTGATTCTTTTTTTTTTAATAATAATTAAAATTAATTGAACTATAATGGCAATGAACAAGGTACAATCTTAATCATGTATTGCCAGATAACCATAACATTAAATACATCACTACATAGTATGTTTAAAATCATTCAAAAATTTCAATGAATACTGTACCATGAATATCCTATCAAATCAGGAACATTAATATTATAGTATTACTTATAGGAAATATTATAGTATCCAAAAACTATTACCCTAAGTGTGACTAACATTACCTTATGAGTATAAACTTAACAATTCATTAACTATATGCATGTTCATCGGGAGACAGAAGTTCCACAAACGGACCTGCAAAATGTCATAGTATTGAGAATTAATCAAGTACCTTTTGGAAGGGATATTGCCTGCTGTATAGTCCAAATATGGAAACCATTTGTCTAATAGATTGGAGAAGCCTGGACATGTCTCTGAGTTAGCTATGAAATCAACTATCTTATCCATCAAGAATGTTTCCCACACCTTAGCATACCATTCATCAACGGAAGATATGGAAGCTTTTTCCCAGTAGGTTGCAATTAGCCATTTGACTGCTATGATGAGCTTGATTTGGTAAAAGAATATCTTTCCAGAATTTGTGAACAAATTTGCAAGACCACCAACAATGTATTAGTGTCCCCAGTTCCCTACAACCCTTCTAACTTTGTGGAGACATCTTAGAATTTACACAAGGATGCCAGGAAGGAATTGTGTACCAGTGTATTGATACCTTATATGCCAGGAGTTATATTTTAAAAGATCTGGAACAATATGTAGGGGCTTACCATATTTTATCCCATTGAGAATCACTAATAATAAGATTGCAATCTCTGTTCCATGCTGTTTGATAGTGTAAGCGGTAACCTAAACTGTGTTGTAATAAAATATCATATATTCTGGAAAGTAATCTTTTTTGAGTGGGTGAATATTGTTTTAGAAATCTCTCAAATTTGGTAAGAGGTCTGTTAAGTTGAGTCCATATATGAGGTGAATCTATCAAGTGTTTTAACTGAAGTTATTCAAACCATGGAAATAGTAGCTTTCAATTTCTGTTCTCATTTCAAGTTATCCATTGTCCAATGAATCTAGACAAATCAGGTTGACTCCATACCAGGAAGAAGGACTGTTTCCATGAGGGAACCAGCTTTGATCTAAAAAACTAGAAGCTAGAGAAGGAAAGGGCGCAAATAAGTTCTTGTATTTGTCCCTGGTTCTTACCACCCTAAACAACGTAGTGTCATCTGCAGATTTAGCCATTTCACTGCTTACTCCCAACTCCAAATAATTAATGAACATGTTAAAATCACCGGACCTAGTACCAAGCCCTGCGGTACCCCACTGCTTACCATCACCTACTGTGAAAACTTCCCATTTATACTCACTCTTTGTTTCCTGTTAATTAACTAGTTTTTAATCCACAAGAGGACTTGTCCTCTTCTATGACTGCTGAGTTTACTTAGGAGCCTTTGATGAGGAAACGTATCAAAAGCTTTCTAGAAGCCTAAGAAAACAACACCTACTGGGTCACCCTTGGTTTGTTCGCCCCACAAAGAAATCTAAAAGGTTAGTGAGACAAGATCTTCCTTTACAGAATCCATGCTGGTTCTTCCTCAATAGCTTTTGTTCATCAATGTGCCTACTAATTCTATCTTTAATAACGGATCCCACCAACTTACCTGGTATCATGGTTAGATTGACTGGCCTGTAATTTCCCAGATCTCCTCTGGAACCTTTTTTGAAGATGAAGGCTGCATTAGCTACCTTCAGGTCCTCGGGAATGGAGGCAGATTCTAGTGATTGCACATTTTTGTCAGGAGATCCACAAGTTCACATTTGAGTTCTTTCAGAACTCTTGGATGTATGCCATTTGGGCCTGGTGATCTGTCAGTTTTCAATTTATCTATCAGTCATAGGACCTCCTCTCTCATCACCTCAGTCCTACAGAGATCTCTCGACACCCCTCCTGAAATTGGTGGTTCTAGAGTGGACAAGCACTTCCCATCTTCCACAGTGAAGACTGAGGCCAAAAATGCATTCAGCTTCTCTGCCTTTTCCTTATCATCCTTTAATAATCCTTTTACCCCTTGGTCATTCAATGGCCCCACTGCCTCCTTGGCTGGTTTTCGGCTTCTTGAAGAAACTTTTATTGTTGATATTTATGTTTTTTGCAATATTTTCCTCATAGTCACTTTTTGTCTGTCTGATCACCAATTTCCATTTTATTTGCCAAAGCCTGTGCTCCCTTTTATTTACCTCACTCGGATTAGCCTTCCACCACTTAAAGGAATCCTTCTTACTTTTTCTTACTTCCATTACTTTGTACAATTTTGTTTTATCTCATAGCCACCTCCGTGAAGTTACTGTTCTGTCATTCTACCAAAAATAGCTAGGCCGTGATGTTCTTTGGGTCCAACTAAGAAGTCTAAGGCAAGAGCCTTTGGTGGCAGCACAAATGAGGAAGACAAGGAGGCAGTATCAAATCCCTCACCTCAGAACATTACAGAGAGGTGCCTTTGCAGAGGTTATACACATAAAGGGGTCTCACAGAAAAGAATAAAAATCCTACATGGGCTTTTTATCTTAACCCCCACCTGGGGCTTGGCAGCCCTATTCCTATCCCACAGCTCTTAGAGTTGCTACCCATGGTCCTGGCCTAGACACCAGTGAAGCCCTAACTCTAGGCAGGCCCATAGCCATGGCAATGGAAAAGGGGGCGATGCCCCATCAATCATTTGTCATGCCCCCTCCAATCAGCATTACAGGTTGGTGTGAAATTTGTCACGCATCTTTCAGGTGTAAATTTTCTTTGTAAAAAAGAAAGAAATTGAGGTAAAAAGTGTGAATCCTGTCATAAATCTTCCAAGGGTGAATTCTCTATGGAATTGGCTAGAACAAAATTAGCAGTTGGCAGGGCTGAAGAATCCTGATTTTAAAAGCCTGCAGGGATGTTGGGTGGCACTGTTAGAAATCCCGAGTTAGTCATTTACAGAGAAAAGAAGGTTGAATTTACAGTTTCAGGCTTCAGTAACTGGAAGAAGGCCCTCACACTTCTTCAGTTCTGCAAACTATGTAAAGTAGTTGCTTGGGAGGGCATTTTTATAAAGCATATACAGAACAGGACTGTAGTCTGTGCCACAGTGTACGCTATATATCATTGATCTGTTGTATGCTCTACCATGCTCTTACAACATTGTTTTCATTTTTTGTAATTCCCTTTTCTGCATTGCTTGACATAGCATGTTTGATACTTTTTTTTGCATTTTTGTAATTTTTGTAGGCCTAGTCCTATTGCATTTTTATTAGATCTCTCATGCTGTTTGATCATGATGTTTTATACCATGTAATCCACTGTGAGTCTCAAGGAGAAAACTGGTAAATAACTGAAAAGTACTGAGACTGAAGCGTTGGGTGGAGTGAAATCAGCTCATACTTTTATTTCAAGATCAGGAACAAGACAAAGTAGCCGGCTCACAGGCCAGCTTATCTGCCCCCAGGAAAACACACCCCATACTCCCCAATCACCCGTGAGTGGTCTATTTACAGTAATTGCATTAACCTCTCGGATCCTAGTTCCCTGACTGGAGGGGACTCAGGATCCGAGTGTCTATTGTCCTTAAGGTCCAAGCTCAGGCACTTCGCCTGGCCTCATGTCGGACTGGTTAGAACCAGTTGGAGCACATGGTCAGCTTGGGTACATTACAATAATGAATAAAGTATCTCTCCTTATAAATAATTATCTTTTGGTTTCGCAAGATTCCATGCGCTCCCATTGGCTATAAAATGCCCTCCCTCAGCCATTGGCCCATCAGCCACCACTCAAGAGTACTCGCGTGCCATTGGCCGGGTGCTGGGTCTGCTCCTCTTCCCCACCCACTCCCCCTGGCAGACAGCTCTGTCTCCTGAGGAAGAAGTTCTCTTGACTCCTGTGAGGGACTGTCCCCTCAGTGGCTGTTGGTAGGTAGCCAAGCTTGGTTCTGTGAGTAAAAAACCAAAGGACTTTTAGGATAACCCCCTCCCCCGCCCATAACCCCCTCCCCAATGGCCACTTTCCTGTCAGAATAAATGGAAAAAGGCTCTTTCTCCTGCTTAGCTTCAGCATGGCTGGCTGGCTAATGAGGTGGGCCAGCGACCATCAGACCATTTTCTTCAACTCCCCACTGTGCGGCTGCCTTTCCCCTAGGGTTGCCAATCTCCAGGTGGGACCTGGAGATCTCCCACTGTTACAATTGACCTCCAGATGACAGAGATCAGTTCCCCGGGAGAAAATGGTTGCTTTGGAGGGTAGACTCTATGGCATTATACCCTGCTGAGTCCTTCCACACACACCCCAAATGCTGCCCTCCACAGGATCCACCCCCCAAATCTCCAGATATTTCCCTAATCAAAGTTGGCACCTGTACTTTCTCCTCTGTCAGTAAAAGGCCCTTTCCACACCTATGTTGGCCTTTGGGAGAAAACTCATTGGGCCCCGTCCTGATCAGGTTGCCAACTCCAGGTGGGCAATTCCTGGAGATTTGAGGGATGGAGCCTGGAGAGGGTGAGGTTTGAGGAGGGGTGGCACCTCAGACAGGTACGATGCCATAGACTCCACCCTCCAATCCAGCCATTCCCAGATGGGGAACCATTGTTGCCAATCTCCAGGTGGGGGCTGGAGATCACTCAAAATTACAACTGCTCTCTAGGAGGGAGGGGGGAGGAGATGAAAAACTAAAGGTAGGTTGATGGTTGGTTGGGAGTGAGATAGGGTTGTCAACTCCAGGTTGGGAAATTCCTGGAGATTTGGGGGGTTGAACCTAGAGAGGGTGAGTGTTGAGGAGGCGTGGGACCTCAGACAGGTACAATGCCATAGACTCCACCCTCCAAACCAGCCATTCCCTCCTGAGGAACCACTGTTACCAATCTTGGGGGTGGGCCGGAGATCACTCAAAATTACTACTGCTCTTCAGGTAGCAAAGATCAGTTCCTCTGGAGAAAATGGTGGACTCTGTCATTATACCCTGCTGAGATTGCCACAGCAAATTGTCACTGAGTGCCCAAAGCTGGGGCATTCTCCCAGAGCCTCTTTCTAGAGCCCGTTGTATTTATTTCCACAACGGGCCTTATTCCTAGTAAATAATAAATAAATAATGATGGGCTGACCACCACTGTACTCATGTGCCCCCCCCCCAATAAAAACGTTCTGGCTACAGGCCTGATTCTGTGCCTTCTCCTCCTGTCACATGACTCTGCTATCCTATGACTTCCTGTCATGCGCTTACCTCGGGCCTGGGAAGGGTGCAGATTACTGACAGAGACAATTGACTGCTTTGCTTTCTCCTACTTCACATATTTCAGGAACCCGATACTAGCCATACCTTCAGGTTACCTAGCACATTTTTATTCCGCTCTTTCACAATGGCACTTAGGGCAGTCGTGTGAAGTAGTTTGGGCTGAGACAGTTTGTGGCAGAAGGTTACCCTAAAAAGAGTTATGCCCTGCTAAGTCCATTGAAGTCAACGGACTTAGCAGGATGTAACTCTGCGAAGGATTCCACTGCCAATGAACTTTAGAGCATAGTGAGGATTTGATCCTGGCTCTGCCAGGTTGTAGTTTGACGCTCTAAGGCCCGATCTGCATCCAGCATTTGCTCCGCTGTCTTACCAAACCCACACTGGAACAGAAATCCCCATCTACATTGCAGGCCACTTTCACTTTGACTGTCGCGTTTTATGGCAGTGTCCACACTGCATGCCGCTTTCACTTTGTTTGATCTCTGGTTTAATGCATAGATTTATGGCCGTTTTATGGCCATTCGGGGGTGACTCTGCAGTCAGTACGGTGTTGGCCTGGGGTAGTTGAATGTGGTTTTGAACTGCATCTTTTTCTGTTCCAGTGTGGGTTTGGTAAAACAACTGAGCAAATGCTAAATGCAGATTGGCCCTAAGCTAGGGGTCCCTGTTGTAACTCGAGATTAGGCAGCTCTTTCTTAACCAGTGATTTCAGTTTATTAGAACAGAACACACAGAATAACCCCAATTTATATACAGTTTGGAGCTGGCTAAATCACACCCCTAGAACAGTAAGGTCCAATCATGAGTGAGTGCTTAGGACCAATAGAGTTTGTTCCCACCGAAAGCCATAGTTTTCTCTGATTGGTCCATTGCACAACTGCAGCCAATCTGAATACTGGGAGTCTATAGAGCTTGTGGCTGGAGCTCAGGCTCATTCTATAATCCAAGGCTAACCATATAACACAATATATAACAGTCCCCGACCTTTTTGAGCCTGCAGGCACCCTTGGAATTCTGAGGCTGCGGGGTGGCCAGAGCCACACAATTTCTGCTGGAGGGGGCGGAGCCAGCCACAGCATGCCTTAATTCTCACAGTGAAGATCTTGGTGCTGCGGTGGCCACTGCTGTTAGCAAAGCCACGTTTAAAAAAAAAATCTGCACAGCCAATCAAATCTCCAGTGGCCAATTAGAAGTCTTTCTGAGCCCTGGCCCCACCCACTTTCTAAAGACACTTGGGGGGCACCAGAAAAGGTGTTGGTGGTCAGCCGCATTGGGGGGCCCTGCTCCAACTACTATGCAAAACCATACCGAACTGATCCACGGCTGTTCCTCTATCCTTGCAAACAGTATTTCAAACCCTTGGCCCCCCCTCCCCCAGAAAAGAAGACTTCCAGTTTAAAAGTTCCATAAATGAATTGGAAGCTCTGCTAGATGTCACTCAAAAAGTAGCTATTATTCAACAGAAACAATTCTTCACTTTTTCCCATTATGCAAATAACCTCCCAGAACTGAACTTAACATGCAGTTTATTTCCAAGAACATTTTTTTTGGTATGAAAATCCCCCCCCCGCAAGAATGATTTGAATCTTTATAATTAGGAAGGGCAAATATATTAATAAGGATAAAGGGATAATTTTCTAATCTCCTGTTATGCAAATTAGTTTATAATTTTCATCATTTATTTCAGAACTGGGAGAACAATCAAGCTTTTGTTCACTCGCTAGGGAATCTTGGTTGTCTGGCTGACACTGCGCAACTGGGCAGAAACTCCGCGCAAGCATTATTAATGGCCTAACGACTATAAATACATATTAATTAGCTAACTACATGCACATAGTAAAAAAAACCCCAACACCTAGGCAAATCAGTGTTTTACGTAACACCTTCAGTTCTGACCTCTTAACCCCCCGTCCTTCCAAGAATACTCTTTGTGTATTTTGTCATGTGCAGTATTATGGGGTTTTCATTCTATATGCACCTTGAGAGCCACCATGGTGTATAGTGGCTAAGAGCAGCGGACTCTGATCTGAAGAACCAGGTTTGATTCCCCTGCTCCTCCACGTGAAGCCTGCTGGGTGACCGTGGGCCAGTCCCAGTTCTCTCGGAAGTCTCTCAGCCCCACCTGCCTCACAAGGTGCCTGTTGCAGGGAGAGGCACTCTGAGACTCCTTAGGGTAGAGAAAAGCAGGGTACAAAAACGTACTCTTCTTCTTCATCGTCTTACCTGAGCTTTCCCACATGTTCATACTGCACAACTTGGTTTTAACTACAGATGATAGAAAATAATATAGTAAAACAAGTTCCATTTTTTAAAAAAACCAACCAAAACCTATATCCTGTTTAAATCTATATCCTACCTTCTCCCCAATGGGGACCCAAAGCAGCTTGCATTGTTCTTCTTTGTTTTTATCCTCACAACAGCCCCGTGAGGTAGGTTAGGCTGTGACTGGCTCAGGATCCCCCAGCAAGCTTCCATGGCAGCGCGGGGTTTCGAATTTGGGCTTCCCAGATCCTAGTCCTACACTTTAACCTCCCTACCATGCTGGCTCCATTCGTGCTGAGAGGAGGAATAAATCTCCATCGATTCAGATCCAAACGTTCATAGTCCCCAAGGCATGTTCCCCAAATCAGCTGGTATGAAAGAGGAGTTCAATAAGAAAGGGATTGGAATGGCTGGCTTGCGAGGAGCGGTTAAGCACTTCCTACTTTGGACCTCTCACCCCCCCTCCAATTGACTTTCCCCCTGAGGAAGAGCCCATCATGGGTATCCACAGAGCTATTTTTGGGCAGGAACACACAGGAACAGAGTTCCGACTGGCTTCAGAGCTGGCCACGCCCGCTACAGCCAAAACCTCTGCGTGCGGGGCTACAGAGGGAAGGCCTGGAGAGTGACCCCCATCAGGCGACTCTGAGGCGGGTGGGCCAGGGGGCTGGAAGGATTAGGGAGGCCTTCCCTTCCCTTCAAGGGGGCTTGCCCGGGCTCCCCACAACCACGGGACACCCAAGCAAGCCAAGGGAAGGCATGGGGTGTGGCCTAATATGCTAATAGGCTGCATGGTCAGGGGTGTGGCCTATTACGCTAATGAGTTCCTGCTGGGGGTTTTCTACAAAAAAAGCCCTGGGTATCCAAGCACCTTTGCCCTTTCATCTCCCTAGGGCTTTAGAGACCCCCCCCAGTCATGTCCTAGGAAGAGAAGTTGCCCTGCTGTGTTCCTCAGCCTCGAACTGGGTAAAAGGTACTTAACGACTAACAGCCGTTTAGTTTAGCTGAACTGTAGTGCCATCCTAAACAGAGTTATAGCCTTCTAACCTCAACTGCCTTCAACAGACCTGGGCAGGTGGCAACCCTGCTGAGGGTTTCACTGTTCGCCATGCCATGTGGGGGAAAAACTGGAATTCGTTTCAGACTTCCTTATTTATTTTATTCATATCCCACTTTTCTCCCCAAGGAGGACTGAAGAGAGAAGAAGAAGAAGAAGAAGAAGAAGAAGAAGAAGAAGAAGAAGAAGAAGAAGAAGAAGAAGAAGAAGAAGAAGAAGAAGAAGAAGAAGAAGAGGAGGAGGAGGAGGAGGAGGAGGAGGAGGAGGAGGAGGAGGAGGAGGAGGAGGAGATTGGATTTATACCCCGCCCTTCACTACCCAAAAGAGTCTCAGAGCGGCTTACAAATTCCTTTCCCTTCCCCTCCCCACAACAGATACCCTGTGAGGTAGGTGGGGCTGAGAGAGCTCTTGACAGAAACTGCTCTTTTTCAAGAACAGCTCTTATCAGAACTATGGCTTGCCCAAGGTCATCCAGCCAAGTGCAAGTGGAAGAGTGGGGAATCAAACCCGGTTCTCCCAGATTAGAGTCCATGCACTTAACCACTACACCAAACTGGCTCTTGTCGTTCTCCTCTCCTCCGTTTCATCCTCCCCACAACCCTGCGAGGTAGGCTAGGATGAGCGTGTGTGACTGGCCCAAGGTCACCCAGCCAAGGTGACAGCAGAGTAGAGACTCAAACCTGGGTCTGACATCCTAACCACCAAACTACTGCCTGGGAGTAGTTCTCAATAACTTGTGAAGGATTTATCAAAGGAAGTCCCATGACACGCACACCGTGATATGGGGAGGGGAATTAACATTGGTATTGAAATCCTATCCGCCCCAGTGCATTTGCTCTTTCTGTTGCTTCAGTGGCATTTACAGCAATCAGTTTCCAATTACGAGCCTGAAAAGCATTTCTGACAATCAAGATGAATGCAGAATTCCTCTACAGCCCCAATCAGCTATCTTTATCTTTTTATTTTCCTCTACTTCCCCTGCAGAAAATTAAACCCCCGTCTTCTAAGATTGAGTGGTTCTTGGCGGGGGGGGGGAGAATCCACCAACAACCAGAAGCAATCGAAAGGAGCGCTTCATCACAAATGGGTATTCTGAGCAGTTAATAATAAGCTGTTAGACATTTGAGATATTAACACAATAAATTCTTGAACAAGTGAGGTTGTATAATGTGTGGGCCAGTGAAGCTCCGCTTTTTCTTTTCAACTTAACTGGAGAGAGCTTGAAACGTGCATTTCAAGTCAATGGCTCTAATGGAAATTCAAGGTCGGAGGATCAAGGCACAATCTTAGAAAGAAAACATCAGCCGGGTAGGCAGACAATGAGAAAACTACAGGAAGCCCACAGAGGAAGCCCCGTATCCTTGTTCTTCCATGTTCTGGGCATGCATTTGAAAAGTTCCAAAAAAGGAAAGGTTATTGCCAGGGTTGCCATTCCCCCCCCCATGGGGCCCAGGGTTCCCCCAATTTCGGGGCCTCCAATGTGCCATGGCCCAGCTAGCTGGCGGGGAAGCCCCACCCTGAGAAGCCCCCACCTGGCGCCAGGAATGCCAGCGTGATGACATCACCCGGGAGTGATGTCATTGTGTTTCTGATGTTGGGGGTGACACTCTAGGTTTTGGGCAAAACTCTATGGTTTTGAGGCCCAAAAACCCATAGAGTTTTGCCCAAAACCTAGAGCATTGCCCCCAACGTTGGAAATGTGATGATGTCACTTCCAGGTGATGTCATTGTGGCACACGTATTTCTCATGTGCGCCAGAAAAAATCCAGAAAGGATCAGGAGCCCACCCCACCGGAAGCCAGACAGCAGGGGAGTCCTGCGCTGTCCCAGGAGCTCCTATGCGCGTGCTTTGCATGCACGCCGCCACAATGATGCCACCCGGAAGTGACGTCATTGCGTCAGCACATTGGAGGCAGGGCCATTAGGATTTGAAGGAAAACCATAGAGTTTTCCCTCAAATCATAGAGCGTCCCACCTCCAACGTGGCCACCGCTGGGGACATGTGCCAGAAGGGGGTGGAGTTCCCCCTAGGGCCCGATTTGCTGGCGTCGGGTAATGGGCTTCTCGGGCGGGGGTTTACCCACCCCCCGGGGGGACTTGGCAAGCCTAATTTGTCTAGGGGGTCTAGAACTTCTTGCACTAACATAGCGCGATCTGAGTAGGCCGAAAATTTTTCCAAGGTGAAGAAATCTGACACCTTTGCATGCCAATGAGACAATGTTGGATGATGTCTATCCTTCCATCTTTGAGCGATGATCACCTTAGCTGTCGTGAGAAGAACTAAAATCGGATCCTTATGGACCTTTGGCACCGAGATCGTTGACAATGAGTTAAGCAATATAACCACCGGATCCAAAAGCAGGGTGAAACCAGTGATTTCTTGAATGGACACTAGTACATTTTTCCAAAAATTATTTATATGCACACCATCCCACCAAGTATGGAGAAAAGACCCTTTCTCCCCACACTGTTTCCAACAGAGAGGGGAAGAGTTTGGTACCATGTAAGCTAGCCTCTTGAACTGTTGCAGGCACAAACGTGCTTTCACTGACTAGCCACTAGGTAGGGTCCTCTCTCACACACAGGATACCATCCCTGCCCTTTCCCAAGAGTCCGATGAAATTGTATGAAGTCTGCTCATCACCAGAGACAGGCCTCACAGCTGAGCACTCTGTCCTCTCCCAGAGGTAAAGTTAGGGTTCCAGCCTCCAGGTGAGGACTGGGTGTCTCCTGGAGTTACACTGATTCCAGGGCTACACACATCACATATTTGTTTATTATTTATGTATTTAAAACATTTATTCCATTTCTCTTGGAGAAAATGGCTGCTTTGGAAGGTGGATGGCATGGTGTTGTGCCCTAAACTCCAGGCTCCACCCTCAAACCCCCAGGTATTTCTGAAGCCAAGGTTGGCAACCATAGGTAGAATTAAACCATTCTACCACACTGTCAGGCAGAGCTAGGTTTCCAGCTGTCTGCTCCCTTGCTGAGGCAGACCAAAAAAGATGGCTGCCCTCTTCCTGCTGCGGTCCTTCCCTCCAACATTTCATCCCTCCTCTGAAAGGTGATTGGATGCTGGAGCCCCACTCCCATAGGCTCAGCTGAGTGGCTGTTTTCCCCCTCAGGGGCAGGACAGCCTCCTGTCCACCACACTCCCCAAAAAGGGTTGGGAAAGGAGAAATGCCTTTGCCAAAAGTTGAATCTTAAGAATCTAAGAAGAACCTGGTTGTATCAGAGTCAGATCTACCCAGTTGAGCATAGTGTTTCTCCAACAGTGGCTAGCAAGGCCATTTCAAGGCACCCTGCCACCCCAAGTGACAGTGGATGCAAGCGTTTGAGAAGAAATGTCTCTCTTCCCCCATGCAATGAGCATGCAATGAGCACTTTGCCCCATGTGGGTGACTCCCCCCTCAATGTTTTAAATAAAATAAATAATAATAAATACACATCACGGAAGGCTCTGGCCTCTATACCGTGTTGCTGGCCCTCAGGGCATCTGGTTGTAAGGCCCCCAGATCCGCCTGCCCGGATTTGGCCAGCGGGGGGAACCCCACCCCCAAAGCACCTGGCAATGCACCCGGCACAATGACGCCACCCGGAGGTGATGTCATTGTGTGCAGGGCATGTTGCGGGGGACACACACGGCCAATAATTTAAGGGAAAACCATAGAGTTTTTCCTTAAACAGTAGAACGTCCCTTGTAATGTGCCATGCACGATGATGCCACTTCTGGGTGGCGTCATTGATGCATGCACCCTCCTCGTGTGCTGAAGAGATCCCGAAGAGGGACCTGGGCCCCCCCTACCGGCATGCCAAAAATGAGAGATCACAGGAGGAAGTGGAAATCCAAAAACAACTTCTATGACAAAAATAATGGATCAGACCAATGTTCCCTCTAAGCTGTGGAGCCTTGTGAGCCAAAATCCTGCTTTCTGAGCTACTGGCATTAAAGTTGTAAGCGAGCAATTTGGCTGCTGCATAAATTAGTTTGCTCTGGAGCCATCCTTCCTGAGCTGTGTGAGCCGGAGGCTAAAAACCTGTGAGCTAGCTCACACTAATTCAGCTTAGAGGGAACACTGGATCAGACCAGTGGTCCATCTACTCTAGCATCCTGCTTCACACAGCCAGAGAGGGTTAATAAAGATATGTTGCAAAATCATTTACTGTAGTAATTCTGTAGAAAACAGACAATAGAAGAGAATTGTCTACATAATTACTACAGTAAATG
Source organism: Gekko gecko (assembly GCA_029375565.1). Lineage (NCBI taxonomy): Eukaryota > Metazoa > Chordata > Lepidosauria > Squamata > Gekkonidae > Gekko > Gekko gecko. The sequence continues at coordinate 195,419,389 of JAPDNY010000004.1, forward strand.
ATTTTGCAACATATCTTTATTAACCCTCTCTGGCTGTGTGAAGCAGGATGCTAGAGTAGATGGACCACTGGTCTGATCCAGCAGGGGCCTTTGTATGTGCTTATGGGGGTTTCACAGTTAAAGGCAAATGAGATACAGAGAGACTAATGCATCCAGTCAACCGTGCCAATATGAAAGGGGCAGGGAGATCCACCTAAAGAGTCTCCAGTTGAAAGGATTTCATGGGGCAGTGTCTCTTCTAGGGAACTTGGAGAGTTGCTGCCGATCTGAGCACACAGTCCTAGGCTAACTGGGCCAATGGATTAGCTTGGTGGGATGCACCCTCCTGCCTCTCTCTGTATCAAAAGGTAAGCCCGCATTCTCCTTGTGGCAGCTTTAAATATACTGTTATAGAGCGCAGGTTTATAAAGCGACAACTTCAGGCACTCGTTCATCTCTTTGGCCTCGATTGATCAGTTCCAGTAACCGGCTCCTGTTTGATCCATACTGTTCGTTAGGGAGCCTTCATCATGCTGCAAAGGTAGCGCTTGGATTTCGCTTCTCAGAGAAGGTCACCAAACCTTGTAATGCCTTGGGGGATGAATCTAACAGGAGCCCACCAATCTCCAGTGCGTGTTCTTTATACTCCCTGTGAAATCAATTAATTATAACCGGTTTCCTCAGCCTTCTATAGGCCCACCATAGCAACAGAAAAAAGGTCATCGAGGGAAAATGGAACTCCCCAATTCCAGGACAACATACAAACTGACCCTCCACAGATTACCTAAAATAACTAATCAATCCCATGTTGCCTTTATCAACCCCACCAGCCTGTTCCTTTGCTAGACTCCCGATGGCTGATCCTTTTCAACAACAGGCAGTGAATTTTATTTCTCTGGGGTAATCAAAGAACTGTTGGTGCCTCCTTATTCTCGGGCTGCCAGCTCTTGGTCGGGAAATTCTCGAGATTGGGGGTTGGAGGGTGGTGAGGGTGGGGTTTGGGGGGGGGAGGCACCTCAGCAGGGTCTAAGGCCATAGAGTCCCTGCTCCCAAGCAGCTATTTTCTCAAGGGGAACTGATCTCTGTTGTCTGGAGAGTGGTTGTGATTCCGGGAGATCTCCAGGTTCTTTCTGGAGCTTGGCAATTCTACCTTATCCTGATGCCTAGAACTGAGGACGCCCAGATCCACTTTAGACAGTCCTTGTTTTCAGACTACAAGACTGGGGATGGGCTAATACTGCATTGGAATATAAAATTTTTGTAATGCAAAATTTACAAATGTCTATATTGGGGAGGCTGAAAAACTAATTTTTTTTTAGAAATGTTCTTTATCAGATTTACAGGAACAATAAACAGTATTCAGTACAATTGCTTATTTAGATCAAATTAGAAATCAGATTAGATTTGGATAAATTCAGATCAATGAAATAGTCATTCTTGTGGGAAGCTCCCTGTTCCTGCTCCATCTGAATGCTATCATATTTACGTAAATATCAGACATGTTTGCACATGAAGCTGCCATATACTGGACCAAACCATCAGTCTATCACAGTCAGTATTGCCTACTCAGTCTGGAAGCAGCTCCACAGAGTCTCAGACAGAGGTCTTTCACATCACCAGCATGGTGTAGTGGTTAAGAGAGGCAGACTCTGATCTGGAGAACCCAGTTTGATTCCTGACTCCTCCACATGAAGCCTGCTGGGTGACCTTGGGCCAGTCACTGTTCTCTCGGAACTCTGTCAGCCCCACCTACTTCATAAGGTGCCTGCTACGGGGAGAGGAAGTGAAGATGATTGTAAGCTGCTTTGAGACTCCTCAGTTTGGTGTAGTGGTTAAGTGCGTGGGCTCTAATCTGGGAGAACTGGGTTTGATTCCCCACTCCTCCACTTGCAGCTGCTGGATGAGCTTGGGCAAGCCATAGTTCTGTCAGAGCTGTTCTTGAAAGAAAAGTCCTGGAAAGAACTCTCTCAGCCCCACCTACCTCACAGGGTGTCTGTTGTGAGGAGGGGAAGAGAAAGGAGATTGTAAGCCACTCTGAAACTCCAAGTGAAGGGTGGGGTATAAATCCAATCTCCTCCTCCTCCTCCTCCTCTTCATCTTCTTCGGGTAGAGAAAAGTGGGGTATAAAAACCAACTCTTCGTCATCATCACCTACAGCCTAGTCCTTTAAACTGGAGATGATGGGGATTGAATTTGGGACCTTCTGCATGCCAAGCAGATGCTCTGCCATGGAGTCATGGTGTTCCCAAGGAGGAAGTCGAGATAGTTCAGGCTGGAAAGCGACATGAGCCTCATGGGCAAATATTTGAAGGATGAGGAAAATTCGTAATAATCTCGGACCAAGATGGTTGAACAAGGAACAGAAGAACAGGTCCTACGACATGAATATTCCAGCCTGAGGAGAAGGGAAGTTCCCAGGGTGCCAATCAAAACATTACATCTTCCCCAGGCACCCCCCCCATCCTCCTGGCATTTGCCTAGGCAGTGTTGGGAAACCTATAGGCTACCCTGGACATCCAGAGCCAGTTTGGTGTACTGGTTAAGAGCATGGACTCTAATCTGGGAGAACTGGGTTTGATTTACCACTCCTCCATATGCAGGTGCTGCCGTGACCTTGGGTCAGTTATAAGTTCTTTCAGACCTGTTTTCTCATGAGCAGTTCTTGAAAGAGCTCTCTCAGCCCCACCTACCTCACAGGATGCTGTTATGGGGAGGGGAAGCCGCACTGGGACTCCTTCAGGTAGTGAGGGGCGGGGCATAAATCCAATCCAATAAAATGAAATCATAAAATCAGTTAAAACCAACAAAACACATAATTAAAGCAATTGAAACCAGAAATAAAAATGCATACAAAAGTATAAAAACAATAATTAAGACATTGGGCAGGAAGGAGGGATCACTGAGGAAATGGCAAACCAAACAAAATTGTCTTCACCCGCTGGTAGAAGATGGCAATAGAGGGGGACAGATGAGTCTCCCTGTGGAGGGAGTTCCAGCGTTCTGGTGCCCTGACCGCCTAATTCAGGAGGCAGCAGCACCCAAAGCAGGGCCTCAGAAGATGACTACGGTGGTCATGTAGGTTCATAAGGGTGTCGGTGGCCTTTCAGATATGTTGGTATAGGGTTTTAAAGGTCAAGACCAGCACCTTGAATTGTGCCCAGAAACAGATTGGCAGGAGGGGCTGTGGCTCAGTGGTAGAGCATCTGGTTTGCATGCAGAAGGTCCCAGGTTCAGTCCCCAGCATCTCCAGTCAAAAAGGACCAGACAGCAGGTGATGTGAAAGACCTCTGCCTGAGACCCTTGTCAAGAACTCTGGTTCATTCAAAATGGAGTCCGCTTTAAAAGTTTGGTTCAGTCCGGCTGTGGCCTGCTCCTGTTAAAAATGTTGTCCTTAAGTCTCCTTAGTTTCACATAGCCATGCTGGGGGGAGAGCGAACACTTCTGCACCCGCAAGATAATATATTCCCTCTCTGGCCTTGGATTTCCTTGTTAACATTCCAAAGCAATTAAGTCCTGTGGGAAGGACTGGTGCTGTGAAACTGCAGATCACATCACCTGCTCTTCTGACATGATCAGATACCAATGAAATATTCCTTTTCTTGGTTGGCCTTTTTGTATCTGGAAGACATTGCTTGAACCCTGACTGGTGCCCAGGCCTAGCAACCATTTTGGGTTCAAACAATAAATAAGTTACCTTAACTCCTGTTCAGAGGGCATGATGGTGTTGCATGTGAAGTTGACATGTAACGCTGCCTTGCTCACCTTTCAGCCATCCTGGAAGCTCTGACTACTGAAGCCAGCCAGCCTGGTGTTTGGGACTCTGGAGATGAAGTACATTTGGACCCAGAACTGAATGGGTAACATCTTGCCTTTGAGAACCAAAGTGATACAAGTCTTTAGCTAGTTTGTTAATCTTTAGCTTTCTTGTTTTTTACTCACAGTATCATTTTAAGCAGGGGTCATTTCCTGCCAGAGTGCACTGGAGTGGCACTCTGGCAGGAGGGAGCCCAGCAAACCCCTCCCCTGCCTTCCCTGGCCTGCCTCCCTAAGTGGGAAGCCCGGGGAAGGCCTTCCAAGCAGTGGGGATGCATCCCTATGCCCTCTCCCACTTGCCCGCCGAAGTGGGTGGATGGGGGAAGGCCTGTTAAGCCCCCCTGCCTTCCCTGGCCTGCCCGTCTAAGCAGGCAGGCCAGGAAAGGCCTCTAAAGGAGCAGGGAGGCATTTAAATATCTCCCTGTACCTTCCCCCGAAGCGGGGTGGTGGTGGCGGGGGCTTGATCAGATGGGGGGTAGGCCAAGGGTGCCCAGGGTGCCAGCAGCCTGGCTGGTGCAAAGTTGGCAGTGGGCCGAGGATGCTCGGGCCATGGGCGGGTTGGCCGCTTCAGTGGGGAGGGCTTCCTTCGGGTGGTGAGTGTGTGTCTGTCTCTGCCCCTCTGTTCCTCTGTGTTTCTCTCTGCCCCTCTCTGTGTGTGTCTCTCTCTCTGTCCCCCTGTGTGTGTGTCTCTCTCTCTTTCTCTGTCCCCCTGTGTGTCTCTCTCTCTCTCTTTCTCTGCCCCTCTGTGTGTGTATCTCTCTCTGATCCTCTGTGTGTGTGTGTGTGTGTGTCTCTCTGCCCCTCTGTCTCTCTGTCTGTCTGTCCCTATCTCTGTGTGTTTCTCTCTCTGTTCCTCTGTGTGTGTTTCTCTGTGTTCCTCATTGTGTCTCTCTCTCTTTATTTGTCTTTCTCTGTCTTTCTTTGCCTATCAAGGTCAGTATTGTTTCAGAGGGGTGATGTCAGGGGATGTGGCATATGGAAATAAATTTATGCTAATGAGTTATGCTAATGAGCTCCTGCACCTCTTTTTCTACAAAATGACCCCTGATTTTAAGTAATTCTGCACTTTTTATTAAATATACTCTGCACTTAAATAAACATATATTTTATTCACTAACTTCTGGTTTCTAGCTCCACTGCTGCAATAAGTTCTGGTGCCTAAGACTGTCAGTTACTATCTCTAGAGCACAGTCTCCTGCAGTGAGCCAACCTTGCAGGGAGGATTCCCTAGCTGAGCCCGGTAAGGTCTAGAGTCTGTCCTTTGGCTCTAGACTGGAGGGATGGGAAAGGACCGGTGGTAGCACTACCTGGTTAAAGGTATGCAGGTGTCTTTAACTCCTCTTTGTAATTGTAGCTAGCCAATTGTAGCTTGGCGAAGAGAATCCCCAGTGTGGTTTGGGCCGGCGGGGGGCTCTCTTTGACAACCCTGGAGAGCAGCTGCCAGTCTGAGTAGACAATACTGACTTTGATGGATCAATGGTCTGATTCAGTTTAAGGCAGCTTCATTTCCGTGAGCCAGGGTAGACAGGCCAAGACTGGAGTTACATGGCCCACTCCAGTCAACATCCCAGCTGCCTCATTCTGTACCAACTGATGTTAATGAACACTTCTCAAGGACAGCCCCATGTAGATTGCACTGCAGTAATCTAATCAAGACGCAACCAGGGCGTGTGCCACAGTGGCTGCCCAGTAGAGGCCACAGCTGGCTAACCAGTCGAAGCTGACAGAAGGCACTCTTGGCCACTGTTTATCCAGAGGAAGGCCTGGGCCTATGAGCACCCACAGACTATGGATCCGCTCAAGGGGAGTGAAACCCTGTCCAGGACAAGTGACACCATTAAATCTATTGACAGAGTAATTAACACAGCAACGGAGCACAACCCGATTAAAGTGTAGATAAGGTGTAGATAAAGATAAAGGAACTAAGATACTTGATCGTGAAGAGGAGGAATAGAGATAGTGTTGTAACTACATCACTAGCTGAGAGAGAGAGAGAGAGAGAGGGAGGGAGGGAGGGAGGGAGGGAGAGACTAGGGTTGAGATCACACTGTCTTCACTATCCTACCTAATTTTTTTCTTGTTGCCCCCTGCAGTGGGACCGCAGTGGCTCAGAAGTTAAGGTGCTGAGCTGCAGACCGAAAGGTCTGTAGTTCAGCTGTTTGAGGCCCTAGTGTCGCGTGGCAGAGTGAGCTCCCGTCTCTGGCCCCAGCTCCTGCCAACCTAGCAGTTCAAAAGCAGGAAATTGCAAGTAGATCAATAGGTACCGCTTCCATGGGAAGGTAACAGCATTCCATGCACCTCGGCGTTTAGTCATGCCGGCCACATGACCACGGAAATGTCTTCGGACAATGCTGACTCTTCGGCTTGGAAACAGAGATGAGCCCTGCCCCCTAGATTCAGATTTGACTAACTTTCGAGCAAGGGAAGCCTTTACCTTTGCCCCCTGCAGGGTCTTCTTTTTTACACAAGATGTCGCCTGTTCCAAAAAAATCCTAGGTCAGACCTTCTGCTCACCAGTAGTACCTCCATCTTGTCCAGATTATACTTCACTTTATTTAACTAGCTTATTCAAAGCTGGGGTGACCACCATCCCCATCTCAAGAAAGCATTAATTACTTATTGAATCCAGTCAGCCATCCCCTCCCCACCCAGGCAGATTTAAGTAGCTAGGAAGGGCACTGGTCATAGAAGCAGGTGGTTGGCCTCAGACTTCCAAGGATCCTGTCCATATCCTCAGACTGAAAAGTCTCCCAGACAGATAGACAAATTAGCACCCTGGCACTATCTCACCCTGCCACTGCTAATGTACAGTCCAAGTAGCAACAGATGTGAGAGATGTTATCTGCAAAGTCACAGCTGTCCACCTTCTCCTGCAGTCCCCAGATCCCTACTGGCCTCTGACCACCTAGAATAGCTACACCAGCCTACACTGGTGGCAGAAAAGCGCTGTACGAAAATTATGAGTGTAAATCATATTGTCTGTACCCAGTGCTAGCTTCAGGCTCTCTGTGTGTATGAGGGTTGCCACCACCACCCCAGCCATTGGTGGGATAGGGTTGCCAGATCCAGGTTGAGAAACTCTTGGGAGATTTGAGAATGGAGCCTGGGGAGGACAGGGACCTCAGTGGGGTACAGTGCCACAGAGTCCAACCTTCCAAAGCATCCATTTTCTCCAGGGGAACTGATCTCTATAGTCTGGAGAAGAGATGTAATTCCAGGGGATCCCCAGGTTCCACCTGGAGGCTGGTGTCCCTATCCAGTTGGGGCCTGGAGATTTCTTGGAATTATAACTGATTTCCAGACCAGAGACCAGTTCCCCTGGAGAAAATGGCTGCTTCAGAGAGGGAACAGTGTAACATTTTACCCTGCGGATGTCCTGCCCCAAGCTCTGCCCTCCCTGAGTTCCATCCCCCAAATCTCCAAGAATTGTGACATTATTGGTTTATACCAGATCAACATAAGACTACCCTGCACAGTTGTCAGGTTGCTGTGCATTTTACTGCGTGCCTGCCATGGAGGGGGGGTTCCCCTTCCCTTTGATGTACCCGCGGCTTGCCAAATGGTAGAACCAAATGTCCAGCATCGGCTTTGTTTATTATTCTGTGTTTTGTATATAGGGGCTACATGCTAGGGAGGGCGTAGGCAATGGCTAGGCTGGTGGGAGGACTGCTCGACTGTTAAATGTAGTGGGGAAATACAAGGGGGTGTGTCAGAAATGTCTGTTTACTATTTTACACTGAGTTCATTGTTCTGTGTTCCCTATCTCGTCACTGCATTGCGCTTGCGTAGTTATGCTGGCAGTAACGTGGGAGCTTCTTCTCTGCCGCTCAGTCTTATCACGGTGGCCTTGAATGTGGGCTTTGGGCTATTCTTGAGCTTATGAGAATTTTCCAGTCCTGTGAAGACAAGGGGAGGAGGGAGTCGTCTCCCGCCCATTAAGTAATTCTCCCGCCGGGAGTTTCCCGCGCGCGCGCTTACAGTTCATTTGCTAGTTGCATTTTGCATCACACTATAACCTTGCTTGAGCCGCTTCTCCCGCCATTCCTGACAATGACCCTTCACTGTGGGTTTTAGCACTGTATTCCAATAAAGCCCTCTTAATCAAAGAATGCTTGGATCTACTTGCTTTTAAACCTGACAGAAAGATTGGGTCTTGGGTTTTATTACTCCTGTTTGAAACCGGTATATCTGTACCTCTCACATGTTCATCCTTAGTTCTAACAAAAGAGGTGTCCAGAGGGTATATATCAATGATCTCAGTAAAGTTAGTTTCTCTCAAACTGGCTGTCGTTGAGAACTGATTTAACCGGGATTCTGACAACAGTCAGGTCTGAGGCTGTATGTAGGCCTCAGCAATGCAAGACTGAAGAACTTCTGTGTAAACTAACACTAGAATTTAAAGAACAACAGAGTTAGGAAGTTCTGGCTCCTCTTAAGAGCCAGTGCCAAACATCAATTTTATTTCCTATTTATTTAGGAACAGCTTTGTGTATTATATTTTTGCCTGACATTACATGAAGCAGAACATGCCTGAGGCAATCTCTTTTTTAACACTTCTGAGAAACATTTTGTCTGTAATTCTGAGCTGTCACCAGGTCAACCAATTCTTGGCTCGCATTCTGCCAATGAAGAAATATTTTACAAGCTGAGATACTGTACTGAAGTTTATTAAATGCAGCTTCATCTTCCCCCTGCATGTTTGAGATATATACGGTGGAAATGGAAGAGAAACTATTTCAAAGACGGGGAGTGGGGGGGGGGCTCTCTTCATAATAATTTTAAAAGAATCTGTGAAGTTTTAAGGCAACCAATGTTATTCACTGTTTCTATCCTCTTTTCAATCATGAGATAATCTGTTTTAATACTTCTGAATCCTGGGGCGGGGAATGATAAGTGGTTTAGCACAGTTTGTGGCATTGGGATGTAATGAAAATTTATCAAGCAATATGAGGGAAGTCTGTACTTTGGCCTAATTTTGCCACTTTGTATTTGACTTAGGTGCTCCAGTAGTACAATCCTAAAAAGAGTTATACTTTTCTTAATCTACTGAAGTCATTGAACTTAGAAAGGTGCAACTGCTTAGCAATGCACGACGAATCAGGTGTGGATGACATATTTCCCTTCCTGTGGCTCCAACAGTTTTCCCTGACAGTCAGAATCTAACCTGGCTTCAGATCTGGATAATTCTTACTTTCCACCGTCTTAAAAGATATTGTTATGTTTTGGGACTGAAACACTGCAGGACTGTGCTGCCAGAGACAGGGTGAGCTTGGAGCCAAATAACAATAGACCAACAGGATTCTGGCAGTAACCAATCAAGATGTAAAATTTTGTTGACAGCCTATTGTTGGGAGTGGGGTGTGGCCATTGCATGCAATATAACGGAGCTGAGGCTCTGGTCTACAGTCTTGTTCTTGCTGAAATCACTGAATAAAGTACAGCTGATCACTAGACTGGGAGTCTGTTCACCCATGGGACCCCCACTATTTAACAGATATCCAGAAATCCTTCCCCACCCCTACTTTTCAACACATCTTCTCTGATGGGTGACCGTATCCACTTTTTTTGTTTGTTCTGTTTGCTGTGAAGTCGCAGCTGACTTATGGTGACCATGTAGGGTTTTCAGGACAAGAGACATTCAGAAGTGGTTTGCCATGGCCCGCCTCTGCGTAGCAACCCTGGATTTCCTTGGTGGTTCCCCATCCAACTACAAAGCGAGGCTTACTCTTCTTAGCTTCTCAGATCTCACAGAATTAGGCTAGCCTAGGCTACCCAGGCCATGGGAAGAAAAAAATTGATTTTGATTTCAACAGGACTTGTGCATGAACTTCCCTGTGCTGGAAAATGCTATCAGTCTCAGCTGACTTAAGGTGACCAGTGTTCCCTCCAAGCTGAGTTAATGTGAGGTACCTCACAGTTTTTTAGCCTCCGGCTCACACATCTTTGTCTCAGCTCAGGAAGGAGGGCTCCAGAGCAGACTGATTTATGCAGCAGCCAGATCTCTGGCTCACAGTTTTAATGCCAGTAGCTCACAAAGTAGAATTTTTGCTCACAGGACTCCACAGCTCAGAGGGAGCTTTTAAGGCGGTAGATAAACAGTGGTGTGCCACTGCCTGGCTCTTCATAGTGACCCTGGTCTTCCATCCAAATACTAACCAGTGCTGACCCTGCTTAACTTCTGAGAGCTGATGACATCAAACTAGCCTGGGTGAACAAGGTCAGGGTACATTGTTCATTTACCTGTGTGAGGAGCTGTGTGAGGATTCAGTGAGGCAGCTGTTTTCCACACTGGAATCCATCTGTCTCTGAGGAAGGACAGTATCTCTGAAGGGGGACAGTCTTTCTGGGATTTCAGGCTTCCTCCATTAGCAGAATAGTCTGGTGAGGAGGGCCCATGCTGCTAAACCAATACATGAACGGGATCAGAATCAACAGAGTAACCGCATCCACACTAATAGGTGGATGATGTTCAAAGAGAGAAGAAATGGTCATCCGTACCTGAAATATAATGGGTTCGAGATGCGTATTGTGATCAGCTCATAGTTTATTAGTGATTTCAGCTTAACTCTAAAACAGCAAATCTGGCTTATAAAACCAGCAAAGACCACACCCCACCACACCCCACCGCCAACAATAGGCTATTTACATTACAACTACTTCTCTATAGGTCCATTCCAGTATCCTGGCTCTCTATTGTTCTGGTGGAAGAAGCTTGGCCAGTTTCCAGGTACCGTTCAGGTTCAGTACATAACAGTGCCCCTTTCCAAATGCAGCATGGAGGTGATCTCGTATCTGGAGAAGCAGATGGAGTTGTGAAACGGGAGAGAGGAAAACAATGGAAAGAACATCTCACCGCTGGGTAGCATACTGCGAAATATATTTGATAAGAGGGTCATGCAGGCTCTTGCAGAATATTACAGAATAGATTACATGGCATCTCTTTTTCTCTCTCCTTGAGCGGTGGTTTAAGTTTTTTTCATTTTGTAGACCATCTGCCTCACAAGTATGACACGCCAGTTCTACAACTCTGTATGGACAAAACTCAAAACTTGTAACAGTTCCCCCTTGTTCCATCACACTACTCGATCAGTAGTTTATGAAGTATAATTTAGCAGCGGGGGAACAAAACCAACCCAGACAAAGAAATATGAAAAAGGAAGTTTCTCCCTCTCTCCTGCCCAGGGTTGTTGTTTAATATGTAGCATGTCGAGAAGCGCATGTGAGACAATCATTACCTGGTATTGTATAAGCCTAGAAAGTCAACTCACGCTTATGGAAGGCAGATGCTCCTTTTCTTGTATTGCATCTGTCAGAACAATTATCTCGCTCAGTTTACGTAAACAGGCTCTTTGGAGAAGCGGGACTGGTAATGGTCTCAGGGAGAGGCCCTCCTGCCTGCCGTACCCATCAAAGAAGATTATTGGGTGGGCACACAAAGGAGGGCCTTGGTGATGGCAGCCCCACAGTTATGGAATGACCTCCCCAGGGAGTTGCACCTGGCCCTCTCACTTTTGATCTTAAGGGAGGCATTTGAAAGTTTTATTTAGGACTGCATTTGACTAACTTTGTGTTTATTAACTGGCAGTCCTAATTAAGATTTTACATTGTAGTCTTTTAATTGTTGTTTTACTTATACTATGAGCAGGCAGAAAGGCTGCTAATAAATGTTTATAAACATCTCTCTCTCTCTCTCTCTCTCTCTCTCTCTCTCTCTCTCTCTCTGTATGCGTGTGTATACACAACACACACACACACTTTCTTTAATGTGGAATTTGTTGCCAGAGGATGTAGTGATGGCAACAGGAACAAACAGCTCTAAAAGAGGATTAGATAAGTTCATGGAGGATAAGTCTATTAATGGCTGCTAGCCATGGTGACTGACGGGAACCTCCACATTCAGAGGCACTAAGGCTGCGTTCAGACGGCCGGTCAATCCCGCCATGAGCCCTCCTAAAATTTTATCCTGATTTTTTTAATCCAGCCTAGCATGACCAGACGCCCCCCCCCCCGGTGAAATAGCCTCACCGCGCGTTGTTCCCGCCGTGATTTGTCTACACGGCATCCACCGATCATCAGCTGGTGTGCTGGAATACAAGCCTGGGTTTCTTTAGGAGGGGTGTGTGAAAGATTTCCCCCTCTCTTTCCATACTCCAACAGGACATTCCATGCAGGAGATTCTGCATACTTCAGTTTCTGTTTTGACCTGCGCTTGCAGGGATGGAAAGAATAAGTCCCGGTCCTCCCCCTTGCCATTGCCATCATGATCAATGGAGGGACTATTTTGCAAGTTAGAACAGTCCTTCCCCCCCTCCATCTCCCATCGCGGTAACATCTTGTCCCTAAAATAAATAAGCATGAATATTACATTCCTCGTAGCGCTTATTGCTGAATGCGTTTCCTCGTTAAAGCGCACATAGGGTTTCAATCTTTTAAAAATCGCACCCCCGTCGGCTCGGTCTGACGTCAGATCGAGCCGACGGGAGCATCGCGTGCTAATGGAGTGACCAGATGGAAGAAAGTCTGCAGTTGTCGCGCGGGTAAGCGAAAACCCTACATTGAAACTGCTACTTTTAAAATCAGGATTGGAGGCGCAGCAGAACGGGATGCCTACAGGACCGGAATATTTCCCAGATGTTTCTGTCTGGTCGTGCATTTTTGATCCGCAAGGGAGTCGTTCCTATGGCGGATCAAAAGATCCGTCTGAACGCACCCTTTGCCTCTGAGTCTCAGAGCCAGGAGGCAACCTCGAGGGAAGGCCTTGGCCTCCATGCCCTGTTGTTGGCCCTCCAGAGGAACTTGTTGGCCACTCTGTGAGACAGGATGCTGGACTAGATGGACTGCTGGTCTGATCCAGCAGGGATCTGTTCTTATGTGAGTCAAGTATTTGCAATGGTGTCATCACCACTGGGGTGTATATAAATATTCCCTTGGTTAGAGACCTTGCTTTTTATTTTTTAACTAGGAATAAGGCCCGTTGTGGAAATAAATACAATGGGCTCTAGAAAGAGGCTCTGGGAGAGTGCCCCGGCTTTGAGCACTCAGTGACAATTTGCTGTGGCAATCTCAGCAGGGTATAATGACACAGAGTCCACCATTTTCTCCAGAGGAACTGATCTTTGCTACCTGAAGAGCAGTAGTAATTTTGAGTAATCTCCAGCCCACCCTCAGGATTGGTAACAGTGGTTCCCCAGGAGGGAGTGGCTGGTTTGGAGGGTGGAGTCTATGGCATTGTACCTGAGGTCCCACCCCTCCTCAACACTCACCCTCTCCAGGTTTGACCCCTCAAATCTCCAGGAATTTCCCAACCTGGAGTTGATAACCCTATCTCCTTCCCAGCCAACCACCAACCTACCTTTAGTTTTCCATCTCCTCCCCCCTCCCTCCTAGAGAGCAGTTGTAATTTTGAGTGATCTCCAGCCCCCACCTGGAGATTGGCAACAATGGTTCCCCATCTGGGAATGGCTGGATTGGAGGGTGGAATCTATGGCATCATGCCTGTCTGAGGTGCCAGCCCTCTTCAAACCTCACCCTCTCCAGGCTCCATCCCTCAATTCTCCAGGAATTGCCCACCTGGAGTTGGCAACCTGATCAGGACTGGGTCCAATGAGTTTTCTCCCAAAGGTCAACATAGGTGTGGAAAGGGCCTTTTACTGACAGAGGAGAAAGTACAGGTGCCAACTCTGACTAGGGAAATACCTGGAGATTTGGAGGGGTGGATCCTGTGGAGGGCAGCATTTGGGGTGTGTGTGGAAGGACTTAGCAGGGTATAATGCCATAGAGTCTGCCCTCCAAAGCAACCATTTTCTCCCGGGGAACTGATCTCTGTCATCTGGAGGTCAATTGCAACAGTAGGAGATCTCCAGGTCCCACCTGGAGATTGGCAACCCTAGGGGAAAGGCAGCCGCACAGAAAGAAGAAAATGGTTTGATGGTCGCTGGCCCACCTCGTTAGCCAGCCAGCCATGCTGAAGCTAAGCAGGAGAAAGAGCCTTTTCCATTTATTCTGACAGGAAAGTGGCCCTTGGGGAGGGGGTTATGCTGAAAGTCCTTGGTTTTTTTACTCACAGAACCAAGCTTGGCTGCCTACCAACAGCCACTGAGGGGACAGTCCCTCACAGGAGTCAAGAGAACTGTCTTCCTCAGGAGAGAGAGCTGGTCTGCCAGGGGGAGTGGGTGGGGAAGAGGAGCAGACCCAGCACCCGGCCAATGGCACGCGACGCGAGTACTCTTGAGTGGCGGCTGATGGTCCAATGGCTGAGGGAGGGCATTTTACAGCCAATGGGAGCGCATGGAATCTTACGAAACCAAAAGATAATTATTATAAGGAGAGATAATGGTGCCATTACTCATATTTATGGTTGCACCGATTTCCACTAATTCCCTCCTCAGGGCTTGGGATAGCCCTCCCCCCCAAAGTTGCTGGTACTAATATCTGTGAGCACCACCACAATAAAGGCCCTGGTTAGAGATGGCCAATTTGTGGCCTGTGGCTGCAACCGGACATCTGATTCCATCCGGCCCCCTGTCACCCACAGGCACAGAGATGACACTTCACATGGTGCTGGCTAAGGAAGCTCTACTTGTAAACACTCAGTGGACAAGTGGCCTTGGCCTTTCCAGAAGTGGAATGGAATGGAAGAACATGGGGCTCTGTGAAGGTCTGGCAGTGTTCCCTGAGAGGTGTCTCTGAGAAGAGATGCTACCTGGGCCTACACAGTACCACACAAAGCTCTTCGTCTAAGCTAGCAGGAGACCAACCCAGTGAAAGGGACAAGAACCTTTCTCTTCTAAGATGAGTGCTTTCCAGTGCTTACAACCTGAGGGGGAAGGGAAATAACTTCTAGCCAAGGTCCTCCAAATTGTGGGTGGGACGGTAGTGACTTGTGAGCAGCTTGACCAGGGAGTATCTGCCCATGAGTGAAGCTGTCGTTGTGACATAGGCAGTCCGAGGCCCGATCTGCGTCCAGCATTTGCTCCACTGTCTTATCAAACCCACACTGGAACAGAAATTTCCATCTACATCGCATGCCACTTTCACTTTGATTGAGTGTCGCATTTTATGGCAGTGCCCAGTCTGCATGCTGCTTTCACTTCGTTTGATCTCTGGTTTTATGGTGGCCATCTGCACAGATTTATGGCCATTCAGGGGTGACTCTGAAGACAGTACAGTGTTGGCCCGGGATAGTTGAATGTGGTTTTGAACTGCATCTTTTTCTGTTCCAGTGTGGGTTTGGTAAAACAACGGAGTAAATGCTAAATGCAGATTGGCCCCGAATCAGTCAAACAGTGCGAGTATATCTGTATTTATTGCTAGACTATGGTGCGTAGCTGTGTTGGTCTGAAGCGACAGAACACAGTTTGAGTCCAGTGGCACCTTTAGGACCAACAAAGTTTAATTAACTCTTTCATGACCTCAGGAAGTGAACCGGCAAATATCCCAGCACCTAGCCTGGGCTCACTTCCCAGGTCTGTGAAGACAGCTCTGAATAGGGCCACCCTTCGAGACTGGGCTGAACATCTCATTCACAAAGAAAGTAGGCCTCCACACATTATAGGAGGCTGCTGTTGTCAATATACATGTAGCCCAGCTCCTGGAAGGAGGGCCCGCATCTGTATTGTGCCCAGGCCACCAGTGAAGATCTGCCTCACAAGCCCTGCTGTCTGTGCCCCAGCCTTTAGAGGTAAGGCACATGGCAACCAGAGATGGGGGCTTTTGCATTTTCAACACCGGCACCTCACTTGTGCAACATACTCCGCCTTGCTTTCTTGCAGGCAACAGGCAAAAAACAGTTCTGTTTTTTTTTTAAATACAGTTTCACCTTCTCTCTAACTATATATACTGCTTGAGGAAGTCTGTTTTAGCAGATCTCAAGAAGTGTGGGTGTTCAGGGTGCACTTTCACATCTTGTGTTGTTTTTTCCTCTCCCCCCAACAGCCCTTCTTTTAGAAAAGTATATTTTCACAGCATAAAAGGAAAGTAAAGGTAAAGGTTCCATTGCTCAAAGCCAGTAGAATCCAACTCTAGGGTTGCGGTGCTCATCTCCGTTTCAAAGCTGAAGAGCCAGCGCTGTCCGAAGAGTTTCCGTGGTCATGTGGTTGGCATGACTAAACAGGAAGGTGCCTGGAACGCTGTTCCCTTCCCACAGAAGGGGTACCTATTTATCTACTTGCAATTTCTTGCTTTCGAACTGCTAGGTTGGCAGGAGCTGGAACTAGAGATGGGAGCTCACTCCCTCATGCAGCACTCTCAGGTCTCCAACTGCTGAACTACTGACCTTCCACAGCCTGCAGTTCAGCGTCTTAACCACTTAAGCCACTGCGGCATAAACAAACATCACAGCATAAACAAACGAATAACCCCTCCATTGTTTTTGGAAGCAAAACAACCGAATCCTTCCTTTGCACTGTGCAGCCAGCTTAAAATTCCTCCCTCTCTCTCTTTTTGGGCTTCAGCATGCCCTCCCCCCACCCCCCAGTTCCGCGAACGGAATCCGCTTCCCGGCCAGCTCAGCCTCTCCCCGCCGCCCAGCCCAGAGGCCCCGCTCCCCGCAAATGCGCGTGCCTCCCCGTAGGGGGCGCTCCCAGACACGCCGCCCAAGGCGAAGAACGGCCCGCGTTCCTGATTGGGTCGTTGGGACCTTAAAAAAAAGCCTTTTCAGGTCTCCGCCTAGGAGGAAGCGGCTTTTCCCGAGACGGACAGGCGAGCGGTCCAATGGAAAGGGGAGACCGAGAGCTCCACGGCTCCGCATTGGGACGCTTCGGCGGAGTGGGCGGGACCGCAGTGGCGGGAGGATTTGATTATTCGGGGCCGCTTTGACGGGAGGACTATTTTTCGGGGGGTTGTCTAGGCGGGGGCTTCGGGGTTCGCCCGGGTGGGTTTGGGGCGGCGGCAAAGGGGCGTGACGAGTCCCAGCGGTCCCGGCCCGGGTCGCCATGGAGCGGGCGCGGGAGAACAGCAAGCCCCCGCGCAGGAAGGCCCTGGCTGGCGGCAACGGGTGGGAGGCCCCGGGCGGAGGAGGAGGCGGCGGCAAGAAGCCCAAGCTGGTGAGTATTTTGAGGTTAGGGTTAGGACGTTACGACAGCCCTGCGAGGTAGGCCGGGATCCGCTTCCCGGGCCTCAGTGGGAGGACTTGAACTCAGCTCTCACCACCAATGCCCCCTCCAAGCTGTGGAGTCACGTGAGCAAAAAAAAATCTACTTTTGTGAGCATTTGTGGCATTAAAGTGGCGAGAGAGGGATTTGGTTACTGCATAAATGAGTTTGCTCTGGGGCCAGCTGTCCTGAGCTGAGACAGAAATGTGTGAGCCAGAGGCTAAAAGACTGTGAGCCGGCTCGCACCAACTCAGCTTAGAGGGAGCACTGCTCACCACTAAGTGGTCGCTCTCCTTGAGAGGCAGGAGCTGCCCTTGGGGTGGGGGTCCCTTTGCAGACAGGTGGAAGGTCATGGTGGGGGGGCAGTGTTCCCTCTAAGCTGAGTCAGTGTGAGCTAGCTCACATTTTTTTAGCCTCCTGCTCACGCCTTTTTGTCTTTGCTCAGGAAGGACGGCTCCAGGGCAAACTAACTTATGCAGTAGCCAAATCATTTGCTCACAACTTTAATGCCAGTAACTCACAAAGGAGAATTTTTGCTCACAAGACCCCACAGCTTAGAGGGAGCATTGGTGGTGGTGGTGGGGTTGGACCCTGCCTCGCCTGTGGGCTTGCCAACTCCCGGTTGGGAAATCCCTGGAGATTTGGGGGCTGTCGTCTGGGGAGGGGAAGGCCCTCCAAGGCGGCCATAGATCCCACCCTCTCAAGCTGGCTTTTTCTCCCGGGGAATTGATCTCTGTGGACAGGAGATCCGTTTTAAGCAGGCCCTTATATTGGGATCTAAGTATGTTTAATTGTTGGAGTTGGGCGGGGCTCTTTACTATGTCTAGTTAGTCACATTTGTTTGGTTATTAATTTCTTAAAGTGTCTGCATTCTGAGTCGTACCACCCATTTGTAGAACAGGAGTGAGTATTTGGGGGGTGTCTGTCATTGATAAGCAGCGGCTTTCAGGGCCAGAGTTCATTAGTTGCTGTAGATTTTCCGGGTTGTGTGGCCTTGGTCTTGGCATTGTAGGACCTGAGGTTTCCCCGGTAGCTGTGACTGGCATCCTCAGAGGTATAACACAGAAAGTTGGAGTACTCTCTGTGTCAAGGTGAGCAGAAAAAATGGTAGGTGGGTAATTTATATCTACCCTGGAAGGTGGGGTAGGGCTGAGTCAATTATCTACTGTAGTTCTCCAGGCTATGAACATGCTAATGGAGGAGCTTTCCTGAGGAGGTTCTTTTGTCTATCGATTGTTTCCCGAGGAGGTTTGAGGAGGTTCTTTTGTGTGTGGATTGGCTATTGAAACTCTAATCTTATCTGTAATGCTATTGCCAGCTGTCCAGCATTTTGTGTTTTTCAGGACAGGAACCCATGCCCTATTTATTTTTAAACTCTCTTCTTTCCTGTTGAAATTGTGTTTATGTTTATGAATTTCAATGGCTTCCCTGTGTAATCTGACATGGTAAGATTATAAAGTGGCTTTATAACTTTATAATCTGACATGGTAAGATTATAAAGTGGCTTTGTAACTTGCACAATCTCTTCATAGTGTTGAATAATATTCGCTTCTGATCCTAATAGAACTTGTCTCCTGTCCTTTATATCAGCACTCTCCAAAGCAGCCTGTACTGTTTTTTGTCGCTGTTCTGACCACCTATGTCTCCTGTAGCCAGGAGATCAGTTGCATTTTGGGAGGCCCCAGGCTGCACCTGGAGGTTGACAACCCTGCCTCTGACTCATATGTGTTCATGTTATTTAAAAGCCTTGCAGCGTAGTTTGGTTCTAAATACATTTTTTTTAAAATCCCCCCCCCCCAAAAAAAAGGGTCTGCAGCTCAAATCCCATTAAAAAGCCTCACCAAATAAAACAGCCTGACAGCTATTTTGATAAAGGGAAATAAACATTTATTTATTTAACACGTTCTTATTTTTGCTTTTCTCCCGTGAGATCCTCCTTTTAGATCCTCAGAACAACCCAGTGAGGTAGGCGAGGCTGAGAAGGTGACTGGCCCAAAGTCACCTTGTGAGCCTCACAGCAGAGGGGGGTTTGGAACTCAGGTCCCCCAAACCTTACCGCAACCCTGTGTTGGGTTTCTCTGAGAACAAAGAGGTGACTGGTTTGCCAAGCGGTTACTTCTACTTGGTGATGTGGGTTTTCTGGGAATCTGAATTGGGAAATTGTTTCTCCAATTCAGGGTTGAACAGAAAATTAAATAATATTAGCAAAAGTCTAAGCCTGGACCACGGAGAAGCACTGGGGCATGTGCATTTTCCCTGTCCTACGTTTAGCTCATTTAACATGATTGATATGCAGTATTAACAGCCCTGACAAGTACAGAAAAACAGCCTATGTGTACATATTTGGGATGGAAACTTTTCAAGGAAAAATGTAGCACTGGAAAATTTTCCACCCTGTATCACTGCCTGTAGTGTGCAGTGATTTACAGCTTGGTTCAAAAGCAAGAAATTGCAAGTTGATAAATAGGTACCGCTTCGGTGGGAAGGTAACAGCGTTCTGTGTGCCTTGGTGTTTAGTAATGTCAGTCACATGACCACAGAAACGTCTTTGGACAGCGCTGGCTCTTCGGCTTGGAAACGAGATGAGCACCACACCCCTAGAGTCAGATTGGACTGGCTTTAGAGCAAGGGAACCTTTACCTTTTAACTGGTGGTGGGCAGAGGTCCAGAATGGCTCTGCTAAGTCTTTGTCCAGTACTCGAACCCCATCGTCATCGCCAGTCTGGCCCATGCCCCCTCCCCCAGTTTGTTGCTTCTCCCTGCTGCTGGCAGGGGACATTCAGGAGGAGAGGCGTTGTCTCTGAGAGACCTGCTTTGCCACCGTCAAGATCCAGCACGAGTGTCATTGGTGTGGGCAGGGTCAATGAGGCTAAAATTTTCTAAGCTGGTAGCTGGGCAGATTTGGGAGGGCATTGCTTCTGAGACCTGGCTTGTTGCTACCAGAGTGCAGTGTGGTGCTTCCACTTGGGTTGTGGCTTAACTTATATTGCTGCCCTTGGCAACACGTGATACTCCAAAGAGTTGCATTGCTAGCAAGTGAGATTCTCAGCCTGGTTCGTTCTGCAACATGCCGTCTAGTTCTTGCTTTCATTGTTTCTAGCCTGAACCACTGCCAGTTCATTAGTTCAGTCAATGCCTTGCAAGGGTATGTCAAGGAGAGATTCAGATCTGAGATTGCACCACTTTGTGAGACACTTAAAACATTTCTTTTTTCCCCGTTCTTGAAGGTCTATGAGTAAGACTTCCTGGAGATGACTTCATAACTTTTCTCCCCTTTTCTAGCTTGTAGGCATGGCTTGTGAACAAAGCCTGTAGATTTGGAGTTTTTTAAAAGCAGCAAGCATTCCTGTAACATATTATATCCAGATATTAGCCTTTATGATTCTTTGGGGATTGGTTGCTTTTGCTCATACCAAGATTAGATTACTGTAGTATGCTTTATATGGGGCTGCTTTGGAAGCTTCAGTTGATAGAAAACACGGTAGTGAGATGGTAATGCTAACAGTGCCTGAGAAGTCCTAGTTGCCGTGGTGCCTAGAAATTCCTATGTGGCACCCAGTATATTAAACCGCTCTCCCCCCCCTTCAGCCTGATACCAGGACAGCAAAGGCATTGCGACTGCCATAGGAACTGCAGCATCTTTCCCAACCCCATCGGGAAGTCTAGATGTTGCTCAGGAGAAGCCTTCCTCTGATGAGCTAGTTGGGGCTCCCCCTGGTTGCTGTGATGACAGCTACACTTAAACCAAAGTTGGGATTTCTCCTTGGAGTCACAGTGACAGGCGCAGAAGGGAGGAAGGAGATGGGGAGCACGTGGGAAGAGATGCTGGTCGCAGAGAAGTGGGAAGGCGGGGAGAAAGCTACAGATGTAGCAGTGCAGCCCGGTCCGAATTATGTCGTAGAGGTTTCTTTCTAGTCTTTGTGGCTGAGAGCCTGTAACAGGAATGCCAAGTTGTGTCTGCGTGCATCACTGCTTCAGGCTTGGGCATGAACCATGCCAGTGGAGTTTGGTTTTCTGGAAAAATATGAATGTGAAAATTTTCCAGCGTCCTAAATAGAGCGTGATCTGATTTAACATAATTTATTTTTACTTGTACTTAACAAACCTGGAAACAATGCCCCATGTTAATTTATTTTCCCAGTGCAGCAAATACTGCAACAAATACATATCGTTCACAGTCTTGTGGGCTCGCTAAAGTTTATTGTGTAAACAGTATTGTGTAAACAGTATTAATTTAAGCGATGTCAACAGTACATGCTTAACTTTTTAAAAAGAATTATTGTTCCAATATATGCTGTTTTAACATAGATATTTGACTTAGTTGATCTAAAACTTTTAAACCTCACTTGATTCATTTGTCCTATTTTTCTCCATCTGTAAAACCAACATAACTGGTGGACAGCATAGTAGTATATAAGCCTGTTTATTTTCCTGAAAAATAATAGCCTTGCTGAAAAAAATATTTTATCTCCTCCCCCCTCTTGTGTATTTGAGAATAGTCTTTGGATTTATCTTTCTTGTCAGGGATTTGTCTATAAAGTAAGGGCGTGGCTACAGAGGATGTGAGACAACGTGATTGGATTTGCCTTTTGGAGGGGGAAGAGGTTAAATGGCAGCTGTTGAACCCCTCAATTTGTGTTGGTGTTTTGTCATTTGGAGACTGATTTAGGTGATTTCTCCTGTGCCGGTTACTGACCTTGAATGATGTGTCTCCCCAGAACTGCTGTATTTAGCCCTGTGTGGGAGAAACATAAAAATATATGTTGTGCCCCCAAAGAGGTAAATGACTCTAGAGCGTTATTTAAAGTTGAGCAAATGGAGGAGAAGAAAAATGTGATGGTCTGGACCTTCAGTGGCTACTTTTTACCAGGTAAAGATGCCCAGTAAGTCCAGTCATAGATGTCTGAACCTTCGTTTGGTTCGGCCCTTAGTGTGAATGTTGGGGGAAAAGCAACAGAACACAGCTATCTAGTGAGACTGAATTTCCACATAAACTACTATCAACTCGGATTGTCTGGAAAATCCTCAACTGTTAATTATGCGTGTGGTTAATTGTACTGCTAAAAACTTAATTAGCCATTGTTAGAAGAATGATTACTGGAACAGATGTTGTGAAAAATCATCTTGCACTTTGGATAGAAGCACAAAATATTTCATGTTACGTGGCCTGAATTACACTTTGTGTCAGTGCTTCGGTTCTCTCTGTGTTGTTTTATAAACAGTTGCAAAAACACCCAAGTTGAATTTCTGTTTCAGTGAAGGCTCAAATTACCTTCTTAAATTCAGCATTTAATGTGACCCGAGGCACCTTCTGTCCTGCTCAATGGGTAAGTAGGCGCCTCACAGCACAATAGGCTACAAGCAGTGCCTGAACTTGTGGCTTCTACATTTGGCATGAGAATGAGATGAATATTTTCTTCCAGCCATTAGATACATTTAGAAGTAGGTGAGATGGTTCCATATGGCTTACCAGGGCTTAAAGGTGAGCAGCTGAGACCATGTGTTATTGACTTCCTAGAAGGAAGTCTGCTTCAATAAGCAATACAATGCACAAAAAGAGAGAACAGTATCTGTTTCCTTTGAAGTTAACGCTCCTATAATTGTGCTCCTACTACACCATAGCCATTTGAGGGAGGTTGAATTGATAGAGTAACTTTTCAAGTAACTGCATAGGTATTATAGGTTGGGCGGAATAAGTGTTTCCCATTTGTACTGAAGCTGTAGGTGAGGAATTAAAAATTTAGCCTTACTGTTCATGTATAATTTTTTTGGATTTTGTGTACGTTTTTGGACTAGTAATAGCTCAAGCATCCTGTAGTCCAGATGAAAAAGGGTATGGAATTATGTATTCTCCTGCAAACTAACGGCATCAGGGTGGCACAAAGAAGGATAGAATTGTTTTGGCTCTGTAGTGACACTTTCCATAAATATATTTGCAAATCACATGGCGTGTGTGTTTTCCCTTTGGGGATGCTCTTTGCCCAAGACTATAGTTTATGCTAGGATGAAGTAAATTTTGAAACTGGTTGAGCCCCCGAGAGTTAATTTTAGCCTTAAGCTTAGTGGTAGGTCATTGGTCTTTGAGTGCCCTCAGCTGAGACCTTTAGAGTAGCTGGGTATCAAGCTGGTTCTCAATCATGATTTTATTTGCAAGCTCCACAGTTGATAACTTCTGTATGTTAACCCAAATGTCTCACTTACTTCCAAGAAAACCAGCAGGGGATAGAAATAGGGGAAAGTGGGAAAACTACTGTTGAACCTTGAAAGTGTTGCCACGTTATCTGTGGATCTTAAAGCCTAGGTAACATAAGTGGGCGGGGTATAAATTTGATAAATAAATAAAGATGAGATCATAATGGATTGTTTCTTTTACAGCATGTGCACATCAAGACGCTGACAGATGAAGTGGTAAGATGATTTGATTGGGGGGGGATGTTGCGTGACTAATCTGGTGTTTTGGTTTCCGTAACAGCTGCTTCATTGTAGGGGGGAATAACTTTGGAAAGCAATGTTATCCTCTTGTGCGAATCCAGCTGTTAACTGAAATAAATTAAGTTCAGTATGCCAGTGGTCAATTACTCTTTTAATGCTATGATATTACTCATGAGGAAGATGCCCTGCGCTGTTCTGCAGCTCTGAGGGAGATTGCAGCGGTAATTCTTCTGGTTCAGAGTTTCTCAAAATGGGTGCGGGGGATCCCTTCAAGGGGGGTTCATGGGCCCTTTGCATGGACAGGCTGTGTGTGCCTCCAACACTCACCTGACTAATGCAGAAATGAAGCCATCTCAGTTTGCTTGGAGTGTTGGGGGGCAGGGATTCTTCACTTTTTTAAAAAGCAAAATGTACATTTCACTACCGCAAGTCTAATTACAATTGGAAAGAGTTGTTTTTAACAACAAAAAAACTGGTCGGGGGGAAAAAAAAGCTATATAAAGATCTCACTGACCAGCAACAATGGAGAAAGTATGTGTTCCAGACTGAATTAGGTTACAATATTATCACACAGAACAATATTTCTTATACTTCAGCTACCTGGAAATTCTCATTTTATTTAAATTTTACAACATAAAAGCCAGGCATAACTCATCTCTGTGTCAACTACTGATTGGAATGCACAGATCTTTCCACTGGGGAACACCCTAATAAAAGCTGTCATACTCCGTCCACAAATTGTGGCTGGGAATCTGGGTATACTAACCTGATACCTTCTACTGGCCTGTAGTAGTAGCCAATTCCACTACAATGTTACCTCTGACAGTAAGAATTCCTACTGTATCTTACATTAACCACATTAACATAAGGCAAAGAACCCTTTAAATCGTGAAGAATGAAACCATCTCCAGTGTTTATTATCTTTGACTGTATCTAAATTACTGAGTTAATTAAATGATTTTTACTTCTAAGCATTTTGTAATTTGATTTGGTTGCCCTGTCAGTTTTTTAACTCTTTGCCAGAAAATATAATTTTTACAGCAAACTCAAGACATCTATGGCAAGTGCATGTTCTGGTAAAGGAAATCTCTTTCATGCACTGTGAAATTGGGGCCAAGTATAGCTTGTGTACGGCGAAAAGTACATGCCTGTGTGCAGTATTTGAGTTTGTTATATCATGTGTGCTTTGTGTTAAAAAGGGTTGCTGTAATGCTCAGTTTAAATTCTGATTATCATTATTATACTTTATTGTAAAAAAGAAGAGACCAGTAACAACCACATCAAGGATATTATTACATTAACAAAAATTAAGGCCCTAGAGAATATAAAACCACAGAAAAAAATAAATTTCCAATTTAAAAAAAATCCACATTTTAACATAAACTAACCAGAATCTTTGTTCAGCTGGATCTATTTGGCAATATGTTCAAACAGCAACAAGAAATGACAATAGAGGAGGGCTTGGCTTTTTGTGTCCATATGAAATTAACTGGCATCTTCTGCACTTTGTCATGAATCACATAGTGGGACTGTAATAATATCCAAAGATGAATAAACATTTCACAGATTAATCAATTTAGGTGCTGTAAGTCAGTCTTGTAGTAATGCCTTCTAAGAGAGCAATCCTTAGCAGGTCTACTCTGAATTCTATTAAGGTCTATTCAATGGGGCTTACTCCCAGGAAAGTGCTCTTAGGTTTGCACTGGAACGAGGCAAAGGGAGGTATTTATTTTACCTTCTCTGTTTAAAATTCTTGTCCTAAAAGAGTTTACTACAAAATTGAAGAAGACTGACAGCTTTTACAGCACCACTGACTTCTGTGGCACCTTAAAGTTCAACACCTTTGACAATTTATGCCAATAAAGACTGACTTGAACTTGAAGTTCAACACCTCCTGGTGCTAAGTGTTCATTTGTGGTTCTTTAACTGGAAAACCAGTATCTGAAAGCCTGAGGTTGGCATGTAGGTCTGCATTTCTAAGATTAGTTGTTACTGTTTTGATAGGCTTCTCTTTATAGAAAAGAGTTTTATGACTCGGAGTCTTCATACTCATTTTTATATATATCTAAATAGCCACTAGTTCCGGTTTATATGCTTATAGATTAAAACAAATTCAAATTTTCTGTTGATATGGATAAAATATAAATTTCTGAAATCTGCTCATTCTAAGTTTTTTCTGTTTTTTTGGAAGATGGATCGATTTGCCAGCATACGAATTCCAGGCAGCAAAAGAGAGAGACTTCCTCTACCACATATGAAGCAGTCTCATTCCTCCACCAGTGATTGGTCCATAACTGCAGATGGAGATGACTTCATCCCATTGTCTGATAGAGAGATCTTAGCACTTTTTGAAAAAATGATGGTAAGGATTGTAGTTGAATATTATACGTTGTTATAGTGCTGTCTTAATCAGTATGATGATGTTGAGACTTGGTTTTTGTGGTTCCCTTGCTGTAAAATAATGCCATTGAATTGTTGCCTCCTTGTGCCCATTTCAGGCATTAATCTCTTTACCTGCCCCCCTCCGCACCCCCATACTTGTTTAGCAAGCTGTCAGAGCTACCTGGAATGGAAACCTTCTTGTAAAACAATTAGTTGCAGTAAGTTGTGAGTGAAAATTAGGCCTGTTATGAATATCTCTTTCCTTGCTTCTCTGTGGCGCGAGCTTTAAATTTATCAAACCACCTTGATACAGCACTGCTCCATGCATACAGCTTGTGATAAAACATCATGCTGAAGAAGGCCGAGGCAGCCTGCATCTAAAGAGCTCTGTCCAAAGTCCATTTTAGAGCACCAATTGATAAAGGCATGATCCTGCACTACCAGGTGCACACATCCCTTAAATTCAACATCTCGTTCAGTGTCTCTTTAAACACTACTTCTTTCATACGTCAAGCTACAAATAATTTTTTCCAAATGTTTGGTTCTTTATTTGCTAATAAGCATCCGAATGTAACCTGTGGTGCAGGTCTGCCAAAATCCTGCACTGCTTTTGTTTATTGGTTTCATGATTATGATGAAAGCTAGCCCATTGTTCATCCTACGTTGCTGTGTTTTGTTTCTCATTGGTTCGTTATTTTTCTTGTAACCAATGGCCAATGGAAAGTAACTTGCACCGCTACAAACTCCAGGGGTGTAAAAATAAAGGCAACTTGGCAAGTAATTCTGGGAAGAACTTTTAACTGTTAACTGGAGGTAGAAGTTAGTTGAGACGGAAAGTACCGTAAACATGTTATGTTTCCCTGACATTGATATTTTTTCTTCGGGTCAAGCTAGAAGCTGGTAGCCCTTTCTTCATAGTATAGTCAAGTAGGCAAAAACATGCTTGTATGGTTATATGGGAAACGGTGAAAGAACCATGGGTACTTCTCTTCATTTCAGGCTAATTGCAGCTACCAGCCGTTGTTGAATACTTGAGAACAGAGAAAAC
Source organism: Gekko gecko (assembly GCA_029375565.1). NCBI lineage: Eukaryota > Metazoa > Chordata > Lepidosauria > Squamata > Gekkonidae > Gekko > Gekko gecko. The sequence continues at coordinate 195,446,134 of JAPDNY010000004.1, forward strand.
TGAAAAGCTACACGTTCTTCATAAAACTTTGTAGCTTGTTGGTTAAAAAATAAAAAAATTTATTGGGGCAACGTTGCCTAGTTTGTACAATGGGGAGTGTTTGGGAGTTGTGGGGAGTAGAGAAACAGGCTATATAAGAGACCAGTGTTAGACAAATACTCCTGAAATCTTCTTAGGTGTTACTGTGACTTTTTACAATGTAATTCAAATTGGGTATTGCAGTAGCTTCAAGTGCTATATTTTTTGGTTTTTTTAATGCTAATTTGTTAGTTGCTTGGATGCTTTCGCTTCTTCAGAAGGTTTTTAATAGAGAAATTAGTCCTATGTAGAAATGGTTAATCTGTTTTCAGAGTCCTGGACAAGCAAACTGGAAACAAGATGTCAAATCTTTTGAGTCTTGATATTGATTTTGTAGCTCCTTTGAATTAGTTGTACTCCAACAGTAGTGACAGTGGTTCTGTGCTATGTGTTGTAGTTAAAGGAAATGGTGAAAAATGAGTAGAAACAATGTGATCGGGTACAGTTGGTGTTTGACGAGTCTTACCTGCTTCTTTAATCCTTCCTAAGTGCCACAATGACAGCACGGTGGTAGCACCTGAATTTAGATAAGAAAAGATTTTTTCCCTGTATTTTCTTTAAAATAAGGTGATGCTGTTTGAAGAAGTGAGATATCATCTTGTTACTGATGGCTCTGAAGTGGCATAAAGTAGGAGGGTAGCTTAATTCTTAATTAGACCAGGGAATCGTATATCTGATCTCTGTGCTAACTTTGCTTTCCTTTTTTCTTAGGAAGATATGAATTTAAATGAAGATCGAAAGACTCCGCTGAGAGAGAAGGACTTCAATACCAAAAAAGAGATGGTGATGCAGTACATTAGTACTGCTTCTAAAGCCGTAAGTGGCCTTCCTCTTTATTTTTCCTCAGAAAGGTCCTGCGGCTGCATCTTTGGAAACCAGATTATTCACGTGTGCCTCCACCGTGTTGCGAGAATATACCATATCGAAATGACTCCGCTGCTGCTTACTGCACACGTGAAGGGAACCTAAGAAATGCCCTTGTGTTCTTCACTGCATCAGGCAGTGGACCTGATAGTAGCTTAGCAACTTGAAAATGCAGTGTTTCTTTGGCCCTTGAATTGAATGCAGTGGCACTGAGCACTGACTCGGAACCAGAGTGCTCGGGAAAGGCTGCAGATTGCTGCTTCTGGAGCAGTTGATACGAATCCCCCCCCCCGCCCCTTACATGGCATGCAGGCCACAGCAAAGGGCACTGTGTAAGGCATCTCTGCTTCAGCAGAGTATATGATTATTGCTATGGAGACAGCAGAGTGCATGTTTCTCTCTAGTAGGCCATACATTTTTCTCTCAATAATTATTCATGCCAAAAATGAAAATGATTGTACAGGATTTGGCCATTGAAAGCAAGCATGTCCAGCTTGGTACAACAAGCAGAACTGAGGAATGGGTGCTGATATGCAGTTTGTGAGGGGCAGACCTGGCAAAAGGGATGTGAAAGGAAGCTGAGCGTGGAGGCATGGTTTCCCTACCTCCCTTCTCCTGCTGCAGCCTGAAATGGAGAGTAATCATGGTATGTCAAGAGAGTTACTCATTTGCAAAGTGCAGGATTTAATGTGTGTTTTTAGATTTCGTTGTCAGCTTGTTAATTTGTTTGAAGGAAGAACATGGTTAACACAAATCTAAAACACATTCCAACTAAATATTGAACTGATTTTAAATCAAACCTATTTTGTCTTCAAATAAATAATTTCCTGATGTGTGGTAGTTTTTACCATGTGCTATCACATTTTATTTGCATGTAAGATATGTTGCTTCTCAACATACGTTAGTGCACCAAAATGCAGACGTGTTAGGCACTTATTGAGTGACAAGTCGATCATGCATGTAGTTCATAAATGCATAATAGTGGAGGTGGGGTCGTCATGAGCACTGCAATACAGTCTTCTGTAAGGTCTTGTGTTTTGTGCTTTGTTGCAGTGTTAGAATTGGCTTGGTGTAACTTTGCCATTATCCTGTTATATAACTCTGTTTCTAGATTCAGCACTTGAAGTCTAGAACTGTATTTGGTCTCTTTAGTTCTATAAGTAGCACTCAACCAAGAGCCTTGTGAATAACTCCTGTGTGAAATACAGTGAACTGGATGATGGATACACATGCTTATTTTATACCTTTACATCTTTAGTGATATTTGTTTAAAAATATGCATGTAATTGTGAACAAACTTGGCAGATATCTGGCATACTGTCTCAGGAAGGAAAGAGAAAAAAGAATAATTATACAGGTGTAAAGAAAGATCAGGTTACATATGCAGAAAAAGAAATGCAGGAACAATTTATCAGTGTTCTTTCAGGATTGTATAAAAAGTAGTCTGTTTCAGAAGAAAGAATAAGAGAATACTTAAAAAGATATCATGATTTTAAAGTTTACATCAGAAGCTAGAGAAATATTATATCAAACCATAACAATTCAAGAAATTTCTCAAGCAATAAAGAACATGAAGAAAAATAAATCACCAGGACCTGATGGATTGACAGCAGAGTATTACAAATGTCTTGAAATATTAACAATACCGTTAAAAAAAAGTTATGAACGAGATAAAGGAAAAAAGACAATACCCCCAATGTGGCAAGAAGTGCATAGAACATTAACACATAAATAGGTCTTATTAGGCCTATTTCTCTGCTGAATATAGACTACAACATTTTTGCCGCAATAATGGTAGAAAGATTAAGAAAATGCACACCAGATACACTTCGATCAAACAGGTTATGTACCAAAGAGGTATGTGAAAGGTAATATATGATTCATAATATAGACAATCGAATTTGTGAGTAAGAAGAGGAAGAAAGCAGCATTTCTATTTCTAGATGCAGAGAAAGCATTTGATAATTTAACATGGCCTTTCTTACTGAATGTTCTACAAAACATGGGCTGTGCTCCTGCATTCTGGAACTGGATGCATGGAGTATACTTGAACCAACAAGCAAAGATTTTAATTAATGGGGAATTGGCAGGAGATCACAAGCTCTGAAGATGGAGTTCTAAGAGCTGCAATTGAATTTGAACAGCTGATTATAAAACAAAAGGAGTGTTTTCTACAGTGGAAATATAAGATTTTATTCCAGCTAGAAACAGAAGATGAACAAGTGAAAAAATGTATGAGTAAGAGATTACAACAGTTTAAAGAACAGATATCTATCCAGCAATGGGAACGATGATGGGAAAAAGATATCAAATTTATAGACAGCCAGACATTAAGATAAAATTGGGACCAAATGTTTTTAGATGGTATATAACTCCAAAGGACATTGAGAAAGTATATAAAAACTACAAAGGGAAATGCTGGAAATGTCAAGACATAGGTGGAACAATTTTTCATATGTGGTGGACTTGTAAAAAAGCAAAAAGATTCTGGAAAGAAATACATTGGAAAAATACAGAACATATTAAAGTTTAAATTCCCAATGGAAACCAATAGCATGCTATTAGGTATTCTGCCTAACAAATTATCAAAAAATTTAAAAGAGTTATTCGAGTACATGGTGACAGCCGCTAGAACTATTTATGCAGCAAAATGGAAATCAGATATCTGTCCACATTTAGAAGAATGGGAAAATAAACTTACTGAATATGCAGCAATGGCATAATTAACAGCCTACTTAAGAAAGAAGTCTATTACAAAATCTGAAGAGACAAATTTAGAATGAGAAACAGTCTAAAATATATACAAAGGTATGGTAATGAAATAGAAGTAAAATTAGTTTAATGTAACATCTTGAATACAAATGGATTTTTGATATGAGATATTTAATAGACCTTTCTTCACACCTTGATATATATTTTATCTGTTAAAGATTCTAGTATCGAATATGTGGTAATGATGAAACTAATGATGTAGTAAAAATAGATTAACTATGAAGTTTGAAACTTAAACTTAAAGTGTTGATTACAATTGTATTTTAATAGGAGTAAGAACTATTGTATATTATAGGTAACTCCTCAAGAATTACAATGAAGGGGATGTAAGGAGAAATATATTTTTGTTATACATTTTGTATTAAGATTGTCTTGGACAAACCCAATTTTCCCCTTTTCTTTACCCCTAGAGTCTTAAATAGATTTTAAAAAATATGCATGTAATAATTAGAAGCAACTTTCACAGCTAGTCCAATGTTGCTTTTTCAGGGAAGTCTCAAGAGCAGTAAACGGATTAGTCCACAGGATTTCATCTTTGAACTAAAATCTGGAGCAGCTGATGAAAGGCTTGTTGGTCTTTTAGAATCGCTTCGTGTGTCATTGACCAGCAATCCTGTCAGGTAATGGAACAATTTCAGACTTCTTTGTTTTTTTAAAATAAACAGGGGGGCTGTTTGTGATAGCCTTCTCAAATTTTAACTTCCTTTCATCAAATCAAGAAATGTTGATCATTTTATTTTGTTTAAAGCTGGAGATTATCATAAGAATCTCCACTAACTCCTCAAATGGAAGTGGTAGAAACACAGTCACTGACTTCCAGACAGACGTATTTATTGCATGTAGCCAAAGGCCGTCGACGTATTTATTGCATGTAGCCAAAGGCCGTCACAAAAAGGAATTAAGAATATAGCGGTAAGAAGTCAATCATAATTACAGGAATGGTTTACCAAGTAAAGAAGAATTTACCAGCAAAGTACTTGAATCAGCTGAAATGGATAAACTGACTTTAGTGTTGAAAGGCCACATAGAAAGACTTTTGAAAAATCTTGGGCAAGATTTTATACATGGTATGAGAACTTTAACAAGATAAGGCTATAATCAAGCAATGTTGTATAGTAGAGGTCATAGAACAGAAAAATCTACTTTTTCTTGTTTAACATTTGCAAAAAGAACTTTCAAATTTAAAATTTTGCAAGAAGGCATCAAAATTATTATTTACATGGAATCTATCCTCCCATCTATGTTATATGTATGTTTGTCTGTGTATGTTTTTGAAAATAAATAAAATATTATTATAAAGAATATAGCGGTAAAAAGTCAATCATAATTACAAGAATGGTTTTTAAAAATTAGCCACCAACTTCCAAATGGCTCTCTCTTTTTAAAAATAACTGTTAAGTATAAGGATAGTTACAGTAGTAAAAAATGATGGTTGATTTTATTCTGAAAGTTTTTGTAGCTCTTTAGAAAGATTTCTTCATGATATATGAATTATTATGCTGGTGGTATACTTCATCTGTATTGCTCATTCATTTGGTACTAAATTAATCTCCATATCATTATGATGTTGCTGAAAGGTCTCTTGAACTAAAATTAGGATTTGATTAAATCAACAAGTTTAAAATGAGCTGTAGTGTGTTTTATGGAGATGTCTACATACGAATGGCTTGTGTGAGTTTATGAATGTCGAATGTTCATGTATTTGATCTGATCTAATCTGTTTACATGGTATTTATGATTCCATTCTGTTTTTAAAATGTTATTTTAAGGTATTTTAATTGTATTATCTTAAGTTGTGATGTAAATTGCCATGAGCCCGCTTGCAGGGAGGGCGGTATATAAATCAAATAAATAAATGTTTCATAACTTATTCTTCTGCGATGTTTATATACATTGTGTACAGGAGTAGGAGCAGTGTTCTTTGCAAAATGGGAGTAGATTATTTAAGGGGAAACCCCCCCCACTGATTTGGTTAGGTGACCCATTTTATAATCTTTGGCCATCTTTTAAAGTAAGAGCACAGAGGGCAGTGAACAATAGCTCAAGGGCTTCGTACTTTTATTCAACCAAGAAGCTGTCCAGGGTGTGGGATCAAGCAAGGGTATTCCTTCCCATCATTTGCTGGTGTTGGCACCAAGGCCAGCCAGTGACTTCAAGAGCTGAGCTGGGGCTTTGGACTTGGTTTCCTCCTCAAAGTCATATTCTGTGACATTTATGCTACCATAGCTCCCCTAAAGATATGTAACCCATGGTATGTGGTGCCCCAAAGATATGTAGTGCCTTCAATATCAGGTGTATATTTGTCTCTTCAACCTCTAGCCATGGGCACTGTGCGCTGTGCGCTATGGAATTTTGTGCACAGTTGCTAATCCCTATGGATTTTTTCTCCTCACAAAATGGGATTAAACTGGCTTTAAATCCAGTTTGTGGTGTAAGGAAAACCTTCGTTTGCCCTAGCTCCTGTGGTTGGATATCACAGCGCTCTGAAGTTTGGTTCAAGGCTTTGGAAATCAGGAAACTCAGTTGTGCTGCTTGAATGTGGGGGAAGGACAACACGCTGGTGTATTCGGTCCCAAGTGGATTTCTCATGTTGTCTTTATTCAGTTATGGGAACAGCTGCTTTTTAGCGCTGGCCGTGTGGTGTCGTGGCTGTTGTATCTGAAAGGGACCTAGGCTGAAATCCCAATCAATCACATAGACTTTTTTTTAGTTGACTCTGAACTAATCACACATTTTTAGTACAACCTTGCAAGCCACCTTGAGCTAAGGGGAAAGGTGGGATATAATTACTATTGTTATTATTAGGCGGGATTTTTTTTAATAAAGCTACCCCAATAGGGGGGCTCTAAGTAACCTTTAAAGCCTTATATGGCCAGGGTCTGGCATACCTGAGGGACCGCCTTTCCCCATATATGCCCCAAAGAGCACTTCGGTCTGAGTTCCAACATCGCCTGGTGGTCCCTGGCCCTAAGGAGGCCAAGTTGGTGGCCACCAGGGCTAGGTCCTTCTCAGTGGCGGCTCCTACCTGGTGGAATGAGCTCCCGGAGGAGATCAAGGCCCTGTGGGACCTCTCGCAGTTCTGCAAGGCCTGCAAGACGGAGCTCTTCTGTCAGGCCTTTGAGTAGGAGCCGCCACTCCCCCTCTACTGCCAATTCTACTATCTTATGTGGTGGAGGGAGGGGACAGCCGAGTGAGATCTATTGGGTCCCGCTGTGACCAACACCGTTGTGATTAATACCGTCTGATGCCATTGGATTGAGATGACTGAATACTTGTTGAGCACTTTATGACCTTACTTTTTTTGGAATGTTTTACTGGTTTTATGTGTTTTAAGTTGTCTGGCACTTGGTTGCCTCATTGTAAGCCGCCCTGAGCCCGTTCGCGGGAAGGGCGGGGTAAAAATGGAATAAATAAATAAATAAGCATGTGCAGTTTTTTTTAATTCAGTATTTTTTGGTTTGGGCTGTTGGACATGAAAAAATTTTGGTACCTCCCAAATACCAAAATCCTGACTTTTTTTTTGGGGGGGGGGTCCAATAGACCCAAGAAGAACAATACCAGATAAAAACAAAAAGCCAGCCCGATCCTGAGCCTGGTTGGCTTCTCCTGCAGCCTGGTTTAAACCGTGTCACGGGAGAAGCCAGCTCCAGGATCTGCGTACCGTGGGGAGATTGCTCCCCAAGGCATGCAGATCCTGGCTGGGATGGCTTCTCCTGTAACACGGTTTAAACAGCACTGCAGAAGGAGCTGTGTGCCTCGGAGGGATCTGTGTGCCTCGGGGAAGATAGTTCTCTGAGGCACGCAGATGCTGGGACGGCTTCTCCTACAGCACGGTTTAAACAGCACTGCAGAAGGAGCCAGATTCAGGATCTGCGTGCCTTGGGGGAGATCATTCCCTGAGGCTCATAGATCCTGGCTGGGGATGGCTTCTCCTGCAGCCCGCTTTAATTGGGTCTACAGGAACAGCCAGAATCAGGATCTGTGTACCTAGGGGAGAGTGCTCTCTGAGGCCTGCAGATCCTGGCTGGGATGGCTTCTCCTGCAGTATGGTTTAAATAGGGCTGCAGGAGGAGCCGGCTCCTGGATCTGTGTGCCGCGGGGAGATCGCTCCCTGAGGCCTGCGGATCCTGGCTGGGACATCTTCTCCTGCAGCCACTTTTAAACCGGGCTGCACAAGAAGCCAGCCCCAAGCCGAGCCGGGGGAACAGTCTGCTGTCCTGGGCACAGCCAATCCTGATCTTCAGCCTGTCTTCTGCAGTCCCTTTGAACTTTCAAGGGACTGCAATAGAAGCCCAACAAACAGCAGATTGCTCCCGCCTCTCCTGTGTTTTCAGATCTATCAGTGATTTCCGAATATATCTGGGATATTTTTGGGATTTTTTTTTTCAATTTCCTGAGAAAACCCAGATACATTTGGGAAGCTGGCATATACCTGGAAAATACTGATAAGGTGTTTTTTGGATAAATTTTTGGCTTGGGTACCCCTGCATGTACATGACTAGTTCTGAGGATTAAAAGAGATGACTGTCACATATGTTGCCTTGAGTTGTTTGGAGGAAAGGCAGGTTGAAAAGGAAACTGTGTATAGTTCAGACCTACCATTCTGGTAGCTGGTTAGAATTTAAGGATAAGTGGATTCTCTCAGCTCCGTCCCAATTGGAGTCTTCACTTCCTGGATTCTGGCCAAGTTTCCCCCTGTATTTTCTGCAAGCTTGGAGAACAGAACCTAAGGAGCAAAGGGAATGGGTCTTGTCATCTCCCTAGCATTTGTACTTGGCAGCTGTTGGAGAGCATCAGTTACTTTATTGAAATAATTTGTTCCCCTCCCAGGATCTGCTTGAGAGAGCCACAAAAAGATCAGACAACAAAAGATACTCATAAAACAATACATTAAGATAACAGATTTTACAGAATTGTCTTTTGTCTCTCCAGCCATAAAAGTACCCAGTTATAAAAGTTGAAGACAGTTGTTGATTGACAAAATCAACAGCATAAAACAATCATAGGCATAGAACAAATAAAAGTAAGTCATAAAAATATCCCATGGCAGCCTCAACAGGTGAGAAAATAGTCCAGGATTAAACTGTAACAGGAATGGGGTAAAATTCTGTTAAAAGCCTGGGTGAATTAAAGACATCATAGCCAACTAGCGTGTAAGGGCCAAAGAAAACACCAGGAAAGCTTCACAAAGGGGGGGCACTCCACAGATGGGGTGCCACCACTGTGAAAGCCCTAGCTCTGGTTGCTATCCTCCTCACTTCTGCAGATGAGGGGCATAGTGAGTGGGACCTCAGTTGGCAAGCTGGACAGTAAAGGAGAAGGTGGTCCCAAGTTGTTCAAGGCTTTTAAGGATAAGCACCACCACTTTGAACTGTATCCAGTAACAGCCAATGCAGATGTTCCTGTGCAAGAGTGACAGAATCCTTGTTCCGGTCCCTATCAGCAATTTGACTGTTGAGTTTTGGAAGTGTTGAAGTTTCTGACGAGTTTTCAGAGACAGTGCCAGGCACTACACATTATAGTAATCTAACCTGGATGTGATCAATGCTTTGTTTATCCAGTTAATCACTAGGTGTGTTTTTTTTGACGGTCCTTAAATTACGGGACCTTTGGGGTGTACAGTAGGGATGGGCATGAAGTAGCTCATGAACTCCTTGGGCTTAGCTGCTCAAGAAAGCCCCTTTCATCAGCTGAGCCAAGGGGGCAGCCTGGTCCCACAGCTCAGTTGTTTAGATTGGAAACAGCTGAGCTGCGGGTAGCCTGTTCCCATGACTCAGCTGTTTAGAGCTACAAATAGCTTAGCTGTAGGAGCAGCCTGCCCCTGGAGCTCAGCTGATTCAGGCACGAACCTCATGAACTCAGTTCGGTTTTTATGCAAGCTGACAAGGGTTCATGTGGTTTGGTTCATGGATCGTCCACGAACCAGGAACTGAACCACATTTTTGTGGTTCGTTCCTATCCCTAGTGTACACCAGTTGGATGTATCAGGAGGTGGGACGCTGAATTGCCAGTCCCGTTGGACTGTTCGCCACAACTCACCATATTTTGTATTTTGATGTTATGAGTACTCCGGTAGGGGACAAGATTAGTTTGTAAAATGCATTCTGGTCTGATGTTGCATTCACCCTGGGGTGATTTTTAATTAAAGTAGGCACCGTTTTTGCTGCACAGGTATGTAAGATTAATTTGTGCAGAAGAATTGGTTTTATGTGTCCCATTCCTTCCAGAAGTTCAAGTAATGTGTCTTCCAACAATGACAGTATATTTAGCTATTTGACAGCTTGGAGAAAAAAGATCACTTCCTGTCTGTCAGGAAGATCTGATGTAGAAAACATTTTAAGATTCTGAAGAAACTCCAGATGATTGATCATACTCATAAAGTTAAATGGCACAAGGGAATCAATTTTGAAATCTCAAATGAACAATAGCAAATGTATGCAGAGGTTGTAGACCTGGTTGTTCTTTAGAAAATCTTTTCAAAAATTATCAATTTTGGTATCCTACTTTCAAAACTGTAAGCCTGTAAAAGTCCAATGCTCAGAGTAACTAACATGCAGAGTTTAAATGTGTTTGGTGAACAATATGGTGATGTTAACGATAATTTCGAGAAGGTGAATTTGGGAATAATCTTAAGCAGGTATATTTGGAATCTTGCTTGGGTCTCCCAGAAAAGTAGGATAGCGTGTTTAGGTTTGCTCTGTTAGTTACTGTTAGGAACATCAAGCATTAACTTGTAATGTGTCAAAATTTACTTCTGTTAAGGTATCTTGAAGATAGTTGAGACGAAGGTAACTATTGGAAATTTAATAGCTACGTATTTTGGTTTAGGCGGGTGAGGCATTGTTTCTAGTAGACTACTTTGGGAAGAAGAGTGAGGTATAAATGAAATAACAAATACATTCCCAACTAAAGAAGCATACTTATGGAGCCCAGCATATAATGTCCAGATGTACAGATTGCGGAAAACTATGGGACAGTAAGGAAAGCCCCCCACAACGTCTTTAAGTTTTTCTTGTAATTGTTTGCTAATTTATATTGTTTTTAATTCTTTGCTTCATTGCAGTTGGGTTGAGAACTTTGGTGATGAAGGACTTGGATTATTATTGGACATCTTGGAAAGGCTGGTTGAAGCCAAACAGTATGTACCTTTGTGGAAAATATTCTAACTTCTGTACAAGAGCAATAACTTGCACTTACGTTTTACATTTATTTCACGTATTTTATTTCATTCAGACAGGATAACATTTTGAAGAAAGTACAACATAAGATCGTACAGTGCATGAAAGCTTTTATGAATAACAAGGTTAGTAACTTAATTTGGTTTAGTGATTAAGTTCCCATCCTGTCTATACTTTGAAGTAAATAAAACAAAATCAGGCAGGCTAACAATTTAAGAGACAGCTACAATATAATAACTATAACATAATAATGCAAGAAAAGCAGACAGATGAAGCCAGCATATCAGCATCCCTAACAATTATTCGGTATACCAATTGACAAACCCTTGAACCAAAGGACACTTTTTAACCCTGATTCCTGAATAAGTTTGGCAATCATGGGATAAGGGGATAGGTTAAACAGCAGGAATAAAAGGTTGGGGCTGTGGGTCATTGTTAGGGCATCTGCTTGGCATGCAGAAGGTCCCAGGTTAAATCCCTGGCATCTCCAGTTAAAGGGGTCAGGCAGGAGGTGATACGAAAGTCCCGGAGCCGCTGCAAGTCTGAGTAGACAGTAGTGCCCTTGATGGACCAATGGTCTGATTGGCTGGTAAAGCAGCTTCATGTGTGACAGTTCTTGCAATGGAGAACAGTGAGCAGCAGGGTCCCACAAGTACTGATACTGGGAATGGTGCTATTTGATTTGTTCATAAATGATCTGGGATTGGGGGTGAGCCGTGAGTAGTGACTAAGTCTGTGGATGATACCAAATAATTTAGAATGGTGAAAACCAAAGCAGACTGCGAAGGGGCTCCAGGAGGATATCCGTAATGCCAGGGTCTCTGAGATGTTTTGATGTGCTTCAAGGTATCTGTATCTCTGAGACCACAACAATAGGTAGAAACTTTTAAACTTTCGGAAACGTAGTATATTTCCTCTCTCTCCTCCTCCTCTAATTAAACAAAAATGGGAGGGGGCAAAATTTCTTACCTTAATTTAATACTTTAAGAACATAAAATGTGATATGCACAACGTATTTATTCCTTTTTGGTTTATTTATGTAATGTAAAAGCATTATTTTCACAAGAAGAATAATTAGATATACCCACTGTTGGAGATGGAGCCATAAAGAACCCCAAGCACATCTCAGTTTTTCCCCAGTTGGGAAACACACACAAAGAGGTTGAAAATAGCCCTGAGGTGGATAGCCTAGGCAAGCCCAATCTTGTCAGATCTCGGAGGCTAAGCTGGGCCCACCCTGGCAAGTATTTGGAGAGTATGCGAGGGCCAGGAGGCCAGAGGCGGGGTATCAAGTCACTTCTCTGAACGTCCTCTGTGCCCCAGTCAGAGTCGCCAGAGGTCACCATGACTTCCAGGCATGCGCACGCACCCACCCACCCACACGGAGATGCAAAAAAATAAAAAAGGGTTGAAAATAGAAGTCATTAACACTGTAGTGAGCAAAATCATGTATTAATTACCCAGACTTGGAAGTGGTTCACTTTCATACAGATAGCATTAGCCATAAACACGACTCAGATTTTGTTTTTAGAAAATTAGCCTGTAAGGTTTTAAATAACATTTTTGAGGAAATTGAGGGTGCTTGGAGGAAGCATTCTTCTCCATAGGATGCACACATTCTCTGCTCCCAAAGTCCTCTTTTAATGTCACACAGTCTTAAATTGTTCTGCCTTCTACTCAGAAATGCTTTCTAAACATGTTTTAAACTTTGTCTCAATTTTTTCCTGTTATGGAAAAAAGGCAAAGTTTTGTTCTTCCATTGGCAAACATGGTGGAGAAGAGAGCAAGGGAAAGAATATTGTCTAACTTCCATGAAATCTTTTTACCCCAGTCTTCTCACCTTCATGGAACATGTATATACGTTGGAAGCCAAAGCCAGTTAAAGAAAAAAGAAATTCAATATTGACATGTAGGCCATGCAGAAAAACAAAATAGTACAAGTTGCAGTTGTCAGGATTGAAACAGCCAGACCATTTTTGGGTATGAGTTCCCATAACTGTTGATTTATTTAGCTGAGAAGGTGAAAAAAAATTGATTAACATTTTAATGGCTTCCATGTTTGTCTGCTTTATAGACAGGTGTGTATGTATGCATTTAGATAGGAAACAGTCCAGCAAAGCAAGATACTGCTTGTGGCAGTCTTAGTCAGCTGCTGAAAACTTTGTGTACATGGTTTGCGAATTGTGTGTCTGAGAGTACTGTCATCACACTGCTGTTGCTGTTTGCGACACATTGCTGTTTTCCTTCCAGAAAGGGTACCTTTGCCTCACAAGAGGTCAGGAGACCTGTTGGCCTTGTGGACCCGGACCTGCTTGAACAGTATTTTAGTTGACTGAACCTTACGCTTCCCGCTAAACAATTTCTTTTCCCTCTTCAGTATGGCTTGGAAAAAATAATGGGTGAGCAGAGAAGTCTTTTGCTACTGGCTAAGGCTATCGACCCCAAGCAAACCAATATGATGACTGATGTAGTTAAGCTCCTTTCTGCGATATGTATCGTTGGCGAGGAAAACATGTAAGTAAAGTATTGTCTGAGCAGCTAGTCCATTCACAAACATTAAAAAAGGATTGTTGTAGTTTAAACTAGTGTAGCTTGAATCGTAACTGGAAACGGCTGTGCGCCAGCATGGAAAGAATAATTTTGAAAATAAGTAGTGCAACCAAGCCATGAGGCTGGCCAAAAAGCTCTGTTTTTGAAGAGAACCTTCTGAAAACGATGGTTTGCCTACAGATCTGTTTTTCAAACATCTGTGGAACCATGACAGGGACATGGCCGCTTTAGGAAAAAAAAAATCCATGCCAGTTGCCAGATTCTGAATTAAATTCTTTGTGTCTCGATAACTACAGCCTAGCAATTCATTATAGGTTGGTGGGGTTTTTTTTGAAAGAGCTTGTAAAAAGCTTCAAGCACCCCTGGTGCCTGTCAAAACAATTTGTTTTCCTTTTTTTTTCTTTTAAATGACAGCCTCGAAAAAATCTTGGAAGCATTGACTGCAGCAGCGGAAGAAAGAAGCAGTGACAGGTTCTGCCCCATTGTGGAAGGCCTTCAAGGGAATTCAGTCCATTTGCAAGTAAATGATAGCTTTCTTTGTGGCACTTCCATACCAAATCAATGTAGCCACTTGCATTGGATTTACTTGAGGGAAAGGAAACAGTGGGATACGCTTGGTTCCAAGCATAGATGGATAGGCAGGGAAACAAATTATGCTGGTGGAGAATGACCGCCCTGTTAGGCTGAAGCTTAAACACACTGATACCACTTCACTTAAGCCCTAATAGCAATTTCTGTTTTTTCCTCTCTACCACTATGAAGATAATGGCTTGGGCCCTATGATCCTGTTCCTCACACACTTTGCCCTGCCCACACTGAAATCCAAGGATCTTGCACAAATAGAAGTACTAGTGGCAGAGGAAGCAAGCTGGAGCTGTGGCAGGAATGAAGTACATGTGGAACATGAGGGAATTTCATATTACCGAGATTCTGCCGAATTGAAGCCGTTTCTGATTCGTCTTGAAGTAAATCGGTACAGGGCTGCCATTTCACACATGGCTTTCCCTGACCGGAAAAGAGCCGCATCAGAAGCGGTTTGGCAATTCAGACTGCACCGCTTTGTTTTCCCGCCATTTCCCATTGCGCCTTTTTTTAAAAAAAAGTTCGCTTTAGAGCGCTATAGCACTATAGTGCTATAAAACAACACTGCAGGCATTTCAATGGGGTTGCTATGATGCTATTGCACTATAGCACTATAACGCTATAGCGCTCTAAAGCGAACGTTAAAAAAAAAAAAAGCCGGAGATCGCCTGCGCGGGTGAAAAAAGGCGGGAAAAAAGTGTATCGGATCTGGGAGAAGAAACTGACGACTACTTGGAAGCGGTTGACAGGTAAAACGCTTCAGCCCCGTTTCCTGAATGGGACAGAAGCGATTCTGTGTGAAATTACAAATATATTCTGGTAGGGAACTGGTTCTAAAACGGTTCTGTCTGAAATGCCAGACCAGAAACCGTTTGAGAACCGTTCCTCTTCCGGATTATATCATCTATCTGAAATTCCCCATGGTCATAAGATCCAATCCTCCATTGGTAAGATCTTAAGGTAAAACAGTGCTTGGGTTAGATCAAGATGGGTAGCCGTGTTCGTAGGAAAGAGCAAGAGGCCAGGAGCATGTCAAAAGACTCACAAAATTTGTGGAAGGGTAGGAGCTTTCGGGAGGTAGTGCTCACTTCAGTGCTGGGTGAATTCAGCCTGGTGTACAATTTGAATAGAAAATAAGGGTCTAAATTGATTAACTAGCCCCTCAAAGATACTACGCTGAAGGCAAAGAAGTCTTTGACTCTTCTCTGGTTGACGGCTGGAACATTAAAAGATCTCTAGATCTCGGAAGAATGAGCTAAAGGGCACACCATCCAAACATCTGGTATTCTGAACCCCCCAATATGGTGGGAGTTGTGGAGGGGGACGGAGCAGAAGTTAATACTGTATTTAGGAAATGTAAGCCCTTTTGAGGATCTTGCGGCCAAACAGGGCGGTAGCAATCTAGTTAGCAAACTAAGGGCTCGATCAGGTTGAGAACTCCACACTTTTGGGAAACTTAATGCAAAACCTCCTGGGAGATTTTTGACATGCAAAGCTAAGTCCTCAATTGTTAGATAATGATCTGCTCATGTCTGTCCACTTCCTGAAGCCTGTAGTCGCCCTGAAAAACTGTAGGGTAGCTTATACTGCAAAATAATGCATATGAATGGGTTAGTATTAAACAGTCCAAAACCTCTCAGTCTTCGGCTGATCCCCTAGCTGTTTTCATGCAGTTCCCCTGATCCTTGACGACCGCAAGCTTCATTGGTTAATATCTTGTAGGAAGCTTCTGTAAGTCTCTTCTCACAGCCAAGCTGATAGGTATGTTTTCCTTTAAGGGGGCAGAGGAAATTATGATGGTATCATTTTTGAAACTGTGGCAAAGGTGTGGAACCCACGCTGTTCTCCATCCAGCAGGTCTTGGTAATTAAGGTTAGCCCCTTGCAAGCCCTCCTGCCTATTTTGTAAATATTTCCTTCTCCAAGGAGACTGCCATGTCTACTTAGCCCCTACAGATAAATGGATCTGATATTTGTCTTGGACTTGAAAGTTCAAGTGCTTCAGTTTTTGTATGTTTTGAAAAAAAAAATATATCCACTTAGAGAGCCCTTGAAGTGTGCATGTCTGCATTAGCATAGCACAGCAGGAGAGCTCCTGAAAGGAATGCAGTTTTTCCCATGAGGCTGTAATAGATTATCTGCAAGAGGGAATTTCTGGTACGAGTTGAAAAGGTTTTCCTGCAGAACATTACACAATCTCGGTTACCATTAATATTCGTCAGTACCTAAGAGCCCGCCTAATGATCACAGTTTCTCCCACCTTCCCCCAAGGATCTCAGGCGGCTCTCATGCTTCTCATTTTTAACTCATACCGAGCAGGTTGTTGTCGGTGGGCAGTGCCATCGAGTCGCCGTCAACTTACGGCGATCCCTCGTGGGGTTTTCAAGGCAAGAGATGTTTGGAGGCGGTTTGCCACGGCCTGCCTCCGCCTAGCAGCCCTGGACTTTCTCAGTGGTCTCCCATCCAAGTACTAACCGGGGCTGACCCTGCTGAGCTTCCGAGAAATGACCAGAGCGGGGTAGCCAGGGCCATCCAGGTCAGGGCTGTGAAGCAGGTTAGGTTAAGAGAAAGTAACTTTCCAGTGGCCACGCAGTGAACCCACGGAGCACACTGGTGGATTGGAAGCTGGGTCTCTCCAGTCTCGGGCCACATTGACTGTTAATGGAGATGCTATTTTATAGTTGTACTAAATTGTCCGTCCCCCCCACCAACCAGGAATCTGGAAGGCTTCACATGTGGCCGTTTTGACAGTATTAAAATCAGGTATGAGATTGTAAGGGTCTTTGTCAAAAGCCCAGCTGACAGGATATGATTAGATCACCGGATCCCTAAAACTTCCACAGTAGAACAGTCCTTGACAAGTGAGGACACCACGGCCCTTCCCCGTGGCGCACCTGCCATTTCTTTGCAAACCCACCTTACGGAGCTGACTTCCATAGCAGGTCCTTAGTGAACTGCAGAAGCTGGAGTGAAGCTGCCCCCCCTTGAGTAATTCTCTGCCTTCCTGCCTGTTAGGCATAGCTCCCCCCCCCCCAGCCTTACCTAAGAAGGGGAGAATGGAGTGGCATTTCAGAATTTGGGTTGGCAGCTCCCACTGAACCTCTTAAGCAACGAATGCACCAGCCCTGCCTTCTATCACAAGCTGAAATCTGCACATAAAATTGCAGGCTATAGCACTGCTTAAGAACCTGGGGCGGAGCTGCTGGCCCACTCTGTTAAGTAGCACTCCAACCCCAGCCTTTTTAGGTACTGCTTTGCTAGAGGCAGAGAATGGAGTGGTACTGAAGAGGGTGGGCTGGCAGCCCCCGCCCCACATCCTAAGGCTTTTGCCACAGGCGGGAACCAGCTAATCCAGCAGTTCTCCCCCTTCTCAAAAGCCTGGCCTGAAAAGCAGGGTTGGAGCTCTGCTTCAAAAGGCCAAGACCAGGGAGCACGTGAGAGGAGAGCCCAGGGAGGCAATAGATAGCAAGTGCATTTTTCCCGGGCAGATTCTTTAGCACTGAGTTGCAAGCATTAAACAATAAAATGGCTTAAGTTCATGCACCCGTCCCACCTGCTTCCAATTCAAAACATGGCCTCCTGGGGAATCTTTTCTTTTTAAAATCCTAGGAGGATTTTATCACGTGCTTGTGAACTTAATATATACTTTGCCTGCACGATATGGCAAGTTCATGTCTGAAGCAATGTTCTACCTCTTTTTTCATTTTTTTTAAATGCTGCCTGCTATTTCTGCAGAATGTGCGCTATCTGGGAATGGCTAAAACATCCTCCCTCCCTTTCCGAATACTAAAGAGAGAACTGTCAAAAGGTGACTAGGAAGGCACAAGAAAAAGGTTTTGTTGCACTTGCAAAGCCCTTTACTTTAAAAGTTTTCAAAAGCTCTTCTTAGCGAAGGTCAGGGCGTCTCCGTGCCCCTAACGCCACCAGAATTACACAGCTTCATTCAAAGTGAAATGTGCGTTTCTCTGGAATTAGTATAGTTAAAGCCATAGACAACTTCTAAAAATTTCCAGAATATAACAAAATGCAAAAAGAAGTGAAAGCTCATAGGTACAGGTTTCCCTTGCTTGAAAGCCAGTCGAATCCGACTCTAGGGATGCGGTGCTCATCTCCATATCAAAGCTGAAGAGCCAGCGCTGTCCAAAGACGTTTCCGTGGTCATGTGGCCAGCATGACTAAACACCAAGGCGCACGGAACGCTGTTACCTTCCCACCTAAGTGGTACCTCTTTATCTACTTGCAATTTCTTGCTTTCGAACTGCTAGGTTGGCAGGAGCTGGAACTAGAGACGGGAGCTCACCCCATCATGTGGCACCCGGGTCTTGAACTGCTGAACTACTGACCTTCCACAGCCTGCAGTTCGGCGTCTTAACCCCTTGAGCCACCGCAGCTCCTTTTTGAAAGCTCATATCCAGCCACAAATGTTGTTAGTCTTTAACTTGCTACTGGACTCTTGCTTTTTCCTGCTGTCAAAGCATTACACCTAAACTGGCACCAGGTACGCATACATGGGTCAGACTATCAGGACTTGAGATGGGGAAATTGGTTCAGAAATCTGTTAAGTGGGGAGACTCTGGTCTAGACAAACAGCAGAGGAGAGATGGCAAAACTTTGGGTGGTTGGGTACCACTTTCAACCCGTAGGTGGGGAAACCTACGATACGGAACTACATCTACGCAGTGTCCCTGTACATAGAAAGTGTGGCTTGAACAGTTTACACCAAGATCCTAGTAGCCTTTCAGGTTTTTTTAAACATAAGCAGTTAAAGGGCGACGTAAAATTTTTGTTTGTGAAATTACTCCCAGGAAATGTCTGTGCCCTCTCCTCGGAGATCCGCTTGAAGTTTGATGATGAAAATACTGTCTTTGTTATGGCTGAGTTCACCTCCTGAATTTTTGGACGAGCTCCTACACCTGAAGAAAAATTTGTCAAGGCCTGATTTAAAACATATCGAAATATATCTCCGGCACGAGCAAATACTGAAAGCTAAATGCCGCTGCTTCAATGTTTTGCAGGTAGCTTGCATGCAGCTCATCAATGCCCTTGTTACATCACCTGAGGATTTGGACTTCAGGCTTCACATTAGAAATGAATTTATGCGCTGTGGATTGAGAGAACGGTTGCCAGTGAGTGCCCTGTACTATGCATGTGCATTAATATTTATATCAGAAGACATGTGAGATGACAGGAAGTTGTATGAAGTCCCTTATGGAATTATTTATAAAGAGTAAGACCGTGCATTTAAAATAGAAACTTGTAGCTAAAAATGAAATAAAGTACAATTTAAGAGCCATTTTTATTTTATGTTCTGTATCCCAACTGTTCTACGTTCGGAAAACAGCGTTTTTGTATTTGAATATCTCTCTGATCAAAATACTACATTTCGGTATTCAGTTAATTGTTGTTGTTTTTTACCTTTAGCAATTGAAATGCATGAAGAACGATGCTTTGGATATCCAGCTCAAAGTATTTGTTGAACACAAAGAGGAGGACATGACTGAATTCTCACATCGTTTAGACGATATCCGTGCAGAACTAGAATATCCTTTTGAAATTAGACAGTGCCTGAAAAATTCAGTCCAGAGTCCCAAATGGAATGTACTCTCTGAGAGCCACGGCGCTATGATTTTGTAATCCTGGTGCACTTCCTGCTACAAGTAGTTTTTTCCTTATGCCATTGAAAGTTGGGTATGCTGATTTTTCCACTGAAAACCAAGGTGGAAGTTAATGGTGTGTCCAGTGGCTTAGATCCAAACATGGTCTCTGATGAGTAAGACTGCCTCTGATAATAGAAGCCTAGTCTCATTTAAATTCTCACTTTAGGGGCAGTTTTTGGGTCCATCCTATTCTCTTCGTTGCTGGGAAAAAACCTTGGCAGTTTGGGCCAGCTACGTGAGTCGTGGTGGCTTTCATTAACTTACCCTAAAATGAGTGCATGGCATCAGGTACTGAAGACTGACTTCGCTTTTGCTTAACTTAAGAGTCCAAGCTAGAGTTATCTTCCTTGACTTGGTTACTGAACCAAAGGATGTTTACAACATGGTGTGGAACACGGTTAAAGATACGAGCGCAGAAGGCTATTTTCTGTCTATACTCCAGCATCTCTTGCTGATTCGGAATGACTGTTATGTACGGTAAGGGAACCGGGCAACAACTCCTACTATTGTGTTTACGGGATTGCGTAATAATTACTCATTAGAGTTTTTTTTTCCTGCAGGTAGATTAAATCTTAAAAGTGCTGTGAACTGGCACAACTGATAGCTTTTTAAAAAAGGAGCATCAGGATAGTGTGGGCAGATGTCGGGTCATGTGGAGTCTGTGAAGAGGATCAAGGTTCTATATAGTACAGGGCGTGCAAATAAGTACATCTTTCCCCCCTTTGAACACAGCAATATATTATTGCTGTTGGCGTCAGCTTACTCTGGTCAATGAGTGTTCATGCAAATTGTGGGAGATCTCTACTTTTTCATGATTTTTAGAAGGCTTTTTTTAAAAAAGAAAAGTCAAGACTGCCAGAAGACAGCCATGAGCCTTTTGTTGCCAAGTACACTGTATTCATTGTTTCTCGTATTGTTTCCTGCTTCTGCGCTTGCGCTTAGTTGGCCAGCTGCAACTGTGGGAGAACTCCTTTCTGCCGTCTGTTATCGGGATGGCCTTGACGAAGAGGCTATGGAGCGTTTTCTCAGCTTAGGGAAAGTTTCCAGTCCTACATGACTAGGCGGTTGGTGGGGGGGGGGGAGAGTTCTCCCGGTCATTAAGTAACACCCCGCCGGGAGTTTTCCCGCGTGCGCACGCTAAGAATTCATTCGCTAGTTTGGCTTTGCATCATACTATAATTGCATTTGGCCCGGCCTAGACGGGCATTCCTGACAATGGCGTTAATACTGTGGGCTACATCCTTGTATTCCAATAAAGCTTCTCTTTCTTAAGAAAACGCCTGGACATACCTGCTATTGAGCCTGACAAAGACTTGCCTAGTACTGCCACTTGGACAGACCACTCTTGTCTGTTGATAACTCTTTGGCACAATCAAAGTTTGAGTCCAGTGGCGCCTTTAAGGCCAACAAAGTTTTATTCAAGGTATACCTCGAATGCAACTTTTTTTAAAGTTAAACTTTTTTTTAAATTAAACTTTTGTTAAAGCCTTAAAGGTGCCACTGGACTCAAACTTTGTTCCGCGGCTGCAGACCAAGACTGCTACCCATGTGAATCCATCTTCACGGGTGGCACAAGCAGTTCCTGAACTCAGTTCCTCTTAAAAATGACGCGTGGACTGGCTTTGTGTGTCCCGTGCTACGTTGCCTTTCCCACTGCTGTTGGTTGTTGGTGTGGAAGAATGCAAAGGCCCACTGCTGAATGTTGTATTCTCCCCAATAGGAAGGAGCGTATTCGGAAACATTTAGAGCAGGGGTCCTCAAACTTTTTAAACAGGGGGCCAGTTCACTGTCCCTCAGACCGTTGGAGGGCCGCCACGTTCGCCCCTCCCCCCACCAGCCTGCTCGCCCCGCCGCCATGTTCGCCCCCTCCCCCCACGTCCAGCTTGCTCGCCCCGCCGCCGCATTCGCCCCTCCCCCCCACCAGCCTGCTCGCCCCGCCGCTGCGTTGGCTCCCTCCCCCCACCAGCCTGCTCTCCCCGCCGCCGCGTTCACTCCCTCCCCCCACCAGCCTACTCGCCCCGCCGCCGCGTTCGCCCCCTGCCCCCACCAGCCTGCTCGCCCCGCCGCCGCGTTCGCCCCCTCCCCCATGACCAGCCTGCTCGCCCCTTCCTCCTCCTCAGCTCCTGGGCGCTCTTGCTGCCCAGGGCTGCTGGAGGAAGAAAGAGGCTGCGGGGGCGCTGCTGCTACGCTCCTCGTGGAGGCGGCGGCTCCCGGCGGGGGGGACGGGCATAAACACTCGGCGGGCCACATAAATGTCCTCAGCGGGCCGCATGTGGCCCGCGGGCCATAGTTTGAGGACCCCTGATTTAGAGTGTCACCTCCTCTCTGCTTAGCATCTCGATCACCTTCCTGTGGTGGTGGCGGCGATCATACTCCCTTCCTAAACTCAAAAGCTGTGCAAGAGTTGCTCCTGGAATCTCTCTGGGCTTGACTACTGCAAAGCATCTTGTAGATCTTAGCCCGTTCTTTAGCTTTGCTGTTTTATCAATTTGTACATGCTCAGTTTTTTAATGTGGGTCATCATGCCAGGTAAATTTGGACTTGTGGGTCACCATACCAAAAAGGTTGGGAGGCAGAGCTTTAAACAGCTCTAATGACCAGGACTCAGATGCTTCCTTTTGGGTATCAGAAAGCTTGAGAAATCTTAGGAGCAGTTCTCCTGTTGGCAAGGAAAGGAAGTGGACACTTTCAATGGTGTGTTGAGGCCGTATTATAACAGTTTCTTTCCAGCTCCATTACCATTCACATAGGTTTTATAAACAGGTCTAGTGGCATTGTAAAGGCTACCAAGCTTTGATTCCAACATAATATTTTCATGGACCTTGAAAAGTTGCTCTTGGCTTATTTTTCATACATTATATTGAATCAGACCCTTGGTGCATCAAAGTCAGTATTGTCTACTTAGACTGGTGGCAGCTTTCCAGGTTCTCCAAAGGTCTTTCACATTATCTATTTTCTGGTCCTTTTTAACTGGAGATGCTAGGGATTGAACCTGGGACCTCCTGCATTCCAAGCAGATGCTGTATCACTGAGCCACAGCCCCTCCCATCTGATGAAGTGGGTTCTCGTCCAGGAAAGTTTATGTTGAAATAAAAATATTAAGTCTTTTAAGTGTTGCTAGACGGCTGTTTTTGCCGCTCCTCTGGAACAGGTTGGTATGTTGCCAGAGTGGATACAAATAAGGAAAAGCCTTGCGACTTCTGCTGGGAAGGGAGAGCAACCTGAATGCCTAAAGCCGGCATCCCCAAGCCTTTTGACCATGTGGGCACCTTTGGATTTCTGACACAGTGTGGTGGGTACAGACACAGCATGGCTGCTGCAGGAGACAGAGGCAGCCACAGAATGGCTGTTGCCCCCTTTCCTTTAGACATACGGTGTTGTGGATGCAGCTGCTGCTGAAGCGGTATTTTAAAAAATCTGCACAACCAATCAGATCTCTGGTGGCCAGTTAAAAGTCTTGCTGGACAAAAGCCCCACCTAGCCCTGTTCACTTTCCAGAAGCACTCACCAGGCACCAGAGAAGGTGTTAGCAGGCACCATGGTGCCCACTGGCCTAAAGAAATATGTAATAGAAAGTAGCAAATACAAAGTAGCCAGATAAGAAAAATACAAAATGGAAACAATGAAGAACTTGTGTAATAATATACTACAATAGAAAAATCCACAGAATAATGGAGAACTAATATAATATGTGATGTTGTGTCCGGATGTTTGGTTACAACGTTTCAAAGTTCATCCTTCATCAGGGTGTTCCCTTTAAGTTGCTGTGGTTTCCATTCTTTTACTCACACGGACTGGGAACAATAACAGTTCAATACAAGAACAGATGCAAATCTCCAATGAGTAATCAGCTTCAGCAGCTTCAGACTTCCAGCGGGGCCGACAGCATCTGTTTTGCCTTCCATTATTGGATTATTACACAAGAGTGTAGTGAACATCATTGAATGCTAAAGAAATCTGACAAGCTGATGCAATCAGTAGAGTGCTTGACAGTGGTCAAGCAACTGGAAACTGGCAGCGGCACTGCACACTTCCACTGCCCTTCTCGCCAGACCTTAACCATAGTTAATGGTGGTGTCAGCACTAGCAAGTGTTTAGTCTTAGCTATGCTTTGAAGCCGGTTTCACATGGTGGTCAATCAAACCTTGGCTAGCATCAGCATATGTTGCTATGTGAGAGAGGATAATACCGAGACCCACAAGCATTCGTGTTACGTTACAGTCTTCTGTTCTGTTCCTAGAAGCGGATGAATAATTTGATTTGGTCTGGTATGAAATTATGCTTGTACCATACTTGTTTCTCAACAAAAATAAGTTGCAGAATGAAGATGGCAGGTAGTTTGTTCTGACCTGTTCTACAGTTTTGTGTTTTTTTAATGTAATATAATATTAATACATAAATTATGCAGGAGTCCAGTAGCACCTTAAAGACTAACAAAATTTGTAGCAGATCCTGAAGATCCTGAAGAAGTGAGCAGTGACTCATGGAAGCCTGTACCCTGCGACAGATTTGGTTTGTCTTAAAGGGGCTACTGGACTCTTGCTCTTTTCTACTGCTACAAACACAGCTGCCCCTCTTGATCTGTCTACAAAAAACTGTGTTTCTCCTTTCTTTCTGCAGACCCCTGTATTTCAAATTAATTGAAGAGTGCATTTCACAGATAGTTCTGCATCGAAGCGGAGTAGATCCAGATTTTAGTTATCGCAAAAGATTGGATGTAGACTTCAGTCATTTGATGGGTAGGTTTTTTCATTATGGGTTCCTACAAAGTGTGTATCTTTAGAAAAAACAAAATCACAGTCAGTTGGCTATCTGGACTTCTGCAGCTTTCTGTTGCCTTTTAGCTGAGTACATAAGAGAAGCCAATGTTGAATCAGGCCAGTGGCCCATTTAGTCCAACACTCTGTCACACAGTGGCCAAAAATACCAGGTGCCATCAGGAGGTCCAGCAGTGGGGCCAGGACACCAGAAGCCCTCCCACTGCTGCCCCCTCCAGCACCAAGAATAGAGTACATCACCTGCCCCAGATTGAGAGTTCCCGTCTATACCCTGTGGCTAATAGCCAGTGATGGACCTCTGCTCCATATGTTAATCTAATTCCCTCTTGAAACTGTCCATGCTTGTAGCTGCCACCACCTCCTGTGGCAGTGAATTCCATATGTTAACTGTTGTACCTTTACAACAGTTGAACTCTGGAGGCTTTTGGCTACATTGCACAGTAGCTGTCCTGAGTCTACCTCTTATACTGTACTGGAAAACAAACCACAGCTACTTCTGGCTACCTGTATGATGCATCTGATCACTGAGGCTCTGTGAAACAATTTAGGTGTATAGTTAAATTGTAATGTGAATTAATATTCTGCAAATGATCCCGACATTCTCTCTCTCTCCCTCCCCCCATTGCCCCTGCCTGATCTACTAACTATAAAAAATCATTAGCATTTCATGGATTAACGGGGTCCCGAAAATACTAATGGGAGATGTGCTGTTAAATTGTTAGCACTGTTGGGCGTCTACTTCATGAATCTGTCTAAACCCCTTTGAAAGCCATCTATGCTTGTAGCTATCACTGCACATGCTGGCAGTGAATGCTATTAAATCTAATTAATTGTGGAATTCACTGTTACCGAATTGCATCAAGCATAGACAGCTCTAAAAGGGATTAGACAGGTTTGTGGAAGAGAGGTTCAACAGTGGTTACTAGCTACGATAATTAAAGTGAACCTCCATGTCTGGAGGCAGTAAACCTCTGAATAATTCTGCTCAGAGGTAACATCAGGCCAAGGCTGTATGTGTTTGGCCCTCCAGGGCAAATGATTGCTCGCTCTGTTTTATACAAGGATGCCTCTTATGTTCTTTTCATCAAATGCTTCTGATTTGAGAAGATCAAGTCCACCAAGGGCATCGTGCTCTTATCAGTGAAACCAAATAGCTCATTGATACTGAATTTTGAGAATCTGGGCCCTAATTTTCTCCAGTGGTTGAACACTGACCAATAAGGAATACACACTATTAAAACAGATTATAAGGCAACATACAGACCACAGATGAATCTCTGTCCACGTGACAACCTTATAAAGATACATGAATAAAAGAAATGACATCAGTATATTCAAAAGAAATCCATAAATAGACAACAGTGGTAAAAACCAGTGTCAGTGTTGGGCAGTTCATAGCTGTTTGTTAAAGAGTACAGCGGTTTTGGATAAAAAAAACCAGTACGAGATGCATACAGGGGGAAAATGCACTTAGTGAGTGTCAAGGGTTGAAAAGGGAAGAATGCTGGGGAGAGGGGTGTGGCTGTTGAAAAGAGATGAGAGGCTCCTGGCTAAGGGACGAAGAGAGGAATTCTTGTGGTAAAGGCATCAAAAGTTTTCAGTGAGTGCGAGAAGCTACCTCTAAAGCTCTCCTGTTCTGTGCTTTCTGTTCCTCACTGATGAAAGGCAGGCCCTCCCATTCTTGGGAGAAGTGACCCGGCTCTTTCTTGTTTACCCAGTTATCAAAATCTAATATCCACTTGTCGGTCAGCATGGCGAATAACCTTGCACGAAAACTCCTTTCCTTGTCCATCACATTCTCATCATCACGCTCTGGTGCTTTCAGAACCATTTGGTTCATTAAAAAAAAATCACCTTTGCATTTTTGGCTGCTTAACTTTACTGTGTTCGTCTCATCAAGAATGTCAGGCCTTGACACATTTTCGTTGGCTGTTGAAAGCAGCTTCAAAATTAAGGAGCAAGACTAATTTTTCAGGTTTCAGGGTTTCATCGTTTAATGACCAGATGTTCTAATTATTGCTACTACACAGCCTAATCCTGAGGTTTCTTGTAGTTTTAGTGAAGCCATAACAAACGTCGCAGTATATAAACAAACAAAGGGGATGCTGATGAATTCTGCCTTCCTCTCTGTGTGTCCCACGACAGGTTACAAGTATAATAAAAGCTTTTCAGTTAATCAGTAAACAGATTACAAGGTATACCATTTGAATCTAATGACAAAACATTTCTGTAATTTGTGCAGATATAACTCTGCGTGTCGTTACCACAGCAAAAAGCTAATCTTTACATGAGCCCAGACATTTTTTAACCTGTACTGTTACTTGTAACAATGGCAGTGCGAAGGGCTGGTAAGAGACCCTGCAAAGTGTACAGTGAGAGGGACCCTGGCCAGGTATTGATAGGGATGTAAATTATTGTCAACTCCCATGTAGGTATGTGTGCCTCAAAGAAACGGTTTTTGGATCCTGGATATTAGGGAACTGAAAAATGCAGGTATTCCTGGTTATTCGGGTTCCAAATACCAGTTTCATTTTTGTATCTGGGATTTCCCCCCCACACACAGGATTCCAATATTATCCAATATACTCTATTGTTCCATATGGGAATCTTTTGCCGGGGTGGGTGGGTGGAGGTGCTGTTTGTTAAGCTAATAGTACCAAAATTGCAGTAGAGGTGCTGGTGTGTCTCCACTAAATAACCCCAAATTTCAAGTGACTTGGACAAAGATGTCCGATTCTTTAAGGCCCCGAACAAGGTGCCCCCCCCCAGTTATTCATAAGAACATAAGAACATAAGAGAAGCCAATGTTGAATCAGGCCAATGGCCCATCTAGTCCAACACTCTGTCACACAGCGGCCAAAATATACCAGGTGCCATCAGGAGGTCCAGCAGTGGGGCCAGGGCACCAGAAGCCCTCCCACTGCTGCCCCCTCCAGCACCAAGAATAGAGTGCATCACCTGCCCCAGACTGAGAGTTCCCATCTATACCCTGTGGCTAATAGCCACTGGTGGACTTCTGCTCCATATGTTTATCTAATTTCCTCTTGAAACTGTCCATGCTTGCAGCTGCCACGACATCCTGTGGCAGTGAATTCCATATGTTAATCACTCTTTGGGTGAAGAAGTATTTCCTTTTATCTGTTCTAACCCGACTGCTCAGCAATTTCATAGAATGCCCATGAGTTCTTATATTGTGAGAAAGGGAGAAAAGTACTTCTTTCTCAACCTGCTCAATCCCATTCATAATCTTATAAACCTCGATCATGTCACCTCTCAGCCGTCGTTTCTCCAAGCTAAAGAGCCCCAAGCATTTTAACCTTTCTTCAGAGGGAAGGTGTTCCGACCCTTTTATCATTCTAGTTGCCCTTCTCTGCACTTTTTCCAATGCTATAATATCCTTTTTGAGATGTGGTGACCAGAACTGTACACAGTATTCCAAATGAGGTCGCACCAATGATTTATACAGGAGCATGATGATACTGGCTGATTTGTTATCAATTCCCTTCCTAATAATCCCCAGCATAGCGTTGGCCTTCTTTATTGCAGCTACACATTGTGTAGACATTTTCAGCGAGTTATCCACTGCGACTCCAAGATCTCTCTCTTGGTCCGTCTCTGCCAGTTCAGACCCCATCAACGTGTATTTATATTTAGGATTTTTGGCTCCAATGTGCATCACTTTGCACTTGGCCACATTGAACCCCATTTGCCACGTTGACGCCCACTCACCCATCCTCAACAGATCCCTTTGGAGTGCCTCACAATCCTCCCTGGTTTTCACCACCCTGAACAACTTTGTGTCATCTGCAAATTTAGCCACATCACTGCTTACTCCCAATTCCAAATTCATTGTTTCCTGTGGAGGGGGGCGTTCTATGCTTTCTCCAGGGGAAACAGTATGTTCGAACGCAAACAAAGCAATCACTGGCTAAAAACCTCCCAATGCAAACGGAACCAGCAAGCCCAAAGAAATAGTGCAGAACCAGGGAATCCCGGCAGAAGCATGGGACAGCATGGCAAACCTAGCACAGCAAATGTAACCAGAAAATCCTCCCAGCCAAATGGATTTAACCAGGCAAGCTGTTGCAAGCCCAACAAATGTCAAATCAGAGACTCCAATCCAATCTCAAACCAAAGCATGCAAGCCAGTGTCAAACCTGAGAATTTAATGCAAACAACAAACCCAACACCAACCGATCTGAGCAAAGAGCACAGTGTTACAAGACCAATGAAACCAATTTCAAAGAACAGAATCCAAGCCAAACCCACCTGGCAAGCCACCGAGCCCTGGCAAGAAGACACTGACTCGGAAGCACAATAAAACTAAAGAAAATGGTCCCAAGAGCCTTAAAATGCTGGCTTCTGATAGTCCCAGTTAATCCTGAAAATTTCCAGGATTTTTCACGACCCGTTTCCTGGTATCTTGGAAGATCCGGGATACCATATGGACACCCAGATATACCCAGAAAATAATGTTTGGATATATATTTGGACTGGATATATCTGAATGCACATCCATCTGAATTATAAAAGCATATTTGAAAGTCCCACTGTGTTCTTAATACACCGCTCTGTTTGCACAAGTCAAGTGTTTTGCATAAAGCCACTGACAGTGCACTCAAACCAAATCTGCGCCATGTTATGACAGGGTACAATTAATCCTCACAAAGAAGTATTTGAAAATGGCATATAATAGGCGGGACGACAGGAAGGATGTTTTTTTTAAGTGAGAAAAGAAACTCAGGAGGGAGGAGAATAGAACACATTTACGTACAGAGAATGTCCAAGTGGTAGGCAGAGAAGAGGACAAAAAGGAGGGGGGGAGTTCAAGGTGGGACACACACAAACACCGCGGGTGCAGGGGAGAAGAGGGAGAATTCTAAAAAATACACAGGAAAAGTGGGGTGAGAGGAAACAAAAGCAACACAACAGAAAGAGCTCAAGATGTGTGTGTGTGTGTGAAACTGTGATGCACAGGGACACACACAAAGCCCAAGGATGGGCAGAAGGGAAAATTCTAAAAAACACTGAGATGGTGATAAGAAGATACCAAACTAAACCCCACAGGTAGCCCAGTCGAGGTGGAGGAGAGACGAAGAAAAGAGTAAGGGAGTGGTCACTCCGAAGCACCAGGCAGGATTTCACACTGACCCCCTGGCCAGCTCCACGCTCCCCTCCCCTTTCCGTTCCCCTTCTCACCCCATCCCCCTTCAGGCTATGCAAAGCCAGCAGCGGTGCTCAGGACGAGAGGAAGGCAGGCTGGGATGGGAAGGGAAAGGATTTCGGTTCCCCTTGAGTGCCGGCCAGCTGGTTCTCATTCTGGGCTCCTGGCAACCCACAGGCTCTGCCCAGTATGAACTATGTGGCTTCCCACTGTCCTGGTCTACAGTGGCTGAATGGGTGGGGAAGGCGGTGATGGCCAAGGCCAGCGCAGGGGCTCACCTTGCCATGCTGCATGGACCCTTGTGCTGTGGCAGCAGTTGCACAAACCGCCTGATCTTCACTGACCAATTAGAAGCCTTGCTTGGTTAATGCTCCACCTGGTCCCCCCCCCCACCTGCCAGGAAAGGTGTCAGTGGGTGCCATTGGTCCCACTGGTTCTCTGTTGCGGACTTCTAGCATGAGGAGAGAAGGAGAAGCGGGAAAGGAGTCACTGTTAGGCCTCCTGAGCACCTTCTGTTGAACCCACGGAAGCAGTTGCAACTCCGTGATACGACTGGAGAGCTGTCAGCTTTGGTTCTTGTTTTTTTTTAAATATGAACTGCATGTTAACCCCGCTGTGCTTTTTAAAGAAATCCTGTTTCTTTTAGATGTTTGTATTGATCAACAGAAAATTGAAGAGCTTGAAGAAAGGGCTTTAGACTTCTCAAAAAAGGTTAGTAATTGGAGTAGTTTACTTGTGTAACTTTGAAAGTATGTGTGGCTGTCAGTTTCAGATGGTAGCCCTGTTGGTCTGCGGTAGAACAGCCGGGTTCGACTCCCGCAGCACCTTAGAGACCAATAAGATTTCCGAGGTATCTATCACCTTTCGAGAGTCAAAGCTGCCTTCGTCAGACACCTATAAGATTTCCCAGCCAGACAGAGAATCTGCTTTGATTCCCCCCCACCTTTGTGTGAATCAAACCCATGACCAGTGTTCCCTCTAAGCTGAGTTAGTGTGAGTTAGCTCACAGTTTTTTAGCCTCCGGCTCACACATTTTTGTCTTAGCTCAGGAAGGATGGCTCCAGAACAAACCAATTTATGCAGTAGCCAAATCGCTCGCTCACAACTTTAATGCCAGCAGCTCACAAAGTAGAATTTTTGCTCACAAGACTCCACAGCTTAGAGGGAACATTGCCCATGACTCTTCATTTTCATGCCAAAATGGCAGCACTAATTGCAGTCATGGTACCATGGCTGACCTTGAGTGACCATCTGCCATAAAGCAAATTGGTTCCTTCAATGGACACTACAGGCTGCATCCTGTCTGGTCCTATTGTGATGCAATACTTCACAATGGGTATCACGTACCAACTTTATTTAAAAAATATAGTAACTCAACATCATCGTCTGTTGTTGCAACTTTAATTCCCTCTTGGTCATTCTTTTTTTCTGTATTTTGGGTTGTGGTAGTAATTCCTGATTGCGCAATACTGTTTGGGCGATGGAACAAGTAATTAGGATTTATGCTGGCACCTCTGAAAAAAATAATACACGGATACATACCACTGTTTTGATGTTTGTCTGCCTGCTTTTGTTCTAGTTTGAAAATGAATTTGTAGCTCATCAGGAGACAAAGGCACAGCTCCAGAAAGCTGAAGAAAAAATGCGTCATTTTGAGGCTGAGCTAAGAGCTTATAAATGCCAGGTAAAGGAATCAATTTTTTAGTAAACAGTACTGTCCTAAAGCCCACACGTGTGTCCGTTGGAGAGAATGCTGGCCTTTGGGTTGGCTTTAGATATGCTTACCGGGTATCAGGTAAAGCGGGGAAACTTCTTTATGTTTTTCTGAAAGGTCTATGCATCATGTTTTCATGCAGTAACCCTTTCTGATTGGTAGCTTAAGTTTTTTAAGTTGCCATCAAGATGGCCAAAGCCATTTCCCCCTTACTTTTTGAAATTTGAGCTGTACCTTGTGAACCGAGTGACCAATTTCAAAGTTTGAAGTGCTGTTGGAAAGCCAGTCAATTCCCCTATAAACAACTATTATCTCCATGGATGACATGTCAACTGGTTTAGGACCTCACAGCTGTTTGTGAAGTCCTAAACTAGTCTATCAACATCTTGCAATTTTTTGTTGGTACATCTACATGGGGTCGAAGAATTTGTCAAAGCAGTTATGTAGGCTTGTTAACCTTATTCATGCAGATAGATTCAGGTGGGTGGCCATGTTGGTCTGAAGTAATAGAGCAAAGTTTGAGTCCAGTGGGACCTTTAAGACCAACAAAGTTTTATCTGAAGGAAATGTGCACGCACATGAAAGCTTATACCCAGAATTAAAACTTTGTTAGTCTTAAAGGTGCCCCTGGACTCAGACTTTGTTTTATTAATGCGGATTTAAGGTTTGCTCTACTTTTGAGATGGTTGCATTAATAAAATCCAAACGTTCTGTTTCTTTCCAGAATGGCTCGACAACTGGAGGTGTAGATGCTTGTCCCTTGCCAACCCTGGAAGGACAAGAAGGTTCAGCTGGTGCCACGGGTCACTCAGTGCAGTCTTCAACACCTCTTCCCGGAGCTGTGCCACCCCCACCCCCGCCACCTCCCCCATTGCCCCCCTCATTTACTCCGGGTGCAGGAAAGCCGCCTCCTCTGGGTGGTGCTGTTCCTCCTCCCCCACCGCCGCCGCCTGGAGGACAGTGTTCTCCTCCCGTGCTGCCATTTGGACTGAAACCCAAAAAACAGTTTAAGCCCGAGATCACTATGAAGCGACTCAATTGGTCAAAGGTAAATAAAGAGCGGAAATCCCCTTCCGTCAAACTCTCTGCGTAAATCCAAGCAAAATAATTCTGAGGCCTTGGCATTGACAAAACTGTATGCAGCCAGGAAAGGAAAGTGAATGCTCGTGCATCGCAATGGTGGCAAGTGAGGGGGAATCCCGATGTCCTTCCGGGAGGATGTTACGAGGCCGCAGATGCAGGGCGGTTGCTAGGTCAGCGCTATGCAGAAGCGCAACTGCTGCCAAGCTATCGGGGGCTGCCAGTGGAGTCCCTGCTGGGTGCTTTTGGGAAGTCTTCAGACCTGTCCCCTCGCAGTCAGATTTCCCCATTCCCATAAAGTCGACTAAGCTTGCTTCCTGACATGATCCCCCTTCTTAGCACTGAATATACCATCTTGTCCCACACAAGTTAATCAACAGTTGGGTGTTCCAAAATTTAACTGATTCAATTTTTCAAGAGCTGTTCATTAAGAATGTGGTTGGTCACTGGCTCAGAATGTTCCTTGGTTCCTTTTGGGATTGCCAAAATTAAGCCCATTTAAAAAAAACGCACACCACCTTCAGGGCTTTTTTGTGGAAAAAGCCCAACAGGAACTCATTATCATAATAGGCCACACCCTGACAGCACAGCTCATGAGCATATTAGACCACGCCCCCATGTTACCAGAAGTGTGGTCATCCAGCCACACCCACCTTTTGCTTCTTATTCTATTTACCTTGTTCGTTGTCAAAACCCAGGGCTTTTTTTGTAGCAGGAACTCCTTTGCATGTTAGGCCACACAGCCCTAATGTGGCCAATCCTAATGATTTTCTGCTGTGGGGTGTGGCGTGTTATGCTAATGAGTTCTTGCTGGGTGTGGCCAACTCAGGAGCCAGCCGGAACTCCGTTCCTGTGTGTTCCTGCCCAAAAATAGCCCCGACCACCTTGATAGCCTTGTTTGTCTACAAGGTTCCCATTCTGAGTGGTTAGTTTTGTTCATAATGAGAAATATGCTAATAAGTTTGGCCGGGAGCTGCTTCTCATGGAACCCTCAGACTCTTCAGTGTGGGGGATGTGAGTCGAGATGAGGCACTGAGACAGGATGTTTAGGAAGAGGGATCTCGGCATCACAGCGCTCGCAGAGAGGGGTGGGAAACGGAGTGACAATGAAGGCACCTCGCTGGAAGCTGAAGGAATGCGGCCCTGCTGTGTTCTGCTCCTGATGCGTAGGTGGCTTTTGTGCCCAACCACACCCATTGCAACGGCTGCGGAATGATTTGTTTATTTAAAGATTTCCCCCTGCCTTTCCATCACATCAAGGTACCATAAGCAATTCCTCACAAAGATGACAGACAAGCACTCTCTGTGTGTGGGTGTGTGTGTGTGAGAGAGAGAGGAGAGAGAAGAGAGAGTGTACCCCACCTACCTAGTGGGCAGATGGTGCTTCCGTGTCCCTTCTCCGGGCATCAGGATTTTCCGGCACTGTTGCTCTGGCTGCTGGTGTCCGCGCCCCCCCCACTTTTCAGCATGCTCTGACCATGCACAGAAAAACTTAGAAATAGCTTTTCAAGATTATATTCAGCAGTCAGATGCTGGCGTGTGGGGGAGGGGGGGATTTTGTCTTCCGTGCTGGCCTATTAGAGATGCTGACAGCTTCCTCACCGCCCCTCCTGATTTGCCTCACCCCTGGGGATTAGAAGCCGGAGAGAGGAGTTCTCTGCCCGCGTTGGGTCAAGTCAAACTAGAGGGTGCCTCGACTTTGATAGACCAAGGGTCTGATTCGGTGTGAGGCAGGCTTTATGTGTCCATGTATTTATTTATTTATACTTTCGGCTTATATACCGCCCTAACCCCGGAGGGTCTCTGGGCGGTTTACATAGCGGTTCTAAGCAACCGGATTTTAACCTAACTAGGGCCACATAGTCTGCAGGGTGGTGACTGCCTACCAGCACCCCAGGCTAGTTGTCATCCGGCTTCCTTTCCGCGGCTTCAGATATTGGCGTCCTGGTGCCCTTTTTCTGGAGCCGATCTTCCGGGCAGCTTCCTCCGGCAGGTCTCGTCCTGGTGCGTGGCTTCTGTGTTGGCTGCAGTTCCGGCTATTGTCCATAGGTGGTCCATTAATGAGGTCCGAGCCATTGGCAAATACATTTTTTTGTAACGGGAAGCTCATTAAGAAGATAATAATTAATTCCATCTTTATATGCAAGGTTTTTTAAATAAATATCTTTGTAACTCAGTATTGTTGTTTGCAGATCAGACCACACGACATGAGCGAGAGCTGCTTCTGGTTAACAGCAAATGATGGCAAATACGAATCTGCTGATCTGCTGGGCAAGCTGGAGCTCACGTTCTGTTGTCAAAGGAGAGGTGAGTAATTCTTCTAAATGAAAGCTGTCCCTTTATTTGAAAATGAGGTGCTTATAATTCACAGAAACATTGGTAATTCTTTTTTAAAAAAAAAAAAAATTATTGCTTTTCCAAGGGAAAATGGAGCTAAAACTAAAATACCAAAGCTAAAGCAAGGATCGTATTTCATAATACATATAGAAAACTTATTTTGTTTCCCGACTTTATAAAGTAAAGAAAAAAAAATATAAGAGGGATATAACTGTTTAAGATTAATATGAAATCGAACTAAAGCAAGCCTATTTAGCCAGAATAGGTGTAACCCAGTTTCATACATAACAAACAAGTAAAAGACTTTCTGAAACATTGGTAATTCTTTTGAGTCGATATCTGTAATGTGCTGTTTTGGAAAATGACTTGGATCAGACTTTGGCCTCACTTAAAATTGTTTTATAAGTGTGTGGTATGGATAGTGTAACTCGCTTCACTTGGAAAAAATGAAACTATACCATAAATGGAATTGGGAGGAGTGCGTAGCTCATTATGAGAGTGTGTAAGGATTCAAAATTTCTCCAGCCGTGACCCATGATATTTGAAGCGCAGGGCTGAGATGATAGCAGTGGATGAAAAATGAGTCTGGCCCCTTAATTTTGGGGCTGGCTTCTAGATTGAAAGAAAATTAACCTCCAGCAGGCATGAATGAATGTTCTGTTATGGTCAATGAACAACTCAGAAGTAAATAAACCTACAGCAGTAGAAGCCAATGTAGTGAAAGTGGCTCAGCTTAACCTTGTTAAGGGAAAACATGTTAAGCTGAAGATGCATGGCGGGGGGGGTGTTGCTAAATGAAATTGTAGCCTCCAGTCGCTTACTCTGAGAACTGATTAGGAAATGGTTTTCAGACTTAGTTGACACTATCATACTGTTTTGAGTGCACGGCCCTTCATTACCACTCTATATATGATGGCTGTTTTCTAAGAGTGCTCTCTTTTCTTGACCACATTCCCACATGTATTTTGGTGGGGACACTTGCATAGAGCTTACTGCTCTGGTATAAGAGAGTTCGGGTGAAGGTCAATTTGTGCCACTAAGCAACTGTGGATAAAGCGGTCTTCCGTGGTCTCCTTCTGAGAGATTCACACCCACCTCCTTCACCCAGTGACCTTGCTGTCTTCCCATCTGGACTGCACAGAAGCCACGACAATGAAAACGAGGTTGCACTTACCTGTAACCGTTGTTCATTGAGTGGTCTCCTGTGCAGGCACACATCCTTCCCTCCTTCCCCACTGTGAACTCTCTGGAACTTTAGATTTCTAGGGGTCTCTGGCAGCGGCATGGAGTAGCGGCCCTCCTCCTGGCGATGTGAGCATTTTGGCGGGAAAGTGCCAGAGGGAGGAAAGGTACTCCTAGTCTATTAGAAAGCTTGGAAATCTTTTCCGTGGCTGGCCTGCGACTGCGCAGTCCCATGTGTGCTAGCACAGAAGACCACTCGATGAACAACAGTTACAGGCAAGTGCAACCTTGTTTTGACATTACAGGTAAACACACTAGGAGTAAAGC
This sequence comes from Gekko gecko, assembly GCA_029375565.1. Taxonomy (NCBI): domain Eukaryota; kingdom Metazoa; phylum Chordata; class Lepidosauria; order Squamata; family Gekkonidae; genus Gekko; species Gekko gecko. Next base: position 195,482,396 of record JAPDNY010000004.1, read on the forward strand.
CATTACAGGTAAACACACCAGGAATAAAGTATTAACTTCGCAGCATGGCTTGCTCTGAAATGTGAGGAATGTTGCCTTTGAGGACCGATTCTAAATATGCTAACATTCTCAGTTGGTGGAGGGAGCAATTTTGCACTGCGAAATGTTGCTTTAGCATTTCGAATGTTCACACAACCGTTCATTAGTTACTGAACTAGACCTGGTATTTGTAGCTGTTACTTGAGTATGAGGATGACTAAGCTGCCACTTAGCTTACTTGCTAATGGATTGAAACTCTGGGTGGTTTGTTTATTTCCTCTATAAGTAGGCGTCTCAGTTTACTTAAGAGTCTGGAGTTAGTAGAGAGCAGATGCTATTTGTATCCTGCTGTGGCCTCATAATGGGGGGGAAGGTGTGCAGGTCTTAAATAAGGTGGGGTCACAACATCGGCTGGTTATTCCAGGCCCCAGGGATGCCAGGCTCGCTGCGACCAGAGCTAGGGCCTTTTCAGTGGCAGCTCCTTACTGGTGGAATGAGCTCCCGGAGGAGATCGGGGCCCTGCGGGATCTTATGCTGTTCCGCAGGGCCTGTAAGACGGAGCTCTTTCACTGGGCGTTCAACTAGGAGCCGCCCACCAATACCACCAACGGCCACTATTACTATCTGTGGCATAGGCTGGGCTGTAGTGTGATTGCACCGCTGCTGAGTGGGATGTTCTGGTCCTATATAGCACACCATCTTCCCTAAAATGTACTGTGAGTACTTTAATTGTACATTGCAGTTGACTGATTGTTTAATTGGTTTTATTGTAGTTGATTGATTGTTCAATCGGTTTTAAATGTTTATATGACTCTTGGCCCAGCGGGCCAAGTAATGTGAGCCGCCCTAAGCCTGCTTGCAAGGGCGGGTGGGCTAGAAATACTACAAATAAATAAATAAAATAAATGAAGTATCATCTGGAGACATATCATCATCTTTGGAGAAGATGCATTTGGCCTTTCCTTAATGTATAAGTAGCGTGCATCCTTCAACTTTGCCTTCAAAAGGACGTGAGCTGAAGTCTTCTAAAGAAAAGCCATGTGAATTTTTTTCAGCTTGACTAAGTGAATCCCTAGTGCAGCTGAACTGTATTCCAGATATTTAAGCATCCCTCCTGCCACATGCCACTAATGACATTTCGTGCTATCTAGAAGCCTAGACAAAGCTTAGCAGAACTTGAAATTCAGCATGACATTCTATTTGTTCCGTATGTGATAACCGTTGGCTGAAATGAGAGAGGGGACTGTGTGCAGCAACGGGTGCCAGCCCCAGTAAGTGGGGCTGTATGTCAGACCTCTGGATGATAGGTCGTTGAGTCCTCCTCTACACGGGCAGTTTTGTCTGTGTGTGCAGTGGTAGCCGTTGAATGGGGACTGTATGTAATTCTGATGCAGTAGCAATGAGCATTTTAATGCTATCAAAGCGAATACCACAGCCACACTTTGTTTGGTGGGTCAGTAAACAGTCTGCGTTCTTCCCCATGTATACATCTGGTGGTGTTGAAACCAGTACGATAGGGTAACCTGGATCAGTACGATAGGGTAACCTGTGTGGGTAACGAGACATCATTAGAGTTTTCTAGTAGTTTAAACTTGGACTAGAATAATGAACGATCCTGAAGTGCTTATCAGGTGTAGAGCACTTTTGTCTAACAGCGAGCTTCATTAGCATGTACAAATGTCATTTCCAAGCCACGGTAAAGGGCTCTGAACTCACGAAGCTGCCTTGTACGGAATCAGACTGTTGGTCCATCAAGGCCAACTGTTGTCTGTGCAGACTAGGGACAGCTCTCCAGGGTCTCAGGCGGGGGTCTTTCACATCAGCTACTGCTGGATCCTTTTAGCTGGAGACGCCGGGGATTGAATCTGGGACCTTCTGCAGGCCAAGCAGAGGCTCAACAGCCCCCTCTCCCTTTCACATTTTAGTGAAGGATTACACGTGGTCAGTATTCATACACTGATTTAAAACTGCACTTTTTCCTTGGCAGTAAAGAAAGACGACGACCTTGAAGAGAAGAAATGTATTAAAAAACAAATCAAAGAACTCAAAATTCTGGATCCAAAAACTGCCCAAAACCTTGGTAAGTAAATAGTTCCATGTATGGAAGTATTTTACAGTTTATTACTACGACAACGACAACAACAACGTCTGATTTATAGACCACCCTCCCCTACACATCTTTATTATACTTTTGTTCCTTATCATTAGAGCACAACTTCTGCATTTAAATGTTGGTCAGTGTTTCTCAGTTTGTGTTGGACTTCTAACAGATTGTCATCCTCCCTCAACAATAATCGGCTATGCAATACTGCACGAGTAATTCATTTCCGTGAACACTAAAGGGCTGAGAGGATCTTTGAAACCACACTTCAGGTGTTCAGAATTGCCACAAAGTTTGTAAAGTAAAAATGCAGCTTAAAAATGCATGCACCCAAACAATAATACAACTACACGTCAGCAGATCCTTCCAATACATGTGTGTGTGTGTTTCCCTTTCCTTCATGGCTCTCTTCAGTACCTGCCATCCTGAATTAGGATTTAGTGAACCATCCTCCTGTTTCTCTTTTCCCTCTCTTTCTTCAGTTTGCTCCCTTCTCTGAGCTCTCCTGACTGAATGTGTCATTTGACAGTAGTCAGTTCCATCTCCAGACATCAAGTACTTTTAGACTTCCATAACATGCGGCTTCTGTTCTTGTGTGGGTAAGCATATACTACTAAGAGAGAAGGCCACAGAGAGGAAGAATTGTAAATTGACTCTTCCACTGTGCCCAATCCAAATGTCAAACGGACAGGATTTTGGCATGAATGTTCCCGTCACCTCTGATTCTCTGTCTCCTCCACCTCTTTTTCTCCCCCTCTAGCCCAACTTATTTTCACCACCTCTCTGAGACTCGGGGATGTGCCTCGGCCCACTTGGCACAAGCACATATGCAGGTCGGGCCGTGTAAAACTTTTTGCAGACTCGGGCAAAGACGGTTGCTGGGCTGTTTTGTTTTTTTCTTTCTAGTGCAGCAAAAACACGGTCGTAATCCTTCTCCAGTTTCACATGCCGATTTCTTTTTTCTTTAGCTATTTTTCTAGGTTCTTTCCGGGTGCCTTACGAAGCCATCAGAACAATGATACTGGAAGTGGATGAAACCCAGCTCTCAGAGTCCATGCTTCAGGTATAGTGAATTGCCAGGCGAGGTTCTATGACGAAGAAATCTGCTGAAGAGGTTTTTTTACTCTATTTTGGCTGACATGGCGTGGGACCCCGGCTTTATCTTGCTCTGTCAGCCAGTTACTAATAAATTCTTCCCTGGATTTTACTTGTATAGCCTGTCATATTGCACAGTCTCTTATTCAGAGCAGGAAATCGATGCAGGTCTGTTCTGGAGACAAGAAGCCTTTCAGGTTGCAGGCATTTACTTTTGTTTAATGTGTCGCTTAATGAGTGAAAGCGTAAAAGCCATGAGCATGCACCAATAACACAGCCTCTTCAACAAAACTGTCAGTTTCTAAATTCCTTTTTATAGGTAGACTGAAATTATTTCAGTTTAGTTAATCTTTAAAGGCTTTGCTCAATAAAACTAAAGCTCCAGTTTTTATTATAAAAGTCTCCCAGGAGCTAATTGTTTGCATTTGTGTTCCCATTCATCCAGATTACAAAGTTAAAGTAGCTGATGCCTCAACAGGGTCCTGTTACCCATAGATCTAGAGTTATATACGTAGGGGCGTTCCACAGGTACAAGTCCCAGACCATTTTTTTTCTGGGATTTTGGTCTGTACAGGTGTGAACTGGAGCATTAATCACCCAAGAAAGAAAAGAGGCACTTGGACCTAACTAGATTACTCTCTCCCCCTTTTTGTAGTCAAAGTCAAAGGTGAGAAGGAAAGGCAACTTAAATGGAATTTGGCAATGCAGTATTTTGGCACATCTAAATAGTAATTAGCAGCAAAATAGCAATTTGAATCAAATGATAAATCAGGCAGCTCCCAGTATCTTGAGACATGATGGTACCCAGTTAATGTTTCACTCACAGCCAGTCTAAGAAGATCTCACACAAGAGACAGTGTGTGGTCATGTCTCCAAAGAAGATGGGAAAGGAAGGAGGGCTGGATGGGGCGGGGAAAGCGAGTGGAAGGTATTTGACTGGCAGGATGTGTCGCCTGGGAGAAACAGAGTACAAGGAGCAGACTTGCGGTTTTACGAGGCAGAGTTACGTGGGACATGTGAAGAAAGGAAAGGGGTGGGTGCTGGCAAAAGCCAAAGATCCAAGAGAACTGGGATAGTCTGTGGCTGGTGGTTGACACAGAAATCACAGTTCTTCCAGCCAGATGGCAGCACTGTTTGCAGAAGAGGGGACAATGATTAGGGAGTATGCAGTAAGATTTTGCCATCTAGGTAAGATACTTGATGTTTCAGGTGTTGGATTGGGTCAGCAGTAGCCAGCCCCAGTATTGCTCCAGCCCCTGACACAATTTTGGATTCCAAAACTATCACTCCTGATAATATCATAATTGGGAATCCTCAGTGAGGCAGGAGCAGCTATGGGGTAGGAAGAGCTGCCCAGGTGGTCCAGGGCGCACCTGCCCTTCAGAGGACTGTTGTTCTAAATGGGGAGGCCAAGTGTATCCCCACTGAAAATAATGAGTCTAAAGTTTCAAGTGGAGATGGTGGGGGACCTTCTAAATAATGGGCAATGGACCTGGACTCCAGAGGTCAGGTCTACTATCCATAACTGGCCCTAGACTTGAACCTATCTGTCAGGTGAGAGCCCACCCCTGCCAGTCTTTGAGCTGTTTGCATCCACACTGTGGGCTCCGTGTGCGGATTCCAGGCCAGCCCATTGAAGGCTGAGCTCGCCTTGCAGAACAGGAGGAGAATGGGGAGGTGGGCCTTCACGCCACGTACCGGGCTTCTCTTAGTCCCACGAGGGAATAAGGCCCTATTAAGGGCCTGACCTTTGGACTTATGGAGGCCAGTTTTACTGTTCATAATTTCAAGCCCCCTCCCCAGCTGGTTAGCAGAGCATGGGCTCCCTAAGTTTGAAAGGCCTTATTTCCTATGGGGTACTAAACTGGCTTCTAAATTTCCACGGCTGGGCCTACCCCATAGGAAATAATGGCCCTTTCAGTTTTCAAGGGCCTCATGCTCCACCAACCAATGTTCCCTCTAAGCTGTGGAGTCACGTGAACAAAAATTCTACTTCGTGAGCAACTGGCATTAAAGTCATGAGCGAGCGATTTGGCCACTGCATAAATTAGTTTGCTCTGGAGCCCTCCTTCCTGAGCTAAGACAAAAATGTGTGAGCTGGAGGCTAAAAATCTGTGAGCTAGCTCACACTAACTCAGCTTAGAGGGAACACTGCTGCCAACCCGCAAGGAGCACTTTCCTTACTGTCCCTCCCTCCCCCGTTTTAATTCTGCATGGGAAAGTCAGGAAGAGCACGGTGATCTGAATGGTTAAATATCGGGAATATAGTTTCGATGTTTTTGGGGAAACAGCGCACCTGAGATTTGACGATAATGATAGGCATACCTTTCCTGACTTCCCGATTTGAAATTAAAACTATCATTTTCCTAGTAGACATGCCTAGCATTGGTTGATGGCGGGTCCCTCTTCTCACTGCGGGCTCTTCGGGCCCCATACATTGGGCCCCATACACTGCGGGCGCCATACATTGTTCCCAAGCGTCCGCTGGGCTCAGTGGGTTGTGGCAGGCAAAGCAAGTGGAAAAATCCCACTCTGCAAAGCCTGCAGATGGGTGGGGGCACACCCCACTGTATTCATTAGGTCTTAAAACAGTGCTCACATTTACACGTGACTTTAAAGAAGACAGTAGTATGTTGTCCACCCAACTGCAGTCCCTTTTGTTGTAAAGGCCACGAGCGCTTGACATCCGTTCCAGAACCACCGCTGTACATCGAGCCCGTAGAATTCAGCCAGCCGATTCCCATACAACGGCAGTTCAGATAATGTTGGGATGTCGAAGTCCTAATGGGAATCTGAGCTGCCCGGTTCTCCCCCCCACCACCCCATGTCAAATCAGCAGCATTTATTATGGGATTTCACAGCTGCTGTTCTTTTAAAAGACTTTTGTCCTTTGAGAGGCGGCGCGCATCCCCCAGTCTCGAGACTTTGATGTGTTTTTGCAACCTCCAGGGTGTGAGTGCCTCTGCTTAGTGTTTGGTAACACAGATCAGCATGTGGTTTTTGTATGTCACTTACTGCCAGACTTGTTTGTGTGAAGTTCTCTGTGCCTTCCAGTACCGAGATGACCCTTTTCCTCCGCTGCAGCGTTCCGTAGAAAATCCTTGGCCCACTTACCAAGCGAAGGTGTATTTTTATTTCATACAGAATTTAATTAAGTATCTTCCTGAACAAAAACAACTTGGTGAATTGCCCAAGTGGAAGAGTGAATATAATAATTTGTCGGAGCCGGAGCAGTTTGCAGTTGTGGTGAGTAGCGCTGCAGTTGGCTTAGTTCTCCGTCTCGACCACCTCTGTTTCACTCGTTTAACTCCCGGAGAGGGTTTGAGCTTCCTCGCCCATCTTGGAAAGGCAGTGGGAAGTGAATTATTCCTTTAATGTCGGAAGGTAGATCTCAGAATCTTTTATCCGGAGGCAAGGAGTGGCCTCATCTCCCCGATCATGGCTGATTTGAAAGGGGATTTGGTGGCCTAGAAAGGTACAGGTTTTTCTTTCTTTTCCCCCCCTTTAACAGAGATCATTCTAAAGGTTTCTGATCTGTCGCAGCTAGTTCGTAATAGGGACTGTGAACAGTCAACCTTGTGGAACAGCTATATTCAAGTCTGCTGAAGGAAGCTTTGACTCTCGAAAGCTTAGAATCTTGTTCGTCTCTAAGCTGCTACTAAATTCAAACCCAGCTGTTTCTAATGCAGGCCAACACAGCTACTCTATGAAACCATCTTCGCAGAGCCGCTCTGTTGGCCCAGCTGGTAGAGCGGGCATTGCAGTAGGCCGTCCCATCTCACCGTTTTGGTCCGACTGACAAATCCAGTGCCCAGAAGGGCCCCTCGCCAGCAAGAGACCATTGAGAGAGCCAGTTTGGCAGGGGAACAAAGTCCACAGATTCGCCAGCTGTTGGGAGAAGGGACCTGGGGTCACAGACAGGACAGTACACGAAGCATGGGTGGTGGGCAATTCTATCCCTCCCCCCAGGTTCTTACGATGAATCAATTCATACTGAATTCAAGTGAACCTAGAGGGCAAGCCAGGCGCAAGGGTGTGCAAACCTAGAAAGTAAAATCAAATGTATCCTCCCTGGTCCTTTTCACAGATTCAACCTCAAAACTGCCCCGTTGCAGCTCAATCCAGACCGATTAGGTGGTAGAATTTGTCTTTATTGGCAGCATTTTGAGCTCTCTCGCATCCCCAAGCAGGGTACATTCTGCTGGACTCTGAGAGGCCAAATCTCTCTTGCCTAGAAGTGTAGTTGTATGGCAGGTTTTAATTACTACTTCTTATATTTGTAGCTTTTATTATTTGAAATGTTTCTTTAGAGCCAAGACACAGCTAAAACCGAGCAATTTCTTATTGCTTGACAATACTTGCCCTGCCCTGGGTGGCCCAGACTAGCCCGATCTCATCTGATCTCGGAAGCTAAGCAGGGTCAGCTCTGGTTCTCGCTCGGATGGGAGACCACCAAGGAAGTCCAAGGTCGCCACGCAGAGACAGGCAGTGGCCAACCACCTCTGTCCGTCTCTTTCCTTGAAAACCTGGATGGTCCAGGCGACCCCAGTCTTGTCCAATGCTCCCTCTAAGCCATGGAGTCTTGTGAGCAAAAATTCTACTTTGTGGGCTACTGGCATTAAAGTTGTGAGCGAGCGATTTGGCCGCTGCATAAATTAGTTTGCTCTGGAGCCCTCCTTCCCGAGCTAAGACAAAAATGCGTGAGCCGGAGGCTAAAAAGCTGTGAGCTAGCCCACACTAACTCAGCTTAGAGGGAACACTGGTCTTGTCATACCTTGGGAGTTAAGCAGGGTCGGCCCTGGTTAGTACTCGGATGGGAGAACCCAGAGAAAATGCCAGGGTCGCTATGAAGAGGCAGTGTCAGACCCTTAAGTTAATCCACTCTCAGTCCAGCAGTCTTTTATAAAAGCTCTGGCAAGCCACCTCTGAAGTCACTTGCCTTGGAAATCCTGCGAGGGTCGCTGTTAACTCAGTTGTGACATGATAGAACTTACCACTGCCACCGGATAATACTGGGATCGATTGTGTTCTGTTCAGTTTCTGTATAGTTGCTGTCGTACAAGCCAGCCTCGAGTGGGCATTGGTTTGTTGAGATTCCAGCTGCTCGCAGAAGGCTTTTTCATTCGTTTCTCTGTGCTGCAGTCACAAAGGTGTGAAGCATCTGTTTCAAATGAGTCACCCTAATAAAGAATCTAAGGTCGCGATCACATGCACAATTAGCCACACCGTAGGCGTGAAGGAGGAGTTGCGGTGGCTCAAGTGGTTAAGACGCTGAACTGCAGGCTGGGGAAGGTCAGTAGTTCAGCAGTTCGAGACCCGAGAGTGCCGCGTGACGGAGTGAGCTCCCGTCGCTAGTTCCAGCTCCTGCCAACCTAGCAGTTCAAAAGCAAGAAATTGCAAGTAGATAAATAGGTACCACTTCGGTGGGAAGGGAACAGCGTTCCGTGTGCCTCGACGTTTAGTCATGCCAGCCACATGACCACGAAAACGTCTTTGGACAGCGCTGGCTCTTCGGCTTTAAAACGGAGATGAGCACTGCAACCCTAGAGTTGGATTTGACTGGCTTTCGAGCAAGGGAACCTTTACCTTTACCTTTACCTTAGGTGCGAATGCTGGGTGGATTTAAAGGGCACGCGCCCCGCAGGCTGTCGGCAACCCATTTTGTTCTGCCGCAGAAGTGGAGTAAAAAGACACTAGGGAAAGTCTGGTAGCAAACGGATTTCTACGGGCCACGGACGGACTTTCCCCTGTGTGATCCAGTTTGGTGTAGTGGTTAAGTGCGCGGACTCTTATCTGGGAGAACCGGGTTTGATTCCCCATTCCTCCACTTGCACCTGCTGGTGTGACTTTGGGTCAGTCACAAGCTCTGGCACAGCTGTTCCTGAAAAGGGGCAGTTTCTTTCTTTTTTTTTTTTGTAAATACAATTTATTATTGGATATATCACAAGTTCATACAATTTAAACATAACAATACATACCCATTTTTCTTTTTTCTCTTTCTCCCCCCACATCAGGCTTCCAGCACTGCTCCAACCCCATTAATATCTCTCTTATTCTATTACAGTTGCTTCTAAACTTATTTTCTCTTACTAACGGTAACAATTCAGAAATCTAATTCTATTTCATTTTCCACTTAATAACTATCAAAACAGATCAAACCACGTTTAATGTCCCAATTTTTCAACAAATATTTTTGAAAGTCTTTCCAATCTTCAAAAAAAGTTTCATCTTCTTCGTTGTTTAATTTTCTTGTTAATTTGTCCATTTCTGCTAAAAACAACGTCTTTTTAATCCATTCCCATGTTTCAGGTACTTTATCTTGTTTCCAACATTGAGCAAAAGTCAGTCTTGCTGCTGTAGTCAAGTACCATAGTAGTGTTCTCTTGGCTACATTTATTTCTTCCATTTTAAGACCTAACAATAACATCTGTGGGTCTTTCTTAAAAGTACAGTTCAAAATTTTTTGTATCTCATTGTGGATCTCTGTCCAATACTTTACTGCTTTATCACATGTCCACCACATATGGTAAAAAGACCCCTCATGTTTTTTACATTTCCAACATTTGTTGGACATACTTTCATTTATAATAGCAATTTTTTTAGGCGTCATATACCATCTATACATCATTTTATAGCAATTCTCTTTAACATTTACACACGTTGAAATTTTCATTGATTTTTTCCACAAGTATTCCCAAGATGTCATTAATATCTCATTATTAACATTTACTGCCCATTTTATCATTTGCTCCTTTACCACTTCATCCTCAGTATACCATTTCAATAACACCTTGTACAGTTTAGAGATCATTTTTTTATCTTTCTCAAGCCATACAGTTTCAATTTCAATATTCTTTTCTCTAAAACCATGTTCTCTTTTATCGGTCTTAAATAGATCATAAATCTGTCTATACTTCAACCAATCATATTCAAATTCAACATCAAATCTATCTTTTAACACAAAATTTTTCCCTTCAAATTTTAAAAGATTTTTATAAGGTAGCCAATCTAACCCTTGATTTCTTGAATATGGATTAATCACTTCAGCTGGTACAATCCAAAGTGGTCTTTCTTCTGAGAAGAATTTTCTATATCTCGTCCATGTCTCGAACAGTGATTGTCTTACAAAGTGGTGTTTAAAAAATTTATCCATTTTTACTTTTCCATACCATAAATATGCATGCCATCCGAATTTATTATCATGTCCTTCAAGGGCTAATAACTTCTTATTCTCCAAATTAATCCACTGTTGCAACCATGTTAAACAGACGGCATCATAATACAGTCTTAAATTTGGTAGTTGTAAGCCTCCTCTCTCTCTTGCATCACATAAAATTTTCATTTTAATCCTTGGCTTTCTTCCTGCCCATACAAATTTGGATAATTCTTTCTGCCACGAATCCAGTACTTTCCTTTGTTTTAATATTGGAATAGCCTGAAATAAAAACATCAAACGCGGTAAAATATTCATTTTTACAGTCGCGATTCTTCCCATCAGTGATAAATTCAAAGTGTCCCATTTCTTCATATCTTGCTGAATCTTGTACCACACCTTTTCATAATTGTTTTTAAACAAGTCAATATTTTTCATAGTTAATTCAATTCCAAGATATTTAGTCTTTGTAACTACTTCACATTGAATTTTCTCTTGAAGTTCTGTTTGTCTTTGTTTCGTCATATTTTTGCACATCACTTTGGTTTTACTTTTATTAACATAAAATCCCGCAATTGAACCAAATTCTTCAATTTTTTCCATCAGTTGTGGTATTTTCTCAATTGGGTCTTGAATCATAAACATTACATCATCCGCAAATGCCCTATATTTATAGGCGAAACCTTTCACTGTAAGTCCTTCAATACTGTTATCTTTTCTTATCGCTGTCAATAATATTTCCAATATCCAAATAAACAACAACGGGGATAACGGGCAGCCTTGACGTGTTCCCTTTTGGACTCGGAAGAAGTCCGTCTTTTCTTTGTTTATATTCAAAGCCGCTTTTTGTTCTGAATATATTGCCACAATCATGTTTAAAAAGGACTGTCCAATATTCATTTTTTCAGTAACTTGCAGCATAAACTCCCAGTTTAAATTATCAAAAGCTTTTTCCGCATCTAAGAAGAGGAATCCAACTTCTTTTTCAGGATGCTTGTCATAATATTCAATTGCATCTATCACCACTCTTAGATTGTCTCTAATTTGTCTATTTGGTAAAAATCCCGCTTGTTCTTCCGCTATTGTATCTTTCAAATATTTTTTCAGTCTCTCTGAAATTATTTTTGCAAATAATTTGTAGTCATTATTTAATAGCGATATTGGTCTATAATTCTTTACTTGAGTCAAATCCAAACCTTCTTTAGGTATCAATGAAATGTTTGCTTCTTTCCATGAATCTGGGATCCGTTTAGTCTGTCTTATCTCATTTGACAGAAGTACTAAAATAGGGGTTAGCTCCTCTTTAAATTTCTTATAGAATTTTGCTGTAAAGCCATCTGGTCCTGGAGCTTTGCCCAACTTTGCGTCTTCTATCGCCATTGTCACTTCTTCTTTCGTTACTAAACCATTTAGGAGTTCCTTAATTTGTTTTCCCAGCTCTGGAACTTCAATCGTCTCCAAATATTTCTTGATTCTCTGTTGGTCAATTCCTTTCTTTTGAAATAGTTTGGCGTAGTATTTAAAAAAAACTCTTTTTATACCGTTCAGGCTCATCACCTCCTTTCCATCTTCAACAATCTTAGATATAAAGTTCCTTTCTTTTCTATTTTTCAATTGCCATGCTAAAAACTTTCCTGGTTTGTTTGCACCCTCAAATGCTTTTTGCTGTAATTTTTTTAAATTCCAATATAATTCTCTGTTTAAAAGAACATTCAGCTGATCTTGCAGGAAGTGGATCTCTTTAATAATTTTCTTCTTCCCTGGTCTTTTTTTTAATTCCTTTTCTTTTTGTCGAATTTTTTCATGAAGGTCTTTCTGTTGCTGGATCTTTTGCTTTTTATCTTTGGAGTTCAGAGAGATAAGCATACCTCTCATTACTGCTTTGTATGTATCCCATACAACTTGTATATCCGTGCCTTTATTCAAATTCAGTTCAAAAAAACTTTTCGTTTCCTTTTTTAAGATTTCATTAATTTGTTTTTGATCCAGTAAATCTTCATTAATTCTCCAAAATAACTGTTTAGGTTTTGCTTTAAATATCCAAAGTAGGGGATTATGATCAGAGTTAGTTTTCGGTAAAATTTGTATTTTATAAGTTTTTTGCGCCATCTCCTCTGACATCCAAATCATGTCAATTCGAGAAAAGGAATTATGTCTATTCGAGTAAAACGTGTAGTCCTTAATCTTAGGATTCCACTTCCTCCAAACATCTTCTAATTTCTCTTGCTTCATCAATTGAAAAAAATTTTTTGGTAACTTTCCAACTGTCTCTCCACTTGCTTTGGACTTTCTATCCAATGTGTTGTTCACTGTACCATTAAAGTCTCCCGCAAGAACAATTTGGTCATAGTTTAAACATTCCAACTCTTTAGTCAGATCATTAAAAAAGGTCTCTTTTGCACCATTGGGTGCATATATATTAACAAGCAATGTCTTTTTTCTATCCATACAGATTTCCACGCCAACATACCTTCCTTCTTTGTCGGAAAAAATTTGTTTAGGATCCAAATCTTTTGAAATATAAATCACTGTTCCTTTTTTCTTATTAACTGCTGAAGAATGAAATTCTTCTCCCAATTTTTTATTAGTCAAATATTTATCGTCTTGTTTTCTTATGTGTGTTTCTTGTAAACAAATTATATTACATTTTTGTTTTTCCAGCCAATGATTCACCAGTCTTCTTTTACCTGGTGAATTTAATCCATTTACGTTCCAAGATAAAAATTTGTAATCCATAATGGTGTTAAATTAAATATCTTTAAAATCGTCCAGATTGCTCGCTTTAAATCTATATAAGTCTCCTTCAGATTTAAGAGTTGATCTCACCGAGTTGTACATAAATGTAAGTCCATATGGAATCTCCCATCTGAACCTAATATTCATTTCTTTTAACCTGTCTGTCAATTTCTTGAATTTCTTTCTATCTTGTAGAATCGATCTCGGAATTTCTCTCAAAATTATTATTTTCTTTCCATTAATTTCCAACGGTTGTGTAAATTGTTTCTTGAAAACGTCTTCCTTCATCTTTGTTGTCACAAATTGAACAATTACATCTCTAGGTAATTGCTTTCTTTTGGCATAAGCTGAATTTACTCTGTAAATCAAGTCAAAGTCTGCATCCAAATCTCCTTCATCTTCCCCTATATAAGTTGTCAATGTCTTAATTACTAGGGCCCGTAGATCTTGATCTTCCTCCTCTTCTATCCCTCTCAATCTCAGATGATTCTGAGTAGCCCTGTAATCCATCATGGTCTCCAGCCTTGCATTTTCTGACAGGGTTTTTTTAACCTTTTGTTCCATATCTTCAGATTTTGTCACCAGACTTTTGACTTCCTTTTGAGTTCTTCTGTATCTTTTTTAATCCCTGACACTTCTGTAAGTACCAGTTCTTTCAATTCTTCCATATTTTTTTCTGTACTTGGATTTGCACTTGCTCTATTTGCTCCAATTGTTGTTGCAACTGTGATTCTATTTGTTTTCCAAGATTCTCAGTCATCCGTTTTTCCATCGCTTCCATAGCTGCTTGCCACTCTTTTTTTCCTTTGCAGTCATTCTTGGGCTGGGTGATGAAGCAGCTCTAGGTCTTGTTCTCAAATCCGTCTTGGAGGCCACTTCAATATTAGTCAGTCTTTATATTAGCAGTCTTCAAGCCAAATCGCCACCTTTAGAACTTGTTTAAACACTTTTTCGGCTTGAAAATAACATTTTAAGTTTTAGTCCTCCCCAAAATGTCGGGCGCAATTTCTCTATGATTTTCCGGCTAGAGTAGGCTCCTTTCAAACTTCCTGTTCATCAGTCCGTCTCTGTAATCCAACTTCCGGTAAAAGTGGTGTCACACAATAAAATGTCCATCCGCTTCAAACACAGCAGCCTCTAAAACCTCCACTCTAGCCCACTTCCTGTATCACAGAGTCACAGTTAGTTTCGTTTCTACTACGTAACGTTTAGACTTGGCTGACCACAGGAATGCAAAACAAAGTCTCTTTTCAGCCTTTTTCTCTAACGGAAAGCTTTCTTTTTACTTTTAAGTCAAGCGGTTCCTTAAAGGTTTCAACGCTTATCCGTACGTTTCAATATCACAGTCTCCTTTAAACCGGTAAGCGCTTAATCGTTTGTTTGTTACCTTGCTTGTAGTCTCGGGGTTTCGCGGTGCTTCTTCTGTAAACGATGTTAAACCAGATGATAAAGAGATCGGTAGATGGCGAATTTATGCTGAATTCTCAGCCCGGCTGGCATCTGTAGAGTTGATTTGCAACTGCCCTCTTCACGGGAGGAGATCAAAGTGTAAACAAGCTTCCTCCGAAGCTTATCCACACCGATCTCAACCCCCCCTCAGGCTTCGCTGCTTGCTTGCCACTCCCCCGCCTGGAGAGTGCTGCGCTGGGCCAAATGGAGCCCAGACTGTCGTCAGATGCCGCAGTACACTCTGCACAACTCGCAAAGTGTGTCAATTCGCCATTTTACTCCGACCGGAAGCCAAAAAGGGGCAGTTTCTGTCAGAGCTCTCTCAGCCCCGCCTACCTCACAGGGTGTCTGTTGTGGGGAGGGGAAGGGAAAGGAGTTTGTCAGCTGCTCTGAGACTCCCTTGGGTAGTGAAGGGTGGGTTAGCTATAGTGGGACATCTCGGGGCCTGGCCCCCTGACTTACTGCCTTGGGGAGGTTGTGCAGGGGTGTGTGCAGGTGCCCCTTGACTTATTTAAAGCCCCCCCCCCAAAATTAAAAAAATCCTTGCTACGGGCCTGGTGGGGTATAAATCGAATCTCTTCTCTTCTTCTGATTGCTCCAGCGCGTTCCCATGGTGTCAGGGGATCCCAACTCCATGCTGTCGTCCCGCCCATGTCCCCCCCCCCGTCTCGGTATGCGCATCATCGCACACTGCATAGGGAGCCCTCAGTGCGGAGATGCAATCATCGATCCCTTGTTGGAGTGCACCGGAAACACACGGCAAAGCCCCCACCCCGACTCAACCGCAGTTGCATCTGATCACGCAGTGGCGGGCCGGGCCCACAGCTTCCAAGGACTGTGTGGTCGGGCAACTGCGGGTCAAATTCCTACGGAGCAAAGAGCCTCACTCCCCCCCCCCCTTTGTCTTGTGCGTGTGACTGCCACCTAAGATTGTATTAATGGTTTTGGTAGCAAAGGCGAGCCCAATCTCGACAGATCTCGGAAGCTAAGCAGGGTTGGCCCTGGTTAGTATTTGGATGGGGGGCCACCAAGGAAGTCCGGGATCGCTACGCAGAGGCAGGCCGTGGCCACACCACCTCTTCATCTTTCGCTCTGAAAACCCCAGGGGTCGCCGTGAGTCAGCCGTACCTTGACGGCAAGAAAAAGAAGGTTTTAAGAGGCCTTTCCCGTTTGCTCTCTCTCTCTCTCCCTCTCCAACTCCCCCCCCCGCCCCATTTAGATGAGTGGTGTGAAGAGGCTGCAGCCACGGTTGAGTGCCATTCTTTTTAAGCTTCAGTTTGAGGAGCAGGTAAGCAACATCAAACCCGACATCATGGCTGTCAGTGCTGCCTGCGAGGAGATAAAGAACAGCAAAAGCTTCTGCAAGCTGCTGGAACTGGTGTTGCTAGTGGGAAATTACATGAACGCAGGATCGCGGAATGCACAGACCTTTGGGTTTAACCTCAGCTCCTTATGTAAAGTGAGTCTTTGTCTCTCTCTTTTTTTTTTTTGTAAAGCCTTATAATACTTCATTTGCAGTTGCTGTTCTTTTTTTTTTTTTTTTAGTTACCATGCCATTTAAATTGCCCGTTCTCTTTTGACCCTGAACCTTCCCGATAGTATGGAGCTTCATAATCTATCCATTCCTTTCCACTCACTTAGAAAAGCCACTAATTGGCTGTGAAGCTAGGCAAAGTAAACATTTCGCATCAGGTTAACAGTGTACACTGTTTTGAGATCATTTTATACTCTGCTTCAAAGCTTCTATTTTTATCTCTTAAGCAAAGCAGCCGGAATGCGTATGATATCAAAAATGGTGGTGGTAGCGGTGGGTACACTGACAAGGTGTGAATGAATTGGATCCAGCACAAAATTTCTGCTTGCTCGAGACCTCAAGCTCAAGAAAACAACCCTGGTAGCCACTTGCACAAAGTCGTGCTTACTGTATCCCTGCTTGCACGAGATTTCTTGCAACCAATTTCTGGCCACTTGTTGATTTCTTGTACTGTATTTATAAACTGCGTTTCACATTGAGCCTCAAAGGGGATGATGCAGCGTAAGTCAATACAGTCAGTATCTAGAGACGTCTGATAAGCAATTGGGGGGGGGGGGCTGTGGCTTAGTGGTAGAGCATCTGCTCGGCATGCAGAAAGTCCCAGGTTCAATCCCCGGCATCTCTGCTTGAAGGATCTGGCAGTGGGTGATGTGAAGAACCTCTGCCTCAGCCCTTGAGAAGCCGCTGTTAGTCTGAGTAGACAGTACTGACTTTGATGCACTCATGGTCTGATTCATTATAAGACAGATTCTTGTGTTCAGTCTGTGTACTAGGATGCCAGAAATCTGAAAAGCATAGCCTAGACTTGATACAGAGTGCAGATGCTGTGCGGAAAATTGCGGATGCAGTGCAGTGACAACAGGGTAGTAATGTACGTTACACAAGATCTTGGGCGAGCAGGGCTGTACTACGTCCATTTAAAGGCTTGGGACTGTGTGCCAAGTGAAAGTTGTTAAGGGCAACTCGGCTCCAGTTCTCCAGCGAGGAAGAGCCTCGACCGGAGCTGACACGAATCCCCCTTGTCCTACTCCTCTTCCCAGTGCACAGGATAACGTTATCCAGTAGCTTCCTGGGTATGCCAATTTGGCCAATCCTTAATATTAGCCCTGACTTATTATTATTATTATTATTAATATTAGCCCTGACTTATTATTAGCTGCGGTGGCTCAAGTGGTTAAGACACTGAACTACAGGCTGTGGAAGGTCGGTAGTTCAGCAGTTCGAGACCCGAGAGTGCTGCATGACGGAGTGAGCGCCTGTCTCTAGTTCCAGCTCCTGCCAACCTAGCAGTTCGAAAGCAAGAAATTGCAAGTAGATAAATAGGTACCACTTTGGTGGGAAGGAAACAGCGTTCTGTGCGCCTTGGTGTTTAGTCATGCCGGCCACATGACCATGGAAACGTCTTTGGACAGCGCTGGCTCTTCGGCTTTGAAACGGAGATGAGCACCGCAACCCTAGAGTCGGATCCGACTGGCTTTCGAGCAAGGGAACCATTACCTCTACCTAATATTAGCCATCATTTGATACTGCATTTTGTGGTGCCTCACCCATATCGGGCTGCCTTTGCATTCTGCCACGTAGCAGCATTGAATGATTTTTTTGTATCAGCCCTTCATTTGACCAAATATTGTCTCTGGTTTTCCCGTCCGCCACTCAGGCAAGTTTTGTTGTTCACGTTGAGTTCTTTACCTGCTGCATTGTAAGGTGAACTTCCAGCCACAGAATTGGAATTGAAAGGTTGAAATGAATCCAAATAATGTTTTGGGCACGCCACTTAACGTTCAGGTACCGTGCAAGGAAAACAACGGTAATGACTGGAATTTCTAAAACTTCATATCAGCTTCTGACTATTTGTTTTTCCTTTCCTTTCAAGCTAAAGGACACTAAATCTGTTGACCAGAAGACTACATTGCTTCATTTTCTTGTTGAAATATGTGAGGAGAAATACCCCGATGTCCTGAGGTTTGTCGAAGATTTGCAACATGTAGATAAAGCAAGTAGAGGTCTGTATAACAACCAGGTTGTTTTGTTTATTTATCTATTTGAAATATTTAAGCACCTGCCTTTCCCCGCGAGCACCTCGGGGCCCGAGGTGTGGGTCACAGCAAGGGCTGCCAACCTCCGAGTGGCACCTGGAGGCCTCCCACTGTTACGGCTGATCTTCAGACAACCAAGATCAATTCCCTTGGAGAAAATGGCTGCCTTGGAGGGTGGACTCTGTGGCATTATCCCCTGCAGAGGTCCCGTCCCAGTCTCCATCTTCCCAGTCTCCGGGTATTCCCCAACCCAGGAGCCGGCATCCTTAGTTACAGCAGTGTATAAAAACCATTTGATACATAACCATGGAAGCACCTTATGCCCAGACTAGCAGATGTTTCCTCATTGCCTGTGCTAAGGCTGCCCCCTTATTTGGAATAGCTCTGCTTTTGCAGCTTTGCTGGAGAGCCAAGGGCGGTTAGAGCCCCCCCACTTCCGGGAAGTTGCTTCAGAGGCTTGGGAGGGGCACTGAAGTGGTCGAGCCTGGACTGTTGCCAAACATGCCTTGGGCAAGGGGGGAAACTGATAGCAGGCCTTGCTAGAAACGGCAGGGCCCCATGGGACTGTAGAAAGAGCAACAGGCGTCAGGACGTAACTTCTCAGTTCTGGCTCCTGCTCTGTCGAATGCATTCTCGGATGACCCCTGTGCCCGCCAGGACTTTGTTTCTGCCGGGCTTGCAAGGCCGAATGGTTCAGGTTGGCCTTTGGAGGTTAACCAGATCTTCTGGGCTGGTTTGGAAGCAGTATCCTGCTGAGTCATGTATCTTAATATTTTAGACGTGTTGTCTGATTTTTGTTTGTTTTTAACTTATTTATCACAATGTTGTTTGAGCGTTGTAAGTTGCCGCAGGGCCATCTGGGTGAGTGGCAACTAAAAAAATCTAAAAAATAAACATAATATTAAGTACTCTCCATATTAATCTCTTTTTCGCGGGGAGGAGCAAAAGCCGGATCTGCACAGATCCTAAAGAACCCTCCAGAGTTTTACGTAACCCCCCTCCCTCCAATACCTCTTCAAATCACTGATGAACTCAGTGTCTACAAACTGCAGCCTAAGAAACCACAGATCTGATGTTCTGTAAAGGTTCCCTTGCTTGAAAGC
Source organism: Gekko gecko (assembly GCA_029375565.1). NCBI lineage: Eukaryota > Metazoa > Chordata > Lepidosauria > Squamata > Gekkonidae > Gekko > Gekko gecko. The sequence goes on from JAPDNY010000004.1 coordinate 195,501,621, forward strand.
CAGTCGAATCCAACTCTAGGGTTGCGGTGCTCATCTCCGTTTCAAAGCCGAAGAGCCAGCGCTGTCCGAAGACGTTTCCATGGTCATGTGGCCAGCATGACTAAACTCCAAGGCGCATGGAACGCTTTTACCTTCCCACCGAAGTTCAGTGCAAAAACCTTTCCCTGAGGCATGGAGACTCATGACTTTTAAATGCATTCCTCTTGACCTCCCACCCATCGCCTTTTGCCTGGGGCTTATTTGTTCACGAGGGGTCATTTATTTTCTTACTCTTGTGCCTTTTGGAAAGTACGCGTGGCTAGTTTTCTGTTCATTCTGGCACATTCATCTCCTCTGATTGTGTTGACTGGCTTTGGATGGAGACTCTTCTTTGCAATGTTCCAGGCACTCTAAAAAATTATAAATGCAGAGATACGGAAGGCATCTTATCGCTTTTCTAGTGATGTAGAGTTGAAGACTGCTTGCTGTCTTGCTTAACCCAGTTGCATCCATTTTCTCCAGAAACCTTTCCTTGGTGTGAACTTCACATGCATGCTTTGTCACAGTTGCTCGAAAGAGATTTCCTTCCCAAACCGTCTGCTACACCCCTTATCTAGTCACAGCCCATGTTATAACTCACATTCTGCTTCTAGTGACATAGTGCTTTTGCCAATAAAAGTGTTTATAAATACATGGGATGCGTTGTATGGCATTTTCCTAGCAAAAGACTTTTTAGAGCATGAGCTTAGCAGATCCTTTCTGTATGTAGCTACACGATCGACTTGACATGAAAGTTTCAGGTAACTCCTACTGTGTTTAGTTTCCGCAGAAAGCTTGGAGAAGAGCTTAAAGCAGATGGAAAGGCAGCTTAAGCAACTTGAGAAGGATTTGGAGACCTTTCCCCCTCCTGAGGATATCCATGACAAATTTGTGACAAAGATGTCCATATCCTTTTGACGGCTCAATGCTCTATATGTCGCTTTGTTTTAAGTTTCCTTAGTATTTTAAGATTTAGTATTTGCATAATCTGTGTTCCGTGTGTGGCAGGCACTTTTGACAATTTTAATCTTCCACCTTAAATAACTAAATCTAAAATGGCTTAATGGGGGGAAATCACCTATAATGTTTTATCTAGAATTCGGTGTATGCTATCTCCACCAACACTGTCCTTTTTTGATTGAACACATAAATAGAATTCTGTGAAATGTTTTGAGATACTGGTTGGTGAAATTTGGCAATTTCCAGTTTAGGTGGGAAACGGTTAAGAATCCAAAGACCCTTCTCTTAGTGAAATCCTTCAGATTGTTTTTCAGCTTGAGTCAGTCATCGAAACGAACAGTCTGCCTCTGAGCTGTTCCCTGCTTTTTAAAGCTTCCCCCTCTCCTTCTCACTGTAGCTATTCTTTTATATATGGGGGGGGGGGTGTCCGCGGTTTCTTCTAGTGACTCCTGTGTGTCACGACTGCTGATTCCAACTCAGTTTTCTTCCTTCAGATACAGAACAGTTTCGGATCAACAAACTGTGATCTGAAATTGTTCTGTATCTGTCCGGTACTTTGCTAGAATGCTTGCAAACAGAATTACCATGAAGGAGAAAGCAGAACATTGTTAACGTCAAGGAGATGCCAGTGCTTTTTGTTGACTAATGGGTAGGGTTGCCAGCTCTGGGTTGGGAAGCACCTGGAGATTTTGGGGGGTGGAGCCTTAGGGGGTGGGCTTTGGGGAAGGGAGGGGCTTCAGTGGGGTTCTAATGCCCACCTTCCAAAGTGGCCATTTTCTCCACGTGAACTCATCTCTGTTGCGTGGAGAACAGTCGTAATTGTGGGAGATCTCCAGGCCCCACCTGGAGTTTGCAACCCTACCATAGGGAATGTTCCCATCAAACATAGATAAATGCTGCAGTATATATTCCAGACTTTGAATACGAGTAGCAGGCACTCGCCTCCAAATCACGGTGCCTATCAGATGAAGATGACAGAATGCAGCTTCTTCTTCTATCTGATCCTTTGGAGGATATAAAAATAGTAAATTGTATAACAGCTCTGCCAGAAAAAAAACCCTTATACCGCACAGAAGATTCTTCCATGGCAAGACACCATATGGTTTACTGACACTTAAGATGCGATCCAGTGCAGAGGGATTCCAGTCTAATCCCATTGATATCAGCGGGCTTAGCCAGGAAGGGGATTGCACAGTAATATGTATTTCTGCCCTTTTGCCTTTGAGCAGCTTCCAGGGCAGCCTCTGCCAGTGCTCTGAGTTGAAAGAATTAGCAGTTGGTCTGCTGAACTAGAAAAGGGAATTGGTTCTTGTCCTTTCGCATGGACAGAAAGCTGCCCATAGTATAAAAACCTGGTTTGCTTGAGTCTCAAATTGAAAACACCATGTTACACGGGCATTATGGAAATGCCTCAAGGACAGCACTTGCTATTACACACAAGTAGATTTCTTTCTTATTTACAGAGTATTGCACGTCACTGAACTATTCCACCATATTAGAATAATCCACATGTGACTCTTTTAACAGACGTTTTGATCTTTAAACACTGTTAACGTGCAATAGTCAGCTGCCTCCTGTTAACTGTCCCTATAGGCAGAGAGTCATTGAGAAATGGTGGAGTTAACGTGCGGTTTCTGGTAATAGCTGTGAGGTTGCTAATTAAAGAAGCTGACTTCCAGGAAAGCGGGGGCTATGATAAATTGCAAAGCAGAGGAGACTTGATGTAAAGGTTAGGTAATCCTGCACAGCGCGGGGAGTCCGGGGCCTGTTCTGTCACTTGCTTTGAAAGGCGAAGCTGAATGGTACTGATGTTTTGAAAGACACGCAGCTCATAAAAAGCAGTCGGCAGGAAAGCCGAGACAGGAAGGATGGAGCTCTGTGAGAACACATTTTCATCCTGTGCACAATTATGCTCCATAGGCGACTTGGCGATTATACCCTGCCGCTAAATATCACAACCTGAAGCTTTCTAATGAATCTATTAGCATCATGTGTATTTTAAAACACCGATACGTACACGGTGCGTGTACTTTTGTTGACAACCTGTAATTATAGAGATGGCTTTCTTATTAATGTAGTTGGCTGTCTTGTCGGAGCTATTTACGCGACTTTAAATGCAGTGTTCTTTTCTTGCATGCTATTGTTTGTTAGTTAAGTGGCTCAGGAAAAAAAAAATGGCTTAGAACATTAAATTTATTGATGCAGCCATTATGGGAAGAATGAAAACTATTCGAGAAAGGTAATAGATCTGGAAATAACAAGTTAAAGATTGGATGCCTTTGCAGTATTGAAAATCTCAGTTTTTTCCTAGGGATCATAATACAGCTAACATTGCTATTAAAATCAGCTAGAATTACTTAAGCTCTGAATAGTGTCTTCAGAACTGTAAATTCCCACAATGCTTGATTGCGTTCCTTACTTAGGGTTAGGTTTCTTAGAATTCTTCTAGAGGTTTGCTCTTTTAGAGGCTGTTTCATGCAGTTCGTCTGTCACTTACCAACAGGTTATTATATTATATTGGTACTGCTTTCTCAGAATGCCACTGAAAAATGGTGACTTTGTTTAGTAAAAACTTTGGAAGTAGAGGTGTTTAAAAGCACGATCTAAGTAGATTGATAATTGTGATTTATTAAAGGTAAAGGTAAAGGTTCCCTTGCTCGAAAGCCAGTCGAATCCGACTCTAGGGTTGCGGTGCTCATCTCCGTTTCAAAGCCGAAGAGCCAGCGCTGTCCAAAGACGTTTCCGTGGTCATGTGGCCGGCATGACTAAACACCAAGGTGCACGGAACGCTGTGATTTATTACAGTTGTGTATATTAATGTGTTCACTATTAATAGTTTGTGTATAAATTCTTTTCTGCTAAATAATTTCAAGTTATGTTAAGATAAATGAAAAGAAAATCTAATTACAAATTGGATAAACTTGCTGTTGGCATTCATTACTTATGAAGATGCCATCTGGGTAGTAAGTTTGCTTTTTGTTTAATGAAATATTAAGCCTGAGAGTCGGAGAACATAGAAGATTGGAAATTTAAGAAAGGATGTTTCTGCAGTAGTTTGAGCCTTTTCATGTTTGTTGTGGTTGTTGATGAACGTGTTCCAGAGGTGCTTTTAAGATACTTGGGAGGCGAAACTTGAAGTCAATTAGCTTAAGTAGAAACTTGCAATTTAAGTGAATTATCTTGGTATTGGCTGTCCTAACACAAATTGCAAGGAGCCTCTGAATGCTATTTTTATGTAAAGTCAAGTATGACTGACTGTAATCATTAAAGCTGATAGTGGTGTGTGTATTTGCACCTGTATTGGCACGGAAGCAGGACATTGTCGGTCATTTCTACTGGTTGGATGCTCTTGGGAAGTGGATTGCTTCCTGCTTCCCCACAGCATTGTGGTGCATTCCTTCTAGGATTTCCCGGGCTATACCCTGACTTGTACCGAACCAGCTTTGCTGTGAAGTTTGGGAAAAGATTGCGACAAAGCCTGGATGGCTGCTATGTGGGTGGGAAAGTTCAGATTTTCCTGGACCCTGGTCCCCATTGGCACCTGTCTTCCTCACAGGGGTCATTTCCTCCCCCCACCACTGGGGAGCCCTTTTTTTAAAAAAATCAGCAACTGAATAGTGTTACGGCAATGTAACGTAAAAATAATCAGTGTAACAGGTTCTCTGAATTAGCAGTTTTCATTTTTTCCCCCCGAAGCAATTCTCTAGCCCTTTTCATTGTGGAGATATGCTGTTCGCCTAATGGGACCGAGGCTTGCTTTTGTAAACAAAATGTGAAAGCTGGGAATTTGAAGACCTGTTGTAAGAATGTGTATAACATTATTATGATACAATATGCTGGTTTTTAAAAACCCTGTGGGGAGGGTGGCTGCTGCCGGGGGACCAGGGCAGGGGACCCGTGGGGAGATGCACCTTGTGGAAGCTGCATCGCTGCTGCTTTGTATTGGCAGCTGCGGTAGCAGCAACGAAGAGTCTACACATGTGGAAAATGTTATCCCATAAAGTTTCAGGGTGGGACAGTCGTTGTACCTCTTTGTGGTCCAGTGAATCCATACCAAGGGAAGCAACTTAGCTCCCAACCTGGCTTTGCCCAGGGGGACCACAAAGAGGCATATTTGCCCAGGTAGCAGGGAGTCGCCCCTGCTCTTGCGGGACTGGTGGCACTCAGTGTTCCCTCTAAGCCGAGTTAGTGTGAGCCAGCTCACAGTTTCTTAGCCTCCAGCTCACACATTTTTGTCTTAGCTCGGGAAGGATGGCTCCAGAGCAAACTAATTTATGCAGTCGCCAAATTGCTGGCTTACAACGTTAAGGCCAGTAGCTCACAAAGTAGAATTTTTTGCTCACAAGAACCCACAGCTTAGAGGGAACATTGGTGGCACTAGACTGAACTCCTCTTGTTTTCTGACCCTTGTAGCTTCCTTCTCGGGGAGTGTTTGGGTACATAGAAGCCAGGACATTCCACAGTCTTGAAGTCAGGGGAAAATGTACCCCATGGCCTTACAGACTTATGATGATAGCAGCGAACCGTTAGCATGATAGGTCCCAGGCCATCACAAGCCAATTGCTGCCTTGTATACATTCCTGCAGGTTCCACTTGTCATCTACTTACAAAAGTTATGGAATGTGCTAAAATTATATTGCTTTTATTGAAGAAGACGCTGATGTGTTACAGGGAGGGTAGACTCTAACCCATGTATTTCACTTTAGAAGCCAGCCCAATTATGCACTGTATAGGATGTTAAGGAGAATGTAGTAGTAGCAGCAGGCCCGCCACCCCCAAAATGTATAGCTCTTGGCGGTAATGGAAATGCTGAGCTTTGGAGGCTGAGACAGATACAGGAGAAGCTAGCAATTGCAGCTTTGCTTGTGCAATCACAGTGCCCCTACGATCCAATTAGGATTAAGTATCCTAATTTGGGAGTGCTGTTTCAAATAATGGATTAGAAACAATGCACGGTGGCACCAGATGAATGGGGCAGCTGCTTAAATGGAAAATGTTTGCTCTGGTAATGTATGGTGGTCCTCCGGTACCAGAAACTGTCTGAAAATGCTCGACTGCAAGTGTAAAAATGGTGTGTGAAACTTGATTATGCTCTAGAAAATCACACTTTGTATCTTTGTTTGTGATTGTCAAAGAATGAAATGTTCAAATATAAATAGCTTCCCTGATAATAGATGAAAGCCAGCATGATAGTGGAAACAATGATAAAGGCCTCTGTGGAGTGCTAAACTGCTTTAGTCAGTGCTGTAGAAATTCTACTGCTGATAAAACATTAACATGGATTTGATTTTAGGAGAGAAAACCTCCAGTACATCTCAGCTGTTTAGAACAGCATGGACGTGATCCAGCCGAATGTGAGCACTTTGAGGTCCTGCCGATGTAAGCACTTGCTAACTGCTGTTGAAATTAATGGGCCATGGGATGCGTTAACTGGATAGTGGTCTGTCTATTTTAGAGTCTTGTAGGGATAATTACTTCTGATTTGTGGTCGGATCAGTCTTTGCTTAAAAGTAATGTGTATTTCACATTATTTTTCCGTGTGTTTTGAAATAAATTGTGACCTTTAAAACAGGTCATTTATTTATTGAAATTATTGAGAACTGATGGACACTGCCCTCTGATAGACACAGGGGCAACATGTTTAGTACTTCTAATTAGATTCTTTAAATATTGCTAAATTCTAAATAGAAAGGCACATTAGTGTAGAGGAAACGCAGGTTCAAATGATAATCTGTTGATTACTGCTTGGATTTCAGAGGCCTTTGGGAAAGGACTTTGGGATTTTCCAGGAATAAGTTGGCAGATCTTACAACACTAAGCAGAATTGTAAAAACGATCTTATTTAATTGTCAGAGAAGGAATTTCTTAATGAACCGGTGTTTCAGCACCAGAAAACATCAAAACACTATTAATGAGGATGGTACAAACCATCTGGAAGACAGGAGGGCCTGGCATGATGTGGTCTATGGGGTCGCAAAGAGTCAGACTTGACTGTGCGACTGAACAACAACAACAAACCACCATGATAACGATCTGTCATAATGAAGATCTATGTTAAATCTCTCTGCTTCAAAGGATCAGGTTTAAAAGTGCATAATGGGTTTTAGTATTCTTAAATAAGGAAAATTAAGCTAAACTTCTTTAAGTTTAAAATGCTTTAACATACTAATATTGAGTTCTTGAAAACTTTAAGCAATTATATTTATATACACACACAGACACACCTTTTCAGAAGCTCATTGTTTGAAGGCAAATAGACTGTTTGCTTGCATAGAGAAATAGTCATATATTTAATGAGCTAAACTGGTAAAATGCCCAGTGAAAAGAATTTAATAATTGGTTAAAGAAGATGTCAAGATGAGGCTAGAAATGGTTGATTGGGTTGAACAAAAGCACAACTGTGCTCTCTGCAAAAAGGAATTTAAGCTTGGAAAAAACTTTTTTTCCTATTTGTCGTTTACTTTTAAAAGTTAAAACATAACTTTTAATATTTTGTCAGTAGCAAAGAATGACTTATAGTATAAATATTTCTGAATGTTTATAAGAAGAGAAAGCTAGCTAAATTCTTTGTTCTCTAATAAGAAACTTTGCTTAAGACTAGCAAACTGCTAACAAACAAAGGTTGAAAGATGGCCAAAACATTTCCAAAAGCTAATGAGGTAGCAGATATTAATCATGGATATCCTGTCAATTAAAAAGGCGAATTAAAATGCCGAAGTTATATGTTAGACCAGAAGGACCCCTGCTGGCCAAAGTAAAACAGCATATTTTGCAAAACCTAATTTAGATTTAATATATTAATTGAACAAAAATCCTCTGATGGATTAAAATAAAGGATAATAGGTGAATTCAAGATATCTATAGAAGCTTTACGTTATAGGGCACTTCGGAACTTTAGGAAATGCATGTAAAGGGTTTAATTATTTGGAATATCATGCTTTATACATGCTTTATAGAAATAGGCCATAAAGCATGGAATATCATGCTTTATACATGCTTTATAGAAATAGCCCACAAAGATGTGATTAAAAGTGCTTTTATACACATATGAGCATGCATTAATGTAGAGAAACTTTTTACAACATGAAAAGTTAGATTCTGTACTTAAAATAAACTTAGCCTGTGGGTTCATTCAAAGGTGAGCAAGTCTGGGAGAACAGCCAAGAGGATGTACATATCACTTTTAACAAGACAGGCACCTGCATCATAATCTGAAACATGGCCAATAACATCTTGTTTGTCAAATATAAGATTAATGATTCTTGAAGACAAAGAAACTCAAAGTACACATGTGTAAATGATGTCGACAGTGATGAAAAGTTGGGAGGAGCAACAAAAGCATATAAGCCAGATCCCTGCTGCTATTCACTGGACATCTGAGCTGAACTTTTGGCTGCAAGTTGTCCCTTATTTGAATAAAACTTTTTGTCTATCTTTTTTACTGCCTGGATTGTTTTTTTCACGGTGTGGTTTATTGGCTAGCCACACAAGTCAAAGAACCTTAGTGCCCTCAGGTGTTGCCTTCATTAGTATGAGTGTGTTGCATCTGTTATGCAATTTCATAATTATCCACCAGAATAAAATGTATACAGATAAGACTAAATAGTTGTGGGGTTTTTTTTAATTCTAGGAGAGGTTATTAAGATTATGCCTTAGGTACTAAGACGTATATAATTTTTAAAACATTTCATTTTGCTACAAGACATGCTAAGTCATGGAGCTTGCAATATGCTCTTTATGATGGCATTTGATTAATCTTTCTGTCTTAATTATTTCAGAAAATATTTTGAATATTGTGTAAGGAGAGAATGAAAAAAAATCAGGAAAGTTGTCCTGGGCAAGGGGCGTTATTTCAGAAGGCGGGAAGTATAATTAGGACACTTGGATAGAACCATTTCAGAATCTAATTTCTCATTTAAACTAATGTTGAATGTCAAGTAATTGTTAGAAACCTTATATATACTGCATGATATCAACGGATTTGGCTTTTACGAATCCCACTACCAGCTTGCATACTGCAACACATCTGCGGCAATAAAACTAAAAACTGTAGTTGAAATTGCGTGGTATTGGAATACTATGCATACATACATACATACATACATACATACATATATTTTAGAGAGAGAGAGTGTAGATACCAGACTCAAACTCTGTCTGCATTAGGAAAAGTAAGTAGTGAAAGCAGCTGCTACAGGAAGGAGAAACCTTGTATTTGGGAGAAGTAACCAGCATGTTTCTTTAAAAAAGAAATTCACTTGAGAATGTGAGTGTTATGGATCAAACTACTTTGGGTAGCTTGTCTAAAAAAACTCAGACACTCAAATAGGTCTTATTTAAGATGACTACTTAAAAAAAATTAATCTGGAAAGAATTGGCGAGACCATCTTAGAACTGCTGACTAGGATCTTGTTCTTGAAAGAGCTGTCTCTGCCCCATCTGCCTCACAGGGTGTCTGTTGTCGGGAGGGGGAGGGAAAGGAGATTGTAAGCCGCTTTGAGACTCCTTCGGGTAGTGAAGGGTGGGGTATAAATCCAATCTCTTCTTGTGTTGTCTCTTACTACACGTTAGTGAGAGAAAACACATGATGTCATGGTTGCGTTTGGTTTCCTATCCCTGTTGCATTCCTTTTGATTCAAGTGAATATAAGAGAGTTGCTTAAAAGGCCAGTCTCTGTTGACTTTCTAACCAAGATTATATGAATTCCATAACCTTAACTAGCTTAACACACCTTTGCAATTCAAGCAAAGGAACAGTTCCAGAAGCTTTCTAGGATGCATAACAACATGGAAAAACTCTATCAGAATGTTATGGGATATTATGCCGTTGATTTGAAGAAGGTTTCGGTGGAAGAATTTCTGACAGACTTGAACAATTTCAGGACAGCATTCACGGTAAAGTGCATGTAATAAGTTTAGCCCTGGGAACACCACAGTCAAGCATGCTTATTTTTTCTTAGTCCAGTTTTCATTGCATTGTTTTCTTAAGAAAGGGTGGTGCATTGGTGCATGAGTCCAAATCTGAATCAAAAACACTGTGATAGAAAGTGGAGCATGGATCAGAGTTGCTCTGCTGGGGAAGTAAGGGGCTAATGCTATCCCTGGCTGCTTTTAGCTCCCAGAAGGGGTGGGTAGGTGGGAGATTGGTCTTGACAGTCTGTCAAAAATTGTGAAATAAATTCATTGCAGAAAATAAGATGGACCGGGGCTTAGATCTAGAAGCGTTTTATATGACTATATAACATCTGTGGGGGAGAACTCACTACACATACCAGCGTCATTCAGTTCTTGCATCTGCCATAAACTCCTTTATTGTGCTGCATGCTAATTTGCTGCTATTCAGAGGTCTCACCAATTGCCTTCAGCCAATCTTAGCTATATTTATAGCTCAGTTACTTATGCATCTTGATTCTAATTGGCCCTTCCTGGAAACACCCTCCTCACTGTCTACCTTTATGTAACAGTTGGTGATTTCCATTTCAATGTATCTGAAGAAGTATGTGTGTGCACACGAAAGCATATACACAGAACAAAACTTTGTTGGTTTTAAAGGTGTCACCGGACTCAAACTTTGTTCTGTTGCTTCTGACTAACATGGCTACCCACCTGACAATCATTTGAAGTGTTAGCAGTGCTCTTCTTCGACAACAGATGAAGAAATCATGGTGTGGTGGTTTTTCACACCATGCGCACAGCTAAATTGACATGTGTGCAGTACTCAAACAAGCTGGTATACCAGGTGTCCAGAATTCACAAAGGAAAGCTTTGTCTATCAGGTGATAAATTTAAGTTATTGTCCTATGTCACTTCTTTATACCTGTAGTTTCTTAGGCTTATATCAATATTTTTACGGCGTCTTATTGTGATGCTTATTAAACTTAATGTGTATTTGTTAGCAAGCCGCAAAGGAGAACATGAGAAGGAGAGAAGCCGAAGAAAAGCAGAGACGTGCTAAAATTGCTAAGGAAATAGCAGAAAAAGAGAAGCTAGAAAGACAGCAGAAGAAAAAACACCTGCTAGAAATGAATACAGGTAATATGGAAAGAAACCAGATGGTTGTAAAAGGTGCATAGAAGAGCTATTGTGATGACAATAGATACAGACAGAATAACACTTGTGTTTAAACTTCCCAGCTATGATCAAATCGGCTCTTTAGGCAACTTTTTTTCTTTTGCACAGAAAATGTGCAGACAAAGCTATTATCCATTTGTTTCACACGTTCCTGTTAATGTTTCTCTAACTTGGATTTTTGAATTGACACTTTTGCTTATTCTCGAACTGTGCAACCTTCACCTGCTGGGGAGAGGTGATTTTTTTTGCTTCACTCCCTTCCCCATGCCACTATTAAAATACCCAACAGCTGTGCTGTGTTTTGCTAATTGCATGGCGCCTCTTCCTTGCTGCCATGGCATCATGGTGCCACTGAGTGATGCCAGTCCCTTGCTCATATTACATTTTGAACCCCACTAATGAGACTCTTCTGTTCTCTTCATTTGTAGAGGCCTTGTGCTCCAGGTCTTCTCCCCTGAATCACATCTCCCATCAGAGTGGGAGTGTTGTGTAGTGGTTGGTGTGTTAGAATAGGATCTAGGAGACCCAGATACAGATCCCCACTGTGCTATGAAGCCCACGGAATGACCTTGGCCCCATCATTCCCTCTCAGCGTAACTTGTGAAGATAAAAAGAAGGCTCACCACCCCGAGCTCCTATTTATTTATTACTTTTGTATCATGCCCTTCCTTCAGGGAGCTCTGGGTGGTGAACATCGTTCTTCTCACCTCCATTTTGATCTCACAAAAAGGCCACAGACTTGTCTGTCTAAGGGAAGCACATCTTCTCTTGGCGCTGAGTGACACCCCCTGCCCTGGTGACAGTCCACATCAGAACTGCACGTGCAGGTCAGCGGTGGGCAGTTCTAGAGCTGACTGGGGTGTGAGGTGCTCTTCTTCTACTCCACCAGTGGGTTTCCTGTCTTCTCAGTTCTCTTCACTGACATGGAGAGAAGATACCTAGGAGTTTCCCGGCAGGTGTTGGCTGCTGAAGAGATTTCTGGAAGCGTTCCTTGTAGGGGAGACGTGAGAGCTTGTGTTTCTCGCCTTTTGCCATCAAGGCTCAGTAAGCTTTATTTCAAGATACAGCGTGAGGTAAAAGTGACATTTTTCTGAGGGCCGCATACTGTGCCTACTTTGTGTGAAGGACATGACATTAGCAGGTGTTCTGTCAGTAATCTGTTTACACCAAAGGTGAGAGACGTGAAAGGGCATCCTGTCTGAAAGCAGTGATTTGGAAGACAGCTCTGGCAGGCACAGGAACATCTACCCCCAACTGCAGTGGAAGATATTACTATTTGTTTACTTCACGTATACCCCTGTTTTCTCCCCAGTGGGGACCGAAAGCAGCTTACATCATTTCCCTCTCCTGCATTTTATCCTCACAACAGTCTTGTGAGGTAGTTTAGGCTGCTTTTTACCGAGCAGCCTTTCACGGCAGAGGGGGATCTCAGCCCAGGTCTCCCAGGCCCTAATCCAGCCGCTGCACCGCTTACTCATACCCATGGAATTAATTCCTTTTACGTGGAGATTTTGGATTCTGTTCAAAACAGCTTTCACCACAAGAAAAGAATAGGAGACTTTCTTACTTTGAAAGTGACACGTTTGATCCTGCCTCCCAACCACCCTCATCGTCCAGAAGCAATTGTGGCTTGTGGTCTCGGCCACCACAGTGGTCTTTTCAGGACTAGATGTTTTACTTGGGTGAATCTTGTGGTGGTTCTACCCAAGTGGTCCCAAAGTATTTTTTTAAAAATACTTCTATTAATACAAAACCCTTAGTACAAGAAAGTAACCAGCGATTTATCCCCGAAATGAAAAATATGTAAGGTAAAGCTCAATCTTGGACTTTGCTATTCCGGAACATGGGTCATTTCTCTACAAATCAGTTGATGTTGTTGTTGTTGTTGTAAAGTGCCATCAAGTCCCAGCCAACTCATGGCAACCCTCTGTGTAGCAACCCTGGGATTCCTCATTGGTCTCCCATCCACAGAGTAACCAGGGCCTGTCCTGATTAGGTTCTTCAATCTAACAAGATAGTCTGCAGGTCAGAGCACAAATGGATTAATTTATCAAAGCCATTTGTAGATTGCAAACGTCAATTTTGTTATTAATACAGTTTTCAAATTTTCTGATAACCTTTCCACAACACAGTTCCATCTGTTTCCCTAGATAATTATGGCGATAATTTCCACATTATTGGCTTTGTGACGTTCTTAAGTCTGGTGTATGTCCTGACATCTAGAGCAGATACACCTTGGGTGTTCTCTGAGTCACAAAGGAGGTCTGTGTCTGGTCATTCACTTAATTGGAAGCTCCTCCGAACATCATACTCCACCCCACAAAAGTGTTCTGTCCTGGAGCCTAGGTGTAGTCCTTCGAGATCCAAGCAATTCTTGTGTTCTTTGGGATTACACTCAGGGGTCTGCAGGCAGTTTTTTGTTTTGTTTTTTAACACACTCACACTTGAAAAAGGTTGGAGTAACCAGATTTGCTATAACATGGTGATTATCAACCTGTTGTACGTTGTTTTGATTTTACATATTATAAGCATTGCCACAGGTTTTTAGCCATGTTTGTCCCAGAAGCTACGTTGTAGAAGCCTTAAAGATTTTACATATCCAAAGTGTCCCGCAGCTTTTGAATCGTGAACTGTGTGCAAAACCTGGGCTCGGGTAGCTTCTGGGACAAACATTTTATTTCCCTTGTACCAGCAGCCATTAGGACCACAATTCACATCATCCCTGGTTTGTAACTCACTCTGCTTCTGGTGGGGTGATGTCAGATAAAAACTGTTTTTCCCAAGTCAATGTTTGGGTGGGAGTCATTGGTGCCTGTTTAGCTTTCCGGGTTACAACTGCACCAACTAATTGTTCCGGGGTGAACATAGATTCCCGAACTTCGACCCTCTTAGAAAAATGTTGGGGAAGGCGGGAGAGAGCGTCCGCCAAATGGTTGGCTTTCCCTGGGAAATGGTGCAGGGTAAACTGAAATTTGGAGAAAACTCAGCCCACCTGAACTGTTTAGCATTTAGATTTCGGGGTTTTCGCAATACCTCAAGATTTTTGTGATCAGTCCAGATTTCAAAAGGTATTCGGGACCCCTCTAACCAATGTCTCCATGTGATCAATGCTAAACGGATAGATGCCGCTTCCTTATCCCAAATGGGCCAAAATCTCTCTGTATCATTAAATTTTCTTGACACATAAGCCAGGGGTTGTAGCTGCTTTTTAGCATTCTCTTGCAAAATCACCCCACCCATAGCAGTGTCTGATGCGTCTACTTGCACTACAAATTTCTTTGTTTCATCAGGGTGTGCTAGTATGGGCTCAGACGTGAACAACTGTTTAAGTTGTTCAACCGCTTGCTGACACTGCGGGGTCCAGTCCAAAGGGGCCCCTGGGACTGAAGCCTTAGATCCCCTCCCCTTAGTTTTTAGCAGTTCCGTGAGGGGAAGGGCTACTTGGGCGAAGTGTGGCAGGAATTGACGGTAAAAGTTGGCGAAGCCGAGAAAACTTTGGAGCTGGCGCCTGGTTTTGGGGGGCTCCCACGTCAATACATCCTGGACCTTTTTGGGTCCATCTCCAACCCCGCGGAGGATATACGGTATCCCAAAAAGTCAATGCTCTCTTGGTGAAATTCACATTTTGACAGTTTAACAAACAGTTTGTGTTCTAAAAGCTTTTCCAATACTTTCCGCATAAGGGTAGTGTGGGATTCCTGATCCGGGGTATAGACCAAGATATCATCTAAATAAACAGCCACTCCCTTGAATAAATAGGGGTGTAACACTTCATTGATTAAGTTCATGAAGACCCCTGGTGCCCCTTGTAACCCGAAGGGCATTACCCGGTATTCAAATTGCCCCAGCGGGGTATTAAATGCAGTCTTGTATTCATCCCCCTCTCTGATACGAACCCGAAAGTAGGCATCTCGTAAATCCAGTTTAGAGAACACTTTCCCCTTAGCCACCTCTGCCAGTAAGTCTTTGATGAGGGGCATCGGGTAGGCATTAGTTGCAGACACTGCGTTAAGTCCCCGGTAATCCGTGCAGAGTCTGAGCCCCCATCCTTCTTTTTACAAAATAAAACAGGTGCTGCAAAAGGGGATGATGCTGGTCTAATAAATCCACGGGCCAGATTTTTATCAATAAAACGGCGAAGTTCTTCCTTTTCACTTGGGCTCATGGCATAAATTTTCCCTTTTGGTAATTTTTGACCCGGAAGAATCTCAATTGTACAGTCGGAGTTACGATGGGGGGCAATTCATCTGCTTCCTCCTCCTCAAACACCCGGGTTATATACTGGTAATCCTCAGGGATGCGGTTAAGCTCCTCCGTTGCCAAACAAGCTCGTGGAGGTTCATTGCATGGGGGATTTCCCCACCCGGGGTCCCATTTGTGTTCTGTACATTTTGGGGAGATAAATTGTACCTCCCCTTCTTCCCATAAAATGTAAGGGTTATGTCCATGTAACCAGGGGCTACCCAACACCAAGGGAAACTGGGCTTGCGGAGCTATTACGAATGAGCGCAGCTCCCAGTGGTCACCAATGCCTATTCTTAAAGGAACAGTCTCAAATCGGCATGGTTTTTTCATCGGAGACCCATCCATCTGTGTGAAAGTTATTGGGTCTTTCAAGTGGACCACGGCTGCCTCCAACCCCATAACCATAGAAGGGTTTATGAGATCCCTCCCGCACCCTGAGTCAATGAGAGCCCGGACCCGAATGTGAGTCATCATTGCTGGATTCATCACCAAAACAGTCACAAAGAAGAGAGAGGGGTAGTTGCTCACCAGTTTAGGCGCCTCAGGTGCTGGGTCCTGCTGTGTAGCGCCATTCACCAACAGGACCATCTCATTTCCCTGCATCTCACTCTCCTCCTCTAGCATCAAGGTTTCCACTTGGTCGGGGCTAGCAAACAGAGCTCGTGTGTTGCGTGGTTTGGCGGTACCTTTTCTCGGGGTAGGGGTTGTCCACCTTCTGGGCTCTTCTTGTGGTAGAGCTCTATTGGGATCCCCTTTCGGGCAGGCAGCGGCGAAATGCCCTTTCTCCCCACATCGCAGGCAGAGCCCCTGTCGCATACGCTGATCCCTCAGTCCACTTGGGGTAGATGTTGGCTTGGGTCTGGCCTGGCCCGCCGTACTACTCGGACGATTGTTACCCAAGGATAAATCCAGCTTCATCATTTGTAAGCGACTTTCGGCCTTCTCGGCTTCCTCCATCCAACCCTGGAGGGTACGAGGTTGCTGAGAGCTGAGGACATTATTGCGGACATCAACGGCTAGTCCCATTCTATATTGTTGGGCCAACACCGCATCAGTCCAGTCTCGAATTTTCACAGCATGCCTTTGAAACTCTCTTGAGTACTCCCGCACTGAGAGTTTGCCTTGTCTGAAAGTGCGAAGGAAGGCTTCAGCTTTTTGGGCCGCCCCGGATCTTCAAAACGGTTTCTCAAAGCCCACATGAAGTCATCTACATTCCCCAACTCCTCCGCCTCCAGATCATGAAGGGCTACATACCAGCTAGTAGCACTCCCCCGGAACCTGGATGCAATAAACTCCACCTGCTGTTCTTCATCTGGGAATACATAGCCCCATCTTTGTACAAATTTTCCAACTTGTAATATGAAAAAGGACACAGTCTCTGGATCTCCATCAAATGTGATCTCAAGCATGTCTTTGGGGCGGATTACCGGGGGGCCTGCGCCATGATCGGTACCGGCTGCATGAGGGGTGCTGGAGCCGGAGGTTGAGGCGGAGGTACCACTGGCGGCTGGATAGGTCCTGGTGGCCCTGGCCCCGCTCCCGGTACTGGGGCAACTACTGGAGGTGGGGCTGGTGCTGGCTGGCCCGGCCCCGGCCCTGGGGGAGCTGGTTGGCCCGGTCCTGGACCCGGTGGTACTGGTTGGCCCGGACCCGGAGGAGGAGGAGGTGGCCGTCCCGGCACCAACGGTGGCGCCGGGGCTGGAGCCGGTGCGGGTGCAGGTCTGGGTTGTGTCAGCGGATGGGCTCTAATAGCTTGATCCATCATCTGGGGTAGGGACTGCATTAGTTTACTCATATCCCTCACCAGCCGTCGGGTGTCCTCTTGGATAGAATCCATGCGGGCATCAGTGTCTTGGCTGGACCCCGTTCTGGGAGAACTCCGGGACACCCGCCCTTGGGGAAGACCAAAACTACCTCTGGGATCCAGGAGGCTGTCACGGCTCTGGCTTCCCGGCATAGTCCAGGTGGTCTGGGTAGTGTCCAACAGGTTCTTAGTCCAATCGCGCGATCTGCGAAAAGTCACCCCCTTATCCCAGGGTGTTGGGACTCCTGGCACATAGGTTCGTGGAACCGCACCTCCCTGACTTGGTATCGGCCCGGCCGGGCTGTAGATCGGGAGTGTGTACGTGGCTCCAATTGTGCCAATCGATGGTGGGGTAGCCAACCCGGCTGCTGAATAGATAGTCGGTGTCGTCACCACTGTAGTTGTAGTCACTGGAACCACGGTGGTAGTCGGAATAGTAACCACCGGAGCAGCCACAGAAGTAACGGGAGCCGTGGCTCCCAACGCAGTAGTCACTGGAACGGCACCTGTGGCTCCCGCCGTAGTGATCGCTGGAACTGCCCCGGAGGCTCCCGAGGTAGTAATCAACGGGACTGTGCCCGGGGCTCCCTTTCCCGCCCCGCTCATCGTGGTGGATGGCGGACGTTGACGGTGAGGGAAAGATGTGATTCCTGACAATTTCTGTCAGGTTTAAAATCAAGTAGATCCAGTCATTCTTGCCCAAAGAAAGGTTTATTAGGATTATCTTGTTAAAACCCACAGTAGGAGGTCATTGTCAGGAATGGGGAGCAAAGCAAAGCAAGCTAACTTATAGTGTGATGCAATGAAGCGCCTAGCGAATAAAACTTGAGCACTCGCGCGGGAACTCCCGGCGGGAGAAATACTTGATGAGCGGGAGACTACTCCCCCTCCCCTTGCCTTCCCAGGACTGGAAAATTCTCAGCTGAACAAGAATAGTCCAAAGCCTACATTCAAGGCCACCGTGATAAGGAAAAGCGGCAGGGAAGAAGCTCCCACGTTTCTGGCTGCATACCTACGCAAGCGCAAAGCGGGGTAGAAACATAACACAATGGATTCAGTGAGAAACATCAAAGGCATCACTTTCTGACACTATCTTGGCTACCTGTTTTCCACCTGGGAACAGCTGCCATAAAAATAATCACTCCAAAGACCTTCTTGTCATGGCAGTATATTTCCAAGCTGAGTGTGTGAGTTAGGAGCTCTCTCAGTAATAGGGGTGTGCAAAAAGACCCCCAACAACCTGGTATTTTTCAGCTTCGGGTAAATCAGACCTGAAAAATATCGGTAAATGCCAAATTTCCCCAGTCCAATACTGGTGTAAAATATTTGGATCGGGGAAATATTCATTATTCCCAAATATATTTGAGTCTGATATGCATCACCAGAGGGAAAGGAGGCATGTTAAAATGCCTTCTTTCCCTCTGGTAGCCCAAACCAATTACCTTGTCAATTTCACTCCCCACCAGTCAGCTGTGACTGCAATTGACAAGGGAAAGCCTTTGCTCTCTGTCTTCCCTTCTCTAGTTGACATGGGGTAGCTGGAGAAGGGCAGGCAGAGAGAGCCCAGGCATGTTTAAAATGCCTTTCTTTCCCTCCTGAAGGTAAATAAAGGCATTTAAACATGCCCCCCCCCTTTCCTCCCTTCTCTGAGTTTCTCCGCAAAAGCAGAGAAGTTCAGGGAAGGAAGGGGGCATGCAAACATGCCTGGGTTCCCTGCCAGATCTTCTCCAGGTGCCCTGCAGCTGTGGGGCACCTGGAGAAGATCGGGCAGGGAATCCAGGCATGTTTAAAATGCCTTTCTTTCCCTTCTCGATCTCGGGAAGGGAAAGAAAGGTATTTAAACTCAACAGCTGACTGGCGGCTCAGGCTGTTAGGTCTGACCTTTTTTTTGGTATAGCAAAATGAACCCAGAAAAAAGCTGGATAATATCGGCTTTTTCGGGTTCCGCTATAATGACAAGTTATTTTTCGGGTATTTTTTTGGTTCGGCTATTGCCAAATGCACACCCCTACTCAGTAGAGAGATTTCTTCACTTTTCTGGCATGATAAAAGTAGTTTAAACCAAGCCCTCTCTTATTCCCGATCACTTGTAAAATCCACAGAATTCAAGGGCTCACTCTCCCTTTTTTCGGTTCGTGTGCTGCTGTGAGGAAGAGAAAGTGTCGCTCTTCAGAGGTTCATAGGGCTCTCAGGTTCTACATAGAGCACACCAAGCCCTTTAGACTGCATACAAACCTGCATTTACTTTTCCGAAGCTGTTGATAAAGGGGGTGTCTCCCACAACTTATGTTGCTGGCTGAGAGAGTGTGTAGCTTTGGCCTACTCTTCGTCAAGGCCCACCCCAACTGGGGAGGGGGGGCTGCATATTTGGAGAAGGCCCCTCTACAAGAAATTTGTAGAGCTCATCTCTGTTCACGAGTCTACTCTTAGAGAAGGCTTTAGAACCTGCCTTTGTGTATATGGGGGAGTCGGGGCTTGAAAGAGTGCTCGGGCACTGAGGACCCTCATTTCTAATGGGGTCTAGAAGAGGATTAGATCTTCTCTTGGATATAGCACTGTATAGAATGATTCGCTCTATCTATAAGGGAAGAAAAGAAAATTTTTACCTGGTCAGCTTCCATTCTCATCATTAGGAGATCATAGTAACATGAATTGTCATCCTCCTCAGCACCATATTCTCTGTTGCCTGATGTGGGAAGATTTTTTCATTCCCTTTTAAGTTTAATGGTTAAACTATATAACTGTCTGTTTTCTCTAGCTAGGTGTGGATGTGCTCTGCCTTTCTGTTCCATAAAGCATTGTCTAACTTCATATAGAATAGTCAGCTATCCATGAGAAAAGGAGGCATTCCCCACTAAAAATCTCATTTTTAGATGGGGTTGAACTCCTGCAATAGCCCTTGAACACTTGAGGCAAAAGACTACTACCAACCAAATATGCCAGGTGTATAAAATTGCCTCTTATGGATTGGAGAAGCTTGACCAATAGCCATTTTGTTAAAGCATCATTGACTTTTGAAAAGATACTTGGGGACCTGTCAGCCCAGGTACAGGTACTGATTGGCCAAAGAAACCCCAAATGATGGCTGCTATCAACAAGTCTGTTAAAGTACCGCCTTGCTCGATAGTGGTCCCTTCTCAGAGGGAGATGCTCACACTAAATTTGGTAGAAAAGAGAAGTGCTTTAACTGGTACCGTCCTTCGTACAAGGCATGCCATGAATATGTGTCATGATCATAATTCTAAATATGAGTTGTCATGCAGAAACGCACTGGAATACCACAAAGAATGCCCCAAAGTGAGTGTGCCCACCTCTATCTAGCTGTTGTAGGGCTGCTTGAGCCCAGATTCCATTACTTTGTGGCCAGGTCTAGCCTCTAGGCCTTCAGCTTGTCATTCGTGGTTCACATCCAAGATGTGTGGTTGTAGGCAGAACCTATAAGCAGAAAAAGTAACACAAAGGAAGTGGGACTGGTTGCTGAACCCACTGATCTGAAGCAAAGTGAATTTTGGTTAACTTTAGGGAAAGCCTGGGCATATATTAAATGTATAATCCTGGACCTCTGGACAACATAGGCCAGTATTTTCTGCCTGTTACCCGAAGGAGGAAAAATCAAGTTGGGATTTCTGTCTCGATCCATTATTGAAAAGATTTTAGGTACCAAAGTTGGTGCTTCTTTATTATCCAGAAGACTCGTCCCTCTGATATGACTGGAATTTTGTTGTGAACAGTCAGAATGGAGGTTATCATGATTTATTGATGCTTTGGGGTATCTTTTTGAGCAAAACCTTTGAAACAGTTAATAAAAACAATACAACAGTGCTTTGGAAAACCATATGTTGGTTTTAATTCCTTGTATGCATGATAAAAATACATTAGAATACAGTTGTAGTTGTTCAGCATGTGGTAATAATTGCTTTTAGGAGCTTTTGAGAATTTGAAAATTGTTCTGGGGAGCATAATAGCAAAGTGGGCTGTAGTGAATCTAATTATCACGTGATGGTCTCATGCTGTCCCATGCGGGATTCTGTTCTTTTAAAATACAGCAAATTATTCGAGTGGCAAATGGCAAAGTCTGTCTCCATGAGTAGGGACTTGGAGCTCCATACTGAAATTTAGGGTGGCTGTTGTTTCCATGCAAGCAGAATCTCAACACCTAATAGGTTGGATCCAGGCTGGATTTCTGCTCAATCTTACCCGACTCTCCGTACTGTATCCCGTATTCCATAGGGTGTTTGCCTATGGAGATTCTGCGATCTCCAGTGCAGCCTCTCTTGAAGGTCAAAGGAGATTGCTCCACACTTTTTCACTAGCTGAAGAGCAGATAGAATCCAACCCAATGTGTTTAGTGCAGATAGTGACCACTGAGGATGTGGTGCCTAAAAGTTAGCGGCTTCTGCAAGGGATGTGAGGTTTACAGTGATCATAGCGTCATGCAGAATTCAGAGAGAGGGAGAAACTTAATGGGATTACATTGCATTTTAAATCACTGCTCTATCATTCTTTAGGGTGCAGTAGTATGAAGTGAATAAAATGAACTTTGGTTTGCTTTACTGGACACAGTTCCAACACTAAAAGGGGGAGGGGGACTTTTTGGGGATATGGTTGAAGGTTGAATCACAGCCTTATCTGAATTTGGAATTGCCAGCTTTTAAATACCGCAGCCTTTTTGCTAGCCTTGTAAATCTTTTGACATTGCTATGGTAACCCTGAGAGCCAATTTGGTGTAGTGGTTAAAGACGGCGGACTCTAATCTGGAGAACTGGGTTTGATTCCCCACTCCATATGAAGCCCGCTGGTTGTCCTCGGGCCAGTCACAGTTCTCTCAGAGCTCTCAGCCCCACCTACCTCACAGGGTGTCCGTCGTGGGGAGAGGAAGGGAAGGCGATTGTGAGCCACTCTGAGTCTCCTTCAGGTAGTGGAAAGTGGGGTATAAAGCCCAACTCTTCTGAAAGCTGAAGAAATCCCTTGTGTTTGCTTTTCTGCAGAAGGTGATGAGACGGGCGTGATGGACAGCTTGCTGGAGGCCCTGCAGTCAGGCGCTGCTTTCCGAGACAGGAGGAAACGGGCAATGCAGTCTAAAGGTAAATGTGTCCCCACAATACCTGCTGCTTTTACAGGGTTATGGCACAGGAATCAATATAATTCTCAACATGAATCTGGCTTATACGGGATCAGACTATCACTCCATCAAGATCAGTATTACCTCTGCAGACCAGCCATGGTTGTCCAGGATCTCAGGCAGAGGTCTTCCACTTCAGCCACTGCTGGTTCCTTTGCCTGGAGATGTCAGCGATTGAACCTGGGACCTTCTACGTGCCAAGCAGATACTCTGTTACTGAGCAACGTCTCCTTCCCTACCTGTGGAGAGCCAGTTTGGTGTAGTGGTTAAGTGCACAGACTCTAATCTGGGAGAACTGGGTTTGATTCCCCACTCCTCCACTTGCACCTGCTGATGTGACCTTGGGTCAGTCACAAGCTCTGGCACAGCTGTTCTTGAAAGGGCAGTCCTCTCAGCCCCACTTAACTCACAGGGTGTCTGTTGTGGGGAGGGGAAGGGGAAGGAGTTTGTAAGCCGCTCTGAGACTCCAAGTGAAGGGCGGGGTATAAATCCAATCTCCTCCTCCTCCTCTTCTTCTTCTTCGTCGTCGTCATCGTCTTCATCGTCGTCGTCGTCTTCTTCTTTGTCGTTTCTCCTTCTTCTCCTTCTTCTCCTGCTCCTCCTCGCTCCTCCTCCTTCTCCTTCTCCTCCTCCTTCTCCTTCTCCTTCTCCTTCTCCTTCTCCTTCTCCTTCTCCTTCTCCTTCTCCTTCTCCTTCTCCTTCTCCTTCTCCTTCTCCTTCTCCTTCTCCTTCTCCTTCTCCTTCTCCTTCTCCTTCTTTCCAGAGATTGTAGCTAGGAACAGCTGAGATAGATGTTTCTGCAAGCCTGAGAAGATACCCGGGTTTTCAGGAAAAAAAAAATCTGAACTGTACAAAAAATACATTTGGGGGTTTAACACCCCCCCCCAATAATCGAAGCAGTGTCTTTTAGCTATGCACACCCCCTGCAGTGGCCATTCTGGGGGTTGCTAGGCACCCATGACAATATTGCCAGCCTTCCACCTTTGGTTTCTGTCAGTAAAAGGCAGAGCCATTTCCAGGCCTATTTTGGCCTCCTGGCCCACCCCCTGCTCCCCGTTGCCCCGGCAAGAGGGCTCGTTGGGGCCAGGCCTGTCGAGGTAAGGCGGAAGTGGCAGGCACGAAGGGGGCCAGGAGAGAGTGCGGGTATCCAATAAATACTGGAGGCTTTGGCTATGTGCAAACTATATACATTTATTTACACACCACAGCCACCATCAAACAGAGTGTCAAAGTGCTCTGCTGCAATCATGGATAAGAGAAAAGGGGAACTATACATCACTCACTGTACATTTATACAAACACCAGCCAATCAGGCTTCAGTGCTGAGTCACTGTGATGGCAGTGGCAAGACTGCCCTGAACCAGTTGTAGCCAGCTCTTACCGAGGTTCCTGGCTGACAGCTTCATGTCACTAGATCAAACACATCTAGACAGACTTATATGAACACGTGGACCACAACAAGGCCTGGCCTCAGCCAACAGATGATTCACTACCACACGGCCTTGCACGACTCACATGGGATAGAGGTGATCACCTGGCAACTTACTACTGTTCAACAGCAACCGCTGCGGGAAAGCCAGCGCGGCACAGTATCACAGTCTGGAATCTGCAGGATGCAGGTTCAGATCCCTGCTCCGTCATGCAGGGGTGACGTTGGGCCAGCCAGGCTCCGCACCCTTTCTGCCTTACCGAGGTGAAGAGAATGATAAGCCGTTCTGGATTCCCACTGAGGAGAAAGGCAGGGTATAGAAGAAGTAAATAAATGATAAATACAGCTGAAGATGGAGGAGAGATGAAAGGTGTGGGTCGGGTGCAGGGGAAGGAGAAGAGGAAGCATGGAAAGGTGTGGATATGGGGATTATCAGGAGGAGAAAGAAGGGAATAGTGTAGGGAGCGGGGTTCTGGGGAACACTGGGTGCCCCTTGCAATTCCTTGCTGGTTTGGTGTAGTGGTTAAGTGCATGGATTCTAATCTGGGAGAACTAGGCTTGATTCCCCATCCCTCCACTTGCAGCTGCTGGATGTCCTTGGGCAAGCCATCGTTCTGTCAGAGCTGTTCTCTCAAGGACAATTCTACTGGAAAAAGCTCTCTCAGGCCCACCTACCTCACAGGGTGTCTGTTGTGGGGAGGGGAAGGGAAAGGAGTTTGTAAGCCGCTCTGAGACTCCCAGTGAAGGGCAGGGTATAAATCCAATCTCCTCCTCCTCCTCTCTCCTCCTCCTCCTCCTCCTTCTTCTTCTCGTCCCCCTCCTTCTTCTTCTTCGCCAGTTTGGTGTAGTGGTTAAGTGCGCGGACTCTAATCTGGGAGAACTGGGTTTGATTCCCCACTCCTCCACTTGCACCTGGCTGGATGATCTTGGGCAAGCCATAGTTCTAGTCAGAGCTGTTCTTGAAAAAGAGCAGTTTCTGTCAGAGCTCTCTCAGCCCTGCCTACCTCATAGGGTGTCTGTTGTGGGGAGGGGAAGGGAAAGGAGACTGTAAGCCACTCTGAGACACCTTTGGGTAGAGAAGGATGAGGTATAAATCCTATCCAATCTCCTCCTCCTCCTCCTCTTCTTCTTCCCCCACACTGTGCCATTGGGCTCAGCCTGTTGACCAGTACCATGCCGACTTTTCCCAGGAAGAGGCTGCCCAAAAGGAGGGAGGGAGAGCTGAAAAGAGGGGGCCGGATAAAAATAGGTCGACTGGTGGGTGGGAAGGAGAAAAGGAAGCAGGAAAAGCAGAGAAGTGATAGGGGCTTTCAGGGAAGGGGAAGAGGAAATAGCGGGTAGAGGGAAAATGAGATGCCCGTCCACAAGTCCTTGTGTGTCCCCTGCTTGTATTTTCTAATAAATGAACCCATTAACACTCAACTATAGGGTAGACATTCCCTTTAACATTCCAGTTGTCACTTGAGTCATGGGTTATTTGAGTATATTACCCTGTTTCTCTCCCCAATGGGGACCCAAAGGAGCTTGCATAATTTTCTCTCCTCCTTCATTTTATCCTCAGAATTACAACTACTGTACAAGACAGGTTAGGGGTGCGACGTGGTGACTGACCTCGAGTCACGCACTGAACTTCCACGGCACTCTAGAGCTGAGGTTTGGGTCTGAATCTCCCACATCCTAGGCCTTAACACTCATGCAGTGTTGCAAGGTCAGATACAGCAGAATGCCTCTCTGTTTGGCATCCTGTCAATCAGTGCTCCGTCTAAGCTGTAGAGTCTTGTGAGCAAAACTTTTACTTGGTGAGCTCCCAGCATTAAAGTTGTGAGCGAGCGATTCAGCTGCTGCATAAATCAGTTTGCTCTGGAGGCCATCTTTCCTGAGCGAAGACAAAAAAATGGGTGAGCCGGAGGCTAAAAAACTGTGAGCTTGCTCACACTCATCTTAGAGGGATCACTGGTGTCAATACGGTTCTATCAATTGGTGTTCTGCCTGCAGCCTGGTAACGCCTAACCAGCCTCTTTCTGAGAAACGTGATTACCTAATAGTAACACTGTTCAACAAGAAATACGTTGTACCTTGTAAGTGCGGCTTTTCTTCCAGAGATATTTAATCTGAACGATCCCTTGGAAATATGCTTGTGTATAAAAGTTACTAGCACGTATGTTTATCTTCTTACCTACAGGTGCGATACAGAATCTCAGCCCATCCTCCCAGAGGCCTGTCCTGAAAGCTTGTAACCATGGTAATTCATAAATTGTTCTTATTTCTAATTCCTGTTGATCTGTACCTCCATAAGACTTCTGTGATACTCCCTCTTTTCTATACTTTTGGAGTACTGTAATAAAGCACTAGGACTAACTTGTCAAAAGAGCTGAGCCCTGTTTGCATCCTAAGACGTTTTCTTTTGCTCTTTACATCTTACCCGCATTTTCCCTGTCTTTAAACACTGAGCTCTTGATGAATGAAATCATGATATCTGGAAGAAGTTCACTCATGACACAAAATGAAGCTTTGCATTAAATTAGCAATGCTTTTACCTAATTGCAGAACGCTACACTCTTATTGAGTACTGTTTTGACTCATGAACAGCTAAATTACATGTATTATATTTATGGTTGAACTATAGAGGAATGCGAGGAGCTGCGGTGGCTCAAGTGGTTAAGACGCTGAACAGGCTGTGGAAGGTCAGTAGTTCAGCAGTTCAAGACCCGGGTGCCGCATGATGGGGTGAGCTCCGTCTCTAGCTCCAGCTCCTGCCAACCTAGCAGTTCGAAAGCAAGAAATTGCAAGTAGATAAATAGGGACCACTTCGGTGGGAAGGTAACAGCGTTCCGTGCACCTTGGTGTTGAGTCATGCCGGCACATGACCACGGAACGTCTTCGGACAGTGCTGGCTCTTCGGCTTGAACGGAGATGAGCACCGCAACCCTAGAGTCGGATTCGACTGGCTTTCGAGCAGGGAACCTTTACCTTACCTATAGAGGAATGCAGTCCCCATTCCACACATCTGGGACAGAAACAGTTGATAATGTGGAAGTGGATGACTAATCCACAGGCATAACTGACATGAGTAAAGGTGCTGTTATTTTAAATTACTAAGGCTGGGATCCTACGACATTGTTTTCTGTAAACTTCTTCCTGGCCGCTGTAGACTGGCTACTTAAACTCTGCGGCACTTGCTTCTTCTGCTGCTAGGGCTTCCACTTGCACAAGACCAATGTTTTTAGGGAGCCCTTATGCATGTGGAAGCGCTCGCGGCGGAGGAAGGAAGCTCTGCATTGGAGGACAGCCTCCCCAGCAGCCGGAAAGAAGTGCAAGAGAAACAGACACGAGATCCAAGTCAGAGCGAGATTTCCTCCTCCTCTGTTAACTGATTTGATGAATTAACACTTAACGTTTGCACCCAAATTAGTATATATGGCTAGCCGTGATCATAGCTTGGATCCTGGGAATGAGTTCCATTGTGCACTAGATATTCTCTGCGTTGGCACACGCTTCCTTTTCTGCTAAGATTTCCGTTAGCATAAGGCCCCACTGAAAACCATTGATCTTTTGCGAATGCAGACTTTAGTGGAAGAAGAAGCGCACTCCATGGCAGAAAAAATATTGTACACCAGACTCCTCCATAAGATCTAAGCCATAGTGTCAGGAACGTTGAAATATCATTCACTATACCACTAGAGGAAATGAGCACCAAAGCTACTGCCGTGAGAGATTTTGTGTAAGCCATTGATTGATGCTTGGGTTTATTAGCAAAAACTTATCTTTAAGGTTATACAATATCGACTACTGCTGTTTATGAGCAGATTAAAGGCCGCCTTGCTTTATACATTAGTATTTGATTGTAGGGTCTGGAAGTGATCAGCCACCCCCCAAAATGTTGCATTCAATCAAGCATTCCACTGAGAACAGCTGTTGGCTGGTTTCCGTTGTACCTTCACTAGATGGCGATGACGTTTCTGTAGACGTTTCTGCATATATTCCATTTAGCTGTCTGGCTGACCGTGACTGATAGCTTGTGGACATCTTCTGACAGCAGAGTCCATAAATTAGTTCTGTGTTTGTGGCAAAATGGCTGCAGAGGAGGTCCAGCGTACCAAGCTGAAGGCAGCAGCTGCTTCAAGATGAGGCAGGGCACTGCCCAGCATTGCAGCAGCAGCATGATTGCCCTACCAGCGGGGAGTGGGGTGGTGCCAGCAAGCCAGCCTGCCCCATGGCAGACCATGAACAAATCAGCAGTGCCAGGAGATTCACTGGCCCAAGGCTGGGGACGTGGCCGGCAGCAGTGTCCTCTGGTCAGACCTGTGAGACCTCGGGTGGGGCGGGCAAAGCAAGGAGAGGGTTAAAAGGAGCAGCACTCAGAGAAAGTGTGGAGTATGGAGCCCCAGGATAAAAAGGGAGGCGGAAAGACAGAAGGGTGATAAGGAGGAGGAAAGGCAGAGGGAGAGGAGGGTGAGCTGGCTTGGAAAGGCTGAGGAGCTACATGGAACCAAGTGGGCCGACCTTGGGCCCAGTCGCTTCTCAGCCCTTTAGTGGTCAGAGCGTCACAGGGAACCGGATTCAACAACTGGCCTGTTGGTTTGATTGATTTCGGCCACTTTAATCTCAGTGGCCAATAAAGCAAAATCCCCAGGTGGCAATAAATGACAATATAATTGACAATATAATTGAAAGAAACACAGTCAACAGATTTAAAACTAGCAATAATGTTAACTAGGCTAGAACAACAAATTATCAAGTATCCTAAAATCAGAGTAAGAATAAGCCTAAAATGTTACAGGTGGTGTAGTTAAAACCTGTTGCTGTGTGTGGGGGAAAGAGGTTTAGAAGGCTTGAGAGGTCTTTGCTTGGTGTCCGAAAGCATGTTAAGTCTGGCACCGGGGAAGCCTGTGTGGGGGTGCCTCTGCCGACCAAGCCATGCCTCTGTGGCTGTGCAGGGGAGGCTGTGGGAGGGGAGGCAAAACAAGGCTTTTAATGATGGCTGCAGTTGATGGGGGAGCGCCTAGGGAGGAGGGCGCTCAGGATCTTTCCACGTCAACCCTAGAACTTTGAACTGTGCTTGAAAACAAACTTGCAGTGAACTTAGTGTCGGCAGAGTGATTAATACAGCAACAGTGCACAACAGACATGGTGCACCAGACATTGTCTATTCCAACACCCGAAGCTTTTAAAACTGGAAAAGATGTGGTCTGTGTAAATTCACACGCCAATCGCCTAACCCCCTGCGTTTTGAGCCAGCTGATGATTCCAAGCAGGCTTCCCGAGGCAGTCCCACATAGTGTGTGTTGCAGTAGTCCAACCTGGATGTCATCGGAGCGGGGCCAAATGCCGCTCCTCAAGGCGGAGCCACAGTTAGCCAACCAACCCAAACTAGTTAAAGGAGCTACATGCTACAATTCAGTATACCCCATTCTGTGGCCCCCAGATCGAAAAGCACCTCCAGAGTATTTTGCCCGAGCTGCTCTGTTCCCAGTTCTCTTAGGTAATCATGCTGCCATGCTCCCCAGGAGCTAACCCAACTAGGAGCTTATGGCTACAAGGTGTGAGACACTGCAGAAATCTCAGGGAGGTCAGGAAACTCCCAACAGCAAAACCCAATCTCACCTTACTTTTTCTGCCCTCGCTGCCAAAAAGAGCTTTTCTGATTATGTGAAGGCAGCTGGCTGCATCGTTAGAGGTACCAAGTAGCAACACTGTCAGGTCTCTGATAAGCCGGCTGGGTTGAAAAGAGCAAGCGGAATCAGGGCTGGGCTTAACAAGGCGGCTGATAGATCCAGCCTTCCTAAAGGAGGTCCCCCGCTGCTTGTAGGGACTGTGTTGGGACTTGAGCTAGAGTCAGCAGGTCCCTCCCTGTCAAAGGAACACTTCCTGGTAATAGCAAGAGGTCATCCCTCCTCTTCTGCTGGAACAGCTTTGTGGCTGGGAGACTCAAACAGTGCCCAGAGGCTTTTGAGACTTTTCTGTCAAGTCAGACTGGGCCTAAAGCAGCTTCCTTGTCAGGTTGTGTAGGGACCACAAGCTTTGTGAGCTGTTGGTAGAAGATGGCTCCCCCCCTCCAAACATGTGGCTTCTAGCTTGTATCTAGAGCAGTTTTCTCTACTCGTTCTGACACCAGGGGGTGCCAGCGTTCCACTGTTGTGGTTCCGGGCATGATGAGGACGCTTTGAAAATTGGTGAGCAGGTATTGAAATTAGTCGAAATAAAAAAAAAAATGAATCCTACAGCAAAGCAAGGAAACTAAAATAATGTTTAACTGGGACTTGCGCATAAGGAGCAGCGTGGAATGCTGTGTAAACATAAAGGCCTCTTCTCCCCAGCTGTCAGGATGCTGCCTGAAAAGCACAATAATTGCCCTCACTCTTTTATTTCGGTATATAAACACAGAATAATATATGAGCGATAATTATAATTGTGCGGTTAGGAAAAAAAAGGGGGGGAAACAATGTAGTGTTAATATTGCCGTTACGGTAACCTTCACGGTGCATCCGACGCAAACTGTATGAGATCAACTCAAAACTAATTGCGTCGCCTTTAGCTGATTCAGTTTTGTCACGAGCTTTAATAGGTATATCAAATATTTATAGCTAGCATAAAGAGGACTTAAGTGGCATAATAATCTTGAGCAGTATTCTGGTGGTTCGGTGTTAAGCAAAGTAAGTCAAGGCCTCCGTCAGAACACCTAGTTGCGCCGCTGTGCTCTAGGTGGTAGCCTCTGCCTGCTCCTTGCGAGGAGGGAATAAATATATATATAAATATATAATTCAGTGTGATCCATCATCAGGCAACTGTTCAAAAAGTAGCATTTTTAAACGCTCTCAAATGTCTAGTAGCAAAAATAAATGAAGGGCATAGTGCATTAAGGGATTTCCAGCGGAGTCTCTCAGGGCAGAGAAAACGGCTGCGAGAGAACGCTCATGGGACCGATTGTGCTCTTACTGCCTTTAGCAATCGCTTCCTAACTAATCAGTCTCCAGGCTTACACCCCGCTTTAAGTGGAGCCGCTTTTCTGTTGGCTAGGCACTGACTGAAAACGGGACACGGCCAATTACTCTCCGCTGAGTTAACCCCATTTCCCTTTGTTCGGCACATGGCGGCGATGGCCTCTTTAGGGCAGCGCATTCTTCATGTTTGCTTGTTCCAGGCACACCTTTCCCCCTCTGATTAGGCTGAATTATATTATATTTGCAAATAAACTTCAATTAAGACTGTTGCATGTTTGTGTCTCTAATCACTTAGGCACTGCGTTAGGTAATGCAATGCAGAAACAGCAGCAGAGAGAAGCCACTGCTGTGTATTTGTACAAAAATGACTGTTCTCTTAGGTTCAGCTGACATTGGAATGCTTTACCACCCTCAGTTTTTAGCCGCTTGTTTATGGTTAAAATATTGTGGGTGCAAGATTCATTTATTTGATTAAAACATATCCTGCCTTTCCTTGTTGTTCAAGGCAGCTTACAATAATAGTTAATACTATTTCCAGTTAAAAACAAAAACAAAACAGCAAACGCCAGATCTCTCCCCGCCCGCCTTCCACCTTAACAGATGCCTGCCATTCAAGCCTTCTCAAAAGCCCAGGCAAATAAGTAGAACTTGCAGCATCTCCTGAAGATCTCCAAGGAGGGGCAGGGGGAGGCCTTCACTGCTTCAGGGGGGGCCCATTCCACAGAGGCGAAGCCACGATAGAAAAGGCCCAGGCCCCAGTTGATGCCAGACCAGCCACCCTAAATGGTGGGGTAGCCAACAAATGGCTGCCTAATGGCCATAGTTGGCACACAGGGAGATATGGAGGGACATTTCCCCTCAAATATGTGGGTCACAGGCAATTCTCCCTCTAAGCTGTGGAGTCTTGTGAGCTCCTGGCATTAAAGTTGTGAGCCAGCAATTTGGCTACCGCATAAATTAGTTTCCTCTGGAGCCATTTTTCCTGAGCGAAGACAAAAATGTGTGAGCTGGAGGCTAAAAACTCAGCTTAGAGGGAACACTGGTCACAGGCTGCGAAGAAGAAGAGGAGACTGTATTTATACCCCGCTCTTCACTACCCAAAGGAGTCTCAGAGTGGCTTACAAACTCCTTTCCCTTCCGCTCCCCACAACAGACACCCTGTGAGGTAGGTGGGGCTGAGAGAGCCCTGACAGAAACTGCTGTTTTTCAAGGACAGCTGTGCCAGAACTGTGGCTTGCCCAAAGTCATCCAGCCGGTGCAAGTGGAGGAGTGGGGAATCAAACCCGTTTCTCCCAGATTAGAGTCCGCGCACTTAACCACTACACCAAACTGGCTCTCGCAGCAAAGGGCTTTAAATGTCATAACCAGCACCTTGATTTGAACTTGGAAACAGACTGGCCACCAATGTAGCGGTTGTGCAAGTAGGAAAAGCATGAGCACGTTCCTTCTGTCTGGAGTTTGAAACTGGGCTTGTATGTACTTCTTTTTGCCCTTCCGGCATTTGATTAGCAAGGGTGTATTCCCAGTGGTTAACCAAGCCTTTTTTCACTTTGAGGAATTTAGTTCCCGGATTCATACTGATTCTCAGAATGTTAACGTTGTCAGGAACCCAAGGGTGTATTGTTACAATAAAGACAGACTGCCATGTTGTACTCTGTTGGCTGCAAAGAGAAATGATTAAGCCAAACTCTCACCGTCTTTTTTTTTTGAGGAAATGGTAGAATAGCTATAGGGACAGACATCTTTTTTGACCAGAGGAGGGGTGGTAGGGTCTATGGTTGTGCTTGGCCAGACAAATGGGGGGCAAGCTGAGCCCTAGCAGTGGTTCTAGAGCAGCTGGGGCTGGCCTCAGTTACTTGAGCAGAGAATGAGGCCTGCATGCCAAGCAAAATAGTCTGCTGTGTCACATTTTGTCATATGTATTCTGGGGTCATCTGTCCCTGAGCTGCTATTGCCAGTGCCCACTTTTGACCTCACAGATCCAGAGAAATCTTTCCTTTTAGCAACATACTCATACAGTAGATATGAAAAGGCTCAGTCCACAAACACGATCAGTGTTTGTAACCAGTAGAGCCTCTGGGCCCTTGTACAAATTTGGTGCCTCTACCTCAAACTGCCTCCTCCCGCCTACCCACTGAGAAGATGTTGCCATTGACTACAATGGCTCCATAAGATATAATGAAGCCGGATTTTTTTGGTAGTCCCAAATATTTCCGGATACCAATACATTACTGGTATTGGTATTTGGGTATATTCGGGAATACCAAAAAAATCCGGCTATATTATACCCGAATCCCAAAAAAGCCATTTTTCTCTCCTGCACACCCCTACTAGGGGTGTGGGGAAGAACCTGTTTTGTTGACTTGTGTTTTTGTCTCACAATGGGCAGAGGAAATACCCCGAATCGTATATATGTTTTCACACTTCCATACTTGTTTCCCAAGAATTACATGGGTGGAAGAGAAAGCAAAGGAAGTACCCAGAGATCAACCCCAGTGGCAACCCGGAATTGTCGATCGTATTGTCTCATGCTTTGAGCACCTCCTAACTGCTCAGAAACCACTTTCCTATATGGAAGAAAAGGCTTTGCTCAGCTAAATGGAAAGAACAGGGAGAGGTCTAGGTGCGGAATGAAGTCACCGGCCATTTGAAATTTTTCTAAGCGCTTCAGATAGTTTTGCATTTAGAATGACTCAGATGGACATCACTTTGTTCCGAGGTCCTTCTGATAAGGCTCTGAAACAGGGTGATTAATTTCAAGAGCATGGTTCTTTCTGAAATGAATACACACCATACTTTTGAGTGGGTAACCTCTTCAGAAGCAGTAGTTAATCTTTGTGGTATCTGCACAGGCACACATAGGACTGCGCAGTCACAGGCCTGCCATGGAGAAATGAGTTTCCAAGCATTTAGAATTTTCCAGAGCCTGGGAGTGCTCCCCCCTCTCCTCTACCTCAAGCCCTGGTTTTCCACACAAAGAGATCATGTGCCAGAGGTGGGCAGAGTGCTGTCCCCTCAGTTCTCTCTTTGTGGTGGTGAGGAGAGGATGGACTTTCAGAGACTCTTCTGTGTGGCTTCTTATCAAATTATAAATCAATCCAAACTGAGTTTTTCCAGCTCTCTGGGTAGTTCTGATGGCACTCTTTAAGAAATGCACAAGATGGATCAGAATGATGAGTATAGCTCTTGTATAATTTGCCTGAGATGTATAATCATGCCCGGCATGCCGCCACCTTACCCCAAAGTGTGGGCTGACAGGGCACAATGACTTAAAGTTACGCTGTGGGAGAAGGCCCTGCATGCACCAGGAGCGCATTCAGACAAAAGGGGACGTGTTGGCTGAGAAGCAGCTGGGGTCTCCCCCGACACCGTTGACCCTCAGTGGCAGAAATGGCAGGAAAATAACCTGAGCTGCAGCAAGCAGTGTCATAACCTCTGTCCAAGAAAACCAAGCACTCAGCTCTGGAATTGCCTTAGATATTGAGTTTTGTCTGGTAGGTCAGTTCCTTCTCCACATCGGGAATCCATCTCTCCTCGACATCAGTGGTTGATGTCATCCACCTGCCATCGATTGGTCACGCCTCAGCAGTCGATGTCTTTTTGGAGTCAACACTCTCCTTGCCCATTGACAGCACTCACTCTCAATACAGTTGAAGAGTGGACTCATTTCACCATTTGCTGGAATCACCTGATCGATGTCGACCGTTACTGGCCCCAGTTGAAACCGAAGCATTCCCGAGGCCGAGAACCCCATCACCATTTCACAGACCTTAGAAGATGATGTCTTTGAGGTACCCGTGACTCAGTAGTCAGCCCTTCCTTCAGAATATCACTCAAAGCAGAGTTTCCTGCAGCTGGCCCCTGGGGTCAACCCCAGGGCCTGTGGTTCTGATTTCCAATTAGGTATCCTCAACAGTGAGGTTTGTGGAATCTGAATACACCATTCCCATGTTATGGCCTGCCTCATCAACACCAGCAGAAAGCCTACTCAGGCTCCAAGTCCTCAAGCATTATGCCAAAGAGTGGGAAGTTCTTCACCCTTCAGAATCTGAGGAAACTTATGACCAGGGAACTGATGCAAAATTAGTGGCAACTTCTATGCCATCTCCAGATGATGTGGTGGGAGATCCATCAGCACACTCTCCAACTGAAGATTTAAAGCTCTACTCAGAGCAACTAATATGAATAGCGAAGGCCTTAGCTATATCTCTCTCCTGCGAGTCTTTGGGGATGTGTTCCAGAAGCCCTGGGTGGGGGAACTGTTTTATGCATTCCCTCCATTTCTGTTTTTAATTGGAGTTCTGGAAAAGGCCAGATGAGAGGGTTTGGAGATTATTCTAATTACTCCTTTCTGGCCTTGCCAAATTTGGTTTCAGTGACGTATGGAATTCACTCATGGCCAGAGCCGTAGCCAGTGGGGGCACAGAGGGGGGCAGCCCCTATAGAATCTTCAGCATCCCTCTGCTGCCTCCCTCCCTTTTACCCCCTGAAAAATACTTTACCTTTTAAAATCCTTGCCAGCACGCACTGTAATCCTTCCTTCCTTTCTTCTTCCTCCTCCTCCCATTGGCAGGGAGGAGGAAGGAAGGATCACAAGGGCCAGCGCAGATTAAAAGGTAAGGTAGTGCTGTGTGCCCCAGGCTCCCTCCTTCTCTCCAGAGAAGTACCTGGTCTTGTGGGGCAGGCATGGCTAGTCACTAATTTAATTAGCACCCCCCTCGGAAGCCACCCCCCCCCCGACAAATTCCTTGCTATGGGCCTGCTCATGGTATGCCTCAAGCTTACAGCCTGGGAAATTAGGACAGAGACCTGAGTTTTTCCCAAGAGGTTGATGACATGTTGTTAAAGTCACAAAAGCCTACTGCAAGAAAGGTTCATAGTCGTAAGTGGAAACTTTTCTGGTGTGGACAGAAAGATCTCCATACATAGCCCCACTTTGTGAAATATTTGGGTATGTTTTATTTCTAAAGAATAAAGGTTTGACTGGCTTCAATTTATGCCCCAAATAATGCAATTTTTTTTAAAAAAATCTATAATTTCTTTTCAAAACTTCTGATTTTCAAGAGGGAGAAATTTTAATCTTTGGTGACATGAATGGTGTACTAGATCCAAAAATGGACAGATCTAAAAAGTCTAAAGGAGGAAAACAGACGGGCATACAGAGATAGCCCATTTGAGGAAACATCGCAAGAATCAGGATCTGAGGACTGTTGTCATGAAGTCATTAATGACTCAATAACTGCAGAAAGGGCTTGAAAATGGTCTTGTAGGCAGATAAGTAATAGCTGGTCCAGGCTGAGAGGTTTCCACAGTATCTGATTGATATAATTATTTTTTTTTAAATCCTTTTTAAATTTTATTCCCTTTTTTCACACTGATATATTCTGCCTAAATTATCCCATTCTGTTTGTTGAGATTGTTTTACACAGTTCCAGTGACTAAAGACCAGTTGCTGGAGCTTGGAATTGTTGTAGATCTGGCAGCCCAGCATAGCTGCCAATTTTGAGGACTACTTTCAGGCCAGTTTTTTGGTCTTGTGGATGGACGCTATAGTCCTATTGGGTTATATATGGCCAATTTTGAATGGATATAAAAAGCCAAGGTCATTTCCCAACAGGGGAATCTGAGTGATTGCACCAATAGGGGACGGTATTGCACTGTATTGCCATATTGTCTATTGTGTGTATCACCCTTTTTAAAATCATAGTTCAGTGTTTTCTGCCTTTGTAACCCTTTGTTCAGTGTGGCATGTTAAACTATAGATAGTCTGGTTTCCTTCGGATTTCTTTGCCCACACTGACTGTTTCATTGCCTTGGTTAGTTTTTCATTGCTTGCCTATAAGGCTTTTTGTGTTTTAACTCTTAACTCTGTTCCATTTTTAAATTAGAGACGTGTGCTATTTGATTGTATTATTTGTATCTGTTTAAGGAAATAAATATTTTTTAAAAAGTCTGAAGGAGGTAAACTACCTAAGAATGTCATCAACTTTATGCAAATGCTGAACTTAGAAGATTTATGGAGCATTTTCAGTCCTCACTCAAGAGACTACATTTTCTTCTCAGACAGACACCAGACATACTCAAAAATTGACATGTGCTAGAAATGGTAGACTTTACTCACAAACTGGAGATCCATTGAGATCCAGCCGAAAACAGTTGCTGATCATAATCCATTATTGGTCACATGGCAAAGGGGCATGTTTCTAAGAAGTAGATGGAGAATGAATGACAATCTCTTGCTGCAGGAAGATACCTCAAAAAATTGCGAATGGGATATAGAAGTATTTTTAAACTAAATAACACAGAGGATCTAGAAAGATATATGGGAAGCAAGTAAAAGCATATATGTGGGAAAGTTAATTGCACTTGCCTCTAAGAAAAAGAGAAAAAGATTAGATCAAATCAAGAAAGTAATTGAGAGAAATCAGATCTTTGAAGGCCAGCATAAAAAATCCTTAAAGAAAACAGTCTTAGCTGAAATCAAACAGCTCAGAAATCAGGCGTTTTTACTTCAAACTGAAAAAATTCAGGGAGAAATTGAGCTTTTTAAAACATTTTGAATATGCAAACAAACCAGGAAGATATCTTGCATATTGTCTACACAAAGAAACTGAAAGGAGGAAAAAAATGGCATACATAAAAAAATACTGTATTACACAGAGAAAGAAATTCAAGAACAATTTGAATTCTCTTTCTCAAAACTTTAGAAAAAAGATGGTTTCAACAGCAATGGATGAATATATTAAAGGTGCCTTAACCAGTAAATTTTCAAATGAAGACAGAGAAATTTTGAACCAAAACATGTCAATTCAGGAGATACCACAAGCCATCAAGAAACTGAAAAAGGACAATGCGTCAGGATCAGACGGACTAAGCTGCTCTGAGACTCCAAGTGAAGGGCAGGGTATAAATCCAATCTCTTCTTCTCCTCTTCTTCTTGGACCCCCTGACTCTGGACTGGACTTCATTACTCTGCTCTCTGGGACCCCCGACCTTGGACTGGACTTTGTGTTGCTCTCTCTCTGTAATCCCTGCCTTTGGACTGCCTTGCTGTGCACCACCACTTGCTTCCTGTTAGAGCTGGCCCAGTTCAGGGGGTTTATTCAGGGGGACCTACAGGTTCCTGCTATCAGCAGAGGATTTATTAAGTGTGATGCCAGTTCGACATCCAAACGTGAAAACATTGAGTCTACCAGCATGGTGGATTCACCCTTTCTTGCACAGGGTACAAGAGGCACTCATAGCTTCTCATAAACCTTCTACTGGGTGCCCATATGCTACTAAGTGGATAAGGTTCTCAGTATGGGCCTTAGACAGGCATATCAGTCCTGACACCTGTGCCCTCCCCGACATCTTTGATTATCTCTGACTTCTGAAGGACAGGCCTGGTGCCCTCGTCCATTAAAGTACATTTGGCTGCCATATCAGCCTTCCACAAGGCCAAGGACATGGGTTTCAGTATTTTCTGCACCCTGCGTTGGAAAGGTTTTTAAAAGGTTTATTAAATTTGTACCTGCCTATTACTCCCCCAACTCTGCAGTGGCGTTTATTGCTGGTTTTAACAAGTCTTACGGGTAAACCATTCAAAGCTCTGGCAAAGTGTGATGTCTCCTTTCTTCCTTACAAAACAGCCTTTTTAGAGTCTATCGCCTCAGCACGCAGAGTGGGAGAACCCTCCACTCACTTAAGTTTCATACCGACAAGGCGGCATTAAGACCAAGTTTGCAGTTCCTACCTAAGGTAGTCTCTGGTTTCCATGCGAACCAGGACATCACACCCCTTCCCTGTCATCACAGGCAGAACAAACTCGACACACACTCTGGACGTTCAAAGGGTTCTGCTTTTTTATTTGACCGGCACAAGGGAATTCAGGAAGGGCAGAAACCTTTTTATTTGTTTCAGGGGCCAGAATAAGAGGTTAGGCCACTTCAGCCCAAACAGTCTATAGGCGGGTGGTCTCAGCTATTAAGTTAGCCTATGAGAAAACAAATGTACCACGTCCCATTGCATTGAGGGCTCATTCGACAAGGGAGCCAAGCCTGCTCTGCAGCTTCTCTCTCAAATTTGCCTCTGGTCAACATCTAAAAGGAAGCGACTTGGTCAACGTTGTCAACATTCATCAAACATTATTCCACAAATGTAGATTCTAGAAACAGGGCTGCACTGGGAAATTTCCTTGACCAGCCCACACCCACCTCCTGCGGTATGTGAGCTTGCTGTTCTCCCATGTGGGACTGCACAGAAACCACAAAGATGAAAGCATGGTTGCACTTACCTGTGACTGTTGTTCATTGAGTGGTCTTCTGTTCAAGTACAGACCCCTCCCACCTTTACCCGTCGTGGGCTGCTCTCATTTGCTATTAGCACTTCACAGCGGTGAAGGGAGAATGGAGGGGAGAGCGCTGTCCCTGCCTCAGGTGATTCCTCTGGGTGGGAAAGCAGGAGTTGAGGTGGAAGGGAGGGGGGAGGGCTCCTAGGCTCTGGAAAGTTCTAAATGCTTGGAAACTTGTTCCTCCACGGCAGACCTGTGACTGCACAATCCCACGTGTGCCGGCACAGAAGACCACTCGATGAACAACAGTTACAGGTAAGTGCAACTGTGTTTTCCTTATTTCCACGAAGGCAATACTCAGGGCATATTTTCTCCACGTAATAATAGGCTTAGTCGAAGGTTATCTCAAAAGGGACATTGCAGAGCTGGAAAAAGTACGGAGGAGGGCAACCAAGATGATTAGGTGGTTGGAGCCCCTTCCCTATGAGGAAAGGCTGAAGAGTCTGGCACTTTGCTGTTGAGAAAAGAGACGGCTAAGGGGAGGGGGCATGACAGAGGTTTATAAAATTATGCATGGGGTGGAGAGAGTTGACAAAGGAAAAGTTTTCTCCCTCTCCCAAAAGACTAGAACTCGGGCATCCAGTGAAGCTGATGGGCAGTAGGTTCAGGACAAACAAAAGGAAATACTACTTTGCATAGAAAGTAGTTAAAATGTGGAATTCGCTGCCAGAGGATGTAGTGATGGCCACAGCATAAACAGCTTTAAAAGGGGGATTAGATAGATTCATGGAGGATAAGTCTATCAATGGCTACTAGCCACGGTGACTGAGGGGAACTTTCACATTCAGAGGCACCAATCCTCTGATTCTCAGGGCCAGGAAGCAACATCAGGAGAAGGCCTTGGCCTCTGTGCCCTGTTGTTGGCCTTCCAAAGGAACTGGTTGGCCACTGTGTGAGACAGAATGCTAGACTAGAAGGACCATTGGTCTGATCCAGCAGGGCTCTTCTTATGTTCTTAAGACTGCTACACCCAGAAAACTGCTCTGTAGAAAATGTATTTGGTTTGATTGTGAAGAGTGCAGGCATCCTTGTCTTTCTGTCTGTTATATAATGACTTGAAGCCAGAGAGAGTTTGCTGGGAACCTGATGAATGTGGTTTACAGTGACTTCTGTCACCAGGATTTCACTCTTGTGGCTAGGAGGAGTACTTGCCTAAGATTCTTCCAAGCCCATGACCAGCATGCATAATTTCGATTCAATATTCCTTAAAACCAAATAGCAGTTTGACTTTTGTAAAGACTGAGCAAGATCAAATGGCTTTCTGAAAGCCTTCCAACAAAAAATAGCTACGATATTGCTTTCATGTTTGCCTGTGGAGAACAGTGCTGTGCTTTCTGCGTACTGGTCTTTTTTTTTGGAGTTGAAGGTCTCCATAAAGATTTCTCAGGCTCGCTGGTAATTCTTGGCTAGACTGATTCATGCTAGTTCTTAAGCAATCTTTGGGAACTTAATTAGACCTTAAGTAGGGGGGGTTTGCATGTACTTTTTAGTTGCCATACCCTTCGGTATATACCAACTGAAAGCTGCCATAGGATAGGGTGGTAATAAGCACAAGGCAAGAACCCAGTGTCCATCTGTTAATGAAGTGGATCTAAGCATCCCCCCAAGGAACCTTCCCCCAGCTTAAGTGACATTTATGTTAAACATCAAATAATAATTCCTGTGTATACAACTGTAGACACATGCATATTTTCAAAGGTCCATAATTAATATGCTAAAATGTGTGTAATAATATACTGTTGAATAAATTTAGAATCCAGTGACACCTTTAAGACCACCAAAGTTTTATTTAAAGTATTTGAAAAAATGTGCATGCACACAGAAGTTCATACCTTGAATAAAACTTCATTGGGCTTAAAGGTGCCCAACTGGACTCTAAATTTGTTCTTCTGCTTCAGACCAACACGGCTGACCACCTGGATCTGTACTTTTGAATACTTTCAGCATGCTCAAGTTTACAAACTTTAACTTCATAGCTAGATATCCTGCTAGCCTTATTTTAACTGTATGAGACCTTCTGTCCAAATAAGATGTTGTCTCTTCTTTATAGTAACTTGGGTTTTTTTTAATTTTCAATTTTGATGTTTTCCCACTCCTCAGCAATAAGCACGATAGACTAAGGTAGCGTAAGTTGCAGAAGTTTGCAGTGTTCTTTTGCTCTGGGCATATTTCCAGTTTTACTTGTAGAAGACAAACAGTGCAATCCTAGGAACCCTTCTGTAAGAGTAAGCCCCATTGACTAGATCTAAGTAGGAGTCTGAGTAGACCTGCTTAGGATTTGACTGCGAGGCATTTATATTTTGAAATGTCATAATTATGCCAAAATAGTACAATTTTGTGTGCCAGATGATGCTCTTGATGTTGCTCAAGCTGTAATTAGGTTGATTAATCGGTGCCATCGATACACCATTTGTCGCTGAAGTAATTGAGACGATTAGCTTTTAATGATTATTGAGATGTTTTAATTATTGAATAATTTGATTATGTTGTTTTATTGTTTATTGTAACCCGCCCTGAGCCTTCTCTGCATGGAAGGGTGGGATAAATTAATTAATAAATCAATAAAATAAATTAATTAATTAATAATAAAACCAGCTGGGATTGGAAGGGGGGCCCTCCATGCCGTTGATTGCCTCTTAGGAGTGGCCAAGCTGTGCCGTGCCAGGCAACGGGGGAGAGACGGCAAGAAAGAGCTTTGTATGGAGGGGAGGAGTCTCTGAATTTACCTGTGGTGTCTTTTCCTCATTACAACAATCCTGCTGGTGCTCAGCTTGTGGTATCTGTCCTTAGCGCCTTTCTTCTCCTGCTGCTGCCCATGGTTTTGGTGAGGTGCTCTTCCGTTCAGCCGCGTGATTCTGAATGCCTGTTGTATGAATGCACTTCAGCATGTCCCCTTCACCACCTGGGGTTAAAAGTTGGTTCTACGTCTGGAAAGGGTGAAGAGCATTGGCTTGGCTGCTACATTTCCTGACAGAGCATGGCATTCTCGCCTTGTTTTCAGTTTCACTGGACGGCAGCTCTGAAGTTAGATTCTCTGTTGAGCTGCTGACGGGAACTGCTGTTTTTATATCTCAGAAGAGGCTAATTTTCTTCATACGTGGTGAACTTGAACTGCTGCAAGATTAGTTGACGCAAAAGCATAGAAACAAAAATTGTCTAGATAAGTAGGAATGGACTTTCTAAAGGCTTTTAGACTTAATGATCTACAGATGTTTTTACCAAGACCTCAGGATGAAAAAATACTAGGTTTGCAGTGGGTTGCTGTGATAGAACACTTGGAATTCTGACAAACAGAAATACGTGTTTTAATTAGAGCCATTAGTTTGAAAAGGATGAGAGGTCTGTGCTACCTCTAAACTTGAAGTTGTAACATGTATATAGTATGTCAATAACTATAGTATGATACATCTTACAAATTACTTGTTTGTTTCTGGTAAACTTTATAATTTCATAATTTAAAAAGTGACAGTCTGAGAAGACTTTTGCTAAGCATGTTCTCGAACTTCCTCTGTCTGCTTTTCCTTGATCCTTTGTCTCCATGTTCAGTTCAACTCTGTTTCATGGTTACCAAGTCAGTGCTGTAGATAGTTGAGATCACTTGGAAATTGAGAGCAGGCGTCTTAAGCTGCTGTCTTTATATCCTTTATATCTTAGTTTCATTGCATATAGCAGGGATCCCCAACCTTTTTGAGCCTGCGGGCTCCATTGGACACGGTATGGTGGTTGCAACCACCAAATGGCTGCCAGAAGAGGCAGAGCCACTTATAAAATGGCTGCCAGAAAAGGTGGGGCAATTATAAAAATATAATTCTTCAATGTGTCTCATCAACTCAAAGAGTAACTCTTCAACATTTCAGGCAGAAACTGTGTTTAACAGGGTGCCTTTAAAAATGAAGATATTGTTAATATATATATATATATATATATATATATTGCATACACACAGCTTGTCTTCAGTTGTACAGTGAAGATCCTTGTGCTATGGTAAGGCGTGGCCAAACTGTAGCAAGGGAGCCACATGTGGCTGTTTCACTTATAATGTGCAGCTCCCGGCAGGGCAGCTGGGGAAGCAAAGGGGAGGCATGCCTCCCCGATCGGTCTTCCCTTCTCCAGCAGCTGGCATGGGGGCTGCGGGCCTTGGAGGACAAAATTTAAAGTTAAAGCTGCTCTTTCTCTCCCACCTTCTTTCTTTCCACCTCTTTCATTCTTTCCACCTTTCTCTTTCTCTCTCTCCTTCCTTCCTTCCTTCCTTCCTTCCTTCCTTCAGTCCGTCCTTCCCCATCTGTTTGCTTTCTCTCTCTCTCTCCCTTCCTCCTCCTCCCTCCCCATCTATTTGCTTTCTCTCTCTCTCTCTA
Organism: Gekko gecko; assembly: GCA_029375565.1. Lineage (NCBI taxonomy): Eukaryota > Metazoa > Chordata > Lepidosauria > Squamata > Gekkonidae > Gekko > Gekko gecko. Next base: position 195,544,897 of record JAPDNY010000004.1, read on the forward strand.
ATTTCTCCTCTTTCCCCATCTATTTGCTTCCTTTGTTTTTCTCTCTCTCTTTCCCTCTCTCTCTTAAACGAATAAGTATCATTCGCAAACAAATAAACATCACTGGACAAATAAATATCAGTATCTGCTTTTATCCCCTTTTTATTTTTGGCAGTCTCATTTAATGTTAATAAAAAGCAAATTGGCATATTTTCCAATTTAAAAAGTGTACGTAATATTTGTTCATGTCTTGCCGCTCTTAAACATCTGACATTTATTCTGTGTGGCTCTTATGGTAAGCAGGTTTGGCCACCCCTGTGCTAGGGTGTCAGCTGCTGCCAAAGCAACTTTTAAAACTGCACAACCAATCAGCCAACCTTGCTGGGCAAAAGCCCCAGCTGGCCCCACCTACTTCCTATAAGCTCCAGGAAAGCTTGTTGAACCCTGGCTTGTCAATAAACAATTGCAAGAAGCTGCCTGAAGCTCAAGAATGTCACAGATACACACAACAGATACACAACCTTTATTGGCATACCATAGCATAAATAGTTCAAACGTAGGAAAATATTAAAGGGTAAATTCGTAAAACAGCATCAGACATGTTCACAAACAATAAAATTGACTCAGAATATAAGACAATCTTAAGAAGTTTTGCAAAGTATTACCCTTGACTTCCACACATAGGCCAGAAATTCAGCAACAGCCAGAGTTATTGCTGGGCTCTTATCTGCTAAGAAAAAATTTAGATCCTTATCGAGGAGGTCCCTCTGCAAAGGGAAGAGAGGGCGGATCAGGGTACTACGCATAGCGGAATATTTGGGACAGCGAAAAAGAATATGCATAATAGAGTCAGGGTTCCCCAAGAGTACATCCTTATATGGAATGCCTCTGTATCTACCTGAGACCACTGCAGAGGGGAAAAGATTAAACTTGTCTTTGTAGCCTGGTGTCCAGAGATTTATCGTCATCAGCAAAACACAGGTTGCATTCCTTTGACATTTTTACTTGGTGGATCTAGAGGGGTGTTTTGGTCAGGCACAAATGATCGTTTTGCCACCTTTGTTCCTGATTACAATATTTTCAGTAAACCTAAATTAATTTGCAATCAACCATTTATGTATATTGGTATAATTAAATTATACTCCTCTCATCTTGGTTCTCTACGCTGCAGCCCACCCATACAAAAGCCAGTGCACTACTGTTGAGCTAGCTCTCTTGCTTCAGGGTAAACCCTTTTACCCCGTTCTACACTGGTTCCTATAAAAATATTATCCACCTGTAAAAAAAAAAGAAAGAAAGCATGTTTGGAAGAAACTCCTGTTTAGGTTTCTGGCTGCATTCCAGATGTGTGTGTCTTAATTGCCGCACAAAGGAAAGGCAAAATAGAGCCATTTCAAATATTTTTAGTTAATTGTGCTGAGAGGTGCTGGATGCATGGGAAATAATGACACAATTTCTTAATTAATCTTGCAAAATAAAGCAAACATCCTGAAGCGCCAGTGGGCAAATACATGGGCCAAAACCATGGCTATTCTGTTTAACAGTGATTAGGTGGTGCACAGCCGAAGCCAGAGCCCCGTGTCGTCTGGGCAACTCCAGTTGCCATAGCAATGGAACTCTCTTGCAGGAGCTGGGTGAATGCTAATCGGAGCCATTTGTTGTTATCTTCTGTGTCTTCCCCAAGTTAGCACGCTTACCGAGCAGCCAGAGCTGCCGGGTGACCGCTGCTGAGTACCCCCGAAAGCATCGATGCTGAAGGCAACGGGATGCCCGGCTCTGAATAATGTTTCGAACCGTTCGCGGTGCTGCCGTGTGGGCAGAAATGCAGTCCGAATTGAAAAGCGGGCGGCTGCTGCTGGAAGAGCGGAGGATCTGTTTAAATTCTGTTGTCAGAGATCTGATTATATGGAGATTGCTTTAACGACTGAGGCTTGAGCAGAAGCCTCAGCGGAAGGAGGGTAATTGGCCCTAGGGGATCAACTCTTTGCCAGACTGGTACTTGCTTCGCAACCTTCAGAGACTCTGTTGATGGTGACCACTGCCGCTGAATAGTATTCTGTCTCAGCTCAACCTTTACAGTTAGTGAAGTCTTCGAGGTTTCCTTCTTTGATTCCCGTCCTGCAAGTTGGAGCGTAGTTAATTTCAGCCTGTGGCTGCTCAATGCAAATATTTCCCTTTTTTTTTGTTTCCCCAGGGTCTTTACATAATTTTGGGTACAAGCTTCAGACTACACGTGCCCTCAGGTCAGAGCTTAATGACTAGATGTGACCCAAGTATTTTAAAAATGACTTTCGAGAATTCTCTCCCTAGGTTGGTCACAACTATATATACCAGCTAAACAATGCAAAGAAATAAGCTGCTTGAAAACAGGCAAGAGTCACAGGCAGTCCACAGACTGCTCAACTGGCAGTCAGTAATGTATATATAAATAATCATTTGTCACCCTGTCTTCTGTTTCTGACAGCTGTTTTATTATACATCTGGCTGTGCACTTAGGTACTCTCTCTGAACAAAAGAAACTTCTGGTATAGAGAGAGGTCGTATCAAAGGTGTCCAGGGCAGTACTGTAAAGATTTTTTTTAAAGTACTCTAATCAGTGTTCCCTCTAAGCTGAGTTAGTGTGAGCTAGCTCACAGTTTTTTTAGCCTCTGGCTCACCCATTTTTATCTCAGCTCAGGAAGGATGGGCTCCAGGGCAAACTAAGTGATGCAGTAGCCAAATTGCTCGCTCACAACTTTGATGCCAGGAGCTCCCAAAGTACAATTTTTGCTCCCAAGACTCCACAGCTTAGAGGGACTATTGACTCTTAATACAGATGTACACACTTCCAACTAGGAAAAAGCAAGAGCCCAATAGCACCTTAAAGACTAGCAGAGTATGTGGCAGGGTTTGAACTCATTTTTTCAGAACACTTCCAGCCAGTCAGCAAGAGATCTGTAATCATCCTGGATGATTCCCCCCTCCCCCAGTACCACTGTTATGGATACTCTTGGATCACGTGGTTCTGTAGTGCTTCAGAATGCAGAAATAGTCTGAACAGAGTGGTTCCCTGTCCACCACATACCAGTGTAATGCTAGCAAGTTATGGAGAAGGGTTCTGTTCTACCCAACTCCCTAGAGTGGTAATTTTCAGTGCGGTGGGGAGGGGGGAAGTCAGACATATAATGCTCCTCTTTGTTGTGTGCGGGGCTGAAAAGAGGGGCCGGGACCGGAGAAACAAAATTCCAGAACACCCTTGGAGGCCCCTGATATTCGGCAAGTGATGTGGCTTGCTCCTCTATGATGCTTGGGTTGAGTCTAGTTCAAAAGAAAGTTGGGGGGGCAGGGAAGAATCTTTTGTCTCTCAGGCCATGATGTCTGTTTGCATCTCTAGTTCTGAAATGGAACAGCTTCTCTGAGGTAGTAGCACCTGATACCTTTCCTCCATATTCAGAAGTAATGGATTTCTAGAATCCCTGGAGCCGTCGTGTTTCTGTATGAATAACGCATGAAGAATGCAATTCTTGTGAATATGTACTAGCTGGCTATCAGCTGCAAGGACACAGCTGAAGGAATTTCAGGTGGCTTGGCCATGTAACATATATGTAGCTTTAAAATGAAGTGCCTTGCTTGAATTTGTTGTCCCCTTAACTATTTTTTTTAATCATCTGTGCAGAGATTAAAGCACACTTGGTATACCCGATACGAAACAGTGAGACTCACGGGGCACCTTAAAGGCTAAGAAGTACAAGCTGTGGTGTGGTTGTTAAAGTACAAGAGAGCCAGTTGTGGTGTAGTGATTAAAGAGAGGCAGACTCTAATCTGAAGAACTGGGTTTGACTCCCCACTCACCATTCCCCACTGGTCTTCCTCGTCCTCCTCCTTCCTCCTTCTTCCCCCCCCATAGCCCATTTTGTCACATACATATTGCAAAGCGGTGAAATTTTTACGAAATTTGAATGTAATATTTAAAGCGTCTTTTGATCTTTGAGAGTAGTGTGTGTGTACTGTCTGCATAACGTCTGTCTGACTTTATTTCAAGTAAAATGTTTTTGTATTCCCTGTGCATTGGAGATAGATCGAGATGGGGAGCTGAGTTAGTCTGTCCGTAGCAGGAGAAAGCAGGAGTCCAGTACCACCTTAAAGGCTAACAAAATATGTGGCAAGGTATGAGATCGTTACCTTGCCACAGATTTTGTCTTTAGGGTGCTGCTGATTTCTCACTCTTTTCTAATGCATTGGGTTTGCTATGGACACAGCCTGTTAGAATGGAGACACGCATTGTTGTAAGGACATCCAAAACAGCAGTTTGGGGAGAACCTCACAAGAAGTCCCAGTCCCTTTGCTTCACATCTCCATGTAGTCCTGTTTTCCCCAGCCAACCTCTCCTTTCTGGATCCAGCAAATGCTGGGAGTGTTTCTATGGTTGCCATATTTGTTGCTATATTTCCATTCACTATCAGCCTGCCTTACAATGTTAGATGCCATGGGGAAGGTCACTAGAGTCTAGTGGCAAGGGTGCAGGACAACTCAGGTTTATAGGTCAAGGATGCTTTGAACCTCAGAAAAAATAGCTGGAAGAGCCTGCCACTCCTTATTTATCAAGCTGTTTAAAAGCTGTCCCTTCTCAGGACCTTAGAAGTGTTTATCAAAGCAAGGATAAAAGCAAGGGGTGGGTCAGGAAATGCTTCATCGGATTTGTTTGTTCTTCCTTCCCTGTGGCTCATGTACCAATATCCGGCACTCGGTTTCTACTCATCATTGTCTTCCAGGCAAGAGCCACGTCCTTTCGGTGTTTTCTAGAGTCCTTCTTGATAAGTACGAGACAGCACACTGGAGGTCAGCTCAAAAAGTGATTTCAGCTTTATTCAGCTCCAAGTTAGACCAGCTAAGGACTAGACCAGCTAGACAAAATACAGTCCTAAAACAGCAGCTTATATACAATCCTGGCTGATGTAGCCACGCCCACAGAGACAAAACGCGCCAATAACATTTGAATATCAGAACCAATCACAGCTCAGGTATAAGGACCAATTATCTTTGTACCTTATGACCAATCACAGTTGTTCCCACCATAAGCCCTCTGATTGGGCAATACTTGTGCAGCATTTCCGATCCGCATAATGAGCACCTGCTCAGTATGCTCACCATTATGTCTCTGAGGACATAACAACTCCTCCCCCCTTAGATGGAACACACTCATAGTCTGCTAAATGGGGAGGGGCCCTTCTACTTCGCCCGGATCGCCTTAATTCAGGGGCTTCTGTTGCTGTGGGGTCAGTGTCGGACTCAGCGCCAGGCATTGCTGGGCTGTCAGGGTCCACAGGGTCCGAGAGTGCAGGGGTCTGCCCTGCCTCAGGTTCTGTACGAGAACCAGCAGCACTCACCTCGTCTGGAGGCAAGTGGGACTGCTCCCTGGGCCTGTAGCAATCTCCGGCCTCAATCTCCTGATCCGCAGGAGACCATCGCTGCTGGAGTTGGTCTATGTGGCGGCGTATCTTTCGGCCGTCAGATAGCCTCACCACATACATTCGAGACCCCAATTTGTTGGTGACTTCGGCATTAAGCCACCGGCGCCCCTCAGCGTAGTTCCGGGCGAACACCCAGTCTCCGGGCTGGAACTCCCTGGATGGAGTGGCCGGTTCAGGCCGCACGGTTCTGCTGCCATCCAGGTCTGGGTGCAGGCGGTCGAGGAGAGTTGTCAGCCTTCTTCCCATCAGAAGTTCGGCCGGGCTTTTCCCTGTAGCACAGCTTGGAGTGACATGCTGCCACAGGAGAAAATCGGCCACTCGATGGTCCCAGTCCTCGCCTTGCAGCCGGGCGAGGGTCTCTTTTGCCGTCCGCACCATTCTTTCCGCCTGGCCGTTGGAGGCGGGGTGGAATGGTGCTGTGGTGATGTGCCGTAACCCTCTAGGAAGCCGGCAAACTCCCTAGAGGTAAGCTGTGGCCCGTTGTCACTGACGACCACTTCAGGCAGCCCATGGGTGGCGAAAAGTTGGCGCAAAGCCTTTATTAAATTCGCCGCCGTTGTTGATCGCATGGGGACTACCTCCAGCCACTTCGAATAGGCATCAACTACCACCAACAGCATCTGGCCATTGATGGGGCCAGCGAAATCAACATGTAGCCTTGACCAAGGCTTTTCAGCTCTGCACATCTCACTCGGAGGTGAGCGTGGTGGATCAGGTCGGGACTGCTGGCAGCTCACGCAGCCCCGAACTCGCTCCTCGATGTCAGCATCGAGCCCAGGCCACCATAAGTATCCCCGGGCCAGAGCCTTCATCCGAACAATTCCTGGATGCCCGGCATGCAGGGATTTCAGTACGCTCTCTCTAAGTTTGGGGGGAATTACTACTCTGCTTCCCCACAGAATGCAGCCCTTAGAAATAGAGAGCTCAGTCCTTCTCCCCCAATATGCCTTAAACTCAGGCTCGTTACACACATTCGGCCACCCCCTCCACACCCAGTTTAAAATACGGGAGAGAATCAAGTCCTTCTGGGTGGATGTAGCAACATCTTCGGACCGGAGTGGCGACTGTGGCAGTTCATCCAACAGGCAAACGTCCGCTGTTGGAGCCGGGTCTGGATCAGTCTCAGTCAGGGGGCATCGGCTCAGGGCGTCGGCATGAGCAATACACTTGCCCGGTCTGTGCTCTATGTCGTACTCGTATGCGGCGAGGAATAGAGTCCATCTTAACATCCTGGGCGACAGGATGTTAGGCGTGGGGTGATCAGGGGCGAAAATCCCAAGTAGCGGCTTGTGGTCAGTAACTAAAAGAAAACGTCTTCCGTATAAAAAGTCATGAAACTTTTTTACTGCACTCACAAGCGCCAACTCTTCTTTATCAATTTGGGCGTAGTTCTTTTCAGCCCCACTCAGCGACCTTGAATAATAGGCAATTGGTGCCTCAGACCCGTCAGGCATGATATGGCTTAGAACTGCCCCAACACCAAACGGCGACGCGTCAGCCGCTAGAACCAACATTTTTGTCTCATCATAGTGCGTGAGGACACTACTAGACGTCAACAACATTTTTACATTTTGAAAAGCTTCTTCTTGACGCTGCCCCCAAACCCATTTTGCATCTTTATTTAATAAACGGTGTAACGGCTCGGCTACCGAAGCTTTGTGAGGCAAGAAGGCATGATAAAAATTAACAAGCCCTAAAAAAGCTTGTAGCTCAGTTTTGTTTCGGGGCCTAGGTGCGTTGTGAACGGCAGATACCTTTCCCGGGGTTGGGTGAACTCCCTGCTCATCGATTTTGAATCCCAGGAATTCAACACTGGGAACCCCTATCGTACACTTTTCTCTTTTTACACGCAACCCAGCTTTTTGAAAACAAAGTAAAACCTTCTTGACTCTTTCAAGTAATTCCTCCTCATCTTTCCCTGCAATAAGCACATCATCGAAGTAAGGAATTACTCCCTTGAGACTTCTAAGCAACCCTTCCATTAATCCCTGGAAGATTCCCGGTGCGACATTAACCCCGAATTGGAGGCGCTTGACTCGGAACGCACTTCTATGAGTTACGATGGTTTGTGCTTCTGCTGCATTGCTATCCACAGGCAGTTGTTGATAAGCCTGGGCAAGGTCCAATTTTGCAAAAACCTTGCCCCCCCCTAGAGACGCAAGTACATGACTTATCACCGGTACAGGATAAGAGTGCTGTTGCAACGCCTTATTGATTGTACATTTATAATCTGCACAAATTCTTATGGAACCATCGGGTTTGACAGGAGTAACGATGGGTGTTTCCCATTTACTGTATGGTACCGGTTCTAAAACCCCTTGCTCAATGAGCTTGTCGAGCTCCAATTCTATCTTTGGTCGCAGTGCTAACGGTACCTTCCTATATTTTAACCTGATAGGCCGTACATTTGGATCCAGTTCAAATGAAACCGGGGGACCTGTATAGGTTCCCAATCCCTTTCCAAAAACCTGAGGAAACTCGTTATACAAGCAATCCCATTTATCACAACACACTGCATTAATGCCAGAAATAGCAATGCCCAATGGTTCAAACCAATCAAGCCCTAAGAGATTTACCCTGTCCCCTTCAGCAACAATTAGGGACAGAGCCACCTTCCGCTCTTTGAAGTTGACTTCAAATTCAGCCTCACCGGCCAACGGAATTCTGTGCCCTTGGAAATCGGCAAGACAGGCATCAGTTGGTAGAAGATGGCGACGGCTTCGGCGAGGGAAAAGACGATCTAGTGTATGCGTTGAAATGATGGTTCTAGCCAACCCCGAATCGACTTCGAAAGGGCAGGCCACTCCGTCAAGATACACGGTGACGAAAATCTTCTTCCTCCGGGGAACTCCCGTGGTGAGGACAGTCGACGATGAAGAGGGGTTGGACGACAGGGTCGGGTTTCGGGACGACAGGAATGAAGAGCAGGTTGTGTTGACCTTGCTTCGGAATTGAGAGCGCTGTGGAGGCGACGTAGGCGGCGATCTCTTCGACTTGCAAACTCTGGCGATGTGCCCGCGTTTTCCGCAAGCCCGACAAACCAATCCTTTGGCCCAACAGGTGTCGCGCTCGTGCTTCCCGCCACAACCAAGGCACTGACGCGCTGGCGCAGTCTTCACTTGAGTTCGCGGCTGGTTGCTGAAACACGGCTCTCGTACGTCATCCACGGCGGCCGCTGGCTCACGGTCCTCGACCTGTTGGTGAATGCTGGATTCGGCTGCCGCAGGCCGCTGTCTCACTTCTCGCGTCGACCTTTCAGCAGCTTCAGCGGCGATGGCTTCCTCGAACGCGACCTTGAACGTCAGCATCTTGAGGGCGAACAGGCGTTGTTGCAGCTTTGCATTGCGGTGACCGCAGACCAGCCGGTCTCACAAAGCTGTTTCGAGATCGGCGAAGTTGCAAGCCCTTGCCAACTTCCTCAATGCCGCCACAAACTCGGCTACAGATTCGCTGGAGCCTTGCCGCCTTTCGTAGAACGCGTGCCGGGAAGCGATCTCTGAAGGCTGCGGTGCAAAGTGAGCCTTCAACTTCTCCGTCAGCGTGGCGTACGGCACGGTTTTGATGTCATCAGGCGTGACAAGTGAACGAGCAATGTCGAACACCTCTTTGCCACACGAGCTAAGCAGTGCAGCTCGTTTCTTCGCAGCATCCGTCACCCCGCCGCTCTCGAGGTGAAACTCAAACCGGGTGAGGTACGCCTCCCAGTCTTCGGTCGCAGGCTCGAACGGCTCGAACCAGTGCTTGGAGCTCATCGCGGCGCTTCCTGGAGCGGACGGCCCCCTCGGAAACTCGCGGTCGATCGGAACTTCCTCCGTGGTGTCTCAGCGGGGCTGCCTACCCACTATATCCCATCCTCGTTGCCAGTTGATAAGTACGAGACAGCACACTGGAGGTCAGCTCAAAAAGTGATTTCAGCTTTATTCAGCTCCAAGTTAGACCAGCTAAGGACTAGACCAGCTAGACAAAATACAGTCCTAAAACAGCAGCTTATATACAATCCTGGCTGATGTAGCCACGCCCACAGAGACAAAACGCGCCAATAACATTTGAATATCAGAACCAACCACAGCTCAGGTATAAGGACCAATCATCTTTGTACCTTATGACCAATCACAGTTGTTCCCACCATAAGCCCTCTGATTGGGCAATACTTGTGCAGCATTTCCGATCCGCATAATGAGCACCTGCTCAGTATGCTCACCATTATGTCTCTGAGGACATAACACTTCTCATGCTCCCCACAGTTTAAATGTTCTTCTAGAGTGGTTTCAGGGTAGGGCAGTCTTAGACTTTTGGCTAAGTGCACATATTGTTCACAGGCGGGAGCACCAGCCGCAGCACCTTCTGATTCCTAGATTAGCCGATCGTAACTCTTCTCTTAGCAGATTGCAGTAATTCTGTTCTTTGAAAGTGTAGTTTTTCCCTGTCTTCTTCCTTTGTGGTTGTTGAGGAAGCTTAAAAGCCAGGGGAGAGGATCCACTATAGCACAGGTGACCTTTCTCCTCGAAAGAGTTGGGGGATAAGGTCAGAGGCAGTTTCAGGGTGCTGCCATGAAGGGCACTACATGCCCTGTGCCAAAAAGAGTCGGGCACCTACTAGACCCTATGCTTCCTTTTGTTCCCTTCAATGGGACAGAGCTTTCACTTTTTTAAAGAAGCCCTTTAGTTTTTTAGGGCTTCCTTGGCTTGGGTTGTTAACCATCTTCAAATCCAAACTGATTTCTTTAAAGAGGATGGAGGAGGATTTGGTTTTCCTGCTCTTAGTTGATATCTTTAGACATATTTGTTGTCTTGCTTTGGGATTCCTCCTCTCAGTTGGTCTGTCTGCCTTGGGCTCTTCTGGAGGCTTCTTGTCTGGTGCCTCTTTTTGACTGGAATGTGTTAGGGTCTATTCATGCTAAAATAGACCGTTTGTCCTGTAATTTCTGCAGTTAGATACTTATGGTGCATAGTGGCATGAAAATATCAATTTGAAACATTTTCACATGCTAAATTAACAGCATGGACCAATCCAGATCTAGAAATTAGGACGAAATCTGTTTTATAAAAGCTTTGTACAGATAGGGGGATTTTTACTTTGGCTCAATTGACAGAATATGACAGTGAGTTTTTGTTACTTTCTCAGCTGAACTCTAGGTATTACTTGGCAACATCTGTTGAATGCCTTTATTTACAACTGCAACATTTGTTGGTATCTAAACAGCGCTCTGCAGCACTAACTGCTTTAGAATCTCTCTTACTCTTGTAAACTGCCATTGAATCAATTCAGAAAATGAAGCCTACAGTAATTGTTTACAAATATTTGTTTTTTGATTAATAAATATGATCTTCAAAGTCTCAGAACTGAATACAGATGTAAAATTTTGAGAAATTTTGAAGCCATGGGAAAAAACCAGAAATTTTCAGAAAAATTGAAAAAAATAGTACTCTTTACAGATTGAAAGCCATTTTGTTACTTTGGGAACATAAAATGCAGTGTGCATAAACTGGCTTGGCATAAAGGTATTTATTTATTAGATTAGATTTTTATTGACCTCCCTTCCCCGCTTGCGCAAGGACACAGGGCGTTTCACAACAATTTAATTCAGTACAGTATAAAATAAGTTAAAACCATAAAAACAATTTAATTCAGTACAGTGTAGAATAAGTTAAAATCATAAAAAAACTCAATATTTAAAACATTCAGAGCATTTAAACATTTCAAAATATTTTAAAAACAAGATGGCAGTGATGGGGGAGGGTGCCAGACAGATAACTGTTGTTGGCCTCAACCAAAGGCCTTGCAGGAACATCTCTGCCTTACATGCCCTGCGAAACTTTAATAGATCCGACAGGGCACGGATGTCAGTCAGTGGAGAGTTCCACCAGGCTGGGGCCAGGGCAGAAAAGGCCCAGGCCAAGGTCAGCTAGATATCTTTTGGGCCAGGGACCACCAGAAGATTCTTGTCTGCTGATCTTAATGCCCTTTGGGGGACATACCGTTTCCAGGGCTCTTTTTGTAGCAGGAGCTCCTTTGCATATTAGACCACACACCCCTGATGTAGCCAATCCTCCAAGAGCTTACAGTAGCCCCTGTAAGAAGAGTTCTGTAAGCTCTTGGAGGATTGGCTACAACAGGGGTGTGTCGCCTAATATGCAAAGGAGTTCCTGCTACAAAAAATCCTGACTGTATCATGTTTTATAAATTATGAATTTACCTTTTTAAAATTTTATTTTAAACCGGTAACAACAAGGTGAAAGGAACACCTGAAGTAAAAGAAACCTCTTTTGCCAGTTTATGAGAGTAGACCAAAAAAGCCCAACCCAACAAAAACTGAAGAAACCATCAACATAACAAAACTAAGAACATTATTTTATCTCCTCTAATCCTCCTACTCCTCCATAGTACAAACAGCTGAGAGGACAGAAACAGAGAATGGAATCAGGAGCCAGATTGCCCTGTTTTGCCAAAGCAGTGAGAAATGGCCCTACACTTTATACCTGTTGTTTATATGGCCCTCAAGCTGTGACCTATTCAGGAAGAAAACAATTATTTAGGATATATAGGACACCACAGTGCCTTTTTAATAAAACGACGAAGTAAACTATCTAATTGCTGGCATTTTAATTTACAAAACACATCTCTTAAATGCTTTGGGTGTGTCCAGTTATTCAGTGTTTTAGAGAGGAATAATATTATTTGCATTAGAATATACATTGATCTTTGAGGATGCTAATATAAATTTAAACTACTTGGCTGTCTCCTGGTAGCTAACTGATGATCAATAAAAACGGATCCTCTGTACCCTTACTGTTATTAAAAGACTTTTATGTCAACACCGGAGAGATAAACGCCCATCTCCCATAATCCAGTAGACTGAGGACTTTACCACTTTATGAACATATGGCATATAGACAACTGCACAAGGATGTATTTTAAAAAAATCTTTTATAGATGCTTCTCTACAGACTTGCCATCGTAGCCGTTAGTTTTTGTTATATTTTTCTTTTATGCGTGGGGAGGCATAGTTCTGTCACAGCTGTTCTTGAAAAAACAGTTTCTGTCAGAGCTCTCTCAACCCCACCTGTCTCATAGGGGAGGGGAAGGGAAAGGAGTTTGTCGTGGGGAGGGAAAGGGAAAGGAGTTTGCAAGCCGCTCTGAGACTCTTAGTGAAGGGCAGGGTATAAATCCAATCTCTTCTCTTCTTCTTGTGGGCAAGGAGGTAGATGTTGGAGGGACTTCTTGAAGCACAGTTTAGTTTCTTCTACCAAGTCTGCATTCTGTATGTAACATCTGGCCAGGCTTATAGATTTGGCAAGAGTTTCTTTGAGTTCACGGCCCTTTCTTATGGTTGTAAAGTATTTCAACTGCTCCCACAGCCTTTACATTCTTATTTTATATGTGATGGGAATACCATTTGTGGACGATTAAGTAGGCAAAATGCTTTAGGTAGTATTTGTTTCCCAAAAATTACCTTAGTTTTTATTTAGGTTCTACTCAACAAGGTGGGAGGGAAGGTGGTATGGTATAGCCCAGTGTTGTCAAATCTTTGAACCTAAGTCGGCACTTGGAAGGGAGACTACTAAGGAAAACTCTGCAGAGGAAGGCAATGGCCAACCACCTCTGCTTAATCACTTGCCTTGAAAGCCTCTTGCTAGGGTCTCCATAAATTGGTTGCAACTTGGCGGCATCTCTCTCTCTCTCTCTCTCTCTCTCTCTCTCTCTCTCTCTCTCTCTCTCACACACACACACACACACACACACACACACACACACACACACACACACTAACTCTCTCTCAACAAGGACAACCATTTATGTTTCACAGCCATGTTACAGAAGCCATCAAAGAAAGTTTTCTACCTTCATTCATGAAATTCTTTCTGTACTTACTCCCTCTTACGCCAAGAAAATCAACTTGCTTCAGGTACTAAAGATATTAAATTTCTAAGAAGCAGCAGTGAACAAATGGATTCAGATGGATCCACGCAAAGGTTGAGGTCACCTTTTTACCTTTGTCTTTGAGATAAATCAGGGAAATCTTATTATTTCTGAATGACTGTGGCACATAGAGTCTCTCTCTCTCTGTTCTCCCCAGTGGTTACCCAAAGTTTATGAAAGCCTTTTCAGTGATGAGTGCTTTACCAGTCCTAGGAGATTTGCCTGTGCTCATACTTTTCCCACTGGCGTATCAAAAGCAATACACTGCTAACTGGGGTACGAGTGGGGGGGGGGGGCAGGGATACAGATTTCAGTCATTTGCTTTTTTTGCATTATTATATATCAATGTGCAAATGTGAGTACTTCAGGAGACATCTAAATTTCAATTAGAAATACCTTAACATCCAAGAAATGAAAGAAAAGTATGTGCTATCTGAAGAGAAGAGATAATTATCTAAATGAAAGGAACCTCTTCCATTTAGTAACTGAATTTGCTGCATTATGGCAACAATGTGGGACTGGGGATTGAGGAACTGAGAATTCCCTGTAGGAAGGTTCTTCTAAGTGCCCTGTTCATATATCTGTCCATTTAGAAAAAAGATTATTAAAAAGATAGCTGTTTTTGAAGTTTTTGTCAGTGTTTTCAAAGTTGTAGGTTGGAATATCATTATAGCTATATATAAAGGATGTTCATTTGAAATGTATATTAATCTTTTACAATGATTTAACACTTTTAGAAAGTATTGCAGGATTTTCTGCTGAAGAAAGATCTTAGAACTTGAAACTTATTAGAATATTAAATACATTGACTTGAAACTTCCGTGTACCTTTTGACTTTCTTCATGTAATAAAAGAATTCATCAGAGAAGTTTTTGGGACCTGTTTGTCTGCTGAAACTGTTGGAAAACCAACTGATACCTTGTGATTGCTCAGGTCAAATGGGACCAGCAATTTAGTATTTGCTTCAGTTCGAGAAGATGTCTAAAATGAAAGAGAGAAGACCGAAAATAGAAGAAAGTACACTCTAGAAAAGTGGGTATTGTTGATGTGGAGGTTAATTATTGGTTATGGCATCTTGGAAGACTCATGATCTTCATGGTACTGGTTGAAGACATCAACAGTGAACGTAATAGGTTTCTGCTGTAAATCTGGCTATTGGAGAGAAAAGGCAGAGATGGGAAAGTGGGATTCTCACTGGTCTTTTGTTCTTAAGTAGTCTGTTGGCAGCTTGGGTTGTGCATGTGCAATAACTTGCTGAAACTGAAAAGCCGGTCTGGTGTCAACAGGCGAAACTCTGCTGGCCCTTAGTATCATTTTTTTCCTGCTGGGTTGTTATTAGCTGGGACACCTTTCCCTGGCTGTCTGCAGAAATGGTGCTGAAGTTCAGCGGAATGCAGGCCAATGTCTCTCTCCCATGGACAGCTATCTAGTGGCATAGAGCAAGGTGCTTGCATTCCCAGGTTTAGGACCCTTGGCACCATCCGGATAGCTCTTGCCAATCTGATCCAGGTATGGTTGATATGCCTTCTGCTTACTGTTCTTTCTATAGCAGGATGGGGGCTTAAGAGGGCTGCAAAGTCAAAGAATGATACTGTATTGTGGTTTGTGCTAAAGGAACATGAGAGACACGCAATGCCAGTGATTCTTCAGACTCTTCCTCTTCATTTTACAGGGCAACTTTTAAATGTCATTTCCATAAAATGAATACTTAACAGAGGGCTCTTTTCTGGCATGTAAGACCAGGGCTTCAGTGAAGCTTTTCCCACCTAGCAGTAACAAATTAAGATTTATTTACAATAAAGGTCACATTTATTGCATCCTTCTTTTACACCGTCTGATTTTACAACATACTGAACAAATTTAAACTGAGTGTGAGCAGTCAAAAGATTCTTGCCATAAAAATGGTATGTCCCATTGTAGCTATCTATCTCTAGCTACCGTTTCTGGTGCGGCAGCTAATACATGCAATAATAAAATTGCTGTTATACATTCTGCTTCAATTCCATTGGCAATACAGAAATGGGGAGTTGCCATTTTCCAAAATGGCCTTGTTGAGAACAATAAATATGGTGTCAAATATTAAAATAAGCCGTTATTTCTTCCTCCAGTCCTTTCCTCCCACATGTCAGCACTGAAATGGTCTGGATGAAGTGATGGATCCACAATTAATATGTTTATCACTAATGTTCTCATGTGACTGAACATTCCCTGTGTCCTAACCCATTTCTCCTGGATATCCATTATGTGAGCTGTGTGATTTTTTTTTTTGCTGCTCATCCAAGAGCAGAATTTAGCCTTTGTACATATGGTTATTAATATAAGAGTGCAATATTTTGAAAATATCTTCTAAATGTATGTAATTGATTTGACATGGCCTGTATGGGTCCCAAGAAAAGGGGTAAGAACTTGAACCCATTTTAAAAAGCTCTATTATTGTTACACTAGGAGGAAAGCCTGTTGTAGGCACAATACAATGAGCACTAGAAAGACAGCCCCCCCATCCCGTGCTTTCTCCCCCCTCCCCAGTCCCTGGGGTCGTTAGACGGCGACTGGCTTCCTGGCTGGCTGCGCCTGGCAGTCTCTGGGCCACCTCAATGGCTCTGTGTCCAGGCAGCGCACCAGCCCCATCCACACACAGGCTGGGTGCCGGTGTGGCTTGGCGGGCCACTACAGCTGTGGTGGCAGCGGCAGGACTGGCCTCAGCCCAATGACCCTGTGGCCAGCAAAGGGACTGGAGCAGCAGTCATGTTGGAGCAAACTGAGGCCCTTCCCCCCACTTCCCCCCCTCCCCAGACCCCAGGGCCCTGCTGCATCTGGTGGCCTCTGGACTGCCTCGATGGCTCTTCACCCCAGCAGTGCGCCAGCCCCCTTTGCTCGCAGGCTGGCCACCGATGTGGCTTGGGCCTTGGCGTCCCACGACATCCACAGTGGTGGCGGAAGAACCGGCCTCGGCTGGATGACCCTGCAGGTGGTGAAGGGGCCAAGGCACCAGTCACATCGGAAGAAAGTGAGCCCCCCCCTTTCCCCCCTCCCCAGACCCTGGGGCCCTGCTGCATCTGGTGGCCTCTGGGCTGCCTCCATGGCTCTTTGTCCCAGTGGCGCACCAGCCCTCATCTGCTTGCAGGCTGGCTGCTGCCATGCCTCAGAGGTGCACGACAGCAGTGGCAGGACCAGCCTTGGCCCAATGTCCCCACTGAACAGGCTGGGCCGCCCATTGCCTCAGAACACAGTGAGGCCTGGTTGCCCGCTTTCTCCCCCCTCACCATACCCCAGGGTTGAGGGAATGGCCCACCACTGGCTCCCTGCCTGGGCGGGTCTGGTTGCAGGACAGGCAGCCACCTGCAGTCGCCCGGGGGCAACGATGATCACTGCAGCGGTGGCAGGAATGGGCTCAGTCTCCTAAGTGTCCAGGCACCGGAGCGTCTATCCCGTCCAGCAGCTCCCTGCATACTGAGGGTGAGAGGCTGGCCTCCAGCTCTGTGGGTGGTACTGAGCCAACACAGCAAGGCAAGTCAGCCAGTGGCCAGGGACCTGTTTGTGAGTGGCAATTCAGGCAGCCAACTGATTTTGGCGTGCATCGAATCTTGCTACCCCAAAGCACGATTATAATATAGGAGAGATTATCAGGGGAAAAGAGAGGTGGCTGGTCATAAGGTAATCAAAAAAACATGTGGCTGGCCACATTTGCCCATTTTTCCATCCAGAAATGCTGCATGTTGCAGGGGGGAAACCAGGCCACATTTTCACTAAGTTGATAAACTTGTGTCTTACCTTAGTCTGCAGATAACAGGCTCATGCAATTGAAAGTTTTCCTTACAAAACATTCCCACCACAAAGACAGCTAGGTGCTGGGCAGAAGATTCTCACATTTTCTCCATGACATCTGGGTTCGCTATATCCAGAAATCTCTGTTTGATAGTCTTAACAGGGGTGTAGCCAGGATTTTTTTTCTTGGGGGGGCGGCATTTAAATAAGTGGGGGGTCATGTGTCTTAAGAGCACTTTTCTGGGAGTGATCCCCATTGAATGAAATGGGACTTACTTCTGAGTATACCCTCTTAGTTTTGCTCTCTCCAAACATCCTTATTTTGTTATTCCCTCCCAGATGAAAACAGTACCTTACAGGTACCTTCCCTGCCCCAATCCTGTCCCCCCAACCCCCAACGAGTACACTGCACTGCAGCCTACTGGGTTCCAGCAAGCAGAGTGATGAGAGAAACAGAGAGAGAGGCGAGGATTATTCCAGGCAGGGCAGGGCGATGGCTCAGTGCTGTGCCAAATAAAAGAGAGAGGCAAGAGGCGGCATGGGAACAGAGAGCAGGGTGACCATGCGGTACGGCCACAGCATGAGAAACAAAATTTTTAAAGTTTTGAAGTGGCTGGATGGAAAGTTGGGAGGCCTAGGTGGTAAGTCAAGGGGCCCAGCTTTGAGATGCCCCGCTGTAGCTACGGAACTTGGTCTTAACCTGTATGGTCCAGGCTAGACCAATTTCATCACATCTCAGAAACTAAGTTGGTAGCTCCAGTTGGTAGTTGGTCAGCTCCAGTTGGTAGTTGGAGGAGAGACCACCAAGGAAGTCCAGGGTTGGTGTGCAGAGACAGGCAATGGCAAGCTACCTCTGAATGTCTCCTGCCTAGAAAACTCAATAAGGATTGCCATAAGCTGAGTGCGACTTGATGGCACTTTCTACCACCACCTCTTTGATGGGGGACCATTCAGTGATGCATAGTTTCCCATGGTTTGTCACAGCCACCATGCCCTGCTTCCTTTGCAAATGGGGGTAGATAAAGTCTCATGTTAAAAGTTTAGTATCTATTACTATTTTTTATAAGCAGATATATATGTAGACATAATTAGCCGGATACGTAGTTCACAATTATCTAGTCAGAAGCTGTAAAAGAGCTTGAAGGCCCTATTATAACCATCAGTTGCCTTGAGCTCTGTAAAGGAGAAAGTGCAGTAGATAACTTTTGAAATTAAAAAAAACCAAACCAGTCTGTTTGAAATCTCTATATTGGTAATGACTGATCATGTTTGATTACATGTTCAGCCATGTATAATTTTTATTTCTGCGTTTGGCATTTGATAATGTCGGCCTAAGAAGAGACACCTGTTTTATTCTAAAGAGATGAGATAAATGTACGGCTGGTACCAGAAGATTACAATTTATGTGCATGTGGTAACTGTCATAGCTCATCTAATACTTAATTAACTGCCTTTATGCTTAAAATTATTTTTCAGTTAATGGCTAGACTGAATTCTTAAGAAAGGGGGCTTCTCTGATGCTCAGCATAACATGATACACACCCACTGTTGGATAGATTTAGGTAGTCAGCCGTGCTGGTCTGAAGCAGCGGAACAAATTTAGAGTCCAGTAGTACCTTTAAGACCAGCAGACGTTTATTCAAGGTATGAGCTTTCGTGTGCAAGGCAAACTTTTTCAAACTCTTAAAGGTGCCACTGGACCCACTATTGGAGTGTGATGTAGTCACTGGTGTGTTGGATTTTGGCTGGGGTTAAAATCTCCCCTTAGCCAAAAAGTTTGGGCCAACTCTCCTCTCTCACAGGGCTGTTATAAGGATTATAATGTGGGCCAATGTGTGCTGACGAGAATTTTTGGAGGAATGGCGGTGGAAATGCTATCAAGGTGTACCCAACTTAGGGCGACCCCATAGAGTTTTCAAGGCAAAAAGCTGAGTAGAGGTGGTGCCATTCATTGCCTGCCTCTGTGTAGCAACCCTGGATTTCTTTGGTAGTCTCTCATCCAATGATAGGGTAAAATTTAATGTTTGGGGCTTAAACTCAGAATTTATGAGATGTGAAAGGCTGTGTTGGTTCTTGCAAATATTTATGTTCATTTTCTACACCTGTCGTAGCGTTGCACAGTACAAAATGATTCACAAAGTTACTTGGATAAAGGATTAGGGATTGTGGTTTATGCCATTGTATATAGCTTGCTATAGTAGGACCCTATTGTGTAATTTTGAATGCTAATACTTCTGCTTTGCTTTAGTTCTGGGGTTTTTTAGATCTGTTTGGTTCTACAACGCTGATTTTATTGCACTGTTTATCAAATGCCCCATCTTGTTGAAAATATCAACCAGTTCTATATAATGCACCTTGAGAGAGGTTGACTATAAATGAATAAATAAATAATATAAATTGCCAATGGAAGAATCACTTATAAAAGTTAAAAATGAAGTGTTGATTAAATATTTTCAGCACTTTGCCTATCTGTGCCTGCTTTATTGGACACATCTATGCGTCTTTTTATGTTACTCAAACTTTTATCTATGGGACCCAGGAGGGCCAGATGGTTTTGAGACCCTGAATGCAGTGCTCTCTGGGGAGCGTGTGGGGAAAGGCAGTCCCTCAGGTATGTTAGGCTCCTGACCATGAAGGTAAGGGAGGGCGAAAACATCATGCCATCTGATCAGGAAAATTGGGCAGTTGGTTCTTGGGTTCTTAACAGCAGATTGCTGTGCAGAAACCAGCAGGTGAAGCTTTCATAGCAAACGTTTCGATCCACAAGCTTTTTCTAGATACATCTACAACAGCCACTTGAGAAGCCGGCAATTTCATTTACAGATTACGCACGTCAACAGAGGAAGTTTAAAGCAACAGCTTCATGTCCGGAGGTACCACCCTCGGAATCATATACTGGGAAAAAGGATTCCATGGGTCAACACCCAGTCTCCTTCCTAGATGCCTTCTGAACATCCCACCATTTTAAATGGGAGGCCATTAACACACTGGTCAGTTTCTAGTGCCTGAGATTGATTCCAAAGCTATGCAATATGAAAGCTGTTTTTCTGAGCCCATTCTTGTTTTGTCTGGTTGGCAGTGTTTATTTCCAGGCAGTATTTATGGAAATTTAAATGACTAACTTCTGAATAACAAAGCATTGCTTCGATTCTTGCCTACCCCCTTCAGTGACAGTTCTACTGCTGAGGCAGTTGATTTAGAAGTTTCTAATTGAAGAACTGTGGTCCTTTGCTTGGCAGGATCTTGTGTCTGGCAAGAGTTTGATGTATTCTAGAAGGATGGTACCACATTTCTAACCGTTGCTGAATACACACACACACACACACAGTTGTTCTGGGCAAAATCAAGGGTTGAGTGATGTCAAATGGCCTCTTCTGCAAGTTCAGAAGTTTCTTGCATGATTAGAACATGAAATTCTAATTATTTGCAATAGGGATGTAAATAAGGCGGCGCGAAGCCTTATTTGCAATGACTAATGAAAGCTGTTGACTGTAATCAGAGAGATGCAGAGCAACAGGGGCAATTCATTAGGAAAAATGTGGCTGGGAAACGGCTATTGCATGCCAGTTTGAGCCTTTCTGGTTTTGCATCGAAATATATACCATATTTGTTTGTTGTAAATGATGATAAATAACTCCCTTTATGAGAAGAATAAGTAGTGATAAGACATTGCGGCACAGTTAATCCTGCCAACTTTTTGGAAAATATCTACAGGGTACATGTCATTCTTGGCTTTGCTATGGGATAGCTAAAGATGCCTACCATATTACATCGATTAAATGCATTTTAATTGTGGATTGCTTCTGTTTGGTTGGAGTTCAACATATTAAACACATGGTTATTACTTTCAGCCATAAACATTTGCTTTAAATTCTAGAAGCAGTAAGCTTTTGGTGTGTTAATTCATGGATATTGGATTTGAGATGTATTTAAAACACTCATTTTTGTTGTGTATATGACCTTGTTAAAAATTAATACCAAGAATGTTTAAATAGCAGGGCTGGGTTTTATTTTATTTTTAAGATTAATGCACTTTTGTAATATTGTTTGCAGTGTTATTTTTTTAAGTGCTTTAGGTCAATTTTGACCTTTTTGTTTCTAGAAAAGATGTCAGTATTTCCTGTTGGTGTATTTCCAGGACCATTTCCTTGTAAAGGACCTACAAGTAGTCATGTTAGGTACTCTTCCCATAAATCAGGAGTTCCAACACACAGCCCGTGGGCACCAGGACTCCCACGGACACCTTTTCTGGTGCCCACCAAGCATTTTCAAGACATGTGTGTGGCTTGTGCCCGGTAGGGCTTTGGATTGGCCAGAAGAGTTCTGATTGGCTCTGCACGGGGGGGGGCTTTGCCTGCGGCAGCCACAGCACACAGACCTTCACTTCTGAATGCAAGCTGCCCCAGCCCTTAGCCACTGTCCTCCCTTCCCACCTCTTCAGCTGAGGGGGTAGGAGGCAGGAAAGCCCACTGCAGTGCTGCACCAGCTAGCAGGCTTGCTCTGATTGTGGGCCTTCTACGACCCAGCACCAGAGAAAGTCAGCTGGCCTAAGCGAGAGAAGGAAAGCAAAGCCCGTGCTGCTGCCAAAGCCTATGGGGGCTGGCTCTTGCCCAGGATGAAAGTAAGCCGGCTAGTCTAGATGGGAAGGCAGAGAAAAGCCCCTCTTCCCCCCACCAGCCTCCCTCCGGAGTGGCGCTGATGCAGCCGGGGAAAACAAGATGGCCAGCACGTGTAGAAAAAGAAAAGTAATTCGCGCTCAAACCTGTTGGCATCCTCTTGTCTGTCTGCTGCTGCGGCCACCTGGGTGGGGAGCAAAGCAAGTGGACTGGTTTGAACGCAAGTGAGGGGATGCCCCCCCCCCCGGTTAGCCAGCTACTTTCTGCCCCAGCTAACGGCACTTGGGACGAAAGCATACAGGGGTTGGGGGTAAAGCCCTTCTCTCCGGCGCCCGGGAGCAAAGGCAGGCTGGCTGTCCTGAATGTGTGTATGTGTATAAAGTTCGTCCTTTGCTTCATTCTGAGCACCACAACAGAGTGAAGGTTTTGCGGCTTTTAATATGGGTGGGGAGCCTCACACTGTTGACCTCAGATTATAATGGAGGGAGAAAAAGAGGGAGTCTGAAAAAGATCTACTTGCAATCCTCTTTAGATTTACATGCAGATTAAGGCTGTTATTTCAGTCATCCGGCCCCATCACTCCTTGGCAAATAGAAGGGGAAGTCATGGAAGCAGTGGCAGACTTCACATTCCTGGGATCCAGGATCACTGCAGACGCGGTGACTGCAGCCATGAAATTAAAGGACGCCTGCTCCTCGGGAGGAAAGCGATGGCAAACCTAGACAGCATAATAAAGAGTAGAGATATCACCCTGCCAACAAAAGTTCGCATGGTCAAAGCAATGGTATTCCCAGTAGTAATGTATGGCTGCGAGAGTTGGACCATAAGGAAGGCTGAGCATCAAAGAATAGATGTCTTTTGGACTATGGTGCTGGAGAAGACTCTTGGGAGTCTCTTGGACTGCAAGGAGTTCGAATCAATCAGTCCTAAAAGAAATCAACCCTGACTGTTCCCTGGAAGGCCAGAAACTGAAGCTGGACCTCAAATATTTTGGCCACCAAATGAGAAGGCAGCCCTCACTGGAGAAGACCCT
The DNA here is from genome assembly GCA_029375565.1 of Gekko gecko. Lineage (NCBI taxonomy): Eukaryota > Metazoa > Chordata > Lepidosauria > Squamata > Gekkonidae > Gekko > Gekko gecko. The sequence continues at coordinate 195,567,660 of JAPDNY010000004.1, forward strand.
GATGCTGAGATTGAAGGCAAAAGAAGAAGGGGATGGCAAAGGATGAGATGGTTAGACAGTGTTATCGATGCAACGAACATGAAATTAAGCAAACTCCGGAGCACGACGGAAGACAGGAGGGGCTGGCGTGATGTGGTCCATGGGATCTCGAAGAGTCGGACTCGACTGTGCGACTAACAACAACTTTTATAGTCAATTTGATGGACTTAGTCTTCATTGTTTCTCTCCAGCATTGTGTGATCCGTGTAGGCCACATTAGTGCAATGTCCTTTCTTCAAACATTTTATCACTTGAGGTGGCAAGCTTATGATTAATGACTGGCATGACCTCTACCTTTTGTGCTTAGGGGAGATGCATAATGGCAAGGCCTGCGGTCACTGCCCTTATTTTACAAGGCAGACAAGAAGGAACGCAGTCTCACATTTTTGAGTCCTACTTTGCAAAAAAAAAAAAAAAATCTGCACAGCCCCCTACTGCTTACTCAGTCCTCTCTGCCATGGGCCATGTCTTTGGATGTTGACCCTTTGGTGTCTTTGCTGTCTGGAGCTGGGGCTCTAAACATCTTGGGTTTGCAACTCATTTGCGGATGTGTAGCCACCCCAAACAGTGTATTGATTTTTAGCTCACCAATGACACTCACAGGCTGGAGCACTTGACAGGGTGATGTCAGGTACAGACAACAAGAAAAAGAAGTGGAAGGGAGCAGAACTATTTGGATTTTGAGTGTTCCTCTAGTGAAGATTTCTTTCTCTCCCCTCTTGCCTGGGATACCACTCACCTGCTGTCATGCTGGAACCCATACCTGTCCCAGAGTCCTCTCGTGCCAGTGCCAAGATCTTTTCTACCACTCCTTCTCCTGGTGCTCTCTGGGCTTTTCAGAAAGTGAGCAGGGCTGTTGTAGGACAGGGCTTGTTATTGGCGGCCCTCATTCAAATGAAAGAATTTGCCATGGCTGCAATAGCAGCTGTAACCATCAGAAGATCAGGAGGACTGGTAAGCATCTAGCTTTACTTAGCGTGTGTCTCTGTTCTCCTTTCAGATTTCCCCCTTTTTATTTCCTTCATTTTTATTCCCCTTTATTTTTCACCCGCCTCTCAGACTTTCCTTCCTTTTTATTCCCTTCTGGGATTCTTTTTGCAAAGCAACAAGGAAGGTATTACATTTGGCTTCACCTCCTTTGGCAGCTATTTTGGAGTGGTACTCGCCATCCCTTCTGAAAATTCCAAAGGTGCTTGCTGGTTCAAAAAGGTTGTGGACCAAGCTATACCATCTATAGCCCTTTCTATATTGATGGCAGTGTTCCCTCTAAGCTGAGTTAGTGTGAGCTAGCTCACAGTTTTTTAGCCTCCGGCTCACACATTTTTGTCCTAGCTCAGGAAGGGTGGCTCCCGAGCAAACTAATTGATGCAGCAGCCAAATCGCTTGCTCACAACTTTCATGCCAGTAACTCACAGAGTAGAATTTTTGCTCACAAGACTCCACAGCTAATAGGGAACATTGGCGGTACTCCTAGAGACAGCAAGGGATTCCTGTTTCACGTCCTCTATAGAGTATCATCTACCATATATACTTAAAAAGAAGACAACCTGGAATGTAAGATGACCCCCTCCCAAGAAAGAAGATGTGATACATAAAAGCAGGTGGCCATGAATTTAAAGTGATCCCTCCTGTGTAAAAAGGTAGCAGCATAATTTTTTTATTACATAGTTATCAATATTAATATAGACTACGGAAGGAAAAAGTTACTTTTCCCTTTTTGCCTCTTAATTGTAATGGTTCACAAATAATATTGCATCATGCTATTTAAACAGGCAAGGCTCTTTAAAGAAAAACAACCACCCAAAAATCTAACAATGGCATTAAGTCTTCAAAGAACTTTGACTAGGATGTTTTGTAGAGCAACTTGGCCTAGATTCTAGTCTAATTCAGGTTCCTGGAATCTGAGCAAAAAGTGGGGATGTGGAATGCAATTACGCTGTGGCAGAAAGAAGAAATGAGCGCAAAAAATTAAAGCGGAGCGGAAAACAAACATGTTAGTGGTTTCCAATCAGACACCTTCTATTCCTGGAGCCAAAATTTACTGGTCAATGATGAGTAAGCAGAAGGTACCTTAAGCTGTAGTGCCCTTTCTCTAATCTCATTATTGGCTTAAGAATTGTCCAGCTTAGGAAAGCCAAGCTGTATTTCTAAAAAAGAGCAGATGTAATGCTTAATCATGGCTCAGGAATCAAGAGGGCTCCTGGATCGCACTCTAATTGAGGAGCTCTTGTCAGTATTTGTAGCTGTCTAGAAATCTTTTGCGTACCCCTTGGTGTATGGCCAATGCAGGACCTAGTTAAATAACAGCTGGAGAATTTGTATATGAGAAGACAGAGAATGTGGGAGGGAGCACTCAGTCCCGTAACAAGTTTGCGATCCCCGAAATGTAGAAAGAGAAAAATTAGAAATCATATCAAAACTAGTCCTTTGTATACCGAAAAACTATTTTTTTTTTTTTTTTGGGGGGGGGGGTTGTAACCATAATATGGTTGCAAAAATGCCCGCTTTAGATCCTTCAAGTGAGTATCTCTGTCTGAGGGATTGGAACACATGTGACTATTGCATTGGGCTTGGCTATACACAATGGATTGTTTGATGTGGGTGGGGTGGTAGCCAGAGGCATGTAGATATGTTTGCTGATCTGTCAGTTTCTGGTAAAATGTGGTACTTATGTATCCCTCGTGTAGTACTTGCTCCTTTCCTGAAGCTGGCCTGCTCATTCTCAAGGATATTATTTTCTTCAACCCATGATCTAAGTTTTCCAAAAAGCATTGCAACCAGTGCTCCCTCTAAGCTGCGGAGTCTTGTGAGCAAAAATTCTACTTTATGAGCTCCTGGCATTAAGATTGTGAGCAACCGGTTTGGCTACTGCATAAAGTAGTTCGCTCTGGAGCCATCCTTCCTGAGCGAAGACAAAAATGTGTGAGCCAGAGGCTAAAAAACTGTGAGCTAGCTTACACTAACTCAGCTTAGAGGGGACACTGATTGCAGCAAAGAGTTCTCCCACAATGGATAACAAACTTACTGGGCAATAGTCTGCCAGTCTATCAGGTCCCCCTTTTTGAAAATCGGTACAATTATTGCACTGCATCAAACTTCAGGAATACAGCTCGTCTGGTTTATATCAGTAAAAACTGAGGCTGGAATCTGGGCCTACCAATGAATATGTAGATGCTCATCTGATAAAGTTGAAACTATCGAGCATATGATTCTAAAGGTAAAGGTTCCCTTGCTCAAAAGCCAGTCGAATCCGACTCTAGGGTTGCGGTGCTCATCTCCGTTTCAAAGCCAAAGAGCCAGCGCTGTCCGAAGACGTTTCCGTGGTCATGTGGCCGGCATGACTAAACACCAAGGCGCACGGAATGCTGTTACCTTCCCACTGAAGTGGTACCTATTTATCTACTTGCAATTTCTTGCTTTCGAACTGCTAGGTTGGCAGGAGCTGGAACTAGAGACGGGAGCTCACCCCGTCATGAGGCACTCTTGGGTCTCGAACTGCTGAACTACTGACATTCCACAGCCTGCAGTTCAGCGTCTTAACCACTTGAGCCACCACAGCTCTCATATGATTATAGAGTATCCTATATTTAATGAGTTGAGGGCCATTTTAATTACTCCTTTACTCGAAATGATGGGAAGTTCTTCGGAGGCACTTGATAGTATGCGGGCAGGGATGATGTGGTTGTGATCAGATATAGATGATTCTGTTATTCTGTCTGTGGGAAACATTTTTAGGGGCAATAATTGAGCAGCAGAAGAAGAATATCAAGTAAGGCATTATTTTATTTTGTTATTTTATTTTCTGCTCAAGGCTACAGCTGTATGAGCAGGGATGGATGGATGGCGGGGCGAAAGTTATGCAGAGCCTGGTGAAATCTCTCGAGGGCTTCTTTGCCATGAGGTCAGGCAATTAAAATGTTGTCAATGAATCTGAAGTAAAGGAGAGGTGCCAGTGGGTAGGAGTTCAGAAAATGCTGTTCTAGATCCACCATGAAAATGCTGGCATATCCTGGGGCCATGCAGCTGTGCCACTGATTTGAAGGTCTAAGTCCTCACCAAACCTGAAGCAATTGTGGGTGAGAACAAACACACAGAGTTCCGTGGCAAGATCTGATGTGATGTTGTTAGGGAATATTATTCTGTTAAACCTATGAAACATATAAAAGGGGGAATATTATTCTGTTAAACACATGCAGTTGACTTGAGCTTGTACGCACCAGGGATTTGTGGCAAGCATCCTTAAAAGTCCCACTTCTCCTCCAGGATAGGGATTTTGTGGCTCTGGAAAGGAGTGTCAGCTTAATCAGGCTTTTATTTGGCTTCTTCTTTACCTTAGGGAAGAAAGCTTATTTTTATGTGACAAATGAGCATCCTGTTAAGGACCCCTCATTCCTAACTGGTGTGTGGCGGTTATGTGGTAAAGTGCTCTGTGAGAGAAAAGAGCAGCCTCGAATCTGCTGAGGGAACCTCACCAGAGAAAGGGGAATCAAATCTCCAGGGGTTATTTCCTTTACTCGAGAGACTGATTTACTTTATATATCTTAGTTATCCACATATCATATTTACCCTATTCAAAAATTTATTTCCTGTTAAATAAACCTTTGTTGTTCCTCTCCGTCCTGTCAAGTCAAAAATCCAAAACAAGGTCTCTATTTGCCTCACATGTAAGTACAGTCTTAGTCTAGCAGGTTTCCAAATACAATTCTTATACGGAGCTTTATTTTAAAGCTTGTGTCCGCCCCCCTCCCCTTTATTTGATTTTGGGGTGGCTGAGGTTTAAAGAATCCATAGGAGAGGTCGGAATGGGAGAGTGGATATTCTTCAATCCAGAAGGCAGTCATCACAATTTATATTTGGCATTTAAGTGTAAGACTGGAAGCGGTTTTGAGATTCTGGCATGATTTTTTTCCCCACAAAGTTGTTTCAGGGACAGCTGCAATTGTGCCCGCAGTTGCTGGGCTTTTCATCCACGTTGCTTCTTGTTGCTGATGCCAATAGCATTGTCCACTGTGTCTACCATTTTGGACGATTACATCTGCCTGTATCCAGAAACCTGAAAAGAACCAGCATTCAGAACAAACAGTAGAAGCTATGTGCATGGGGCTCTCTAGGTTAAGAATAACAGAGAGCTTGTTTTTGTCCATGTTGACTAGAGAAGTGAAGGCCCAGAAAAATTTGAGGAAAAAAGTGTTTTTTTTCCTGAAGCCTTTTTTTGTTTTTTTCTGAAAAATTGGAAAGAGAAAAGAAAAGGAAAAAATGATTATGGAACGTTTTATTTTAACATGATGAATAAAATATTTTAAGACAAGGTGTTCAAATATTTTCCAAATCGTTTCTAAAAATATGTTTGGTATCAGATTAATCTAATTTCTGTGCACTGAGGACAAGCAAGTCCTAGGTTACAAACTGAATTCTCCAATGCAAGAACAAGATGCATTTCTTCCTTTAGGAGGTGCTATTGTCACAAGAAAAGAAAAAGGTTTCAGCTTTGTTTTTGCATGTGGGTGGGTATACTGGCACACAGGCTTCACTAGGCCTCAAAACATTGGAAAAGCTGATAATTACAGCTCAGAAAATGGTTCTGATTAAATTTCATGCCCATTCATTGAAACTTAGTCCCTTCTGTACATTTCCCCCCTCTTCAATTCTTTTTATGAGAATGAGTTTTTTATTTTTATTTAATACTGTGGAGAGGAAATATGAATAATTATTACATCTGGATTTTTAAAAAATGTTTGGAGGTTTTTTTGTCTGTTCTACATAAACTAGTAAACCGTTCAGGAGATTGTTGCTCCATTTGTTACAATTACAAATAACTATTATAAAAAATGTAAATTCTGTTTGTAATAATTGTTTGGATACACTATATTTTTAATATGCTAGTTGTGATAATTTCATGCCAAGTAAAATTGTCCATAGTCATATTTTATGTTCGTAAAGTAACAGAATGACTTTCAATCTGGAAAAGAAAAAAGAAGTGTTAATGTAGCATTTTTTTTTCCAATTTTTCCAAAAAATTCCGTTTTTTTCCGGGGGAGGGGGAAACACGGGTTTTTTTCTGAGCTTCAAAATTTCTGGAAATTTTACATCTCTAATGTTGACCAGTGACAGCATGTAAAGATGAGAAGGGAAGGCTGGAAACGGTCTTGTGTGAATCTTGCAAAAAACTACATCATTGCTTCATTCTCCAATTGTTTCTTGAAGTCTCAAATGGAATGTGTAGCCCTCTCAGAGTTTTGCTGTGCTCCTTGTTACCATTCTGCTTGAAGCTTGTACTACAATTTAATGACAGGTATTGCTTTCTTGACCACCTGATAGCCAGAGTGGAGTTGTATGTGTGAAATAATTTATTTAAGGGTTAACTTTTATTAATGAAAATGGACATAGACTAAATAGTATCAGTGTGTAAGGCACATGACACAGATCATCCCATGAATCGCAGAGTTTAGTTTTCATTGTAGGCAAAAAAGTAAATTCTTTAAATAAGGAGGAGCTGAACCTAGGTCTGCTAAAAAATTGTGAGACCAGAGAGAAGCCCATAGGGAGCTGAAACACCACTCTGAACACTGAGAACCAGCCAGCATTTCATTTTTCCCTCTCAACTATTGTGCTGTTTGGCAATTTGGGGAACACGGAGATCGCTAAATACGGAACTAAGTCAGCATTGCTTTTGATGCTGCTAGAGGTTTTTGTGTAAACACACTGGTGATCTGATATCAACAAATCAAACGTTTGCATGTTGTGCATTTGCTAGTTACAGCTTTTCTATGCATCTGCAGTTTTTCTGCATGAGGAGTTCAGATTTTGAATTTGCTCCTTTTGCTGTCAGTGATACTCAGTTCATAATAATTACGTTTGGTCACCATAAGTAAACTTGGGCAGGGTGTACACAGCCAGATTTAGCAATGGGAGAACAGACTCCATGTCTTCCATTCTGTAAGACTATTGTAGTACTATTTTTTTTGTGTGTAAACAGGAAAAGGAATAGTAGAAAATGACCCTGTAGAAAAACAAGTTGGCTCAGCCACAGCCTCATATCTTCCCTTGACTATTTGAAGGCCCTTGGATATTTAAAACCTGCTGGTGTGCAGATATGCTGCAGAGATGACCCCATAACACCACTGTGCTCCCTGGTTGTCACCATCATGTGGGGAGTATTCTTGAATTCTCTGTGAACCTGTTGCAAAATCATTCTACGGTCTCCTTTCTAAGACTGATCTTCATGGTCTGTCCTATTAGGACTTGTACATTTTTATCATTCCCCGTCCAGGGCCGGATCAAGGGTTTTTTGCACACTAGGCGAGGCTAGCTTGTGGTGCCCCCCCCCAAGCTGAGTCAGTATGAGCTGACCTTAGTGGGGAATCATGCCGTACAGACTGCATATCTTGGAGAGGGAACAATTGACCCCCCCGCCCCCCAGTGCTGCCCCCTGATGCTGTTCTGTCCTAGCCATTCCCAGCCAGCTGACCCCCTGTGGCCCCCGCTGCCCTCGCCCCTGCAGGAGACCAGCTGGATGGGACCGGAGCGGGGGAGGCACAAGAAAGCAACTGAGTCCGGGCTGAAGAGGGGGCAGAAATCCAAAGGCAGGGAGGGGAGGAGGAGGAGGGTGCTGCCCGGCAGAGGCAATGACCACCTGCAGACCCACCAGATCTCGGTTATCCCCCCTCCCCCAGCCAGGCTCTTCCTCCGCTGTGGCTGAAAAGGGACTTGCTGGCTGGGGGAGAGGCCAGGCAGGGCACGCCGAGCCAGGAGGGAGGCTGCTGTGGGGTAAAGGGGGCAGTGCTGGACCTACCCCGGGGGGCGGGGAGGAGGAGGAGGAGACCAGGCACAGTGTCCCAGCCAGCAGCAGTGGCTCCCCGGAGTGAGTCCCAGCAGCGGTGGCTAGGAGGAAGCGGCCCCCTGCTCGCTCGGGGCACGGCAGCTCGGCTTGCCACTCCCCCCCCATGCAGGCGAAATGCATATTCTTTGACTTAAAAGATATATATTTCCATTTCTAAATTAATGTCCCATTGATTTCTATAGTAGAATTAAATCTAGGTCCAGCAGGGCACCTCTGAACACGTGCAGAGGATGGATCCCCGCCCACCCAAGGCGACAGAGCGGGGCCGACGGAGTCTTTGGCCGGGGCCACCCTCGGGGCAGTGGTGAAGGGAAGGGGCTGCTCCAGCCCGGGGGCAGGATTGCAGCCCGGCAGAAGGAGGGAGGGTGGTCGGGGGGCAGGTCGAAGGTGGGGTGGCCAGAGGAGAGAAAGAGATGGCAGCGGCTGGGGGCTTTTGGCAGGGGGGAGGACGGCACAGTTCAGCGCCCGCATCCAGGGCCCGTGGCTGCCCGTCCTAGGCGAAAGTCTACTTCGCCTAGTGGGTGGGCCAGTCCTGTCACTGTCTCACCAAGACAAAGTCCTAAACACCAGAGTGGTTTTAGGGCAGTGTGACTGAGGCTGGGGTGCAGTTACAAGGGTGTGGCAAGTGGAGCAGTGGTGCTTGCAGAAGGCAGGATGGGGGCCCTGAATCCATGTTGCTTCAGTAAAAACACTGTGCAACTGCTTTAAGAGCCTGGGCCTGCCACCTCCCCAACCCGGTTCAGTTCCCTCCCCAGCACGTCCCCATTGTGCCTCGAGCCCAGGGGTACTGCCTCTCATCCTACAGCCACTGCCACAGCCGACCATCCATACCCACCTGTAGCAGTCCTGGGCCATACCCATCCTACTGTCCTGCTCATCCCTCCCTGCTAGCTGTTCCAGAGAAGTCTGCCCACAGTTCACCCGGGGCTGTTCTCCTGGGGAGCCCCCGGGCTGGCTGAGGGGGAGACTCAGGCCTCCACCCTGGCTCACAGGTAGGGCATTGCTATGCCTGGCAGTCCCCTGGTGGTGGAAAGATGGTCAGCCAACATCCACTTCTCACGGGAATAGCAGTGGAGATTGCAGTAAGTAATTTTGTACAGGGAGAAGAGAGAGAAAGGGTTTCAAGGGCTACCCTTTGTTAATTTCTTCTGGATCTGTTTGGTTGGTTAACGTAAAAATATGATAATTCTGTTACATGAGCCCAGTCCTATTCATTTGGGAGGGTTATGGAATCCTTCTTGAATGTTAAATGTTGGCGTACCTTTGAATTTAGTGATTAAAGGGAAGCAAACTGACGGTCATACCGGTATCGCGGGGGGTGAGGGGGCACAATTTGGATTTTCTGTTTCAGGCACCAAAACATCTCGGCCTGTATCTGGACAATTGCAGTGAATTTGTTTGTTTAAGAAGTGGATGTCTAGTTTTTTGGGGAACTCCAAACTTCAAGGGAATGCCCCACTCCTAGAGGTGCTAGGATTATATTACATTTAGCATTTTCTCTTTAAAATTCTACAACCTTGGTTGCATCATTTTCTGCAATCAATATGGCGTGCTTTCAGTTAAATTTAATGTAAATCCAGCAGGCTTTACCTGTTTACATTAAAACCGGAAAAAATAAAGAAGTTTGTCAAATTCAATTTAGCATTACAGAGATTACTGCAGCACAACAACTCTTTATCTGTAGTAGTGTATAAAAGCACTTGGAACACTGCATCAATTTTCATAGCCATTTACTAGATTAGAAAGCAATTGTAAGCAAACTAAAACCCACATTAACTCCTGTCAACAGCCTGTACTTTTTTCCTCTCTCTCCCTGTTATGGATTGGTTTGAAATAACAGTGAGGTCTGAAGTGATTGCATCAGCAGCACAGATGGATTATAAATGTGAATGAACGGGTTGTAAGGCTATACGACAGGTAGCTGGGCTCCCAATCAGCGTAGCAGCTTCCGTGTTTTAAAGGGAAAAAAACAAACCCTAAAGAAGCTTTGTCATGAGGGAATACGTCACTGTCTCCAAGAAATAATTCCTTACGTTTTAAGACCATAATTATGTCAAATGGCAGGGTTGTTTTTAAAAAAGCAACAACTGAGTGCAATTTCCTATTCTGGTGGTAGTAATAGCTGCCTGGTGTTCTGTATACGATCGACCAAACACATAAATAAAACCAAACACCTCTTGAAACTGAGCATTGTTCTAAACAAATGACAGGTCTGATACCTTGTTTTGCAACGTTATTTCCTCATGTCGCCGTAAAAGCAATTAGAATCCGTGAGAAGGACAGTTTATCTGAGTAGAAGGAAGACAATTAGCCTAAAGGCAATTAAAACAGAATTGACTTTTAATCACAGATGGAAAATCACCTGTATATAGCGTTCAAAACCCTTTATATAATTTAAAATAAGGTTTACTTTTTTAAAGAGAGAAATTGTGCCTCTCCTGTTATGCTGAAGAACAGAATGAGAGATTTAAATGCGCACACACACAAATTACTAAAGAAAGTAGTAGTGCATATCTTTTTAATTGCTTGCCTATGTTAGAACAGTAATTTTCTTTCAGATAAGGGACATTTTTTATTCTGCTAATTTCATTTTTGTTAAAAAGCTCTGACCTTCACTAAAGTTTTACTTAACAAGCAAAGTCTCACTTCCTGTAGTATGTAGAATTGCAGGCTGTGGTCACACACACTAAATAATCCACTTTCAATCCACTTTCAATGCGCTTTCGAGTTGGATTTTGCCAGTTCACACTGTAAAAATCCAGTTGGAAAGTGCATTGAAAGTGGATTGAAAGTGGATTATTTAATGTGTGTGACCACAGCCGCAGATGGTACCACTTACCAGAAGAGGCTGCAGTATTGCAGAACCATAGAATCATAGGCTGTGATCACACGGGCAGTTTGGCCCGGCACAGGCACTCCTCCACTCTGGATCAAATGGGCGCAGTCAGACAGGCACATCTGCCAGGCATTCCCCAGCCATAGTTATCCCATCACAGGACAACTTGGAGCTGGGTTAAAAAGCCGCCGCATCACAAGTGGTGTTTTCGGTTCCCTGTCCAGTCATCGCGCATGGCCAGATGTCTGAACGTGGGGAAGCGCACGCAGAACAGATTTGGCAGTCTGAACCCGCAGATCCATTCTGCTGCTAGGGAGGCATCTTTTTTTAAAAAAAATCGCCTATATGTGCATGCACGCGCATGCGACTCACACGTGTGCTCCTATGCGCGCACACAAATTTTGGAATCTTTTTGGCAGCATGCTCCGTGGCTGAGGTGCTGCAATAATGTGGATGCTTTACCATGGGATATCTCCGTGGGTAACCCGCAGCAGGGTGTGCTGTGAGGTTGATATGCCCCACAACATTTTAAGCTGGTTCATTTAGAGGTGGCACCATATTGCACCAAGCCACCAGTGTGGACAGGGTCATAGCGTGGGAAGGGGCCATACAGGCCATCTAGGCCAACCCCCTGCTCAATGCAGGATCAGCCGAGAGCATCCTTGACAAGTGTTTGTCCAGCCGTTGCGTAAAGACTGCCAGGGAGGGGGAGCTCACTACCTCCCTAGGCAGCTGATTCCACTGTTGCACAACTCTTACTGGGAAAAAAAAGTTTTCCCTAAGATCCAGCCGGTACCTTCCTGCCCTTAATTTAAACCCATCCTTGTGAGTCCTCTCCTCTGCTGCCAACAGGAACAGCTCCCTGCCCTCCTCTAAGTGACACACCCCTTCAAAGACTTCAAGAGAGCAGACACGTCCCCCCCTCAACCTCCTCTTCTCCAGACTGAACATTCCCAAGTCCCTCGGCCTTTCCTCGTAGGGCTCGGTCTCCAGACCCCTGATCATCCTTGTTGCTCTCCTCTGCACCTGCTCCACCTTGTCAACATCCTCTTTGAAGCGAGGCCTCCAGAACCGCACACCAATACTCCAGGTCAATGCTCCCTCTAAGCTGTGGAGTCTTGTGAGCAAAAATTCTACTTTGTGAGCTACTGGCATTAAAGTTGTGAGCGAGCGATTTGGCTGTTGTGTAAATTGGTTTGCTCTGGAGCCATCCTTCCTGAGCTAAGACAAAAAAAGTGTGAGCTGGAGGCTAAAAAACTGTGAGCTAGCATACACTAAATCAGCTTAGTGGGAACATTGTTCCAGGTGTGGCCTGGCCAATGCAGTGTTTTAGTATTTCAGTATGAAATGCCCCCATCAAAACTTACTTATAAAAGATTTGTCTACTTTTAGTTATTTGGTCTTTATGTAACAACGTTATTGTTTGCTGCTTCCCTTTGCATAGTCTGATGCAATATATATATATATATCACATCAGCCAATGCTGCAAATGTTTTCTAAAAAGTACCCTCTAACTTTGTACTTCAACCAAGACAGCCCTGTGTTTTACTCTGGTACTCAAGGAAAGCTTGTCTTGGAGGTTGTGTGTGTGCAGGGCTTTTTTGGTAGAAAAATCCCAGCAGGAACTCATTAGCATATTAGGCCACACTCAACAGAAGAAACTCATTAGCATATTAGGCCACACACCCCATGCTACCAGAAGTGTGGTCATCCAGCCACGCCCACCTTTTGCTTCTTATTCTATTTGCCTTGTTTGTTGTCAAAACCCAGGGCTTTTTTGTAGCAGGAATTCCTTTGCATGTTAGGCCACACACCCTAATGAAGCCAATCCCAATGAGTTTCTGTGGCCTATTATGCTAATGAGTTCCTGCTGGGCATTGCCAACTTGGGAGACAGCCGGAACTCCGTTCCTATGCGTTCCTGCCCCCAAATAGCCCTGTGTGTGTGTAAAGTGCAGCTCTGAACTCTGGGTCCACCTAGTCTAATATCCTGTTTCCCACAGTGACTGACCAGAGGCTGCGGAAACTCACAAGCAGGGACAACACAGGCCAAAGCTGCCTCTTATTGCCCCCCCCCCATACCCTGGTATTCAGAAGTAAACTGTCTCTGAACATAAAGGTTCTGTTTAATCATTATGGCTTGGTAGACATTGGATCCATACTTTAAACTTGGCCAGTCCCCTTTTAAACCATCTGTAGGCCAAACCAAACAGATCTCACATGTGGACACTGCTGCCATTTAAAGGATATAAAGTGCTCCGAGGGCTGGGCCTACAGCATGGTGGGCTGAGGTTCTCCACCCCCTGCATGCCTTTTCATAGGAACACCTGAAGCTGCCTTGTACTGAATCAGACCATTGGTCCAGTAAGGTCGGTATTGTCTACTCAGACTGGCAGCAGCCTACAGATCTTTTCCATCAGCTACTACCTGATCCTTGAATTGGAGATGTCAGGGATTGAAACTGGGGCCTTCTGCATGCCAAGCAGATGCTCTACCACTGAGCCACGGCACCTCCAAAACAGCCACCCCCCCCATCCATTTCAGCTCTTTAAATCCCTTTAAAATGGCGTAACATCTAGTTCATACCTAAGCTAGTGACCCTCAAGGTGACTTGAATGTGTAGTGCGAGCCACATAAAATAGTTGACACAGTTTTAAGTGAAATATCTCTATTTATTGATTGATTGATTGATTTGATTTGTTAATTGCCCTATCCCTGCTTGTGCAATGCTCTGGACGATGTACAACAAAAAGGCATAAAGCCATAAAACAAATACACAAAACATTAAAATCCCAATCATTACAAAATTAAAATAAAAAAGTTAAAAGAAGACCAGGTTAAAAAAGAAGTCCAAGATGGCATCCCTAGAGATTACACCCCGATTCTGGACTGCCTGGCTGCTTTCTGGGCAGGGGAAGAGGAATCACAAGATCAGAATTAGGGGGATGGAGAAAGGGAGAGGGTGCCAGCCACAATAGAAAATTGCTCCTATCCTCAACCAAAAGCCTGGCGGAACATCTCTGCCTTACAGGACCTAAGGAATTGCATAACAACATAAGAGAAGCCAATGTTGAATCAGGCCAATGGTCCGTCTAGTCCAACCCTCTGACACACAGTGGCCAAAAATACCAGGTGCCATCAGGAGGTCCAGCAGTGGGACCAAGACACTAGAAGCCCTCCCACTGCGGCCCCCCCCAGCACCAAGAATAGAGTGCATCACCTGCCCCAGACTGAGAGTTCCTATCTATACCTTGTGGCTAATAGCTACTGATGGACTTCTGCTCTATATGTTTATCTAATTCCCTCTTGAAACTGTCCATGCTTGTAGCTGCCACCACCTCCTGTGGCAGTGAATTCCATGTGTTAATCACTCTTTGGGTGAAGAGGTACTTCCTTTAATCTGTTCTAACCCGACTGCTCAGCAATTTCATTGAGCGTCCACGAGTTCTTGTATTGTGAGAAAGGGAGAAAAGTACTTCTTTCTCAACCTGCTCTATCCCATGCATAATCTTTATATCCTGCCCTGAGCCCACGTGGAAGGGCGGGATATAAATACAATAAATAAATAAATAAATATAAATAAACCTCAATCATGTCACCCCTCAGCTGTCATTTCTCCAAGCTAAAGAGCCCCAAGCGGTTTAACCTTTCTTCATAGGGAAAGTGTTCCAACCCTTTTATCATTCTAGTTGCCCTTCTCTGCACTTTTTCCAGTGCTATAATATCCTTTTTGAGGTGTTGCAGTTACACACTGTCTAGACATTGTCATTGAGTTATCTACTACGACTCCAAGATCTCTCTCTTGGTCAGTCTCTGCTAGTTCAGACCCCATCAATGTGTATTTATATTTAGGATTTTTTGCTCCAATGTGCATCACTTTGCACTTGGCCACACTGAACCTCATTTGCCACATTGAAACCCACTTACCCATCCTCGACAGATCCCTTTGGAGTGCCTCACAATCCTCCCTGGTTTTCACCACCCTGAACAACTTCGTGTCATCTGCAAATTTAGCCAATTCACTGCTTACTCCCAATTCCGAATTGTTAATAAACAAGTTAAAAAGCATTGGACCGAGTACTGATCCTTGTGGTACCCCACTGCTTACCACCCTCCATTGAGAAAGTTTCCCATTTATACTCACCCTCTGTTTCCTATTTATAAGCCAGTTTTTGATCCACAAGAGGACTTGTCCTTTTATCCCATGACTATTGAGCTTGCTTAGGAGCCTTTGATGAGGAACTTTATCAAAAGCATAAGATCCCACAGAGCCCTGATGGTATTAGGCAGACAGTTCTACCACGTTGGGGCCAGGACCAAAAAGGCCCTGGCCCTGGTCGAGGACAGCCAGACATCTTTGGGGCCCTGGGTCACCAGCAGGTTATCTGCAGAGCTTAAACCTCTCCCAGGGACATACCAGAGGAGACAGTCCCACAGATACATTGGTCTCAGCCATCTTGAAGAACTTGATAGAATTTTCCCAAGATTTCCTTATAAACCAGCACCTTCTTAATGGTCCTCTGCCCAGTAGATCAAAATGGTTAAAGGGATCTTGCTAAATTGGACTTGAGGGGTGGGCAATAGAAGATGTAAGTAAAATTTTCCTTGCACTTCAACTCTGAGGAAGAAACTTAAGCAGAAGCGATTTGGAAAGCGAGTGTGTTGCCAAATAAAAAGCAGCTGGCTCCTAAATTCTTTAAGATCCATTTTCTTGTATTGCATGAGACATCATCAAGGAACTGAGAGAGCGGGGGCAGAGTTGGAATGAATCTCTCTCCTAGATCTTGCCAGCTTTTCCTCTGGCTGTGAGCTTTTGAGCCTTTCACGATTTGAAATTTAACATAGCACTTCCAGCTCTTAATTACAATTAGTTACTTTGGGTTTTTAATTACTTTGTTTCTGGGTGGCCTTATCATATTTGTGTGGCGGTGTTATCTTTCAAGCAGTATTCTGGTGCATGACGTAGTGTAGGCCAGAACACTGCAAGTCCTTCAAAATGCTAATTAACCGTGGACTGGCAAGGTAGATGTTCAAGCATCACTGCCATATTTGGTGGAAAAATTAAACTATATTACAATATGGGTGTGTCTGTGTGTGCAAGAGAGAGAGGCAGAAAAGGTACGGAAAGCAATTAGAGTGAAAAAGGCCTTTGAAAAGTGCGACTACAGTTTTAAAAATGTATATAAATATATGAAGACAAAGGAATTAATGTCTTAAAATGATGGTGTGGGCAGAATATCTGCTTATCAGGTTCAGGTACAAATCACTTTAAAGACATGCTATGCGTTTTTCCTTCATGTTTTCTATTTAATTTTCTAATTAGGGTGGATTTTATGGGAAGTGATTATTGGTTGGTGTGACTTCTATACCCAGATGCTATCAGAGTACTTTCGGCATTTAATGGTGGTGTCCCAGGAATCAGCAGATGCCATAGTATTACCATAAATATTTTCTTAACTGGCTCTCTTTAGTAAGAAACCCATAGAATACTTCCCGCCTCGAGTCAGCTTCTTCTGATTGAATTTAATTTATTGCTGCTTTAAAATCCCATGATGATTGCTAATAAATAAAACAATTAAAAACTTTAGTTAGGAAGGAGGGATCATTGAGGGAATGACATGTGAAACAAAAAAAACTTCACCCAGAAGAAGAAGAGATCGGATTTATACCCCGCCCTTCACTCAGAGTCTCAGAGTGGCTTACAAACTCCTTTCCCTTCCCCTCCCCACACCCTGTGAGGTAGGTGGGGCTGAGAGAGCTCTGACAGAGACTGCTCTTTTCAAGAACACCTCTGATCAGAAGTATGGCTTGCCCAAAGTCATCCAGCAGTTGCGAGTGGAGGAGTGGGGAATCAAACCTGGTTCTCCCAAATTAGAATCCACGCACTTAACCACTACACCAAACTTGCAGAAAGTGGCAGTGCAAGGGGACAGATGACCGTCCTTGGGGAGAGTTCCAAAGCTCTACTGCCATGACCAAGAAGGCCCTCTCTCTCCCAGGTTGCTACCCATCTAAACTAAGAAGGTCAGGGCACCCAAAGCAAGGCCTCTGTAGTGGTCAGGCAGGTTCTTAAGGGAGTAGGTGATCATTCAGGTATGTTGGTCCCAAACCACAGACCCATTCCTTCAGGGGGATGCAACCCCATCTGGAACGGGTGACACCTTAAATCCTGAGTCAGACCTCCTGCCCACCACTCACACTTCCATCTGCTCCAAAACTGCCTCCAGGCACCAGTTTTAGTGGAAGAAGCAGTGTACTCTATGACAGACACTAGGACCGAAGCCATTGGCATTTGTTCTGTTACTTTGAGGGGTGACATGATCGAAGTTTACAAGATTATGCACGGGATAAAGTAGGTAGAGAAAGAAGTACTTTTCTCCCTTTCTTACAATACAAGAACTCGTGGGCACTCAATGAAATTGCTGAGCGGCCGGGTTAGAATGGATAAAAGGAAGAACTTCTTCACCCAAAGAGTGATTAAGACATGGAATTCACTGCCACAGGAGGTGGCGGTGGCTGCAAGCATGGATGGCTTCAAGAGGGAACTGGATAAACATATGGAGCAGAGGTCCAGCAGAGGCTATTAGCCACAAGATATAGATAGGGACTCTCAGGCTGGGGCAAGTGATGTTCTGTATGCTGGGGGGGGGGACAACACTGGGAGGGCTTCTAGTGTCCTGGCCCCATTGCTGGACCTCCTGTTGGCACCTGGTATTTTTGGCCACTGTGTGACAGAGTGTTGGACTGGATGGGCCATTGGCCTGATCCAGCATTGGCTTCTCTTATGTTCTTATGTCTGGGGCAAGTGATGCTCTGTATTCTTGGTGCTGGGGGGGAGGGGGACAGTGGGAGGGCTTCTAGTGTCCTGGCCCCACTGCTGGACCTCCTGATGGCGCCTGGTATTTTTGGCCGCTGTGTGACAGTGTTGGACCGGATGGGCCATTGTCCTGATGCAACATTGGCTTCTCTTATGTTCTTATGATCTGGCCATTCACCTTTGGGGGTAACAGTTAAACTGGAAACAGGTAAAAGGAAAATAAATAAAGTGGTGCATCGATTTTTTGTTTTTTGCTGGCTCAGCCTTTCTCACCCTTCTTTCTCTTTGGATTGTCAGACCACCAAGACCTGTGATTTTTTTTAAAAAATCTATATTTTACTAGTATGTAAGGTGTCTCTTGATTTTGAAGGTTGTTTTCTATAAATCCTGTTTTTGTAGATTAGGTTGTAACCATGCTTTTGCTGAAGACCAGGTTGTAACCATGCTTTTGCTCAAACCAGTCCAACTGGAATTCTTCTTGCCTAATTTGGCAAATAAAGATAATGTCCTGTGCACAACCATAGCCGGCTCGCCCACTAGGCGAGCTAGGCGCTCGCCTAGAGCACGCTGGCTGCAGGGGCACCAAAAGGTGCCCCCCGTGAACCCCCCCGGTCTTCCCAGGCTTGCTGGGCGCCCGCAGAGTACCCAAGCAAGCCGGCGCTGGGAGGAAGGGGCAGCAGTTTAAACCTCCTCCCTTCCCTGGCTTTCCTGGGGGTCCCGCAGCCATGGAGCCCCAGGAAGCCGGCGGGGAGGAGGGGTGGCGGTTAAACCTCCACCCTTCCCGGCTTTCTTGGGGTCCCGCAGCCGTGGAGCCCCCAGGAAAGCCAGCGTTGGGAGGGAGGGCAGCGGCCCAGGAAAGCCAGCGCTCCGCCGCCGCCCCCGGTCTCCAGGCCCCACCGGGAGGTTGACATCCCCGGTGGGGGTGCCCCAGGCTGTCCTGCCTAGGGTGCCCAGACACCTGGAGCCGGCCCTGTGCACAACAGAGAAAAATCACTTGAGCCATTTGCCTTTTGCAGAGGTGTGTTTCCAGTGCTGTAAGCTCATTGGGCAAATGCCATTATGTAAAGTGCTTGTTCTCCAGTGGTCCTGGATGGGGCGGTCCTCATGACTTGATCTGAAGCAGCAGAACAAAGGTTGAGTCCGGTGGCACCTTGACGACCAACATTTTATTCCTAGTATAAGCTTTTGTGTGCACGCACCCTTCTTC
The DNA here is from genome assembly GCA_029375565.1 of Gekko gecko. Lineage (NCBI taxonomy): Eukaryota > Metazoa > Chordata > Lepidosauria > Squamata > Gekkonidae > Gekko > Gekko gecko. The sequence goes on from JAPDNY010000004.1 coordinate 195,586,398, forward strand.
AGATACATTAAAACAGAAGACACCACCTTATACCAGAAACCTACTGACCAACGAACATATCTACATGCCTCCCGCTACCGTCCTAAACAATCCGTTGTATACAGCCAAGCTCTATGCTACAGCTGCATCTGTTCCAGTCCTACAGACAGATTCTCACCTGAGGGATCTACAACAAACCTTTTTGGAACTAAAATGTCCACCTGATGAAGTCACGAAACAGATTAACAAAGCCAGAATGGTACCCAGAGAGAACCTGTTGCAGGACAGGCCACAGAGGGGCAATGACGGAACACCACTAGTGGTCACATACAGCTCTCAACTCAAACCAGTCCAACGCATCATCTGCGACTTAGAACCTCTACTGGATAATGACCGTTCTCTTTCACAAGTACTGGGGGACAAACATTTCTTGGCCACCGACAGCCCCCCCCAGTTTTAAACCGCTCCTCACCCACAATAATACAACATCTAATTTGGACGTGGACACTGGTACCAGAGCTTGCAGTAAGCCCAGATGCCAACTTTGCAGCCACATACACCCAGACAACACCATCACTGGACCTAACAACATCAACTACACCGTCTCAGGCTCATTCACTGACTCATCTTCTAACATTGTGTACACCATTAAATGCCAACAGTGCCCTTCTGTACTCTACACAGGGTAACCGGGTCAAACCCTATGCCAAAGGATAAATGGACACAAATTTGACATCAAGAATTACAAAACTTAGAAACCTGTAGGAAAATACTTCAACCTTCCAAGACATTCAGTGGGGGACATCAGAATAGCTGTTTTATTGCAAAGGAATTTCAGAAACAGACTAGAATGGGAGATTACTGGGTTACAAGTTATTACAACACTCTGGACAGTGGAACCCCCAGGGCTTAACAGAGATATTGGCTTCTTATCTCACTACACATGCTAATGTCATTTAGTTTTTGCATCTGTTTGTAAACTCTTTTATTATGCTGTGTGATAATCTACCACTATTCACAGGTCTTACAAATTGCCTTAATTCAAACTTAGCTATATTTATTGCTTTGTTACCTATGCATCTTGACTCTAATTCCTCGCAACACCCTCTACCTATATGTAAGGATGGGTGACTTGTGTTTCAGTTTATCTGAAGAAGTGTGCATCTGTCATTTGTCTTATTGGAAAGGATATCTTCCTATTAAGGCTTGTTAATGATTTACTGCCACCTATTCGAAAAAAAGTAAAAGCACGCCACGTGAATTATAATACATAAATCTGGCCCCACCACACATTTGTGCCACATATACTAAAGCATGCGTGGAGTGCCATTTGCCACTGTTTCCAGAGTGAGACATCGTCTGACTGAGAGGACGGCACACTCATTTGGTCAGCAGAAAGACATCAAGGCCAGGGCTCTCAGTCCAGCTCTGTCTGGTCCTGAGCGTGTGTAAAGTGCCGTCAAGTTGCAGCCAACTTATGGCATCCCCGAAGGGTTTTCAAGGCAGGAGAGGAACAGTGGTGGTTTGCCCCTGCCTTCCTCTGGACTTCCTTGGTGGTCCCCCATCCAAGTCTTAACTTATGGTGGCCTTGTAGGGTTTCCAAGGCAAGAGGCATTCAGAGGAAGTCTGCTATTGTCTGCCTCTGTATAGTGACCCTGGACTTCCTTGGCGGTCTCCCACCAACGTACTAACCAGGGCCGACTGGGCTTAGCGTCCAAGATCAGGCTAGGCTGGGCCACTTGTGTGGCTGGGAGCAAGCAAGGTCTAGACTGCATTGATACCCAACCTCTGCAGCTCCATAATTCGAATAAGCCTTTTTCTTCCTGGGTGCTTCTCTTATGCATTCTCCACCTCTGCCCCCTGTTTTAGGTAGGTTGGACGAAAGGAATCTCAGTGCAGGGAAGCCACACAGGGAAGGCGTGGCCTTTTGCTCCTCTCCCCTGGCCCCCCACTATACGCCCGGAGAGCCCGGCCCAGGAGCGGAAGAGGGGTAGGCTGCTCACATTTGTCCCCCACTCCCAGAGGGAGAGAAGGCATCAGGGTGTGTGTGATGAGACCATAAAGGAGGAAGAGCTTGCTAAATCACTGGTTGTACCTAAGTTTGTTACCCGTGCATGCGCATATCAGCCAGGAGCATCCAAATGAGCTTGCGCCATAAGAAGTCTCAGCACCTGGACCCTCATCACAGGTTGGCTGGGCTTATTCGTAGACCCTTCCTTTCATGAGTTCTCTGCCTCAACTCCAGTGAAGGATAATGCCTCCTTAACATTTTCCTTGTGAAAAGATAACTGTGCTCATGAGCAGTGGGTCTGACATTCCGCCTTCGCTCTGTCCAGTTGGCAGACTTAGAGCCAAGGCTCTTGTTGCTCAGGAGGGCTTTCGCTAAAGTCCTTCTGTGGCGTCATCCCAGCTGTTCAGTTGCCACAAATTGCTGCTGTTTATTTATTTAGAGCACTTCTACCCCACCTTATCTTCTTGGACTTAAGGCAACAAGCAACATAGAAACCGAGCAGGACATAAAGAATACCCCAATTAACAAGATTAAAAGAGATTAAAATTAAATAACACAATTTACCAGTTTAAAAGCATTCAGACACTGAATAGTTATAAGATGCAAACACAACCAAATCTGCTTGGGGGGGGGGATTGCTTTGACCTGTGTGCTGGAGGAATCATCCGAGACGGGAATTGCTCCTGCTGGTCTAGATCTGGAGGGGTCATCAGGTAAGAGCCAGTGGTCAAGGGCCATTTGATCCTTTCCCTCTGGCTCATGCCAGCAGTTCACACCTTAGGCAAGTTTTGACTTTTAAAGCTGTCTCTGAATATGGGGAGGCAGATACCTAGTGACCGCTCTGCTCAGGCGTTTCCAGGGGCCCCTCTCCCGCGTGCCTCAAGCAAGCTCTGGCTTTTAACGCAGAATCTCCAAACCCAGTAGAAGAGGGGCTCCTGAGCCTTAGGCAAAGGCTCCGAACCAGGGGCGCTTGGGGAGTAGCCTCTTTGCCGGCAGATAGCCGGGAAATTGAGGCTTTCTCCTCGCCCCAGTCGGCCCCGCTGTGTTGTGCCCGTATGGGAAGTAGCAATGCCACCGACTTCAAGGAGTGAAGAAGCAGTGGAATGAATTAATAAAAGAAGAATTGGCAGCGAACTGTGAGTTGGAGATCTGTTTTGAAGCGGCATAAATGTGTTCTCCTCCCCCCCCGTAAACGTATAAGCGCATGGGAGGAGGGAGGAATCCCCACCCCCTTTAAAAAACGGGACTCTTAAAGGAAGAGTGAAGGGGGGGCGAAGCAAAAAAGCGGTTTGGTAAAAGTACCTTTGGGGTTTTACTGAAGATTAAGAAGTCAGCTTGTCTCCTGGGTGTCGCAGCACGAACTTTGTTAAAGTAAACAATAAAAAATGTCGGGGCAGAAAAAGGTCCCAGAGAAGCCGGTAAAGAAGGGGGGAGGGACTTCCGGTCCTGGCAACCTCCCCCTAGAGCCAGCTGTCAATCAACAGAAAAGCGAGCCACTGCGCCCACTGCTGGATCAAATGCAGAAAATCAGCGAAACCCTTTGTAACATGGAAAGTGTTCTCAACAGTCAACAAAAACAACTAACAGAAACAGCAACGAAAATGGAGGAGATCGCACAGAAGTGTCTTGTCTCGACGGAAGACACCAAGAAAATGAAGAAAAGGGTCAACAAATTAGAAAAACATCAAGATATGCAAGAAAAAGAATTTTAATGCTTCAGATGGAAAAAGCAAATCTGACTCTTCGCTTTCAGGGCATAAAGGAAGAAGAGAAAGAAGATCTTAGAGCTATACTGGCGAATGCCTTGGCACCACAAACTGGCAGAGAAGCGCAAGAATTAAAGGATGAGATGGATGTGGCCTATAGAGCCTATTCCAGCTTTACAAAGAAAAATAATTTGCCAGCAGAAGTGGTTGTCAAGTTTACTAAGCAGCGTACTAGAGATCAGATTCTGCGTGCAGTTTCAGCGGTGCCCTTGAAGATTGGAGAGCAGACTATCAGAACTTTAAAGGATGTTCCGTATGAAAAGGAAAGCATATAAAGGATTGACCATGTTTTTACAAAGGCACCAAACCATTTATAAATGGGGCTTTCCCGAGGGACTGGTGTTCAAATTTAAGGATAAAAGAGAGAAGATTGACTCTGTTTTCAAAGCTCAAGAATTTCTGAAGAGACACGCCAGCTCAGAGGAAGATGCAGAACTCCCCAATTGGACAGTGTTAAGCAGTGAAGAGGACAGCGGCCTGGAGGAGGGAGGTGCCGGAGCGGGAGACGAGAAGGCAAAAGAGGGCCCATCGTATAATCTGAGAGACTTAAAAAGAAGACACCCCAAGATATAGCAGCTGTTCATGAGGCGGCAGAAGGGAGCTGATCAACAACTAATCCCAAAGGACTTTACTAATTTAACTAATAGATCTACTTTGGACTTTCAGTAGGATGAAAAGAAGATCTTCCAATCACAGTGGAAGCCAAAAACTCTACTTGTACTAACTAAAACTAACATTTTAACAGAAAATTCACTCAAAATCTTTTCTTAATCCATCTATATACCCGACCCTTTTTTCACAAAAAAAAGCAATAAAATTATCTCCTTTTTAGGAGGTTTTTTTAAAAAGAAGAAGAAGAAGAAGAAGAGGGGCTCCTGACCTTTTTGAGCCTGCGGGCACCTTTGGAATTCTGGCACAGGGTAGTGGGCGCAGTGACAGGATGGCTGACCCAAGAGGGAGAGCCAACCTCAAAACTGTCAGGGAGTTGGGTTGTGCATAACCCTGACAGTGACTTCTCAACATTTCTGGCAGAAGTACTGTTTAACAGGATGTCTTTTAATGTGCACAGCCAATAAGATCTCCAGTAGTCAATAGGAAAGTCCTACTTGGCGGAAGCCCCACCTGCCCCCACCCACTTAAAAAAAAAAACCTTTGGTGGGCACCCTAAGCTGAGTTAGTGTGCACTGGCTCAGTTTTTTAGCCTCCAGCTCACCCATTTTTGTATTCACTCGGGAAGGACGGCTCCAGAGCAAACTAATTTATGCAGCAGCCAAATCGCTCGCTCACAACTTTAATGTCACTAGCTCACAAAGTAGAATTTTTGCTAACAAGACTCCGCAGCTTAGAGGGAGCATTGGTGGGCACCGTGCTGGGGACCTCTGCAGCAGAACACTCTTGCCATTCTGCAAATAACGGGTTTGTGCTGTTAAGGAAAGCCGTGTGCTTTCGGTCCCCACACCCACTTTGTCCTGATATTTGCACAAGGGCAGGAGGAGGAGTTGCCCGTCCCCGCCCCTCCCTCCTTCCAGCCATCTTCCAGTGAGGCCCCGTTGGCTTAATGGCAGTATCTTGAGACTAATGAACTTATGGCTTCATAAGTATTGGGAATATGCAGATTTTGTACAGGCTCAACCTGCGAAAATGAGCTCTCTCGAATTTTTGTTTTAAAGCAGTCATTTCATTACACCATAATCTTAATAACAAGGTTGCATCAAAGATGACAGGCCCCCTACTGTCACCGGTATACAGTACGGAAAGGGAAATGGAAGGTAGGGCTGATGACTAGAAGAAAACGGGGAAGATACATATCCTGTTTGTTATTCCTTGCATTGGTTTGGGGTCCTTTTCTTGCTGGTTTTGTTTTATATGCTGGAGCCCAGTGTATTGTCAGGGATGGCTCAACTCACTATGTTGTCATGTGCTGTCTTCTAGACCAGGGTTTCTGAACCTTTTTTGTGCCGTGGACCCCTTTCTCAGAATAATGTTTTCAAATGCATAAAATAAAATACATTGAAGTACAAAGGAAACCAATTATATTGGAATACATTTATCAAAATATTTTTAAAAACCCAGATTTGTGATATAGTAATATATGTGCTTCTTTATGAACACATCAGATAACAATTTGAACTTGTCCGGTCTACACTCAGCCTCTGCGCCTGTCCGTGTTACAAAAGGCCGCACCGCCTTACGGATAATTAAGAATTCTCATTTGAATTGTCCAGTGTTGCAAAACTTTAACAAACAGTGAAAATGACTCTCTTCCTTCTAGGTATAATCAATCGACAAAGCATCGTAGATAGGGAATAGTGGAAAGCAGCCTAGAAGTCTGTGTCACCAGTGTGAGAAGAGGCGACTTCACCGTTTGGTGGCTGAAGGACTAATAGGTGCAGAGTTGCCTTCATAGTTGGCCAGCTACATCGCACAAGAGTCTGTACACAGGAAGACTGCAATCTAGTGGCAGGTGTAATAACTACCGTAGTGATGAGTGTAAATGATATTTCTAGATATCTATAGCAAGTGTAAAGTGATATGAAAACACCTGCGATTTCCATTGGTGAAAAAGTCACAGGTACTGCTAACAGTACTGTGGTTACATAAGAACATAAGAAAAGCCAATGTTGAATCAGGCCAATGGCCCATCTAGTCCAACACTCTGTCACACAGCAGCCAAAATATACCAGGTGCCATCAGGAGGTCCAGCAGTGGGGCCAGGACACTAGAAGCCCTCCCACTGCTGCCCCCTCCAGCACCAAGAATAGAGTGCAGCACCTGCCCCAGACTGAGAGTTCCCATCTATACCCTGTGGCTAATAGCTACTGATGGACTTCTGCTCCATATGTTTATCTAATTCCCTCTTGAAACTGTCCATGCTTGTAGCTGCCACCACCTCCTGTGGCAGTGAATTCCATATGTTAATCACTCTTTGGGTGAAGAAGGACTTCCTTTTATCTGTTCTAACCCGACTGCTCAGCAATTTCATGGAGTGCCCACGAGTTCTTGTATTGTGAGAAAGGGAGAAAAGTACTTCTTTCTCAACCTGCTCAATCCTATTGTTGAACTAGATGGGCCATTGGCCTGATTCAACATTGGCTTCTCTTATGTTCTTATGTAACCACAGTACTGTTAGCAGTACCTGTGACTTTGTCATCAATGGAAATGTAGGTTTGTTGCCTACATTCATAATTGAAGGAAATGCTAAATTCTAGTTATAGGTTAGTGCAAATAAAGATGTAATTTTTTCCCATCCACACTCACAGACCCCTCGTTAATAACCCCTGTTCTAGACTGACCAATGTGTCCATTTGTTGATACGCAACTCTAAAGCTCATAGGGTTTACACTTCAGTTAATGTAAGTGCGTAGCCATGTTTTCTGTGTCTTTTGTATTTTTCCGTAAGCCACGGGGCTAATTGACTGTATTGTCCACTTCATTCCATTTAAGATATGGTGGTAGAAATGATACCTTTTGTATCCTCTGTCACTGAATTTGTGTTTGTGTGTGTGAGTTTGGTGACCCCTACTGGAGGCTTGGATGTTTTTTTTTTCCAGAGAGGGGGCTTGATAGACTGCCTCTCTGTCCTGATCCCTGGTATTCCTTGGAGGTCTCCCTTCCAATTACTTGCCAGGGTCGGCCCTGCTTAGCTTCCGAGAGCTGCCGAGGTCAGGCTTACTTGAGCTATCCAGCTGAGGGCTGTATTTCTAAGTCCTTTCAGTTCTTCCAAATATCTCACATTGACCTTCTTTGAAAGATCCAACTGCATAGAGGAGGGAGCCATCAAAAGTGTGCACCTGGTAAAAAAAAAAAATTGGTAAAATTAATGCCGCAGTATCATAAAAGAACATATTTAATTATTTCAGCTTAAACCTGTCATCCCACAGAGAACAAAGAAGAAAATTAACGGCCCTTAAATCGTAAGAGGACGGGGCGGGGGGGGCGCTGTTGTGAACCTACCAGGTTCGCTCACATTGGTTCACATCATAAGATTAGAGCGTATTATAAACTACAGTTATTCTGCTCTCTTGTCATCTTGAGATTGGATTGCAAAAATAGTGTGTAACTCATGGATCTAGGTGCTTTTATCTGAAAAGGCCTTTTGCCATACGTAGACGTGCACCTGGAAAATTAGTTGCAGATTCAGCAGAGGTAAGAACATAAGAACATAAGAGAAGCCAATGTTGAATCAGGCCAATGGCCCATCTAGTCCAACACTCAGTCACACAGCGGCCAAAAATACCATGTGCCATCAGGAGGTCCAGCAGTGGGGCCAGGACACTAGCAGCCCTCCCACTGCTGCCCCCTCCAGCACCAAGAATAGAGTGCATCACCTGCCCCAGACTGAGAATTCCCATCTGTACCCTGTGGCTAATAGCCACTGATGGACTTCTGCTCCATATGTTTCTCTAATTCCCTCATGAAACTGTCCATGCTTGTAGCTGCCACCACCTCCTGTGGCAGTGAATTCCATATGTTAATCACTCTTTGGGTGAAAAAGTATTTCCTTTTATCTGTTCTAACCCGACTGCTCAGCAATTTCATGGAGTGCCCATGAGTTCTTGTGGGTAACATGGGAGCCTTGTGTTCACTCACATTCGTCACAAGTTTTTCTTTACTAGTTTTCCAACTGTGTTATCCTTTTAATTTCCCTGAGTATACTGAGGGTCTGAATTGGCTCTGTGGAAAGAAAGGGGGTGCTTCAGAGCAGTTCTGAGAATCAAATATAGTTGAGCGTCAAGAACATGAAGACCTTTGGACACAAGTGATTGACAGACGTCTTAGATTTCTATATGATGTCCTACGATTGCTATTTTGGAATTCCGGGTCAATTGTAACTGCGGTGATGGTGGTGGAAAGTGCTGTCAAGTGGCAACGAACCTATGGTGGCCCCATAGGGTTTTCAGGGCAAGAGGTTAACAGAGGTGGGTTGCCATTGCCTGCCTCTGCATAGCATCCCTGGACTTTCTTGGTGGTCTCCCATCCAAGTACTAACCAGGGCTGGTCCTGCTTAACTTCTGAAATCTGACAAGATTGGGCTGAACTTGGCCATTCAGGTCAGGATGAGATGTTCTGAGGTGGGTTGCCATTGCCTGCCTATGCATAGCATCCCTGGACTTCCTTGGTGGTCTCCCATCCAAGTACTAATTAGGGCCAAACCTGCTTAGCTTCTGAGATCTGATGAGACCCAGCTAGCCTGAGCCCTCCAGGTCAGGACAGTTGTAATTATATTGAGTATCATTTTGAGGGCTTGGGAGGTGCCTGTAGATACCAGTTGCCAGACTCAATAGGGCTGAGCCCTAAGAATCATGGTTTCAATGTTAGGAATTTGCTACAATTCCAAAAATTGTTATCTTCTGTAGCTCTTAAACACCAAAGATGAACTTCTCTGTACCATGGCACGAATGTAGCTGCTTTGGAGGATCACTTCACTTTTCTTAAACATCATGATTAATATTCATGTGGAAAACACGAGTAAATAGAAATGTGAGAATCATCAGAAGTATCTTTTTCTCTCTAGGTATGTTTGCTGGGAAGCTATTACATTTATCTGTTTCCTGGTGCATATACCCAGAGAAGAGCTCACACTTCCTCACAGATTATATTTAACACTCTCTTCTTGACATGAGTAATTATATCCAAGTCAGGGGGAAAATAATGTGAATCAGCTCTGAGCTATGTAGCGAACCTGGCTTTCAAACACCATTTCCAGCAATCAACAGTGAAGTGGCGGAAAAGAATTAAAAAAAAAAAAAAAGATATTTTTGAATGAAACACATGGAGCGAGAGGTGCTTTCGGTTGCTGCCATCAACTTGACAAAGCAGAAAATGTCACCATTGCAACTGAACACTCAAAATCAGATTCTCAAATAAAACAAATACTTTTCACAGCCCGAAGTGGAGGATGCATCCTCGATCCTGCGAGTGAACGTTTCCAATAACAAGTAAATCTACATAGGTCAAGATGGGTGGCCATGTTAGTCCGTCTGTGGGAGCAGGAATGCGGAAGAATCCAGGAGTACCTCAAAGACTAACAAGATATGTGGCAGGGGAGGAGCTTTCATGAGTCACGGCTCACTTGTTCAGATTCAGCTGGAATGGGAGTCCATCTGTCCTATTCAGGCCCGTGTCAGGTTCAATAACAAGTGGATCCAGGCATTCTTAAGCAAAGAAAGGTTTTATTGGATAATCTTGCTAAAACCCACAGTAGGAGGTCATTGTCAGGAATGGGGGCGAAGCAATGCAAGCTAACTTATAGTGTGATGCAAAAAAGCGCCTAGCAAATGAAATATGAGCGCGCGCGCGGGAAACTCCCGGCGGAAGATATACTTCATGAGCGGGAGACTACTCCCCCATCCCTTTGCCTTCCCAGGACTGGAAAATTCTCAGCAACACAAGAATAGCCCAAAGCCTACATTCAAGGCCACCGTGATAAGGAAAAGCGGCAGGGAAGAAGCTCCCACGTTTCTGCCTGCATAGCTACGCAAGCGCAAAGCAGCAAAGCAGGGTAGGGAACACATAACAATGGATTCAGTGAGAAACATCAAAGAAGCATTTCTGACACCCGTAGCCAGGATTTTTTTAATTCAGGGGGCCTTTAAATAAGTCAGGGGGCACCCCACGCAGACACCCCCAACACCCCCCCACACCAAGGGAACGCCACAAATACAATTAAAAAATGGAAGTTGGGGGGGGCCTTGGCAGTAAGTTGGGGGGCCGGGCCCCGAGATGCCCCATTTTAGCTACGGTCCTGGTCCTATTTATTGGGAAGTGGAGTGATTTCGAATGACATTAGCAGGTGCATAGAATTCTAATGTCATTCGAAATCACTCCAGTTCCCAATGAATGGACTCCCATCTGTATCTGAATAAGTGAGCAGTGACTCACGAAAGCTCCTCTCCTGCCACAAATGTTGTTAGTCTTTGAAGTGATCTATATGTTTCTAACGTCATTCATTTGTCCATGGGGGTAAGAGTTCCATATGCTTAGCACTTGGAGAATTCATTGGTATATTTACTTAGCCTAGTTTCACACATGGGACAGCAAATCCAAGTTTGCCACTGGGACTATACTTGACACTGGAATGTAGCCAATTACAACAAATGTGCTCATAGGACTTCTGATTTAAAAGTCTGTTCTCTTCCACAAGCACAAAGCATATCACAAAATTATTACATTCTTCTGCACTGGAAATCTTTCAGTAGCTTAGGAGATGCAGTTTGCATGTTGCATTTCCATCTCCTGTGAATTTCTGTATCAGACCTGTGCACCTGTGGTGTAGTAGTCCACTTTTATATAGTGCCTACAATTACGTAGGAAATTACCCATTCTGAGAGGTATGATTGTTGTCTCCTTTGCATAGGAAAAGGAAACTGTTTTCTTAATTCTCTTATACCCCACCTTTCTCCCCAATGGGGACCCAGAACAGCTTACATCATTCTCCTCTTTTCCTTTTTATTCTTACAATGCTCCTGGAGGTAGGTTAGACAGTATATGACTGACCCAAGTTTACCCAGCTTCTGTGGCAGAGGCGGGATTGAAACCTGGGTCTCCCTATCTTGACATAATAACCACATCTTCTTTGTGGTCTCTGTGCATCACAGCTCTGGGATATAGTGCGCCTGCGCCAACCTCGATCGGTTCCTCTTGAAAAGCTAAAGGGATTTTCATGCCCACTCCCCAGTCGTATGCCGGCCCCACTGCGCATGACCAAGGGAGGGGCACGACAATCCCAGCAGTTCTCTTCTGACCAGTGCGCTGGTAGGGTCTTCTCTGCTTCAGTCGGTAAAACTTTTTGGTCTTTAGGCCTATTCCTCTTTTTTCTTCCAAGATTTTTCTTTGGCTTTTTTCTTCTCTTTTTGCTAAGTGAAAGGACTTTGTTATTATGCTTTTGCTCTCTTGGACTTTGTTGTCTGGTCTCCTTTTTGTAGACCGTGTTTTTCCCCCCCCTCCCCCCAGCCTATGGCCAAGAGGTGGGGTTTCTTTAAACGGTGCCCCAATCAAGTGCAGTAGTAAAATCACACACCCCAGACGGACACTCACTTTGCCTTTTGTGCCTCGGGGAATCTCACCGAGTGGATTCTTGTGTGCATTGTGTGAAGTTCTCGAAGCAGACGAGAAAGAACAGAGCTGCTAGACTTCGCGTTGCGCTTTTGGAGTTGGTGCTCTCACTGATGTCGTCTCAGGACACTTTGGGACATGCGTCAATGTTGACTCCTGCTTCGGCATCGACGGCTGTGCTGTCCCCGATACCGACTCACTCAGATGTCGACTGCCCGATGCTGAAATGCTCAGCTCAGAGATCTCAGTCTGAAGCCCATACTCCCTCCAAAAAACGCAGGGAGGGCAAGGACAATCGGCCAGTCAAGCACAAAAAGCATAAGAAAACTCTTCCCATGCAAACTCTGCCGATCCCTCAGAGGGCCATGTAACTGAATCCTACGGGGGCTGCTTTGCTTGACTCCTCAAGCCGAGAGCAGCAACAAGGTGTACCTTGGTCACCATTGCTGCATCCTATCCAGCTCACTGATTGAGCATGATATGGACCTAATGCAGATCTCCTGGTCTTCCAGTGCCAACAGCCTGCACTCCAACCGTGGAGCCGACACCATTGTCTGTCCTTCTCAACCCTGATCTAAAGATTGAGAACGGCCATTGGCACCAATCCATCCATCGCCACCCTCTTGAGATCAACAGCAATGGCAATATATGTATGGGGACTATCCATTCTTGGGCAGCATGCCATGGCCCCCACCCCAACCGATGGAATGGGACCATCAGTCCACCTCCTCCTGACTTTCCCGGTATTGAGATCCGACACCAGAGCTTGTGAGGCCTCAACCGTCATGGCCGTCAGGCAAACCTCCCAAACCATCGTCTCCGAAAATTCCCAAGCTCAAAATTCCATCGAACCCGGTCCCATCAACACCGATATTACCTATTTCCTTTTCCGAATCGTCTGAGCGCTCCGCCTCTTCCGATACCTCCTCCCAGTTGGGAGATGAAAAACCCAACCCTCCAGTGGAACCCTTGCCACCTCAAAAAGTGGGCGATGATCTCCCAATTTCCCCTTCGGAGGTTCTAAAATCTTATGGGGATTTCATCAAAAGAATGGCCAACATGCTGACCCTGTCTACAGTGCAACCCCCACCTACTGTGACAGATTCTGTGTTCGATATTGTGCAGATGGATACCTCCACTCCGATCGCCTTGCCTATGATTTCGGTCCTGCTTCAGGCGGCTAAAGTCCCTTGGTCTCACCCAGCATCTACCCCTGTCTCAAGCCGGAGAATAGATCATATGTATAAGGTACAGGAGCAAGGTGCTGAATTTTTATTCACCCACCCTAAGTCGAATTCAGTCATAGTCATCTCCTCTTCCAAAGGGAGGAAACTTGATTCATTTGGAAGAAAACTTTATTCTGCTGGAGCACTTAGCATCAAGACTTTGAACTATACAGTGTGTATGGGGAGATATCAGTTTGCTCTCTGGGAGCAGACGTCCGAATTTATTGCAGCCCTCCCTGAGGACTCTAATCGTCAAGCCCACAGAATTCAAAAGGAGGGAATGCTGTTGGCTAAACATCAGCTCAATGCAGCTAAGCACACATTGGATGTGGCAGCCAAAATGCTGACTTCAGCAGTTACTCTCTGACGACATGCCTGGTTGTGCTCCACTGCTTTACCACAGGACCCCAGGATTCTCATTGAAGATCTCCCATTCGAGGGTGAGGGCCTGTTCAGTGCCACGACTGATACGGTCCTGCAAGACCTAGACAAAAGCATAAAGACATCATGGAATTTAGGGCTCCTAAATTATCCAAACCGCAATCCTGGAACAAACCATGGTCCCACAGATCCTGTCAAACCATCTCCAGAAGCACAGTGGCAATGCTCACCCACCATGTCTTCCCACCCTTATGGGCATAAGCCAAAATTCTCGCCTGCCACTCAGCCAAGGCCTAAACAGAGCCTTTGACTCCTGTCATCCAACCCCTACCTGCCTATCTCCCAACCTGACTGCCTGGCAGCGGATAACGTCAGATCAATGGGTACTCTCTGTCATCAAGAAATGGTACCTCATAGAATTCATCCAGGTACCCGAAGTACCCAACTTTGTACTTATTCCACCATCCAGCACGCTCCTAGAAGAGATCCAAAATCTTCTTCAAAAGGATGCTATAGAATCAGTCCCATTAGCACAACATCACCATGGGTTTTACTCCTGTTATTTTACAGTCCCCCAAAAGATGGAGGCCTCCATCCTATTATGGACCTCAGGGAACTCAACCATTTTATCTCCTATGGGAAATTCCGAATGATAACATTGCAAAGCATTCTTCCCCTTCTCAGCAAAGGTGTCTGGATGGTAACCCTGGACTTGCAAGATGCATATTTCCATCTATTTCCATCTCACAGGAAATTTTTGCGTTTTGCGATCACAGATGGCCATTTTCAATACAAGGCCCTCCCTTTTGGACTCTCAACAGTGCCCAGAGTCTTTACAAAAATTATTATTGTCATCGCGGCTTACCTCCGTCTTCAGGGTGTGCAGATCTTTCCGTACATCGATGACTGGTTGTTGATAGCAAACTCCAGAGAGACTCTGCTCAAACGTATTGATTTAACGCTGGTCACCCTAAATGCGCTGGGTCTGAGAACGAACCTGAAAAAGTCAATGCTCCTTCCTTCAATTTGCTCCTTGAGAGTCAATTTATCCGAGAGATTTTGGATTTGACTGTGTGCCGAGCTTTTCTTCCTCCCAAAAGGGCGGATGACATTATTGCTCTCATCAACCTATTGAAGACACAGGGAGATGCGTCAGCAAGGCAGATTCAATGACTCTTAGGTCTAATGGCCACCACCACAGTGGTACTTGTCTTCGCCAGACTACAGATGAGACCTCTTCAGCTGTGGTTCCTCAAACGGTTCCATCTGCAATGGTAACCCCAATCTCAACGGTTTCTGCTCCCTGGCCAAGTGTTGAATTCCCTACAGTGGTGGGAAAATCCAGAAAACCTCCTTCAGGGAGCCCCATTTCTTGCACCCAGCCCCGAAATGACCCTCACCATAGATGCATCCCTATGGGGATGGGGGGCACACCTCCGGGGTCACACCACCTGACCTCCTTCCCCTCTGCTTTTGGTCCTCTCCTCCTTTATTACTCTGAGACTGATGGCAGCGGTCAGAAGGAACTGGTGGGATTGTCATGCCTTTCCCTTGGTCATGTGCAACGGGGCTGGTGCGTGACTGGGGATCGGGCATGAAAATCCCTTTTGCTTTTCAAGAGGGACTGATCGAGGTCGGCGCAGGCGCACTATATCCCAGAGGTGTGAATGCACAGATGACCACTCGAAGATCACCAGTTACAGGTAAGCAACCTGTCTTACTACAAGGTGGACTCAGCCTCCCTCACCAGAATGGCCTCACCCTTCTCAGGGTGCTCCTCTGTTGGGTTCAGTGTCAGATATTTTATACCAACCAGACCAATTTGCTCTTTCTTAGCCCCATGATCTAGGTAAAACTGAGTGAGAAAGCTCAGCTCTGGCCCTCTAGGCATGTGAATTCATGGCTTTCCTCCCAAATAGGGTGGGATTGGCCTTTGCATTTCTTTTAGTGCAAGTACAGGGTCCCAATGCAAAGGAGACCTCTCAAAGAACATCAGTAACAGAAGGCAGCTATCCTTTTGATTTTATTCTTTTGCAAAAATATTAATCCATTTATTTATTTATTTATTATTTAACTTATATCCCGCCCTACTCCACGAATGGGCTCAGGGCGGCTCACAACATAATACAAAACGCGCTAGAAAAACAGTTAAACAATTAAGGAATTAAAACAAGATGGTATTAGACATGAGTGATCCAGCATCTCCTATGACACTTTAACAGGCAATGGTAGATGGCCTGATTTGTAACAGTTTTAATCTAGGAGGCACTGGGCAGGTACCAAAGGCAGGGGAGGCCAAGATAATTTAAGAACGTAAGAGAAGCCAATGTTGGATCGGGCCAGTGGCCCATCCAGTCCAACACTCTGTCACTCAGTGGCCAAAAATACCAGGTGCCATCAGGAGGTCCAGCAGTGGGCCACCAACTCACCCAAAGGCCTAGTGGAACAGCTCCATTTTACAGACCCTGTGGAACTGTAACACTCTCACAGGGCCCTGATCTCAAGTGGGAGCATGTTCCACCAGGCTGGGGCCAAGGCTGAAAAGGCCCTGGACCTGGTTGAGACTAAGCAGACATCTCTCCAGCCAGGGATTACCAGGAGGTGTGGATCTATGGAGCACAAGGCTCTCCAGGGCACATATGGGGAGAGGCAGTCCCGCAGATATGCCGGTCCCGGGGCCTGTAGGGCTTTAAAGGTCAGTACCATAACCTTGAATTGGATTCAGTATTCAGTTGGCAGCCAGTGCAGTCAGCGAAGCACTGGCTAGATGCGTGCCCACAAAGCTGTCACTGTCATTAGGGGTGCTGCTGCATTCTGCACTAGCTTCAGGATCAGGTTCAAGGGCAGCCCCATAGAGAGAGTTACAGTAATCCAGCCTGGAAGTGACCATTGTGTGGCTCACTGTTGCCATGGTCCTGAGAGGCGAGATGGGGAACCAGCTGCCCGACCCGGTGGAAATGGTAAAAGGCTGATCTGCCCGATTTGATCCAGTAGTGCATGCAATTGAAACAGCACATATCTCTTTCATATTTTGAGGGGTCTGATAGACATATAATTTAGTCACTTGTGCCGAGTTGCTTAGCAGAATACTTTGTTCACCACCGATAGGGCTGGGAAGCAACATGAAAGCATCAGTCGGATACCAGTGTTTACACTGCACAAGGCAGCTGGTTTTGCCGTCAAATTCAGTTGTAATAGCAGGAGGTGCTCTTTGGTTTTCGAAATCGTTTCTTCTTTTTTAATGTTCTATAAATGCAGAGTCAAATTTGTGGATTTTGCCAGAGCTAAAAGGGACTTGCTTCTTCACCTTAAGCATTATATTTTACCGTCGGGGTATACTCTGGGAGCAAGCTTCACTTTAAATTCACCGGGAATTCTAAAAGATCCAGGCTTTTATACTCTGTAGGCCGTGCAGTGGAGTTTCAGGGGCACCATTCTCATACTAACAATCACCCAAGCCTATCCATGGTTATTTAAATTTCCTTTTTAGAAGCCACGATACAGCCCCTAATGCCTTCTGAGTAACCTGTTTACTTGTCGACTTTACTTGTTTACTTACTTCTGTCGATAGCTATATCAATTTAAATCAATACACGGTAACAAATTTTAAAATCTGAGTCCAGTGGGGCACCTTTAAGACCAACAAAGTTTAATTCTGGGTATAAGCTTTTGTCCAAAAGGTGCCACCGGACTCAAACTTTGTTCTGTTGCTTCAGACCAATACGGCCACCTTCCTGAGTCGAAAATTTAAAGTTATAAAACAGGTGTCCGTATAAAGCAGAGATAAAGTTTCAAAACCAGTTATCATTGATAGAATTATTCTAAAAGGGTAATGTCCTTTCAAAATCTTACCAGTCCACTTCTAATTTACTGTATGGGCTGGTTCGGATGTAGCACCAGCCATATGCGCGGGCTTGGATCCTGTGACATCATTCCCCTTTCACGTCTCTGCGGCCACCACAGAGGCTGTCTTCCACTGCAGTGCCGACTTCCTCTGCCCCAGCACCCCTGCCAGTACAAGCTGAGTGTTTTTTCAAGGAGCCTTTTCACAAGCAGGCATGCTAGCACCAGAGGAGGCGAAGGGCCACAGCAGGAGGCAGCAACTGGCCCCAGGGACGTGTGAGAGGAACATTGGATCAAAGCCACAGAGTGCCACAGGAGGTGGCGGTGGCTACAAGCATGGATGGTTTCGAGAGGGAATTAGATGAACTTATTATGGAGCAGAGGTCCATCAGTGGCTATTAGCCACAAGGTATAGATAGGAACTCTCAGGCTGGGGCAAGTGATGCTCTGTGGTCTTGGTGCTTGGGGAGTGGGGGCAACAGTGGGAGGGCTTCTAGTGTCCTGGCCCCACTGGTGGACCTCCTGATGGCACCTGGTATTTCTGGCCACTGTGTGACAGAGAGTGTTGGGCTGGATGGGCCATTGGCCTGACCCAACATTGGCTTCATCATCCACCCTGTGCACCAGCAGTCCTTCATATCTGATTTGGGTTGGTTGTTTACTTACTTCCTTTATATCATTGCCCTGTCCTCCATTTTATCCTCACGGCATACCCAGGGAAGTAGATTTGGCCGTAGAGTATGCCTTACCCAAGATCACCCCTCAAGCTCCCATGGCAGAGTAGGGATTCTCCCAGATCCTAGGCTGATATTCTAACCACTACAGGACTCTGGTCCCACTGCTTCCCCCCCCCACTGGCTTGGTGAAATGTGATACCATCAATCTAGTATTTCACTCCCATGTATGAATCTTGCAATGAGGGGATATCTTCTGCATCAGATGCACAATCGATGCATCTGGTGGGTCAAGGAGCCGAGCAGGATCTTTCCCAATCCCCAGTTTGCATAAAGTTGCTATCCCCCAAACCAGCCATACATATTTGCAAAAATTATCATATTTAGTTTTAATAGTCGTAAGAGCAAATCATGCTACTATGAACGACTCAGTTCGAGGCTTAATGAAGTCTAAGCCTTATAGGCTATTTACATGTCCCACTGAATAAATCTTTTAAGTCTTTGAAATTGTGCTCATGAGTGGACATCTAAAGAAATCGCAAGCCCCCCCCTCTGCAGTCTCAGAATCTCTTCTGTACTCACTGGGGCTCTCTTCTGCCTTCCTAAGAGCATTTCCATCTCCCTCATGTCAGACAGAAGAGATATAGCTGTTGTAGGGAGCAGTCTTCCTCATGCAATAGAAGCACTCACTGCTCTCATCTTCTCAAGAGTACAATATCAGAGTCCACGTGACAGATTCCATCTCCTTTTAGGTTAAAAAAGCACCACTGGAGCAGACAAACAGGTCTCAGTTCAGTCGTAGGGTTCGATCCATTCTGCTACCATCAAAGCCTTCCTGTGTAGCAAGAGGGTTATATATTTCAGTACTGCTGTCAGGCCACTACTATAGTTAGGTTAAAATGCCCTTGTGTCAAGAAATCTGCTTAGTAATTTTTCATGCCAGAGAGAGAAAGAAAACTTGCCTGGGAAAAGACTGTAGCTGTTAGCTTTAGGAAGACTGGAATTACCTCTAATACAGCTGTCCTGCTTCAGAGCAACGTGACTCTTCAGAAATGTCATTCTTTGTGAGTTGCATGTATTAGCTCTCGTACGTAAATACAAAACTGGCACGTTAACTGGACTGATTAGGTTTTTATCCCTCCCTCCCTCCAGAAAACGCAGTGCTATCCCTCGCTACCTTGTGCGTGTCTAATTCAGATTATCTGTTCGCCATGCTGTTTCCTCATACAATAAATGCAGTTAAGTGAAAATTGTTCCTCTATTACTAGATAATTTTTTTTTCTGCAACAATTGTCCCCCTGGTGTAGGAGAGGAGAGAAGGGGGTATTTATTTTCTTCCCAACAGCCAAAAGGTGATCATGCTTCTAAAATGCGTTGAGATTGCCCAGGAAACTGTATAAAAAACTCATCCATCATTGTGAGCCCCTGGTCAGGAAATGACAGTGCAGTAAATATCTTCAGCAGCAGCCTTTTAATGTACAAGCTGTTTTCGGTAGGGATTTTCAGCACTCACATAAAACACACTGTCATGAGTGACTGCCTGTGCTCCAAAGTCATTACTATTGGGATGATGGAACATCTTTCAGTGAATAACCAAAAAACTCTAAATGTCATGTCAAGTTTGTTGAAGCCATTTTCAAGCCTTGTTCAAGGTTACATGAATATTGAATATGCCTTTTTTAAAAAGTTGGAACTCATTTGAGGGATCACTCAAAGACTGGATTGTGGAAGAGTTATTTTTAATTGCTTTATAGATTGCTTGAGACTCATTTGGGGGCAAATAGCAGATTTTACCGTTGCTGCTTCTCCAGTTATAATCGTGGAACGGATAGTAAACCATTGTTTAGAATGAGGGTATGGGATTAGCTGGACCTTTGGCCTAATCCAGTTGCCAAGTACTGCTTGCCCTGTCCGACTCTGCTACTGAAGGAAGAAAGGGTGGTAACACTTTGCCCCCTCTGTCCTTGTTTTTGGTGACTTGGTCTTCCAAGGATTGTTACTCGACTGAGGTTGCATCCAACTGAAAGAAGGAAGACGTTTTATCTTCCACCACATATTGGAGGCAGGAAGATCTCCTGGGCTTTGGTTGGCCAAGTGGCAGCCTCTCCAAGATAGGTTACCTCTTCCTAGAAGTGCATTGTTCAGGACAGCTTCCATGGGCTATGCCAGATTATTTCACCCATCTGGAATGAGTTTGGAACCTTAGCCTGATGTAGGAATATGGTCTTTGTAGTAATAAAAAGTGGGCGCTGAGGTTTGTTTTGTCAGGAGGCAGGTAGGCTATAATGTAGATGGATGACACTGTTGTACTAATTCTGTCATTGTTGATTCCAGCTTGGTTGGCAACCTCGAACTGGGGCACAGTGAGGCAGTTGGCAATAATCGCCCCCGAATCTTTCTCCTTCCACAAGTTAGCAGTGTAACTCATAGCTGGTTCTAATTGTGTTGAGTACTAGTGCCTGGTTGGGGCTCATTCTGGATATCCTGTCTCCCCAGCTTGCTGGCAGGTGTCTGTCTGAGCTTGCAGAGGTGGTCCTCAAGCCTAGTGCTGGAGACCTCTTGGGGGGACTTCAGCATTCATATAGAGGCTTTGCTCAGGATATGACTGTTCCATGCTGCACTGGGCTGAACATATGTGAAAAGGCATTCACTGGATTTACTCTTTTGTACCAAATAAGTACCCTAACCTGGCTAGCCCGATCTCGTCAGATCCCGGAAGATAAATAGGGTTGGCCTTGGGTAGTATTTGGGTGGGAGACCACCAGGGAAGTCCAGGGTTCCTATGCAGAGGCAGGTGATGGCAAACCACCTCTGAATGTCTCATGCCTTGAAAATTCTGTGAGTTGCTATAAGTTGACTGTGACTTTACGGCACTTTCCATACACACGCCAAATAAGTATCTAGTGATTTAATTAAAGCACGATAGTTAAAATTGATGTCAGACGATTACCTGCTGAAGGCCTCTTTTCAACCAATAATGAATTGATAATTCTGGCAGGAGGTGCCTTTACCATTATTTTAACTGCTGAGTAGTCCCAGTTGCCTAAAATGAGGTAATGGGCCTTGTTAGATAATTATATAGCAATAATTCTTCTTACTTCAAACAACTCCAACTTAAACAAGGAAGGAACAAAAATAGCAGCACGGTCTCATTCAGTATAAATCATTTTGGACTTGGACCTTCCCTCCAGCTGAAGTGAGTTGGAAAACCCTGTATAATTGGTGGAGGTGATCTCATCATTGGAGAAACTGTTTCTCCCAATTACTGATCCGTGTTGGACATGTTGAAAAGGGCTAAAATGTGCTTGAATATCAGAAGGCAAAGCTACCACCTAATTCCTTAAAGTACCAGTTGTTTGAATCCATCCTAAGATTTGTTCCCGTCTAAAGCTGTTTAGCAAGATATACTCCATATTACCGAAATATCCAGTTTCAAGTAATCACCACCAGAAACATCGCATCTAGTTAGTACCAGGATCCAGGATGTATATCCCTGCGTAATTTTCTTTCTTGCATATGTGTATTACTCATTTTTAAACTCAGACCCATCCTATGAGGTAGTCTTACTTGATGAATAGTGACTTTGATTGTGCAAATCCAGGTTTTGATCCTTGGCCTTGGCCAAGTCCAGCAGTGTTTGCTATGCCAAAATGCCTGCCACTGTAGTTGATGCTGCTCTCCCCCCCTTATTTATTTATTTTTGAGATTTATACCCCACCCCACAAAGTGGGCTCAGGACAGCTTACATCATCATAAAGCAGTAAAATAGTTCAGTAAAAACATTACATCATAAAACCCAGGCTCCAACTAAATTAAAATTAAAGTTAAATAACTCATTAAAATACCTATTAACAGCTCGGCCACTGATTTCCATTCCAATGAAAGCTACACTCATGCCAGGAAATGGCGGCGGATCGCTTGGTGGAGTAATCAGTTGCTCCTGGCACCAGTTGATCTAAATAGCACCATGGAGTGCTTGAAGCAGGGGAGGCCAATGCTATTTGACGTCCACCGCCTCACCCAAAGGCCTGGCGGAACAGCTCTGTTTTATAGGCCCTGTGGAATTGCAACAGATCCCACGGAGCCTTGAACTCAACCGGGAGCATATTCCACCATGCCAGGACCAGGGCTGAAAAGGCCCTGGACCTGGTCAAGGCAAGGCGGATGTCTTTTGGTCCAGGAACTACCAAACGGTGCTGCATTATGGTTGGCACTATAACCTTAATGCTGATTCGGTACTCAACCACTAACCGATGCAATTGGCGCAACACTGGCTGAACGTGCGCCTGAACAGACGTCCCAGTCAGCAGGCAAACCGCTGCATTATGTACCAGCTGAAGCTTCTGGATCAGATTTAAATGCACGGACTCTAATCTGGGAGAACCAGGTTTGATTCCCCACTCCTCTACTCACAGCTGCTGGATGACCTTGGGCAAGCCATACTTCTGTCAGAGCTGTTCTTGAAAAAGAGCAGTTTCTGTCAGAGCTCTCTCAGCCCCACCTACCTCACAGGGTGTCTGTTGTGGGGAAGGGAAGGGAGTTTGTAAGCCGCTCTGAGACTCCGAGTGAAGGGTGGGGTATAAATCCAATCTCTTCTTCTTCTTTAAGAGTAGGCCCACATAGAACGAGTTGCAGTAGTCAAGCTTGGAAGTGACCATTTCATGGGTCGCTGTTGCCAGATTGTGGGAGGAGAGGTAGGGAACCAGTTGCCTGATCAGCCAAAGATAGTAAAAACCTGTCCTGGCAACATTAGTGACCTGAGCTTCCATAGAAAGGGAGACATCCAGGGTCACTCCTAAACTCCTTGTCAGAGGTGCCCCACTAAGGGCTGGAAGTTGGATTCCCAAACCCATCCCCCCACGACTCAGGAACAGGACCTCTGTTGTAGCTGGATTAAGTTTCAGCTGGCTCTGTTGTAACCAATCAGCCACAGCCTCCAAAGCCTTAGCCAAAATATCCAGGGCACAGTCCGGCCATCCATAAGTAAATAAAGCTGGATGTCATCAGCGTACTAGTGACAACCCAGCCCAAACACCTGGATTAACTGGGCAAGGGGGTGCATGTAGCTGTTAAATAACATCATGGAGAGGATTGCCCCTTGTGGGATGCCACATACCGTAGGGTAATGTGGTGAGACCCTCTCCCCAAGCACCACCCTCTGTCCCCGACCATGGGGAAAGGAAGACAGCCACTGCAATGCAATTCCCTGTATCCCCATGTCGGTGAGTCAGAAGATCATAATAGACTGTGTTGAATGCTGCTGTTAGATTGAGTACCGGCAGTGCTGACCCGCCTCAATCCGGGTGTCTCCAGAGGTCATCCATAAGGGTGATCAGTGTAGTCTCTATCCCATGGCCCAGAGAGAAGCTGGACTGAATTGGATCCAGGATAGAGGAGTCATCCAGGAACACCTGGAGCTGTTGAGCAACCACTCTTTCAACTACCTTACCCAGGAACGGAAGGTTCAGTACTGGGCCGTATTTGGCTAGGGCCACAGGGTGCAAAGAACTTCTTTTAAAAAAAGAGCTGTCATACCACCGCCTCCTTAAGGGTACGTCCCCAATGATAGAGACATGTTGATAATATCTCCCAGGGAAGCCCAAATCCCGTCTCCACAGGCTAAATTTAACAAGCCAAGATGGGCACGGATCTAGGAAGCAAGTGATGTGCTTCACAGCTGTCAGAGACTTGTCCACCTCTTCCTGGGAGAGTCGGCTGAATCGGTCCAACACTGGACCGGAAGATGGCCAAGGGGCTTTCCAGCTCACATACTATTTCAAACTGTGCTGGGGAGGTCCTGTCAGAGTTTGAGGTGAGATCTTTTTGAAAAGGGTTTTTAGGTTCTTCCAGCATACCTGTTCAACATCGGAATGCTCTATGTCATCCGCAGCAAAGGGTTCGGGGGGGGGGTGTCCCATACAGTTCTAGACACAGATTGGGTGCTATGAATGTGGGACCAACTTTTCTCGTTTTCATGAGTGAGCAAATTCAAAACTTCCCTCATTTTGATTTTAGTCACGGCCATTCTCCTGTGATTTCAACTGTTACTTAAAGGGGGTGGGGAGCATTTACCGTTCTCTTTCCCCCTCGATTTAATTATGTAGGGTGAGTGTTGCTAAGTCTGGTGGGTGTTCAGCAGTTCGCAGAATACGCTAACTTTATGGAACCGCGGCTGAAACTTCTAGAAATTTAGGCCAAGATCCAAGGACCATGCAGCTGGCTCCGTGTACCGAGAAGGCTTTTGCTTCTTGAACTGCTATCTGTTGGTATTTTAAATGACATTTCATTCTCATTCCTCTTCATTTCTAAGCTTCAATAAACAAACAGTCTTCCGCTTCATTCTTCTCTTTGGCATGTAGAATTCTACAATTGCGGCAGAGTCCTGGATCCAGAAGACAACGTTAATGGCCTGCCTGTTTTCTTCCTTACAGAAAATCAAGTAGCAACAACAGAAAAGTTACATTCGCACCACAGTATGAACGCACTGCCGGCAAGGAATCAGCTGAGCAAGGAATGTAACCATGAGATGGAAGCCAGTTCATCTTTAGAGAAGAGGAAAGCTGTTGGGAAGAAGGAAAGCAGACATGGTGGAAGCAGCAGAGAGAAGGAAGTGGAGCTTTCTGGATGTTCTTCCAAACGAGAAGCAATTCCCGAAGTGGAAGCCCTGCTGGCACGATTGCGAGCACTGTAAATTCTTTCGCCAGTAAAATGCTAAGCGAGAGCCCTTTCAAACACAGAGGAACGGTGTGGGGCAGCCCTCCCCAGACCATACCACGTCCAAATGCAGGTGGAATACTTTCTGTATCAAAAATCTATGCCTATGGAAAGCAAGCATATCAGGTAGAAAGAAAGGCAGGAAGAGCCTTTCTTCTTGATATGCTAGTTTTTTATATATATGATGGCGAGTTTTCAAATACCTGTTCTCCACCTGCATTCAGAGATGAGACTATCTTTTGAAGACTGTACATTGTGCCTTCTCTGAATGCTTGAATCACCAACATGAATAAGACATTCTTTTCTTTTCTGTTGCATATTTAGACTAGATGTGCCCTTTCATGATGCACACGTATTTTATATTCGGCTTTATACTTTTGGTAAAACACCAATGCATCATGTCTTGTGCCTGACTATAAAATTGTTCCTTGTGTGACTGTAATGTGGCTCAGCTACTGGATGGGAGGCAATTCAACCATGATCTAAATGAAAAGAGATGCATTTTGTTGGCTCTCAGAATTGAATGAGCCAGCATGCTTTCTTCACTATGTGCTGTACTTTATAAAACAATTTTATGCTCTTGCCGGATTTCTTAAATCCGGCACAAAATATGTATATTTTTATGTGTATTGCTGACAGTTTGAAATTTTAACAAAATGTGCAATAACAATGTTGTACTCTAATGAATGTATTTTATAGGTATATTAGAATTGCTTGTCAGATGGACATATCTATGCTGAAATTACTTCTATATTACAAAATGTATATCTAGCATATAGCTTCTGCTTAAACTTGAAATGTAAAACGCAGTTTTGCTATCGTGTGTTCATAGCACAAACATATACCAAAGGAAGTTAGTTACTCTTTGATTGATCTTAAATTGTTGTTTGCACATTGAAAATTCATAAAAAAACATTTACTCAAATTGGCTAATTCACTTGGTGCTTTGAATCTGGTAGACTTATCACGTGGATTCAACATTATTGGGCTGTGTATGTATACGTACTAATTCATATATCAGTCACACACTGCAAAGGCTAATCACAGGCAGAATACAATGTCGCTTTTGGTTTTGTAGGGATGTCTTCTACAAGATTCCACTCAGACCATACTTGCAGATTATTTGGACAAACAGACCAATAACCTAATTTTCTTGACCATGGCCTGCTACAATGTATGTGGAAAGAAGGGTTCCATCCACGGAAATGCTAGTTCCCTGCTCCCACCTATGCTGTTCATAGGGGATGGGGGACACCCCCCCCCCGAAGAATAGCTTGGGGAGACATTGGAGGTTGGTGGCTGGAGGCCAGAATCAGTGATCATCTGCTCCCCTGTTGTGTGGGTGGAATTTTTTAGCTGGCTCTGACACTTTATGGTAATGTGTAGGACCAGTTGTTCAAAATGTGCACTGCCTTATTTATTGCTGAACAAATAAAACCAGAATGCTGAGACATGTTTTATATAGTGGATTGCTTCTTTCGTATTCGCCACTGGAACGTTCCTCTGATTATTCATTCCATGAAAGCATTTGCAACCATGAAAAATTCCTGAAGGTTCCCCCATGCCTGTTATAGCAGAAACCGACGAATGCAGCTGGCCTCTGGAATTAGGGATTGCCAAATTTAACACACGACACTTATACATGTGATTTATTTCTCTGGAAGACTCCAAAGATAAGCCTTTCCAGAAGTATGCATTTTTTTTTTTTTGAAGCACTAATGTTTTCGGGCCTTTTTTCCTTCTGGTTTGAAAAAGAAACACAGGAATACTCAGTTTTCAAGTGCTGAGCATGCTCGCGTTAAGTGTGTCTTCCTACATTCCACCTAAACATAGCCATGCCACGGTCTCCACTTCTTGCAGAAAGTCCGATAACACATTCTATGATAGACTCGAAACTTTCTCCTTCCCCAGCAAACAGCATACAGTACAGCCGAGTCGGGGTCAGGAAGCTGAGAAAAACAGTGTTGTGTAATGTGTTGTCTTATTAGGACCTACCAGGGAGAGAGGAGGAATAGATGAGGATGCTGCTCGCAGCTACATCTTTCATAGAATCTTGTTTGCCCTTAAGAAGTAAGGAAAGAATGGCTTTGCACCAGAAGAAATCCGTTCCCTACCATTTCTTCTACAATTGCAGCAGACCTTGCTGATCAGTATTGTCAAAGTAAGATGCAACCATTGGGAGAAGCAGAACCCCCTTATATAATGTTTTAATATCTTGATTTTATGAACTTCAGCTATTGTAATGTTTCCTGGTTCTAACAGCCGTATCTAATTGTGTAATTTTTATGGATAATGGAGTACAGAAACAAATTCTTTTTTTACCAGCTGCAAAATACTTGCCTCACTTTCTGTCGCTGAGCTAAAAACAATTAGCAAATTAGATGTGTGTGTGAGCTATAAATGTGAGAGATGTTTTGTTCCCCCAATGGCTTTTTTAATCAACACAATTCTTTTAATTTGGATTTATCCAGCTAAAGTAATTGAATTAAACATTTTCAAACTGTAGCTGGCTTTGCTGTGCACTCGGTCTTTGTGATTAAGGCTCCCTCTGCTTAAGCCAATGTTTATAGCGCTCTTGGATTAGCCCAGAGTGTTACTTGTTTTCTAGAGTTAAATTTGGAAGGCAACTTTGGTTACATTTGTTTCCCTGTATTTTTTTTTAATTCTTTGAAGAATAGAGGTCATCTTTTCACCTGAAATTACTCTCAGTGGTTTCTTCCACACCCTTTCTGTTGCTGATGCCTGAATTGTGCGTTACCAAGTGAACTATTTTGTCAGCCATCTTGATTTCCCATAGATCCTAGTTTTGTATGTTCAACGAAGGCAATGAACAAGAAAGGAGGAATATGTTTCCAGAAAGTGCAAATTTTATATAATCAATTAGAAAAGTTTTACAAGTCAATGGGCTGGATTCAGACTAAATTTTCCACTGGTAGAAGGGGTGGGGGTACGGGGGGGGATAAATGTTTTTGTTTCTTTAGGACAATAATACCTTGAACAAAATGAGTATACTTATTATACTTGCCACAAGGACAGCTGGCTTTGAGTTCAGTAGCACCTGAGAGACCAACAGGATGTTCAGAGTATGAGCTTTCGTGAGTCAAGGCTTGTACCCTGAAAATCTCATTCTGGTAACCAATGTTCCCTCTAAGCTGTGGAGTCTTGTGAGCAAAAATTCTACTTTGTGAGCAACTGGCATTAAAGTTGGAAACGAGTGATTTGGCTGCTGCATAAATCAGTTTGCTCTGGAGCCATCCTTCCTGAGCGAAGACAAAAATGTGTGAGCCAGAGGCTAAAAAACTGTGAGCTAACTCAGCTTAGAGGGAACATTGCTAGTAACTGATGAAGGGAGCCTTGACTCTCGAAATCTTACACCTTGAAAACCTTGTTAACCTCTAAGGTGCTGCTGGATTTGAAGCCAGCTCTTTGCATTGCAGACCAGACCGACACGACTAACCTCTGAAACGATCTACTCGCTACAAGAATGATGAAAACGGAAATCTCTGAAAGTGCAGATCAAACATTGCATCCCAAAAATTGTTTTGATAAGGGAGGGGAAAAAATGAACAGGCTTGCCCTACTGCTGATGTAAGAATGAAATATATTATGAAAGGAAAGCTTCTCCATTTTTGAATGTGTTACATCAGATGGGGAAGAACTTGAAAGGCACAAGAGGATTGGAAAAATCATGCTGATAAATGGGCCGCTGGATTTCACTTGGGCGACTCAGAATTGCATCTTATGCAGAATGAAGCAACTTGGGGGGGGGGAATAGCTAGCTCTGTCCTCTCGAAAGGTCATGTGGAAATGATGGTGGTGATCCAAACTGGGGCTGGCCACGGGTGTTCATGAAAGCAGGCCAGAATATCGAGCTGCATTGTTTGTCAGGCTGGTCAAAGGAGATGAAAGGAGAGAGGGGTAAGACCTGATAAAATTAAAGAAGTCCCCAAACCTCGAATTTTGCTCACGCTGAGTTTCAAAGTACCATGTGACCCCCTGAAGCAAGCTTTCGAGTTTATTTCAGTGAAAACCAAGAAATCTAACCTGTTCAGAGAAGTGAAGGCTGGTTGTGAGAAACGTCACCCAATTTCCTTCCTTCCTCAGTGCAGCCACTGGTTATTAGTCAACGCAGCATTCTTCCCCCCCATTGGAAAGAAAGGAGGTGGATTGAACAAGGAAAACATTAAGTCTCTTTTATTTTCCAGGCACCTGCCGCATCATACCTGCATAAAAGATGCGGACTTTGTAATTGGCTAAATATTTCCCATTTGGGCCAGACAGAAGGATATGAAGAATAGTCATTCCCTCCAGTTTGGTGGGGTGGTTAAGTGTGCGGACTCTAATCTGGGAGAACCGGGTTTGATTCCCCACTCCTCCACTTGCGCCTGCTGATGTGGCCTTGGGTCAGTCACAAGCTCTGGCACAGCTGTCCTTGAAAAAGAGCGGTCTCTGTCAGAGCTCCCTCAGCCTTACCTACCTCTCAGGGTGTCTGTTGTGGGGAGGGGGAGGAGTTTGTAAGCCCCTCTGAGACTCCAAGTGAAGGGCGGGGTATAAATCCAATCTCTCCTCTCTTCTTCTTCTAAATTAGGGGAGTGTCCCTGGGAAAAGGCCCCAGCCAGCCCTGAGGAGGAGGTGCCTGGCCAAACTGCACAGCCTTGGAAAAGGTGGCACCTGGCCCAGCCTCACCTGGAGTGACAAAGGACGTGCCCAGCCCCCACTTTGATGCACCCACCCTGGGTGTGCCATGGTCAGGGATGCTCCTGGCCTGACTTGGCCATAGCAAGGGATGCGCCTGCCACGTCCAGCCTGTGCAATGCAACCAGGTATTCCAATCTACATTCATGAACCGAAGGGAGAAAAAGGGAGGGGGAATTCAACCCAAAATGTAGCTGTGATCTGAGAGGGTCAAGCTACAGGTAAATTAATATTAAAAATATATATACAAACATTTATTAGGGTGTACACATAAATAAAACATTGAAAAGGTTAAAAGAAATAGTCTAAATATCCGGCTAAAAGAACATACTTCATTCAGAACTGATTGTTATACATATCCAATAGATGGGTAAAACATTTGACCTAAGGACCATACATGTTTTGGCCCCTTCGGGCCTTCCTCAGTGGTCAGTATTCCTTATTTTACAATGACACACATCCAGAAATGCATATGAATGGAATTATATGTTTGTGTGTGACCAGGTGTTGCTTTCTTATATGCTTTGCAGTTATTGCAAGTTTGTATAAAGGGCCACGGATAGTAGCTGTGCAAATTCACCAAATTATTCTGGCATTGAATATCCCATTCACCAGGATATATGTCACCTCCATCAAAGGTAATAGTCAAGTTGGTCATATATATATAAAAATAATTCTTTATGCATGTATTTCTGGATGTGTTTTACCCATCTATTGTATATGTATAACAATCTGTTCTGAATGAAATATGTTCTTTGAGTCTGATATTTAGACTATTTCTTTTAACCTTTTTATGTTTTATTTATGTGTACACCCTAATAAACGTTTGTATATTTTTAAATATTAATTTGCCTGTAGCTTGACCCTCTCAGATCGCAGCTACATACATGAACACCCGTGGCCAGCCCCAGTTTGGTTCACCCACCATCGTTTTCTTCATGACCTTTAGAGATGTTAGAGGAAGCTATTTCCCCCCCAAGTTGCAACTCAAATGGTTAAGGGCAGGCCCGTAGCCCGGATTCTGTGGCTTGTGGGGCACATTCTTTCCTGGTGGGGCTGAAGTTCTCAGTGCAGCAAGAAAAGCCATTTGGTCAATGGAGAGCTGTTACCAGGATAGAGCTCTGAACTGCAAGTTGCCAACCACTTTAGATGACCGTTCTCAGGTGATGCAAATTAATTGCTTCTGCCAGCCTAAGCAAGAATTTGGATAGCCAAGCCGGCAGGTGGGGGTGTTTCTATAGTCAAGAAAGCTAATACTTAGGGAGAAAAATTCTCTTAGAGGAGACCAGTTTCTTGACACAGAGTTAGAAGGGAACCTAAAGCTTGCCTACTTCAACACCCTTGCTCAGTGTGAGAATTAGTCAACCACAGCATTGACTGGAGACATTCTTGTGGGGCTGTGCCTTTAAGAAAGGGGGTGGAGCTACCAAAAGCCCCACCGTAGCTACTACGGTTCCCAAGTACTTACCGTGTGGGAGCAGGGGACGCATGCTCCCCGGCCGGACCAGTCCTCCTTGTAACTCGCCATGCCGTCTCCAGGAAGTGACACCAGGCGACGCTCTGGCAATGGGGCTGAAAACTCGATGGTACCATCGAGTTTCCACCCATATTGCCAGAGTGTCACCTAGCGTCACTTCCTGGCGATGGCATGGTGCTCTGCGCCTGTCCTTCCCCCGGAGATGGTCCTGCAAGGACGTATCCATCCCCCGCTGGTACGCAGTAAGTTCTTGGCAAGCCTAGTAGCTACCGTTCTGGTTAAGGAGATGGAATACCTCTCCTATGAAGAAAAGAGATTAGGGTTCTTTAGCTTGGAGAAACAATGACTAAGAGGTGAGATGATATTGGTTTACAAAATTATGCATGTGATAGAGAAAGCAGAGAAAGAAGTACTTTTCTCCCTTTCTCACAATACCAGAACTCGTGGGCACTCAGTGAAATTAATGAGTATTAAGTTTAGAACAGACCAAAGAAAGTACTTTTTCACCCAAAGAGTAACTAACATGTGGAATTCACTGCCACAAGAAGTGGTGGTGGACAGTTTCAAGAGGGGATTGGATAAACACGGAGCAGAGGTCCATCAGTGGCTCTTAGCCACAAGGTATAGATGGAACACTCTGTCTGGGGCAGTGATGCTCTATTCTTGGTGCTGGGGGTCAACAGTGGGAGGGCTTCTGGAGTTCTGGCGCTGCTGGTGGCTTCTCTTATGTTCTTATGTAGCTGAGCTCGATGCATGCAGTGCTCACAAGAGCTGCATTCCTGGTGGACTGAATTAATGATTCGTGGTGGACTCTTGATTCACGACTCATTAGCCACGGAGCGAATCAGTGGCTCATCAGTTGCAACAGCAGCTGCTGATCTCCTAAGAGAAGAACACAGGAACCAGATCTATCCTGCAGGTGTTGCCCTGTTGAAACAGAACAGCAATCTGCCTTCCGCATCTGCATCAGGCGCTTTCTACCCTGTGTAATATAGGCAGGGTGACCTCTCATTAACGTCACCTTTGAAGTACAGCAGGTTTGCTCCTCTGTGATTATACGAATCCCCCAACAAGAATCAGGGAATCTCTCCCCCCCCCTTTAGAAGAACTGCAGTGCAGTAAATCTTTTGATAGAGACAAACTGAGGAAGCCAATAAACAGCCTCAATCCAACACTGCCGGGCACGAAGCGTCAAAACCTGGGCAGGCAACAAAAATTTAACCCTCCTCGGGAAGCGCTTTGCAGCCGTCATTACGCCATCCATCTGCCGGCCCTGCTTTTTCGCCGCCTGATGCTCAATCCCATTCAGATAACTCTCGCCCTTGCTTAAGTAACTAGGCATTAGTGTCAGTGTTTCAGCGTTCCCAATTTGGATCATGTTAGGCCAGGCTGAAATCAGAGCTCCAATTTGGCACATGACTGATCCTTAAAAGCTTTCTGACGGAGCAGCATTTAGCACTTTGATCCCTTTGGGGAAGGCAGAGAATGGAAGCTTCTGCCATTTCAAATGAACATAGCACACAAGCGGGGCTCTGTCAAATCAGACTCCGGTGGATTGATTGCAGAAAAATAATACGCCTCTTGGAACCAGCCTGGCCTTGGAAGGGCGAGACGGTAACTCCAGAGCCTTTCTTCCGTACATCTCCAGTCCATCAACGAGAAAGTTTGCCCCCACTCATGAATGTATATGGGCTCAACACGGTCAACGCGCCATAATCCAGGCTGAGATAATGGGCCACGAGCGATCAACAAGAATAATTTCATTATTTTATTTTTTAAAAACCCTGAAACTAAAGTTTCTAAAGACTTATCTTGCTTTCGTTCAACCCAATGCCAGTAAGATGTTAAATGCTGTGACCTCAACACAAGCCGGGTGGGATGGGGCATCCTTCAAAATAATTAGGTAGGCTGGCCCCATCTTGAATCTGAGCCTTGTTTATCACCCTACTCATGTCTTAAGTTCACACAACTTCCCATGTGGCCATGTATCGATCAGCACCCATAATTCCAGAGGGGTAGCCGCGTGAGGCCTTCACTTGAATGGCCCACGCTAGTGTGATCCCATCAGATCTCAGAAGCTAAGCAGGGTCAGCCCTGGTTAGTTCTTAGATGAGAGACTACCAAGGAAGTCCAGGGCTGCTCTGCAGAGGAAGGCAATGGCAGATCACCTCCAAATATCTCTTGCCATGAAAACCCTATGGGGTCGCTATAAGTCAACTGCAAAGCAGTTGAGAAAGAAGTACTTTTCTCCCTTTCTCACAATACAAGAACTCATGGGCACTTCATGAAATTGCTGAGCAGTCGGGTTAGAACAGATAAAAGGAAGTCCTTCTTCATCCAAAGAGTGATTAACATGTGGAATTCACTGCCACAGGAGGTGGTGGCAGCTACAAGCATGGATGGCTTCAAGAGGGAATTAGATAAACATATGGAACAGAGGTCCATCAGTGGCTTTTAGCCACAAGGTATAGATAGGAACTCTCAGTCTGGGGCAGGTGATGCACTCTATTCTTGGTGCTGGAGGGGGCAGCAGTGGGAGGGCTTCTACTGTCCTGGCCCCACTGCTGGACCTCCTGATGGCATTTGGTATTTTTGGCCACTGTGTGACAGAGTGTTGGACTAGATGGGCCATTGGCCTGATTCAACATTGGCTTCTCTTATGTTCTTAAGATGGCACCAGCAGCTTGACGAATCTGTGGTAGCAAAATCACACAGGAATCCTGTAGTACCTTTAAAGACTAACAACCTTTATTTCAGCATGAGTTTTTATGGATCAGCGCTCACTTCCTCAGATGAATAGAAGTGTACATCCATTCAGCCTGCTTAAATACCCAGTAGAAAGGGGTTATGTTATAAAGAGAGGCCAGTGTAAAACAAGGTTTGATCAAAAGAGAAATCTGTTCACCCAGAGACACTCCCATCCAACAACAGCAGAGCAGAATAAATAACCAATCTGGTACAGGATATAATGAGGTCGAGGAACAAATTATGGGGTGAGATATGCAAGCTTATTAGCTCCTGTGGTGAGTTAGGAATCCAAGGTACCTGTTAAGTCCCAGGGAGTTCATCGATATATCTAACTAGGAGTAAGGCCCGTTGTGGGAAGAAATACAGTGAGCTCTAGAAGGAAGCTCCAGGTGAGTGTCCCGGCTGTGGCTGGTGGGGCAGCAGAGGGAAGAGGACAATAGAGGGAGGCAAGCCATGTTTATTTCCTTCTGTTTACCTATAAGGCAGTGCTGTCTCAAGTCATTTTGCTGCCCCAAGTGGGTAGTATGGGAGGATAGCCTCATGGTAACAGATATGGTTCTCTTCTACCCCATGTCTTCTGGGTTCCAAGGGTCTGGAAAGCAGTTCCATAGCCAGTTACAGGGTTGCCAACTCTGGGTTGGGAAATACCTCTAGATTTGAGGGGTAGAGCCTGGAGGGGCAGGGTTTGGGGTGTGGAGGGACCCTCAGCAAGGTATAATGTCATAGAGTCCATTGCCCAAAGCAGCCGTTTTCTCCAGGAGAACTGATCTTGGAGATCTCCAGGTACTGCCTGGAGGCTGGCAATACTAAGGGGAGGGCCAGACCTGTAGATTTGAGGGGTAGAGCCTGGGGAGGGCAGGGTTTGGTGTGTGGAGGGATTTCAGCAGGTTATAATGCCATAGAGTCCACTGCCCAAAGCAGCCATTGTAATAGCTGGGAAATTTTCTGTAGGGGAAATGATGTGCTGTGGCTGGGGAAGACGGTGATTTCTGGGAGATCTCTAGGCCCCACAGGGAGATTGGCAATTCCAGTGATGGTTTAAGGGAAGATTGAGATATCTATTTTGGCAATTCCAGTGACCGTTTACGCGAAAATGTACTTTACCTCAGGACACATTCAGTGACTCCCCAACAGCAACAGCAAACTGTTTAGAATGTCAGAGGCAAAGGCCAATCAGGCCACATATGCAAATGACCTCTGTGTTCCGACTGGCTATTGGGGGGAGAGGAACAGCAAATTGTTTAGAATATTGGAGGCAAGACTCAGGCAACGCAGCCAGTGGATAGGGACAGCTTCTGAATGACAGATCATAGAGCCAAAGGCTGTGGGAGCATGTGGAATGTTCAGGAGAGCCTATGACTAAAACAGAATTATTATATAGAGAGATTCCCAACATGGCCCCATCTGTGGATACTTAAATCTATATATCAGGGCCATGTAGAGAGAGAGAGAAAGAGAGAAATAATCTTTCTACAAACTTGGGTGGGAAACCTCAAGTTTGCAGGAAAATCCAAAAACTTTTTAAAAAATGAAGGAGGGGGGTTAAATCCCACCTGAGCAAGGGTGTTGCCTGCTCATGCACAGACAACCCTCCTCCATCAGCCCAGCCTCATCCATGCTGGTCAGTTGGCTGGAGGAGAGTTGGAAAGAGGAACAGGAACCACTCCCCCCTGGGTGAGCTACGGAGGGCCTTGCAGGGGTGGGAGGAGCTGCCCTGCCCCCTTGTACTGGCCTGGGTGACTCCACCTTTGCTGCATACTGGTGCTTAGTTGCCCCGAATCCTGGGAGAGGAGAGAATTAGCTGCTTTCTGGGGAACTTTCTGTCTCTCATGCTTGTTTACAGCTCTTGTCTTCAAGGCCTGGGTTGTTTCTTCCTCCCGCTGGAAGCCAGCTGCAAGATGGCCTGGCTCATCCAAGTGTCTGGGGTAGCTTAATGAATCATTCTTTGACTCGCAGCCAGCACTTAGGGTATGAGGTGCCTAGTTTTAGCTATGCGCTTGGTCTTGAGGGTTTGGCTAAGCTTTGCAGTGCATGCATGTGGCGCTCTCGAGGCCAGCTGACTGAAGCTCTGCCTGCATCTGCTTTGATAACTCTGATGGGTTATTAAAGATCTCCTCATAAGTAAATCCAGATCTCTCATGTCGTTTCTTTGGGAACTTCTGCAAAGCGATGGAGCCCCTGGCCAGGGTCCATCACATCCCTGTTGCCACAGAACTGGCAAGGAATGTCAGCTCGCTCACTGGCAGGGGTGTGGGGGCCAGTGAGTGGGTAGCCCGGTGCCTAAGGGAGAGGGTGCGATTCTCATTCCCCCCCCCCAATGAGTCTCGCAGGTCCCCTCTTGTTGTCTTGAATTTGTGGACTACTTCAGCACTCAGTGGGACAGACTTCCTTGGGAGGTGGTGGGCTCTCCTTCTTTGGAGGTTTTCAAGCAGAGGCTAGATGGCCATCTGACAGCGATGCTGATTCTGTGGACTTGGGCAGATCATGAGAGGGAGGGCAGGAAGGGTGACCTCAGTGCTTAGTTCTCATGGCCCTTTCTGACACACCCAAGGAAATGCCGGTCGTCATGTTGGGGTCAGGAAGCAATTTTCTCCAGGCTGGTTTGGCTGGAGATCCTGGAGGGTTTTTGTCATCTTCTGGGCATGGAACAGCAGTCACTGGGGGTGTGGAGGGGGGAGGTATTTGTGAATTTCCTGCATTGTGCAGCCGGGGTTGGACTAGATGCAACTGGAGGTCCCTCCCAGCACTACGATTCTACGACTTCCATGTACGACCCTATCATGTCACCGCAAGGGGTCAAAGAAGCAGAGAGAAGCCTCATGGGAAGAAAACCCGAGTGCTGGGCTGTAATTCAGAGAGCTGGCTGCCATTGAATCCCCTCAGATAAAATGGGCACCCATAATTCCAGAGCTCTCTGAAGAGGTGCAGCCCATCCAAAAACACATCACAGAGAAGGAGAAGAAGAAGAGATTGGATTTATACCCCACCCTTCACTAACCAAAGGAGTCTCAGAGTGGCTTACAGTCTCCTTTCCCTACCCCTCCCCAACAGACACCCTGTGAGATAGGCGGGGCTGAGAGAGCTCTGAGAAAACTCCTCTAAAAGACCTTATGACTGGCCCAAGGTCACACCAGCAGCTCCATATGGAGGAGTGGGGAATCAAACCTGGTTCTCACCAGTTTGGGGTCCGCACTCTTAACCACTACAACAAACTTTTTGAGAAGAACTTCTCTTATATTCTTATGGAGGTTTACAAGATTATGAATAGGATAGAGCAAATAGAGAAAGAGGTACTTTTCTCCCTTTCTCACAGGACAAGAACTCGTGGGCACTCCATGAAATTGCTGAGCAGTCGGGTTAGAAGGGATAAAAGGAAGTCCTTCTTCACCCAAAGAGTGATTAACACGTGGAATTCACTGCCACAGGAGGTGGTGGCAGCTACAAGCATGCACAGCTTCAAGAGGGAATTAGGTAAACATATGGAGCAGAAGTCCATCAGTGGCTATTAGCTACAGGGTATAGATGGGAACTCTCAGTCTGGGGCAGGTGATGCACTCTATTCTTCGTGCTTTGGGGGGGTCAATAGTGGGAGGGCTTCTAGTGTCCTGGCCCCACTGCTGGACCTCCTGATGGTACCTGTATTTTTGGCCACTGTATGACAGAGTGTTGAACTGGATGGGCCATTGACCTGATCCAACATTGGCTTCTCTCATGTTCTTATATCTGTTTTAGTTTGAGAAACAGTTGCCAGATTGGGATCAACACACAACGATGATGTCCAGCTTTGTAAGCTAAACCCCAGGAAGTTTTACTGAAAATGGCACAAGTGGGAATTATAAGCCACAACATTTTGCATACATTTTATAATACATATATTCCAAATGCAACAGCATGGATTGCAGGAACGAATTCCATGCGTGAGCAATAGTCTCTGCTGTGGGGCCCGCTTCCTCTTCTGCTAGCCCTCCCTTTTGCATAAGGGCTTGTTGAAAATCATTGATCTTGCACAAATGGACGTTTCGGCGTAAGAAGAGCCGTACTCCGTGGCTGGGACTATCCGGCATGGAATTTGTTTGTCACAGCCAATCCACGATGTGTGTCAAACACAAAAATGTGTCTTCGTGCAAAAGAAGGAGAATAGGAAGATGGAGAACTGAAGCTGGACAAAGAGGCAGATCTTCTTAAGGCACAGTCTCTGCAAAGAGGGGAATTCAAGGGCTTGCATTTTTCTGGATCTTGGTTGCTGGGCATTGCCAGTGCCACCCTAAACATTCAGCCGTTGCAACTTGACAATGACGGCCATTGGACACAGTGAATCGAAGTACTGCTCTTTTCTTTAAAGGGATAAAATAATAAGCATTACATTTCCAGAAGGCTTTTAATTTTTTTTTTTAACCAATCACTTATTTGTCTTTAAAAGCAAGGGGGTCAAGGGTGTTGCCTTTTACGGAAACCTTCCTCAAAGAGCTGACCTGGGTGGCCCAGGCTAGCGCAGTCTCATCAGACCTTGGAAGCTAAGCAGGGTTGACCAAGGTTAGTCCTGGGATGAGAGACCACCAAGGAAGTCCATCCAGGTCTGCTGCACAGTAGGCAGGCAAGGGCAAACCACCCGTGAACGCCTCTTGCCTGGGATCCCCATGAGGGGCTGCCACAAATCGGCTGTGACTTGACAGTACCAGCTCCGCCACAGCAGCTCAAAGAAGCCGAATCTGTGATCTCTTCCATAGCTTTTTTGACTCTCACATTCTGCCCCCTGAACTCTTCTCCTTCCCTTGGCCGGCTGTTTTTTTGGGCCACTGTCGGCTCTTTTCATAGATGCTTCAGGTAGAGTTGCCAGATTGCCCGCTAGGGAAGGCAGCCTCCCAGCCTTGAGCTCTGGCCCCTTGGTTACCCAAAGAAGCTGTCTCCTGATTAGTTCGGGGGATTAATTTAAGGAGACAGAGCGAAAGTGGGTAACTGGGATTCTCCACCAATGTCTACGGGGATTTTTCCCTCAAGAGAACTCTCAAACAAACAGGCCTGTAGCTACAGTGGGGCATTTCAGGGCCTGGCCCCCTGACTTCCTGCCAAGGCCCCCTGACTCTTCCATCCAGCCCCCTGGCTGGGACACCTGGACAACTCCCAGCTCTCTGGGACACCTGGAGGACTCCCCACTGCCTCTCCTTCCCCAAGAATGGCTTGCTTCCCCATGTAGGCAAGCAGCGTGCAAATGCCACAAAACTGAGTTTTTAAAAAATATTTTTATTTTATTTATTTATTTATTTATTTATTTATTTATTTATTATTTGGATTTGTATCCCGCCCTCCCCGAAGGCTCAGGGTGGCTTACAATGGGGCACGCATGCCAACTTTAAAACACATTTTATGATGTCTGTGCCCCCTGACTTTAAAGGCCCCCTGAGTGACAAAATCCTGGCTACGGGCCTGCAAACAAACCTGGTAGATGTTCAGCCAGAAAGGTTTTAATTAAAAGAAAATAAAAGTGAGCAAAAAGCACACACACAAACAGAGAGAGAGAGGGAGAGATAATGCATACAAGGCTAGCTAAGAGGAAATCAGGGAGGAAAGGGGGAAAGCAATTTCAGGGAATTACCAGTCTTGAAGAGTGTCCATGGAAGCAGCAAATTGAGCAGCAAAATGACCAGCATTTCATGGAGAGAAGAAGAGATCCAGTGAAGCTGGGGGTGTGGAAAAGGATCCAGGTCACACACAGAGTCCTGGAGAGCAGACTGCCTTCTGATATAGGGCACGTATGATGTCTTTGCAAGGAAAGCAATAACCGAATGGGTTTTTCTCAAGTTGGACAAAAAGATACGAGAGGCTTGATGGGTTTTCTTGAGGTGGACTACAGGCGTGAATGGGACTTGATGACCCTGCAAGTACTGGATGGGAAAAACTACCAGGTTTGGTGAACAGAACTAAGTGTTGCTTAATTAAGGTAAATGAGTGCAAGGAAGTCAAGCTGAGTGTTGATGAGATTAATCCAAGGTGACTCAATAGGTTCATGAGAGACCCATTGTCCTAAATTATGCATCTCTCCGGGATATGGGGGAGGTCATTAGCTAGTCAGCCGCTCTGACTTACATGTCCAGGCTGGTCTCTGGCTGGCATCCACTTTGTGTCATTTTGAGCCGGGCAGTATCTTGCATGTATGATTTTTGAGATGATATTTTAGGAAGGGTGCTTAAGGTTATGCTAGCTATAAACTGACCCTCAGCAAGAGGAGGGGTCTGACCGCTAACACCTGTTGCTGCTCGCTATAGACGTGGGAGCAAAAACAGGGGGGCCGGCGGTTTGATAACCGCATCGTGCAATGCCACAAAGTCGTTTTTGGCTGAGTACCCAGAAGTGACATCACCAAGTCAACGTACTGATTTGGGAGCTTCCTAGAACATGATGAGCTGCTGTGATGTCACTGCCAGGTACTTACTGGGAAATGATGTCGCAGCGTCGCCAGTGCTGTTTCGCCCTGTCTCTGCTCTTCCGGGCCCCCAGGAGTTGCCAACGCTGGGTTGGCGGCCCTAGATTGTGTCACGGGCCGGGCTTGGGCTGAGAGGCAGAAGTCGAGTCCGGTCTGAGGTCGTTGCCAGGAGAGTCAGAGCGAGAGCCGAATCGGGAGTCCGAAAGAGGGGTCATCCGAAGCAGGGGGCGGGGAGCCAGGAATCCAAGCCAGAGTGGGGGTCTGAGGACAGGAGCTGAAGATGGATGCGAGGCATGCATGGAGGTGACTTGTTGCTCCCACGAGAGCCCAATCCTGAGCGGGAGATACATAGGCCTCTGGCTGGGCAGCGGCCCTCCTGCTGATTCTCAGGACTTGGCGCTCACCTTCCCTCCCAGCGTGCATCTCGACGGCGGGTGGCTAAGTCTCTGCAGAGCCGCTCCCTTAGCTGAACCACCCACGTAGGTGAGTCAGGCGGGCTCCCTGATTGCACCTGTGCCTCCTCGGCTGCTGCAGGACCAGGTGTGGGGCTTACAGGCTGAGACTCTGGCCAGCTATCGACTTGTGAGGAGTCAGAAGGTCTGGCTTCTTGTTCTGGCAATGTCTGCGCCTCTGGCTGTGGTGCCAACTTGAGAGGGACTCAGCACCGTCATCGTCACTCGTGGCAGATGGTGTCTGGGTCCATTTCTCATGGTCTAGGCTTTTAGCCCCACCTCGGGGCATCTTGACAACTCCCCTTTGCTAGATGAGATCCATTTTAACCCAGGGACCCTGGCTGTTCTGCCTTCAGATCACATGGCCTCCCCTTTCGTGAGGCATACTAAATTAGAGAATCCCAGATTTAATCTGCAACAGAAGAAACCTCTTAAAATGCTCCACCTAAGTGAGGAACTTCCCAAGCAAGTGAGGGACTGTTTTTATCAGCTGGCTCATGCTAAAGGAAGTACCACCTCTCTGATTTGGTCTAAGGGATATATTTTGTTTCAAAAAACAACAACATTGTTTCTGCAAAAGAAGCTTTCCACCATTACAAGCGTATGCATCCAGTTCCCCATAAATATCGTTTATGGCTTCCTTCACTATCATCAAGAGCTTTGACTCGAAAACAGATTGCGTGGAGAAAATGTAAAATGTAAGAAAGTACTTTTTATTTCAAAGTGCTGGTAACAAAAAGTCTATTTCATGTGTTTCTTCAAGGTTTACAGTGTGCCAATAAGTATCTTATGTGGGTACAGTTAGAAAATTGCATACCGACACTTTCTCTCAGTACTTTTATAGGTATTATCAACGGGAATATTTATTTTTTTAAAAAACCTACAGAGAAAGAAGGACATGTCCAGCAGCATAATCCCAAAACGCCAGTTAAAATACTTTCATAGCCAAGGGTACACATACCCCGATGGGCTATTACTTATGAGAATTTCTGGAAATATTTCAGAACTATTGTAATTACGCTGTCTCGGTTAAAGGTCCAGCTGGTCATGTTTCTATGTAGCTTCAGTTACCCTTGACACTTCCATTCTTTTAGATGCAGATGGCTAGCCAGGTTGGTCTGAAGCAATAGAACATTTTTTTTTTTTTTTAAATACAATTTATTATTGGATATATCACATGTTCATACAATTTAAACAAACCAATACATATCCATTTTTCTTTCTCCCTCTCCCCCCCAAACAAGGCTTCCCGCACTGCTCCAACCCCCTTGATATTTCTCTTGTACAATTACATTTACTACTAAACATATTTCTTTTACTAATGGTAACAATTCAAAGATCTGAGTCTCTTTCCACTTCTCCTCAATAACTGTCAAAACAAATCAAACCACGTTTAACGTCCCAATTCTTCAACAAGTATTCTTGAAAGTCTTTCCAGTCTCCGAAAAAGGTTTCGTCTTCTTCGTTGTTTAATTTTCTTGTTACTTTGTCCATTTCTGCCATAAACAACGTCTTTTTAATCCATTCCCATGTTTCCGGTACTTTGTCTTGTTTCCAACATTGAGCAAAAGTCAGTCTAGCTGCTGTAGTCAAGTACCATAGTAGTGTTCTCTTGGCTACATTTATTTCTTCCATTTTAAGACCTAACAATAACATCTGTGGGTCTTTCTTAAAAGTACATTTCAAAATTTTTTGTATCTCATTGTGGATCTCAGTCCAATACTTTACTGCTTTATCACATGTCCACCACATATGGTAAAAAGACCCTTCATGTTTCTTACATTTCCAGCATTTGTTAGACATACTTTCATTTATAATAGCAATTTTTTTAGGCGTCATATACCATCTATACATCATTTTATAACAATTCTCTTTAACATTTACACACGTTGAAATTTTCATTGATTTTTTCCACAAGTATTCCCAAGATGACATTAATATCTCATTGTTAACATTTACTGCCCATTTTATCATTTGCTCCAGCAATAGAACATTTTTGAATCTCTTTTTTTTTTGTCGAGCGGCACCTTTAAAATCAACAAATCACAAGAGGAGAGAAGTTTCTTTTCTTCCTGCTCTGGGGTGAGAGGCATCTCCGTTTGGTTTTTTTATGTATATATTAGTAGAAATAGGGTTACTGAAGAATAAAGCGAACTGGGATCACATTAAATGGCAAACTGAAGAAAGTTCAATGTAATTATTAAGTAAATATATGTAAGGTGTTTGATGCGAAAATCAGGAATGCCTTGAAGAAACCGAATGGGAGGATATTAGCGGGTGTTAAATGAGAATATGATTTAGAGTAGAAAGATATTAGCAATTGGTATAAACAGAATTGGGTATAAAGGAATCGCGTGAGAATACTTTCTATTATTAAATAATTGTAGGACTGAGGGGAAACAAGGTTAACATAAGAACAGAAGAACATAAGAGAAGCCAATGTTGAATCAGGCCAATGGCCCATCTAGTCCAACACTCTGTCACACAGCGGCCAAAATATACCAGGTGCCATCAGGAGGTCCAGCAGTGGGGCCAGGACACCAGAAGCCCTCCCACTGCTGCCCCCCCCAGCTCCAAGAATAGAGTGCATCACCTGCCCCAGACTGAGAGTTCCCATCTAAAGTAAAGGTAAAGGTTCCCTTGCTCGAAAGCCAGTCGAATCAGACTCTAGGGTTGTGGTGCTCATCTCCGTTTCAAAGCCGAAGAGCCAGCGCTGTCCAAAGACGTTTCCATGGTCATGTGGCTGGCATGACTAAACACCAAGGCGCATGGAATGCTGTTACCTTCCCACCGAAGTGGTACCTATTTATCTACTTGCAATTTCTTGCTTTCAAACTGCTAGGTTGGCAGGAGCTGGAACTAGAGACGGGAGCTCACTCCGTCTTGCAGCACCCGGGTCTCGAACTGCTGAACTACTGACCTTCCACAGCCTGCAGTTCAGTGTCTTAACCACTTGAGCCACCGCAGCTTCCCATCTATACCCTGTAGCTAATAGCCACTGATGGACTTCTGCTCCATATGTTTATCTAATTCCCTCTTGAAACTGTCCATGCTTGTAGCTGCCACCACCTCCTGTGGCAGTGAATTCCATGTGTTAATCACTCTTTGGGTGAAGAAGGACTTCCTTTTATCTGTTCTAACCCGACTGCTCAGCAATTTCATGGAGTGCCCACGAGTTCTTGTATTGTGAGAAAGGGAGAAAAGTACTTCTTTCTCAACCTGCTCAATCCCATTCATAATCTTATAAACCTCGATCATGTCACCCCTCAGCCGTCGTTTCTCTAAGCTGAAGAGTCCCAAACATTTTAACCTTTCTTCATAGGGAAAGTGTCCCAACCCTTTTATCATTCTAGTTGCCCTTCTCTGCACTTTTTCCAATGCTATAATATCCTTTTTGAGATGTGGTGACCAGAACTGTAATGTTTTGTATTATTGTGCATGACAGAAAAATAAATTATGAATTTTAAAAAAATCAACAAAGTTTAATTCTGGGTATAAGCTTTTGCGTGCATGTCTGTTTCTTCAGGTACGGCACACGACAGCTCACGCCCAGAATTAAACTTTGTTGGTCTTAAAGGTGCCCCCGGACTCTGACCTCGTCCTGTTGTTTTCTTTTGGACAGACCTCTGATATTTGTTACAAGTCAAGCCTGAATGCAAGAAATGTTGGTTAAACACGTCCTTCAGACAAGCACCCTAAAGGCGGTCTGTGCTTGCAGATCTCTGGCCTGTTTTATTTATTTTATTTTTTTTTAATTACGTGATTTGACTTCATTTGTACCCTTCCTTTCTCCCCAGTGGGGACCCAAAGAGGTTTATATCGCTCTCCTCTCCTTCTTCGTACCCCGCCTGCCTCCCCATCGTTCCGTCGCTCTCCTCTCCTCCATTTAATCCTCACAACAACCCGGTGAGGTAGGTGAGGCTGAGGGGGTGTGGCTGGTCCGAGGTCACCCCGTGAGCTTCCTGGGCAGAGTGGGGTTTGAACTTGGGCCTACCAGACCATAGTTTGGTGTAGTGGTGTAGTCGCTACAGAGGGTCATTTGGGGGCCTGGCCCCCTGACTTCCATCCAGCCCTCACCCCCCTCCCCTCAGCTCTCTGGGCTACCCGGAGGACTATCAACTCTCTGAGCCGCCCAGTGGACTCTCCACTGCTTCCCCTTCCCCAAGTGTGGCATGCTTCCCTGCTTAGGCAGGCAGAGTGCGAACGCTGCAAAAGTGAGTTTTTAAAATTTTTATTTTATTTTGTGAAGTCAGTGCCCCCTGACTTAAAGGCTCCCCGAATGATAAAATCCTGGCTACAGGCCTGGCGCAGACTCTAATCTGGGA
Organism: Gekko gecko; assembly: GCA_029375565.1. Taxonomy (NCBI): domain Eukaryota; kingdom Metazoa; phylum Chordata; class Lepidosauria; order Squamata; family Gekkonidae; genus Gekko; species Gekko gecko. The sequence continues at coordinate 195,631,165 of JAPDNY010000004.1, forward strand.
GAACCGGGTTTGTCTCCCCACTCCTCCACATACAGCTACTGGTGTGACCTTGGGCAAGCCATAGTTCTTTCAGAGCTGTTCTCTCAAGGGCAGTTGTCTCAGAGCTCTCTCAGCCCCACCTACCTCATAGGGTGTCTATTGTGGGGAGGGGAAGAGAAAGGAGATTGTAAGTGTCAGAGGCCGAATCTGCATTTGTCTTTCCCACCAGTGTCCCAGCCTTTTGACTCCGTCTTCAAAAAAGCTGTCCACATTTGGTGTCGTTTTCACACCTCAACAGTGCTAGCATACTTTTGCACGCCCATGTGTGTTTATCATCCTTTTGGGGCGGCTCCACTGTCATTGCACCTCGGCACTGCTTTAAAAGAATCTTCTCCAAACAACATTAAAACAAGCATAGAGAAAGACGGCGCCACAGCAGCATGCAACTGATTTAAAAATGCAAATGCAGATTCGACCAGAGTCCTGCAGCAATCAGTCCCCCACAACTTTCTTTCCAAAGGAGTAAAGTTTATTGGAGTCAGTAAAGGCAAGTCATCTGCACATACGTTCAGTGTCAGGAATGAAAGTAAGCATGCGGCACTGCATAATATACAAGATTCAAAGGGGTCAGGGGGATGGACCTAAGCCAAGCAGAATAACCGCAAAAGCCTGCCTAAGTTACTGGCTAAGAATTCCCAGAGAAAAGAGGAACACGGCACCAAGGTCACAGGCCTAAGCTGAAAGAAGACAAGGAGGCAAGGAGAATCAAAACTTAACATTCCAAGTCAGGCATAGACAGAAGAGACGAGGCACCCACAGCCAGCCTCCCCCTCCTCAGCCATGGCAGCTGCATAGCTGACAGTAAGCTGCTCTGAGACTCAGAGTGAAGGGCAGGGTATAAATCCAATCTCGTCCTCCTCCTATACAACGCTGGCTTTATCAACAGCTCTCTATGGTTAATGTATCATGAATGGAGACTGCTTTCAAAGTGCTTGATCACTTTGCCTTAAAGGGGGCAGCTCAAAGAGTAGAGAAGGTTATTTTTCCCTCTTGGTTTCAGATGAAGGCTCTTGCAAGATCAGTGCACGCGGGGATTCTTGTGCTACCATTGTTGCTGTTTGCCGCACACACATAACGCGCAAGCTCACCAACTGTTTTCAAAGGATTTGAATAATGTTCTCTCCTGTATCAAGAGGATGATCCCTTTCCCACCATGAAATCATAAAATGAGAGACTTTTGTGCTTTTCCTCCCTCTCCCCAAATACTAGAACTTGAGGGCTTCCAATGAAGCTGATGGGCAGTAGGTTCAGGATGGACAAAAGGAGACATTTCTGTACACTCAGGGATTAAAATGTGGGATTTGCTGTCAGAAGATGCAGAGATGGATATAGGCAGAGATGGCTTCTTTAAAAAGGGGTTGGACAGGTTCTTGGAGGAGAGGTCTAGCAGTGGCTACTAGCCATGGTGGCTAAAGAAAACCTCTGCATCCAGAGGCAGTGAACCGCTGAGTGTCCGTGCCAGGAGGGAACACGGGGGCCTCTGTGGTCTTTTGTTGGCCCTCAAGAGACAGTGGTTGGCCGCTGAGTGAGACAGGATGCTGGACGAGACGGACCCCTGGTCTGATCCAGAAGGGCTCAGTGTGCAGTGCAAATGAGTGCTCCTAGGGGACCTTTTCATAAAACAGAGGGCACGTTTGCTTGTTGCCTAGTGATGGTTTGGCTACTATTGCTGACAGGGTGGTCAGGGTCCATAAGAACATAAGAGAAGCCAATGTTGAATCAGGCCAATGGCCCATTTAGTCCAACACTCTGCCACACAGTGGCCAAAATATACCGGGTGCCATCAGGAGGTCCAGCAGTGGGGCCAGGACACCAGAAGCCCTCCCACTGTTGCCCCCCCCCAAGCACCAAGAATACAGAGCATCACTTGGCCCAGCCTGTGAGTTCCCATCTATACCTTGTGGCTAATAGCCACTGATGGACCTCTGCTCCATAAGTTTATCTGATTCCCTCTTGAAACTGTCCATGCCTGTAGCTGCCACCACCTCCTGTGGCAGTGAATTCCATGTGTTAATCACTCTTTGGGCGAAGAAGTATTTCCTTTTATCTGTTCTAACCCGACTGCTCAGCAATTTCATGGAGTGCCCACGAGTTCTTGTATTGTGAGAAAGGGAGAAAAGTACTTCTTTCTCAACCTGCTCTATCTCATTCATAATCTTATAAACCTCGATCATGTCACCCCTCAGCCGTCGTTTCTCCAAGCTAAAGAGCCCCAAGCGTACCATCACTTTCACTTGCCCGGGAACAGGGAGAAGCAGCACCCGTTTTTCAATGCCTTGGACCTTCCGGCAGGGCTGGTTCCAGAGAGTGCTCAGGGACTCCCCACGCCTACTACGAAGACCCCGCCCCTTCTTTCCACCTACCCACACATCCCCACCTATCCGGGCATCTTTCCCCCGCCCACGCACAAGCTCTCCTATCACCTGCAATCACAACCGCCCATACTGCCTGTGTGCCCTTTCCTCAGTCATCCTGAGGTATGTTTGCAGTCATGGCCGCCAGGAAGACTCATGCTTTGAGTCCCACCCATTACATGGCCTTCCCCAGGAGCACGAGGCAGCAGGTAGGGCTGGGAGAAGAGGTGGCTGAGTGCTCACAAGCAAGTGGTGGGAGTGTGGGCACCAGAGGCGATGTGTGCGTGGGGAGTCATGAGTGGTGGAACCCACCAGAACCCACCAGGTGCCCTACCTCAGGGGATGCTGATGCTGGACCTGCCTTCCAGGGTGCCCAGCGCCAAGTAACCAAGCACACACCCACACATACCCCCAGAAGTTATTTTGTTTTGCAGAGGACTCAGCAAAAGGGCAGAGACGGGCACCCCACGGGAGAAGGCAAATGGGGCTTTTGCCAGATGTTTACTAATAAAATCATGATTTTATTTTTAAAATTGTAAAATATATTTCCCCCCCCAATTCGTTGCTATTTTGGGTTCTGCCTCCGGTTGTGACAAACTCAGAACGGTCCTGTGGGTTTTTCTTTCCCTTTCTCTGCCACCTGCTGTGGGAGAAATTCACCATCAGGGGGGAAAAATTGTTCGAAAAAGAAATCAGGTCACCCCTCGTGTAGTAGAAGCTCACAGACAGAGAACAGTTGTTCAAGATACAAAGAATAAGATTCTTTGTTTTCCTCACAGAAATTCTTACCCCCTCCCGCCAAAAAAAAATCCCTTAACATTTCTCTTCACAGCTATGACTAGCGGAACCTTGTCCAATTGGAATTATTATCCAATATCTCCCATGTGTTAACAGTGTTGCAATATAGGTGCACTTTTGGCTTATTTGGAAACAGCGTGTGTGGCCCACAGGAAAACCAAGTGCCATTCGGCAGAAGAATCTATAAATTTCATGCGCAGGCATTTCATTCCCTGACTCTGCAGTAGCGCTGGCGAGGACATTGACAAGCCTGGACAGGTTTTACTCAAAAGGGCTGCAAAGAATAATGGGGAGGTGGAGGAAGAATTGATTCAGAATCACAGTGGAAGATTAATTGTTTGGCGGGTGGGCCGGCGGTTGAGATCGGGGAAGTGCCCAATAATGGATGCTTTGACAAAGGCCTATTAGGTACAGTGCTTTCCTTCGCTTTGGCTGTGCATCTCTGCTGGGTTTTCTTTCTTGTTCTGCATTGATTCTCTCCCCCCCACACACCTTCAGTGCTGTTTCCCTGGGTTTTCTGAAAGCAGTTTTGTGCCGATTTCCCCCTTGTTTCACTTCCAAGCTGAAGGTCATTCAAAAGCGTAGCGTTTCCCTCAGATTTCCCCCCTGACCCTTTGGTGCCCCTCGACGGTCACTCCCATGCCCACCTTCCGCCATTCATCGATCTGCAAACTCCATTGATCATTTTTCTCCCTTGTTTTTTTACATTTTAATATTTTTTTTTACAAGCAGCATGAGTCTTGCGATATGAGATTATCGCTAGTCTCAGATTGCTGGGGCAGGGGGAGAAATGACTAGGGGTGTGTGGGTTTTTTTACTGCTATTTTTCAGTTCGGGTCTATTGGGCCCCCCCCCAAAAAAAAAAATCAGGATTTTTTGGATTTTTTTTCTGATCAAATAGAACCCCAACCCTAACCCTAACCCCACCTCAACATCCCAATCCTGGATCCGGCTTGGCTTTTCCTGCAGCCTAGTTTAAACTGAGCTGCAGGAGAAGGGAGCACAGAGCTGTGCTGGTGGGGAGCAATTGACTCCCCGTGGGCGCAGTGTGTCATGGGCGTGGATGAGGATGAGCTGACGGAGCCTGCAGAAACCACAGCTGGCCCTTCTGAAGCGGCAGAGGAGAAGAGCTGGCAGTTGCCTGCAACAGCAGTCTTCACACCTGGCCCAGATGAGAAGGAAGAACTGCAAGCTGAAAGTCCCCCTGATTCACCCCCACGTGTGAGTCGTTTAAGGGAGCGACTGCGGCAAAACTTGGCAACCAGGCAAAGAGAGGCCAGGCTACAGGGGAGATGCTCAGCCAGCCCAGAGTTCTAACAGGAGCCTGGCCGATCGTGCAGCTGGCTAATTGGTAGCAGCATTTAACACCACACTCTGAGCAGTACTCTTTGGGGAAGCAACAAGTCAGCTTCACACTGCTTGCATCTACTTTGGCTTGGCTCTTGTATCTAGACCTTTGGACCCCCTGGCTTTGGACTTGGCTCTGTGTTCCTTTTTTTTAAAAAAAAATATTTTAGGGTTTTTCAATACCAACAAACACATATTCTTTACAAAATCATTTCCATATATTTACAGAGTCTTTAGGTCTCAATACATTTTTCTATCCAACTATAAAGTTTAGACCATCTATTTACATGTACTTTCGAATCTCAATGTTGCAGTCTTAAACTTAAATTGTCCATTTGGGAGAGATCCTGACCCCAGTCTGGCTTTGGACTACGCTTCTGGTTAGTGATTTTGGAATTGGCTCTGTGTTCCTGGCTCCTGACCCCGGCTTGGCTTTTGGGGCTTTGCACGTCCTTCTTGGCTCCTGTCCGTGGCCTGTTCAGGACTCCCTTTGACTGGCACCCCAGCCCGTGACACAGTGATCCTGGCTGAGCTGCCCTCTCCTACCGCTCGGTTTAAACCGAGTGCAAACTTGCACATGCTGGGAGGCATTACTGTGCACTCTCTTGCATATGGCGGATTTAAATTAATGTTTTCTCGCTAGTCTTGCACCACTTATTAAAGAAATTAAAGCTACAAGGAAAATAATTAAAGACCAGTTCACAATGACCCTTGTGTGGCGATGAAAGAGGGGGATGGCAGAGGGTGGCGACCGTTTCCCCATTTTGCACAGGGGCTGATAACACAGCAGAGAATCTGGGGGAGTCCGGCAATAAGAAAAGGAGGGGTTGCAGCTGCCCTGGTCAGTTTCAAGAACAGGCTGGTCAATTTCAGGATTGTTTTTTAAGACTTTTCCTGCCTCCCTTTGTGTTCCCTTTCCTCCAAGGAACTGAACCAGGGGGATTTAAATGGAAGGCACTTCCCTGATGCTACTGCACAGGTGCGATCGGGCAATTGTGCAATTTTTTAAAAAACCCTTTTGGACGCCACCCTCCCATGTCACAAGTGATGTTCCCACCCCAATTAAGAAAAACTGTGGGTTTCTTTGCTTGTAGCTGCAGAATAAGTACACCGGAGAAAAAGGAATGGTGCGAATGGCACACACGGGATCCGGAGTCAAGCTTGGCTGCTCGGATTTTCTGCTGTAAGCTGTGCGTGTGTCACAGGCCCCAAAGAACCTCCATTATGCTCCTCAGATAACGAAGGAGATTCATTTTCCCATCCTTGTTTGTCTCAGTATAGTGAAAGCTGCAGCCCTGACTCGGCCCAGGCTAGCCTGATATCCTCAGATCTCAGAAGCTAAGCAAGGTCTTCCATAGTCACGCCTGATATAGTGGTTAAGACCAGCAGACTGTAATCTTGGTGTAGTGGTTAAGAGCAGCAAGCTCTAATCTGGGGAACCGGGTTTGATTCCCCACTCCTCCACATGAAGCCGACTGGGCGACCTTGGGCCAGTCACAGTTCTCTCGGAAGTCTCTCAGCCCCACCTACCTCGCAGGGTGTCTGTTATGGGGAGAGGAAGGGAAAGGTGATTGTAAGCTGCTCTGAGTGTCAGAATCTTGGTTAAATCAGTTCTCAGCACCACTCGCTTTGAAAAAAGTTTAGTTTATTGAGACGTTGAAGAATACCATCCCGAACACAAGCTTTGTTAGGACTGGAAGAGAAAGTGCAGAGATTACAGATATGTTGTGTTCAAGCAAAGGCACTAAAGAGCAGGACCCAATCACCCGATGGCATTTGCCTGCCAGAAACAACGGTCAATTACCCCCCCCACACACTAAGCACGTACCCCTCTACAAAAACAAGGCAAAACAACAGGTCTCTACAACACATCAAAGCCTTCAGGAAAATGAAGCATTTGGTTTCACACCCCTCTTCCCCTCCTCCTTCCTCTATGGCAGGCGGACCACAAAATGCATTCTGAGCCTGACACCAAGACTCCCACAGGTAGCGAAAAGTGGGATATAAAACCAACTTCTCCTCCTCCTCCTCCTGCTGAAAGGAGAACATTAAGGAAATGCAGGGTTGTTATATTTGGGATATTTAGTTAATATAGCAGAGTTTGCCCACTCATAGAAGTGTAATACTGAGTGCAGTAAATTAATTTTCCAAGAAGTATATTGCAAAAAATGTAAACTTACATTTATTCAGGGCTCTTTTTGTAGCAGGAACTCCTTTGCATATTAGGCGACACCCCCCTAATGTAGCCAATCCCCCAAGACCTTACAGTAGCCTCAGTAAGAAGAGCTCTATAAGCTCTTGGGGGATTGGCTATATTAGGGGGTGTGTCGCCTAATATGCAAAGGAGTTCCTGCTACAAAAAGAGCCCTGCATTTATTCAAGTAGATCCAGTTCACATTCAAGTTGTGGTAAAAAGAAGAGGAAGAATCCTAATCAAAGGATTACTTCCCCCATCACAGATGGCCAGCTTGTCCGGCATCATGTGTGTGGGAGTACGAGGGTATTGTCTACAGGACAGACCTGCAGAGACATGTGTCTCCATGGAAGGCCATGTGAAGAGAGGGAGAGGACAAAGTACTGAGAGAGAGAGGGGAGGCGTCAGAGGGCAAAGAGAGGCATCCCATTCATGAAGATAACATCTATTCACACTTGGAGTGATGTTGCAGGGGCCCCCCCCCATGTCCAGGCATGCTAAGCTGCTCACTCTGACAGCTATGCAGAGGCAGGCCATGGCAAACCTCCTCTTAATATCTCTGGCCTTGAAAACCCTGTATTGCTGCCACAAGTTGGCTGCAGCTTAACAGCATTTTCCATCACCACCGGTGAAAGCTGTAATGTCTGGACCAGCCCCCAGAATGCGGTTTCCGCAGTCTGAAAAAGGACTTTAGAAGCCAAAATGGCCTCCAATCAGCAAGCTTCCCGTGGTCTGGAAAAAAATGAAACAAATGGAAATTGCAGGCTTAAGCTGACAAATTTTTGCTGTGGATAGGGACATCTGTATATGCTGGGCTGGATCCGATGACCCCATTCAGCTAAGAGCCATTGTTAAGAGGTTTCTTCTCAGCAGCAGAAGGATCCGTACTTTGGAGGAAAGCTCTGCCCTTAGCAGAACAGAGATGGAGGATCTTGCTGGGATTTGCAAGTTCTCTCTCTCTCTGTAGTCATGAAAGGATTTGCTGTGTGTTTATGCAATGCTGAGGTTTAGCTTGGAGAAACGATGGCTGAGGGGTGACATGATCGAGGTTTATAAGATTATGCATGGGATAAAGTAGGTTGAGAAAGAAGTACCTTTCTCCCTTTCTCGCAATACAAGAACTTGTGGGCACTCAATGAAATTGCTGAGCAGTCGGGTTAGAACAGATAAAAGGAACTCCTTCTTCACCCAAAGAGTGATTAACACATGGAATTCACTGCCACAGGAGGTGGTGGCAGCTACAAGCATGGACAGTTTCAAGAGGGAATTGGATACACGTATGGAGCAGAGGTCCATCAGTGGCTATTAGCCACAGGGTATAGATGGGAACTCTCAGTCTGGGGCAGATGATGCACTCTATTCTTGGTGCTGGAGGGGGCAGCAGTGGGAGGGCTTCTAGTGTCCTGGCCCCACTGCTGGACCTCCTGATGGCATCTGGTATTTTTGGCCACTGTGTGACAGAGTGTTGGACTAGATGGGCCATTGGCCTGATTCAGCATTGGCTTCTCTTCTGTTCTTATGTTCTTATGAGGTCTTAGCTAGTTTAAAGTCAAAGACCCAATGGGGAAGCCCAGAGCAAGGTGACAACATGCATAATTAGTTAGCTCTGGGATTCTCCAGTTGGGTAATTAATACTTTGAGGGTGGACTAGAGGGTCAGCATCGGGTTTCAGGTTTATCGCTCTTTGTCCTTCTGTAGTTCGTCCTCACATGAGGTATAGAAGTCTCTAAGAAAAGATGTCGGTTGGAGAGTAGCTAGACAGGATGGTTTCTCTGTACTGCTTTGTTACTTCCAACTCCCAGTTTACCCTCCCTCATCAGTAATTCTTTTTTTTCTTTAAAAGATAATACAAGCGTTTTGCTGCGTTTATTAGCTCCGCATCTACATAGAAACCCCTTAACAGATCCAGTCTGCCATGCTGACACTGTTGCCAGGTAGGAACTGAAGTCGGTGTGCGAAGGGGAATGGGGGCAATAGCTGGCAAGCCATGTTCCCTCTAAGCTGAGTTGGTGTGAGCTAGCTCACAGTTTTTTTAGCCTCCGTCTCACACATTTTTGTCTTAGCTCAGGAGGGATGGCTCCAGAGCAAATTAATTTATGCAGTAGCCAAATTGCTCACTCACAGCTTTGATGCCAGGAGCTCACAAAGTAGAATTTTTGCTCACAAGACTCCACAGCTTAGAGGGAGCATTGCCAGCAAGCTGGTCTTTTTGCGATTGCGTTTCTGTTTTTCTATACCTCTATACTTTACAGAGGGGCTGTGGTGGCTCAGAGGTTAAGATGCCGGAAGGTCTGTAGCTCAGCAGTTGGAGACCCGAGTGCCGCATGACGGTGTGAGCTCCTGTCTCTGGCCCCAGCTTCTTGAACCTGGCAGTTCGAAAGCAAGAAATTGCAAGTAGATAAATAGGCACCACTTTGGTGGGAAGATAACAGCATTCCGTGCATCTTGGCATTTAGTCATGCTGGCCATGTGACCACGGAAATGTCTTCGGACAGCGCTGGCTTTTCGGCTTGGAAACAGTGGTGAGCACCGCCCTCTAGAGTTGAATTCGACTGGCTTTCGAGCAAGGAAAACCTTTACCTTTACTTCTAATACTTTACAGACATCCCCACCCCCCCATTCTGGACTGCTGTAGCTTTTAATAGCAGCTTAGTGTATAGAAGCCCTGCCCTGGGTGGCCCAGTCTAGCCTGGCCTCGTCAGATCTCAGAAGCTAAGCAGGGTCAGTCTTGGTTAGTATTTGGATGGGAGACCACACAAAACACCTTCGTTCATCTCGTGCCTTGAACACCCTAGTAGGAGGTCACCCGAAGACAGCTGCGGCTTGTACAGAAGTCAGCAGATGGAGAAGAGTATTAAGAAATGGCAAGTTCTGTCTATCAAGGCACGGTTTACAGTGGTCGGCGGAGAAGTCGGCGCTCCTTTTCCTCCGTTGCAGCCAGATGCCGTGTTCGCTGCATGACCCTGTTTTCTAAGTGAAGACGGCCCAGCCTGTTTCCTCAGGAGTTAGTCTTGTACTCCCCTCCCAGCAGCACTTCTGGAAACATAACTTGGCCGTGTCCCCGGTGCTCCGGTGGCTGGATCCCGGCCAGAAGAGGACGGATTGCTGGATCGGCGGGAGGATGGATTGCTTTGGCAGGGCTCTGTGAACGATTTTAATGGAGAGGCATACTGGCAGAACCTTTGTGTACTCGTAATCAAGTTTCTCAATCCAAATGGATGCGGGAGAGGGTGGCGATAGAGGCTTTTCTTAGCAGGGACAGATGGTCGAAGGAGGACTGGCTGGCAGTCGCGTGATGCATCTGGAGAGTTAGACGACACCACCCTTTCTGCTCTTGCCCTGCAGAATAACCACGGGCATCCTGCTTCTTATGCTGCCCCCCTAAAGACACATAATAAGTTGCGTTTCCAGCTCTGGGTTGGGAAACACCCGGAGATTTGGGGGTTGGCACCTGGGGAGGGCGGGGTTTGGGGAGGGGAGGGGCCTCAACAGGGGACAGTGCCCTAAAGTCCACTGTCCAAAGCAGCCGTTTCCTCCAGGAGAACTGCTCTCTGCGATCTGCAGGTTGACTGTAAAAGCGGGAAATCTCCAGGCCCCACCTGGAATTTGGCAACCCTAGCTGCAAGAGCACATTCCTTTTCAGTGGCCTTTGGGATAATCTTCTGGTGGGAGGGGCAGCCTTCAGTTCCAGAGAGGTTCCAAAACCTTTATTTTGCTTGTTTACTGGATGTCCTTTGTGTAGATTGTTTTACGTTGTTCTACGCTGACTTGTTCTATGCTGAAAGGAGCTGTGGTGGCTCAAGTGGTTAAGACGCTGAACTGCAGGCTGTGGAAGGTCAGTAGTTCAGCAGTTCAAGACTTGAGAGTGCCGCATGACGGAGTGGGCTCCCGTCTCTAGTTCCAGCTCCTGCCAACCTAGCAGTTCGAAAGCAAGAAATTGCAAGTAGATAAATAGGTACCACTTCGGTGGGAAGGTAACAGCATTCCGTGCATCTTGGTGTTTAGTCATGCTGGCCACATGACCACGGAAACATCTTCAGACAGCGCTGGCTCTTTGGCTTTGAAACGGAGATGAGCACCGCAACCATAGAGTCGGATTCGACTGGCTTTCGAGCAAGGGAACCTTTACCTTTACTATGCTGACTTATTAAGAACATGAGAACATAAGAGAAGCCAATGTTGGATCAGGCCAATGGCCCATCCAGTCCAACATTCTGTGTCACACAGTGGCCAAAAATACCAGGTGCCATCAGGAGGTCCAGCAGTGGGGCCAGGACACTAGAAGCCCTCCCACTGCTGCCCCCCCCCCAAGCACCAAGAATACAGAGCATCACTTGTCCCAGACTGGGAGTTCCCAACTATACCTTGTGGCTGATAGCCACTGATGGACCTCTGCTCCATACGTTTATTCAATTCCCTCTTGAAGCTGTCCATGCTTGTAGCCACCACCACCTCCTGAGGCAGTGAACTCCATGAGTTACTTTACCCAAAGCCTTGTCCTGGATAGTAGAGGTTAGCCTGATCTCATCAGTTCTCGGAAGCTAAGCAGGGTCAGCCCTGGTTAGTATTTGGATGGGACACCATCAAAGAAGTCCAGGATTAGTACACAGTGGCAGGCAAAGTCAGATCTTCTGTTTGTCTTTGCTCTGACCTGTATGGCCCATGATTTCATCACATCTCAGAAGTTAATCAGGGATGCCCCTGGTCAGTATTTGGACGGGAGACCACCAAACATGTCCAGGGCTACTACGTAGAGGCAGGCAATGGGAAATGGCAGCTGAACGTTTCTTGCACTGAGAACCCTGCGAGGTCACCATAGGTCGGCTGTGACTTGTCTGCAAAAAAAAAAATTTTTTTAACCAAACCTGGTAAGTTTGCCCAGTGCTTGTGGAAGGCACCACATGTTGTAAAAGTAAATAAAGGGGGCTCTTAAGTCTATCAGTTCAGCGGGCATTGAAGGTCTCTTTTTAAAACCCAGAGTGTGGGGAGGAAGGTATGCTAGATGCGAACCGATCTGGTGACCTTTGACTTGGACTTCTGGCTTTGATGGTTTTTGCCCTGTGAAGAACACACGACACGGTGACTTTTGAGTTACTTTATTTTGATTCCTTGATGTCACCAAGAAACCTTTTTCTTTTCTTTTCTCCAGAGAAACGTGTTTAGAAGTGCCTGGGTGTTGCAGGAAGAACTGAGAGAAACTTCCCGAGTCAGGACTGCGAACGGAAGGGGGATGGAGGAAAAAATGATGAAGAAAGGGGGAAGCAAGAAGCGAAAAATTCTGCTTGCACTCCTGTAAATAAATATTTTTAAAATACATCTCTCTGGAACCCCGTCTTTTTGACGACAGAACGAATTGCCAAGAACAGTTTCCCCTTCTGTCGGTGGGATTTAAACAGGGGTAGCCCAGAGAACCAAGCTTTCCTTTTTAAAGAGGGATCTTACATCTAGTTGCTGTAGATTTTCCGGGTTGTGTGGCCGTGGTCTTGGCACTGTAGGACCGGACGTTTCGCCAGTGGCTGCGACTGGCATCCTCAGAAGTATAACACAGAAAGATGGAGTACTCTCTGTGTCAAGGTGAGCAGAAAAATGGTAGGCAGGTAATTTATTTCTATCCTGGAAGGTGGGGTAGGGCTGAGTCATTATCTTGATGTAGTTCTCCAGGCTATGAACATGCTAATGGAGGAGCTTTCCTGAGGAGGTTCTTTTGTCTATGGATTGTTTCCTGAGGAGGTTTCCTATTTCTTGAGAAGGTTCTTTTGTGTGTGGAATGGCTATTGAAACTCTAATCTTATCTGTAGTGCTGTTGCCAGCTGTCGAGCATTTTGTGTTTTTCAGGACAGGAAACCATGCCCTATTTATTTTTGAACTCTCTTCTTCCCTGTTGAAATTGTGTTTATGTTTATGAATTTCAATGGCTTCCCTGTGTAATCTGACATGGTAATTGGAAGTGTTGTCCAGCCTTTCAGTGTCTTGGAACCAAGTGTCCTGTTTGGGTTAGGCTATGTTCAGCCACTGCTGATTTTTCAGGTTGGCCAAGTCTGCAGTGTCTTTTATGTTCTTTTATTCTTGTCTGAATACTACACTGTGTCTTGTCTGAATGCTATGCTGTCTACCATTTTTCTGCTCACCTTGACACAGAGAGTACTCCATCTTTCTGTGTTATACCTCTCAGGATGCCAGTCACAGCTACTGGCGAAACATCAGGTCCTACACCCCAGTCCCGCCCCAGCCAGCCTCGGGAAGGAGGAAGGCCCAACCAGGAGCCGGAGCGCCTGAGCGACTGGTGAAAGAACGAATGGGGAGGTGGCAGGGAAGGATTGGGGTGGAGCACAGGCTATGGAGGGGAATAAAAAGAGGGAAGGGAGAGATGGCCGGAGAGGAAGCCAGACGTAGCGAGGCGCGGTCAGGTACTTCTGTGTGAGAGAGAAACAGAGTGTTGGTGCCTGAGGACAAGGGTCTGGAAGAGCCCTGTTTCTCCTCTTAGTGCCTTAACTAAGGAGTACAGGCTCTAGTCTGAGGCTTTTCTCTCAAAACCCCTTGAGCTCCCCGACATCCGGACTGTGCTCCTCCTCCCCGTTGGGAGTAGCGGCGTGGCGGCCAACCCTGGGCCCGACATGCTCTTCTTGTAACATTTTAAGGCTAATGGCTAGATCCCAGTGCATCCAAATACTGACAAGGGCCATTAATTTCCCATTCTGGATCAATAACAATAATGATAATAATCATAACCAGCAATGGGGTCTGTTTGGTTCTCATTGCGTTTAATATCCAACGCATTTCCCTATTATGTATCACTTTCTGTATCCAAGGGAAAACTTCACTGCCAATCTTCTGCATGTTGGACTTCTGGGAAAGACAGAGGGCCAATAGAAGTATCCAAGAGTCACTTCTTATGCTACTCTAGCAGGTTTTCTGTGTGGTGCTTACTGTGCGCAGCTCTGCTTAACAACTCCCGAGTGACCTCTGCCATGAAGAGCAAGCGAGTTCTTTTATTGCAGTATGCTACCCGATGCTAATTACTGGAACATGCCATACTTAGAGTCCCAGGGCTTCCTTGTTTGCTGCCTGGTCACTTCTCCTCTATTTTCAGTGTTTTCCTGGAAGAAGGTCCCTAGTGGTATTCCCCCTCCCTCCCATCATCACAGTGTGTATACAGCATGTAGCATCCAAGTCTGAATCAATACCAGTGGCCATTCAGTTAATGCTGGTTATTATCCGGGGAGAGGAAACAGGGTTGCTAGCTCTGGGGCGGGACATTTTAGGAGATCTGGGTGGTTGGGGGGCCTTTAAATAAGTCAGGGGACACCCTGCACAAACCCCTGCATATCTCCTCAAGGGAGCACCTGGGCTGGAGGGGAAGTCGGGGGGCCTTGTTGGTAAGTCATGGGGCCAGGCCCCGAGATGCCCCACTGTAAGCTACGGGCCTGGAGATGCCTTAGCCCTCCAGGTGAGACCTGGGGGATCCCCCAAAGTTACAGGTCATCTCCAGACTACAGAGATTAGTTCTCCTGGAGAAAATGGATGCTTTGGGGGGTGGGCTCTTTGGCCTAGTACCCCACTGAGGTCCCTGTCCTCCCCAGGCTCCATCCCCAAATCTCCAGGAGTTTCCCAGCCTGGATCTGGCAACCCTAGACAGTCCCACAGAGTCCACCCTCCAAAGCAGCCATTTCCTCCAGGAGAACGGATCTCTGTGGTTTAGAGATCAGCTGTAATTCTAGGAGAGCTCCAGGCCCCACCTGGAGGCAGGGCCCCATTATGACTTAGGAGGGCCCCGGGAACTTTTTCCTTTGATATAATTTAAAATATGCCAACAGCTTATTTCCCCTCCTCTGTTTTAGGCAAAATCTAATACATTTTCGTGGGCCCTAAAATGTCATTTTCCCCCCTTCTGATTTTAAAAGAAATTAAAACTTTTTTGTGGGCCCCTAAAAGTATCGTGGGCTCTGGGGCACTGTGCCCAATTTGCCTAGTGGATAAGTTAGCCCTGCCCAATGTTCCCTCTAAGCTGAGTTAGTGTGAGGTAGCTCACAATTTTTTTTAGCCTCCGGCTCACACATTTTTGTCTTAGCTCAGGAAGGAGGGCTCCAGAGCAAGCTAATTGATGCAGCAGCCGAATCGCTCGCTCGCAACTTTAATGTCAGGAGCTCACAAAGTAGCGTTTTTGCTCACAAGACTCCACAGCTTAGAGGGAGCATTGCTTGCCCGGAGGTTGGTATCTGTGACAGGCTTTTTCTGCACACTGATGGGTCTCACAACGCCTCCTGTGGTTTGGGGGAAGGAAGCTTGTTTTGAACTATAAACTTTCCCCTCAGTTACCAGGTGCTCTTAAGGCAGCAACTGTACAGGAAGGTAACTGCAGAGGTGACTGTTGTGGCGCTCAAGTAGAATGTGGAGGATCATGGAGGCAGGGTTTTTTAAAAAAATAAACAACGCAGAAGATTTGTTGATTTCAGAGAACAGATCGGCTGCAGACGTCTCCAGGCAGACAAAGGAGAAACCTGACTGAGGCACGTTGATTTGGTCTAGTTATGGCTTCAGAAAACCGTTTGAATGTTCTTTAATGCTTTCAGGTGCAAACAGGCGTTTACTGACTAGGCCCTGGGTTGGATCCTCCCACATGCCCAGGATTCCACCCGCACCAGCCTGCCCTTGCCAAAGAGACAACTAAACGGTACAACAAGGTCTGCTCGTCACTAGAGACAGGTCTAACCATCGGGTACTTTGTTCTCTCCCAGATGCAGAGCAAAACTGCCCTGTCTCACTACCGGGCAGAGGTACCCCTCCCGCTGCCTGCTCCCTTGCTGAGGTAGAACCAAAACGATGGCTGCCCTCTCCCTCTCCCTGAGGCAGACCGTAATGAACACTGCTGCGGTCCTTCCCTCCAAGGTTTCATCCCCCTTCTGAAAGGTGACTGGCTGCTGGAGCCCCACTCCCATAGGCTGAGCCGAGCGGCTGTCTTCCCCTTCAGGGGCGGGACAGCTTTCTGTCAGTCACGGCACCTGTAGGAGGAAAATAGGTGCTTTCCCCACTGGAAGAGCAGAGGGCAGTCTAGGGTTGCCAACAGTGTTCCCTCTAAGCTGAGTTAGTTAGCTCATAATTTCTTAGCCTCCAGCTCACATATTTTTGTCTTAGCTCAGGAAGGACGGCTCCAGAGTGGTGTTCCCTCTAAGCTGAGTCAGTGGGAGCTAGCTCACAGTTTATTAGCCTCCAGCTCACACATTTTTGTCACGGCTCAGGACGGATGGCTCCAGAGCAAACTAATTGATGCAGCAGCCAAATCCCTCGCTCACAGCTTTAATGCCGGTAGCTCACAAAGTAGAATTTTTGCTCACAGCTTAGAGGAAGCATTGGTTGCCAACCTCCAAGAGGTCTTCCATGATTACAACTGATCTCCAGGCAACAGAGATCGGTTCGCCTGGAGAAGATGGCTGATCTAGAAGGTGGACTCTATGGTATTCTGCCCCGTTGACGTCCCTCCTCTCCCCAAAACCCCACCCTCCACAGGCTCCATCTCCCAATTCTCCAGGTGGTACTTTTTTCCTTTTCAGAAAGTATACCCTGGTCCTGGTCACACGAGTGGGATCCTGCGCCGCTGAAGGGAGGCAAATTAGAGCCGGAGCAAAAAGATGCACGGTAGCACGATCAGACGGGCCCCCAAGATGCCACACAGACGCCGATAGCCGGCGATCACACGGCGATGTTGAAGCGCATCAAAGGGTTTCGCTTTTGCATTCTTGTGCATGTACAATCTAATGTTTCTTTGCATACTGTGGCGGCCCTATGTGCGACGGGACGCATGCGTGTGCCGGATGCGCCGGATTAACTCCACTTCCGTGATCCGACGCTCGCCCGCGACCTGCATTTTCCAGTTGCTACTACCCTTTTGCTGGTACTTTTTAAATCTGCTTCTTTGGGCTGATGGCACGGGTTGGTGACGGGTGCGCCACGCTTCCCAGATGTTGCTGCAGGATCGTGCCCGTTTGGTGCACCCTCAACCCGTTCGTTTCACAGGGCAAATCCTCCCGTGTGACCAGGGCCTCTAATGTCTTTCTGAGACAGATTCAGGTGGGGAGCCCTGTTGGTCTGAAGCAACAGAACTGAGTCCAGCAACGCTTAATCCTGGGTAGAAGCTTTCGTGTGCAGGCCCACTTCCTCAGATACATTGAAGCAGATATCATTATCAGATGCAGTGAGTCACTGGAACAGACCTCGTGCTATGCCTTCCGCAAGCTGAACTGTAACATGGGATACCATTTGGGTTGCCAACTCCTGAGGATTTGGGGGTGGAGACTGGTGAGGGGAGGGACCTCCGTGGGACTGCTCTTTCCATATTGTACATGCATTGCCCTAATATAGGAATGGGCTTACCTTATGACAGCTCTTCCAGATGGTGTTTGGTTTGTCTTTAATGGTTCATCTGTTTTATATTTGACCCCTTAAATTATTCCTTCGCTCCAGACCTATTCTGTCACTTCCCTCCGCATTTATTTTAGGACTCTTATTTTCTACTTAGGACCACCTTGCGAAGTTCAACTTCCTGCATTGCTTTCATTCATATATTAATTTTGCAAGATCTCGTTAAACAATAGCTAATACTTGACAATAGCTGGCAGCATTTAACATTGAGGGGAGAGATGAGTTGTAATTCTGGGAAATCTCCAGACCCACCTGGTGGTTGGCAATCTTAGTACCAGCTGATGCTGCTCCTAACCTCTGTCTGGGATTCTGGGAGTCCCTTGATTTCCTCGGGACCTTCTCCAGTTCCTCAGTCTGCCCCTTGGCTGTTTGATTTGATCTTCGTGCAGGTGCATTGAAATATCAATTTATGCAAAATGCCTTCCTTAGAGAATAGATCTGCCCCATCTTCTACATGACAGCCCTTGAGTTTTCCTCAAGCCTTACACATAGGTAGAGAGAGGGTAGGGGGTTAGTTGCCAGGAAGGGCTTTCTGAGACAGTTTGTGCTAAGGATAGATTGAGACGAGGAAGGGATTTCTTGATTATTGTCAAGGAAACCAGAGAAGAGATAAAGACAAGGGGTACGGAAAGGGCTCTGGCTTGATACTGAGGCACAGAAGCGTCTCGCAGATTCCCCTTTTTGCGCTGGGTCCCATCGACGCCCCACAGTTTGCTTTTCGGAGTTATGTGCAATGGCTGTGCCAGATGGGCCTCGTTAAGTCTTTTACTTCTTCCTGTAACCCAGTTTTGTGTCTAGCAAAGTATAACTGTCAGGAATTTGAATGCTGGAAAACCTGGCCTCAGCTATTAGGGAGGAAAGTAGTATGAGAAGGTATGAATACAGTCACAAAGAAAGGAGAGGGGATCCAACGTGGTAAAAGACTTTTTTAATAGAATCAAAGTGTGTATTGACCAAAAACTGTTCACTGTTTAGTGCGCGGCCTTGATAACGGCAGGCAGGGAGTAGAGTCTGAGTCGCCCGGGACAAAGAATGTACCGTTTCCATTTTCCTTTACTTTTTCTTGCTCTAAAGAACAGTGGCTTTGGATTTTCAAAGCCATTTTTTCTCAAAGAAGAGCCTTACACAGAACGAGAGAGTGGGAAAAATGACAGCCGAGGGACTTGCCAGGTGTTGGCATGAGATGACGAGAGCTTTCGCCGATGGAACAATTATCCGGAGTTCCCATTTAATTAAAGAAAGAATACACCCATAGGGGGGGGAAAAAGCCCAGTTCATTTTCATTTTATTTTTGCAGAGGAGCTCCATCTATGAGAGACGGTTCATTGTCCGGTGGGCTCCCAGGTGATGACAAAGAACAACACCCCAGGAAACAGCATGAAGATTAAAAAGAGGGAGCACAATGCGACACGGAGAATGGACATATCAGTTGCTTTGACTGTGGGAAACCTTCCCGTATGTCCCGTTTTGTCTTTCCCCTTCTAGCTTAGCTTAGGAGTTAGAGCTGAACAAAACAGTTGAAACTTCCACTCCTACAGCTCCATTTACGAAACTTCATTTACGAAACTTCAAGTGCACATTTGGAATGTGAAATTTGACTTCTGAATATGAATCTCAAAGGCTGTCATATAATAAATACCATTGTTTGTTGGTGGAAAGTGTGGTCGAGTCACAGCCAACTTATGGGCTGAGTTCAGACTGGCAGTTTGCCCTGCTATAGCCACATTTTACAAGCAGATTAAAGGGGGCGTTCACACAGGCACATCTGCCTGGCGTTCCCCACCCGTAGTCAACCCGTGCTGTTCTGCTTCGCTCCCGCGTTTAAAAGGTACGTGGTAAAAGCGGTAGCAAATCCCGGAGAGTGCCTTTGTCCCACTGCATTCCGCTTCCAGGAAGTGTGAACGACAACCCGAAAAGCCGGAAGCAACCCGCGTTGCACATAAGGCAGCAGCGATATGATTGGCTGTGCTTTGCTCTACCACCCAATGCGGTGCTGGCGCAACGGGATCCTCCCCCAATTGTCCAGATGCACTTATGCACATGAGCGCATACGCACATGTGCACATAGCTGAATTACCAGGGGAAAGCCGTTTAGAGCTGTGCCTCCAGGCCAGCAGTCTGAACGCTCCCACGCGCCTCCTCCCGGTATGCTCCCACATCAGTTGGCCCCGTGTGACCGGGAAAACCCAGAACACTTTGTTCTGAGGCTTTTTTGCCACGACTGGCTCCCGCTTCAAACTGCCAGTCTGAACTCAACCATGATGACCCTGTAGGGTTTTCAAGACAAGAGACTAACAGCTGGTTCGCCATTGCCTGCCTCTGTGGAGCCATCCCTAACTTCCTTTGTGGTCTCCCACCCTTGCCAGGCCCAACCCTGCTTAGCTTCCCAGACCCACGGAGGCAGGGCTAGCCTGGGCCATCTGGGTCATTTATTCACTATCAAATACAGCTAAGTAGCTTTACAGTGTGATAGCAGAAGAGAAGACTTACTGAATGCAGCTCTGTTTGTGCAAGGCATTATGGTGAGAGCTACTGTAAGATCAAACACCGATCTGTCTCATTTCTGCTCGGCGTTGCTGTGTACAAAAATCAAAAGGCTGTTTGCGGCAGGCACCACGGTCCAATTTGGAGGGACAGGATGATTTGATCAGTGAAGGACATTATCAGATGCAGTGAGTCACTGGAACAGACCTCGTGCTATGCCTTCCGCAAGCTGAACTGTAACATGGGATACCATTTGGGTTGCCAACTCCTGGGGATTTGGGGGTGGAGCCTGGCGAGGGGGGAACCTCCGTGGGACTGCTCTTTCCATATTGTACATGCATTACCTTAATATAGGAACGGGCTTACCTTATGACAGCTCTTCCAGATGGCGTTTGGTTTGTCTTTAATGGTTCATCTGTTTTATATTTGACCCCTTAAATTATTCCTTCGCTCCAGACCTATTCTGTCACTTCCCTCCGCATTTATTTTAGGACTCTTATTTTCTACTTAGGACCACCTTGCGAAGTTCAGCTTCCTGCATTGCTTTCATTCATATAGTAATTTTGCAAGATCTCGTTAAACAATAGCTAATACTTGACAATAGCCGGCAGCATTTAACATTGAGGGGAGAGATGAGTTGTAATTCTGGGAAATCTCCAGACCCACCTGGTGGTTGGCAACCTTAGTACCAGCTGATGCTGCTCCTAACCTCTGTCTGGGATTCTGGGAGTCCCTTGATTTCCTCGGGACCTTCTCCAGTTCTTCAGTCTGCACCTTGGCTGTTTGATTTGATCTTCGCGCAGGTGCATTGAAATATTAATTTATGCAAAATGCCTTCCTTATTTTTGATGGTTTGTGTGTTTGTGTGTGTGTGTGCGTGTGTTTATGGGGACCGTGTGCAAAACACAGAACAACCTCCCTGGGACCTAAACATTTGGTCTTGAACTTTGTGTTTCTTTTACATGATAGCCAAAGTTTTGATAATAATGGGACCACAGTTGCAATGACTTTTCTTGTCACCCAGAGATTTGTCTCCCTCTTCTCCCAACAGTTTCAGTCAAGCAAATAAGAATCCGTTACACTCATAGACTAGCAGAATAAGACACAAACTGATGACGTGATTATAAGAATATTTTCTTTTTCTTTTTAATATTTCATAGGGATACAGAATTTAAAAAGGGTTAAGGGAAAGTATGGAAAAAAAAACAAAAAAAGATCTTCAATTTTTTTTACAAATATCAAGGAAACCATTAATATGAAAATATAAAACATGAAAAGTCATAATAAATTGCTATAGCTATATAGACAGACTATACTGAGATTTCCACATAATATATTTTCATTATTTCCTATCCAGAAGTCTATAAAGAAAAACAAATGGGCAAGAAGAAAATAGACTTCTCTTAACTTTGTATAGAATTTAAAAATAATGACACAACAATTTGCACTAATAAGGAAAAAAAACAAGAAGTATTCTATATGAAAATTAAGATTTGTATAATAAGTTAGATATATGACTATAAAATTAATATTAATTAATAACATTAATTGATAACAATAAGCCTGATGCTTACTAATTATATGCTTTTTTAGTTCTTTATCAATTTGAAATCCCTGAATATTTGATCCTCTTATGATTTGATCTGTAATAGGTGTAAAAAGCTCTCCATTGGTTCTCAAATTCAGTATTCAGTCTTTTATTTATATGATTTGCCAGTTTTGCCATACAGCATTGTCTTCCATTTTATCTTTCCAGTTCTCGAGATTTGGGCAAACCTCAGTTTTCCCCTTAGTTGTGAATACTACTTGTGCTGCAGTTAACATATACCTAAACAATTCTTCTGTTGATCTATCTATATTTACTGGTATGATTCCCAATAACATAGTCTCAGATTTCATTGCAAATTTTATATTCAGATCTTTCAGGGTGTTATACCAGCAAAAAAAGTCTCTTTTTCCCTAAAGTGCTTGACATTGTAAATTTTATATCTTTTGTCCACAAGTTTTCCCATTGCTGAAGTGAAATCTCTTTATCAACATTCTGCATCCATTTCACCATACATGTCTTGACTTGTTCCATTTCTGTATCATATTGAAGTAAAAGTTTGTAAATATATCCTATATTATCTTTTATATTCAATATTATTTTTTCAAATTTGGTCAAATCTCTTAAACCATCTCTTTTTACATGCATTACTTCTTTAAGTCACGATGTGAGCTAAAGATATGTTAGCCACTGTATCCTTTTCCTCTTCGTTGATTGTCTGCCAGGATTAATTTTCCCTTCCGAGTTAATCACATCTTGGTATGTTATAAAACCATTATTTTTTTTCCAAGTTGCATAAAATTGCTATTTTTTCCTCACAAGTTTGTCATAATAAGCATCTATTGGTAACATTATGGATGAGATTGGCGGATTAATTCTTGTATTAAGTGACCATCAATTTTTCAGTAAACTGCCTCTGATTACATGGACTTTGCATTTCATTGCATTTTTAGATTTTTCCCTGGGTTTTTTTCATCCAAAGATGGCTGTGTAAACCTTCAGATGAATCCACTTTTCCCATTTCATCAGTCTTTCATTTGGGTCTTTAATCCAGTTGGCAATCCAAACCAAGCCAGCTACTTGGTAGTACAATTTAACATTGGGTACAGCTAGGCCTCCTCTTTTCTTTTCATCCTGCAACACTTTATATCTAACTCTTGGTTTCCTGCCATTCCATATAAAAGTGTTTAACTGTTTTTGCCAGCCTTTAAACATCTTATCAGGTATATCAATTGGAAGCATCTGGAATAAAAAGATTATTTTTGGCAAAATGTTCATTTTTATTGCAGAGATTTTTTACTGAGCCAAGACAAATTTAATCGGAACCATCTTTCCAGGTCTTTATGTATTTTCTTCCGAACTACTTCATAGTTATCATGAAATAGTGTATCTTTTTCCCCCAGAAACGTTTATTCCCAAATAGATGGCTGAATTATTAACAAGGTCACATCCTGTGGTTGTCTTAATATTATCCTCTTCCTGTTTTGTTAAAAATTTGGGGATTATTTTAGGGTTCCCCCCCCCATTAATTTTAAATCCAGAAAAGGAACCAAACTTTTCGACATGCTCCTTGACATATTGTATTTTGTGGATTTAATCTTGTCAAAACAACATCATCCACATAACTTTTTAGCTTGAATTCTTCTCCATCAGCATTCACTCCTTTGATGTTTTGATCTTGTCTGATTCTGGAGGCAAAAATTTCTATGACAAGAATAAATAATAATGGTGATAATGGGCATCCTTGTCTCATCCCCTTTTCAATCTGAAATGTGTCTGGTAATAATATTTTCAATGTTCTTTCTCTCTCTCTCTCATACACATAAAAGTGGCTGCTGCAGCTTCAGTCGCACAGTGAAGATCCTTGTACTGTGTTGACAGCTGCCACCAAAGCAATGTTTCTAAAAACCTGCACAGCCAATCGAAATCTCCAATGGCCAGTCAGAAGCCTTGCTGGGCAAAATCCCCCACCTGGCCCTGCCCACTTTATAGAAACAGCTGGTGGTCACCAGGAAAGGTGTTAATCAATGGGCACGACAAGGACTCTTTTTGTAGCAGGAACTCCTTTGCATATTAGGAGACACACCCCTAATGTAGCCAATCCTCCAAGAGCTTTCAGTAGCCCCTGTAAGAAGAGCTCTGTAAGCTCTCGGAGGATTGGCTACATTAGGGGTGTGTCGCCTAATATGCAAAGGAGTTCCTGCTACAAAAAGAGCCCTGGGCACTACATTGGGGACCCCTGCCTTACACCATTTGGATCTCATTGGTTCTAAGAATGAACTTTGTTTAATTTTTTTTTTTTTTTTAATTTAGAAGTGTGCCTCAGACATCTGACATCTGGGGGGATGCCAGGTGATGATCCCTATAAATGGGAAAGCCGGTTCTGTAAACGTGCATCTGCCTTTGGGATTCAGAAACTTTTAGAGTTTTACTTTAATCATTTAAAGGATGCCAGTTCCTCATTAGCAGGGAAGAAGGGCCTTTTCGTGACTACTTTTATGGGAAGGGGCATAAATCAGGAATTAGCTTCAAGATAAAGTGCTGTTTTGACAAAAGTACATTACAATTAGCATTAACAGTATTGATTGGCCTGTAACACTGCGCCATTTACTCGAGTGATTGGAAAACATCTGCTCCCCTGGAACTGCTTTTTTAGGTGGGAGTTTATGAGTTTCCTATGCTAAGTATCTTTCGTTAATTTGTATTTCCCCCTAAAGTTAGGCAGTGGAAGTAACCTTGCCCCTTCCCTCCCCATTTAAGTAGTGCCGGTAGCAGAGAGGGATCAATACGAGAACATCAAGGTTACTTTTTTATTTCCTCAAAGCGGTAATAAAAAGGAAGGTAGAACTACTTAAAATGGCTGGTTGCTGCTGAATAGCAGAGCTATTGGGAAAGGTTTTTAAATTCCTAGTAGCAGTGCTTTAAAATTAGATTTTTAATGTTTGTTTTTAATCTCTAAATTAGACTCAGGCTATTGATCCATGAGACACCTTGTCTAGGGTTGTCGCCTGGCTAATATTGTTTCAACTTGTCTATTCCCCCCCCAAAAAAATTCAGGACGAGTGCCAACCGAAAGCAGTGGAAATTTCATCCCAGACTGAAATGGTGTGGTTCTGGTGAGACTCAGGTCGAATCTGCATTTTGCATTTTTAAATCAGTTGCATGCTGCTGTGATGCCGTCTTCCTCTATGCTTGTTTGGATGTTGTTTGGAAAAGATTCTTTCAAAGCAGTGTGGAGGCGCAATGACAGTGGAGCCGCCCCGAAAAGACGATAAACATATGTGAGCATGCAAAAGTATGCTAGCACTGTTGAGGTGTGAAAACGACACCAAATGTGGACAGCTTTTTTGAAGATGGAGTCAAAAGGCTGGGACACTGGTGGGAAAGACAAATGCAGATTCGGCCTCAGTCCAAACTATATTTATTTTATCTACTATATTTATATCCTGTCTTTCTCCCCAACAGGGACTCAAAGTGGCTTGCAACCTTCTCCTTGCCTCCGATTTATCCTCACAACAACCCTGCGAGACAAGTTAGGCTGAGAGCGTGTGTGACTGGCCCAAGGTCACCCAGCGAGCTTCCATGGTAGAGGGGAGATTCGAACCTGGGTCTTCCAGATCCTAGTCTGACATTTTAACCACTGCACCATGATGGCTCTTGTCTCTTGGGGAGGGGAGTCAGATAGACTTGGTATATTTGCAGGGAAAAGATTGCCGTTCTGTTTCTCCTGAATTCAGGAATGAGGATTTGCTTGGAGTTCTGGAACGCTCCAGTGGTCACCGTTTGTTTCTTTTCAGCCACACGGGATTAACTGCAGTGCTCTGAGCCAGTTTGGTGTAGTGGTTAAGTGCGCGGACTCTAATCTGGGAGAACCGGGTTTGATCCCCCACTCCTCCACTTGCACCTGGCTGGATGACCTTGGGCAAGCCGTAGTTCTGATAAGAGCTGTTCTTGAAAAAGAGCAGTTTCTATCAGAACTCTCTCAGCCCCACCTACCTCACAGGGTGTCTGTTGTGGGGAGGGGAAGGGAGAGGAGCTGCTCTGAGAAACCTCTGGGTAGTGAAGGGCGAGGTATAAATCCAATCTCTTCTTCTTCTGAAGGTAGTTCACTCCAGACGCTATCCGTGATGATGGATCTAGGCTCACTGTGTTCTTTGCCCAACGTATGTAGATTGGTGACAGCTGCCGTGTAAAACGATTGGCTCCCTCTCAAATAGTAAGTGCCCATGTGGGAAAGTGGGCAGCCATGCCCTTCCCGTTGAGGGCTGCCCATCCCAGATGGAAATTCTTGGAGATTTTTTTGGTGGGGCATAGAGTCTGGGAAAGGTGGGGTTTGAGGAGGGACCTTAGGGGGGCACAACACCATGAACACACACAAAGCTGCCTCGTACTGAATCAGACCACCGGTCCATCAAGGTCAGTCTTGTCTACTCAGACTGGCAGCTGCTCTCCAGGGTCTCAGGCAAAGGTCTTCCATATCACCTACTGCCCGGTCCTTTTTTAAAAACTGGATGTACTGGGGGATTGAACCTGGGATCTTCTGCATGGCCCCTCCCTGTGGAAAGGTGGGTTTTGGGCAGGGAACTCCGTGGGGTATAACGCTGTGGAGCCATTTTCTCCAAGGGAACCGATCCCCAACATCTGGAGATCGATTATAAAGTGGGAGATCCCCAGGTTCCAACTGGAGGTTGGCAACCTTAGCTTTATCCAGCACTCAAGTTGCTAATGGGGAATTGCTTCTGTCCTGTGAGTGGCTGCTACTAAGAAGCATACTTTTGGATCGGAGAAAGTGGACTAGAGGGTGGGTGGACTAGAGGGTGGGTCAGTGGTTATGTGCATAAAACACGGTGGCTCGTTCCTGGTACACTGGCCCATGGATTTGAACCTGCCCCTGAGCCAGATTCGGTCCAGACTTCATTCAAAGCCACATCTTGACCTTCCAAACAGTCTGGCATGGTGTGGTTTAGGATCCGCTGGCTTGCTTACCTTGTCCCTTTGCTCAGCGCTTCTGAGTGCAGTAACTCCGGAACCATTGTCGTAACGACTGTCTTTCAATTCAGACATCAAAACAAGCTTCTAACTCTTCTTTATTAACAACAGGAGTATTTACAGTCTGCCTTTCAGTTCTGTGGCACTTTGGGCATCTTATACAATGTAAAATCTACATAACGTCCTAAAATCTGAAAATAAAACCATCACAATAAAAAAAAGGCAGTAAGTGTGGAAGACATCCCAAAACAGCAGCAACTTTACCATTCCTGAAAATGCCTTTGGAAATACAGATGATCTTTGCAAAAGGCAAGAAGAGGTTTTTGTGAGACATGCTCCCTGGGAGGAGAGCATTCCAGAGCATCGTAAAAGAGAGGAGAAAAGCACAGTGAAAAGAACCCATCCCTCAAGCCCCATAAACCAGAAAACAGCCATGCGGTTAAATGGGTCAGGCTAGTCTACCATGCAGTACTCCATGCAGTTCCTGCTCACCAGCCTTTCCAACACCCAATTACCCCAACAGTCAAAAACTGTCAATTCCCAGTTTCCATTTCCCCCCCCTTTTGCCATCAAGTTGCAGTCGACTTACCTTGTAGGGTTTTCAAGAGAACAGACATTCAGAGGTGGTTTGCCATTGCCTGCCTCTCTATGGCAACCCTGGACTCCCTTGGTGGTCTCCCATCCAGGTCCTAACCCACAGAGGACCCTGCTTAGCTTCTGAGATCTGGGGAGATCAGGCCAGCCTGGGCCATTCAGCTCAAGGCAAGAAATGAAAAGTGGTGGAGTACCATTGCCTGCCTCTGTGTAGCAACCCTGGGCTTCCTTGGTGGTCTCCTATTGCAGTACTAAACAGGGCTGACATGCCTAGCTTCTGAGATCTGGTGAGACTGGGTTATTCGAGGAGATCCAGGTCAAGGTTCCAGTGTCCATGCATCATAACAAAGGAGGGTGTGTGGTTTTTGGCATGGTTAGCAAACACTTTAAATCAGGGGTGTCAAATATGCGGCCCGGGGGCTGGATCAGGCCCCCGGAGGGCTTCTCTCAGGCCCGCAGTGGAACTGGCTGCCTTCTGCTTCTCCTTCCAGTTCTGCTGCTGCTGCGTCATCGTAGGTTTGCAGCCTGCAGATACACGCTTGAACAGCATACTCAGGATTGCAACAGCACAGACATTTTGATGCAATAATTCAGAGCAAGAGGTGTCAGGTATCAGACACTGTTAAATAAAATATTGCAAGAGTGCTAATGCTTTAAGCATGATTTTATTTTAAGTAAAAAAACCCTTTGTGTTTGTGTCCTTTATCAAGTTTATATCTCCGCTGCCTGGCATTACATTGTACGACGCACCTGGCCCGGCCCAATGAGGTCTCATTTATGTCAGATCAGGCCCTCATAACAAATGAGTTCCACACCCCTGCTTTAAACCATGGCTCTTGGTTTGCTAGCACATCCCAAACCGTGATTTGTTAACTCAGGCATAATTCCTAAGACTTGAATCTTCCTTAGCCTCGGTTTGGTGTGATCTGAATTGGAGCCCTAGTCCCTCAGCTAGGGTTGCCAACTCCGGGTTCAGAAATACTTCAGGATCTGAGGGTGGAGCCTGGGAGGATTATCAGATTTGCAGATGACACAAAGCTGGGTGGGATTGCTAATTCTGAAGAAGACAGAGTCAGGATTCAAAATGATCTAGATAGGCTGGAACAGTGGGCTGAGACAAATAAAATGAAATTCAATAGAGATAAGTGCAAAGTCCTACACCTGGGCACAAAAAAATCAAAGGCACAGATATAGAATGGGAGGGACTTGGCTTGACAGCAGCACATGTGAAAGGGATCTAGGTGTTCTGGTTGATCGCAAGCTCAACATGAGCCTGCAGCGCGATGTGGCTGTGAAGAAAGCTAATGCAATCTTAGGATGTGTTAACAGAACAGAAGCATTGGGTCCAGATCACGGGAGGTGGTAGTTCCACTCTATTCTACTATGGTCAGGCCTCACCTAGAGTACTGTGTCCAGTTTTGGGCACCACACTTTAGGAAGGATGTTGACAAGTTTGAGTGTGTCCAGAAGAGGGCAACCAAGATGGTGAGAGGGTCTGAATCCAAGTGTTATGAGGAAAGGCTGAAAGAGTTGGGTCTGTTTAGCCTGGGAAAGAGAAGACTTAGAGGGGACATGATTGCAGTCTTCAAGTATCTGAAGGGTTGTCATGTAAAAGATGGAGCAGATCTATTCTCTCTTGCTCCGGATTGCAAGACTAGATCTAATGGGTGGAAATTACAAGGGAATCAATACCAGCTAGATATCAGGAGAAACTTCCTAACTGTACGAGTGGTTGAGCAGTGGAACAGTCTGTCTTGGGAGGTGGTGGATGCTCCTTCCCTGGACGTTTTCAAGCGGAGGCTGGACAACCATCTTTTGGGTATGTTGTGGGTATGTAGGGCTATCTTTTGGCTATGCTCCTGCAGAGTGCAGGGGGTTGGACTAGATGACCTGCAAGGTCCCTTCCAACACTAATATTCTATGATTCTAAGGTGGGGTTTAGGGAGGTGAGGGACGTTATTGGGTATAATGCCATGCAATCCACTTTCCAATTTGTTCCAAAGCTGCCATTTTCTCCAGGAGTAGAAAAGAGCAAGAGTCCAGTAGCACCTTAAAGACTAACCAAATTCCCTACTGCTACAGCCTAACTCGGCTGCCCATCTTGATCTATTTTTCTCTAGGAGAAACAGAATAGATGTAATAAATAAATACATGCATAAGTGGTGGATCTAGTCTGGAGATCAGTTGTAATTCCAGGAGATCTCCAGCCCCCACCTGGACGTTGGTAACCCTGGCCTTAGCTGATCGTCAAAGGCAATATCTATGCTACTTATCTGAGGGAATGTGCAGGATGTCCCAATTCATCATGGTCATCTTGGAGTTTTTAAATGTACGAATAGGGGAGAAAGAGGGAGAGGACCAGTCTCTTGGCTCCGGATGTAAAAATGGCCTTTTAAACTAGACATTGAGTGAACTTTTTTCCTAGGACCCCCTGCATGGGAGGGGGGGCTGTTCCTCCAGAGGGAAACTCATAGATTGGGTCCCCTAAGCACAATTATCTTCCCCTTCCCGTATACTTTCTATCGCTCCTGCTTGTGTCAGTGAAACGGTTCAGGAGGAAGAAAGCCTCAGGGATATTATTACTGAATATCCCTCCCGTGGCATCAATAGGGTATTCAATACTGCCTACCGGCTCTTTAAGCTTCTTCGACTCTGTCTTTACAGTTTTCTGGGTTCATTTGAATGTGTTTCCATTGCCTGCATCTGTGTCCTGCTTTATTCACTCAGGACTCCTCTCTGCTTTATATTTTCAGGCTTTCTTACATGTGCGGGAACTTTGTTCCCTTTCCAGCCATATCGATCTCTTTATGATCCGTTCCCAACTTTCCTCATTTGTCATTTCACCCCCCCCCTTGCAATTTGTTTTTCAAGTCTTGTATGAGAGAGAGAGAGCGTGTGCAAAAGGAGAGCAATCCTTGTTGGATTAGGGTGGCCATCCTGTCTGTCCTTGGAAGCAAATTTCATCGACTGACTTCTGAGCCAACCTCCTTAGCATTAGATTATATTGTCCCTACAAGTTTTGAGATGTAGAATAGTGGCATCTATGAGGTTGGAAATTCCTGGAGATTTGGGGAGAGGGCGGGGTATGGGGAGGGGACTGGGGCCTTCCAAAGCAGCCCCTTTTCTACAATAGAACTGATCTCTGTTACCTGGAGACCAGTGGTAATTCTGGGAGAACTCCAGCCACCGCCTGGGGACTCTACCCCCAAATACTTGACACGCGATTCAAAACATTCTGACTGATTTCTCACAAGCCGCTGCTCTGCCCTCACTCTTCCCTTCCCCCCTCCATCGTATGTGTCAATTTGCTGTGCAGCCGCATTTCCCCCTGCAGCTTCTCACAATTTCCCCCACCTCTACTCGATCCTCAAAAAACAGGATCTAGTAGACACGGGGGGAATTGGGTGAAGCTGCAGGGCAAAATGCGGCCACGCAGCAAATAGTGGGAAATTGACACGTACGATGGGGGGGAAAGGGAAGAGCGAGGGCAGAGCAGCGGATTGTGCGAAATTGGTCTCTTATATTAACAGTGTAGTACTCTAAATAACTATTCAGATCCATTCCAAAGACACCAATGTAAGTTCAACAAATTACTAACAGTTAATAAATATCCACAAAACTAAGGGTAATAATAGTTGACAGATGTCCACAAAACACAGTTGCTAAGAGGCGTGGCAAGGGACCACCCAGGTTCCCATCCGTTTCCTTTCAGGACTTTATCAGGCCACCTCCAGTGATGGAGCTACAATGAAGAAAATGTATCACTAACAGATACGCATCCTATATCAAGCAGGGGAATCCCAAAGGCTCTCTATAGCAAGGAGAACTTACCACCAAGCTCTACATCAAGGGCATAGACATTTCAATTTCCCGGGGGGAGGGCTGGGCATTCTTACAGTGTGCCTCCCCAGCATACCTGAATCAGCGGGGTGTTCATGCACAGCTGCCGCCACTCCCCACCCCATAAGCTCACACTAACTCAGCTTAGAAGGAACACCCCCTACCCACCATGGAACAGATCTGAGCAAACCTGCCTGATGCCGATTTCACAGACTGGGGAGGGAGTAAGCCCCTGCCACTCGAGGCAGGCACTGCCTTCTCCGGATGCATGCAGAGAGATGCTGCCCATTACTGAGGGAGGGTCGTAGTCCAGAAAATTAGCACCCCCCCACACACTGTTCCTTCTGAGCAAACTTTCCACAGAGGAGCTGGCTGTAAAGTGTTCAGCCACTGCAGTGGGGTGGGGTGGGGCCAAAGGAATGTGCATGTGAGCATCAGGAGGGGCCTGTGAGGGGGGAAGAGGAGGAGGAGGGTCGTTTCATTTGATTTCAGAGGGTGATGGGGGAGGTGTGCACCTGGGTCCGCAGCCTGCGCCTTGTTGATCTTCTCCATCTGAGAGAAGGAGACCCAAGCCAACTGAGAGGCGTACAGCTGCCTGGAAGGGGTCGCCAGCCAGCAGAGAAATGCAGAGAGAGCGACCTTGGGGGGGGAGGGCTTTAATTTGCTTTTCAAATCACTAAACCTTAAAGAAGTAGAGAGGAGACACTTTTTTGTGTGGGGCTGCAGGACTGGCGGAGGGAGACAGACAGATGCATTTCAGGGCTGGATTCTCGGGGGGGGAGAAACCCCATCAGATTTGCCTTGGCTTTGAGATTGGGTTCTGCGCCAAGGGTTGGGACAGGGAGAGGCGTCCCAATCTGGCCAAGTGCGACACAATCTGCTTACTTGGGAGTAAACCTGAGAGAGTAAACCCGAGTGGGACCCCCGAAGGGGAACTTTTCAGTGCTGTTGAAAAATAGATGGGGGATGACTGACAGCCCCGGCAAAACCAAGGGTTGCAGGATGTGCATGTAAGACCTGAGACTGCAACTCTTTAAACATTGTCTCCTGAAGAGGATCTGCCATGGGCAGACTCCAAGGGTCCAAATGGGTGCCGGCAGGAATGGGGCTGAGGCTGAGATACCTCCCATGATGTGGGTGGGCGGGCAGTGAGGGTGGGCAATCCTGCAGCTCCACGCACGCTCCACCAAGCCGCCTGCCAAGTTTGCCGTGGGTCCTTTTCACCCCACCCCCAAGCCCAGGCCGGAGGAGGAGGACAAGGAGAAGGCGGGGATGGGCAGGAGTAAGGGGGGAGAAAGCTAGGTGGGCTGCCCCGCCCAGGCTGAGATGAGGGGCGAGCAGGCCGGGCCCTTTGGCGTGCCTTGTTTTCGGGCTGCATGGTGCTGTGGCTGGTGTCAGGAGAAGTTCTGAAGTCCCCCCGGAAAATTTCAGGAATGACCCGTGCCCCTGTGCCCCCCATACTCTACGCCTATGCTCTACATATTTCTCTCGACTGTATACAGCAGTCTATATCTATTCCAACCGGCTTGAATAACAGAGGCTCTACATTTACAGAAAACCAAACACCCTACTAAAAGCCTTCCAATGTTCCCTGATGCAACACAGCTGGAGCGGATCGTAAAGGTTTTGCTGTAGAAGTAGGAAGGCCAGAGATAATGCTGTGTGTTTACTGCAGTCTATTATCCAAAGTTCTCTGACCTGGGCGGCCCAGGCTAGCCTCGTCTCATCTGATCTCAGAAGCTAAGCAGGGCCAGCCCTAGTTAGTATTTGGATGGGAGGCCACCAAGGAAGCCCAGGGTCACTACATAAAGGCAGGCAACTGCAAACCACCTCTGTCCACGCCTTGCCTTGAAAACCAATGGGATTGCCATGAATCAGCTCTGACTGGACAGCTCTTTCCACCGCCATGATTCAATGTGGTAATGACCGCAGGATTTGGCTTCTGGAGCATCTCTTTTTAGGGTTAGCGTTGACTTTCTGCATCATTTACTTGCGAAGTTATGTGTGAAGGAGTGTTTGGTGAAATCAGTCCTCAATAATAGCTCAGTTTTTTAGGGCTTGGAACACAATAGCGTACAGCACATAATCTTTCCCCGTGACTAGACGGAATTGTGGAAATGTACCTCGCTCGGCCTAATTTATGCAGAGTATATGAAGCAGCTTTGCTAATCTTGGAGCAGCATAATGGCACAGAATTTTTGACTTGTTTCAGTGTGGAGGCTCTTGTGTCCTGCCCATAGGGCGGAATTCTAACCCAACGGCAGAGATGTTTGAGTAAACATATGCACATTGTACCAAGCTGAGCCCCTCAAAGCGATGCTTCTTAACCTAACCAGGAACATACATACCAAGTAGGTGCAGGGGAGAATTTTTAATGATAAGAGGACAATGGGAACGGTGGAACAAATGCAAAGCCGGTTTTTCCCTGAGTGGTGTGCTCACAGAATTGATGAGTGGCGCCTGCACAGGGCACAGTTTGATACCTGAGATCAAGCGGGTTGAGGATCAAAATGTTTTCCTCCTCGCCGGGGCTTGCCAAGGCCACAATTAGTAATTATTTTTCCCAGCCTGTGCAAAAATCCGACAGTGGATTTTCTCTTAACCTGGCAGAAAGTATGCATTCTGTGGCTGGTGTTACCAGGTTGGCAGGGAAATAATTGGCATGCACTCCTGGTTTTTTGTTTTGTTTTTTTGTTCCAGAGCTGCCTACTGTCAGTTTTACGGGGGAAGAAGGGTGGGTGCGCTTCCCCTGGGTGTGTACATCAACAGGCAGAGAATGCGGGTGGGGGGGGAGAATCAGCTGGCAAGCAGAGCTGATTTCGTGAAATGAATATGTGAGCAAACAAACAAGTGCTTTTGCAAGCTGGCGACGAGGATAACCCTTGTTTTCACATCCTCAGAGGTATGCAAACAAATGTGCCAATTCGTAGCACTATCCTCATTATACTCGCTGGCATGTGCCATTTATTGCTACGGGTTTACACTTACCTGGATGTATTTAATATTGCAGTTGGAAGTTGTATAAAAAGTTGAATTGGAAATAGAAGAAGAAGAAGAGATTGGATTTATACCCCGCCCTTCACTCAGAGTCTCAGAGCGGTTTACAAACTCCTTTCCTTTCCCCTCCCCATAACCCTGTGAGCAATGTTCCCTCTAGGCTGTGGAGTTTTGTGAGCAAAAATTCTACTTAGTGAGCTCCTGGCATTAAAGTTGTGAGCGAGCAATTTGGCTACTGCATAAATTAGTTTGCTCTGGAGCCCTCCTTCCTGAGCTAAGACAAAAATGTGTGAGCGGGAGGCTAAAAACTGTGAGCTAGCTCACACTAACTCAGCTTAGAGGGAACACTGCCTGTGAGGTAGGTGGGGCTGAGAGAGCTCTGACAGAAACTGCTCTTTTTCAAGAACAGCTGTGCCAAAACTTGTGACTGACCCAAGGTCACATCAGCAGGTGCAAGTGGAGGAGTGGGGAATCAAACCCAGTTCTCCCAGATTAGAGTCTGCGCACTTAACCACTACACCAAACAGGCTAGAAATAGTGCCTTCCCTAGAGTTGCCAGTCCTCCAGAATCTCCAGACATCCAAGATCAGTTCCCTGCAAGAAAATGGCTGCTTTGGAGGGTGGACTGTATGTAGGGCTGCCAGCTACGGA
Organism: Gekko gecko; assembly: GCA_029375565.1. Lineage (NCBI taxonomy): Eukaryota > Metazoa > Chordata > Lepidosauria > Squamata > Gekkonidae > Gekko > Gekko gecko. Next base: position 195,665,414 of record JAPDNY010000004.1, read on the forward strand.
TTGGGAAATACCTGGAGATTTTGGGGGAGGAGCCTGAGGAGGGCAGGGTTTGGGTAGGAGAGTGGCTTCAATAGGCTATAACGCCAGAGGGTCCGCCTTCCAAAGTAGACATTTTCTCCAGGGGAACTGATCTCTGTCACCTGGAGGTCAGCTGTAATCCTAGGAGATGTCCAGCCACTACCTGGAAACTGGAAACCCTAACTGTATGGCACCACATCCCTGCTGAGGCCCCTCCCCAAACCCCACCCTCTCCAGGCTCCACCCCCTCCCCCGAAATCAGGTGTTTCCCAACGTAGAGCTGGCAACCCGAGCCTTCTCCTGACTGTAAATGCAGCAGCTACTGAACAGGACGTGTCTTTCTTTTGCTGGCAGGAAAAAATCACTAGAAAGAGCGATGGTTAATGAAGCATTGGGGTTTGTGATCAGTTTGTTCCTTTATAAGTCTGGCCCTGGCTCAGCTCTCAGTTGAATGAATATGTGTTGCCCCAAATGACTTGAGAGGGCATTTCAGGCAGAATTCACACCCTCGGTTGCCTTGGCCTGCCCCTCCGGCATCCTGTGAGAATTCCTGTGCATTGTAAGATTTCTGTTTTACCATGTTTGGAGCTAGGTTTGAAAATGAGACGACTTAATCATACCAAAAGATATAATATATGGTGCAGATATTTTTCCCCCCAGCTAGCATCACAACATTTCTCATCCCGTTCCGATTCTTTGCCCTGAATCAGTCTGCTTTTTTGATATATTTTCCTCTTATGCTGTGACCTGTATTACTGTTCTCTATCTTTTTCTCTGTGTTTTTTTTTACTTCCTTTCCCTTACTCTATCAATACTATGCTACTGCTGCTTATTTATAAGTCTTTTCTGACTGTACTCCATCTTGCTTCATTCTGCGAATACCAATCTCACAGTTCCCCAATGCACCACTGCACACGCCAACATGTTTTCTGATGCCCATCCCATGTTTTTTGAGAAGTGGGTGGGACCAGGTAGGGCTTTTGCCCAGCAAGACGATTGATTGGCCACTGGATATTTGATTGGCTGCACAGTTTTTTTTTTTTAAAAAAATGTTGCTTGGGCAGCAACTGTCTCTGCAGCACAAGGCTGTGCACTGTGTTACTGAACCTGAACTATGGCAGCCATTTTGTGTCTGGCTTTGCTTCTTTGGAAGCCATTTTGTTGCTTTGCCCACCATGCCATGTCAGAATTCCACATGCAGGCTCCAAAAGGTTGGGGACCCCTGACCTGTCTATTGTTAAAGCTTCTGATTATGTATCCTTTTGCTAATTTTAGATCTGCAGCAGAGCCCAAGTATGCCATACCCAGGGAAAAATGCTACCAAGGTAAGTGAGGGTTTAAATGAATAGTGAAAGTATAATAACATATTCAAAATCCATGGAAATCCTACTCACCATCATCATCATCATCACAATCTGTATTGGCATAGCAACAACATCAAAGGACAACTAACAGAACTGAGAAAGTATTTGTTTACATTATTAAGCACACTGTGTTCCAAAACAAAACTGGGGAAAGAGTAAGCTTGGTGAGGAGGGTGCAGGCATGTATTGTGTCTATTCCCCGCCCCCCCCCTGTGCTGTTTGGAAGAGCCAGTTTGGTGTAGTGGTTAAGTGTGCAGACTCTAATCTGGGAGAACCGGGTTTGATTCTCCACTCCTCCACTTGCACCTGCTGATGTAACCTTGGGTCAGTCACAAGCTCTGGCACAGCTGTTCCTGAAAGAGCAGTTTGTGTCAGAGTTCTCTCAGCCCCATCTACCTCACAGGGTGTCTGTTGTGGGGAGGGGAAGGGAAAGGAGTTTGTAAGCCGCTCTGAGACTCCAAGTGAATGGCGGGGTATAAATCCAATCTCTTCTTCTTCTTAACACCTTCCTCTAGGCAAAGTTTCCTTTGAGGTGGAACAGAGGAATCAGAAGAAAGATGGCTGGAACCAACAGGCCAACCAAAATACCAGCAAGTTCACCAGGGATGTCCAGATCAGTTGCTGCTGCTATCACAACTACACAATCAAAGGAATTACAAGCCCTAATTCAAGAATCTATTAAAGGCTCTATTTTTGAGGCTATTGATTCAATAAAAGAAGCAATGAATAGATGACACAACAATTTACTACCCAGATGCAGGGCTCGCAGAAACAAATAGCAGACAACACACAAAAATTAATAGAAATCACTAAAACAACGCAGAAGGTTGATAACAGAATGAAAGAAACTGGGAGCAAACTTCAAGGAACAGATTCTGAACAAGCACAACTGGAACAAGATCTGATCAGACTCCAAGTCAACAAAGCATCCTATAGTTTGAGATTCCAAAACATTTCGGAAGAACGAGATGAAGATATCAGGAAAAAAATGGCCATATGCTTGGCAGAGTACGTGGGAGCAAAGGAACCCAAGAAAGTATTAGAAGAATTGGATGCAGTTTACAGAATGAACTCAGCTTTTGCCAGAAACAATCAACTGCCTAGAGAAGTAGATGGCCATGTGCTTGGCAGAGTATATGGGAGCAAAGGAACCCGAGAAAGTATTAGAAGAACTAGATGCAGTTTACAGAATGAACTCGGCTTTTGCCAAAAACAATCAACTGCCTAGAGAAGTAGATGTAAGATTCCATAAAAGAATATTTAGGGATGAAATCTTAAAGGCTTCAAACAAAAAACCATTGATGTTGGACAACACTGAAATAAAGGTTCTGAAAGAGGTGCCATGCAGAGTTAGAGATAGAAGAAGAGAATACTCCAAACTAACAGCTGTTCTAAGGAAAAATGTTGTTTAGTATAGATGGCTTCTACCTGAAGGCAACGTGAAGGAAGATTTATAAGTGCACTAAGAAATGAAAAAGGGGAAGACAAAAATAAATTAGAAGATTTAAAAAGAATCATGAAACAGTTCTATCTAAATTTATATAAAAGAACAGAAATACCTCAAGAACAAGTTGGAGAATATTTAAAGAAATACAATCCCAAAATGTTCACGGAAGAGCAAAGACAGGGCTGGCTCGCCCACTAGGTGAGCTAGCCGCTCGCCTAGGGCGCCGGCCCTGCAGGGGCACCAAAATGCCACCCGCCCCCCCCGTGAAAAGCCCCCTTCCCGCCCAGCGCCAGCAGCTCCGGCTTTCCTGGAGAGCTGTGCCGCCGCTGGGAGGGAAGGGGTGGGCGTTCTAACCCCGCCCCTTCCCTGACTCTCCTGGGTGCCTTGCAGCTGCAAGGCGCCCAGGACAATGGCACTGGGCCATCTCCAGGCCCCACCGGGAGGTTGGCATCCCCAGTGGGGTGGGCGCCCCAGGCTGTCCTGCCTAGGGCGCCCAGACACCTGGGGCTGGCCCTGAGCAAAGAATAATATTAAATCAACAATTCTCTATGGCGGAAATTGTAGAAGCCCTGAAAAAAATTAAAAAAGACATGTCACCTGATCCTGATGGGCTCCTTGCAGAGTTCTACTACATTTTTGAAGATCAACTGATTGCACCCTTGAAGGAAGTATGCCAGAATGTAGCCTGTGAACAAAAAATACCAGACCCCTGGAATGAGGCGATAATATCGCTTATACACAAACTAGGCTTAGATGGAAAAGAGACCAAAAACTACAGACCTATCTCATTGTTAAATGTGGACTACAAAATATTTGCTTCAATCTTAGCAGAAAAAATGAAAAAAGTACTAGCACAAACTATACGAAAAGTTCAAGTGGGTTTTCTTCCCAAAAGGCAACTCAGAAATAATGTTAAGATAATTTTGGACACTTTGGAATACTATGAAGCCCATCTGGAAAAGCAAATGGCTTTAATTTTTTTAGATGCAGAAAAAGCCTTTGATAATGTTAATTGGAAATTTTTGAAGGAATTGTTAAAATACTCGCAGGCAGGAGGAGTGTTTTGCAAAATGATTGAAGCAATATATATATGAAACAACAGGCTAAGATCTCAATGGAGATTTAACTAAAAAAAAATGAAATTCAAAAAGGGACATGACAAGGATGCCCAGTCTCACTATTGTTATTTATTTTTGTACTGGAAACTATAAATGAAGTAATTAGAGCAGAAAAACAAATTAGAGGACTTCAAATAAGAGGAGGAGAATTCAGACTCTTAGCCTTTGCAGATGACTTGGCTTTTATCTTGGAAGAAGCTACAGACTCAGAGCTTTTGTTACTGAGACTACAGGAATATGGAATAGTAGCCAGACTTAAGATCAATAAAAAAGAAATCAAAGATTCTGATAAAAAAAACATGACAGAGTCTCAATCTCGACATTTACAGGAAATATGTGGACTGGAAATTCAAAAAAAAATTGAATATCTTGGAATAAATTTAACAAACAAACGTAGCTCCCTGATTGAGAACAATTATATGGAATTATTGAAAACAATAAAACAAGACTTAAACAATGGAAGAACCTGCAGATTTCCTTTATGGGCAGAATAGCCACCATTAAAATGAATATTCTACCAAGACTGATGTTCCTATTCCAAATTATTCCAGTGCTGCAAAGCCAGAATTATTTTAAAGAAGTTGATAAACTGTTGACACAGTTTATTTGGTGAGGAAAGAGACCTTGAATAAAACTCAAGATGTTACAGGATTCAAAAGAAAGGGATGGTTTTGACCTTCCAGATTGTGCTCTGTATTATAAAGCAGCAGTATTGGCTTGGATTAAAGACTGGATTACATTAGATAACCAAAGACTGCTTAAATTAGAAGGACATGATATGCTATTAGGATGGCATGCTTTTTTATGGTATGGAAAAACAGATTCTCATAAGTATTTCAAACAACATTGGCTAAGGGCCTCTCTGATAAAAGTTTGGGAACCAATTAAAAACAATTTTATTCTAAAATTTTGAAATTGCTGGCCCCTTTAGAAGCATTCACGAACCCAAAGATGTCACTAGAAGAACCACTTGGAAGATATTATGATCTACTGAACTCTAAATTCAATTTAAAACTTCCCCGAGAACTGAATTGGTGGCAAAAGGTACAAATTGAATCAAGGTATACCAAAGACAAAGCGATCAGTTTCTATGAAAAATGGTTGGAAATAGATAAGTTAATGCTTACAGCTGAACAGAATTTTTTAAAGAAAATGTATATCCTATTGTTAGATTATAAAATGCATGATGGAACTGTAAAAAATGTTATGATATAATGGGCCCAAAATTTGGGTCATACTATTCAGCTAGACCAATGGACTAAACTATGGGAAAAAAAATATTAAGGTTACAAAATCCATTGCATATAAAGAAAATATTTATAAGATGTTTTACAGATGGTATATAACACCTGAAAAATTAGCTAAATTTGATTCAAAGTGTTCAGATAAATGTTGGAAATGTGAAAGCAAAACGGGATCCTTTTACCATATGTGGTGGCTTTGTGAGAGAGCTAAGAAGTATTGGGTATGGATACACAAAATATTACAGAATATATTGAAATGTTATATACCGTTTACTCTGGAAATATTACTGTTGAATATTTTACCAGATTATTTTAAAAGAGAAGATTCTTATCTTGTGTTGTATATAACTACTTCTGCTAGAATACTGTATGCTAAATATTGGAGGAGTCAGGACATGATAAAGAGGAATTTATCAACAAAGTATTTGAAGCAGCAGAGATGGACAAACTCACTTTGTTTTTGAAGGATCACACTGAAGAGACTTTTGAGAATACATGGGCAAGATTTTACAGATGGCTTGAGAACTATGTCTTTAACAGGACAAGACAAGACATATAAGCAAGTGGAAAACAGGGTAAAGACGATAACAGTACTAAAGTTTGCACAAATGGTTGCAAAACTGTTTATAAAAATTACTATCCACTGTTAGGTATAAGCTTAAAGTGATACTTATTTGCAGTGGTCATTTGGAGCAGGAGCGTGCAGGAGCGGAGCTCCGGCAGTTAGACGCACAGGAAGTGGCAAGCCCTGCCCCCAGCTCCCAGCAGGAGCATGAAGCAGCATGTGTAGTATTCCTCCTGGGTCCAGATGACAGCCCCCAGAGTGGAAAGACAGTCCCTAGGGGTGTAGCCTGAGTGGTGGGTGTTGCCTTCTGACACACTTCTGGTGATGTCAGGGTGTGTGGCATATGCAAATAAGTTATGCTAATGAGTTGTGCTAATGAGCTCCTGCACCTCTTTTTCTACGAAATGACCTCTGCTTATTTGACTCCAAAATTGTTTTACTCGTATTGTACCTCCAGTTTTATGTTATCATTGGTTGTCTATGTTTGTGATTGTTTGCGTTATAGAAAATAAAAAAACCTTTTTTTAAAAAAAACCCCAACAATAGTAATAATAATAAAAGCAAAAAAGTCCACAATAATCTCAACTGTGACTAAGGTTAAAGCCAATTACAGCAAGTAAGTTTAACAAACGGAGGGAAGAAAGACATTATAAAACATGGTTAGACACTATATAATGACAGCCTGAGCCAGCCACCTAAGACAACCTAAGAAGACCAAAGAGCTGACTGCTAAGAGAGAGAACTATGCAACAACTACCGCTATGAATTTTTTGAAATTAATGATAATAGCATTTTATTATATTATATTTATGGTTTAAATGGTTTTAGAATTGTATAATGGTTTAATTTTTGTTGTTAATCTATTTCATGTATGTTGTAAAATTTTAGGTTGTTTTATGTAAGCCACCTTGAGTTGGTCCCGGCCCGGAGGGCGGGATAGAAATTCAATAAATAAATAAAATAAAATTCTCTCTCTCCCTCCTTTTCCTCCCCTTTTCCCTTTCTCTTCCTCCCTTTCCGTACATTTGCCAAGAACTATGCCACCTGCTCGGTAATTTTAGGGAATTTGACTGCCAGCCAGAATTGAATGCCTCTAGAGGTCGTGGTCTTAGAGGTTTGGAGGAAAGGGCCAATCAAACATAAACGTAACTGAGTAAACAACGGGCAGTATAAACAGATATGCTGTACAGAATTGGGTTCTCTGCAGTGACATCTGCAAGAGTCTTTTCTCAAGGGGGATACCCTTGTATCTGCCTCTGACCACGGCCGAGGGAAATATATTGAATCTTGCCAGCATGAAAGCTCTATATCGAAAGGGGATTACTAAATTTGAAAAGTACTGAGCCATAGAACTCTGTAAATAGGAAAGGCCCAGGAAATGCAGGGAACAAGTTCCCTCTGCTCCGGCAGATCTTATTCTCTGCATGATGTAAGGAGAGGAGAACTCTGTTAGCTCAATTGGAACAGGATTGTAGTTTGCTGTTGAAATTATTTGAGGAGAACTGGAGTTCAGAGCGACAGACTCTATGCTACCTTCCCAAATTGCAAAAGTTTGGCAAATGGGATTTTGTGGTTAGAAGAGAAATGTGCAGCAACTTAATAGCCAAACCAAGGAGAAACCAAAAGAGTAGAAGAAACTTATGACTTTTCCACATTCTCATTTTCCTTACTCCTGTGTTCCTGTTGCTTTGGGGTGTTTTTCCTCCCTGTCCTGCATGTGATTTTCTCCCTCTAGTGGCTGATTTAATATTACATTGATTTATATCTGGCATATCCTCCCTACAGATTTAAACTGCAGGTGTTTAAGCTGAACATTAATCAGTGTAATATCAAATCGACCACTAGAGGGAGCAGAGCATGGATGGAATCATGTATTATGACTATATTTGGGCAATTTTCACTAGGCCCAGAAGGGTACTGAATGAGGACAACATCCACACAGCGCAGGGTATTGTACTCTTATGGTGCCATAGCACTTATTCACAACTACATTTTCCTCTGTGGAAAAGCCAATCCAGTTGCAAGTGATCGCTATAGCATAACAACAGTGCAACATCAACAATGCATGGGCACATCAGGATTGCTTTGTTAATCATGTAGTAGTTAGAGTTTTGGACTGGGATCCAAGAGACCCCAGTTCCCAGTCTTGACTCTGTTATGGAAGCTCTCTGGGTCGTCTTGGGCAGTCATGCTCTATCAGCCTAGCCTACCTCACAGGGTTGCTGTGAGGATGAAATGGGGTAAAAGAGAACAACATAAGCTGCTTTGGGTCCCTTGGGGAGAAAGGTTAATTAATGAATCAAAACCTTGTTAATGGCCTAATGGTCATTCGAGTGTGTTTGCACCAGGTGTTTTCCCCCTCTTGATCCCGCCCACTGGTTAAAAGAAATCTATTTGGTTTAGCAGAAATGGCACATTTTGGGCCAATGATTTCTTTCTTTCAGCCCCTTCTTCCAGTTAGGCTCTGAGGAAGAAGGCCCATAGTCCGAAAGCATTTGGTGCTGAGCCCTGAATGGGTACTGGAAAAGCCATGATGCCACCGTGAGAACCAAAACCTGCTTACAGATAGTGTGTGGTTAAAAGGTGCTTCCTTAATTGAATAAATGTAGTTATTTCTTCAATTATTTTACAAATTCAATTGGACCTAGTATATAAGTGCTTCAAAATGCTGTCCTAGTTAGAGTTTCCCCTCTAAGCCTATTATTGACGTCAGTGGCGTCAGAAGGGGGTAACTCTGTTTAGGATTACACTGTTAGGACATTTCTTTTTAAAGAGAGATGCAAATTGTCAGGGCTGGTTCAAATATTATGACTTTGTGAGTGCCTTCTCCCCATATCCTGTGCATAGAAGCATTCCAAAGAGAGGCCATGACGCTTGTAACTAGCTGGAGTTGACTGCATGAAATGTCTCCAGAATCATCTATGCCTGTTATCGTGGATTTCTGCTGTGAAGATCACACGATCATCCTTGCAACTGGTGGGAGTCTGGGGGCAGGGACTCAGGGGCACAATGTTGGGCTGATGCAGTTACATCATTTTCGGGTTCCCCCCCAGACTGGGGGGTTCCAACGATTCCTAGAGCGGTGTGATGTCACTTCTGGGTTACCCCCGGAAGTGATGTAATGCTGTCGCACCATGGCAATTATTATATTTACTCTTCTCCCTCTGGCTGCTGAATTGGTGGTGGGCGGCGAGGGTTGCTGGCAGAAGCTGCAACCTCAGGGAAAGCAGCTGGGATTCCAGCGATAGGGGATTTGCATCTGCTTATGTGTGAGCCCATGATGGGGATGGAAACAGCGGCTGTAATGTCTTTGCTATTTCTTAGAAAAAGGTACAAAGCAGATCTTTTGTTAGCGAGCAATTGGCTGAACTGCCACGATGCTTTATTCCGTGGTGATACTTGGATGGTTTCATCTTCGAGATTCGAAGGCGATAAGGCCTTTTTGGCTGGGGCTATATCTTATCCTTGCTGACGTTGCCGTTTCTGTTGTGGGTTATGTGCGCTAAGTAATCGTTTCTGCCGGCCGCTGCTTTGAGTGAGATGGAAAAGCAATATATAAAATACCTTAAACAATAATAAATAGGAAATAGGCCACTAGGCCTGAGCTGCGTTCTCTTCTTCCCTTGGAATGCCCATTAGAACTATGAAATCACAATTGCTTCGTTTCTCAGACCTGTGGAATAGCCTTTAAACTTTTTAAAGGACGTGCCAAGCTGCAAGGCCTTCCCCGAGAAAATGCATCCTTGCCTGTGAATTTATGTTAACATAAAGCCTTAAGCAGTATGACTTCTTGTCTAGCTCAGCATCTGCTGTCTGAGAGTTGTTGCACTCTTCCTTGGGACTTGAGACTGTTTGTAGATTGCGGAACGGAGAATGTCCTGAGTTTGCAAACTGCCCAGTACTAATTGTCTTTGCTTAAAAAAAAAAAAAAGCCCTGCGGGACTTTCTTCCAAGCAACTGTGCTTAGGATTGCAGCCAGCTGCTTGGATTCCTTTCCATGCAGTTGGGGGGGGGAAACAATTTTGCGTCCTTGGAGCCTTGTACCCACCCAGTGGCATGAACTAGCTTTCCTTTGTAAAGCCAGATCAGAATAATTTGCAGGTGTGACATCATCATCAAGACTAGAGCAGGGTAAAGCACTCAAGGGGATCCTGTTTCCCTTCTTGTTTTCACTACATAGTTTGCAGCCAAGGATATGTAGCTGGAAGGTGACTCTATAACGTTGTTGGAGTAAAGGTGACCCAGCATGCCTAGACATCGAGGGGACGCTATATTGCTTGAGGTGCATAGATGTGTTATCTTCCTAATTAATAGGATGCACAATACAAGAACTCGTGGGCACTCCATGAAATTGCTGAGCAGTCGGGTCAGAACAGATAAAGAGAAGTACTTCTTCACCCAAAGAGTGATTAACACATGGAATTCACTGCCACAGGAGGTGGTGGCAGCTACAAGCATGGACAGTTTCAAGCGGGAATGGGATAAACATATGGAACAGAGGTCCATCAGTGGCTATTCGCCACAAGGTACAAATAGGAACTCTCAGTCTGGGGCAAGGGATGCTCTGTATTCCTGGTTCCTGGGGAGGGGGCAACAGTGGGAGGGCTTCTAGTATCCTGGCCCCACTGCTGGACCTCCTGATGGCACCTGGTATTTTTGGCCACTGTGTGACAGAGTTTTGGGCTGGATGGGCCATTGGCCTGATACAATATTGGCTTCTCTCATTTTCTTAATCTGCATTTGCTATGTAAAACTGTTGCTGTGGTCCCGGCTTCCCATTTGGCTCAGTATAAAGCTCTTCTCTGTCTGCACCAGGATGCAAGTTGTTTAGGGAAAGCGTGCAAGAGAGGGGGGAGGAGCGGCCTCCCAGGGGCACCGGCAGGGCACTGCACTGCAGGGAGGAAACAGCACCTGCGACTCCCCCCACAGAAAGTGAAAGGGGGTGACCTGGCAGAGGGGGAGGCAGATGGGGGGCAGGGATGACGGAACAAGCTGGGTAAAAAAACACAGAACACCCAGCAGTTGCCTGGTAGGGTGTTCTGGAAACTGCCCCAGGAAATAACAAATGGTTCAGAGGTGGGCATGCTTCCAAACATGCCCCCCCAATATGATCGCAGAAAAATGTTCCCTGGCTGCTTTCAAATGCAGATGACTGGATTTTCAGCTAACTTGTTTCCTTTGTGACAATTTGCGTATCTCCTTAGAAAAGATGGGGGGGGGATTTGGCTCCAGTTGTCTGCTTTTTGCTCACAGCAGCTCGACGGTGGGGAGGAGCAGTTGTACCAACTTAAAACCACATTCAGATAAGGCGGTGAGATGCTGTAGTGACCCTGGAGTCACCACTAAATGGCAGTAAAATGATGCAGACAGCTGATGCTGAGATGAAACAACAGGAGAGTGGATGCGGCATGAAATGCAGACAGAAATTTGTGAGGCGATGTGAGATCATTGGCACAATGGCGGGAGATACCAATGCAGATTGGACCTTTGTCCATGGCTCTTTCTTCTCTTCCTGTGCCCTTTGGGTTCCCTCTCTCTAATCCATGTCATCTAACTTGTACACACATGATGCCGGAGTAGCTGGTCACTTGTAATTGGGAACAATATTCTTTTGGCTTCTCTCCCCCCTCCCAACTGTGGACTGCAACTAGGGTCGCCAACCTATTTGCCAAAAATAAAAACAGACAGCATTCTTGCTGCTCCTCAGAGTAATTTCTCTTGAGCATCGGTTCCATGGATAACTTGCGACCTGGATGAAGGCTATGAAAAATGCAGGAAATCCTGGACACATGTCACTGATTACATCTACATTATCTATTGAAGTATTATAATTGGACCGCACTTTCCGTGTTTGTATATCGGGAGCAATTCCAGAATTTTTTTATTTTTTTTTAATAACAATACATTAGGATACAGAAAATGCAATTAAAACAGCAAAATGTACAAGGCGAATGGCAATACAAACATCGAAATACTGACTGCTTTTGCAAACTTTGGACTAAGTGTGACCATTTAGGATTATGGCTCTTTCCTCATGAGAATCTTCTGTCTTTGAGTAGTTTGTGGAACCTGATATTGTTTTCAAGGCAAAAGACTGGACTGGTATGTCCTGATAATTAATATTCTGTGGATGTTTTGTGCAGGCAGTGGTTGGAGATCTCCTGAGATTACAACTCATCTCCGGGAGACAAGAGGTCACTTCATCTGGAGAAAATGGCCGCATTAGAAGGTGGATGATATGGCATCACACCCCACTGAAGTCCCACCTCTCCCCAAGCCCCGCCCTCTTCATGCTCTGCCTTTCGCATCTCCAGCTATTTTACAACCTGGAGCTTGCAACCCTGACTGCAACATGGAAGTGAACAGAATCTACCTCAGTGAATGTAAGTTTTACCTTTCCGCAATATACTTGTTTGGAGGCTATTTACTGCAGATGGTACTATGCTTCTATGACTGCGCAGCTTTGCTATGTTAACGAATACATATCCCCAGTAGACACCCCACCTCCCCAAATAGGATTGGCTGGGTAGCCAAATGCATATAAATATTCTTGCAGTCGATTGAACTGTTAGGGCTTCAGAAGGAAAATAGGGCTAACTAGCTGGTTGGCTGGAATGTAATTAAAGCATGAATTAAATATGATGAGCTGAAAGGCCCAATGCTAATGAAGCTGGAGATAAGTTATGGAAATCCATTCTGGAATGTTAGTCGTTGACTGCCGACATATGCCATACCTTGAACAAATGTTCCGCCAGACTCCAAGCATGGCTTGGCTCATGTAGTGGTACTTCTCAGGCTGTAAGAAAATAGCCAAAAGAAGGGATAGATTTTTGGCCTCTTGGCTGGGAGGGGGCTCCTTGCTTGTATTTTGGAGGAGATGCATAGCAAGAGGACGTTGGTGCTAACACAGGTTGGTAAGCTCTGGAGCACGTAATGCTTCCTCTTGCGGTGGTCGGCATCGCAAATACGCCCGGATCATGATTTCATAGCAAACTAGGGTTGCCAGCCTTTAGGTGGGGCAATGACAACTTATCTCCAGATCTGTTTCCTTGGAGAAAAAGGGTGCGGGTGTGTGTGTTTTTCAGACTGTGCAGCATTATACATCACAGAGTTTCTTCCGCTTCCCAAATCGTGCCATCTCCAGGCTCCAGCCCCAAATCTCCAGGAATTTCCCAACTCAGAGGTGGCAGTCCTGTAGCAAACATGTCCCTTTCCTCCAGCTCACACATTACGGGGTCCAAATGGCATGGTTCTGGACCACGGGGGTGCTGTGAGCTATCAGTATTGATTACAACACAGGTTTTATATCGCTTTTTCGTGCAATTGTATTTTGGTGCAAATAGTATGTGGCCATTCCTGAGTATCTGAAAAGGATTATCTCTGGCTTGTATTCTACCATTCTGCTTAGCCAAGTGTGAAAATGTGGAATTCGCTTACAGGGGATGCAGTGATGGCCACAGGCACAGATGGCTTTAAAAGGGGCTTAGATGGATTCATGGAGGACAGGTCTATCCGTGGCTACTCCCCAGGGTGACTGAGGAGAACCTCCACATTCAGAGGCACTAATCCTCTGAATCCCAGAGCTAGGAGGCAAGATCGGAGAAGGTCTCGGTCTCCAGAGGGACTGGTTAGCCACCATGTGAGACAGGATGCTGGACGAGATGGACCACGGGGCTGATCCAGCAGGGCTCTTCTTATGTTCTAATGAAGGCCTCAGCCTCTGTGCCCTTTTGTTGACCCTCCAGAGAGACTGGTTGGCCAGTGTGTGAGACAGGATGCTGGACGAGAGGGACCACTGGGCTGATCCAGCAGGGCTCCTCTTGTGTTCTTAAGTCTTCCTCCAGCCCAAGAAGGTTTTCCTCTGATGGAAGGACTTCTTGGGCCAGAGGAAAGTGTCTCTCTCGGCTGAGCAAAGTGGGAGGATAGATGCCAATGTCTTTCTGTCAGGGAATGCATTTGTTGTTAGGGGCCAATCTGCAGGGATTTTTCTAAAGTGGCCCATAAATCACATAAGCCCCACACTTGATGTGTATAATATGCTCACACTTGGCCTGAGATCCAGAGGACTGATGTGGTACTGGTTGCAGCCTTATGGACCCGTGTTGAAAAGTTCTTGTGTGATCTTGTGTACACACCCCTCCTTCCTTGATCCTCTCTGGCTGCTGTGTTCTGTAACTATTCATATAGTATGTTGTTGTTGTTTTAATTCTTTGCGGATGACCTTCAACGCAAGAACACTCACTAAGCACTGCAGATGGAGAAAGGCAGGTAATCCCAGCTAAACTGCCCTCCCAACCTGACTCTTAAAATACCTGCTCCTAAGTTTTAGTCCAGTTGTTGGAAACCTGCTATGCTTTCCTTTGCCATTGCTGCAGTGCACCTCTTTGGAGTTCATTCGGCTTCAACTGTTGCGAACATTCGGGACATTCGGTCTCCATACTTCTCCTGGCAAACATTGGGCTGCCCTCACTCTGTCAAGAGTGGAACGAACCACCCTTGAGGGCAGTTTTTGGGAGGGTAGCCGTGTATTTTGGCAGGTAAATAAAAAAGCCAGGTTCATCAAGGCCCAGGGGTCTCCATTCCTACTCGTATCTGCCGAAGGGAGTGTTGACTCTTGAAAGCTGATACCTTGAAAATCCTGCTGGCCCTTAACATGCTACTGAATTTGAATCTCACTCTGACAACCCTTGGGGGACCTAATGTAGCTCTCTGGTAACTTGTGGAAGAATTGTGCCAAAAGGGGGGTGGGGAACCTATTAGGGCACATACTGTAGGACTGAGAAGGGGTTAGGAGAAAAATTATAATGTTGATGACAAAAAGCAGGGTATGCAATGTCTGGCTAAAGACACTGTTTAGAAAAAGAATTAGACAATGTATCTACGTTTTATTTTTTTGCTTTCACATTTTTGAAATATTCCCTGCCTGAAAGTGCAACGCGGTTACATATTTATAAGCCTGGGAGAGACTAGATGGAGCTGAACTCTGCTCCTGACTCCAGGCGGTGCGTACTGCTAACATAGTATTGTAAAGCGCGAGTAATTCCCGTTGACTTAAGTGGGGCAAGTCAAGGGAGCATTTGGCTAGCTCTGCCTGGAGAGCCTGGGAGCAGGACGGTCGAATATACAGATTCGTCAGGCAGGGCAAAAGTGTGAGAAAGCAAGTTGACAGATGGCTAAAAAAAGCAGGGGGTGGGGTGGGCGATGCGGGTAGGGAAGCCGCAGCCCTGCTAGTGCACAGAAAAACTTTCCATGGTGCCAATTATCTCTTTTGCAAGTCCAACGTCTTGACGTATATATACTTCTCTCCCCAATGTATTCCACAGTGGCTCTTGGATTCTTCCCCCTAAAAGTAGCATGTCTCTAGATGGTGAAGCATACTGATATTGATTGACAGCAGCTGGACATGCGTCGGTGGCCCATTCTGCATCTAGCATTCACTCCGTTGTTTTACCAAACCCCACATTGGAACAGAAAAAAGATGTGGCTCAAAATCACATTCAAATACCCTGGGCCAATGCCATATTGACTGCAGAGCCACCCCTGAATGGCCATAAATCTATGCAGATGGCTACCATAAAACTGAGAGACCAAAGGAAGTGAAACCAGCATGGCCGGCTTGCCCCCCCCCCGCATCTTTCCAGGCTTGCTTGGGCTCCCGCAGAGCACCCAAGCAAGCCGGAGCTGGGAGGGAAGGGGCAGCGGTTTAAACCTCCGGTCCTTCCCTGGCTTTCCTGTGGGTCCCGCAGCCATGGAGCCCCCAGGAAAGCCGGCGCTGGAAGGGAGGGGGCGGCAGCTAGACCCCCCCACCCCCTTCCCAGCTTTCCTGGGGCCCCCGCAGCTACAGAGCGCCCAGGAAAGCCAGCGCTCCGCTGCTGCCCCTGGTTTCCAGGCCCCACCGGTAGGTTGGCATCCCCAATGGGGGTGCCCCAGGCTGTCCTGCCTAGGGCGCCCAGACACCTGGAGCCGGCCCTGGAAACCGGCATGCAGTCTGGACACTGCCGTAAAATCTGACAATCGTTCAAAGCGAAAGTGGCATGCAATGTAGAGGGGTATTTCCATTCCAGTGTGGGTTTGGTAAAACAACAGAGCAAGTGCTAGATGCAGAATGGGCCTCCGATGAACTGCAATTTGAAGCAGAGGGTTTCCCTAATCTGGTGTGCGGATCTTCTCTGATCTGCTGTGTACCGGCAACCCTCAAAATCTTATTCACATAACTTCTCGTTATCCAGGGTGGCCGTGAAAAGTGCCATCAAGCCACAGCCAATGTATGGCGACCTGGTAGGGTTGTCAAGGCAGAAAATGACCAGAGGTGGTTTGCCATGGCCTGCCTCTGCGTAGCAACCCTGGACTTCCTTGGTGGTCTCCCATCCAAATCCTAACCAGGGCCAGCCCTGCTTAGCTTTCAAGATTTGACAAGATTGGGCTAGCCTGGCTGATCCAGGTCAGGGCAATCATCTCTCTCTTTCCCCCCGCCTCCCTGCCCCTCTCTCTTTTATCAAGTTGCAGCTATACAAATCATACTAGAGACTACTATCTTCTTATACAGTTCTACTTACAACCAAAATTAATACACATAACAAATAGTTTTGCTGCCATGCATAAATGACAGCTGCACCAGTTGAATAGGGACCTAACAGTCCTTGGAAGTCCAAGTCTCTCTTCTGTTCGATGTCGTCACCAGCTCATGGTGCAGAGAAGAGGTTCCAGAAGAAAGCACGCAGTAGACAGCCTGAGCTCAGGACTAGTTGTAGTGCAAACCAAAGGAGCAGCGACGGCACGCATAGGTTGCTTTGCCGTTTCTTAGGGCATCATCAGATCACTTTTTTGTGTGTGTGATGGAACTCAACCCAGCTCAAAATGATACGAAGTCTACAAGTAAGTTCCAAGTAGCTAGGAATCAGGCTGTATTCCCATTTTTGTGTGTTTATCAAGTTGCAGCTGACTTACGCCAACCCTATAGGGTTTTTGTCAGGTTTTGAAAATCAAGTAGATCCAGTCATTCTTGCACAAAGAAAGGTTTATTGGATTATCTTGTTATAAACCCACAGTAAGAGGTCATTGTCAGGAATAGGGGGCAAAGCAAAGCAAGCTAACTTATAGTGTGATGCAATGAAGCGCCTAGCAAATAGAACTTGAGCACTCGCGCGGGAACTCCCGGCGGGAGAAATACTTTATGAGCGGGAGACTACTCCCCCCTCCCCTTGCCTTCCCAGGACTGGAAAATTCTCATCTACACAAGAATAGCCCAAAGCCTACATTCAAGGCCACCGTGATAAGGAGAAGCGGCAGGGAAGAAGCTCCCACGTTTCTGCCTGCATACCTACGCAAGCGCATAGCGGGGATAGGAAACACACAACAATGACTTCAGTGAGAGACATCAAATGCAGTTTTTTCTTACATTCTGCCCTTCCCAAAACACCACCCACCCGCCACTTAGGAAGGAGAGAACGTGGGCCCCCGGGTTTATGAGGGTATCGATTGTGAAAGTTTCGCAAGTGATCAGGTGCATTAATATCCGAAACTTTCACCCACTCTTTATGTTGGGGCCCGAAATGTACCCATTGGACCAGGTACAGAAGTTGTCCACGTAAAATCTTAGAGTCAAGGATATCCGCAATCTCGTAGTGTTCTTCATCATCAATCATCAGAGGGGGGGAGGCTCCGGCATCGTAGTTTGCCATTTAGTCGGGGGTAACGCAGGTTTGAGGAGGCTGTAATGGAAAATTGGATGTATAGCTTTAAGAGACTTAGGCAGATCTAGCTGAACAGTCACTGGATTTATACATCGTAACACCTTGAAAGGACCAACAAATTTCCAAGCCAGTTTTCTGGACTGTTGCTGCAACTTTAAGTTTTTCGTAGATAGATAGACGGAGTCCCCTGGTTTTAGATTCCATCCCCCTGCCCTTTTTTTATCTGCTTGTTTCTTGTACTGTGCCTTGGCTTCATTCAAAGTCTCAATAATTAGGGGCCAAGACTCGCGAAAAGTTTTACACCATACTGAAGCTTTCCCCACCCCTTCCCCCGGTTGCACAAAGGGGAGAGGGGGGCTGTCATAACCCATGGCCGCTTTGAATGGTGACATCTTCGTGGAAGCGTGCCATGAATTGTTGTAAGCAAACTCTGCTAATGGCAGTAAATCAACCCAATTGTCTTGTTGATAGTTAGAAAAACATCTCAGGTATTGCTCCAATGTCTGGTTTACTCTCTCCGTTTGCCCATCAGTTTCAGGGTGATAGGCAGTACTGAGAGCACGTTCAATACCCATGAGGGTCATTAACTCCGACCACAATTTAGAAACAAATTGACTTCCCCTATCGGATATTATTTTCAGTGGTAATGTATGTAGTCTGGCAATGTGTTGAAGAAATGCCTTAGCCAAGGCCCTGGCAGTTGGCAGACCGGGGAACGGTATAAAATGCGCTTGCTTTGAGAACAAGTCTACCACCACCCAAATGACCGTCATCTGTCTAGAAGGGGGAAGATCAGTGATAAAGTCCATCGAAATTACTTCCCAGGGTCGGGTCGGGGTGGGGAGAGGCTGTAGGAGACCTGGAGGTTTCCCCGGTCGGTTTTTACAACGGTTGCATGTTGGGCATGACTGTATATAGAGTGATAACTCCTGTTTCATTCGGGGCCACCAGAACCCACGCTGCAGAAGTTTTAAGGATTTCACATATCCGAAGTGCCCTGCAGATTTTGAGTCATGAACTGTTTGCAACATTTGGGATCGAGTGGCTGCAGGAACAAACATCTTATTCCCCTTAAACCAGCAACCGTTTGGATCACATCTCACATCATCCCTGCCTCGCAACTCACTTGTTTCTTGCGGGGTGATGTCAGTGAGAAATTGTTTCTCCCAGGGTAAGGTTTGGATAAGATTCTCTGAGATTCGTTTGGCCTTGCGGGTTACAACTGCACCAACCAGTTGCTCTGGGGTAAACATAGACTCTTGTACCTCCACCCTCTTACTGAAATGTTGGGGAAGACGGGAAAGAGCATCCGCCAGGTGATTAGCCTTCCCTGGAAAGTGGTGAAGAGTAAATTGAAACTTGGAGAAGAACTCAGCCCACCTAAATTGTTTAGCATTTAAATTCCGGGGTTTCCGTAGTACCTCAAGGTTTTTATGATCAGTCCATATTTCAAACGGTACTTGGGAACCCTCTAACCAATGCCTCCATGTGATTAATGCTAAACGTATAGATGCAGCTTCCTTATCCCAAATAGGCCAGAACCTTTCGGTATCATTGAATTTTCTTGATACATAAGCTAGGGGTTGCAGCTGTCCCTGAGCATTTTCTTGTAAAATCACCCCACCCATAGCAGTATCTGATGCGTCAACCTGGACCACAAATTTCTTTGTCTCATCTGGGTGTGCTAGTATTGGCTCAGACGTGAACAGCTGTTTTAATTGATCAAATGCATATTGACACTGAGGCGTCCAGTTCAAAGGGGCCCCCGGCATTGAAGCCTTGGATCCCTTCCCCTTAGTCTTTAGAAGTTCGGTAAGGGGAAGGGCAACTTGGGCAAAATGGGGTAAGAATTGACGGTAAAAGTTGGCGAAACCGAGAAAACTTTGGAGCTGTCGTCTAGTTTTTGGGGGCTCCCACATTACAACATCCTGGACCTTCTTTGGGACCATTTCCAACCCCTCAGAGGATATGCGGTACCCCAGAAAGTCAATACATTCCTGATGAAATTCACACTTTGACAGTTTCACGAATAGTTTGTTGTCTAAAAGCCTTTCCAGTACTTTTCGCATGAGTATGGTGTGGGATTTTAGGTCTGGGGTATAGACCAAGATATCATCCAAGTAAACGACCACCCCCTTGAATAAGTAGGGGTGTAGGACCTCATTGATTAAGTTCATGAAGACCCCTGGTGCCCCTTGTAAACCGAATGGCATCACCCGATATTCAAATTGCCCCAGCGGGGTATTAAATGCCGTTTTGTACTCATCCCCTTCTCTGATGCGAACTCGAAAATAGGCATCTCTCAAATCCAGTTTAGAGAACACTTTCCCTTTTGCCACCTCTGCCAATAAGTCTTTGATGAGGGGCATTGGGTAGGCATTGGTTGCAGACACTGCGTTAAGACCCCGGTAATCCGTGCAGAGTCTGAGCCCCCCATCTTTCTTTTTACAGAACAATACCGGTGCTGCGAACGGGGATGACGCTGGCCTGATAAAACCACGAGCCAGATTTTTATCAATAAAGCGGCGCAGTTCTTGCTTCTCACCAGGACTCATGGCATAAATTTTCCCTTTTGGCAATTTCTGCCCCGGAAGAATTTCAATAGCACAGTCAGAGTTGCGGTGGGGGGGTAGTTCATCCGCCTCCTCCTCCTCAAAAACCCTAGTCAAATACTGGTAATCCCTAGGGATGCGGTTCAGGTCCTCCATTGCTAGGCAAGCGCGTGGAGGTTCATTGCAGGGAAGGTTCCCCCACCCTGGGTCCCATTTGTGTTCGGCACATTTCGGTGAGATAAATTGAACATCCCCCTCTTCCCATAGAATGTAAGGATTGTGCCCATGCAACCAAGGACTACCCAATACTAAGGGAAATTGGGCTTGAGGAGCTATCACAAATGAACGCAGCTCCCAGTGGGCACCGATGCCGATTCTTAGCGGGACAGTCTCAAATCGGCATGGCTCTTTCATTGGAGACCCATCCATCTGTGTAAAAGTTATCGGGTCTTTCAAGTTGACCACGGCTGCCTCCAGCCCTACCACCATAGACGGGTTTATGAGGTCCCTCCCACACCCCGAGTCAATGAGGGCTCGAACCCGAATGTGGGTCATCATTGCTGGGTTCATTACTAGGACAGTCACAAAGAAGAGAGAGGGGTAATTGCTCACCAATTTAGGCGCCTCAGGTGTTGGGTCCTGTTGTGTAACGCCATTCACAAACAGGACCATCTCATTTCCCTGCACCTCATTCTCTTCCTCCAGCAAGAAGTTATCCAGTTGGTCCGGCCCCGCGAAAAGGGCCCGTGGGTTGCGTGGTTTTGCTGTGCCTTTCTTCGGGGTGGGGTTCATCCATCTTCTGGGTTCTTCTTGTTGTAGGGCCCGATTAGGGTCCCCTTTGGGCAAGCAGCTGCGAAGTGTCCCTTTTCCCCACACCGCAGGCAGAGACCCTGCCGCATACGCTGATCCCTCATTCCACCTGGGGTGGTTGCCGGTTTGGACTTGGCTTGGCCCGCCGTCGAACTCGGACGGTGGTAACCGAACGATGAGTCCAGTTTCATCATGCGTAGTCGACTCTCGGCCTTTTCGGCTTCCTCCATCCAACCTTGGAGGGTACGAGGCTGCTGAGAGCTGAGGATGTTATTGCGGATGTCAACTGCTAGACCCATTCGATATTGTTGGGCCAGAACCGCATCAGTCCAATCCCGAATTTTCACAGCATGCCTTTGAAACTCCCTGGAATACTCTCGCACTGAGAGTTTACCTTGTCGGAAGGTACGAAGGAAAGCTTCTGCCTTTTCCGCTGCCCCCGAATCCTCGAAGCGATTTCTCAAAGCCCACATGAAGTCATCTACATTCCCCAGCTCCGCGGCCTCCAGATCATGGAGAGCAACATACCAGCTTGTCGCACTCCCCCGGAATCTGGATGCGATAAACTCCACCTGCTGTTCTTCATCTGGGAAAATATGGCCCCATCTTTGGATAAATTTTCCGACCTGCAATATGAAAAAAGACATAGTCTCTGGATCTCCATCAAAAGTAATTTCAAGCATATCCTTAGGTCGGATTACTGGGGGGCCTGAGCCATAACCGGAATCGGCTGCATAAGAGGGACCGGAGCCGGTGGTTGGGGCGGAGGTGCAGCAGGCGGCTGGAGTGGCCCTGGTTGGCCTGGCCCTGGAGCTGGTGCTGGCCCGACTGGTGGAGGCGGAGCTGGTGCCGGCTGGCCCGGTCCTGGACCCGGAGGTGCTGGTTGAGCCGGTCCTGGACCCGGAGGTGCTGGTTGGCCTGGCCTCGGGCCCGGAGGAGGAGGAGGTGGTCGTCCCGGTATCAACGGTGGCGCCGGGGCTGGTGCTGGTCTAGGCTGTGTCAACGGATGCGCCCGAATAGCTTGGTCCATCATCTGTGGTAGGGACTGCATTAGTTTGCTCATGTCCTTCACCAGACGTCGGGTGTCCTCTTGAATAGAGTCCATGCGAGCGTCGGTATCTGGCCCCGACCCGGTTCTGGGAGACCCTCGAGGTACTCTCCCCTGGGGAAGTCCAAAACTGCCTCTGGGATCAATCAAATTGTCTCGGCTTTGGCTCCCCGGCAAAGTCCATGTCGACTGGGTAGTATCCAACAGGTTCTTTGACCAATCGCGTGACCTACGATAGGTCACCCCTTTATCCCATGGCGTTGGGACTCCGGGAACATAGGTTCGGGGAAGCACTCCTCCTTGAGACGGCAGGTGCCCGGCCGGGCTATAGACTGGGAGAGCGTACTGAATCCCCAATGTGCTTAGAACTGGCGGGGTCAACACTCCGGCTCCCGATTGTGATGCTGGTGCGATCAAAACTGTGGTGGTAGTCACCGGCACAGTAGTGGTGGTCGGGAGGGTGACCACTGCGGTCGCCACCGTGGTAACAGGAACCGTGCCCCCTAAGGTAGCGGCCGCCGCCGCTGCGCCTGTGGCTCCTGTAGTGGCCGTCACCGCTGCAGTCCCCGTACCCCCTGGAGCAGTTGATACTGTCGCTGCGCCTGTGGCTCCTGGACTAGTAGCCGCCGCAGCTGCTCCCGTGGCTCCCGTACCCGCTCCGCTCATCTTGGTAGACGGCGGAAACTGACGGTAGTGGGAATGATGATGATTCCTGACAATTTCTGTCAGGTTTTGAAAATCAAGTAGATCCAGTCATTCTTGCACAAAGAAAGGTTTATTGGATTATCTTGTTATAAACCCACAGTAAGAGGTCATTGTCAGGAATAGGGGGCAAAGCAAAGCAAGCTAACTTATAGTGTGATGCAATGAAGCGCCTAGCAAATAGAACTTGAGCACTCGCGCGGGAACTCCCGGCGGGAGAAATACTTTATGAGCGGGAGACTACTCCCCCCTCCCCTTGCCTTCCCAGGACTGGAAAATTCTCATCTACACAAGAATAGCCCAAAGCCTACATTCAAGGCCACCGTGATAAGGAGAAGCGGCAGGGAAGAAGCTCCCACGTTTCTGCCTGCATACCTACGCAAGCGCATAGCGGGGATAGGAAACACACAACAATGACTTCAGTGAGAGACATCAAATGCAGTTTTTTCTTACAGTTTTCAAGGAAAGAGATGGACAGTGTAAAGTACTGGGTTTCGTGCCTCATGACTCGGACGACGACATAAGCGAAGACGCGTTTATTCGTACTTCACACAAGACAAAAGACATGCAGTAATGGCCGGAGGCCAACTATATACAGTAAGGGGGGACGCCCCACATTCCTATTGGCGGGTTTGAATCGCCCACCAATGCTGCCATTGGTTCTTTACTGGCGAGCTCAGGAGCCTAGTCCCTATTGTTCTCAGAGAGCGGAGCTTGGCTGCATTTCGCCAGCTCAGACTCCTGATCTTAGGACACAACACCCCTCCCCCCATAGTTTGTCTCCTATCAGGTGACGTAGTCTTTTAGGTAGGCTGGTGGCCTCCGTTCTCTTAATGATCTTCGGGGGGCCGGCACCGGACTGGCGGGGCTCCCTTCGGGTGGTCCTCCCGCACTAGGAGCTTGGATTTCCGGCGGCAGCGGTGGCGGCAGCGGCGGCGGCGGCTCGACTTGCTCTGTGACCCCTTCCGGGCTCCGTGGTCTTTCAGGCACTTGCTCCGCTGGTGGTACCTGTAGCCAATCGGATGCTGGGGCGGCCGCGGTGTATTCTGGTAGCGGGGCCTGGATCCCTGTGCTGGGGTCTTGCTGCCTCCGGAGCTGGTCCACGTGCTTACGGAGGACCCGGTCCCTGTCTGCCAGGACCTCATATGAACCTGGCCCGGTGGATTTGAGAATGCGACCGGCCAGCCACTGAGGCCCCGCCCCGTAATTCCTAAAGTAGACAGGTTCCCCCGGGAGGAAGCTCCTGGGCGCCTCCCGGGTTTCGACCAGCTTTCTCTCTGGGGCTCGGTCCAGGTGGAGCCTGTCTAACAGGGTCGTGGGGCGGCGGCCCATCAATAGTTCTGCTGGGCAATGCCCGGAGATGGGGTTCGGGGTGGTGCGCTGTGTGAGGAGGAAGCGGGCCAGCCGGAACTCCCACTCCCCCTCGGTTATGCGGCTCAGGGCTTCTTTGGCGGTGCAGACTGTCCTCTCCGCCTGTCCGTTTGTTGCTGGGTGGAAGGGTGCAGATCGTATATGCCTGATTAAGTTCCTTGTGAGGAACGCTTGGAACTCCGCAGATGTGAACGCGGCCCCGTTGTCCGACACGATTGTGTCTGGCAAGCCGTGCGTAGTGAATATTTTGCGCAGGGCCCATATTGCCACTTTAGCAGAGGTGGTAGACACTGGACTTATTTCTACCCACTTGGAGTAGGAGTCTACCGTCACCAAGAACTGGAGCCCCTGAAACGGCCCGGCAAAGTCTACGTGTAAGCGTGACCACGGCTTGTGGGTGGACTCCCAGCTTTGGGTTGGCGCACTTGGGGGATTGGGGTGGACCTCCTGACACCGTGTGCACCCCCGGACCCAGGTCTCAATTTCCGAGTCTATCCCGGGCCACCACACGTAGCTCCTTGCCAGAGCTTTCATTCGTACAATGCCAGGGTGGGCCTCGTGAAGCGTTTCTAGAAACCCTTGTCTCATGGGCCCCGGGATGACCACCCTGTCCCCCCATAGTAAGCACCCTTTCAAGGCGGATAACTCTTCCCTCCTGGCTTTGTATGCCGTGAACTCTGGCCCGGCCAGTTCCGCTGGCCATCCCCTCACCACCCAGTTTAGGACCCGGGAGATAATAGGATCTCGGGACGAGCGGGCGGCCACGTCTGCAGCCTGCAGGAGGGGGGTTGGGAAGCTCCTCCATCAACAATACCGCAGGAGCTGGGGCCGGGTCCTCTCCCGTTTGCGGAAGCGGCAGGCGGCTAAGGGCGTCGGCATGACCCAGCGCCTTGCCCGGCCGGTGCTCCAACCGGTACTGATAGCCCGCTAAGAACAAGGACCAGCGCAACACCCGGGGTGACAGTACCTGCGGCGTTTGTTTGTCTGCCGTGAACAGTCCCAGGAGCGGCTTGTGATCGGTTACTAGCATGAAGGGCCGCCCATACACGAAGTTATGGAATTTTTTTACCCCCGCCACCAGGGCCAAGCCCTCCCGGTCTATTTGTGCATAGTTACGCTCCGCAGGGGACAGCGTGCGGGAGTAGTAAGCCACCGGAACTTCCCTCCCGTCCGGTAGTTTGTGGCCCAAGACCGCCCCGACCCCATACGGCAATGCATCGCATGCGAGGATTACCAGAAGCTTTTCGTCAAAGTGGGCGAGTACAGCATTCGAGATCAATATTGTCTTAACCCCCCAGAATGCCGCCTCCTCCCTCGCTCCCCATGCCCAAGGCAGTCACCTTATCCAGCAGTCTGTGTAGGGGTTCCGCCACGGTGGCTTTGTGTGGGAGAAAGGCGTGATAAAAGTTCAGGAGGCCTAAGAACGCCTGGAGCTCCGCCTTGGACTTCGGGGCGGGGGCCTCCACGATGGCCTTCACCTTGTCCCTCACCGGATGCAGGCCCTTTGCGTCGACCCGGTACCCCAAGAACTCCACCTCCGGCACCCCGAGGAGGCACTTTTCCCATTTCACCTTTAGCCCCGTGGCTTGGAAGCGACCCAGGACCGTTCGGAGGCGGGTGGCGAAACTCTCCGGGGTGGCCACGGTGATGAGGACGTCGTCGAAGAACGGCGTCACGCCAGGGATCCCTTTTAACAAATCATCCATTAGGTTCTGTAAGATCCCTGGGGCCACACTGACCCCGAACTGCAGCTGCTTCACCCTGAAGGCCCCCCGTGGGTTACTATGGTTTGTGCCTCGGCAGTGGCCTCATCCACAGGGAGTTGCTGGTACGCCTGCGCGAGATCCAGCTTTCCAAATATGTGCGCCCCCGCCAGTGTGGCCAAGACATGGCTGACTACGGGTACGGGGTATGCGTGCGCCTGAAGTGCCTGGTTAATAGTGCACTTGTAATCTGTGCAGATGCGGATTTCCCCATTCGGCTTCACGGGTGTCACAATCGGGGTCTCCCAACGTGCATTAGGGACAGGCTCTAGGAATCCGTCGGCCACCAGCCGGTCCAGTTCTGCCTCTATTTTAGGGCGGAGGGCCAGGGGCACGGTGCGGAAGCGCCGCCGGATGGGCATCACTGTTGGGTCTAAGTGAAGCGGCACCAGGGCCCCTTTATAACACCCCAGCTCCCCATCAAAGACCTCGGGAAATTCCTTGCACACCGCCCCCAGTCCCGCGTCCCGCACTTATTCACTCCCCCAATCGTAATGCCTAGGGCCTCGAACCACGCTCGCCCCAGGAGACTCACAAGGTTTCCCTCTACCACCACCAAGTCCAAGTTCCCCTCAAAGTCTCGGTATTGCACTCGGAAAGTGCTGACTCCCCGAATGGGGACAGGGTTCTTTTGAAAGTCCACCAAGCTAAGCGGCGATGGATGTAGAGGGGTCCCCCGGACGGGCAAAGTTTTTGCAAGGTGTCCATGGAAATTATGGACGCAGCCGATCCCGAGTCCACCTCCATGAAGCAGGGGGACCCCTCGATCCGCACATTTACTTGGATCTTTGGGGTGGAGGAGAGATTGGGGTTGGGGAGGCGAAGTACCTGTAGCGGTTGATCTGTAAGATGGTACAGCTCGGCGACCTCTTCCGTCGTCTTGTGGGTGGTGGATGGTGCGCGGTGTGGTGGGGCCGACGACCTCGAGTTCCGGGGGCCCTTGGACCGGCAGACCCGTGTGAGGTGTCCCTGCTTTCCACACCCATGACAGACAGCGTCCCGGAACTTACAGGTCTTCCTCCTATGGCCTTCCCCGCAGCTGGCGCACACGGTCCGGTTGCCGGAAGGCTTGGCTGGCTCTCTGTCAGCCTGCTGGGCCTGCGCCGGCCAGTGGTGTTGGGGTCTGAGGGAGTAGACCTCTTCGGTGTCTGAGTTCCTGGGGCTGGGACTCCTCCCGACCGCATGGGCAGCCGCGGCTGGACGTTCCCCTTCGGCGGCCTCGTGTGTAGTTGCGGTGTCGATGGCCTCGTCCAGGGTGAGCTGCCAGTTGCCAATCAACTTACGCTGCAGCTTGGAGTCCGCCAGGCCCCACACGAGCTGCGTCAGCAAGTTGTCTTCCACCTTCGGGAACCCGCAGTCCACCGCGAGCACCCTCAGCGTGGCCAGGAAGGCGGCAGCGGATTCCCCATGGGCCTGGATGCGCCTCTGGAACTCCATTCTCTTGGCCAGGAAGGTAGGCCGGGGGCTGAAGTACGCATTGAGGACATTCAGGATCTCCGCAAATGAGCTTTCCAGGGCCGTGCGGGGCACCAAGAGTCTCTTGGTGAGGCGGACTGTTTGGGTGCCGCACGAGCTCAGCAGGAGCGACCGTTTTTTCTCAGGGTCGCGAATCTCGTTGAAGTCCATGTAGCTTATGAGCTGGTCGACCCAGGCGTCCCAGGTTTCTGGCTGTGACGGATCGAAGCGCTCGAGTATTACATGTGTGGCGGCCATAGCTCCATCTGGTAAGGTGTATGCCGGTGCGAGCGGTGCGGTGCTGCTCTCGGGGTCAGCGATGCGGTGCTCAGGGGTGGGCTTGTTGTCCTCTTCATCACTCATGGAGTCAGGGGAGGCGTTGAGATCCCACCTTCGTCGCCACTGTAAAGTACTGGGTTTCGTGCCTCATGACTCGGACGACGACATAAGCGAAGACGCGTTTATTCGTACTTCACACAAGACAAAAGACATGCAGTTAATGGCCGGAGGCCAACTATATACAGTAAGGGGGGGGACGCCCCCACATTCCTATTGGCGGGTTTGAATCGCCCGCCACTATATACAGTAAGGGGGGGGACGCCCCCACATTCCTATTGGCGGGTTTGAATCGCCCGCCAATGCTGCCATTGGTTCTTTACTGGAGAGCTCAGGAGCCTAGTCCCTATTGTTCTCAGAGAGCGGAGCTTGGCTGCATTTCGCCAGCTCAGACTCCTGATCTTAGGACACAACAGACAGAGGTAGTTTTCCATTTCCTGGCTCTGTGTAGCAATTCTGGTCTACTATCTAAATACTAACCAGGGCTGGTCAGCCGGGAGAAGCCCTGCTCCCAAGCGCAGCCATTGGCCTCCCTCCCCCTCCCTCCTCTCCTGTGAGATTTAAAGGGCCCTCCTCTTCCTTCTTTCCCATAGGTCTTTCTCTGCTGCCTCTTAAATCCATCCCTCCTTGCTCCTCCTCCGTGCCTTCTGTGAGTGTCTGCCTTCCTTGTTGGAAAGGGCCATGCCTGCATTCAGTGTCCTTCCCCATTGAGCACGTGTGTCTGGGGTAGGTGTCTTTCTCCCAAGGCTCTGGCTTCAGCCCTCGGTAAGTGCCTTGCCTAGGTCCAAAGTTTTCTCTGCTTTGCCTAGGTTCCTTTTCTCTCCCCCCATCTCCCTCTCCCAGGCCTGACCCAGCATGCTCACGACAGGCTTCTGCCTTGGGATCTCAGGAGCCTGGCCCTGAATCCCTTTGGGTAACCAGGGTGAGCTCTGTGGGAGTTGGGTTGTTGGCTTTCAGAGGTGGGAGGTGTTGTAGCGGCAGGGCTAGGTCTGGCACTCTGTTGTGAGCTGGTAGCATTCTTGGCAGCAATGAGCGGGGTGATTGGGGGCGGGTTGTCGGGGTCTGCACAAGGGCTCATCGGAGCGAGGTGTTGTGGTGGCAGGGCTGGTCCCGGCACTCCGTTGCAGGCTGGTGGTGCCAGCGGTGGCTAGATGGGTGAGTGGGGAGTTTGTTGGGGGGCCTGCAGGAGGGCTCCGCACCTTGGGTAAGAAATCTCTTTAAATGCTTCTTGTAAGCGGGCGTTGCTTGGAGTTCAAAGCAGGCGCCGCTGGCTGCGTCCCCAAGTTGATGCTATCACGTATACGTGACATCATAATGTCAGGGACGTCTCCTCCCTCTCCTGGAATGCCCCCAAAGCCCCCCGCCGGCAAGCCAAGGGGACCTGGCACCTCCACCTGCTTAGCTTCCGAGATTTGATGAGACTGTGCTCGCTTGGCCCATCCGGGCCAGGGCAATCGATTATTTTCCTCCCTCCGTCGTCAAGACACAGCTAACTTATGGTGTCCAAAGCAAGAATTTGCCATTGCCTGCCTCTACATAGTGGCCCTGGACTTCCCTGGCAGTCTCCCATCCAAATGCTAATCAGGGCTGACTTTGCTTAAGAGTTACCAAGAAGCCTAAATCTCCCTTTCCCCAGGCAAATGCCTGTCTTTGCTGCTGTACGCAGAGAGAACCTGGGAATCAGTGCTCCCTCTAAGCTGAGTGTGAGCCAGCTCACAGTTTTTTAGCCTCCGGCTCACACATTTTTTGTATTCATTCAGGAAGGATGGCTCCAGAGCAAACTAATTTATACAGGAGCCAAATCGCTTGCTCACAACTTTAATGTGAGCCAGTTTGGTGTAGTGGTTAAGTGCGCGGACTCTAATCTGGGAGAACCGGGTTTGATTCCCCACTCCTCCACTTGCACCTGGCTGGATGACCTTGGGCAAGCCCTTGTCCTGATAAGAGCTGTTCTTGAAAAAAGAGCAGTTTCTGTCAGAGCTCTCTCAGCCCCACCTACCTCACAGGGTGTCTGTTGTGGGGAGGGGAAGGGAAAGGAGTTTGTAGGCCGCTCTGAGACACCTTTGAGTTGTGAAGGGTGGGGTATAAATCCAATCTCCTCCTCCTCCTCCTCCTCCTCCTCCTCCTCCTGCGTCTTCTTCTTCGTCTTCTTCTTCGTCTTCTTCTTCTTCTTCTTCTTCTTCTTCTTCTTCTTCTTCTTCTTCTTCTTCTTCTTCTTCTTCTTCTTCTTCTTCTTCTTCTTCTTCTTCTTCTTTGTAGCTCACAAAGTAGAATTTTTTGCTCACAAGACTCCACATCTTAGAGGGAGCATTGCTGGAAAATGGCTCCCTTTTTGTAAACCACGCTCAGTTCCTAGTGGCATTTCTGACCAGTTTGATTCAAAGCCGTTCCTTCCAGGATGACTCTAACTCCCTCACTTGGACAAGTTCACTGGCTTGCGCAGCTGGACAGGAGCCCTCTTCCTCCACAAAGAGAAATGAAAATCAAAAATTGTCTGTGAGAACATTTTCCGTCTGTTCGTACGGATTAGTGTCTAGGGAGGACGGAGCGGCGTTTTTCAAAGCCGGAGTCTCGTCACCTGTTGAGCCATCAAGAAGAGTTTGCAGGACGTGGGCTCTAAACTGATCAGAGAGCCGAAGCTCCAGCGTTCAAAACCTAAAGGTAGGTGGCTCTGCAAGACAGCAAATGGGGGAAAAAAATTAAAACACTTGGTTCGGTTTTTCCAGAGTAGCTTTCCCTTGAAACAAACACAATCTCGCTCTTTTCATGTCTCGGTTACAGGAAGCCTTCTTCCTCCTATGTAGATGACCGACGGCAACGGATCTCTTCCCATACGCACACACGCCATCTGATAACTTTTATGAGCGACGTGCTTGTTGAGACGGCAGAATCCTTTATTTTTGATAGAACAAACGATCCGGCACAGGAGACAAAGCAAAGGAGCTTCTGTTCAGAATGATTCACGGTAGATGAAGCCCCAAACCTAATTATACGTGTGACGTTTTATCGTCCCTCTGACCAACGCTACAGTTCCCCACCACTCTGCTTAGCTTACGGTGTTAGGCCAAGCATAGGAATATATTATTTCATGGGATTAAAACAGCGCCTTGCATGGGGCAGCCTGCAGCAGCAAAAATATAAACACCCAGTGAAGGAGGAGGAGGAGGTGTCAATACCCCGCTTTCAGGCCCGTAGCCACAGCCGAGAGGGACCACTCCCCCCTTACGGACGTGCCCTGCTCTCTCGGGGATGCCAGACCCCTCCCGCAGCCGCCAACACAGACATAGCAAGATTGAAATCTACACCCAACTCCCTGTTTGGGGCAGGTGATGCACTCTATTCTTGGTGCTGGAGGGTGCAGCAGTGGGAGGGCTTCTAGTGTCCTGGCCCCACTGCTGGACCTCCTGGTGGCACCTGGTATATTTTGGCCACTGTGTGACACAGCGTGCTGGACTGGATGGGCCATTGGCCTGATTCAACATTGGCTTTGTTAAGTATGAGACTCAACAACGAAGTAAGCTCAACAAGTGATTCAGCTTTATTCAACAGCAAACTCCAACTCAGGAACACACAACACAGACAGTGGAGCACAGCTCCTTTTTAAACTCTCCCGGCTGTCAAAGCCACACCCAGAAATAGTTAATGGACCAATGGCAGTGCAGAGTTAAGGTCCAATCACAACTGTTCCCGCTTTGCAACATTATCACACAGTGATTGGCTATTACACTGGTTTCGCAGAAACCGACCAATACGAATGCTACAGCTTAGAATCCACATTCCAGAATCAAGCTTAACATAGGAAAAGATAGGCTTGATTCACCTTTCAATACACAACAAATTCCTCCCCCTAAGATGGAGCATTCCCCTTCCAAACATAATCTTTCAGGTAGGGAGGGGCACCTCGGCTTCGGTTTGACCGGCGCAGCGGTCTCTGCTCCGATGGCGGTGGAGCGGCACACTCTTCGGGGACTCCGATGGTCTCTCTCGCAGGAGAGTCAGGGGACACTAACACAGGGGTCTCAGGCACTGGAGTTGGGGGCTCCCCAGACTCCGAATCTCGATCCGCAGTACTCACCTCCTCGCCGGGAGGCCCTTCCTGGACGGGGACCAGCTCAGGCTCGGGCACTGACTCGGCGCTTGAGTCTGCCCAGCGCTCTCTGAGCTGGTCAATGTGGCGGCGTATCTCCCGTCCGCTGGGAAGCCGGACCACATACAACCTGGACCCTGCCACCTTTGTGACCACGGCTGGTAGCCATCTGTGACCTTCCGCATAATTGCGGGCAAACACCTTGTCCCCAACCAAGAACACTCTCCCCTGCTCTGGGGTCTCTGACCGCTGCTTGGACCTGTCAAGGTCAGGGTGCAGTCGGTCCAGTAGGGTAGCCAACTTACGGCCCATTAAAAGTTCAGCTGGGCTCCTCCCCGTTGTTGAACAGGGGTGATGTGTTGCCTCAGGAGGAAAGAGGCAATCTTCTGGCTCCAGTCCCCACACGTCAGGCGCCCAAGTGACTCCTTCGCCGTCCGTACCATCCGTTCGGCCTGACCGTTGGAGGCCGGATGGAACGGCGCAGAAGTCATATGGCGGATGAGGTTGTCTTTAAGGAATTTTTCAAATTCCGCTGACACGAACTGTGGCCCGTTGTCCGAGACCAAACAGTCCGGCAGCCCGTGGGTCGAAAACAACCTCCGGAGGGCATTGATGACTGCCCCGGACCCTGTTGACCTCATGGGTATCACCTCTAACCATTTAGAGTAACTATCTACACAAATAAAAAACATTTGCCCATGGTATGGTCCCGCAAAATCAATATGGAGGCGTGACCAGGGCCTCCTCGTTTTCTCCCAGGGCTGAATGGGAGCCTGTGGTGGTTCTGGACGGGACTGTTGACACTCCATACACTGCCTTACCCAGGCCTCAATGTCCTCGTCCAGCTTCGGCCACCACACGTACTCCTCTGGCGAGGGCTTTCATGTGAACCATGCCAGGGTGGCCCACATGTAACGCCTCCAAAACATCCTCCCTCAGCTTGGCGGGAATCACCACCCGACTCCCCCAAAGCAAACAGCCCTTTGTCACCGATAGTTCGTTCTGGCGCGAAACGAACGGTTTGAATTCAGGCGCCATTTTCCCTGCCGGCCACCCCCTCCATGCCCAATTAAGGACACGGGCAAGCACAGGGTCCTTAGCCGCCGCAGCGGCAATGTCTGAGGAGGTTACTGGTGCCTCCGGGAGCTCTTTGAGCGCCAAAATGTCCAACTCTGGCTCGAGTTCATTGTTTTCCAGTGGTGCGGGGCAACGGCTCAGGGCGTCGGCATGCCCGATAGCCTTCCCCGGGCGGTGCTCAAGTTCAAAGTCATACGCCGACATGAATACTGCCCACCTCAACATCCTGGGGGACAGTATATTCGGCGTCTGTCGGTCCGGGGAGAAGATGCCCAGAAGCGGCTTGTGATCTGTTACAAGGAGGAACCTCCGCCCATAAACAAAGTCATGGAATTTTTTAATTCCGGCGATTAAGGCGAGGCCCTCCTTGTCGATCTGGGCATAGTTCTTCTCCGCCGCTGTAAGTGATCGCGAGTAGAAAGCGATCGGTGCTTCCGACCCATCCGGCATGAGGTGGCTAAGAACGGCGCCCACCCCGTAGGGTGACGCGTCAGCCGCAAGCACCAAGAGTTTGTTCTCGTCAAAGTGGGTCAGCACCGCACTAGATGAGAGGAGTTCTTTAACGCCCGTGAACGCTCGTTCCTGCCGCTCTCCCCACTCCCACTTTGCGTTCTTGTGGAGCAGAGCATGCAGGGGTTCTGCAACCGATGCCTTGTGGGGCAGGAAGGCATGATAAAAGTTTAGGATCCCCAGGAACGACTGGAGATCCTTCTTTGACCGTGGCGGGGGCGCGTTCTTGATGGCGGATACCTTGTCCGGTGTAGGATGGACTCCATCCGCGTCAATCAGGAATCCCAAGAACTCCACTCTGTCTGCTCCAACCACACATTTAGAGCGTTTGACCCTCAGCCCGGCTTCTTTAAACCGGCCTAGTACTGCTCTGAGCCGAGCCATGAGTTCGCACTCGTCAGAGCCTGCCACCAGAACGTCGTCAAAATAGGGCACGACTCCAGGTAGCCCACGCAGGAGCCCCTCCATCAAGCCCTGGAAAATGCCCGGGGCTACGTTAACCCCAAATTGTAGTCTCTTGACCCGAAATGCCCCCTTGTGGGTCACTATGGTCTGGCGTCAGCAGTTGCATCGTCTACGGGCAACTGCTGATAGGCTTGGGCTAAGTCAAGTTTGGCGAAAACTTTTCCTCCTCCCAGCGAAGCCAACACATGGCTGATGACCGGCACTGGGTAGGAGTGCTGCTGGAGCGCTTTGTTCACTGTACACTTATAATCAGCGCATATGCGTATCGACCCGTCTGCCTTTACGGGCGTTACTATGGGAGTCTCCCACCGACCATAGGGCACCGGCTCGAGGATACCCTGATCCACTAGCTTGTCCAGCTCTGCCTCGATCTTCGCCTTAAGAGCGAGGGGTACCTTCCTGTACTTCAGCCGTATGGGACGCACTGAAGGGTCTAAATCAAAAGAAACGGGGGCCCCGTATATAACCCAAGCCCTTCCCCAAAAACTTCAGGGAACTCTTGATACAAAGACTCCCTTTTATTGTTGCAAATGCTGTTAATGCCAGAGATGGCAATACCTAGAGCCTCGAACCAATCAAGGCCCAACAAACTGACCCTCTCACCCTCTGCAACCAGGAGGGACAGCTCAGCCTTCCGCTCCTTGAACTCCACCTGGAAGGTAGCTCGTCCCGCCAACGGAATGCGTCGTCCCTGGAAATCGGTGAGACGCGTTGTTACTGGAGACAGGCGACGTCGGCTCCTCCTCGGAAATAAGCGCTGCCATGTTTCGGTGGAGATGACGGTGACGGATGAGCCTGAGTCCACCTCCATCGTACACGGAACGCCATCCAGCCGAAGCGTGACGTGAATTTTCCGAGTTGCCTTGTCACCGGTCGCCAAGACGGTTGAAGGGCAGGTGTCAGTCTGGTGGCAATCGGACGTTCTGCTGTCATCTGATGGCCGAACCTTGGGGTCTGCTCGTCGCGAAGACGGTGGCGATTTCCTCGCAGCCCGGCAAACTCGAGCCAGATGACCTCGCTTCCCGCAGGAGTGGCAGATGAGCTTTCTAGCCCGACAGAGGTCTCTGTCGTGGTTGCCGCCGCAGCCTGCGCAGGGACGGGTCGTCGAAGTTCTCGGTCTGGTCCGCGGTGGGCGTGTCTCCCGAGTTCGGCACACGCCGTCGGCGTCGCTGTCAAACTCGCAGGCAGACTGCTGGTGAACTGCAGGCTCCTTGCTGACCTGGGTCTGCCGCTGTCGAACCTCTCGCGTCAACTTGTCCGCGGCCTCCGCTGCGATAGCCTCGGCGTAGGCAACCGCATACGTCAGTTGGGTGCGGGCAAAAAGACGCTGTTGCAGGCGCTCGTCCCGAAGGCCGCACACCAAACGGTCGAGGAGGGCGTCTTCCAGATCTGTGAACTCACAAGGCCTTGCCGCCTTCCGCAAGGCAGTGACGAACTCAGCGATGGACTCGGAAGGCCCTTGGCACCGCTTGTAAAAGGCGTGCCGGCACGCGATCCGAGACGGTTGTGGCGAGAAATGGCCTTTGAGCTTGGCCGTGATCTCAGCCCACGTTGCTGCACTCAGCTCAGTCGGAGCGACCAGAGACCGGGCGATGTCGAAAGCGGCCTTGCCGCACGAGCTCAGGAGCGTCGCCTTCTTTCTCGCCTCATCTGTTATCTGATTCGCCTGGAGGTGGAACTCGAACCGTGCCAGGTAAGAGTCCCAGTCCTCCGTCGCCGGGTCGAACGCTTCGAACGCCGGGTTGACGGCCATTGGGGCTGTTGGTGCTGCCACTTCTACTCGTGGAGCCTCAGCCGGCTCGGCCGGGTGTGTGTCCTCGTCTGCCGTTGCGATCTCGGTTCAGCGGGGCTGCCTACCCGCTCTAGAATCCCATCCTCGTCGCCAATTGTTAAGTATGAGACTCAACAACGAAGTAAGCTCAACAAGTGATTCAGCTTTATTCAACAGCAAACTCCAACTCAGGAACACACAACACAGACAGTGGAGCACAGCTCCTTTTTAAACTCTCCCGGCTGTCAAAGCCACACCCAGAAATAGTTAACGGACCAATGGCAGTGCAGAGTTAAGGTCCAATCACAACTGTTCCCGCTTTGCAACATTATCACACAGTGATTGGCTATTACACTGGTTTCGCAGAAACCGACCAATACGAATGCTACAGCTTAGAATCCACATTCCAGAATCAAGCTTAACATAGGAAAAGATAGGCTTGATTCACCTTTCAATACACAACAGGCTTCTCTTATGTTCTTATGTTCTTATGTTTCTGTGAGAAAGTTATGTTCTCTGTTTCAAGCAAAGCTGCATATCCAGACCAATGCCCCCTCTAAGCTATGGAGTCTTGTGAGCAAAACTTCTACCTTGTGAGCTCCTGGCATTAAAGTTTGTGAGCCAGCGATTTGGCTCCTGCATAAATTAGTTTGCTCTGGAGCCATCCTTTCTGGGCTAAGACAAAAACGTGTGAGTTGGGAGCTAAAAAACTGTGAGCTAGCTCACACTCTCTCAGCTTGGAGGGAACACTGCTCCGGACTGTGATTTTAAATACAAACAAAGCAACAAACCATTTCCCATGTGATGTTGTGGTTTTTACACTGCTGGGTCAGTGGGCAACACTATTTGTTGCCGATTTGGGTTGATGGGCGGCTTAGCTGTGCAGGGGAAGTGGAAATGTTGCTCCTGACACAAGCAACATTCCCTGGGTCCTGAAGAGACTGTTCTTTAGTTAAGGGCAATTCTACTGAGGACACTTTGGCTAAACAATCCTAGGAAGACACTTTCTGGACCAGAAATTATTATCAGTGAAACATCACTTGGCATGTGATTGCATCTTTGGAGGCCTCATTTATACTTTTATTCTGTGCCTAGTGGTTTCATTTTGGAACAATTCTTTTCTGGTCCATCTTGTATTTATATTTTATATTTATATGATTGTACTGTACTATTATATAAGCCAATATGTTCCTCACTGTGTTCGACCTCTGAAGAAGGCCTAGACAGGCTGAAACGCTTCAGGTCAAGTCCACTAGCCCTTGTGTGTTAGATTCTGGTATTTTTACATGAGGTGTGATTGGGCCCTTATATGTTTTTAAATTCTTTGTTAATAAATACATGTATCTTTTTATATACTGTATATAGTGAGCTTTTATTGTTGGCCCTCTTTTCTACTCGACTAACCTCCTGAAGAGGCTCTCCCAGATAAGAAGCAAAAGGTTGTCTCCAGCTCAGGTTGTCTCCAAGGCAGGTGCTAAGCCCTCCCCCCCAGTGGGCAGTTCTACCAACGTGTTGAGTCTACTTACCACACTTCTCGGGATGATCTTCGTCTTACCCCCCCCCTTCCCACCGCCACAATACAGAGGGCCTTAGTAGGGATTTTTTGACTGTGCTTTCTCGCCCACTGGAAGCCCTCTGGGAAAGAAGTTAGAATCTGAGGTGTTGCCAGTGGGATAGAGGGGAGGGGAAAGAATGCGGAAGAGAAAGGCTGGTGGAAAGAGGAGCGGAAATTCTGGTGGGGAGGAGGAAAGAGAAGGCAGGAAGGAGTGGAAGACAGAGGTGGTGGTGGTGCAGAAAGTGGGGTGTGTGTGTGCTAATGCAATGAGTGCTCTCCCACCACCCACCCACCAGGCCTCCCTTGGGGTCACCTGCCACATTGCCTCTTTTCTTCAATGAGTTCCTTTCCTGGTAAGTCTACCCCTCCACCCCCCAGCTGTTTTAGCCACAGTGCTAAACTGTCCCCTATTTGCCCCCCTCCCCAATCTGGATACAGGGTGGCCCGCTTTTCTCTACCCAAAGGATTCTCAGAGTGGCTTACAATTGCCCTCTCTTCCTCTCCTCACAACAGGCACCTTGTGAGGCAGGTGGGGCTGAGAGAGTTCTGAGGGAACTGTGATGGGCCCAGGGTCACCCAGCAGGCTTCATGTGGAAATGGAATGGGGAATCAAACCTGGTTCTCCAGGTTAAAGTCTGCTGCTCTTAACCACTGCACCATGCTGGGCCAAAGTCACCCAGCAGAGTTCATTTAAAGGAGAAGTGGGGAATCAAACCCGGTTCTCCAGGTTAGAGTCCACCGCTCTTAACCATTACACCATGCTGGCTGTAGGCTTATTCCAGCTTCTCTTCCCTCCCAAATAATTTATTCCAGAGTGCTGGTTATTTCTACAACCCTCCACTGCCTTAAGGACTTTCCTACTTATTGTCAGAATCGGGCTCTGTTGAATGTCATAGTGACACAGGTTTTCCTTTGCAGGTTCCCGCCACTTCAAAGTCATCCCGACCATTTGGTTTCTTTCCTTTCTTCCCAGCCCTCTCTGCCATAAAACTCCGGGAATGAGAAGAGTAGGTGTGAATGCTAATGTGTGTATGTGTGGGGTAGAATAGCGACAACTTTCCCATGAGATGGAACCCCAGGATGTATAGTTGGCGGAAGCTTTCATCTTTGGAGAAACATAGGTTGCTGAAATATAAACCTTTTAGTGCAAAGTAGTATGAAGGGGGGGGGGGAGTGAAAGAGGAGAAGTGAGTGAATGGGCGCTGCAGGACCATTGCATTGTGGGATCTATTGCATATACAATACCTAACCTTTGATCTGTCCTTCAGTCTGAACAAGAGATCTCTCTTGCGCACATCCAAATCTCTGTTTCTAATAAAGCTTTTATAAAAGACTATTTGGACTGAGAGTGGATTAACTCAAGGGTCTGACACTTATGGAACTGCATTTCCTGGTATATGCCCACATACCGGCTGTGCCTCTCAGACAAGATGCTCATTATATCCCCTCTCTTAGGCTAGGGTTGCCAGCCTCCAGGTGGGGCCTGGAGATCTCCCAGAATTTGATTCGAACTCCAGATCACGGAGATCAGTTCTGCTGGAGAAAATGGATGCTTTGGAGGGTGGGCTCTGTGGTGTCCCATCCCTGCTGAGCTCCTTCCCCAGGCTCCACCCCTAAATCTTCAGGAATTATCAAACCCAAAATTGGCAACCCTTGTAGGGTTGCCAGGTCCCCTTTAGCCACCAGCAGGGGATGAGGGTGGGTGGGTAGAGTTGCCAGATCAAGGCTGGGAACCTCCTGGAGATTTGGGGATGAGGGCTGGGGAGGACAGTGACCTCAGTGGGGTCCAATGCCATAGAATCAACCCTCCAAAGCATCCAGTTTCTCCAGGGGAACGAATCTTTGTCATCTGGAAGTGAGCTATAATTCCGGCGGATTCCCAGGTCCCCCTGGGAGGCTGGCATCCCTAATCCTAGCCGACTGCCTGCAGGCCTTTTTTGTGGTGGGTCTAGTTCTTTGGAACGGCCTTCCTTCATACCTTCCTTCAACCATGCAAGACAGTTTTATCCAGGGGTCTTTTGGGGGGGGAGCGCACCGGAGCGCAGCTCCGGGAGCTCAGGAGCCAAGCCCCGCCCCCAGCCGGCGTCCCGGGGAGTCTTTCA
Source organism: Gekko gecko (assembly GCA_029375565.1). Lineage (NCBI taxonomy): Eukaryota > Metazoa > Chordata > Lepidosauria > Squamata > Gekkonidae > Gekko > Gekko gecko. Next base: position 195,704,467 of record JAPDNY010000004.1, read on the forward strand.
GGCAGCCGAATGTCAATTTCAGCTCCATTATATCCTATGGGCCATTGAAGTCAATGGTGAAAACATAGGGTATATTCTGGGGGCTGGAGAGGAAAGGATTTGAGGGAGAGGCTCCAAGATCACAGGATAGCTGATGGAGCCTCTCCCCAAGATACCCACCAAGTTTCAAGAACATTGGATCAGGGGGTCCAATTCTATGGGGCCCCAAACAGGTTGCCCCTATTCCCTCCAGTGTTCTCTATGGTGGGAAAAAAACTTATTTTTTCCCACCATAGAGAACAATGGAGGGAATAGGGCAATCTGTTTGGGGGCCCATAGAATAGGACCCCTGGCCTAATATTCTTGAGACATGGTGGGTATCTTGAGGAGAGGCTCCGTCAGCTACCTTGTGAGTTTGGAGCCTTTCCTTCAAACCTCGTCCCTCCAGCCCCCAGAATATACCCTATGTTTTCACCATTGACCTCAATGGCCCATAGGATATAATGGGGCTGAATTGCTGCCGAATTTCTTTCATTCCCTCCTTTCCTTCTCTCTTTTCCTCTTTCCCTCCTTCTTCTCTTCTCTTTTTCCTCATTTCCCTGTTTCCCTCCTTCTTCCCTCTCTTTCTTTCCCTCCCCTCCCCTTTCCTTCTCTTTCTTTCCCTCTTTCCTTCCTTCTTCTCTCTCTCTCTTCCTTCCTCTTTCCTCCTGTGGCCCAAATCTCATGAGAAGGAGTTTAAACTTTAAACCCCTTCTCTCTTAGCTCCCCCACCCAGACCAGCTGGGGAAGGGAAGGGGAGGCTTTTGAAGATGCCTCCCCTTTTGCTTCCCCTTCTGACATCACTCCCGGTGATGTCAGGGGGCGTGGCATATGCTAATAGCCTAATGGCTCATTAGCATACCATATGCTAATGAGCTCCTGCAGCTCTTTTTCTACGAAAAGACCCCTGGTTTTATCCCAGAGATGGTTTGGTATAGGGTGAATCATTTGGGAAGATTTGGCTACCTTCTTTTCCATTCTCTGTTCTTTGTAAAAATACTGCACATTTTAAAATCTTCTTAATTGGACTACTGTGTTTTTGCAATCGTGTTGTGGTGTTAGACACCTCGAGCTCAAGGGGATAAGGGGGGATACAAAATGCTTTAAATAAATAAGCGCAATCAGTAGCTTGTGCTGTCCGCCATCGTGCCAGGTTGCACTTTGTGGTCCATCTCCAAGTAAAATACCTTTGGAATTTAACTGTTGGCATCCATACAACACAGTTTGGGTTGCTGTCTGGAGAGCTCAAAATTAATGAAAAAGTTGTGAGATCTTTAGGGAGTGACATACCAACTCTTGTCAGCACGTCGTTAGAACTTCATCAGAACATGCTATCCTTGTAATGTACTAAAGTTGCTTTTTTTGTGCAGTGGAGGTACACATCGTATTTTCTGTGAGTATTTTGGTTCATGCTAAATAAGGAACAGGTCCTTGAAATAAAGAACAAATGGCAAAGCCAAGTACAGCACTGGAGAACAAGTATTCAATGGCATCCGAAGGGTGTTTTTTTTTTTTTATTTAAGCTTAAGATATTTTTATCTTGCTTTCCCAAAACTCAGAGCAAGTCACGGCAATATATCATTACAAATTAAAAACGAATCCTGTTTATAACTTCATAACTTAACTCTTCACGTTCTCCTCCCAAATATGACTCCACTAGAAAACAAATCCCATATATTTCCCTAAAAAAAACTCAACAACACTTAAAAAGCCAGGTCTTGCAGGCAAGAAAAAAGCCCCTCTAGAAGATCAGCTTCTAAATCCATCTTGCCTGGATTTAGTTTCCGCGACTTCTCCTCTATCCCTTTGGTTACAAGCATCTGGGTGCTGATTTAAGACGGAGCTTCCCACACTGGAGGGCTGAATTAAAGTTACAGAGAGAGCTAACTGGGGATCATCAGCGTATTGATGACACCCCCGGGTGATCCTGGGGCCAATACCAATGTTGAACAATGATGTTGGTGACAGAATGGACCCTTGAGACACCCCTCAAGCTGTTGGCCAAGCTGTTGATGCAGCCACTCCGGTAGAAACTCTCTGTACCCTGTCTGTTAAATGAAGCGAGGCTGGAACCAACATCCCACGACTCCAGCCTCCTTTTTTCCAAAGGGTGTAATCTAATAGTATGACTCACTGTATCAAAGGCTGCAGAAAGACCCAACACGCTCCATAAGAACATCAGGAGAGACAGCATTGCATGAAACCTTCCAAAGTAGATACTAGCTTCTTATCGCTAGATTCCGGTCTGGTAGCATCTTAGAGACCAACGAGATTTTGGGGGTATTTGACAAATGGAGCCTTGACTCTCGGAAGCTTCTATCCCCTGAAAATCTTGTGGTCTCTGAGGTCCTCCTGGCCTCAAATCCAGCTGTTCCACGGCTACCGTCTGAAATGAACCTTTTATTGATGCCCTTGCAAATTATGGGCCAGCTTTCCCCTGCAACTAGCAATGGTTCTCAAGCCCACCTGTCATTACTCTGATCATAGGTATGTGAATCCATCTACTTATTCACCAATCCCCAATCTATATATTTTGATCCCACAATTTCTACTGCTGCTTTTGGAGATGATTGGCTAAGGCAATCCACGAAGAAGCCGCAATCTTTTAAAATTACCCCTTGCTGGCTTAAAAAAAATAAAAAAATAAAAACCATTTATAAGGATGCGCCCTTCCACGCATGGTAGATGGCACAGAGTCATGTTGAGAAACAAGCTGTTCTTTGATGACAAATTTGGCATAGGCGTTAGGTGTAATAAAACAATTTTTACTGCTGTTTAGGAATCATTAAAATTTAATCCAAAGCTTCTGATCTGGAAAACGTATTTCCAATAATATCTGGGACTAGCTGGTACTAAAAATTACAGTTTTCTTGCTGAGGTAATCCAAATTCTGTGACTTGTATAAATTGTAGAAATTATTAGGCCAGCTTGCTTCTTTTACATAATTTATTCTACCTGTGTTACTGTTTTGCATAATTTATTCTGACTGCGCTACTCGGGGTGGGGCAGAAGCTGAAAACCGTGTTGGGCATCTCGACCCCTTCCCCGGCAAGTGGAGATCTTTCCCCACTCTCAGTTTTCTCACCCGTCTGTCCCTATTGCTTCAGGGTTTCCCCCCTCCCCCCAATGTGTTTGCTCTCTCTAGTAGTCCCAGAGGGAGCAAAACACATGTCCGAAAGGGGTGGGTGGGACCCAAAGCAATAGGGAACAACGGGTGACAAAAATGATACTGGGCAAATGGCAAAGTCACCCAACTGGCTTCTCAGATTCTTCATACTCTTTCAAGTGTGTTGTTGAATCCATAAAGCTCAGGTTGTCCCTTGCTGGTAAAAACATAAGACACATGAAGCTGCCTTATACTTATTCAGACCCTTGGTCCATCAAGGTCAGCATTGTCCACTCAGACTGGCAGCAGCTCTCCAGGGTCCCAGGCAGAGGTACTTTAAAACACCTCACTGCCTGGTCCCTTTTGAAAACTGGAGACAATGGGGATTGAACCTAGGACCTTCTGCATGCACAGCAGATGCTCTGCCACTGAGTCATGTTCCCCTCCCCACTGATGCATCTCTACATCTCTCCTCTGCTCTCTGCTGTAAGGGGCTGGGAGTTATCTGGAACCAGGGATCTGGTTCTTTTCTTCCCCACACTCATGCTGAGCACTGGGACTTAGCCACTGGGTGCTTTTCTATCCCTTCCCCTCCCACCTCTCTTGACGCTGATCTCTTCTGCTACTGAATTGAGGACTAGGGGCGTGCAAGAAAAAACCCATTTTTTAAATTTGGATATATTCCAAATATTCCTGAACACCAGCAGTGTCCCCTCAAAGCTGAGTTAGTGTGAGCTAGCTCAGTTTTTTAGCCTCTGGCTCACACATTTTCGTCTTAGCTCAGGAAGGATGGCTCCAGAGCAAACTGATTTATGCAGCAGCCAAATCTCTTGCTCACGACTTTAATGCCAGTGGCTCACAAAGCAGAATTTTTGCTCACAAGACTCCAGAGCTTAGAAGGAGCAATGAATACCAATATCAACATTGTATTCAGATTTGGGAAATTTTCGGTCATACCAAATATATTTGGCTCCATTATACCCTACGAAGCCATTATAGTGACAAATCTCCTGGGGTATATTCAGTCAGCTGGAGGGGGGGGTTGAGGCAGAGGCACCAAATTTGCTGTGATAGTGGTCCCGCCCCCAAGGTGCCTGACACAATGGCGTCACTTTCGGGTGATGTTATTGCGGTGTGCGCAAAGCGCACACATGCCAGGGAGCTCCCGGAGAGGGCCGGGACCCCCCCCCCCTGCAGATAAGGTAGGACTTGGCAACCCTACCCAGGCAGGAGGCCTAGTCAATCACTCCACGCACACACCGACCTACAAGCCCAGAGACGATCACACACACAGAGTAAAATTTGGTAATCGAATTAGATTGGAGAATCTGATTCGGCTTAATAAATACCTGGAAAATGCCCCAAAGCCATTATTCGGGTATTTATTCGGTTTGTTAAATGCCAAATGCACACCCCTACCTAGGACCTTCACTGAGCCATGTTCCCCTCCTCACTGATGCATCTCTACAGTGGGCGGCAGAAAAAGAAATGGGGCAGCTCAAAAACAGAACCCTACTATGTCTATCAGACTCACCTATGAGGAGACGTAGCCTCCTGCCAATACTTCTCCAAAAAAATCAGCCTGAGGGAATCACTTAACCAAAAAAGCAACTGAGGTCTTTGAGAACCCAGTTGGCAGTCAGAAGCACTGTAATTGTGGCATTTAATTGGATAGTTGCAAGCGACGATTAGCCTGTGTCTCCTGCTGGAGTTTGCTATTGGGGGATCCCTGTAAACCAATGCTCCCTCTAGCTGTGGAGTCTTATGAGCAAAAATTCTACTTTATGAGCCACTGGCATTAAAGCTGTGAGTGAGCGACTTGGCTGCTGCATAAATTAGTTTGCTCTGGAGCCATCCTTCCCGAGCGAAGACAAAAACGTGTGAGCCGGAGGCCAAAAAACTGTGAGCTAGCTCACACTAACTCAGCTTAGAGAGAACACTGCTGTACACGGCCACAACTATGTGCTGCTTACTCTCTCAGCTGCTTCGGTCAGGCCCGTGAGTTGTTGTTCAGTCGCACAGTCGAGTCTGACTCTTCGCGACCCCATGGGCCAGATTACGCCAGGCCCTCCTGTCTCCCGCTGTCTGCTGAAGTTTGCTCAATTTCATGTTCGTTGCATCGATGACACTGTCTAACCGTCTTATCCTTTGCCGTCCCCTTCTTCTTTGACCTTCAATCTTTCCCAGCATCAGGGTCTTCCTCCAGTGAGTGCTCCCTTCTCATTGGGTGGCCAAAGTATTTGAGCTTCAGCTTCAGTGATCTGGCCTTCCAGGGAACAGCCAGGGTTGATTTCTTTTAGGATTGAATGATTTGATCTCCTTGCAGTCCAAGGGACTCTCAAGAGTCTTCTCCAGCACCATAGTTCATCAAATCTCTCTCTGGCTGGCTTGTGAACCGTGCACGTACGTCTTCATCCTGAGCACGCCCCAACCCAAGAGGTGTGTGTGAAAGGGAGCGATAGAGAGGTTACTGGAAAATCAGTTACCAAGATTGGCTAAAAGTGACAAAGAGGTCGGAGAGCTACCAGAACCCGTCCCATGTATGCTACACAAGCAGTCTGGAAGTAAACACCAACCGGCAACATTTCAAGCGTGGCCCATCCTATAAAATAAAAATGCATACCATAATTTTGCTGAGTGTATTTGTTGCTTCCTAAAAAGAGATCTCAAAGTGACATACGACACAGGATGGTGTATGCCTGGGGTCCCAGCATGCTGCCTATGAGTGTCAAGGTGTTTGCCAAGTGTTTCTAGAAAGTGGGCGTGGCCCAGTAGGGATTTTTCTCCCAGCAAGACTTCTGATTGGCTATTGGAGATTTAATTGGCTGTGCAGATTTTTTTTTTTTAAAGTTGCTTTGACAGCAGCTGCCACCACGGCACAAGGATCTTTATTGGGTGACTGAAGGTAAGCTCCAGCAGCTGTTTTATGGTTGGCTCCTGTCAAGATCTCCAGATAGTCAGTCCAACACCAGGCTTCATAAGAAGATAGCGTTTATTAAGACTAAGCTTAGAGCAACATGAACACCTTCACTGTCAGTGATACTGAGTGATACAGAACAGCATCGGTTATAGCCCCCTTGAAATGCCCCCCCCCCCCCACTACAAGCCGATGGTTACATCTCCCGCGCGTGGTAAGCAGAAAATTAACAGCCACCAGATATTTCCACAAAGGCCAAAGAGGCCTGGGACCCAAGGCCAGCTGTTTAGATAAGACACAGCGTAGACATATGTCAATTTCACACCATTTGTCCCGGGGCTGGCTTTTGGTCTGGAGCTTCCCCCATTTACTCCAGATCAGCGTGATCCTTGATTCCCAGGAGTTTCCTGTTGCCCCGCATCAAATCAAACCCGCCCACCTTCCCCCCTCTATGTTAACTGCAGGATTTCTTGATCTCCACCCACGTTCCTTAACCCTTTCCCAACCCAACCTGCAGAAACATGTGCAACAATTCAAACCCACCCCCAGTTATTTTTCTGTGGTCCCTGTTCCGGTTTATTTTCTCCTGCACCATTGAATGAGGAAGACAACAGTTTCACAAATACAAGAAATTTATTTCAGATGTATCTTCACAAACAATTCACCTTGTTCTGCTAAGCTGCAGTTGGGAGCTGTACATTTACTTGAAGGAGCCTGAAGGCGAACTGTGTACTTTTGCCCTTTAAATCACTGTACTCAAATGCAAAGCAAACCACACAACAGAAGCATAGGAATGTTGCAGGAAGCCACGCCAAGGCTGTAATGGGAAAATGAAACCCCCAGAGCGGATCCGGGGCAGACGGCTACAGTGTGAAATTGACAATAGTAAATTAGAGGCTCTGGAGCCTTGGTGTTACTCCTGCATTCCAGAGTAGTGAAAGATGTCTCTCCTCTCCCCCCCCCTCCGCAGCAATGGCAGGTTTACCTGACAGCTCCGCCTTCTGCAGCAGCCATCTTGTGACAGCCATTTTGCGGCTGTGCCCACCACACTGTCTCAGAATTCCAAAGGTACCTGCAGGCTCAAAAATGTCAGAGACCTCTGACCCAAGCTAACAGTATCCGTCTTCAACAGCCTCTGGAGGAATGACCGATGATTAAAGAATCAGGGATGGTCCTTGCTCGCCTAGACAACAGTATAATTTCGGGAGCTGCCTCCAGCCTCTTCATTTGCTGGGCTGTGTACATATTGTAGTTGTGAGCAACTTCCATGGAAGTGCAGAATGGCCCCAGGTACAGAAATCACCCTCTGGAGAATCTTAGGTTTCATTTAGGGAAGAAGCAAGTTTCTAACCTTCTGATGATGACTTTATCACAAACATTAAACTGCCCCTCTTTCGGCATCTCGCTCATAGATCCCACATTTAGCTTTCCTTTAGGAGAAAGAGGAATTTTAAATGAGAGAGCCCACCATGAAAAACACAGTCCTACCAGACAGTTCTTGGGCTAACGGAGATGGACAGTTCGGACTAAGTAGATGAGAAACCCACTTGGAAAGTAATACATTTCTGTCAGGAGCACACTGCCAGTCTCCTGGTATGATTGCTCCAACTGCTAACATCATGTCCATGGTCAGAGAGGCCTAGTCATTTTTTTTTTTGGGGGGGGGATAATGCTTTTTCTCAAGGATAGAATCAATTCTATCCTGTTCCAGTATCACAGACTGCTTTAAGACATTTTTAAATGGCTTGGGCGTAGGGTAATTGAAGGAATGCCTCTTCCCTGAAGAGAAGGCGGAGGATATAACTGCAGTCCAGGCACATGAAGGGAAGGGCTTCGCTGTATGATTTCTACAGATGCTGCTTAGGACATTCAGGAAAGGGAAATTTTCCCCAGCCATGTCTGATTATTGCTCAAGATTGTGTATGTGTGTATGTATGTGTGCATGTATACATATACATCCATCCACCCACCCATCCATCCATCCATCAATCCATCCATCCATCCATCCACATCTGGCATTTCTGCTGGCTCTTTATATTGAGTGACCCTTCTTCTGTGGAAAAAGAAGAAGAAGAAGAAGAGGAGGAGGAGGAGGAGGATGGGGGGGGAGGAGATTGGATTTATACCCCACCCTTCATTACCCGAAGGAGTCTCAGAGCGGCTTACAATCTCCTTTCCTTCCCCTCCTCACAGCAGACACCCTGTGAGGTAGGTGGGGCTGAGAGAGCTCTTTTGAGGACTGCCCTTGAGAGAACTGCTCTGAAAGAACTTGTGACTGATCCAAGGTCATGCCAGCAGCTGCATGTGGAGGAGTGGGGATATACTCCCAGTATGCATGCCATTTTCTTTAAAAGAGGAATGAGTTGCGTTAATTACATTAGTATAGGAAATGGTTGCCCTTTAAAATATACTGGACTTTCCTACAATTAAATAATGAATGAATGAAGTAAGAACACAAGAGACGCCATGTTGGATCAGGCCAGTGGCCCCTCCAGTCCAACACTCTGTGTCACACAGTGGCCAAAACCCAGGTACCATCAGGAGATCCACCAGCAGGGCCAGAACTCCAGAAGGCCCCCCCCCCATGCTGTTGCCCCCCCAAGCACCAAAGTGCGTGCCTTGGAACCTTGAGAATCCTGCTCCTCCCCATATACCACCCACTGAATTCTGAAATGGAACCTACCTAGAATCAGCATCCTAACATTCTGCACCTTTCTTGGTAGAACTTCTGTACTGTCTATAGAGGACATTTAGGAGGGGCTGTGGCTCAGTGGTAGAGTATCTGCTTGGCATGCCGAGGGTCCCAGGTTCAATCCCCAGCACCTTCAACAAAAAGGACCAGGTGGTAAGTGATATGAATGACTTCTCCATCTGAGACTCTGGAAACCTTCTGCCAGTCTGAATAGCCAATACTCTCCCTGATGGACCAAGGGTCTAAGGCAGCTTCATGTCATGTGTTCAACCACATTTGTGTTGATGACAAACACCCAGACTATATGGCAACATAATACGTACCTGTTGTTAGTGAAAGTTATTGTTAGAAATTGCAGTGTGGCTGTATAATTAAGAGGATCTATATGGAACAGCTGTGAACAGCTTGTGTGGAGGTGGGATGGCCAACTGAACTGTGAAGCTGGAGGTTCACCTCTACCTGATGGGATCATACTCACCTTGAAGGGTGTTTTGCTGTTCTCTGCTTATTTTCAGTGTCTGGAGTTGAATTTTTAATTGCTGCTTGTTTATCATAAACGGTCGATCTCAGTCTGGTTCCTATTTGACAGCCCAACTTTCTGTTTCCATTTCCAAGGTGGTGAAGAATAGGCGAAGGGGCATGAGAGGAAACTTGACCGTTATGTGCTTAATGGGCGTGTTATCCAACCCTAACGTTTCAACACATGTTTGCACCACAGGATAGTGTCTCTGACTGGCATTTCTGAGCACAGCATCTCCCTCTTGATCACACTACTGGATCCTAGGCTTAGAGAGGGCTCTTGTTCTTCATAAGGAAGGAGGCTCCTTACTGGAACTAGGCCAGCTGGGCAGTAGCTGGGCTGCAGGGACGTACATATGCTGTGAGCCAGTTTGGTGTAGTGGTTTGGAGTGTGGATTCTAATCTGGGAGAAATGGGATTGATTCCCCACTCCTCTACATGCACCTGCTGGTGTGACTTTGGGTCCGTCACAAGATGTTTTTGGAGCTGTTCTCTCAGGAGCAGTCCTTGAAAGAGCTCTCTCAGCCCCACCTACCTCACAGGGTGTCTGTTGTGGGGAAGGGCAGTAGGCCTCACTGAGACACCTTCAGATAGTGAAGGGCAGGGTATAAATCCATTTTTTTCTTCTCTTCTTCTTCTTTAAGGGAGGAGAAAATAGAGGCAGGCATTTTGTCTGTGTCCAGTTCTCAGGTGTGGGGAAAGCCTTTGTCCTGTATGCTCTGAAGCGGAAGACTGCTGTCCCGCTTGGTGTGAGGGAGGAGCAGTCAAAATGCCAGAGCACATTCTTCATGTGCTGCATTCTCTCCCTCATGTGCAATGAGTAGCACACCTGTTTTGTAATACGGACACTTCCATGCAACCTGATCAGACCTCTGCAATCAGACTGAGGACTGAAATCAATTCATAGCAGCCCCGGGGAGACTTGCTCACCTATAGAGGAGGGTTTGGCACAGGTGCATGGCACATGCAGACAAAGAAGGGGTAAAGCATGTGATTGCGTGCTCTGCTGTAGGAAGCATGGAATTCGCCTCAAGCTGGGCTCCTAGATCCTCGTTGGAAAGTGCTGTCAAGTCGCAGCTGACTTATGGTGACTCTGTAGGGTTTTCATGACAAAAGACTTTCCGAAGCGTTTTGCCAATGCCTGCCTCTTTGCCCTGACCCTGGGCTTCTTTGATGGTCTCCCATCCAAGCACTAATCAAGGCTGACTCCACTTAGCTTCCGAGACTGGGCTAGCCTAGGCCATCCAGGGTGGGGGCCCTCGTTGGATACTGGAGAGTAAATTAAATTAGTCGTGTGCCAGGGAGAAATTGACGAAATGAGTAAACCTGGCTCAGGGTTCAAGGGGATTTTGTAGGGTTTAGCACATTTTTCTTGGAAAAAAAAATAGGCCTTTACTCTTCTTATGTTCTCGTGAGTCCTGTGGTGCCATGGGACCTAACAGAACATACCCCAGCAGAAATGACTGCATGTCAGAGCCAATGTTCCCTCTAAGCTGTGGAGTCTTGTGAGCAAAAATTCTACTTTGTGAGCTACTGGCATTAAAGTTGTGAGGGAGCGATTTGGCTACCGCATAAATCAGTTTGCTCTGGGGCCATCCTTCCTGAGCTAAGACAAAGATGTGTGAGCCGGAGGCTAAAAAACTGTGAGCTAGCTCACACTAACTCAAGCTTAGAGGGAACACTGGTCAGAGCTCACTTCATCAGATGCATTGGTTTATAGATCTGTTTCAAGAACTCTGTTGTTGAATCACATTGTTTTATGTAGTCTGTGAATTTGGCAGCGGTTGTACCCGGGGAATAGATATTAAATCCCTTCCCTTGAATTGTTTTCCAAGTCTAAATCTGGAGGAATTCCCCTCTGGGGCAATCAGTTGGAAATGTACTTAAGGAAAATGGCACGAGGCAAAGGTAGACCAGCTGTTTAACGGAACAGGAAATTTCCCAGTGGGCCACTGCCCCTAAGAGGCCAGGAGCAAGTAACACCAAACCCCAGCAACCCCAGAAAAAAAAGAGATTGGATTTATACCCCACCCCTCACTACTCAAAGGAGAGCAGCTTACAATCTCCTTTCCCTTCCCCTCCCTATGACAGACACCCTGTGAGGTAGGCAGGGCTGAGAGAGCTCTTTCTTTCGCTCTCTTTTTAATTATATTTTTATTATTTTTAATAAAGCATATCACAAACATTAGAGTCAGTTATACTCCAGAGTAGTACAAACTATATATACCAATACAGCATTATACAAAGTATCTTAAAAGAGTAACAGGTCCTGATAGTACTGATTATTCAGAATTATATTTCTTTCTGTTAAGTACCCTATTACAGGAAACCATAGCATTTGAAACGATTTTTGGTAGTTAGCTAAATTGGTAACCATTGATTGAGATGTAATTTTTCCTAAAACAAAGTGGTCCCATAATTTCTTTTGCCACGTTAGCAATGTGGGACAGGATTTATCTCTCCATTTTTTTTTTGCAATTACTATATGTGCAATAGCTAACAAGTAAGATATTAATTTTGTTGTGTTTTTATTCTCTTCCGAGTTTGCCCAGTGTGCCAGGAGGGCTGTTTCCGGACTTTCTGGTGAGTTGCATCCTGTAATTATGTAAATATGCTTTAAAAATTGTTTCCAGTATTGTTTAATAAATGGTGGAACTGACCAAGGCCAGACAACCTGGAAAATCTACAGCAGCTGATGTAAATAATCCCCGGTTTGCCCACAATTTTGGGCTGAGAGAGGTCTCTTGAGGACTGCCCTTGAGAGAACAGCTCTGACAGAACCTGCAACTGAACCAGTAACTCTGAAAGAATCTGTAACTGCTGGTCCCAGGCCTTCATCAGACACGGCGGTTGGTGTCAGCTCACCAAATGTCTCCTCCTGCACTGCTTCCACTTTGAAGGATGGCACAGTGGGTGAGCTCATGCCTATTGTTGGCCCCACTGAGCTGAGCAGCCTGGCAGTGCCAGCTTGTAGCACCACAGCAGCCACTTAGCTTGACTTGCTCCAGGGGGCGTTTTTGCTTCCGAGTCCTTTCCTGTAAGGGGGAAAAATTATTCCACCTTTTTCCACCCAAGGAGTTCTACTAACAAGTTCCGATTTGTAAACTGGTATAAGGATGCAGGAATCCTGTAAAGTACATTCAGTGCAAGGGAAGTCGGGATTGATTGTCTTTATGGTTAAGCAGGACTGCTGCATTTATCCAAGAACAGCCCTCGTCCCCCCCCCTTAGTACCACTATGGCTATGTACATAGCATAAACTATATCGGAAGTGTAACTGTCAAAGTTGTTTTTAAAAAAGAGAGACAATGTATATTGTATTCCTGATTGATATTGCTAGATTTGTGTCCCCTAGTGCCTTAGGGACCAACCAGATTTTTGAGTTATAAGCTTTTGAGGGCTGAAGTTCCCTTCATCAGGTATCTGACAGATGTTGCTGGTTTCTAAGAATCTACTGGACTCAAATCTGGCTGTTCTACTGCAGACTGACATGGCTACCCCCTGAAACTGATTGATGATGAAGAAGAAGAGTTGGTTTTTATACCCCTCTTTTCACTACCCGAAGGAATCTCAGAGCGGCTCACAATCTCTTTCCCCTCCTCTCCTCACAACAGACACCCTGTGAGGTAGGTGGGGCTGAGAGAGCTCTGAGAGAACTGTGACAAACCCAAGGTCACCCAGCTGGCTTCATGCGGAGGAGTGGGGAATCAAACCCGGTTCTTCAAATTAGAGTCCGCCGCTCTTAGCCACTACACCAAACTGGCTCTCTGTGTTCCTAAGCTTCAGTTTTGGGAAATGTGCAATTAACTTAAAGGGCATCCAAATTCCTTTGTTCCCCTTTTAAAAAGGGAGGGAGGGGAGAAATGGAAAGATGCTAGCTTTACGACGGGCATCTCTAAGCTGTCTTTTACATTACTTGCCACACAAGGAAAAAACTCCCAGCATTACAGCACGAAGGAAATTGATATGCAGAATGGGGGGGGGGAGACCAGCAGCACATGATTACTTTCCGTGCTCCCTTCTGCTCCACGCTGACATTCTTCGGTTCTATTGAAGTATGCCAGAAAGTGCGCTGTTGTTGCCAGTGCTCCCTTGTTTGCCGCTGAATAAAATCAGCTATCTTTCAGCAATCTGTGACCGAGGGATGAGTTGCCTTAAAAAATAAATGAGGAAAAGTCGGCACCGAAAAGCAGTTCTATACACAGCTCCGTAGATTCTGGACAGGTGCTCTTGGTAAGACGTAGTTCAGTCGAGTCGCTAGTGCATGCTAAACGTTACGTCTTCAAGATGTTGACCGTGGCTCCATTCACAGGGGCGGGAGAAGAAAAAAAAAGATAATTTTCTTCTTATTTTCAAACCTGTTTATCTGGCTGAGAAAATAACTGCTTTTAGAGAGAAGACTTTTTCTTCTTGTCTGAGTAAATTCTGTTCCAATTTTGTGTTGGCTACAAGTCAAAGATAACAGCTGTACGCTTGTGGGTTCACTGAACTTTACGCGATTGTCGGTCGCATTTGCCGACTGGAGGGAATAACTAATAATTAGAACATTTCGGGTCATCTTCAGAAGAACAGAGTTTCCTCATGTCATGTGGTAACCTCCCTTCCTTTCTCTCCTTGATTTCCCTGAATGGGGATCTGGCGGCCATCAAGAACGGAGCGGCACGGGACCACTGCTGTGAACTTAGTGAAAATAGTTGCAATATCACTACTTCAGATGGGGTATCTGCTGTATTTTGTGACTTTCATAGCTACAGAATGTCTCTAGCACCCTTAATAAGCATTACACAATGCTTCCCGTAACAGTATTTGCCTGCCTTTCTGCCTCTCTAGCTCAGGTTTTGGAAACCCATGTCTCTGTTCTGCTAAGCTTGAATGAGCATCGCTTTTACGTCCTCTCCTCATTTTTGTTCAGCACCATGTTGATTTGATCTCCTGGGAGTAATGCCTGTGTTAAGTAGTCTGAGCTTGAATCGCACCCCTATCTAAGCCTGGTATTGAAAACAGCAAACTCTGATTGGCTACTTTGCGTAGTAGACCAATCAGGATACTAGAAAGGTTCTGGAGGGAGATGAACTTATTGGTTGTTATGTTACTGTTCTGATTGGATCTTAACACAACAAAGGGTGTGGCTATGCCAGCACAGATAGTTTAAAAAGAGGGCCTGTTGTCCTCCCAGTTTTGTGTTTGTTCCTATCTTGTAAATAAAGTTGAATCACTTATTAAGAGCTGCTGCCTTAAGTCTCATATTTAACAGCCTGGTGTGGGATTCAGGGGTATCTGCAGCTCTCTTATTCCTCTAGGGTTGTGGCCTGGAGATCACCTGGAATTACACCTGATCTCCAGATGACAGAGATCAGTTCCCCTGGTGAAAATGGCTACTCTGGAAGGTGGAGAGGTTATGACTGTGATGGACAGGTGGCCATCCTGCCCCTGAGGGGAAAAACAGCCACTGCGCTAAGCCTCTGGGAGTGGGGCTCCAGCAGAGGGGAGGATGAAACATTGGAGGGAAGCACAGCAGCAGTGTTAATTCCGGTCTGCTTCAGGGAGTGGGCGGCCATCTTTTTTGGTCTGCCTCAGTTGGAAGGGTACCTCTGCCTGTTAGTGAGGCAGAAGGGTTTTGCTTCAGCTCTGGGAAAAGAGAGAGTACCCAGCTGGAAGACCTCTCTCTGGTGATGAGCAGACCTTGTATCACTTAGTCTGACTCTTGGGGCAAAGGCAGGCTGGGGTGGGTTGAATCCCGAGTGTATGAAAGGATCCAACCTCGTGGCCAGTCATCGGAAGCCTGTTTGGGCCTGCAACAGTCTGAGAGAATTCAAGCCACAGTCTGAAGCCATAACTAGCTTAACTAGGTTAAACTTGCGTGCCTCGGCCAGGCTTCTCCTTTGGCTGCCTGGAGCCCTGTGCTGTTGATCTGTTATTTAAAACCAACCTGTAAATAAATAAATCTTTGTTGTTACTTATATATGACTCCTGCCTCCGTGGTCGCCATGTTTGTCTTGCTCACCACAAAACTTACCTCATGAGCCTTTACCCTCAGAAAATCTTGAAACTGAGGGGAGGGTTTACAGTTTTAAACAAACCTGATCCCCCGAAATCATAGGAGGCTGTGTGAGTCCCCTCAGTTGGTACAAAAGGCCGGTCACAATGGCATTATACCACACTAGGGTCCCTCCCCTTCCCGACCCCCACTCTTCCCCGGATTCACCCCCACATATCCAGGAATTCCCAAACCTGGACTCGGCAACCCTATAACTATCATGCTTTTAAGGTCCTGTTTGGGCTCTTTGTGCCTCAGAACTGTGGAGGGGAGGGGAGGGGGGTTTCAGCACGTTGTTCTTGTTCTGCCTCCCATTGTCTAGGCTGGGCTGAACTCCCTGGAGCTGTTGGCAGTGCTTGAATTGAGGCCTCACAGGGCCCATGCTGTGGGTTCTGTTACTCCTGGGTATGTCCAGGGTCAGCTCTGTTGGGGGATGAGTCTGTTCCCAGAAGCTGTCCAGTGAAGGGAGCTTGGACGAGAAAGCTTATCTGCTCAAAATATTCTTGTTCTCTAAGGTGCTACTGGACTCGAATTGAGCTCTTCACAACGCAGCAAAGTTTGAGTCCAGCGACACCTTTAAGACCATCACAGTTCTCTTCAAGGCATAAGCTTTCGTGTGCATTATCTGACAAAGTGTGCATGCACACAAGAGCTTATACCTTGAATTAAACGTTATTGATCTTAAAAGTGCCACTGGTCTCAAACTTTGTTGTGTTGTGGAGAGCTCGATTAGAGTCCAGTAGCATAAATAAATAGACAGATGGGCTCACACTCCAGTTGTATCTGAAGAAATGGGCTGTGATTCAAGAAAGCTCATCCCCTACCACAGATTTGGTTAGTCTTTATGGTGCTAGTAGATGCTTGCTCTTTTCTACTGCTACAGGCAGACTAGCACAGCTACCCATCTCGATCTATAAAACTTCAAAAAATCCCGTTGTGGAGAAATGCCCTCCACCCAAAAATTCACCCAATATTTCAGTGGTTTTGAGTTGACAGTTCTCTGTCCATGTACCACTAAGCAGAATTAGTAGCTGACAGAGAGAAGGAAAGCAGGGAGCCACCATGCTCCCATTGCAGAGCACTCAAGGGTTTGTTTTATTTTTATTTTTTAATGCTACTGGCTCTGGCCAAAGCTGGACAATGGCTTACTATCTCTCGCCCTGCTGCCAGGTTACACAAAGAGGGGGCAGAGACTTCTAAGTGCCAAAGGGCTAGAAAGTAAACTCTTCCTATCGGGTCAGGAAGAGCTAAATGAACACCATGTGGGGCAGACTCCCCTAAGTAGATTATAAATTCTCAGGACACAAGGATGAAGCTTACTTCTTTTTACTTTCTTCTCTGTCTTCTGTGCCTCAGGACCACCCCTCCTGCACTTATGCCTGACCCCAGAAGATTGCAAAGACCAGCTGGGAGAGAGGGACAACATTGAAGAGGGACCGAGGAACCAGGAACAAGGCCAGCTGGGGAGAGCGCATCTGGCGGAATGGGAAAACTGGGCTATTACCAAGTGGCCCCCACCTTCCGACGACAGGAAGAAACAAACAAGCCAAGGGAAGTATGGCCTGGGGGTCCAGGAATCTTACCTGAATGACCCCCTTGGGGAGGTGGATGAGATGGAGGACGTGGGTGGCAAACCCCAAGAAGATGGCCTGACAGGGAGGAGGAGGGATGGAACTGGGGAGCCCAATTAGGGAAGCGGCTAACTCTGTGGAGGTGCTTCTCTGAAGCAGGTGCGGGAGGGGAGGTAGAGGGACTGGGAGATTTAAGGAGAGAAGGTGGAGCGGCTCGAGGAGGAAGATCCTGGGACTTCTATGTGAAAAAAGTTGGTACAGAGAGACCGGGGGAAGACCCCACTAATGGAGGACAGGAAGAGGGATGAGAAGAGACTACGGGTGCAGTAACACTATCTCTCACCTCACTGTTCTGAAGGCCACGCTCCATACTTCAGCCTCCAGAAATCTCGAGCCCTGGAACCCGCTCCTCTGCCCAACGTCCCCAGGGAAAAGATTAAACTTGACACCACATGCCTTGCAGGACTAAGCTTTCACTTAAGGATTCCACCTTATCCATGTGGCAAGGGGCAACGGAGAGAAGTCCTATCCAGGAGATCTACAGTAATGCTGAACCTTAAACTACTGCAACCTCACGTTAAGCTAGCCTGTCCTATTTAAACACCATTAGGATAAGAACCGAGTGTAGAATCGGGAAAGGGCACTGTGCGTCTTCACCTTTTCTTTGTTCCCTTGCTCAGTCTGAAGTGCTTAAATAGAACATGTGCGATGTTTTTTAATCCATTAATTAAGCCACCTTATGTTTTAAGTGTACTAAATCTGATGGCTATAAAAACAACATGCCTATTAGGTCTTGCTATCTGAAGTATGGTAACGGGTTAGGGGTCCTGGAGAAGTTTGCCATCCCTGGAGCATGGTAGCTTGAATCTGTAAAACTGTGGTAGCTCATCCCTGTGCTTGCTTTTGGAATGAAGCAGGCAAGTGCAGCAAATAGGTGTGGCTTTTAAACAGCAATACAGGCACAGGGTACTAGACTTATTACCCCATCTGGTGGAAGATACTCAGAGACGTTGGTGGCAGCGGATGGATACTAGTGTGCTTTTGGCACCCCTTGGGAATGAGGAGGAAGAGGTGCCATTCTCAAGTTGAGACAGCCACAGGGTTTTTCTGACAGGCCAGGGGCCAACCAGATGGCACAGGAAGGCCCTGCGAATCCATTCTTTCATGCCCATCAAACAGAAGTTGTGTGTGTGTAAAGTGCGTCAGGTCACAGTAAACTCATGGCAAGTGAGAAGCAGGGGTGATGTGCTGTTGCCTTCCTTTGCAGAGCCTATCTTTGCAGTCCCCCATCCAAGTACCAACCATGCTTAGCTTCCAATATCTGATGAGATCAGGCTAGCTATACAAAGCCATCTTCTCTCTCAAACACAAGTTACCTAACCACAGAACTGTCTTCCATCCACAGACTTTGGAAATCTCTCCTCAGAGAGACTCGTTTATCTCCCTTTATGGACATCCTCCTCGAATGGATGAAGACCTTTTTGTTTCATTTGACATGCTCCTAATAATGATTATTGGCCCTCGTCCATGGTTCTGGTGGCGTATATTTTGTTAGAGTGAGCGACACAGCATGCCTGGACATACACCTAAGGGTGTATAGGCACTATCTCCTTGAATGGGATGCCTCTCTTTGTCTTAACCTGGGATCCGTCCTCTGACCTCTCTGACTTTGTCCTCTCACTCTCTGTACATGGCCTTCCATAGAGATACATGTCTCTGCAGGTCTCTCCTGTAGAGACAATGCCCTCATACTCCCACACACAAGCTGACCATTAGTGATGCAGAAAGGACTCTTTAGATTAGGCTTCTCTCTCTCTTCTTTCGACCGAATAAATGTAAGTTTACCTTTTTTGCAATATATTCCTTGGGAGATTTATTTACTGCACTCAGCATCATGCTTTTGTGACTGGGCAAAACTCTGCTGTATTAACCAACTATCCCAATATGTTTATGTATTTCTATTGGATTATTCTATCATTTTAAAGGTTGTTTAAAAGAGGAAGCAGAACTGTTGGAAAACTAAACGGTGAGTTCTCTTGGGATTACAGTTGCCAACAAGCAGTGGAGGTGAAGATCTCCCAGAATTCCAACTGATCTCCAGATGATGGAGGTTTATTCACTTGGAGAAAGTGCCTACTTTGCAGAAATCCTTCTCCTCCCCAAACCTCACTTTCTCCAGCCAGTTTTGTGTGGTGGTTAAAAGTGGCGGACTCTAATCTGGATTATCGGGTTTGATCTCCCCACTTCTCCACATGGAGCCAGCCGGGTGACCGTGGGTCAGTCACAGTTCTCTCGGAGCTGTAATCTCAAGAGCAGTTCTCTCACTCAGCCCCACCTACCTCACAGGGTGTCTGTTGTGGGGGGGGGGGAATGGAAAGGAGGCTCCACTGAGACTCCAAGTGAAGGGTGGGGTATAAACCCAACTCCTCCTCCCTTTTCCTCTTCACCATCCCCCAAATCTCCAGGAAGCAGGAGTTGGCGACCCTAGTTGGGAACCAAGTAACATGCAGTTTTAAAATAGCTCTTTTCTAGTGCCATGCATCATCTGGAAATACACCACTAACATGCCCTTCTGCCATTAATATCTGATACAACAGTGAAATTAAGTGTCAAATCTCAGTTTAATACAGAAGTAAAATACCATGAAACATGGAAATGTGAAAATCGGGCAAGCATGAATTAAAATCCATGTGATCTAAGGCAGGGGGAAATCACAAAAAATGGGTGCATACTTTGAACCATGATTTGATTAAATAACCGCTGAACCTGAAAGGTAGTGCCTAATTAATGTACGGTTTATGGAACAGAGCTTTTTTTAAACTACTGAACAGACGTTGTTGTTTCTGTGCCTTCTTTGTCTACTGACCCCTGAAAACTAGAAGCAAAAAAGAAAGAAAAAGAAAATAGTTTTGCCAGTGTCATAAGAACATCAGAACAGCCCTACTGGAGCAGACCAGCGGTCCATCTAGTCCAGCATCCTGTCTCACCCAGTGGCCAACCAGTTCCTCTGGATGCCCAAGAACAGGGCATAGAGGCCCAGACCTTCCCCTGATGTTGCCTCCTGGCTCTGGGATTCCAGAGAGCCAGTTTGGTGTAGTGGTTAGGTGCACAGACTCTAATCTTGGAGAACCGGGTTTGATTCCCCACTCCTCCACTTGCAGCTGCTGGATGACCTGGGGTAAGCCATAGTTCTGTCAGAGCTGTTCTTGAAAGAGCAGCTCTCGAAAGAGCTGTCTCAGCCCCACCTACCTCACAGGGTGTCTGTTGTGGGGAGGGGAAGGGAAAGGAGTTTATAAACCACTCTGAGACTCCAAGTGAAGGGTGTGGTATAAATCCAATCTCTTCCTCCTCCTCCTTCTTTGGATTCAGAGGCTCACAGCCTCTGAATGTGGAGGTTCCTCTCAGTCATCATGGTGAATAGCCATTGATACACTCATCTCCCATAAATCAATCTAATCCCATTTATTCTTGAGGCCATCACTACATCCTCTGGCAGTGAATTCCACAGTTCAACCACTCTCTATGTAAAGGAGTATTTCCTTTGTTCCATCCTGAACCTACTGCCCATCAGCTTCATTGGATGCCCTTGAGTTGTAGTCTTTTAGGAGAGGGCGAAAAAATTTCTCTTTGGCACACAGCCTGAGAATAGTGTCCATATATCCAGGTACCCCTACAGTGATGGTGCCTATGTCTGAGACAACAGGATGTCTTGGGTTACTGAAAAACTTGGTCTCTAATGTGATACTTGTCATGTTTTGTGGCCCAGTGCCAGTAAATCACAGAAAGGGTCCTGGCATCTGGATTGGGCAGACGGTTCCATCTATAGACAAGTCCCCAAGCAAGAGGTCAAGGCACCAAGGTCAGGAGTCAATGCAGGGTGAGTTCCAAGAGGCGTGGTCAGGTCTGGTTCGGAGGTTGAAGCACAAGAGTCAGGATTAGGGTTCCCAAGTACTTACCGCGTGGGAGTGGGGGACGCATGCTCCCCAGCCGGACCAGTCCTCCCTGTAACACACCATGCCGTCGCCAGGAAGTGACGCCAGGTGACGCTCTGGCAATGGGGCTGAAAACTCGATGGTACCATTGAGTTTCCAGCCGCATTGCCAGAGTGTCGCCTAGCATCACTTCCTGGTGACGGCACCGCGCACGCGTCTTTCCTTCCCCTGGGGATGGTCCTGCCAGGACGTATCTGTCCCCCGCTGAAATCTGGTAAGTTCTTGGCAAGCCTAGTCAGGATGCAAGATGGGCCCAAGAAGTGTAGCCAGGTCCAGAACGAAGGTTGTAGCACAAGGAGCCAGGTTATAGAGATCAAGACCAAGGGACATAGTCTGGAATGAAGGTCGAGGCACAGGGAGTCAGGAAGCAAGGCTGATCTTGGGAGTCACCAGGAAAAGCAGAGAGCTGGAACAGAAGCTGTTGCTAGCAAAGAACTGGCTGTAACAGCACGGTACTTATAGGATTGCATCAGCATCTCCCTGTCCAGGTGTTTCTTGTCCTTTAAAAGGAGGCAGCAGTTTCTCCAGGTGAGAGCACTTACTGCTGCATTTGCATCTGCCGTTGCCTCTTCTCCCATCGAAGCTCTAGCACCACGGGTGGAGAGATTTTGTCCTCCTCAGGTTGTAATCCCTGGGAAGAGGTCCTGCTTGTTGACAGGGGAGGGTCCTGCATCTGTCGACAACCCAGGCATTTCCTCAGTCAACGGGGCTGGGGCATTCCTCGCCTGCTTCTGAGTCGTCATCAGAGTCACTGTGGACTTGACCTGGCTGAGGCGCTGGGGAGGCTGACTGAGCCAAACGGTGAGCCGTGACACTACCGGACTTGAATCTAACTGTTCGACTGCAGACTGACATGCTGCCCTCTGAATGTACTGTTGTACTGAGAGGTCAAGCAGGTTCTCTGAATTCCCCGTGTTCACTAAAAAAGACTCTAGCTCCTTCCCTGGAAGGGATATGTACCTTTCCCCTTAGATCTCCACAAGGAAAGGGGCTAGATGTCAGGCACTTCAGAAAGTCAGTCAAACACCAGGCTTCATGAAGAAGATAGCGTTTATTGAAAGCAGTTCTAAAGGCACATGAACAACTCTTTGTCAGAGATAGAGCACAATGGAAAAGCTTCTACAGTTATACCCCCTGGTTCTTGCCCCCCCTTTCAGTCTACCAATGACTACCAAGCCCGTGCGCGGGAAGAAGGTGCAAAAGTTTTAAAGCGGTAAATAACCCAACGGCCTGAGCTGTCCTCCCAGAAGAAACAAAATCTGTGAGACCAAGGCCATTTGGGCGCCAGCAGATAACCCAGGCTGTGAATTGCTCTGTTGCCCGGGCAACCTGCTCACCTCCCCACATTCCACACATGAAAAGTTACAGGCCATCCAACCTCCTCTCCACCCATCCATCCTCATGGCAGGATTACCTGACACTAGAGTCTTGCTTTTCAATGAACACTGTGAATTCAGAAAACCTGCTTGACCTATCATGACAATGATGTATTGATATATTGATATATTGATATATTGATATATTGATATATTGATATATTGATATATTGATATATTGATATATTGATATATTGATATATTGATATATCGATATATTGATATATTTATACTTGAGGGCCATTGTAAAAAAAAGTCAAAGATGAATGGGAGGAAAAGGAGTAGTTTGACAATGATGACAGTCGAATCGTCAGAAAGTGGGCAGGGGATGGGTGGGTGTGCGCAGGATAAAGAAAACTGACAGAAATATTACACACCAGGAAAAGGGCAACTCAAAATTGGTTTCCCAAGGAAGATTGGGCTAAAAGCAGTCTCAAAAGAACAGGAAAAAAGCACAACCTGAGAAAAAACAAAAAAGAAAAAACAAAGTGAAACCCGAGGGCATAAAAATTCATGTGGAAATTGGGGGATAAACCAAAGCAGTATGGGGCCAGAACCAACATTTAGGTCAGAAAAATGGCACAGAGGGATGCGTAATACATTCCTGGTCTGAATTGGGCCTCTGCATGCCTGAGAATTGAATACTGAAAAGTACTGAGGTTGGAGACTCAGCATAGTGAAATCAGCTCGAGTTTATTTAGCTACATCAGAATGAAGATAAGAATAGCCAGTCCACACCTGGCTTATGTTCGTATCTGCAGACCCTAACACGCCGCGACACCCGTGATAGGTTCTATTTACATGGCCCCAGAAACTATAGGTTCCCTGCAGGATCCTGGCGCTCCCATTGGTCTGTGCCTAGGATCTGCGGTGTCTACTGTTCTAGGACCGAAGGTCTGTAGGTCCAGTGGACCGCATGGCCAGGCACACGCGGTCGCAACCCTCTTACTGCCTTACACCAAACCCTCTTGATACATTACAAATACCCAGCACAGAACTCCACATGTACATCTGATGGAAAGTCCTCGTGGCGGCTGCATGTCCACCACATGGATTTTGTACTGTTTGAACCCGTCTTTAGATGTTCATGCAGAGAGTTCCATGTGTAAGGGACAGCAACAGAGCTACTAATTGTTTGGCTGGAAGAACCTGAATAAACCAGATATAATCCTCTTGAACAACTCAGACTCTAATACTATTGGGCTCGGGTAGCAAAGCCACATGGCCCTGACAAGCCTAAACTCATGAGACCTCAGATGCTAAGCAGAGTTGTTAGAAGAAGAAGAGAAGAAGAGATTGGATTTATATCCCACCCTTCACTACCCAAAGGTGTCTCAGAGCAGCTTACAACCTCTCTTCCCTTCCCCTCCCCACAACAGACACCCCGTGAGGTAGAAGAAGAAGAAGAGATTGGATTTATACCCCACCATTCACTACCCAAAGGTGTCTCAGAGCAGCTTACAACCTCTCTTCCCTTCCCCTCCCCACAACAGACACCCCGTGAGGTAGAAGAAGAAGAAGAGATTGGATTTATACCCCACCCTTCACTACCCAAAGGTGTCTCAGAGCAGCTTACAACCTCTCTTCACTTCCCCTCCCCACAACAGACACCCTGTGAGGTAGAAGAAGAAGAAGAGATTGGATTTATACCCCACCATTCACTACCCAAAGGTGTCTCAGAGCAGCTTATAAACTCCCTTCCCTTCCCCTCCCCACAACAGACACCCCGTGAGGTAGAAGAAGAAGAAGGAGATTGGATTTATACCCCACCCTTCACTACCCAAAGGTGTCTCAGAGCGGCTTACAAACTCCCTTCCCTCCCCCTCCCCACAGCAGACACCCTGTGAGGCAGGTGGGGCTGAGAGAACTCTTGACAGAAACTGCTCTTTTTCAAGGACAGCTCTTGTCAGAACTAGGGCTCGCCCAAGGTCAATCCAGCCAGGTGCAAGAGGAGGAGTGGGGAATCAAACCCGGTTCTCCCAGATTAGAGTCCACGCACTTAACCACTACACTAAACTGGCTAGTACGGATGGGAGACCACCAAGGAACTCCAGGGCCTCTGTGCAGAGGCAGACAATGGAAATCCACCTCTGTACATCTCTTGCCTTGAAAACCCTGCAGGGTCACCGTAAATTGCCTGTGACTTGACAGAAGTTTACACACACACAGAGAGACACACACATACACAGACACACACACACAGAGTTGCTGCCCTGATTTGAATGGCACATTCTAAACTGATCCTGTCAGATCTTGGAATCTAAGGAGGGTCCACCCTGGTTAGTATTTGGATTTGAAACCACCAAGGAAGTACAGGGTTGCCACGTAGAGGCAAAACACCTCTGAATGTCTCTCACCTTGAACATCCTGGGGGGGTTGCCATGGGTTGGCTGTGCCTTGATGGGGGGGGAAAAGTAGCCAAACCAATTGCATGTGTTACAGGAGATGAATGGCCATTTAATCTTCCCCTTCCAGCTCTTTGACCTCTGTACTGGGCCTGCAGAAACTCTCTGTGTGTGTGTGTGTTTGGGGAGAAACCCTCATTTTAATCACTCGGTTTTCAAGATGCAGTTCACAGCCGTGCCTGTATTTCAACATCAGTAGCAAATTAAAGCATTGTGTACTGAAACCATCTTGATGTGTCTTAACTTGGTATAAAATTTATTTCCATAGCCTGAGCTTTTTAAAAGCCCTTTGTCCGAAAATAAAATCCAGTCTTCCGACTGCAGTGTTGTAATTTTCTGATGTATGCACTTGTGTTTCTTCTGTAGATAAAGAGCGGGTTTCACTCTTCAGTAATTCTGAGAGTGTGCCCTGATGTAGGGTTGGGGGCAGTGTTCCCTCTAAGCTGTGGAGTCTTGTGAGCAAAAATTCTAATTTGTGTGCCACTGACATTAAAGTTGTGAGCGAGCGATTCGGCTGCTGCATAAGTTAGTTTGCTCTGCAGCCATCTTTCCCGAGCTAAGACAAAAACGTGTGAGCCGGAGGCTAAAAAACTGTGAGCTAGCTTAGAGGGAACACTGGTTGGGGGTGTATGAAATACTGGTAATTTACGAAAGTGGCTGGGGGCTGTCCTGGCCTGAATGGCCCAGTCTGGTCCAGTCTCATTAGATCCTGAAAGCTAAGCAGGGTCAGCCCTGGTTAGTGCTTGGATGGGAGACCACCAAGGAATACCAGGGTTGTTACACAAAGGCAGGCAATGGGAAACCACCTCTGTTCATCTCTTGCCTTGAAAACCCTACAGGGTCTCCCTACGTTGGCTGTGACTTTCCACCAGCAGCTGGAGATTCAAAATCCAATCGCTCCAAGCCATTGCCCAATTTTTCATCCTACGTAGTCAGGCGGGTCCTGAGGAGGGCATGGAAGGTGGACTTGCGGCAAAAAAGCCTGTCCTGATTGTTTTGTGCTCCAAACCGTCTTACCACCATGGTCAGCCTGTTGACCAGGTGTAACAGGCTGGATTCACCCCCCAGCCAGAGTAGTAACCCCTGCCGGGCCAGGCCAGAGTAACCCCGGGGGTTAATCCAGACTAACCCCTGCCAGACAAACCTCTGCCGGGACACACCAGAGTTACCCAAACTGCACAACACAACAACCTGTAACCCCGGGCCAAAGTAACCCCTCGGGTGTCAAGTTGCCTATGCCAAACTATCTGAACCTGGGTCTCCCATTCCCCAATATAGAGTGGCAAGTTAAATGTCATGGTGACCAGCACAGTGCCAGCTTCTGAGGGTTTGAGGTCCATGAGAAACTTGTCAGCCAATCTGAGATTCCTCTGGGTAGTGAAGAACGGGGTATGAATCCAATCTCATTAGTCAACAGAGCCCGGCAGAGGTTTGTCTGGCAGTGGTTAGTCTGGATTAACCCCCGGGGTTACTCTGGCCTGGCCCGGCAGGGGTTATTCTAGGCTAGGCCAGAGTAACCCCGGGGTTACTCTGGCCAGGGGGTGAATCCGGCCTGTTACACTGGGTCGCCTTCCTCCATTGCCCAGTTGATTGGGGCTGGCTGAGTTTCACTGGCTTCATTGATTTTTACTGGTTTTGCCCTGCGGATTACTTTTCACCTCTTCCCTTGAGCCCCTGGCACTCCATCTCCTCCGCTTGATCCCTTGTCGCTTCCCATCACCCTGCCTTTTTAAAGTGCCTTTCTCCGCCCTTTTCCTGCCACCCCTCTGTGCTTTTCACCCCACATCCCCCACCTCCTCCTCCACAACTGGCTTCCCCTTACGGCTTTCTCTTCCTGCTCCCCCTTTAGTCATAACATTGAGTGCCTTTGCCGGCAGAAAGTACCCATCTTGGTGGGGCTGCTGGGGAAACTCTCAATACAGTTAAGGATCTCAAACAAACACACATGAATTTATACTGAATCTGCCCATCAGTCCCTCAAGGTCAGTATTGTCTGCTGAGACTGGCAGCAGTCCTCCAGGGTCTCTGGTAGAGGTCTTTCCCATCATTTACTGCCTGGACCTTTTAACTGGAGGTGGTGGGGATAGAACCTGGGACCTTCTGCAAGTTAAGCAGATGCTCTACTGCTGAGCCACAGCTCACTTCGTGAGATGTCTGGTGGTGCTCCCTCTTGACTTTTAAAAAAACTTTTTGGATTTCCACGCAGATCTGGGAGCTGTTCCAGGTTTGTAGAAAAATCCCACCCATCTGAACATGGCCCCCGTTCCCCCTCCCCATCTGCTGATAATGCCCCCATGAGGGGCAGAGAGGGGAGCAGTTAACCTGTGCCCATGGCCCCAACCTCTGACAGCAGCACAACAGAATGGTGCAATGCACACTGGTTAAAGCCAGTTCGGTGTAGTGGTTAAGTGTGTGGACTCTGATTTGGAAGGACCAGGTTTGATTCCCCACTCCTCCACTTGCAGCTGCTGGATGACCTTGGGCAAGCCATAGTTCTGTCAGAGCTGTCCTTGAAAGAGCAGTTTCTGTCAGAGCTCTCTCAGCCTTGCCTACCTCACAGGGTGTCTGTTGGGGGGAGGGGAAGGGGAAGGAGTTTGTAAGCCGCTCTGAGACTCCGAGTGAAGGATGGGGTATAAATCCAATCCTCTCCTCCTCCTTTTAGGGCCATTGTTCAAAATTAGATATAAGAGGGTTTTATGATTTTTTTTTAAACGTTGGCTTGTATGATTGTCGCTTGATGGTTCTTACAGTTTTGTTAGTAGATGGATTTATTCTCTCATCTTCTATGCTGTGTCACATTAATGCTTGGTTTTATTCTTCTACTTTTGTGGTTCGATTGCATTCTTGCAATTATTATGTTGTATTCCCTTCAGGTCAGTTCTGTTCTAGAGAAGGCACAATTGTTTTAAATGTAAAAATGCATATTTTCATTATTTTGGGGGGCGAAGGTGGGGAAGAAGGAAGGAATGAGCCAGCTTCTTCAGTATTGATTTGAAAACCTGGCTGGGTTTGTGTGTGGTTGGGGAGGGGGGCAATGAATTATTTATTACTTGCCTATCACCTCTTCCGAAGAGCTGTAGGTAATTATACAGTCTCCCTTCTCCTTTAACTTGCTGCAGTCTCAACAGGGTTCTTGAGGCAATTCCTAACATCGGGACAATCCAATAAATGCATAATGAAATCACTTTTATCCTCCCACCAACTGTGGATAAATTGGGATGAGAGAGGACAGTGTAGAGAGAGAGAGAGAGAGAGAGAATTGCCCTTAGTCAACAAGGCTACATTCAACCAACGCTTCTAACCATCAGTGAACCAGGATGTACTGGACGCCAGCTTGTTTGCCAGACTCACATATCTGCATTTCTCCTCCTTTTATTTTCCTTAGTCGTGTTTGCAAGGAGAATGTGAATTAGAGACTGTTCAGTAGCCAATTTATACATGACTGAGGTCCCGGTCACACGAGCGAGATAATTCAGGGGGGAAAAGTGAGGCTTTTTGCCCCGGAGCAAAATGGAGCATGGTATTGCGATCAGACGTTCCCCCGAGGCTCCGTGCTCAGGCCGTCAGCCGCCGATCACATGCTGATGGTGAAGCGTGGCACAGAAGGGCGAGTTGGTTCAGCAGTAATGCGTTCGTGCGCAGGCATAGTTCCACATTTGTGCACATACCACGGAGGCGTAAAAAAACCATCCGGTGGGACGTAGACGGGCGCCGGATGCAACGGGATACCAGCGCTTCCACGATCCGATGCCCACCTACGCTGCACATTTTCTGGAAAATACTGCACTTTCTCATGTATCTTTCTACTCTGCATCTTTGGCTGTGTGATACGGGTTGCCGATGGGTGCGGGACACTTGCCAGATGTTTTTGTGTGATCGCGCCCGTTAAATCCACCCAGTATCTGTCCCTATCATGCGGCTAATTCTGCGTGTGACCGGACCCTGAGTGTACAGGTTTGGTCCAAGATCCCCATCTCTGTGTCCTATGTGACACCACATGAGTAGCAAGTTCTCTGTTCCCATGTGCATGGTGCCCAATGCAGATTGTGACGATGACACAAGCAGTAAAGGGGCTTCCCCTTTTACCAGTTTCCCCAGCACCTAGGTTTGCCAAACTCCAGGTGGTGCCTGGAAATTTCCTGGAATTACAATGTATCTCCAAACAACAGAGGTCAGTTCCTGCTTTGGAGGACAGATTCTATAGCATAATACCCGACTGAGCTTCCTCCCAACCCCCCACCCCATGGTCCCCAGGTTCCACCTCCCAAATCTCCAGGAATTTCTTAACCCAGAGCTGGCAACCCTACCAGTGCCATTTTTCTTGCCTGAAATGGCCTGCAGCGGGCATTAGCTTGGCCTGTTAGGGAAACTCGTGTATGAATCCAAGCATGCAGGCTAACTGGATTTCGATTCCATGTATAAATTAGGATTCTGAACCTGGATCATTTAAACTGAAGATTAAGCCAGATATTTAATCTTAAACCGGTGGAGGTGGGTGAGATTTCAGTTGGCACTTGAATGAAGACAAAGAGACATAGTATGATGTGGATAGCCTGGGATGGACCTCCGGTCACAGAGTCCTGCAAAGGGAATGGTAGACCTATGTAACAGAACAAGAGCAACTGACATAGTGAAAGGCCGTTGAATGATACAAGCCAAGGTCACAGGCATGGGTAGTTTTTGGAGATAAAACAGGATAAGGCAAGGGTATGGAGAGCTTTAAATTTTGCACATCAGATCCAAGGCTCGACTCCGTTATTGCTGGTCCCTGAACCCCTGTTTGGTAGATAAACAAGAATGTGGAAAGCGTAGCCATCCTTCAGCGCATAGTGTTCTCTTTTAACATCTTGTGTTACTGTACACAGATGGACCATAAGCCTTCAAACAGAGGCCAAATGGTAGCTATATTGTAAGGCGGTTGATAAGAACGGTCCCTTGATGGAGCTTGGAGACCCAAAATTTCAAGGCAGCTCTGGAACAGCCTTTTACGGTCGATGGGGAAAGGCTCTGGTTGGTTGGAGCACAGTTCAGGTTTTTAGGACTTTGCATCACATTATTTTGTACTGCAGAAAGCAGTGAAGAGTAGATGCTAGTTGGGAACCACAGGAATACCCATGGTTAAGTATCAGCAGCTGATAGAAGCTCAGTTGTGTCATTCTCCCCATAAAAGTTTGACATGCCATGTTCTTGGCCAGGAGAGCAGAACTTGTTCTACAAATCTGTCTCCGAGGTCATCCTGATCAGTTTGATTGGATTGTGGGATGATGGTGCTTTAGGAGGCTTTTCAGGTGTACAGGTAATGTCAGTAATGGTTCTGTATTGTTTCACACTGTATCCATTGTGCTGTGTTCCCTATCTCGTCCCTGCTTTTGCGCTTGCGTAGGTATGCTAGCAGTAACGTGGGAGCTTCTTCCCTGCCACTCGGTCTTATCACGACGGCCTTGAGTGCAGGCTTTGGGCTATTCTTCTTTGTATGAGAATTTTCCAGTCCTGTGAAGACGAGGGGAGGAGGGAGCCATCTCCCGCCCATTAAGTAATTCTCCCGCCGGGAGTTTCCCGTGTGCGCGCTTGCAGGTAATTTGCTAGTCGCAATTTTGCATCACAATATAACCATGCTTGAGCCGCTTGCACCGCCATTCCTGACAATAACCTCTACACTGTGGGTTTTAGCACTGTATTCCAATAAAGCCCATCTTACTCCTAAGAATGCTTGGATCTACTTGCTTTTGAACCTGACAGGTAATTCCTAAAATCTGTGTACCAGGGTGTACTTAGTGTGCTATGAGAGAATGCTGGGTTTGTCCACCCGCAGACATTGGCTCTCTGGTGTGGTGTCTGCATAGTGTCAGGTAGCCCTGCCATGATGGATGGAGAAGGGAGGGCGGATGGGCTTTTGTGTTGTGAAGGGAGGGCGGATGGGCTTTGTGTTGTGAAGGGAGGGTGGATGGGACCGTGGGGTGTTGATTTATGCACCTGGAGTGTTAGAATGGAATGCGGGGAGCTGCCTCGACTGCCTGGCCGTGCAGGCCATATCTTACCAAGACTTAACACACTGACCTTGGAGGAGACAGGCTGTTAGCTTGCTATCGCTTTCCAAAGCAACAGCCAGGCTGGGAAAATGGGGGCGGCGGGAACTACATTAATTATCATTGTCTCCAGTTCCCGTGCGCGCTATGCTTCTATTGGTGGAGGGGGGGTCCCCATTCTCCCCCCTTATGGTATAACTGCTTGCTTCATGTAACCAAGTTATTCTTAACAATGTTCCTGTTACAGTAACCTACTATTGCAGCTTTAAAATAAATACTATTCTTGCTTCACTGAACAAGGCCTGGTATTTTGCTGACTAAGTTAAGGACTCTGACAGTTTGTTAAGAATCTTCATTTTCGGGACTGGTCGGAAACCCGCAACTCCAACATGAGTGGCGGTGAAGAAGACACTCTCCCGATCAAAGACGAAAAGAAGGAGGACAAGAAACCTCCTGTGACAACGGTACCCACGGAAGCCCCTGGCCCATATGTGCCGGTGAAATGGGGGCAGGAGTACGACTTTGGGGGGCCCTACGGGGACCCTTATGGAGCGGCCTATGGAGGGGTGACCACCCGACCCAAGCAAAGACGAGATTGGGTGAAACCCCTGGCCGAAACTCATGAGACGTGGTTCACGACTCCGCGAGCCTCAGTGCGAGTGAGTCAAACTGAGAGGTCAGTCCGCAGACTGATCGCCGCTGAAGGGCTGGAAGACACCTACCGAGACTCCGGTGACCTGGAAGGAGCCGTGGTGAGCCGGAGGTGGAGTGGCGACCCGAGCCAAGACCGCCTGTTTCGCATCCTAGATGAATCCCTCGCCCGCATCCCCCAGATGATCGCAGAGGGCATCCGAGAGGAGCAGGAACGACAACGGCGGGAGGAACCACCCGACCAACAGCCTCAAGACCAGCAACAGGTGCCAGTCCCGGACCAGCAGAACGTGCCGGTCCAGCCCCTTGATCAACCAGCGGGGCCGGGACCGCAGGGACCGTAGGGACCGCAGGGACCGCCGGTACAGCAACCCCAACGACCATGGGGTTTCCTGCCACCGAAACCATCTGAACTACTTGATGCAGATTTTGATGGGACCCCAGAAAAGTTCCCCTTCTTCCTGGTGAGAGCTGAAAAATTCATTGAAACCTGGGGCCATCTGTTCCAACACGAAGACCGGATGGTGGATGTGATAGCCTCGCGCCTGAAGGATGCAGCTGCCGACTGGTATGTAGTGCTCCACCAGGCTGACGGGCGAGAGCTAAGGGAGATCGATGCGTTCATGTGGGCCATGAAGGAACATTTTGAAGATGTCAACGCCAACAAGACGGCCAGAGCGGCTATACGGGCCCTCAAGCAAGGCCCCAAGTCGGTGAGAGAATACACCGCAGAATTCTGCAGGTGCGCAGCCAAAACACGAGGTTGGCAAGACGGGGTCCTGGCAGACCATTACAAGTTGGGGCTCAACGCAGAGATCCGCCGTTCCGTCACGAGAACCCAGGATACAGACACGCTGACGGGCTGGATACAAGCGGCTATCACCATGGAGAACCGCCTGAAGACCATCCGACTGGACAATGCAGTGGCGATGAGTAAAGGGGGCCAATCGGGCCCTACACCTGCCCCGCGAGGGAAGACTCAACCACCGAACCCGAAACCCAAAGATGGCACGAGGGAGACCCGGATGAAGCAAGGGCTCTGCCTGAAGTGCGGGGAGGGGGGCCACTTTGCCGCGAATTGCCCAGGCTCCCTCGCACCAACTGGGGCCCCGAAAGGGACCAAAAGAAGTTTGACACCTCCACCCCGAAGCCGGTGGCGAAACCGAGAGGGGCGAGGGCCCTGCAAGCCAAACCCCTCAGCGAGGCGTCGGATTCATCGGATGGTGAGACCGCGCTGCCGGGGTTCAATTGGGAGGAGCGGTAACCACTCGAAAGCAAGCGAAGCTTTCCCCCCCTTCCCTTACCCCTCCCGCAGAGGACTGGGCCAAAATTTTTTCCACAGCTATGTCCGACGCCGACAAGGAGGAGGTGGGGGGGGAGGATGGAGTTACGCAAGATGCACAGGGCTGCTGGCTGAAAAATGGCAAACTGTTTGTCCCCCATTCCCTCCGGGGGGAGGTGATGGGTTGGGCACATGGATCAAAACTGGCGGGGCACACAGGGTTTGTTAAATCACTCCAGCTACTACAAAGACAATTTTGGTGGCCTGGGTTGCGAAAAGACATTTCTTTATTTACTTCTGCGTGCCAAACATGTTTGATGAGTAAACCCAGGCCAGGTAAACCGCCAGGAGCGTTGCAACCCCTCCCCATGCCGACTCGACCATGGGAAGTGATTTCAATGGACTTTATTACGGATCTTCCCCCTAGCAGGGGGAATACTGTTATCTGGGTTGTTGTGGATCTTTTCACTAAACAAGCCCACTTTGTCCCGTTTGCATCAATCCCCTCGGCCAAGAAGTTAGCTTCAGCATTCCTCCAACACGTGGTGAGGCTCCACACTTTGCCAGCTAAAGTGATCTCTGACAGGGGGTGCAATTCGTTTCTCACTTCTGGAGTGAACTTATGTCACTGCTTGGGGTGGAGAGGGGGGTTGGCAGTGCGTACCACCCAGAGACTGATGGTCAAACCGAACGTGTCAATCAAACCCTTGAACAATATTTAAGGTGTTTTACGAACTTTCAACAAGACAATTGGCACTCCCTATTATCTTTGGCTGAGTTCTGTTACAATAACACTCAGCACTCTTCTACGGGCATGTCTCCATTTAAGGCGGTCCATGGATATGAAGCTCCGCTTTTACCGTTTTTGACTTCTCCCGACCTCCCAGCGGGAGATGCTGGTGACTGGTGCAAAAAGTTGCAAGAGGCTTGGCCGTTGTTATCTAAGACTCTTGACGATGCAAAGGAGGCATACAAGACCCTAAGATATCTGTTTGGCCTTTGCTGCTGCCTACTCAGAAGACATGGATGGAGCACTAATCCCTGCAGACATGGGGTGTCAGACACTCAGGCCGATTTCCCACAAGCACTGCTCCGTGCCCACTCTTCCCTTTGCCCCGATGGTATGTGTCAATTTCACACCAAGTGCCGCACGGCCGCATTTTGCCCCGCAGCTTCACTCGAGAGCGAGCATGAAGCAGTGCTTGTGGGAAATTGGCCTCTGTCTTTTTAAGCCTCCGACTGACGTGTGCTTCCAGTTGTAGTGCTGGTTTGCCATTGCCTGCCTCTGTGCCGTGACCCTGGACTTCCTTGGTGGTCTCCCATCCAAATACTAAGCAGGGCTGACCCTGCTTGACACCTGACATCTGACAATATCATGGTACTCTAGGCTGGGGCTGTTTTTTTGGCTGGTGGCCTTTTTTGGGGGAAAGTGGGTATTGACTCTAATACTGGTGGTGGCAAGTGCTGTCAAGTCACAGCCGACTTACGGCAACCCCGTGGGGTTTTCAAGGCAAGAGATATTCAGAGGTGGTTTGCCATTGCCTGCTTCTGCATAGCAACCCTGGACTTAGTTGGTGGTGTTCAAGTGCTAAGCATGGCCAACCCTGCTTAGATTCTGGGAGCTGATGAGATCAGGCTAGTCTGAGTCATCTAGGTCAGGGGGGTTCAAATACTGCTTCCCTGTCTTCCATTTTTCATGAGTGAGCTGTTATCTGTGACATTAGCTGATGGCATGAAAGGAGCTGTGT
Source organism: Gekko gecko (assembly GCA_029375565.1). Lineage (NCBI taxonomy): Eukaryota > Metazoa > Chordata > Lepidosauria > Squamata > Gekkonidae > Gekko > Gekko gecko. Next base: position 195,738,806 of record JAPDNY010000004.1, read on the forward strand.
AAATTGCCAGTTTCCTTTTACTGCACATTTACTTTGCAATGACGATGTGCGCAATTGTATAGAGTCGTGTCAGCTTGCCATGTTAGCAAGTGCTGAATTCAATCTCTTGGCAGGACCGGTTTCACTTTTCCACTTCTGTGACGGACCACACTTTAAAAGCAGGTTTCTGAGTGCAGCTAAATCAGAGACCCGGGAGGTAAAGAGTGCACTTTTCTTCTGGAATGGAGAGCTTGAACGACAGGCTGTTCCTCTTCTATGCTTGGCCAGTACCTGCTGAGGGAAATATATGATTCAGCTGAGGGGAGAGTCACTTTGAGTCTGCGTTCCATTCTGGAGTGGTTCTGTCAAGGAGAACCATTCTGAAGGCCGTGAGTCGGTTTCTAACTGAGTTTGGAGTCAGTGTGTCTGACAGGAAAAGACAGGCAGATTCACCTGCTAAGTGAAAGAAGAAGAAGAAGAAGGAAAAAAAGACTCCTTGCTTTAACTGTGTTCTATCTCTATCCTGAGGAGGAATTTAATATACAAATTCAAAGTCTCACTGTCAGCATAAGATGAAGTCTGTTATACACAGGCACCAGAGAACTGGGAAAGAGTGATTTCAGTAGTGTGTGGAAACCCACTTTCAAGCAAAACCTCCCCCCCCCCAAAAAAAAAAAATGTGTGGAAACCCCTTTTCAAGCCAAAAAAAAGTGTGTGGAAACCCCCTTTCAAGCCAAAAAAAGGGAAGAGGGCTGGTTCTTCTGAGGAGAGGATGAATTCCTGCCTAATGTCCAACAGGGTTTAGCCCTGAGGAGAACCCTGATCTGTTGTAAAGGGAAAATGGTTTTAGATATCTTAGGAAATGGGGATAAACTGTAACTTTAACTAAGGAGTGAGTTAGGTTCACAAAGACAGTGACCAACTCCAGGAAATCTGAACTGCCACAGGAAATTCTCCAAGGAAATATTGTTGCTGTAACCAGGCCTATTTTGGGGCAGGAACGCACAGGAAGGGCATTCCAGCTGGCTCCCAAGTTGGCCATGCCCAGCAGGAACTCATTAGCATAACAGGCCACACCCCACAGCAGAAACTCATTAGGATTGGCTACATTAGGGGTGTGTGGCCTAACATGCAAAGGAGTTCCTGCTAGAAAAAAGCCCTGGGTTTTGACAACAAAGAAGGTAAACAGAATAAGAAGCAAAAGCTGGGTGTGGCTGGATGATCACACTTCTGGTAGCATGGGGGTGTGGCCTAATATGCTAATGAATTTCTGCTGTTGGGTGTGGCCTATTATGCTAATGAGTTCCTGCTGGGCTTTTCCTACAAACTATTATACTAACTAATATACTAAGGAAAACACCTCTTCTAAGAACTAAGAATATCTGAAAATAAGCTTTAATAACATCATTTTGCCTGTTTAAAGAAGTGAATTCCGTATCATCTGCAACTTTTTCCTCAGCAATCCCAATCCCTGATATACCCATTCAATCCCTGCCTGTTGAATAAACTTGTCCTTTTGTTTTACTGTTAATCCGTCTCCAGTGCCATTTCAAAAGGGATATGAGAAGAGGGCTCCTGCTTTTTCACAACAAGTTTGGGCCGGGCTAAAAGCCGAATTATATTCTGTAGACAGGGTGGGATAAAAAATATTTTAAAAACCGCACTCATTTACACGCTACTAGGGGCTGTTCAGTCATAGCATGGAACTAAAAAGAATTTTGGCTGGGGAAAATCTGCCTCAGAGTGTTGCGGAAGTGACAGGGGTCCGTCGCAGCTTCCTTTTCAGTTTGGCTCTTGTTGGCAGTCAGTTTGGTTTAAGGGTTCCTCCAGTCCTCACGCTCCTTTTGTGGTTATAATAAAGTTTCCAGTTGGTTATGTGCCTTCTGTTTGGCTGCCTCTTCATGATAGTTAACACCTAGTATAATTCAAAGTGAAGTTATTCCCTATTCCTTGAAGGAAATGATAAAACTTGCTGCCATAACCCTCCCCCCATCTTCACTTTTCAATGTTCCAGCTAAGACAAGTGTAGCCTTTGTAATTAGCACCCAACTGAATATAAACTGGGTTCTATTTTAAATGCACAAATTATTTCTTTACATCATGTTGATTTTCAATTGGACTTCCAAATCTATATAAAAATGCGTATACATTTAGAGAGAAAAAAAATATGATTCCTTTAACTTTCTGGTGGTTGTACTAATCTTTTTTGTTACATTTGGCACAGTATAAGGCCCTGTGTGGCACTAGCAGACATGATTTGCTAAATGCAGGCTTCCTTTGTTAGTTCTTCTTTTTGGCTTGGGAAATTTAATTTAGCAGCTCAGAAACAGCTTGTGGGGTGTTCCCCTGCACTTTTCCCATTGAATTAAAAATGGGAGGCAGACGTCACTTATACACTGTAAATGTTAACATTTTGAGGTGTAAGAGTAAGAATTAAATACCCTCGGCGACACCCACATTCGATATTACTGCGTGAGTCACTGATCTGATTATGTTTCCTGCATGGAAGCAAGCCTAGAGCTCAGACTCATGCAGAGATGCAATGGGCAGCCACCTCTGAGGACAGGTGATTCTGCTTTGTCCCAGCACTAGGGGCTGGCGTACACAACAGCCTTATGCGTTCCCCTAGTGAGCATGCTGGCCATGCTTGCCTCCTGTCTCTGTGTGATCTCCTGGTCATTCGCAGGGGAGACTCTCTCTCTCCCTGCAATCAGTGATGCTGGCTTTGGAATGTCACTGATCATGGGAAGATAAGTTCATATGGCCACATCTTCTGTGTGGTTGCCCTTGCAGGTGACCAGGGATTGTACGGGGGTGAGGCCAACCACTTAGTTCTGCCCAGGGCTCTTTTTGTAGCAGGAACTCTTTTGCATACTAGGCGACACACCCCTAATGTAGCCAATCCTCCAAGAGCTTACAGAGCTCTTCTTACAGGGACTACTGTAAGCTCTTGGAGGACTGGCTACATTAGGGGGGTGTCACCTAATATGCAAAGGAGTTCCTGCTACAAAAAGAGCTCTGGTTCTGCCGTCCTTCCCCACACATTCTTGGAAAATATGGGGCTGTTGCAGGTATTGGACTAAAGAGTGATTTGAATAGTGCTGTGACCACAGTATGATAGCTTCGGTTTAGTCATTTTAGTTTCTAGGGAGAATTCAGGCTTGATTGCATCTAGAACCCACTGATTTGTCTTTTTGGAGGTCCACGGTAGCCAGAAAACTCTCCTCCAATGCTACATTTCAAATGAATCCACTTTCTTCCTGCTGGCTTTCTTCATTGTCCAACTTTCACACCCATATACAGTAATGGGGAATACTATAGTATGAATTAACTTCATCTTGGTCGCCAGTGATGCATCCTTACCCTTAAAGGTACATGACTTTTTTCAGCAACTTCCCCAGGACCGTCCAGACGTTTCTACAATGAGCACAATGAAAATGAGGCACGAAACAACAGGAGGATATCTGTGTCTCTTGCAACAGTTGTATTGAACTGGCTCTCTACACTCTGAGATGTCAGCCTTATGGCTGCCTTCTCATGTGTTGACCTGACAAGAGTTACATCAATTATCCCATTTGATGACTTCTTCTGCATTTGACCTGATGATCTACTCCCATGATCTGGCTAGCCCAGGCAAGTCCAATCTTATCAGAACTTGGACAATAAACAGGGTTAGCCCTGATTAGTACTTGAATGGGAGACCACCAAGGAAGTCCAGGATTGCTATGCAGAGGTAGGCAATGGAAAACCATCTCTGTTCATCTCTTTCCTTGAATATCCTATGAGGTCACCCTAAGTTCACTGTGACTTGACTTGACCTGGAAGTTGGCTGTGATCTCTAAATTGGCTGTGACTTGACCACCATATCTATTATTTGCCCTGACTTGGTGGCCCAGGCTAGCCTGATCTCATCAGACCTTGACCAAGAAAGTCCAGGGTCAATACCAAGAGGCAGGTAATGGAAAAGAACCTCTGGCCCCAGTCATATGGGCCAAAAAACGCGGGGGGGGAGGCGTGGTAGTTTGCTCCGGAGAAAAATAAGGCATGGTAGCCCGATCACACGGGCCAGCAGGTTGCCACGCTCCAGCTCCAAGTGCTGATCACACCATGCTGCTGCAGTGCGGCAAAAAAGTGGCACAGCAGACCACGCAAGCCATGCTGTTGCGAAGTGCGCATGTGCCATTGGGGGGGGCGCTGCCGGTGTCATGCATACGTGCATGCCTCATTCAGCGTTGGTGCACATCCCATGAAAACTTACAACATCCGGAAACCCCGGGACATGGGCCAGTGTCGGAAGCCGCAGGATACTGGCGCTCCCGCAATCAGACGCCGGCCTTTGCCCCAAGGTTTCCAGAACCCCGTTTGACCCTAGTAGTTCGACCCTAGTAGTAGTAGTACTTCGACCCTAGTAGTTTTTTACTCCGTGTTTTCAGAGGGAAGCCGCGGGTTGGCCATGGGAGCACTACGCCTCCCAGATGTGCTCGTATGATCGCGCACGGAAAGTCCACGGGGCTCCCGTGCCTTCAGTGGGGCAAATGCTCCGTGTGAACGGGGCCTCTGTTAGTCTTTTGCCTTGAAAACAGTATGGGGTGACCATAAGTCGGCTGCAACTTGACAGGAAAAAACCCTGCATCTGAAAATCTGCCATCATCAACCATTTCCTTAGGGCTTGGAGTATGGGCAAGTTCTTCCTGAGACAGAAGTCTCACAAGGTCAGCCTTATTATCATTCAGAGCCATGGAATGTGACTAGCACTTTGGCAAGGGACAATCACAGCCTTCCTCCTCTTGTCTAACTGGCTGTGCAGTTGTGGTTCATCGTGCTCTGTGTTGTCCTTCACAGAATCTTTCCGATAATGGTAAACCCCCCCACTGTGACTAGCCTTTGATATCTTGATCATATCTGCAGCGCTGACCTGACAAATGTGTCTGGTAGATCACCCAAAGCCACTGCTTTGAGGAGGTTACCAATTACAACCATTAGTGCTTGTCCATCTATAATGAGACATAATGACGGATCGTGAAGACCAAGTTCCTTAGGGCAGGCAGTGCATTCGGTCGATGTATCTGAAAGCACAAGATGTTGCCACTTCAAAGGGTGCCATTTATTTCAGCAGCAGACAAAAGGTACCGGCAGAAGTTCATGCTTCAGAACTGTAGGAAAGTCAGCTGGGTGACAGGGTTGACATGCGGTTGATGCGTAAGCTTCAGCTAACTGGCTTTGTGTATTTCCACAATGCATGAGGAACTCCAGTTTGAATGCTTCCACTGCAAGCATGACTTCTGGATTATTTTCCATCACACTCCTGTAAATGTTGGGTTTTAGTTTAGCCTGTATAGTGTGCATAAAATGTTTCATGCCACACTAATACTTGAACAGAATGTAGCACCTTTGACTCACAAAAGATTATACCCTGGAACATTTTGTTAGCCTTTTAGGTCCTCCCCATGTCGGCAAGTTGCAGCTGACTTATGGAGACCCCATAGGTTTTTCAAGGCCAGAGCTACTGGACTCCAATTTTGTGCTACTAATACAAACTAACACAGCTACCCACTTGAAACTAGTGTTTGAGAATCAGAGGAATCTAGAATGTTTTCAAGGTGGGAGATTTCCCAGTACCAAATTCCTTAGGCAGTTTCCCTACCAGGGCTATTAATATATGTATAGACGTAATCAAGCAGGCAAATTGGCCTTGTTCCCTGCCATTTCCACAGAGGAAAAGACACACACACACACACACACACACACACACACACACACACACACACAATTTTAAAACTCAGAGTGGGGGGGTATTCTCTACAGCCTCTATATGTCCATTCCCAGAGCACGTGGAGCCTAAGGAAGGGGTAAACAGGCCCCTTCCTCAGTTGTTTCCTCTGGCAAAAATGACGTGGGAGGTAAAGCTTGAATCCCGTCCTTCTCCCACATAGAGCTTGGAGCCACACTGAGCAATTGAGAGGTTTTTAAAATTTAGTTCCCTGTGAACATGTGACTGAAAGTCATGTTAGGCACCTGTGACCCATCTCGTACTACACGTAACATGTATTTTGGACCTAATTCCACCATTGGACATTATGCCTATGAATGGAATGTGGTACTTATTCTCAAAAAAAAAAGCTGTATACTTTTTTTGTCGGAGCTGGTGAGAATGAAAAGGCTCATGACATTAATTTCCTTATTTGAAGGAGAAAATCCAGACTTGGTGCTCAGACTTAACAATGCTCTGTACCCTTGTTGTTACCTGTCTGTGCAGTATCTGAAAGATCCATATGAGAAATTGGAGCCAATCTGGAGTTTTAGTGTTATGTTTCTCTTTTGCATAAAATGTATTCTTCGACAATGAAATTCATGGCATGAAGGTTAGTGCCATTTAAAACACAATTGGTGGTGTAAAATTTCCACTTATGGCTGGTGCATTCATGGAGCCGTAAGTACATTTATCTAGGCAGGCATTAGCACACTGATAGAGATGTGTAGCAGTAGAAAAGCAATACCCCTTTGAGAATGGAAGTAAAACATTTACTTACAAATCCATTCATTGATCCAGGCCCGTGCCATATTTACACAAAAGGAAGATGACCCTGAATGTAAGATTACCCCCTTTATAATGTTATACATAGACAAAAACCTCCAAAAACTATTATTGGACATAACTGTATCTTGTATGTGAATGTAAGATGAACATTCCCTCTCCTTTTTTTGTTGTTTGGGTGGCATAGCTGTGAAAAACCCTAGGCCTGCAGTTGAGTAAATACTGTATTTTAGACTGTCCTGACTGACCACATGCTTGTCTGCTCCAGAATTTACAATGGACCAGAATAGGGGTCCCCAGCCTTTTTGAGTCTTTGGGCACCTTTGGAACTCTGACACACTGTGGTGGTTGCAGCCACAAAATGGCTGCCTCAGGAGGTGGTGGAGCCAGCTACAAAATGGTTGCGGCCTCTTACCTTCATCCACACAGTGAAGATCCGTGTGGTGCGATGACAGTTGCTGCTAAAGCAACATTTTTTAAAAAAATAAAAATGTACAGCCCATCAGAAACTTTGCTTGGCAAAAGTCCCATCTCGCCCTGCCCACTTTCTAAAGACGCTTGGGGGAACCTTGAAAGCTGTCATCAGGTGCCATGGCACCCACAAGCACCATGCTGGGGACCCCTGCTCTAGACTGCCATGTTTGATTCGGGAGACGCAGGCAGGAGAGCCGAGCACTGCCAGCTCTGTCCCATCATGGCCTCTCCTCCTGGTGTTTTCACCCAGGTTAGAATAATCTTGGGACCTGTGCTGGCAAATTTCCGAGTATTCAAGCTCAACTAGACTGCCGCCTAATTAAAGACAGGATGCCTGGTGGGCTGTTTGCTTAGTCAGGTGTTACTTCAGGTGAGTCTGGTTTAATAATCAGGTTCCAAAGTGCTTGGGATAGGGCAAGTAGGAAGGTTAATGGAGGGGAGATGACCAGTCACTACGGCAGGAGGCCGTGCATCATGAAGTGTCTTGGGAAACGTCACTTGCTGTGCTTTTTGTAGGGGTGATGGTGTTCACTCTTGGAGGAGGGGCATGTCGCCCTGATGGCATCGGCAGGAAACGGTTCAGAGCGAGTGGGGTAAATGGGGTAGATCAACCATTTGTTGTTGTTCTCTCTTGGGGGAAACTGTGTGGGTAAGTGGTGTGTGTCATAGGTTAGACACCCTGGTGAGCACCCCAAGCATCACTTAGAGGCTGAAGAAGGAGTCCCATTGGTTGCCATCCTCCAGGGAGGGTTGCCAACCTCTCACATTTACTGTAGATCTCCCGGCGACCAAGATCAGTTCCCCTGGAGAAAATGGCTCCTTTGGAGGGTGGACTCTGTGGCATTGTACCAAGCTAAGGACACTCCCTCCCCAACACCTCCCCTCCCCAGGGCCCACCTCTAAAATTTCCATATATTTCCAGTCCCAGAGCTGGAGACCCTTCCTCCAGGTGGGACCTGATGGCCTCCTGGAATTACAGTTGACCTCCGGACCACAGAGATCAGTTCCCCTGGTGAAAGTGGTTGCTTCGAAGGAAGGACTCTGTGGAATTTTACCCCACTTGAAGTCCCTCCTCTTCCCAAGCACCACCTTCTGCAGGCTCCACCCCCAAATCAAGTATTTCCCAGTCCTAAAGCTAGCCTCTCAGGGCTATGGGGCCTCGGAAAAATGGGGATGAGAACCGCCTTGAGACTAAAACAACCCCCGCCCAACGCTCAGTCTTGGGAACAATGGCTGAGTTCAGACTGGCAGTTTGCCCCGCTATAGCCACGTTTCAGCCACATTCCCCAAGTGGATTAAAGGGGGCGTTCACACAGGCATATCTGCCTGGCGTTCCCCACCCGTAGTCAACCCGTGCTGTTCCGCTTCACTCCCGTGTTTAAAAGATACCTGGTAAAAGTGGTAGCAAATCCCTGAGAGCCCGTTTATTCCGCTTCATTCCACTTCCGGGAAGTGTGAACGCCAACCCAAAAAGCCGGGAGCAACCTGTGTTGCGCATAAGACAGCAGCGATATGATTGGCTGTGCTCCGCTCTACCACCCAATGCGGTGCCAGCACAACGGGATCCAAACCGGCTATGTGCGCATGAGCACATAAGTGCATATGCACTCATATGCACATGCACACATAGCTGATTTGCCAGGAAAAAGCCCTTTACAGCTGCACCTCTGGGTCAGCAGTCTGAACGCTCCCGTGCACCTCCTCCCGGTATGCTCCGGTATGTCAGTCGGCACAGTGTGACCGGGAAAACCTGGAACAGGTTGTTCTGAGGCTTTTTTTGCCACAACTGGCTCTCTCTTCAAACTGCCAGTCTGAACTCAGCCAGTGTCTTGGAAAGGCCTCCACTATTGCAGTGGAGCTTTCTCTGTGACGAGCCAGGAGTGTCTCACAACCGGTCTGGGACTCAGAGAAGGGCGGACTCCCCACGCATGGCAATTAGGTATGGGGAGACGATGTCTCAGCTGTGTAAACCAAGGTAGATTATACCTGAACTGAGGGGGAGAGGTAATCTAATTAACCAAAAGCTTCCCCTGTGGCAGGTTCTTTAAATTTTAATGAAAGTGTGGCCTGAATTTTATACAGTTTTACTGTCTTGTTATTTCTGGGCGGGTGCACAATAACTATGAAAAGCTACTGAGAACAGTCTCTCTTTTGATACTTATGAAAATGAGGCAAGTCATGTTGGCTTTGCTCTACGTTTGAATGCACTCGCTGACATTTCTCTTTCTGCGCAGCTTTCTCCTCTTCCTTTATCGTCCCCCCCTCCCCTGAAATATATAGATTGTAAACTTAATGGGGAGGGTATTTTTCATCATTTTTTTTTAAAAAAATCATGTTACTCTGCAGCATGCCGCATGTACTGGTGGTGCACTAGAAGCCATGGCCATCTCACAAAGCTCTGTGCACAAAGTCAGGATCGGGGCAGCCCGGTTTGTGTGTGGTTTCTCATCACAGGGCTTTTCCTGCTGCCGCTCAGGTGAAAATTAAATTTCCTAATGAGTTATGACAGTCCTAATGAGACGCATGGAAAAGGTTAGGCTTTTAAGGAGCAAAACCACACCCTCCGCTCCGGTGGCTACCGAGAAAGAGGTTTTGCAGCTCATTAGCAAAAGTAACTCGAGCTAATGTATCAAGCCCTCATTATCCAGGCGACATCGCAGTGAATCGTTTCAGTACCTTTCACATGATATTAGTGAAGTGTGTATAACTGAGGGGGGGAAATAACGTAGAACTTTTGTACAGCGGTCCTTCCAGTCAGGTTGCTTTCCAGATAAATATTTTAATTTTCTTTTGTATAATGCGGGCCTTAGATCTACCTGATACTCGTTTGAATGCTATTCAGTCCACTTACTTTGAGTCCAGTGGTGCCTTTAAGACCAACAGAGTTTTATTCTGGGTATAAGCTTTTGTGTGCATTCAGAGTTCTCGATAAACTGTTAAAGGTGCCCTGACTCACACTAATTCTGTTGCTCAGCATGAGTTACTCACCTGAATCTATATACTGAATCAGTCAACACTAGGAGGAGGAGGAGAGGAGGAGGAGACTGGATTTATACCCCACCCTTCACTCAGAGTCTCAGAGCAGCTTACAATTGCCTTCCCTTCCCCTTCCCACAACAGGAATCCTGTGAAGTTAGTGGGGATGATACAGCTCTTTCGAGGACTGCCCTTGAAAGGACAGCTCTCAGAGAACTTGGACTGACCCAAGGTCACACCAGCAGCTGCATGTGGAGGCCTGGGGAGTCAAACCCGGTTCTCCAGATTAGAGTCCACCGCTCTTAACCACTACACCAAACTGGGGTTGTGGTCACAGGGTCGTTTTGATCTGGTTTCACCGCTGTTCCCTCTTGCATTTAAAATTGCTGACCAAAGTGGGCTCACTCATGCAATCCTTCCAGTTCCCTAGTGAGTTTTCCTACACTCAGAAAATCAAGTACTTTCTGGATATTTGCGCCTTGAATCTGCGATTTTGCCAGTCTGGACAGCCATTTCTTGCAATGATTGCAATTAGGTCATCTGGACATCCTTTTTGCGATTCTTTTTAAAAAACTTCCGTTGTGGTGCGCATGAGCAAGCCTGTGCTGAATAAATTTAATGTATAAATGTTCAAGCGCACATATAGACTCCAGCGCTCAGTTTTACGTCGCCGGTTAATTTTGTTTGCTGTTTGGAGGGCAGGGTGAACCTGCAAGAACAAGGGACTACAGTGAATCCCAGTGGGAATGGTGATTCGGCCATGTGTATATGCGCATGCACAAAGCCAATGTTTTTTTAAAAAACAAGCCATGCCACCCAAGCAGAGGCGCAGCTATCTGAATGGTGTCCGGAGCCTCGTTGCGCGATGCAAGAGGTTCAGGGAGGGATGTGTGGTCATCCCAACCTGGAAAAAAAAATCCCTATCAAATCGCGGTAAGCTTGCTGTGTGACCACAACCTGGCTCTCTGACCTATGGATGTTGTGTTGGTTTAGTGGGTGTGGCTTGCTGGAAAGGTTGCCAGCAGCCTGGAGAAGAAAGTCCTATCCTTTTGATAGAGGCTTAATGTGTGGAAATGGGCAGAAGTTTTCATGACACAGAGGTAGAAGAAGAAGAAGAAGAAGAGATTGGATTTATACCCCACCCTTCGCTCGGAGTCTCAGAGCGGCTTACAAACTCCTTTCCCTTCCCCTCCCCACAACAGACACCTTGTGATGTGGGTGGGGCTGAGAGAGCTCTTTTCAAGAACTGCCCTTTCAAGGACAGTTCTTGTCAGAACTATGGCTTGCTCAAGGTTGTCCAGCAGCTGTGAGTGGAGGAGTGGGGAATCAAACCCGGTTCTCCCAGATTAGAGTCCGCACACTTAACCACTGCATCTCTTGGTAAATAACATCCAATTAAGCCTCTATTAAAGGGACAGGGCATTTTTTCCCCTCCAGGCAATTGGCAACCCGACTTGCTGGGGATCCAAAGAACCCCTGTATCTTTCTCTCCCCTTCCACTGATTCCTCCTTGTTGTTTTCTTTTGATGCTGTTCAGTGGTAGCTAGTATTGTGGGGAGCAGGGAAGACTATTCAAAATGGCTTCTGAACCTCCCTTTTGACTTCTCCTCTCCAGCAGACTTGAGTGCCGCCACCTCGTGGCCATCTATTTTTCTCACCGCTGCCTCCACCCAACAGCCATTTAAAAATAATGTTACAGGTTTGCACAATGATTGAAATCCCTTGCTTCAAAACTTTGGAGCATTGCAAGACTTCTAGATCAAAAATAGATCAACATTTAGCTGTATAGCCTTCAGTTAGCACTATGTTTGCTAACTCTAGATTGAGAAATTCCTGGATATTTTGGTGGTGGAGCTATAGGGTTGTCAGACCCCCTGGTGGAGATGGGTGTCCTCTGCAGCCAGACCTTGCCCCCCCAGCTGCTGATCAATTGGTCAGCAGGGGGACTTACCAGTAGAAAGCAGAATGTCTAGGCCACGCTGCTCGTGTTGCACAGGAAGTGATGTCATCATGCCAGCAACTTCTGGGTGATGCTCTGGTATTTGGGCAGAATCTCTGTTAGAAGCCAGTTTTGCTATAGAGCTTTTGCCCATGTAGCAGAGCATTGTCCAGAAGTTGCTGGCATGACGACATCACTTCCTGTGCAACTCTAGCAACAAGGCCTAGGCCTAGGAGGGACCTGGCAACCATAGTCCTCAACAAGATATAATGCCATAGATTCCATTCTCAAAAGCAGCCATTTTCTTCAGGGGAATTGATCTCTGTTGTCTGGAGATCACTTGTAGTTCTGGAGGGGGGGATGTCCAGACCACACCTGGACATCAGATAGGGGAAATCAAGAGCCAGTTGGTCTGTTGGGTTTTTCTATGAAATGAAAAAAAAGTTCAGTGTTTATGCCAAGACAGGTTGCATTGTGGGCTTGAAAAAAAAATCCCTCAAAGTGAAGATGGGACAATGAATGTTCTTGATTGTTCTGGTCCTACCTGCTACCAGTAGCTGTTGGCTTACCGTTTGTTCAAGAGAACCCAACAAAGGACCAGGACTTCATTGAATGAGAACAATCCTGTGTTCTAGACCTATTTGTAAGCCGCTTCTTCATGGTCTCCATGTCTCACACTGATGGGTTTTTGCATCTGCACAAAATAAGATCTTGGAAACTTCATGAGGTAAAAAAGGCACAAAAATCCCCCCCCCGTGCAGAGGTGCACTGTGCATGCTCAGTGGGGGAGGAGTTGTGCCCTTTCTACTTATTTCCTTTTCATGCTCCATAGGGTAGCCACCTCTGGAAACTTCTTCCAAGATTTCCTCTTTATAGTGCTACCTTCGTTCACCTTTATGAGTTGACCTTCTGGGGTTTTCCTCTTGGGCTCTTGACCTTTCTCTCCATTTGCCTGTGGCAAAACCACATGGTTTAAAAAAGTGCCTTGGCTATGGAGACAAATGATCATCTACTGGTGGCCATGACTACTACCTCTGGTGCCTAGGAGAGGCCTGTAATATAGAAGCCACTAAATGCAGGGGAACGTTTTAACCTTCCAGGACATCCAGTGCTGACCAAAAACTAGCAGTTCTCTTACAAAGGAATTTCAAAGGGACATTAGAAACAGAGACTGCTGAATTGCAACTGAGAATGAAGCCCAAGACAATGCATCCTCCTGGACTGAATTGAGACCTAGGTTTCCTGTCTTATTTCCAATGCTGAGTTCTCCACACCTGCCACACCTGCATATCTCACCTAAATCCAATCACACCTGTTGTTGTCATTCACCAGCTATTGTCCTTCACCTGCTACTGTCATTCAACATCTGAAATCACTCCATTTTCCAATAAATAGGATAGACGAGCTCCCATTCTAGTTGTATCGGAAGAAGCAAGCATGACTCATGAAAGCTCATACCCTGCCATGTATTTTGTTAGTCTTTAAGGTGCTACTGGACTCTGGCGCTTTTCTACCACATTTTTGTGCCCTGTGATCACTGCTAGCAGTGCTGTGTCTGGTCACAGAGAAGATTCAAGGGAGAAGTGCATAATTTACACTGTGGGTAGGTGTTATGTACTGAATGTGAATCGCTCCTATCTATTCACATGTTAAGCTTGAGTCTGAATGTGGCTCTTCAGATGTCGCATTGCTATTGGTCGGTTTCTGTGATACCTGTGTAATTACCCAATCACTGAGTGATATTGTTGCAAAGAGGGAACGGTCCTGATTGGCCTTTATCCCTGTATCCTGATTGGCCTTTATCCCAGTGTTACTATTGGTTCTTATCTGACTATGGGTGTGGCTTTGACAGCCCGGGAGAGTTTAAAAGAAGGAGCTGTGCTCCCCTTGTTGTTGTGTGTTCCTGACTTACAGTTGCTGTTTAATAAAGCTGAAATCACTTTGAAGCTGAATCCTTTGTTGAGTCTCATACTTAACAGTAGGCATTTATAATAAAGGACAGGGAAACAGAAACAGCACACAATTACTGTTGCGTCTCGGTACACATATGCACGTGTGTGCACACGCACGTGGCCAAATGGATCTCCTCTCCATTTCAGAGACACACCGTGCCATCCTAAGGAGAGTGATACCTGTCAGGTTCAATAACAAGTGGATCCAGTCATTCTTATGCAAAGAAAGGTTTTATTGGATAATCTTGCTAAAACCCACAGTAGGAGGTCATTGTCAGGAATGGGGGGCGAAGCAATGCAAGCTGATTTATAGTGTGATGCAAAAAAGCGCCTAGCAAATGAAACATGAGCGCGCGCACGGGAAACTCCCGGCGGGAGATATACTTCATGAGCGGGAGACTGCTCCCCCCCTCCCTCTGCCATCCCAGGACTGGAAAATTCTCAGCAACATGAGAATAGCCCAAAGCCTACATTCAAGGCCACCGTGATAAGCAAAAGCGGCAGGGAAGAAGCTCCCACGTTTCTGCCTGCATAGCTACGCAAGCGCAAAGCATCAAAGCAGGGTAGGGAACACATAACAATGGATTCAGTGAGAAACATGAAAGAAGCATTTCTGACATTCTGCCCTTCCCAAAATACCACCCACCCACCACTCAGGAAGGAGAGAATGAAGGGCCCCCAGGTTTATTTGGGTAACGGGTGTGAAACGCCTTCAGGTGATCAGGTGCATTGACATCCGACACTTTCACCCATTCCCTGTGTTGGGGCCCAAAGTGTACCCATTCAATAAGGTACAGCAGTTGTCCACGAAGGATCTTAGAGTCCAAAATGTCAGCAATTTCATAGTGTTCCTCATCATCGACCATCAGTGGTGGGGGGGGTGCTGGAAGCTCAGGATGCCACTTAGTCGGGGGTATTGCTGGCTTGAGGAGGCTGTAATGGAAAATTGGATGTATTGCTTTAAGAGATTTAGGTAAATCCAGTTGCACAGTCACTTGATTTATACATCGCACTACTTTGAATGGACCAATATATTTCCAGGCAAGTTTTCGGGATTGTTGTGCCAGCCTTAAGTTTTTAGTGGAGAGGTAGACATGGTCTCCCGGTTGCAGATTCCAGCCACCCGCCCTCTTTTTGTCTGCTTGCTTTTTGTATTGTGCCTTGGCCTCGTTTAAAGTCTCAACGATTAGAGGCCAAGACTCTTGGAAAGTTTTACACCATGTTGTGGCTTTCCCACCAGTCTCGCCGGGCTTCAAAAACGGAAGAGGGGGCTGTCATAACCCATGGCAGCTTTGAAGGGAGACATATTCGTGGAAGCATGCCATGAATTGTTATACGCAAATTCTGCTAGTGGTAATAAATCTACCCAATTGTCTTGTTGGTAGTTAGTGAAACATCTTAAGTATTGCTCTAAGGTTTGGTTTACTCTTTCTGTTTGCCCATCGGTTTCTGGGTGATAGGCACTACTGAGAGCGCGTTCAATACCCATAAGAGTCATTAATTCCGACCACAGTTTTGAAACAAATTGAACCCCCCTATCGGAGATTATTTTGAGTGGTAATGTATGTAGCCTGGCAATGTGCTGAAGGAAGGCTTTGGCAAGGACTTTGGCCGTTGGCAGGCTAGCAAATGATATAAAGTGAGCCTGCTTAGAAAACAAGTCTACTACCACCCAAATGACCGTCATATGTTTACTGGGGGGAAGATCAGTGATAAAGTCCATGGAGATTACTTCCCAGGGTCGGCTCGGGGTGGGCAAAGGCTGTAGAAGACCCGGAGGTTTCCCTGGTCTAGTCTTGCAACGATTGCATGTAGGACAGGATTGTATATAGAGGGATAAATCCCGTTTCATTCGGGAGCCACCAGAAGCTGCGTTGCAGTAGGTGCAGTGACTTTACATACCCGAAATGCCCAGCAGATTTGGAGTCATGGGCTGCTTGCAATACTTGGGCCCGGGTAGCTTCTGGAACAAAGATTTTATTTCCCTTATACCAGCAGCCATTTGTGCTACATTCTACGTCTCCCCGAGCTTTTAAGTCAGCTGCTTCTGGTTTAGTAATGTCAGTGGCAAATTGCTTTTCCCAGGTCGTGCCAAGGCTTGGGGTCAACGATTGTGCTTGCTGGGTTTTTCAGGTTACTACTGCCCCAACCAGTTGTTCTGGGGTGAACATAGACTCGCTTATTTCTGTCCTCTTACAAAGGTGTTGGGGAAGGCGGGAGAGAGCATCAGCCAGATGATTAGATTTACCTGGAAAATGGTGGAGGGTGAATTGAAATTTGGAGAAAAACTCAGCCCACCGGAATTGTTTTGCATTTAGATTCCGAGGCTTGCGCAGCACCTCAAGATTCTTGTGGTCAGTCCAGATTTCAAAAGGTACCCGGGACCCCTCCAACCAGTGCCTCCAGGTGATTAACGCTAAGCGTATAGAGGCTGCTTCTTTATCCCAAATGGGCCAAAATCTCTCCGTATCATTAAACTTTTTGGACACATAAGCAAGGGGTTGTAGCTGCCCCTGCGTATTTTCTTGCAAAATCACCCCCCCCCATGGCGGTATCCGATGCGTCTACTTGGACCACAATTTTTTTGTTTCATCGGGGTGTGCTAATATGGGTTCAGACGTGAATAACTGCTTAAGTTGTTCAAATGCTCCCTGACATTGGGGAGTCCAATTCAAAGGGGACCCGGGCATGGAAGCTTTAGCCCCTCTCCCTTTAGTCTTCAGAAGGTCTGTGAGGGGGAGGGTCACCTGGGCAAAATGAGGCAGGAATTGACGGTAAAAATTGGCGAAACCGAGAAAACTTTGGAGCTGCCGCCTGGTTTTGGGGGGTTCCCAGTCCAACACATCTTGGACCTTTTTGGGTCCATTTCTAGTCCAGCGGATGATATGCGGTACCCGAGAAAGTCAATGCACTCCTGGTGGAATTCGCATTTTGACAGCTTAACAAACAGTTTGTGTTCTAACAATGTTTCCAATACTTCCCGCATGAGTGTGGTGTGGGATTTTTGATCTGGGGTGTAGACCAAGATATCATCCAAGTAAACAACCACCCCTTTGAATAAGTAGGGGTGTAACACCTCATTGATCAAGTTCATAAAGACTCCGGGTGCCCCCTGTAATCCGAAGGGCATAACCCGATACTCAAATTGCCCCAGCGGGGTATTAAATGCAGTCTTATGTTCATCCCCCGGTCTAATACGGACCCGAAAATAAGCATCACGTAGATCCAGTTTAGAAAACACTTTTCCCTTTGCCACCTCTGCCAACAAGTCCTTGATGAGGGGCATTGGGTAGGCATTGGTTGTAGAAACCGCATTAAGACCCCTATAGTCCGTGCACAGCCTGAGCCCCCCATCTTTTTTTTTACAAAACAACACGGGTGCTGCGAAAGGGGACGATGCTGGCCTAATAAATCCACGGGCCAGATTCTTATCGATAAATCGGCGTAGTTCTTCCTTTTCTATGGGACTCATGGCATAAATTTTTCCTTTTGGTAATTTATGGCCGGGAAGGATTTCAATTGCACAGTCGGAGTTACGGTGGGGGGTAGTTCGTCCGCTTCCTCCTCCTCAAACACCCTGGTTAGGTACCGGTATTCTTTGGGGATGCGATTAAGGTCCTCCGTGGCTAGGCAAGCCCGTGGAGGTTCATTGCATGGGGTTTTTCCCCACCCTGGGTCCCATTTATGCTCTGCACATTTCGGGGAGATAAAACGTACGCTCCCCTCCTCCCAAAGTATATAAGGATCGTGACCATGTAACCATGGGCTACCCAACACTAATGGGAACTGGGCTTGAGGGGCTATTACAAACGAGCGTAGCTCCCAGTGTTCACCAATGCCTACTCTCAAAGGAATAGTTTCAAATCGACATGGTTCTTTCATCGGTGACCCATCCATTTGAGTAAAAGTTATCGGGTCTTTTAGATTGACAACGGTCGCTTCCAGTCCCATAACCATAGATGGGTTTATCAAATCCCTCCCGCACCCCGAGTCAATGAGGGCTCGCACCCTGATATGGGTCATCATCGCTGGATTCATCACAAGTACAGTCACAAAGAAGAGAGAGGGGTAATTGCTCACCAGTTTAGGCGCCTCAGGGATCGGGTCCTGTTGTGTAGCGCCATTCACAAACAGGACCAATTCGTTTCCCTGCATCTCACTCTCCTCCTCCAGCATCATGGTATCCGCTTGGTCGGGGTTGGCAAAAAGGGCTCGTGTGCCGCGTGGTTTCGCTGTTCCCTTTCTTGGAGTAGGGGTTGGCCATCGTCTGGGCTCCTCTTGTGGTAGGGCTCTGTTGGGATCCCCTCTGGGACAGGATGAGGCAAAGTGCCCCTTCTCTCCACACCGCAGACAAAGGCCCTGTCGCATGCGCTGATCTCTCACCCCGCTCTGGATGGAGGTTGGTCTGGGTCTGGTTTGTCCTGCCGAGAGGCTCGGGCGGTTATTACCCAGAGATAGGTCCAATTTCATGACACGCAAGCGGCTTTCAGCTTTTTCGGCCTCCTCCATCCAACCTTGGAGAGTGCGAGGCTGTTGAGAGCTGAGGACATTGTTGCGGACATCTACTGCTAGTCCCATTCGATATTGTTGAGCCAGCACCGCATCAGTCCAGTCTCGAATTTTCACTGCATGTCTTTGAAACTCCCTTGAATATTCTCGCACGGTGAGTTTCCCTTGTCTGAAAGTGCGAAGGAAGGCTTCTGCCTTCTGGGCTGCCCCGGATCCTCAAAACGGTTCCTCAAAGCCCACATGAAGTCATCGACATTCCCCAGCTCCGCTGCTTCCAAATCATGAAGGGCTACGTACCAGCTGGTAGCACTTCCCCGGAACCTTGAAGCGATAAACTCCACCTGTTGCTCCTCATCCGGGAACACATAGCCCCATCTCTGCACAAATTTCCCTACTTGCAATATGAAAAAAGACACAGTCTCAGGATCCCCGTCAAAAGTGATTTCCAGCATGTCCTTGGGGCGGATCACTGGAGGAGCAGGGGCCATGATCGGTGCAGGAGCCGGCTGTGGGAAGGGGGCTGGGGCAGGGGGTTGAGGCGGAGGCACAGCTGGTGGCTGGATAGGTCCTGGCGGTCCTGGCCCAGGTCCTGGTACTGGACCGGCTGGTGGAGGTGGGGCCGGTGGAGCAGGAGGTGGTTGTACCGGTGCCACCGGTGGTGCAGGCGCTGGCGCTGGTCTTGGTTGCGTCAGCGGATGGGCTCTAATTGCTTGATCCATCATCTGTGGTAGGGATTGCATTAATTTGCCCATGTCCCGTACCAAACGTCGGGTATCCTCTTGAATCGAGTCTATGCGAGCCTCTGGATCGGAACCGGACCCTGTTCTGGGAGATCCTCGAGACATCCGTCCCTGGGGTAGTCCGAAACTCCCTCTGGGATCCAACAGGCTGTCCCGGCTCTGGCTCCCCGGCATAGACCAGGTCGTCTGGGTAGTGTCCAACAAGTTCTTAGTCCAATCGCGCGACCTGCGGTAGGTGACCCCTTTGTCCCACGGTGTTGGGGCCCCCGGCACGTAGGCTCGTGGAATGGCTCCCCCCTGACTCTGCGTTGGCCCAGCCGGGCTATAGATTGGGAGAGTGTACGAAGCTCCCACTGTGCTGATCGATGGAGGGGAGACTAATCCTGCCGCTGACTGCGGGGTAGGCGATGCCACTACCGAAGTTGTAGTCACTGGAACAACGGTGGTAGTCGGAGTGGTGATCACTGGAGTTGCCACGGTGGTGACCGGGGCCGTGGCTCCCGAGGTGGTAGTCACTGGGACTGTGCCAGAAGTTCCCCCCACAGCTCTGCTCATTGTGGTAGACGGCAGAAACCGAAGGTGGGGAAATGATGTGATTCCTGACAATATCTGTCAGGTTCAATAACAAGTGGATCCAGTCATTCTTATGCAAAGAAAGGTTTTATTGGATAATCTTGCTAAAACCCACAGTAGGAGGTCATTGTCAGGAATGGGGGGCGAAGCAATGCAAGCTGATTTATAGTGTGATGCAAAAAAGCGCCTAGCAAATGAAACATGAGCACGCGCGCGGGAAACTCCCGGCGGGAGATATACTTCATGAGCGGGAGACTGCTCCCCCTCCCTCTGCCATCCCAGGACTGGAAAATTCTCAGCAACACGAGAATAGCCCAAAGCCTACATTCAAGGCCACCGTGATAAGCAAAAGCGGCAGGGAAGACGCTCCCACGTTTCTGCCTGCATAGCTACGCAAGCGCAAAGCATCAAAGCAGGGTAGGGAACACATAACAATGGATTCAGTGAGAAACATGGAAGAAGCATTTCTGACAATACCCTTCAGTGGGTGTAGAAAGGTGTAATTCAGCCCAGAATTTGACTGCTAACTTCCAGAGTCCCCTGGGGGCAGGAGGTGGTGTCTGAAACCTGAAGTGTTCTGATCCACACACCAATAAAACCTTTAAAATGTCATCGTCATAAGTGTTAAAAACAAACAGGGGCAATGATTTCTGTTGGAGTGAGCAACTCATCACGCCTGGAGAATGGGACATGCGACATCATTCTAAGGGTCTACAGGTGTTATCTCCTTGAACTTGGATGCTTCTCTTTGTCTTAACTTGGGTGCCGCCCTTTGTCCTCTCATTTTCTGCACATGGCCTTCCATGGAGATACAGATCTCTGCAGGTCTCTCCTGTAGAGACCATGCCTTCATACTCCCACACATGATGCCAGACGAGCTGGCCAACTGTGGTGGGGGAAGTAATCCTTTGATTAGGCTACTTTCTCTTCTTTTGACTCCAACCTGAATGTGAACTGGATCTGTTTCAATAAATATAAGTTTTGATCTTTTTTTGCAATATATTTAATTGGGAGGTTTATTTACCTCACTCAGCATCGTGCCAGTTTGGTGTAGTGGTTAAGTGCGTGGACTCTAATCTGAGAGAACCAGGTTTGATTCCCCACTTCTCCACTTGTACCTGGCTGGATGACCTTGGTCAAGCCATAGCTCTGGCACAGATATTCTTGAAAAGGAGCAGTTTCTGTCAAGAGCTCTCTGAGCCCGGCTTCCGGTCGGAGTTAAAATGGCGAATTGACGCACTTTGCGATTTGGGCAAGGTGGACGGCGGTATCTGACGACAGTCTGGGCTTTACCTGGCCCAGCACAGCACTCCCCAGGCGGGGGGGTGGCAAGCAAGCAGCCAAGCCTGAGAGGGAGTTGAGATCGGTGTGGATAAGCTTCGGAGGAAGCTTGTTTACACCTTGATCTCCTTCCGCGAAGAGGGCAGTTGCAAGTCAGCTCTACAGATACCAGCCGGGCTGAGAATTCAGCATAAATCCGTCATCTACCGACCTCTTTAACATCAAGATTAACATCGTTTACAGAAGAAGCACTGCGAAACCCCGAGATTACAAGCAAGGTAACAATTGAACATTTGCTTACCGGTTTGAAGAAGAACGCAAAATCTAAACGTATGGATAAGCGTAAAATGCTTTAAGGAACTAATCCGCTTGATTTAAAAGTAAAAAGAAAGCTTTCCTTTAGAGAAAACGGCGGAAAAGTGACTTTGTTTTGCATTCCTGTGGTCAGCTAAGACTAAACTCTGCGTAGTAGAAACGAAACTGACTGTGATTCTATGGTACAGGAAGTAGGCTAGAGTGGATGTTTTCGAAGTTGTTTTGCCGGAAGTAGACGGATGTTTTAGAGTGTGACACCGGAAGTTGGATTACCGTGACGGACAGCTAAACAGGAAGTTTTAAAAGAGCCTACTCTAGCCAGAAAATCATAGAGAAATTGCGCCCACCATTTTGAGGAGGACTAAATTTTAAAAAGTTATTTTTAAGCCGAAAAAGCACTGGAAAAAGTTATAAAGGTGGCGATTTGGCTTTAAGATTGATAATATAAAGATTGCTTAGTCTTGAACTTGCCTCCAAGACGGATTTGAGGCCAAGACCAAGGGCTGCCTCATCACCTAGTCCAAGAATGACTGCAAAAGAAAAAAAGAGTGGCAGGCTGCCATGGAAGCGATGGAGAAAAGGATGACAGAAGTGGTGCAGAGTTTGGGAAAGCAAATAGAATCACAGTTGCAACAACAGCTGCAAATACAACTGGAGCAAATAGAACAAGTGCAAGTCCAAGTACAGAAAAAAATATGGAGGAGTTGAAAGAACTGGTACTAACAGAAGTGGCAGGGATAAAAAAAGATACGGAAGAAGTTAAAAAAGAGGTTCAAAGTCTGGTGACAAAATCAGAAGAAATGGAACAGAAAGTTAAAAGAACCCTACTAGAAAATACAAGACTGGAGTCCATGATGGAATATAGGGCTACTCAGAATCATCTGAGACTGAGAGGAATTGAAGAGGAGGAAGATCAGGACTTACGGGCTTTAGTAATCAATATGTTGACAACTTATATAGGGGAGGATCAAGGAGATTTGGACCCAGACTTTGACCTAATCTACAGAGTAAATTCAGCTTATGCCAAGAGAAAGCAATTACCCAGAGATGTGATTGTTCAATTTGTGACCACAAAAATGAAGGAAGACATTTTCAAGAAGCAATTTACACAACCATTGGAAATTAATGGAAAGAAAATAATAATTTTAAGAGAAATTCCGAGAGTGATTTTACAAGATAGAAAGAAATTCAAGAAATTGATAGGTTAAAAGAAATGAGCATCAGGTTCAGATGGGAGATTCCATATGGATTATCATTCTCATACAACTTGGTGAGATTCACAATTAAAACGGAAGGAGACATGTACAGATTCAAAGAGAACAATTTTGATGACTTTAAAGATATTTAATTCAAAACAATTATGGATTACAAATTTTTATCTTGGAATGTGAATGGATTAAATTCACCAAACAAAAGAAGATTAGTGAATCATTGGCTAGAGAAACAAAAATGTAATATAATTTGTTTGCAAGAAACACATATCAGAAAACAAGACAGTAAATATCTGATTAATAAAAAATTGGGAGAAGAATTTCATTCATTAGCAGCTAACAAGAAGAAAGGAACAGTGATATATATTACTAAAGAATTGGAACCTAAACAAATCTTCTCAGATAAGGAAGGCAGATATGTTGGCGTGGAAATAATGATGAATAGAAAAAGAACATTGCTTGTAAATATATATGCACCCAATGGTGCAAAAGAGACTTTTTTAATGACTTGACTAAAGAGTTGGACTGCTTAAATTATGATCAAATAGTTTTTGCAGGAGACTTTAATGGCACGGTGAACAACGTATTGGACAGAAAGTCTAATGCAATTGGAGAGGTGGTTGGAAAGCTGCCAAAAAATTTTTTCCAGCTAATGAAGCAAGAGAAACTAGAAGACGTTTGGAGGAAATGGAATCCTAAGACAAAGGACTATACATTTTATTCTAACAGACATAATTCCTTTTCTAGAATTGACATGATTTGGATGTCAGAGGAGATGGCGCAAAAAACTTATAAAATCGAAATTTTACCGAAAAATAACTCAGATCATAACCCTTTACTTTGGATATCCAAAGAAAAACCAAAACAACTATATTGGAGAATTAATGAGGACTTATTGGACCAAAAACTAATTAATGAAACATTAAAAAAAGAAACGAAAATTTTTTTTGAAATGAATTTAGATAAAGGTACTGATATACAGGTAGTATGGGATACGTACAAAGCGGTAATGAGAGGTTTGCTTATCTCTCTGAACTCTAAAGATAAAAAACAAAGGATGCAACAACAAAATGACCTCCATGAGAAAATTCGACAAAAAGAAAAGGAACTAAAGAAAAGACCAGGGAAGAAAAAGATTATTAAAGAGATTCACTTTTACAGGATCAATTGAATGTTCTACTAAATAGAGAATTATACTGGAATCTGAAGAAACTACAGCAAAAAGCATTTGAGGGTGCAAATAAACCAGGAAAATTTTTAGCGTGGCAATTGAAAAATAGAAAAGAAAGGAATTATATAAGTAAGATTACTGAAGATGGACAAGATGTTGTGAATTTGAAAGGCATAAAAAGAGCTTTCTTCAAATACTACGCCAAACTGTTCAAAAAGAAAGGAATTGACCAACAGAAAATTAAGAGATATTTGGAGACTATTGAAGTTCCAGAGCTGGGAAAACAAATCAAAGAGTTATTAAATGGATTAGTAACAAAGGAAGAGGTAACAATGGCGATAGAAGATGCAAAGTTGGGAAAAGCTCCAGGTCCAGATGGTTTTACTGCAAAATTTTACAAGAAATTTAAGGAGGAGCTTACCCCTATTTTAGTACTTCTGTCAAACGAAATAAGAAAGACTAAACGGATCCCAGATTCATGGAAGGAAGCAAATATCTCACTGATACCTAAAGAAGGTTTGGACTTAACTAATGTAAAGAATTATAGACCAATATCGCTATTAAACAATGACTACAAACTATTTGCAAAAATAATTTCGGAAAGGTTGAAAAAATATTTAAAAGATAATATAGCGGAAGAACAAGCTGGTTTCTTACCAAATAGACAAATTAGAGACAATCTAAGAGTGGTGATTGATGCAATTGAATATTACGACAAACATCCAGAAAAAGAAGTTGGATTCCTCTTTTTAGATGCGGAAAAAGCTTTCGACAATTTAAATTGGGAGTTTATGCTGCAAGTTATTGAAAAAATGGATATAGGACAGTTTTTTCTAAACATGATTGTGGCAATTTATTCAGAACAGAAAGCAGCTTTGAATATAAATAAAGAAAGAACAGATTTTTTCCAAGTTCAAAAGGGAACACGACAAGGCTGCCCGTTATCTCCGTTATTGTTTATCTGGATATTGGAAATATTATTGACAGCGATAAGAAAAGATAATAGCATTGAAGGACTTACAGTGAAAGGCTTTGTTTATAAATATAGAGCATTTGCAGATGATGTAATGTTTATGATTCAAGATCCAATTGAGAATATACCACAATTGATGGAAAAAATTGAAGAATTTGGAACAGTCGCGGGATTCTACGTTAATAAAAGCAAAACGAAAGTGATGTGCAAAAATATGACGAAACAGAGACAAATTGAACTTCAAGAGAAAATCCAGTGTGAAGTAGTTACAAAGACTAAATATTTAGGAATTGAATTGACTATGAAAAATATTGATCTGTTCAAAAATAACTATGAAAAGGTTTGGCACAGGATTCAGCAAGACATGAAGAAATGGGATACCTTGAATCTATCGTTATTGGGAAGAATAGCAACTGTAAAAATGAATGTTTTGCCGCGTTTGATGTTTTTATTTCAGACTATTCCAATATTAAAACAAAGGAAAATACTGGATACGTGGCAGAAAGAACTATCGAAATTTGTATGGGCAGGAAGAAAGCCAAGGATTAAAATGAAAATTTTATGTGATGCAAAGGAAAGAGGAGGACTACAACTACCAAATTTAAGATTGTATTATGATGCCGTCTGCTTAACATGGCTGGAGCAGTGGATTAACCTTGAGAATAAAAAGTTATTGGCTCTAGAAGGACATGATAACAAGTTTGGATGGCATGCATATTTATGGTATGAAAAAGTAAAAATTGACAAGTTTTTCAAACACCACTTCATAAGACGATCACTGTTCGAGACTTGGATGAGATATAGAAAATTCTTCTCGGAAGAAAGACCACTTTGGATAGTACCAGCAGAAGTGATTAATCCATATTCAAGAAGTCAGGGTTTAGATTGGCTACCTTACAAAAGTCTCTTAAAATTAGAAGGGAAAAACTTTATATTAAAAGATAGATCTGATGTGGAATTTGAATATGATTGGTTGAAGTATAGACAGATTTATGACTTATTTAAGACCGATAAAAGAGAACATGGTTTTAGAGAAAATAATACTGAAATTGAAACTGTATGGGTTGGTAAGAGTAAAAAAATGATTTCTAAACTGTACAAGGTTTTATTGAAATGGTATACTGAGGATGAAATAGTAAAAGAGCAAATGATAAAATGGGCAGTAAATGTTAATAATGAGATACTTATGACATCTTGGGAATATTTGTGGAAAAAGTCAATGAAAATTTCAACTTGTGTAAATGTTAAAGAGAATTGCTATAAAATGATGTACAGATGGTATATGACGCCTAAAAAAATTGCTATTATAAATGACAGTATGTCTAACAAATGTTGGAAATGTAAGAAAAATGAAGGGTCTTTTTACCATATGTGGTGGACATGTGATAAAGCAGTAAATTACTGGACTGAGATCCACAATGAGATACAAAAAATTTTGAAATGTACTTTTAAGAAAGACCCACAGATGTTATTGCTAGGTCTTAAAATGGAAGAAATAAATGTAGCCAAGAGAACATTATTATGGTACTTGATTACAGCAGCCAGACTGACTTTTGCTCAATGTTGGAAACAAGATAAAGTACCTGAAACATGGGAATGGATTAAAAGACGTTGTTTATGGCAGAAATGGACAAATTAACAAGAAAATTAAACAACGAAGAAGACGAAACTTTTTTCGGAGACTGGAAAGACTTTCAAGAATACTTGTTGAAAAATTGGGATGTTAAACGTGGTTTGATTTGTTTTGATAGCTATTGAGGAGAAGTGGAAAGAGATCTAGATCTTTGAATTGTTACCATTAGTAAAAGAAAATAAGTTTAGTAGTAAATGTAATTGAATAAGAGAGATATCAATGGGGTTGGAGCACTGCGGGAAGCCTTGTTTGGGGGGGAGAGGGCGAAAGAAAAATGGGTATGTATTGGTTTGTTTAAATTGTATGAACATGAAAATATATCCAATAATAAATTGTATTTACAAAAAAAAAAAGAGCTCTCTGAGCCCCACCTACCTCACAGGTGTCTGTTGTGGGGAGGGGAAGGGAAAGGAGCTTGTAAGCCGCTCTGAGATGCCTTTGGGTAGTGAAGGGCGGGTATAAATCCAATCTCCTCCTCTTCTTCTTCCTCCTCTTCTTCCTCTTCCTCTTCTTCCTCTTCTTCTTCCTCTTCTTCCTCCTCTTCCTCCTCTCCTTCTTCTTCTTCTTCTCTCTTCTTCTTCTTCTTCTTCTTCTTCTTCTTCTTCTTCTTCTTCTTCTTCTTCTTCTTCTATGGCTGGGCAAACCAAACATCCCAATAATTTAATAGGGTCAAATACTAAAAAATGCAAAGAGCCGGAGTATATGAAGATTTCCTGTCCAAAAAAAAAAATCTCCTCCAAACCCCCTAGCCTGGCAGAAGGTTGGGAAAGTCGCTAAGGAAAAGATGAAAAGACTCCGGGCAGAATGGCTGCCAGGCCCGGAGGCCTTTCCCTTTGGCATGATTTAAATCACCTTTTTCAGCCTCCATCTCAGGAGGACGCCGGAGCCTGCCCTTTTTTGTTCTGCTGAATAACAAGCCGCATTATGCAGACGAACAAACGTGACCTTTCCTGTCTGGAAACCTGAATCTTGGAAGCAACAAAGAAGGCTTCTTGGCAAACCTTTCACACATTTCCTGGTTTATGTTTTCATACTCCCGACGATCTTTAATGGTACAGATTCCTTATTGTTTTCCGATCAAGCCCATAAGCTATTAACTGGGGGGGGAGCGCCGCCAAAGTGCATCAATAGCCTGAAAATAGCTGTTAAAACTGACCACAAAAAAAAGGCTGACGCACTTGAGATTTTAAAGAGCTCCTCTTGTGTTGAAAAGGATTTTCCCCACTGCAAATGTTTTAACGGAAAGGGGGTGAAACTTGGATCGCCTTCTTTTTTGTGATGCCTAAAAAGCACTAATAAATGCTTTGGAGATGGCTTAGAGATGGATCTGAGCAATATTTATCAGACGGTCCCTCTCTTTCAGTTTCGTTCTTTCAAGACAGGTGCAGAAATCAAGAGCCAATGTGGCGTAGTGGCTGAGAGGGCCAGACTAGTATTTGGGAGACCTGGTTTCGAATCTCTACTCATGCCACGCAAGCCCACTGGATGACTTTGAGCCAGGCCCATAGCCAGGATTTTTAAAGTCAAGGGGGGCATTTAAATTTTTTAGGGGGCACTAGCTAATCAAATTAAAGGAATACCTGGCTCCTTCCCTGCACCTGCTGCTGCTCAGGGGTCCTGGGCTGTATGGGAAGTTGTGGGGCCTTGCTAGTAAGTCAGGGGGCCTAGCCCCAAGATGCCCCACTTTAGCTATGGGCCTGCCTTGGGCCAGTCTCACTCTCTCAACCTAACCTACCTTGCAGGGTTGTAGTGTGGATAAAATGGAGGGCAGGAGAATGACGTAAGCTGCTTTGGTTCCCTATTGGGGAGGAATGCAGAGTACAAATAGGGTTGCCAGGGGAACTGCCTGGGAGGGGAACTAACTGGAGGTTTTGAGGATGGAGCCTGAGGAGGGCGGGGTTTAGGTAGGGGAGGGACTTCGGTGGGGTGAAGGGCCACAGAGTCCGCCTTCCAAAGTGGCCATTTTCTCCAGGAGAACTGACCTCTGTCGCCTGGTGATCAGTTGTAATCCCAGGAGACCCCCCCCAGCCACCACTGGGAGGCTGGCAGCTCTAATTACAAATAAATAAATAAAATTATAGGTTAGCTGTTGTAGATTTTCCAGCTTTTGTGGTCGTGGTCTTGGCATTGTAGGGCCTGACGTTTCGCCAGTAGCTGTGACTGGCATCCTCAGAGGTATAGCACAGAAAGATAGAGTGCTCTCTGTGTCAAGGTGAGAAGAAGAAAAATGGTAGGCAGGTAATGTATATCTACTCAGGAAGGTGGGGTAGGGCTGAGTCAATGTCTGTAGGAGTTCCTCAGGCTGTGAACAGGGCCAGTGCCAGGGTTTTTTTTGTACACTAGGCGAGGTTACCTTCTGGCGCCCCCCCCACCGCCATGCCTACCAATTTTCAAACATAAGTGTATTTTGGGAAGAATGCAAAACACAAAATTTGAAATTACTTTTTTAAAAAAATTGTGAGAACAAGTAGCTTGGCTCTTCTGAAGTGGATTCTGACCAATATTCAAAAAAAGTTCAGATTGAAGCTATTTTCTCTCTACTCGTATGCAAGTGACTTCTTTGGATTATGGCCCACATCTATTTATTGAATATCTTTAATAGTAATCACAGATCTGGAGCACAATATGAGTCAGATTAAGAATCCACAGCACAATATAACAAATATTGACTCTCTAAGCGGCAGCCACTTCACACTCCACGTATTTTAAATGAGTACCAGTTTAAGCAGAGTGTGGTAATGGCTAGTGTCTCAAGATTAGGATCTGGGTTCAGATATTTACTCTAGCATGAAAGCGCACTGGGTGCCTTTGGGCTAGTCACAACAGTCTCTCAGCCTAACTACCTCACAGGGATGCTGTTGAGAAGATAAAACAGAGGAAGGGAGAATGATGTCAGAAGCCATTTTGGGTCCTCATTTGAGAGAAGAGTAGGGCATAAGAATCTAAACAAATAAATTAACTAGCAGGCACAACAAGTCATGGCCACCTGTCTTATATCTTGCTGATCTACACTCTCTGCTTCTCAGGCAGAAAATAGCAACATTTATGCTTTCAACAGGAGACAACCAAAGTTGTTATCACTAAACTGAACTCAGAAGGAACTATCAGAATTCTCCTAACCGATATACCTAACCAATGAGAGCCAGCGTGGCGTAGTGGTTAAGAGTGGCAGACTCTAATCTGGAGAATCAGGTTTGCTTCCCCATCCCTCCACCTGAAGCCTGCCAGGTGAACTTGGGCCAGTCACAGTTCTCCCGGAACTATTTCAGCCCCACCTACCTCCAATGCTCCCTCTAAGCTGCGGAGTCCTGTGAGGAAAAATTCTACTTTGTGAGCTACTGGCATTAAAACTGTGAGCGAGCGATTTGGCTACTGCATAGATTAGTTTGCCCTGGAGCCGTCCTTCCTGAGCTAAGACAAAAATGTGTGAGCCGGAGGCTAAAAACTGTGAGCTGGCTCACACTAACTCAGCTTAGAGGGAACACTGCCTACCTCACAAGGTGACTGTTGTGGGGACAGGAAGGGAAAGGTGATTGTAAGCTGCTTTGAGATTTCTTAGGGTGGAGAAAAGTGGGGTATAAAAACCAACTCTTCTTCTACCTGGAGGTCAATCTGGAATGGTGCTATTAACTGACATTTATGTAATAGTCAATTTACATTTAAGCACCATATGAATTGCACATATGGCTGTTTTCATGAACCTGCAAGCTATTACTGGCAATCTGGGTGCAAAATGCAGGGACCCAGTTCACTGCTGATCTAAGAGGTGCTTCAACACCCCCAGAATAGCTCACTCGGGTCTATGGGTCAAAATAGACATTACGGGCCAATCTGCATTTAGCATTTGCTCCGTTGTTTTACCAAACACACACTGGAACAGAAAAAGATGCAGTTCAAAACCACATTCAACTATCCAGGGGCCAACACTGTACTGACTGCAGAGTCATCCCCGAATGGTCATAAAACGGCCATAAATCTATGCAGATGGCCATCATAAAACCAGAGAGCAAATGAAGTGAAATCAGCATGCAGTCTGGACGCTGCCATCAAATGCGACACTCAATCAAAGTTCAAATGGCATGCAATGTAGAGGGGAATTTCTGTTCCAGTGTGGGTTTGGTAAGACAGCGGAGCAAATGCCAGATGCCGATTGGGCCTATGCTGGGAGATTATGCCGGCATTTTAAAAGCTAACAGCTTCTGTACAGGACCCCAATTTGAACCAGGGTTGCTACATAAAGGAAAAGGATTTAGGCCCACCGTACCTCTCATGCTTCCATGCCTCTGGGCTACCCAATAGCTCCTCTTTCAAGTTTTAGTAACAGCATGTGCACATGCAAAATTTTGAACCTCACCACTGCATGTAGACTTAAGCAATGCCCATGTACTGAAAAATAACCAGCTGGGACCCACAACCACTGACAGCAGAACAACAAAGCACTATAGTAATAGCACCGGAACAAGACTTTCTAAAGCCAATTAAAGCAGTTTTAAGCATAATTCCCAGTTCAAAGGTATTGGAAAGAAACTGCAAGAATTGCTCCAAGCGGCAAAGATGTCATGAAGTAAACTGCGATGCTACAGCTACGAGAAACTATTTTATATTAATAGAAATGAACTGTAACAAACCTGTGGAGAGGAGGCACCCCCTCTCCCCCTCCCATTCTTTGACAATCTTCTTCCCCCTTTCTGTTTCCCTGCCTCTCTGTTTTCTGTCAGTGTGAGCTCAGTCCAGGGATTTAGGTATCTGCAGACTGGACTACACTGGACTCTCTCTCTCGCTCTCTCATATAAAATGATAATGATGATGATTAGCGGTTCAAAACAAAAGAAAGCTTAAAATATAGCATGAGTAGGCAAAAAGCTAGCATGGTTTCCCTGCAATCGAGGAAGACTTGCAGTAATAATTGCATTTCTAAAGGCTTGCATTGAGGCTGAAAAGTACTGAGACCAGAGACTCAGCAAAGTGAATCAGCTCTTGTTTATCGGATTACATCAGGAACGGAGAACGAACTGGCCGGCAAGTGACCGGCTTATATGCGTGCCCCACACCACCCCCATCCCCACCCATCACCCATGATTGGCCTTATTTACAAGTCAACAATTCAATAGGTCTCCTTTCGGATCCGGCGAGCCCATAGGTGCGTCTTCAGATCCGAAGTGGCTATTGTCTTAGGAACGAAGGTCTGAGGTTTGTCGGACCGCATGGTCAGGCCTCCGCTGTGGCGGCCATCTTATTACAGCTCATACATAACAGAGGCACGAAGAAGTCGTTTGTCAGCCAGTTCTAACCCTGATATGGTAAGAAGAGAAAGAGAAGTCATTCAAGTACAACAGGCCATATTCAGTCTCATAGTCTGTAGAAATAAGAGAGTCAGTGTCAGTACAAAATATTGCACAGAAGCTGTCTCCAGATCTGCACTGTTGTGTTCTGACTCATGAACCAGCTCTATCTTTTCCTATGTTCAGCTTGAGTCATGCAAAGGATTGTAAGCGTCGACATTCCCGTTGGTTGCTTTGGTAAAACCTTTGTGAAAAACCAATCAGAACTGTATACAACTTTATGGAGGGAACAGACTTCATTGGTCTTTATCCCTCAATCCCCATTGGACATTAACTGAAGTAAGGGCGTGGCTTTGACAGCCCAGATTATTTAAAAAGGGAGCTGTGCTCCACCGGTTTGTGTGTGTTGTCTGATCGTCTAGTTGCTGTTATAATAAAGCTGAAATCACTTGTTGAAATCACTACCTTGTTTAGTCTCATACTTAACATGCACCCAGTTGATTTTTAAGGGGGAGGGGTAATGTTAATCCCAAATTTTCAGCTCCCCGCCCCACCATGCAGGCACCTAACCAACCAGGGCTGCTTGAAACTGGATGCAGGAGGTGAAAGAGGCGGGCACAGAAAAAAAAATAATTTCAGGACACCCACCCACCCACCCACCCACCACCATAGGCTTCCTGCTAGGTGCTGGAGTGGGCTCCAGCCAGCCAAAAACTGTTGGCCTGGGGGAGGCTTCTGGGAGCAATACTTACTGGTTGGCTGGGGGGCACATTCATTGGGATGGCCACCTCCTCCTCTTCGTACTCAGGACATGGGCCCGTCCAGCGAATCGCCCTCGTCCACTGTGCTGCTCAGCCCACCCACCCCTGCCGGAAGCGGCGGCTGCAGGGGCAGCGGTGAGCCCTTAGATATCTCCACAGGGACAGGCCACCCACTAGGTGCAACCCTGGTGCAGGAGGAGGGAGGAGAGGCCAAGAAGGGAGGGAGAGGCCCGGCCTTGCGGCCTTGCTCTTGAGCCGTGCCTGTCTCAGCTTTCATTGCAGATTTGTTCCTAGGACGTTTGTTCCTAGGACACCCTCCCTTCCACCCCCTGCAAATAAAGCCCCATACAGCCAGAGCATTTGATGGACGGGTCTTTCATCTCTCTCCTGGGTTGGGGCGGCAGCGGCGAGAGGGAAGAGGCCGAGCTGCTGCCTGTTCCTTGGCTGGGGTGGGATCGAGTCTGTCCACAAGAGGCGCCTCTCCCTCCCTGCTGCAGTCGCCCACCCCACCACCCCTTCTGACAGCTGGCATGGATTTGGATCCGACCTCCCTGAGGGGGAGTTCTGTCCCCCCCTTGCCGTGCCCATCTTGTCCCCCGCTCCTCGCCTCCTTCCTGTAGGAGGCACGTGGACAATTAAAAAGGAAGCCTCTGCTGTGTCAAAGGGGATTATTGGGATTATTCAACAAAACGTCTTTAGGCTTGTTTACTGCCCCGGGAGAAAGACGTTGATGGGGTCACCTCTGGAAAAGGCTGCTTCCCAGCACCCTTGGGGCAGCAACCGTGGTGCACTGGTGTTGAGGCTGCGAAGTGGAATCTGGGCCGGCCTTGCCTGCCCCAGACAAGAAGCGATGCCGGGGATGATTCCCCCCCTTCCTCCTTCGCCCCCTTACACATCCTGCCTTGTTCATTCACTGGAGCCACCTCTGCCGCCTCCCAGCGCCAAGTGAGGAAAGGACGCCAATGGCCTCGGCGGGGCAGCAGGCCAAGGGCCAACAGAGTACCACTCCGATGAGGGGGGAAAAGGGCGGGGCGGCAGGCCAGTGTGGCGCCCTTCTATGCTGGCACCATCAGGCAGCCGCCTTACCCCGCCTTATGAAGGTGCCGGCCCTGGCTGTGAACATGCTAATGAAGGAGCTTTCCTGAGGAGGTTCTTTGGCATATGGATTGGCTGTTTCCTGAGGAGGTTCTTTTGCATATGGTTTCCTGAGGAGCTTTCCTGAGGAGGTTTCCTATTTCCTGAGGAGGTTCTTTTTCATGTGGATTGGCTGTTGAGATTCTAATCCTATCTGTAGTGCTATTGTCAGATGTAGAGCCTTTTATGTTTTTTAGGACAGGAAAACATGCCCTATTTATTTTTAAACTCTCTTCTTTCCTGTTGAAATTGTGTTTATGTTTATGAATTTCAATGGCTTCCCTCTGTAATCTGACCTGGTAATTGGCAGTGTTGTCCAGCCTTTCAGTATCTTGGAACAATATACTGTGTCCTGTTTGAGTTACAAGTTCCTTATCGCACTAGCCAAAATGAAGTCTCAAGTAGTCAGGGGGTCAGAGCACCCTTTAATTTACATTGCAGACACCACGGTATGTCTTAATTAATACCAGAGTGCTGACTTTAATGTGGTAGTTATAATGTTTACTCGAATACAGGATTAGCCTTTTCCTCAGGTATGCCATCAAGAAAAAAGAGGGTTGCCTTACATGCCTATACAAGTTACATTTATGTCCAATTTTTTTGGGGGGGAGGGAATAACATTTTTAATAAGGTTGTTTTCCTTTCTAGTAATTTCTATTAAAAGATGTTACATGTTGTTTCAAATGACATTAGCTTGCCTGTCTCCCCCTTCATGGTTATTTTTAGTTCGATGTTTAGACCTTTTTTCTTCTTCCTGATGATTTGTGAAATAGTGTAAACAAGACATATTGTATGTCCTCACTGTAACGGATTTTGGTTACCGAGGAATTGCAAAGACAAATCTAAATCACTTATCTATTTAGCTTTAATTTCTGGGGAAAATATTCTAAAAGCCCAGGAGGGAATGTTCTTATTGTAGCTTGTAGAAATTAATTTCTTCATGTCGCTCTTTAAAGAAGGATGCAGGATGAATATGAAATGTGCAATTCTTTCAGGGCACCCTAATTATCAATCTATATCGCGCTCATGGGAAAGAGGTCTCTGCCAAAGTCTGGCTGAACTGTATGCGGTGTACAGAATGTTCATAAACATTTTAATTGCTCAGGGGAAAACGGCTGCTGGAAGGATTGCCGTCTGGCTTATATGAACGTAAGAAGAGTCCTTATGGACTACCCATAGGGTCTCTTTCATACCCACCACCCTATTATTAACAGTGGCTCGTCAGAAGTTGATTTTACATCAAATGCATTGTTGCCAGTGAAAATGGCAGCCCTGCATCTTTCTCTCTCACCTTTGGTAATATTTAGCCATACAAATGGTGTGACGTGCTATCAACTCCATTTCCCTGTTTTTGCAGAACAGCTGCCGGTGAGGTGGAGCAGGGAAACCTAAAATGCAGTGAGGTCATGTGCTTGTGAACTGGCGTAGACCTGCGCCGGCTGCAAACGTCTAATTTTTGCCTTGACTGAAAAGCCACCCACTTGCTTTTGCCTTCAAAAAACACTGAAACAGATTTTTTAATGAAGGAAGTTGCCGGTGCCTGCAGGAATAGTTAGACGTATTGATATATATGTAATGGTTAGATGTATTCTGCTTTGAACATACCGCGGTGGAGATATTCCTGATAAAATTGTCTAGAGAAGTCAAATTTCCAGAAATTTAGAAGCCACGGGGGAGGGGGAAGTGCTTTTCTCCATTTTTTTTTTTTAAACATACAAACAGAAGTCTGGGAGAAAATTTAACTATGTGCAACACGTTCCTGTCAATCTTTAACTTCTTTTACTGATTTAACAACGTAAAATACATAATCAGTAACTTGGTATATAAAATTGTAATATTTCACATTTATGGAATTTGAAAGAAGAAAAGCCTCTGTTCGCTATAAGAAAAATCCCCCATTTTGTCAAAGCGTTGCAAACTGTTCCGCTCCGTGCTGCCCATAGCACATGGAGCTTAATTTCTGCCACCTGAAAAGTAGAGGTGGTGGTGGAAAGGGTGAAGGCAGAAAGGAAATGTAGTAAACAAAAGAAAATGTATTATTTTGACTGAAACAGTTTCATGCAATCAAAATAGACAGGACTATCAGCATATCTGGATATTAAGTTAAACTCTTTAATGCAAGGGACCCCGGTGTGGGGTGTCACCACCCCCTGAAACCTTCCCTGGCACCCCTAAGTGGTTTGTTTGTTTTTTAAGAGTGTGGAGCTAGGTGGGGCTTCTGCGCAGCAGGGCTTGCGAGAGGTTTTGGTTGTGGAGAGGAAAGTAATAGTTCAGGGGTAGCTGCTACCCCAGTGTTTTTCTTATTCTCTCTCTCAATCTTCTTTCCCAGGGTCATTTTTTAAAATTACTCCTCTTGTCCCTTGCATCCTTTCTGTGTGTGTTTGAGAGTGTGTGTGTGTCTGTGTGCACGCACACGTGCATCCACTTTTGCTCCGCCTCCTGTGGCAGCCATTTTGTGGTTGCATCCAGTGTTCCCTCTAAGCTGAATTAGTGTGAGCGAGCTCACGGTTGTTTAGCCTCCAGCTCACAGATTTTTGTCTTAGCTCAGGAAAGATGGCTCCAGAGCAAACTGAATTTACGCAGTAGCCAAATCATTCGCTCGCAACTTTAATGCTGGTAGCTCACAAAGTAGAATTTTTGTTCACAAGACTCCACAGCTTGGAGGGAGCCTTGGTTGCATCCGCCACTCTTTGTTAGAATTCCAAATGTGCCCACAGGTTGGGGACCCTTGCTGTAATGTATTATTGAACACATACTAAATGAAACTGATGGGCAGTAGGTCAGGGCAGATGAAAGGAGATACTACTTTACACAGAGAGTGATTAAAATGTGGAATTCACTGCCAGGGGATGTCATGATGGCCACAGGAATAAACAGTTTTAAAAGCAGATTAGGTAGATTCATAGAGGATAAGTCTTTCATTGGCTATTAGCCATGGTGACTGAGGGGTACCATCACATTCAGAGGCAGTAATCCTCTGAATCCCAGAGTCAGGAGGCAACATCAGGGGAAGGCCTCCATCTCTATGCCCTGTTGTTGGTCCTCCAGACAGGATGTTGGACTAGATGGTCCATTGGTCTGATCCAGCAGGGCTCCTCTTACATTGACAAAATTATTTACAACAACAACAAAGTCTTGAAAATGCAATATATGTCCACAGTATTCATAAGAATTACCATTATCTAATGCTGTGGATTGTCTTATAGAAAAATCCTTACTACAGATTATAAGTAAAATATTGTCTTTCATTTCACTTATTCCTAAAGATAGAAAAAAAAATTGTATAAGTTTTTCTCAGCGTTCTCCACAATTAAGAAAATCTGCAGATTTTCATGCAATACATTTTGAGTGTGAAAAACTTTTCCTTAAGAAGCATTTTACAAATTCTAAAACAGAAAATATTGCGTGGGTTTTTTTTTTTGTCACTGTTCCCCCAAATTTTTCATTTCCCCCAATAAATTTTTTCCACAAAGTCCATGGGCTAAAAGGAGGGAGGGCAGTTTTTCCTGAAAAACATTGTGCGCTGAAACTGCTGAACGATCTAAACTTGTAAGGTCTATTGTTATCTATCAGGGCAGCATACGGGGTTCTCCTTCCTTCTGTTTCCTCCTCCCAGCGATCCTTTGACATTGGTTAGGATGCAAGGGTGCAATTGGCCCATGGTTACTGTTATGTCCGCTGATCGCCACTAGGTGACAGTGACATTTACCGGAGCTTGGAGCTCAAGAGACAATAGGGACTAGGATCCTGAAACCTCAAGCGGTCACCAATAGGAACCTTGGCGGGAAGTTTAAACCCACCAATGGGACCTGGGGGTGGTCCACGGGGACTGTATATAGTTGGCCATCTGGCCGGTATTCTCTGTTTGGTTGTGTGTGCAGTAAACTATGAGCTAAGAATCACTCTGTGTCCTGGTTCTTCATGCGTCGGACCCACTATACAACAGTTACCCAGTGAGTTGCATGGTAGAGGTGGGATTTGAACCCAGTCCTCCCTGCTCCTAGACCAACACTCTGCTGTACCAGACTGGCTTTCACTTGATGAGTCGTGGCCAATTGCTGGGCTTACCAAGTTCCAGGTGGAGCCTGGAGTTCTCCTGGAATTCCAGCTGATCTCCAGATGACAGAGATCAGTTCCCCTGGAGAGGAAATGGCAGCTTTGGAGGGTGGGCTCTGTGACATCATATCCCTCCCCTTTCCCACACACTCTGCTCTCTCCAAGTCAGAAATTCCCAGAAATTTTCAAATCTCCAGAAATTTCCCAACCTGGTGTTACCAAGTCTAGTTGCAGTGAGAAGATGCAAAATGTTGCCCATCACCAGCTCTGGCTTCAAAGATTCCCGGAGGTTTCAGGGGAGGGTTTGGGGGAGGGCACAGTGAGGGTGTGATGCCACAGAGTCCACCCTCTGAGTCTACTGCTTCCTCTAGGGGAAGTGATCTCTGTAGGGCAGTCGCCACCTCTGGGTTGGGAAACTCCTGGAGATTTGGGGGCAGAGCCTGGGGCTGGTGTGAAGTTTGGGAAGGAGAGAGAGCTCATGATACTGTGGAGTCCACACTCCAAAGCAGCTGTCTTCTCCAGGGGAACTGATCTCTGTAGTCTGAAGATGAGCTGTAATTCTGGGAGAACACCAAGTCCCAGTGGAAGGCTGGCAGTGGCAGATTAACCATTAAGCAGACTAAGCCCGTGCTTAGGGCACCAGGGCCAAAGGGGGCACTACAAAGTTGGGGAAAGGGTGAAAAGAAAAACAACAATGAATGAAGATTTGTAAAAAAAAAAAAATGATAAAATTAGTGCAAATTGATCATGGTGTCTTTCTCTCAACTGAAACGTGTAAAAAGCCCAAAGAGATCAGTTACGCATGCTTCAAGAAAGACTCAACTCACTGTCAATGTTCCCTCTAAGCTGTGGAGTCTTGTGAGTAAAAATTCTACTTTGTGAGCTACTGGCATTAAAGCTGTGAGCGAGCGATTTGGCTACTTATCAATAAGTTTGCCCTGGAGCCCTCCTTCCTGAGCTAAGGCAAAAATGGGTGAGCCGCAGGCTAAAAAACTGTGAACTAGCTCAGCTTGCTCAGCTTAGAGGGAACACTGCTCACTGTGTATATTAACAACTGAAGCAGACATTCTGAGAGGTATTAATTTCAAGGATGTTATCAGTGATTTTGCGAAAATGAAATGTAGAAAAATGCCTTTCAGGTCATGAATATTGGAACTTTGATACATTTTTAACTTGTGAAATATTTAAAGTAGATGTTGTTTGGCATTTTTGTAGAACTTTACGTAGCCATAAAGCTTGGCTTAGTTTGCACAGTATGTTGTGTTATCAGATGAATAAATGTTTGTATTGCTGCAACCTGCATTGTATATCTGGTCAGACAGGTCAACAACTAAAATGGACTCTGGGTCAGTCTGGAAAGGAGGGGGGCACCAAGATGGGTCAGTGCTGAGGGCACCAGGGAGCCTTCATCCGCCCCTGAAGCTTGGTAACCCTGTTCTTTAGTCGGGAGATCAGTTGCCATTCTGGGAGAACTCCAAGCCCCAGAGGGAGGCTGGTAACCTTTGCTCTACTCATCAACCAGGTACCAAGAAGCCATTGTAATGTTTTATTGCAACAAAAAGCCTTTTCACGACTCACCTTGAGACACAGGAACCTAACTGTTGGAGTGAGCAACTCAACATGCCTGGACTTTGGGAAGGGGGTATGTCACTCGGAGGGTGTGTAGGTGTTATCTCCTTGAATGGGCTGCCTCTCTTTGTCTCAACCTGGAAGTTGCCCTCTGACCCCTCCTCTCACTTTCTGCACATGGCCTTCCATGGAGACACACATCTCTGCAGGTCTCTCCTGTAGAGACCATGCCCTCATACTCCCACACACACGATGCCGGACAAGCCGGCCATCTGTGATAGGGAAAGGCAGGGCTCTTTTTGTAGCAGGGACTCCTTTGCATATTAGGTGACACACCCCCTGATGTAGCCAATCCTCCAAGAGCTTACAGTAGTCCCTGTAAGAAGAGCCCTGTAAGCTCTTGGAGGATTGGCCACGTTAGGGGTGTGTCGCCTAATATGCAAAGGAGTTCCTGCTACAAGAAGAGCCCTGGGGAAAGGACTCTTTAGATTCGGCTTCTCTCTCCTTTCGACTGCAACCTGAACGTGAACTGGATCTACTTGAATAAATGTCCTTTTTTTTTGCAATATAATTGTTGGGAGATTCATTTACTACCGGAAGGTTGGTAGTTCAGCAGTTCGAGACCCTAGTGCCACATGATGGAGTGAGCTCCCATCTCTGGTCCCAGCTCCTGCCAACCTAGCAGCTCGAAAGCAAGGAATTGCAAGCAGATAAATAGGTACCGCTTTGGTGGGAAGGTAAGAGCCTTCTGTGCGCCTCGGCTTCTAGTCTTGCCAGCCATGTGACCATGGAAACGTCTTTGGCTTGGAAACAGAGATGAGCACCGCATCCCTAGAGTTGGATTCAACTGGCTTTCGAGCAAGGGAAACCCTTTACCTTTACTTTTACCAAAGGACAGATTAGGATAATAAGTAGGGGTGCCAACGAGCTTAGAGAAAACTGTCCGGACAGCCCTTTAATAGAGGCTTAATGTGTGGAAATGGGCCTTTGACGTTTTTCATGGCATGGACATGAATATCACCTGGTAAATAACATCCCATCAATGGGGTTGCCAACCTCTCCTGGGGTCTGATCTCCAGGCAACAGAGATCAGATGACATGGAGACAATGGCTGTTTTGGAAGGTGGAGTCTATGGCTTTGTACCCCGTTGAAGCCCCTCCCCCCTCCCCAAACCTCACCCCTCAGGCTCCGCCCCCAACCAGGAGCTGGCAACTCTACCCATTAAACCTCTATTAAAGGGACAGGACACTTTTCTCCTGGCCTGTTGGGAACCCTAATAATAAGGCCATAGCCTTAGGCCTTCATAACCTTGGGCCTTAGTTTCCCAGTTGAGCCTCAAAATTCACTGGGTGACTTTGGGCCAGTCACACTCTCTGGACTAATCTACCTCACAGAGATGTTGTGAAGATGGAGGGGTAGGAGGAGGGATTCTGCCTTAAGTCCCTTGAAGGACTGTCATAGACCTTAACTATGTTTATAAGGCCTTAGACTTGGGTTGCCAGGCTCCAGTTGGGGCCTGGAGAACTCCTGGAGTTACAAGTGATCTCCAGACTGCAGAGACCAGCTCCCCTGGAGAAAATGGCTGCTTTGGAGGGTGGCCTCTATGGCATCATGCCCCACTCCCCATATCCCACCCTTCACGGGCTCCGCCTCCAAATCTCCAGGAATTTCCCAACCCAGGATTGGCAGCCCTACCTTACAATTCTTGTTTTACTGGTCCCCAGTCCCTCACACAATGCCTGGGTACTTACTATGAAGTAAAGTGTACCTAGGAGTCCTGTAACCATGCAATAGGGTTGCCAAGTCATATTTTACCCAGAGCGGGGGAGTCCTGGCCCTCCCTGGGAATTCTTCGGGCCAGCGGGGAACAGACCCATTGGGTGAGGGTCCCCCCCAGGGAACCTGGCAACCCTACCATGCAATCTAATCCAGCAATTTCTAAACCCTCAAAGAGTACTGCAATTATTGGGTTAAATGTTTTAAAAAATGCCAAACATTTGCCTTGGAAGCATGGAAGCTCCCCCCCCCCCGCCCCGTAGTGTCCCCGATCCTCCACATTTCCCAGTTAAGGGGAAAATGTTGTTCAAACACATTACAAAGATGATCTGACTCCAATGGTAGCAAGAGAAGCCCATCTTACATGACATATGCATGTAGCTACATTTAACTTATTGTGAACAGACTAACTTAAGAAAAGGTTAACTTGCTACAGCTCCAAGCCCAGGTAAGAGAGAGAAGAAGAAGAGAGGTCCTATATAAGATGAAACAGAAGGCAAAAGCAATAGCCAAAAAGGCTTAACATCTAACCA
This sequence comes from Gekko gecko, assembly GCA_029375565.1. Taxonomy (NCBI): domain Eukaryota; kingdom Metazoa; phylum Chordata; class Lepidosauria; order Squamata; family Gekkonidae; genus Gekko; species Gekko gecko. The sequence continues at coordinate 195,780,179 of JAPDNY010000004.1, forward strand.
AGGAGAGCAAGGGGCCAACTACCCAGTGTGTACCTGAATGAGAGAATTCTCTTAACCCTTTCTGTTATGTACTAAAAATACTTTCCCTCCCAGATCCTCTTGCATGCAGAGTTACAACATCTAACAAGAACTGCCCTTCCTGAGTGGCCTCACCTGAGAAGGTTCAAAGATAGGAATGCCAAGTGGTCGATCTAAAAGGTTGTCATAGCAGCAACAGCTGATCCTCTCTCATCTGTCTTCACAAGTTGCTTCCTTGCAAGGGTATGTATTTATCAGAGGCGATGGTTGCCCCTCTCCACCTCGGGATGATCCAGGTCTTCATGGGCGATGGCTCTGTTCTTTGCCAGATGTCTCATGCAATCCTCAAGCTGTGCTACGGCTATCTGCTCCATTTGTTCTGGTGCTCTGGCCACGCTAACTGAAGGACTGGTCCACATATATTTCCTTGCTGCAAAAGAAGAGATTTCATTGTAGCAGTGGATGTCTGCCCTGCTCCTTTTATGGCCCAGGTCAGCCTGATCTTCTCTGATCTCGGAAGCTAAGCAAGGTCAGCCCTGGTTGGTACTTGGATGGGAGACCTCCAAGGAAGACAGGTTGCTGTGCAGAAGCTGGCAGTGTCAAACCACCCCTGCTCATCTCTTGCCTTGAAAATCTTACGCCAGGGGTCTCCTACATTTTTGAGTCTGTGGGTACCTTTGGAATTCTGACACAGGATGGTGAGCACAGCCACAAAATTAGGGTTGCCAGCAGGCCTATAACCAGGATTTTTTTTAATTTCGAGGAGCCTTTAAATAAGTCAGGGGGCACCCCCCCCAAAGGAGCACCTGGGCTGGATGGGAAGTCAAGGGGGCCTTGGCGGTAAGTCAGGGGGCCAGGCCCCGAGATGCCCCACTGTAGCTATGGACCTGGTTGCCAGGTCCTACCTGGCTGCCAGCAGGGGGACTCCTATCCTTCCCAGATGTCTTCTGGCGCATGTGTGAAGGGCCCACACTGTCGTGATATCACTCAGAAGCGATATCATCACATTTGCGATGTTGGGGGTGATGCTTGTCAGGCTCCTTAGTCAGGTCACACAATGCACAGGGCTTCAGTAGAAGAATCTCTTTATTGGTGAATCATAACTAAAGACATGTGTACAGCTTGTGTCAGGAATGCCTGGGAACAGTGGGGCTCTGTGAAATTATAGTGAAATCAAACAACCCCCTAAATGAGCTGAAGCCAATGAGTATTGTTCACACACGCGGGCAAAGCAAGCGGGCAAAGCAGGCAAAACAATCTAAAAGCCGTTGATTCCCAGCAGAGGAGGAGTTCTGCAGCTGGAGACACTACAAGGTCAGGAAGATGTTAACATACAGACATTAGAATAGTAATGGTCAGAGGCTGGTAGACTGAGAGTACTCCCCTCTCATTCCATGCCCGTGACAGGGCTACCTGACAATGCTCTAGGTTTTGGGCTAAACTCTGTGGGTTTTTGACCCTCAAAACCACAGTTTTGCCCAAAACCTAGAGTGTCACCCCCAGTGTTGGAAACATGATGATGTCACTTCTGGATGATGTCATTACGTGGCACCAGCAGCACCATGTGGGGGCTTCTCAGGGGTGGGGCTTCCCGCCCTGGCCAGCTGGGCCGTGGCGGATTGGGGTCCTCAAAATCGGGGGATCTCCGGGTCCCACTGGGGGAATGGTACAAAAACTGAGGGTCAAGGTGTTAGGAAGAGACAGAAGAACATATAACATTGTGTGTAATAAATGCATACTTAAGGTAAATCTATTTTGTGCTTTTTATCCCCCCTCCCAATTTTTCTATACTGACATTGAAGGCCGAGCCACAAAATGATTGCTGCAGCTTAACATCAGTCACACAGTGGCTGAATCTGCATCCGCTGTCTTACCAAACCTACGTTGGAACAGAAATTCCCCTCTGTGTTGCATGCCACTTTCACTTTGATTGACTGTCAGATTGACTGCATGCCGCTTTTTCACTTCCTTTTATCTCTCGGTTTTATGGTGGCTGTCTGCATAGATTTATGGCTGTTTTATGGCTATTCAGGGGTGACTCTGCAGTCAGTATGGCATTGGCCTGGGGTATCTGAATGTCGTTTTGAGCCGCACCTTTTTCTGTTCCAGTGTGGGTTTGGCACAACAACGGAGCAAATGCCAGATGCAGAATGGGCCACAGTGTGGATCCTTGCGTTGTGGTGGCAGCTGCTGCCAAAGCCACATTAAAAAAAGAAATCTGCATAGCCAATCAAATCTCCAGTAGCCATTTTAGGAGAGGGGGTTCAGTGATACAGTTCAACTCCATATCGAACCTGTAAGCATATTTTCCACCTCTGCCCATACATCACCCAGCTTGTAGAGGTTTCAATGCCTATCTCCCCCACCAAAGACTCCCAGGGTGAGAGAGTGATGAGTCATTTTATGGATTAAAAATTGGTTAAATTGCATGAAGCAGAAAGTGGGAATAAATGGGAAGTTAGCAGGGGAGTCCCACAAGGGCCAGTCCAGTAGTAGCTGATTTACTCATAAATAATTTCCTCATTCAGAATGGGGAAACTGAGGCAGATTGGGAAGAGCTACAGGAGGATCTCTCTAAATCAGGTGAGTGGGGAACAACATGGCAAATGTAGTTCAGTGTAAGTGTAAGGTGATGTGCGCTGGAACAAAATAGCCTGCTTTAAAATATATACTGATGGGGTGTGAACTGGCTGAGACTGAGGAAGAAGAAGAAGAAGAAGAAGAAGAAGAAGAAGAAGAAGAAGAAGAAGAAGAAGAAGAAGAAGAGGAGGAGGAGATTGGATTTATACCCTGCCCTTCACTTGGAGTCTTAAAGTGGCTTACAAACTCCTTTCCCTTCTCTGCCTCACAACAGACGCCCTTGTGAGCAATGTTCCCTCTAAGCTGTGGAATCTTGTGAGCAAAAATTCTACTTTGTGAGCTACTGGCATTAAAGTTGTGAGCGAGCGATTTGGCTACTGCATAAATTAGTTTGCTCTGGAGCCATCCTTCCTGAGCTAAGAAAAAAACATGTGAGTTGGAGGCTAAAAAACTGTGAGCTAGCTCACACTAACTCAGCTGAGAGGGAACACTGTCTGTGAGGTAGGTGGGGTTGAGAGAGCTCTTTCCAGAACTATCCTTGAGAGAACGGCTCTGACAGAACTATGGCTTGCCCAAGGTCATCCAGCCGCTGCAAGTGGAGAAGTGGGGAATCAAACCCGGTTCTCCCAGATTAGAGTCCGTGCACTTAACCACTACACCAAACTGGCTAAAAGAGAACTTGGGGTTGTAGTAGAGATCTTAATAAAAATGTTGACCATGTGTGCTGCGATGGTGAAAAAGGCACACTCCTTGGTAGGAATTATCAGGAAAGGGATTGACGATGAAGTGGAGAGCACTGTAATGCACTTGCGTGAAGCTACGGTGTGGTCTCCTTTTGGAATGTGGCATGCACTTTCTGGTCACCATATGTCAAAAAGGATATTGCAGAGATGGGGGAAAAAATATACAAAGGCGGGCAATTGAGATGGTTCGGGGGTTGGAGAACATTTCTGTGAAGAAAGGCTGAAGAGTCTGGGATTTTTCCAGTCTAGAAAAAAAGATGGAGAAGGGAAGACATAGCAGAGGTTTATAGGCTGAGTTCAGACTGGCAGTTTGAAGCGGGAGCCAATCGTGACAAAAAAGCCCTGGAATAAACTGTTCCGGGTTTTCCCGGTCACATGGGGCTGATGGATGCGGGAGCATACTGGGAGGAGGCACGCAGGAGTTATAGCGGGGCAAATTGCCAGTCTGAATTCAGCCATAAAATTATGCATAAGGTGGAGAAAGTGGATGGAGGGAGATTTTTCTCCATCTCCCACAATACTAGAACCCGGCAGCATCCAAAGGAATCTTTTAGTCAATCTGTAACTAAACTGTGGAATTCGCTGCCACTGGAGGTCATGGCTTTAAAAGAGAGATTCAGGGACAGGGATTGCCAGCTCTGGGTTGGGAAATACCTGGAGAATAGGGGGGGGGGTGGAGCTTGAGGAGGCAGGGCTTGAGGAGGGGAGGGGCCTCATTAGGGTATAAGGTCATAGAGCCCAACCTCCAAAGCCGCCATTTTCTTCAGTGGAATCGATCTTGATTCTCTGGAGATCAACTGTAATAGTGGGAGTTCTCCAGGTACTACCTGGGGGCTGGCAACCCTATTCATGGAGGTCCATTGATGGCTTCTGGTCACATTGATTAAAGGGAGCCTCCATGTGCAGAGGTAGCAAATCTCTGAATCCCAGGGCTAGGGGGCCACATCAGGGGGAATTCTTGGTCTGTATACCCTGTTTGGCCCTCCAGAGTAACTGGTTGGCCACTGTGTGAAACTTTGCTGGACTAGGTGGACCACCGGTCCATCTGATCCTGCAGGGCTGTCCTTATGCTCTTACCTATCGAGCTGTCCATCCTCCTGTGCATGCATGCTCTGGCTGCTCGGGTGGAATACACAGTCCCGAACTCGAGGCGTTTGATTGCATTTGTGCCTGTAGTTGTGCTAACTTCGAAGCTTTCGTCTTGCTACTTAGAGAAATTCCACATATCAGAGAGCTGCTGGGACTCCACGTCAGTTCCATCTACTGTAAATCATTGTGAAAAACCACAATATCAGGTCTCGGAGGTTTTAGATATATTAACATTCTAGTAAGATGCTGCAAGTCTTCTTTACCGGAAAGAACTTGATGGAATTTGACCTTTATAATATAAAATCAGATCTTTCCATTCAGGATTTTATAATGCAGTGAAAATGGGATGGGACATGGCATGTGCCAGGAGTATTCCAGACAATTTCCTGTAAGTGTATTTGCACCTGGGCTCTATTTGATTATTTTATGAAATTTATATTCACTGTTGCTGGTATATAAGTGTGTGTGCATGTGTGTGTGTGTATCGCCACTTCCTGCATGCAATAAATAAATACCACTTCCTGCAATCTATCACTGGCAATTCAAATTTCCATGCTGCCTTGTATTTTGCATAGTATAGATCGAGATGGGCTATTTCTTGATTTATTTAAAATATCTGTCTCTCACTGCTCCAGATGAGGGTAACCCAACTGGAGAGGATCTAAAAGACTTGGGAGAATAAACAAAGGCTTGATGGAATGTGAGCTTGGCACCAGGTGATCCCTTGTGGGGAGTGAATTCCAAAGTAATGGCACCACCACTAAAAAGGCCCTGTCTCTGGTGCACACTACATGGTGCCTGTAATGATTCCTTGTTTTAGTGTGTGTGTGTCTTTAAATGTTTGGTTGGAGTGCAATGCTAGAAGAGTAGAGTGACTGAAAGAGACAGATGTGCTGTGATTGGAGGATGACTGAGAGTGTGGAAGGAGTTGTTTGGAGTGAATCTCTGTGTGCGTCTTGAAGTCAGTTATACAGTTAGTTATTCAGTTAGTGAGTCAGTCAGTGAGTGATATGACAGAGTTCTGTGTGGAAACTTAAACAGTTCAGTGCATGTGTCTTTGAAAGGGTGAAGTGTGGAAGAGCTATGAGAAGGGTCTGTGAGACTCTAAAGTTATGAAAGAGAGTCGATAATATGAAGAGCTTAGCCACTGTGGCTGCCTATGTGAAAGAGAGATTCCTGTCAGAGTGGGATCTTATTGTAAAAAAAAAATACTGTGTATGATACCTTGCCAGTTTATTTACCAGTTCCTTTCCCCAAAAACAGTTACAGATAACCAGCAACTTATTTTTGTTCCTTAATCAATAAATCATATTTTGTTTAAGTGTAACTCAGAATTCAGTTCAATCCTTCCTCAGGGCCACATAGACCTCTGAAAAGCCCAGATCCTAGGTCACATTACCACCAGCAGCAACAGAGAGAAGATTTGGAATTTCTTAAAATTCCTGGTGGCAGCAGAAACTACCCATGGAGTATAATTTTAAAGTAAAAACAGTCCCTCCCCAATAAGCAGCATGCCACAGTGCCCCTCAAGCAGTTGTCCCCCAGTACCACATTCTGGAACTAATCAGCTAGGTAGGACCAATGCTGCTGTAACTGTTGTGTGAACTGTGAACTGTCTGTATTAATTCCTATGTTAAGCTTGAAGTCAGGACTAGGATTGAAGCCTTGACATTCCTATTGGTTGTTGTTAAATTGTAACCAATCAAATACCGTATAACAGTTATGGAGGGAACAAACCTCATTGGTCTTTATCTCTGTTTTGTTATTGGATGTTAACTTATGAAGGGGCGTGGTTTTGATAACCCACACTGTTTAAAAAGGGAGCCGTGCTCCACTGTTTTGTGTGTGTTGTCTGATCGTCTGGTTGCTGTTTAATAAAGCTGAAATCACTTCTGAAATCACTGTCTTTGTTAAGTCGCATAACAGTAACACACTGCATTTATGACCCACTAGAAGAGATTTGGCCTTGGGGAGAGGAATTCTACAGAAGATCCTTTAGAATCTTTGTTTTCCATTTCAGCAGGCTCTCATTCAGTTTGTCTGGCCTTCCTTGCTTGACACGTTGCTCTCTGGGACATCGTTCTCCACCTAAAGAGACAGATATCCCAGGCCTCAAACCTGGAAGATGCTCTCCCATCCTTGACTTAAAACCTTTGCTCCCTGCATCGTCAAAGAGATGGGAAGAGCAATTGTTTCTGGGATAGTCTTCTTCCACACAGAAGGATGACGACCCCTAATCGATTGCGATTATTCCCTTCCCTCTTCTGAGCTCTGATATGGGGACTCAGACATGCTGGGAAAAAAATGCTGACAGGAATGGAACACAGCACGGTAAACCCCAAAGGGGGGGAGAGACAGGTTATTATAGCGATCCCCGAATGACTGATTTGCTGAGCCTTTAATGGAGTAAAAGCAAAAGCTTTTCTGACAGGAGAATTAGCAAGTTTGACAAGGTAAGTTTCACACAGCATTGATATTTTACTGTACTGGAGATGACTGGAAGTAAGTGATGGATGTCACCGAGCCAAATATGACTCATGGGATTGGGCAATGTAGTTACCTGGGTCAGAAAGGGAGCACCCAGGGAACATGGGGGACTTAAAGTATCTTTGGTCATCTTTATTCCTGTTCAGTCTTAGGACACCAACAACGTCCAAACATACCAAAACCTTCCCTAGGCTATCCCCAGTCCCTGCCTCAGATGTTCAAAACAGAGCTTTTGCATACTCCCTTCCAAAGTTCTCTCATGAAAAGGTCCTTGTCGTGCTATATTATACACATATTGGCTCTTTTTGTAGCAGGAACTCCTTTGCATATTAGGCAACACACCCCTAATGTAGCCAGTCCTCCAAGAGCTTACAGTAGTCCCCGTAAGAAGAGCTCTGTAAGCTCATAGAGGATTGGCTGCATTAGGGGTGTGTCACCTAGTATGCAAAGGAGTTCCTGCTACAAACATACTATAAAATATGTGTACTTGGGGCTGATTGGTGATTGAACTGAGGCCTCCCTGGTCTGAGTGCAGCACCCAAATCACTACATAACACTGCCTCACAGTATTCTGAAGGAGCTCCCTTGCCCCTGACATCTCCAGCTCCATCAATAGCCATTATTATGGCTGTGTGACTGGTAGCATTGCCAGGGGCTGGCCACACCCAGGAGCCTGGGGAGGAAAGGACTTCCTGGAGTTCTGTATGCTGACGCTGTGGCGTCCCTTCCAGAACTGAAGGCGGGGAAGTATCTTGGATACTGTAACTCTTCATGCAAGAGGATCTGGGAGGGAAAGGGTTAACAGAATTCTCTCACTCGGGTACACTTGGCAGTTGGCCCCGCCCTCTCATGGGTTAGATGCTGAGCCGCTTTGGCCATTTATTGCTTTCTGTTTCACCTTATATAGGACCTTTTTTGAAGTTAATCTGTTCACAATAAGTTAAATATACCTACACAAATATGTCCTGTTACATGAGCTTCTATTTTTGTAAGGGAAATTTCTGTCTCTTGTTGCCACTGGAGTCAGATCGTCTTTGCAATTTGTTTGAACAACATTTCCTCCTTATCTGGGAAACATGGAGAATCACAGATACCGCATAAAGCTTCTGTGCTTCCAAGGAAAAATGATATAGATCTATTTATCTGTCTGTCTACACACACACACACAATAAACCCACTCATATCCAAGTATTTGCAGTAGTTTAATTCCATTGCCAACAAATCTGTAGACTATTTTGAGTTTGGTGGGCAGGATAAAGGCAAGACATTGAATGCAATTAAGGAAACCATTTTTCCAGACCCCAGCTTCACAATCACAAAGTGGGTTTCCCTCTGCAGTGGAATTAATTCTGAATCCATTTTCTTGCATGGCATGGCAAGAGCAAGGGCCATACTATCAGCCTGCTTAATGGCTGGCGGAGTCCAAATCTGATCATCAATATGGTAAACCGGTTTGTCTCTGAAGTGGTTAATCCATATCTAAGCCTACTGTGATGGACTGCACTTGAAAATCTTGTAAGTCCTGTGTAAATAGGTATTGGACTATGAAGGGTTAATTCCTCACAGAGCTAGAGAGCCTTGAATGACAGGATGCTCCATGAGATCTGATTGGTTAGGATCATATGAGCAGGGAAAGACTTGAGAGCTGAATGCTGAGGAGAAATTCAGTCTGAATTCAGCCCTGACTGAGAAGAGTCTAGTACTGATAAGTCCGAGGCTGCGGTCACACACACTAAATAATACACTTTCAACCCACTTTCAGTACACTTTCCAACTGGATTTTTACTGTTTGAACCGGCAAAATCCAGTCGGAAAGTGCATTGAAAGTAGATTGAAAGTGGATTATTTAGTGTGTGTGACTGCAGCCTGAGTCTAGCCCTGACAGAGAAGGGTTTAGTGCTGACAGGGTTTGTGTTAGCACTGGCTAAGAGCAGTTTAACACAGACAGAGTATTGGGGAAGTTGGCAGGAGTGGGTACTTAGGTGAAGACTCCTATTGAGGCCAGAAAAGGGGATAGATCTTCTAGTGAGAGAAGAATTTCCTTATCCAGTTAAAACAGGAAGATAGGTCTGAAGACTGAAGAGATCCCTGGTCTGGTGTATTTAGAAATGCCTTTTAAATCCTTAGGAGTCAGTTAAAACTCAAAAACAGTACTTGTGTGTAATGAAGGAGTCTGGGTACTGGACAAAATATTCCTGCCTTCTGGGGGAAAAAAGAGTCAAATATGCTCAAGAAAGTATATTGGAGTGTTCAGGAAACACTAGAATGCAAGCCTCTCATCTCAAAGTTTCTAAGTCACTCTGAAAAGCTTTAGAAACTCTTAGTTGCTTGAAACATATGAACTGTAGTCTGTGCCTGTGTTGGATCTACCTCTGAAATATCACCCGTGATTTCACCTGACCTTTCCCCTCTATGTTGAATAAAATATTCTGCTATTTTTGAACTTTTGAAAGCGTTGAGTGCCATTTCAGTGGTTTAAGTTAAAGGGGGATCTCAGCTTCAGGTTCCTGGGCTGAGCCAGCAGAAAAATGTCATACTGTAACAGAGTGGGACAGCCATAGTTCCTCAGAAAAGAAGAAAATCAACAAGTAAGACTGCTCAGTCAGAAAGGAAGAGAAAAACAGAGAGAAAATCTTGCCTTTGAGAGAGAGAAGTGGGCAAGGACATCATACGCTGGCAGAGTCTAAATCTGATCATCAATATGGTAAACCTATATGTTTCTGTTGCAGTTAATCCATACCTAAGCCTACCAAATCATATCTCAGTTCGATGATACAAATTAATATTGGAGCCAAGTGAATTCGATAGTTTCCATCCTAATTTTTTTTGCTTGACCTTGTTGTGAGACGGCAGTTCATTCAGAAGAGAAGCAATTGCTCCTGTATTCTCCTCTTTAGATTCATCAGGTATCCTCTGTATGGCCCTCAGCCTCCAATTATTAGGTCTATCCTCAAACATGCAAGATAACTCAGAAAAATTCCCCTGGTTGGAAGATGTAGTATTAATGGTCCATAGCTTTGACTTAGAAGGTGATGTAATGAGAACAGGATTATTTCCATATGTACCGTTCTGAAAGCTGATGTGCTCTTCCACCACCCGGCTCTGTGAATGGTCTTGGATTTCTGAAAAGAGAGCTTGTTTTAGTATAAACCTGGGACCAGAAAGACTAATGATGTTATTGTGCAGACATTTTCATAAGCAAGAGCCACTAGCGTTTCTTTAGTTCCTTCATTTATACCTCACCTTGTTTCCTGGTGAGCAGTCGGACCCAAAGTGGCTTACACCATCCTCCTGTCATCTGATTTTTCCTCACAACAGTCCTTTGAGGTAGGCTAGGCTGAATGTGTGTGACTGGTCCAAACTTTCATGGCAGGGTAGGGATGTGAACCTGGGACTCTCAGATCCAAGAACAGCACTATTAACCACTACACCATGCTGGCTCTCCTAGTATGAGGCCAGTGGAAATATCCCAAGCACAAATGTGGTGCCATTTGACACTCTGGATCTATGGCCGGGGTCCCCACGCTTCCCCAGGTTGCAGACTCCTTTGGAATTCTGACCAGCACGGGGGACATGGCCACAAGATGGCTGCCTTGGGAGGTGAAGTCAGCCACAAAATGGTTCCCACGGCTCACCTTCAGTCACACAATGTGTTGTAGTGAGAAGCTGCTGCCAAGGCAACATTTTTAAAACTCTGCACAGCCAATCAGAAGCCTTGATGGGGGAAAAAAAACCCATCTGACCTCCCACACTTTCTAGAAGCACTTCACGAGTGCCATAAATGGTGCCAGGAGGCGCCATGGTGCCCACTGGCATAACACTGGGGACTCCTGATCTATGGGAACAAATTTCACCTGCCAGGGAAGGGTCCCCAGACTCTATCTTGGCGCAAGAACAGGTGCTGATCCTTAAAAGTTCCAGAAGACACCTGTCCATTGTAAGAATGTGCCGTATTCATGGATTATGCATCTCATGCATAGCAAAACCATATTTGCAAATGAGGACATCAGTAGAACTGCGTTCAATCAACTGAGGAGGGAAGTGGTATCAATTCTCAACCAGGGAGAGGATTGCGCTGAGAAAGATTCAAGTATCTTTCAAGTGCCCTCCTCGTTCAAAAGCACATGAAAGCCTTGGGAACGGGGGGGAAAATTAGTCTTAAAATTTGCTTCTTCTCTTCTTCTTTTCCTTTTGGCTGTCAGAGGGGGTGAGAGCAGCTTATTCCTGGGGTCACCGTGGATTGATTTTGTGTAGCACGCTAAAAAGAACTGAGGGAGATTTTCAGAGGTTTTGACTCGCTATGACTTGCTCTTAAAGATTTCCATTTGTACTATTGATTTTTTTTATTTTTTTTTCTTCCTCTTCCCTGTGCTGAGACGGGCCTGTCATTTAAGAAACAAATGACAAAAAAAAAATTCTGTCAGGCAAAATGAACTCCTCATCATTCCTTCGGGGACCTCTGTCACTATCCATCTGCGGCGAGAAAACGTTTCCCCGCCTAATTCTAATGGGTCGCTCCCATTACAAACCATGGGCTTTAGGGTATGAAGTAAAACCTTGAAATTTTGGGGTAGGGGTGGAGCCGGTGGCATTGATGCATCTCTTACAGATGTTCTATAAACATGGAGCTGATTGTTCACATTTCTAGCAGCTGTCAGGCTTGAAAGCAGAACAGAATCTCTGCTGTATCTGGATTCTCTACACAAATTTTGCCCAAGAGGGGCTCGGTTGTGCTTTTCGATACATCCCTTTACTGGAGAGAATGCGATGTTTTCCCCGTCTCTGTTGGACAACCTTCTGTTCACAGTGTTGGTTAAAATAAAAAGCCACTTCTGTCGCTGGTCCCTGGGTGCCGGGGCCTGCAAGCTGCTTTGGAGGCGATGTCGTCCCTCTTGATGCAGGCAGGCTTGTGACTGTGCCTTCTCTCTCTTTGGAGTGTGTTGAAAAGAGCTGATCTCAAGAAAAGCACGGAGTGTACCTCTAAGGGCTCTCGTGATGGATAGCAACACCCATTTTGGAAGGGAAAAAAAATTAGCATTGTAACAAGTACTTCCAAGGGCAGCTGGTACTGTGGAAATACTCATTAAAGGGAGGTCTTTTTTATGGCTTTGGCTAGCTCAGAAAGGCAAGAGGGGTGTGAACACAAAGTGCTTTGTTTTACTGACAAAACTGAAACTCCGTTTCAGCAGAGACCCTAAAATGATGTCTATGGGCAAGAGCAAGTGAGAGATACATCCAGAAGTAAAGCACAAGGCAGCCTACACAGGGAACATTAAATGATATGGTTTACTTTTGCACATTCAAACTGCCTACACCAATGGGTGTCTGAGAAGGGGAGCATGGGGGGTGCTTGCCCCCTCCAAATTCTAAATTTACTAATCCACACCAGGTGATGTGCAGTGACAGAGGCCATGCCCCTCCTACAATTATTTCTGTAGACTCCACTAAGTTGGCCATAGAAGTGTCAAGTTCCCCAGTAGTCAGTCAAACACCAGGCTTCATAAGAAGATAGCGTTTATTAGAGACTAGTCTTAAAGGTGCATGAACCAGCTCTTTGTCAGTGATGCCAAATAATACAGGACATGGTCAATTATCGCCCATTCGAACTAACCCCCCCCACCTACAAGTCAATGAGTACATTTCGCACACATGCCTAACTAAGAAATTAAACACCTAGACCAGTATATCTCAAATGCCAAAGTGGCATGGGACCCAAGATCAGGTGGACTGATAAGACACACAACAGAGACAGTAATTTACAGAGGCTGGAGACTCTGAGTTCCTGCCGCATTCCAGAACAGTGAAAGATGTCTCTTCCCCCACCCACTTGCCGCCATGGCAGGGTTACCTGACATCAAGGGCCTGTTAGATACTGGGACTTCCTTGTACATGGTCCCTAACATCCCTGGAGGGTGTTGTGAGTCTGTGCAGCAGGACTCTGAGCCTCAGCCTTAGCTGTGGCCTCCCTGGAGCCCTCTTGGGCCACCCCATTTCCTTGTCGTGGGCCAGTCAAGCTGGGCAAAAGCAAAGGGAAGCAGAGTACTTCTCTGAGGAAGCACGGATCAGCATATCTGACCCAAGCCCACAGCCTAGGTTTGCCAGGTCCCTCAAAGCCCCCAGCGGGGGACTTTGGAGGGGGGGTGTTACTGGAGGGGTGGGGAGCAATGTCCCCTCTAAGCTGTAGAGTCCTGTGAGCAAAAATTCTACTTTGTGAGCTACTGGCACTAAAGTTGTGAGCAAGCATTTTGGTCACTGCATAAAACAGTTTGCTCTGGAGCCCTCCTTCCTAAGCTAAGACAAAAATGTGTGAGTGGGAGGCTAAAAAAACAGTGAGCTAGCTCACACTAACTCAGCTTAGAGGGAACACTGGTGGGGAGTCCCCAGCGTCATGATGTCACTCAGAAGTGACATCATCACGTTGGGGAGCGGAGGCTCCCGCCTCTCCCCGGCAGCGTCTAAAGGTTCATTTAAACCCTGCTGGGGAGAGGTGGTGGGAAGCCACATGTGCCTGCATGCTGAGCCCCAAATTCAGGGCTCAGAGTGCAGGCATGTGGACCCTGCCTCTCCCCAGCAGCGTCTAAAGGTTCATTTAAACCCTGCTGGGGAGAGGTGTGAGGGGGAAGCTGCATGTGCCTGCACACTGAGCCCTGAATTCGGGCCTCAGAGTGCAAGCATGTGCCCCTCACCTCTCCCTAGCAGCATCTAAGGGTCCGTTTAAACCCTGCTGGGGAGAGGTGTGGGGGGGAAGCCACGTGCACCTGCACACCAGGCCCCGAATTCGGGGCTCAGAGTGCAAGTGTGTGCCCCTCACCTCTCCCTAGCAGCATCTAAGGGTCCGTTTAAACCCTGCTGGGGAGAGGTGTGGGGGGGAAGCCACGTGCACCTGCACACCAGGCCCCGAATTCGGGGCTCAGAGTGCAAGTGTGTGCCCCTCACCTCTCCCTAGCAGCATCTAAGGGTCCGTTTAAACCCTGCTGGGGCGAGGTGTGGGGGGGAAGCCACGTGCAACTGCACACCAGGCCGCGAATTCGGGCCTCAGAGTGCAAGCATGTGCCCCTCACCTCTCCCTAGCAGCATCTAAGGGTCCGTTTAAACCCTGCTGGGGAGAGGTGTGGGGGGGAAGCCACGTGCACCTGCACACCAGGCCCCGAATTCGGGGCTCAGAGTGCAAGCGTGTGCCCCTAACCTCTCCCTAGCAGCATCTAAGGGTCCGTTTAAACCCTGCTGGGGAGAGGTGTGGGGGGGAAGCCACGTGCACCTGCACACCAGGCCCCGAATTCGGGGCTCAGAGTGCAAGTGTGTGCCCCTCACCTCTCCCTAGCAGCATCTAAGGGTCAGTTTAAACCCTGCTGGGGAGAGGTGTGGGGGGGAAGCCACGTGCACCTGCACACCAGGCCCCGAATTCGGGGCTCAGAGTGCAAGTGTGTGCCCCTCACCTCTCCCTAGCAGCATCTAAGGGTCCATTTAAACCCTGCTGGGGAGAGGTGGAGGGGAAGCCACGTGCACCTGCACACCAGGCCCCGAATTCGGGGCTCAGAGTGCAAGCGTGTGCCCCTCACCTCTCCCTAGCAGCATCTAAGGGTCCGTTTAAACCCTGCTGGGGAGAGGTGTGGGGGGGAAGCCACGTGCACCTGCACACCAGGCCCCGAATTCGGGGCTCAGAGTGCAAGTGTGTGCCCCTCACCTCTCCCTAGCAGCATCTAAGGGTCCGTTTAAACCCTGCTGGGGCGAGGTGTGGGGGGGAAGCCACGTGCAACTGCACACCAGGCCGCGAATTCGGGCCTCAGAGTGCAAGCGTGTGCCCCTCACCTCTCCCTAGCAGCATCTAAGGGTCCGTTAAAACCCTGCTGGGGAGAGGTGTGGGGGGGAAGCCACGTGCACCTGCACACCAGGCCCCGAATTCGGGCCTCAGAGTGCAAGTGTGTGCCCCTCACCTCTCCCTAGCAGCATCTAAGGGTCCGTTAAAACCCTGCTGGGGAGAGGTGTGGGGGGGAAGCCACGTGCACCTGCACACCAGGCCCCGAATTCGGGCCTCAGAGTGCAAGCGTGCCCCTCACCTCTCCCTAGCAGCATCTAAGGGTCCGTTTAAACCCTGCTGGGGAGAGGTGTGGGGGAAGCCACGTGCACCTGCACACCAGGCCCCGAGTCGGGGCTCAGAGTGCAAGCGTGGCCCCTCACCTCTCCTAGCAGCATCTAAGGGTCCGTTTAAACCCTGCTGGGGAGAGGTGTGGGGGGAAGCCACGTGCACCTGCACACCAGGCCCGAATTCGGGGCTCAGAGTGCAAGCGTGTGCCCCTCACCTCTCCCTAGCAGCATCTAAGGGTCCGTTTAAACCCTGCTGGGGAGAGGTGTGGGGGGGAAGCCACGTGCACCTGCACACCAGGCCCCGAATTCGGGGCTCAGAGTGCAAGCGTGTGCCCCTCACCTCTCCCTAGCAGCATCTAAGGGTCCGTTTAAACCCTGCTGGGGAGAGGTGTGGGGGGAAGCCACGTGCACCTGCACACCAGGCCCCGAGTCCGGGGCTCAGAGTGCAAGCGTGTGCCCCTCACCTCTCCCTAGCAGCATCTAAGGGTCCGTTTAAACCCTGCTGGGGAGAGGTGTGGGGGGAAGCCACGTGCACCTGCACACCAGGCCCCGAGTTCGGGCCTCAGAGTGCAAGCGTGTGCCCCTCACCTCTCCCTAGCAGCATCTAAGGGTCCGTTTAAACCCTGCTGGGGAGAGGTGTGGGGGAAGCCACGTGCACCTGCACACCAGGCCCCGAATTCGGGGCTCAGAGTGCAAGCGTGTGCCCCTCACCTCTCCCTAGCAGCATCTAAGGGTCCGTTTAAACCCTGCTGGGGACAGGTGTGGGGGAAGCCACGTGCACCTGCACACCAGGCCCCGAATTCGGGGCTCAGAGTGCAAGCGTGTGCCCCTCACCTCTCCCTAGCAGCATCTAAGGGTCCGTTTAAACCCTGCTGGGGAGAGGTGTGGGGGGGAAGCCACGTGCACCTGCACACCAGGCCCCGAATTCGGGCCTCAGAGTGCAAGCGTGTGCCCCTCACCTCTCCCTAGCAGCATCTAAGGGTCCGTTTAAGCCCTGCTGGGGAGAGGTGTGGGGGAAGCCACGTGCACCTGCACACCAGGCCCCGACTCGGGGCTCAGAGTGCAAGCGTGTGCCCTCACCTCTCCCTAGCAGCATCTAAGGGTCCGTTTAAACCCTGCTGGGGAGAGGTGTGGGGGGGAAGCCACGTGCACCTGCACACCAGGCCCCGAATTCGGGCCTCAGAGTGCAAGCGTGTGCCCCTCACCTCTCCCTAGCAGCATCTAAGGGTCCGTTTAAACCCTGCTGGGGAGAGGTGTGGGTGGGAAGCCACGTGCACCTGCACACCAGGCCCCGAATTCGGGGCTCAGAGTGCAAGCGTGTGCCCCTCACCTCTCCCTAGCAGCATCTAAGGGTCCGTTTAAACCCTGCTGGGGAGAGGTGTGGGGGAAGCCACGTGCACCTGCACACCAGGCCCCGGATTCGGGGCTCAGAGTGCAAGCGTGTGCCCCTCACCTCTCCCTAGCAGCATCTAAGGGTCCTGTTTAAACCCTGCTGGGGAGAGGTGTGGGGGAAGCCACGTGCACCTGCACACCAGGCCCCGAACTCGGGGCTCAGAGTGCAAGCGTGTGCCCCTCACCTCTCCTAGCAGCATCTAAGGGTCCGTTTAAACCCTGCTGGGGAGAGGTGTGGGGGAAGCCACGTGCACCTGCACACCAGGCCCCGAATTCGGGGCTCAGAGTGCAAGCGTGTGCCCCTCACCTCTCCCTAGCAGCATCTAAGGGTCCGTTTAAGCCCTGCTGGGGAGAGGTGTGGGGGGGAAGCCACGTGCACCTGCACACCAGGCCCCGAATTCGGGGCTCAGAGTGCAAGTGTGTGCCCCTCACCTCTCCCTAGCAGCATCTAAGGGTCCGTTTAAACCCTGCTGGGGAGAGGTGTGGGGGGGAAGCCACGTGCACCTGCACACCAGGCCCCGAATTCGGGGCTCAGAGTGCAAGCGTGTGCCCCTCACCTCTCCCTAGCAGCATCTAAGGGTCCGTTTAAACCCTGCTGGGGAGAGGTGTGGGGGGGAAGCCACGTGCACATGCACACCAGGTCCCGAATTCGGGGCTCAGAGTGCAAGCGTGTGCCCCTCACCTCTCCCTAGCAGCATCTAAGGGTCCGTTTAAACCCTGCTGGGGAGAGGTGTGGGGGGAAGCCACGTGCACCTGCACACCAGGCCCCGAACTCGGGGCTCAGAGTGCAAGCGTGTGCCCCTCACCTCTCCCTAGCAGCATCTAAGGGTCCGTTTAAACCCTGCTGGGGAGAGGTGTGGGGGGAAGCCACGTGCACCTGCACACCAGGCCCCGAGCTCGGGGCTCAGAGTGCAAGCGTGTGCCCCTCACCTCTCCCTAGCAGCATCTAAGGGTCCGTTTAAACCCTGCTGGGGAGAGGTGTGGGGGGAAGCCACGTGCACCTGCACACCAGGCCCCGATTCGGGGCTCAGAGTGCAAGCGTGTGCCCCTCACCTCTCCCTAGCAGCATCTAAGGGTCCGTTTAAACCCTGCTGGGGAGAGGTGTGGGGGGAAGCCACGTGCACCTGCACACCAGGCCCCGAATTCGGGGCTCAGAGTGCAAGCGTGTGCCCCTCACCTCTCCCTAGCAGCATCTAAGGGTCCGTTTAAACCCTGCTGGGGAGAGGTGTGGGGGGAAGCCACGTGCACCTGCACCCACCCAGTGCTCCCGAGCATCTCGGGGCTCTAGGGGAGCGTGCATAGCGCGTAGTGCTCCCTCACCTCTCCCTAGCAGCATCTAAGGGTCCGTTTAAACCCTGCTGGGGAGAGGTGTGGGGGAAGCCACGTGCACCTGCACACCAGGCCCCGAATTCGGGGCTCAGAGTGCAAGCGTGTGCCCCTCACCTCTCCCTAGCAGCATCTAAGGGTCCGTTTAAACCCTGCTGGGGAGAGGTGTGGGGGGGAAGCCACGTGCACCTGCACACCAGGCCCCGAATTCGGGGCTCAGAGTGCAAGCGTGTGCCCCTCACCTCTCCCTAGCAGCATCTAAGGGTCCGTTTAAACCCTGCTGGGGAGAGGTGTGGGGGGGAAGCCACGTGCACCTGCACACCAGGCCCCGAATTCGGGGCTCAGAGTGCAAGCGTGTGCCCCTCACCTCTCCCTAGCAGCATCTAAGGGTCCGTTTAAACCCTGCTGGGGAGAGGTGTGGGGGAAGCCACGTGCACCTGCACACCAGGCCCCGAGTCGGGGCTCAGAGTGCAAGCGTGTGCCCCTCACCTCTCCCTAGCAGCATCTAAGGGTCCGTTTAAACCCTGCTGGGGAGAGGTGTGGGGGGGAAGCCACGTGCACCTGCACACCAGGCCCCGAATTCGGGCCTCAGAGTGCAAGCGTGTGCCCCTCACCTCTCCCTAGCAGCATCTAAGGGTCCGTTTAAACCCTGCTGGGGAGAGGTGTGGGGGGAAGCCACGTGCACCTGCACACCAGGCCCCGAGTCGGGGCTCAGAGTGCAAGCGTGTGCCCCTCACCTCTCCCTAGCAGCATCTAAGGGTCCGTTTAAACCCTGCTGGGGAGAGGTGTGGGGGGAAGCCACGTGCACCTGCACACCAGGCCCCGAATTCGGGGCTCAGAGTGCAAGCGTGTGCCCCTCACCTCTCCCTAGCAGCATCTAAGGGTCCGTTTAAACCCTGCTGGGGAGAGGTGTGGGGGAAGCCACGTGCACCTGCACACCAGGCCCCGAATTCGGGGCTCAGAGTGCAAGCGTGTGCCCCTCACCTCTCCCTAGCAGCATCTAAGGGTCCGTTTAAACCCTGCTGGGGAGAGGTGTGGGGGGAAGCCACGTGCACCTGCACACCAGGCCCCGAACTCGGGGCTCAGAGTGCAAGCGTGTGCCCCTCACCTCTCCCTAGCAGCATCTAAGGGTCCGTTTAAACCCTGCTGGGGAGAGGTGTGGGGGGAAGCCACGTGCACCTGCACACCAGGCCCCGATTCGGGGCTCAGAGTGCAAGCGTGTGCCCCTCACCTCTCCCTAGCAGCATCTAAGGGTCCGTTTAAACCCTGCTGGGGAGAGGTGTGGGGGGAAGCCACGTGCACCTGCACACCAGGCCCCGAATTCGGGGCTCAGAGTGCAAGCGTGTGCCCCTCACCTCTCCCTAGCAGCATCTAAGGGTCCGTTTAAACCCTGCTGGGGAGAGGTGTGGGGGAAGCCACGTGCACCTGCACACCAGGCCCCGAACTCGGGGCTCAGAGTGCAAGCGTGTGCCCCTCACCTCTCCCTAGCAGCATCTAAGGGTCCGTTTAAACCCTGCTGGGGAGAGGTGTGGGGGGGAAGCCACGTGCACCTGCACACCAGGCCCCGAATTCGGGGCTCAGAGTGCAAGCGTGTGCCCCTCACCTCTCCCTAGCAGCATCTAAGGGTCCGTTTAAACCCTGCTGGGGAGAGGTGTGGGGGAAGCCACGTGCACCTGCACACCAGGCCCCGAATTCGGGGCTCAGAGTGCAAGCGTGTGCCCCTCACCTCTCCCTAGCAGCATCTAAGGGTCCGTTTAAACCCTGCTGGGGAGAGGTGTGGGGGGGAAGCCACGTGCACCTGCACACCAGGCCCCGAATTCGGGGCTCAGAGTGCAAGCGTGTGCCCCTCACCTCTCCCTAGCAGCATCTAAGGGTCCGTTTAAACCCTGCTGGGGAGAGGTGTGGGGGGGAAGCCACGTGCACCTGCACACCAGGCCCCGAGTTCGGGGCTCAGAGTGCAAGCGTGTGCCCCTCACCTCTCCCTAGCAGCATCTAAGGGTCCGTTTAAACCCTGCTGGGGAGAGGTGTGGGGGGGAAGCCACGTGCACCTGCACACCAGGCCCCGAATTCGGGGCTCAGAGTGCAAGCGTGTGCCCCTCACCTCTCCCTAGCAGCATCTAAGGGTCCGTTTAAACCCTGCTGGGGAGAGGTGTGGGGGAAGCCACGTGCACCTGCACACCAGGCCCCGAATTCGGGGCTCAGAGTGCAAGCGTGTGCCCCTCACCTCTCCCTAGCAGCATCTAAGGGTCCGTTTATACCCTGCTGGGGAGAGGTGTGGGGGGGAAGCCACGTGCACATGCACACCAGGCCCTGAATTCGGGGCTCAGAGTGCAAGCGTGTGCCCCTCACCTCTCCCTAGCAGCATCTAAGGGTCTGTTTAAACCCTGCTGGGGAGAGGTGTGGGGGGGAAGCCACGTGCAACTGCACACCAGGTCCCGAATTCGGGCCTCAGAGTGCAAGCGTGTGCCCCTCACCTCTCCCTAGCAGCATCTAAGGGTCCGTTTAAACCCTGCTGGGGAGAGGTGTTGGGGGGAAGCCACGTGCACCTGCACACCAGGCCCCGAATTCGGGGCTCAGAGTGCAAGCGTGTGCCCCTCACCTCTCCCTAGCAGCATCTAAGGGTCCGTTTAAACCCTGCTGGGGAGAGGTGTGGGGGGGAAGCCACGTGCAACTGCACACCAGGTCCCGAATTCGGGGCTCAGAGTGCAAGCGTGTGCCCCTCACCTCTCCCTAGCAGCATCTAAGGGTCCGTTTAATCCCTGCTGTGGAGAGGTGTGGGGGGGAAGCCACGTGCACATGCACACCAGGCCCTGAATTCGGGGCTCAGAGTGCAAGCGTGTGCCCCTCACCTCTCCCTAGCAGCATCTAAGGGTCCGTTTAAACCCTGCTGGGGAGAGGTGTGGGGGGGAAGCCACGTGCACATGCACACCAGGCCCTGAATTCGGGCCTCAGAGTGCAAGCGTGTGCCCCTCACCTCTCCCTAGCAGCATCTAAGGGTCCGTTTAAACCCTGCTGGGGAGAGGTGTGGGGGGGAAGCCACGTGCAACTGCACACCAGGCCCCGAATTCGGGCCTCAGAGTGCAAGCGTGTGCCCCTCACCTCTCCCTAGCAGCATCTAAGGGTCCGTTTAAACCGTGCTGGGGAGAGGTGTGGGGGGGAAGCCACGTGCACATGCACAACAGGCCATGAATTCGGGGCTCAGAGTGCAAGCGTGTGCCCGTCACCTCTCCCTAGCAGCATCTAAGGGTCCGTTTAAACCCTGCTGGGGAGAGGTGTGGGGGGGAAGCCACGTGCACATGCACACCAGGCCCTGAATTCGGGGCTCAGAGTGCAAGCGTGTGCCCCTCACCTCTCCCTAGCAGCATCTAAGGGTCCGTTTAAACCCTGCTGGGGAGAGGTGTGGGGGGGAAGCCACGTGCACCTGCATACCAGGCCCCGAATTCGGGGCTCAGAGTGCAGCGTGTGCCCCTCACCTCTCCCTAGCAGCATCTAAGGGTCCGTTTAAACCCTGCTGGGGAGAGGTGTGGGGGGGAAGCCACGTGCACCTGCACACCAGGCCCCGAATTCGGGGCTCAGAGTGCAAGCGTGTGCCCCTCACCTCTCCCTAGCAGCATCTAAGGGTCCGTTTAAACCCTGCTGGGGAGAGGTGTGGGGGGGAAGCCACGTGCACCTGCACACCAGGCCCCGAATTCGGGGCTCAGAGTGCAAGCGTGTGCCCCTCACCTCTCCCTAGCAGCATCTAAGGGTCCGTTTAAACCCTGCTGGGGAGAGGTGTGGGGGGGAAGCCACGTGCACCTGCACACCAGGCCCCGAATTCGGGGCTCAGAGTGCAAGCGTGTGCCCCTCACCTCTCCCTAGCAGCATCTAAGGGTCCGTTTAAACCCTGCTGGGGAGAGGTGTGGGGGGGAAGCCACGTGCACCTGCACACCAGGCCCCGAATTCGGGGCTCAGAGTGCAAGCGTGTGCCCCTCACCTCTCCCTAGCAGCATCTAAGGGTCCGTTTAAACCCTGCTGGGGAGAGGTGTGGGGGAAGCCACGTGCACCTGCACACCAGGCCCCGAATCGGGGCTCAGAGTGCAAGCGTGTGCCCCTCACCTCTCCCTAGCAGCATCTAAGGGTCCGTTTAAACCCTGCTGGGGAGAGGTGTGGGGGAAGCCACGTGCACCTGCACACCAGGCCCCGAATTCGGGGCTCAGAGTGCAAGCGTGTGCCCCTCACCTCTCCCTAGCAGCATCTAAGGGTCCGTTTAAACCCTGCTGGGGAGAGGTGTGGGGGGGAAGCCACGTGCACCTGCACACCAGGCCCCGAATTCGGGGCTCAGAGTGCAAGCGTGTGCCCCTCACCTCTCCCTAGCAGCATCTAAGGGTCCGTTTAAACACTGCTGGGGAGAGGTGTGGGGGGGAAGCCACGTGCACCTGCACACCAGGCCCCGAATTCGGGGCTCAGAGTGCAAGCGTGTGCCCCTCACCTCTCCCTAGCAGCATCTAAGGGTCCGTTTAAACCCTGCTGGGGAGAGGTGTGGGGGGGAAGCCACGTGCACCTGCACACCAGGCCCCGAATTCGGGGCTCAGAGTGCAAGCGTGTGCCCCTCACCTCTCCCTAGCAGCATCTAAGGGTCCGTTTAAACCCTGCTGGGGAGAGGTGTGGGGGAAGCCACGTGCACCTGCACACCAGGCCCCGAGTCGGGCCTCAGAGTGCAAGCGTGTGCCCCTCACCTCTCCCTAGCAGCATCTAAGGGTCCGTTTAAACCCTGCTGGGGAGAGGTGTGGGGGAAGCCACGTGCACCTGCACACCAGGCCCCGAATTCGGGGCTCAGAGTGCAAGCGTGTGCCCCTCACCTCTCCCTAGCAGCATCTAAGGGTCCGTTTAAACCCTGCTGGGGAGAGGTGTGGGGGAAGCCACGTGCACCTGCACACCAGGCCCCGAATTCGGGGCTCAGAGTGCAAGCGTGTGCCCCTCACCTCTCCCTAGCAGCATCTAAGGGTCCGTTTAAACCCTGCTGGGGAGAGGTGTGGGGGGGAAGCCACGTGCACCTGCACACCAGGCCCCTAATTCGGGCCTCAGAGTGCAAGCGTGTGCCCCTCACCTCTCCCTAGCAGCATCTAAGGGTCCGTTTAAACCCTGCTGGGGAGAGGTGTGGGGGGGAAGCCACGTGCACCTGCACACCAGGCCCCGAATTCGGGCCTCAGAGTGCAAGCGTGTGCCCCTCACCTCTCCCTAGCAGCATCTAAGGGTCCGTTTAAACCCTGCTGGGGAGAGGTGTGGGGGGGAAGCCACGTGCACATGCACACCAGGCCCTGAATTCGGGGCTCAGAGTGCAAGTGTGTGCCCCTCACCTCTCCCTAGCAGCATCTAAGGGTCCGTTTAAACCCTGCTGGGGAGAGTTGTGGGGGGGAAGCCACGTGCACCTGCACACCAGGTCCCGAATTCGGGCCTCAGAGTGCAAGCGTGTGCCCCTCACCTCTCCCTAGCAGCATCTAAGGGTCCGTTTAAACCCTGCTGGGGAGAGGTGTGTGGGGGAAGCCACGTGCACCTGCACACCAGGCCCCGAATTCGGGCCTCAGAGTGCAAGCGTGTGCCCCTCACCTCTCCCTAGCAGCATCTAAGGGTCCGTTTATACCCTGCTGGGGAGAGGTGTGGGGGGGAAGCCACGTGCACATGCACACCAGGCCCTGAATTCGGGGCTCAGAGTGCAAGCGTGTGCCCCTCACCTCTCCCTAGCAGCATCTAAGGGTCCGTTTAAACCCTGCTGGGGAGAGGTGTGGGGGGGAAGCCACGTGCACCTGCACACCAGGTCCCGAATTCGGGCCTCAGAGTGCAAGCGTGTGCCCCTCACCTCTCCCTAGCAGCATCTAAGGGTCCGTTTAAACCCTGCTGGGGAGAGGTGTGGGGGGGAAGCCACGTGCACCTGCACACCAGGCCCCGAATTCGGGGCTCAGAGTGCAAGCGTGTGCCCCTCACCTCTCCCTAGCAGCATCTAAGGGTCCGTTTAAACCCTGCTGGGGAGAGGTGTGAGGGGAAGCCACGTGCACTTGCACACCAGGCCCCGAATTCGGGGCTCAGAGTGCAAGCGTGTGCCCCTCACCTCTCCCTAGCAGCATCTAAGGGTCCGTTTAAACCCTGCTGGGGAGAGGTGGAGGGGAAGCCACGTGCACCTGCACACCAGGCCCCGAATTCGGGCCTCAGAGTGCAAGCGTGTGGCCTCTGGCTCTCCCCAGCAGCCTCTAAAGGGTCTTTTAAAACCCTGCTGGGGTGAATTTGAGGGGGAGGCCGGGTGGCTGCTCTTGGGGGCTGGACTTCCCCCTGCCCGCCAGCTGTCTGGCGGTGGGGGGGGGAAGGAGCTCCTCCAAAGTGGGTAACCCCCGCCAAACTTGGGGGTCTGGCGAGCCTACCACAGCCAGTGGCAGGGGTACCGCAGGAGGAGGCAGTCTCTGAGGGTCCAGATACAGATTCTCAGCCAGGAGCCAGTATACTGGCCCCTCAGCCTCCCAACCCTGGGCCGGCAACAGAGAGCCAGTGGCCGGTCAGTTCAAACCCCCCCCCCCATCACCAGAGCCTCAGGAATGTTGTTGAAAGAGCATCCGGAGGGACCTTCAGGCCAGAAGGCGCAGTGCCCGTCTAGCAGCACAGCACTGGGCCAGCTTCGACAACGAGGGTGAGTTATTTTGGGGTTTTTTAAAATATCTTTTATTAAAGTTTTTCAGAATACATTTTAGAAACAGGAACAACAATGACGCAATGAAAAAAACAACTGAAAAAAAAGAAAGGAAAAATAAAGGTAAGTAACAACCATACAGCATTATGTAAATATGTAGTTTAGAAGCCCTGAAAGTAGGACAAAGTATCAGCCATCCATAAGGTTGTGACAGATTATAGAGAAGCAGCAAATACATAACACGACGATATACAGGGCTCTTTTTGTAGCAGGAACTCCTTCGCATATTAGGAGACACACCCCTTATGTAGCCAATCCTCCAAGAGCTTACAGTAGCCCCCTGTAAGAAAAGCTCTGTAAGCTCGTGGAGGATTGGCTACATTAGGGGTGTGTCACCTAATATGCAAATGAGTTCCTGCTACAAAAGAGCCCTGATGATATATCACCATAGATTAAGATCCTGTACTATGTTGGGGATTTCATCATTGTCCATTAGATATTCCAGGATGGGCAACCATATGATATCAAAATCTAAAGATGATTTTAGACCAGACGTGTTGTTTACACGGACTGTGACTTTTGACATCAAATAAAGCTTCCACAATTTAGTGTACCAATGTTGTCTTTTTGGATAACGCTATTGCATTTTTAGCAGCAGCCAGTAGTATCGAAGTGCGAACTGTAGTGTCTCGGACGAGGGTGAGTCCTCGTGGGGGCAGGACTGAGGCAGCCGGCAGGTGCATGGTGGAACCCAGGTGGCTAGCAGCGTGGGGCTTAAAAGCAACATAGAAGGGAGGATATGTATGAAGGGCCACTGACCTTGTTGCCTGTGTTCTGGATAGATTTCTTTGTCTCTGACCTTGGCCCATATCGTAGAAACTTTGCTTTTTGATCTCCCTTCGGACTTGAAGCTGTGAACGCTGCCTAACCTGTGGTCGGACCCTGTAGCTGTATTTTGACTGACCCGGACACTGAGAAACTAACTCCCTGTGCTTACTGTGTGTCAGCAGCTGGGATGTTCCTTCGGTAACTTGTGGAGAGTTACCAGCAACCACCTTCCCCATGCTGTATTGATGGACCAGTGGGAGGGGGAAAGGAGAGAGGGATTAAGGTATGAATATGGTGCTATTATGGTGTCTCTGGTAGGAGTGTGCACACAAGCAAAAAAATCTGTATTTTTTGGGTTCGGATATACCGAACCTGAAAAATATCCGTATTTGCCAATATTCCCGAATCCCAGTATCGACGAGATATTCGGGTTCGGGAATTATTCGTACTGTCGGATTTATTTGGCTCAAGTATACCCTATGGGGATTGTCCCCATAAGGTATAATAATCCCCACCCCCATTCCTGCAGCAGGCTCCCATCACTGAAAGGAAGGCAAATTGCATTATACAGGTTTTTTTCCTGGCTCGGCCAAGCTGAATGCACATCCCTAGTCTCTGATGTTCTAGGATGGCAGTCTCCAACCTTTTTGGAATTTTGACATGGCAACAAAATAGCTGCCACAGGAGGTGGAGCCAGCCACAAAATAACTGTCACAGCTTGCCTTCAGTAACACAATGTAGATTCTTATGCTGTGGTGGCGGCTGCCAATCAAATTTCCAAGAGTCAATCAGAAGCCCTACTGGGCAGAATATTCATCTGGCCCCACCCACTTTCTAAAATCACTTATTGGGCACCAGAAAAGATACTTGTGGGTCCCATTGCACCCACGGGCACCACACTTGGGACCCCTGCACTAGGAGTTCCCCCAATCTCTATGGTAAAGTTGACAGAGGTGAGGGAATTCCTAGAGCATTGTAAAGGGCATTGTGTGGTAAAGACTATAGAGACGGAGGGAATTCCTAGAGTGCTGCAGATACCATGACATCATTTCTGGTTGCTCACCCTCTCCAGGCTCTGTGCCCCAAAACACTCCCAGGGATTTCCAGTGGAAAGCTAGTAACCTTCAGGGCATGGGATGCAGTAGTCACTTGTGAGGAAGTAGAGCCCATGTCTCTCATGTAATACATGCATTGGGCCTTGGTTTCAGTACAGACAAAGACTATGTTTACCATACAACCATCATACAATATTATTGTTCATTTTCGGGAGTGTTCTTGGTACTGTTCTTCTTGACTTGGTGCTTTTGGTCTTCATAGTCCTTGACACCACTTGCACTCACTGTTATGGAACCTGGCCATGGTGCCCCATGAGATTTAGTTCACATCACAGTGCTACATCTGATAGTCTTCACAGGTGGTCGTGATGTTGGCCTGTCACCTGGCTTACCACAGTTTATCAGCGAGGGCAGGTGATGCGGAGGACAGGGAAGGTGAGAGGGAGGAAAAGAATTGGCAGTCAGGCAAATGAAAGAAACTAAGCAGTACGAAGCAGAACTGTACATAGTCACGGAGGTCTATCCTTGTTCAGCTATGTTGAATATGCTTGTTTTTGAACTGAATATCAGAATCAGAGAACGTCGAGCACAAGCCTGGGAGGGAAAGGCAGGTTGTAGGGGCGTATTGATAAATACTATTTAGCTCTCTCGCTCTCTGTGTGTTGTGGCGATCAACTGTTTTATTAGTACTGCTGCCTCTTTACAAGTCTGTCACATGATATCCTGCAGGGAGACTTTGCCTGACCAATTATGCAGAATTGTAATGAATAAGCCCGCTGACCCCTTGCTGTGTCTTTAGCCGGGACTGCAGAGTGGGCTGGATAAGCTACAAAAGGAAGAAGACTACAACAATAATAACAACAACATTCGTGAGATTATAAAGAGAGAGATACAAATTGGTGAGGGGGAGAAATTTTGCAAAGGACTTGGTGATGAAATGACTTTCCCGCATCACACGGAAGTTAAAGAATCCCTGGATGGTAGCCCCTTCATGCCCCCAAAGGAGGCTTCTGCTACCAAACAAAGTCAGTGTTCACCATGGCAACCGAAACAAATAGTGAGCATTGCCTACACATCCACAAAGGATAAAAAGTGCCATCTAAAAGTAATTTATGTCTTAGGATCAGACACTTCACATCAGAGAGTTGGTCCATAAAACACCCAAGAAGAGTTATTACGAGGGAAAACAAGCTGAAGTCCTAGTTTTGTTTTCAGGAGAACTTGGTTACAGCCGGAGGATCTGCTGTGATTCTAGGGTTGTGGGGACTGACTAGTGATGATGGGGACTTACTAGCAGCAGGGGAGGCCTGTACCAGCATCTCATTGTTCCTTGTGGCACAGGGACGCTCTGGTATTTGGGCAAAAACTCTGTGGTGAAAATGGCTTCTACCATAGAGTTTTTGCCTAAATACCAGAGCTTCCCCCACATCACTAGGGAAGTGATGATGTCATGTCTTGTGTGTGCTGGAAGTGACGTCACTGCTTTGCCAGTGAAAACGCTGTGACACTAGAGTAGGCCTCCCTTGCTGCCATTAAGTCCCAGCCAGCTGATTGGTGGGTGGGGCGGGGATTCCCAAACCCAAGCAGAGGTATAAGGAACCCTATTTGATACTACCTTGAAGTGAGAACTCTGTGTTCGTATGTGTGTGGAGAGGCATCATCCCTCATTTCCACGATTCCTTTCAAACTTTAAAGCTCCAGTGTAAATGTGAGATTTGCTATAGAAGTCGTTGGAGTTATCTCTCAATCTGGCTCCATCTGCTGTTAGAAACCATACCACATATTATCCCCCCCATTTTAAAAGGATAGGAGAAAGATTTAAGTTTGCAGATATGAAAATACATGCTAAAACCTAGAAATGCCAAAGCATATGTGACAAAACAAATCAAAACAAAGATCAAATTCCCAAATAAAACCTCGGCACAGTGTAGCTGTTTAATGGTGTTGTTCTACAGGAGACTGAGGTATTGTATTTCTCCTCCGAAGCAGTCGCATCCGATGGTTCACCCAAAGGAGCTCAAACAATCTGATTATACAACGTTTTGTTTATATTCATAGATAAGGTATTGTAGAACAATCGCCAGGACACGGTGTCTGCGTGTACACATGAAATGTAACTTAAATTCCGAGGTGAGGTGAATAATCTGGGTTTAGATTGATCCGGGTGGTTGCCACATTGGTCTGAAGCAGGAGAACAAAGTTCGAGTCCGGGGGCACCTTTAAGACCAACAGAGTTTTATTTAAGATATGAGCTTTGGTGTGCTCATACCTTGAATAAAACTATGTTGGTCTTAAAGGTGCTGCCGGACTCAGACTTTGTTCTGGGTCCAGATGGTTTGCATTGGGGGTCCAGTTGTCCATTTTAGCTTCAGGGTTTCTGACATGTGCACCAGCCAACTGGTGAGGCCAAGGGGGTCTAATTAGGTTTACTTTTTGTTTATGGGCATTTTGAAAAGTTACTATTCTTTCACAAAGGTAACCGCAGGAGGCAACATCCACCCCTCCTGTACCATTTCTCTATTTCTTATGCAATTCTGCCAGCCTCTCTTGGGTTGCTCTTGATGGCCTAGGTTAGCCTGATCTTCAAGGTTAAGCAGGGTCAGCCCTGCTGACCATCCCAGTACTAACCAGGCAATGGCAAACCACCTCTATCCACCTCTTGCCTTGGCCTGGATGGCCCAGGCTACCCTGGCCTTGTCAGACCTTGGAAGCTAAGCAGGGTTGGCCCTGGTTAGTACTTGGATGGGAGACTACCAAGGAAGTCCAGAGTTGTTACGCAGAGGCAGACAATGGCAATTTTGGCAAACCACCTCTGAACATCTCTTTCCTTGAGAGCCCTACTGGATTGCCCTAACTCAACTGTAACTTAATGGCACTGTCCACCACCTCTTGGGTTGCCAGATGTGCCCACTCTGCTTTTTTACTACTTTTGGGGGTCACCAGATACCCCTTTATGCCCTTGTGCAAATCAGAATGTTAATAGAGTGGTAAGGCTTCCTCCTACCTGGCTGAAATGGGAGAAAGAAGATCATAGATCACAGAATGTTAGAGTTGGAAGGGACCTTGGAGGTCATCTAATCCAACCCCCTGCACTCTGCAGGAGCATAGCCAAAAGATAGTCCTGCAACATACCTGAAAGATGGTCGTCCAGCCTCCGTTTGAAAATGTCCATCGAAGGAGCATCCCGAGGCAGTCTGTTCCACTGCTCAACCATTCTTACAGTTAGGAAGTTTCTCCTGATATTTAGCCGGTAATAACTCCCTTGTAATTTCCACCCATTAGATCTAGTCTTGCAATCTGGAGCAAGAGAGAATAGATCTGCTCCATCTTCTACATGACAGTCCTTCAAATATTTGAAGACTGCAATCATGTCCCCTCTAAGCCTTCTCTTTCCCAGGCTAAACATACCCAACTCTTTCAGCCTTTCTTCGTAAGACTTGGATTCCAATCCTCTCACCATTCTGGTTGCCCTCCTCTGGACACGCTCGAGCTTGTCAACATCCTTCCTAAAATGTGGTGCCCAAAACTGGACACAGTACTCCAGGTGAGGCCTAACCGTAGAAGAATAGAGCGGGACTACTACCTCCCATGATCTGGACAATATGCTTCTGTTAATGCATCCTAAGATTGCATTAGCTTTCTTCGCAGTAACATCACACTGCTGGCTCATGTTTAGCTTGTGATCAGCCAGAACACCTAGATCCCTTTCACATGTGCTGCTGTCAAACCAAGTCCCTCCCACTCTATATCTGTGCGTTTGATTTTGTGTACCTAAGTGTAGGACTTTGCACTTATCTCTATTGAAGATTACTTGTGCGCTGTGTATAATCCTTGGAGATTTCATCCCTGTGGCTGAGAAGGTAATGGATGTGGGTTAAAGCCAAGGGGAGTGTCTTCCAAATTCACTTTGCCCCTTTGCAAAATCCATCTGCTTTCCAGATCCAGTCAAAAAGATCTGAGATGGTTTTCTGCATGCCCAGTAAGAATGGTTGCATGCAAGGTGTGATCCTTTTCCCAGATGCCCTGCATAGGTGAGATGATGGTCCCATCATAGCTTTAGAGGGCACATCTCTCACTCCAGTCTTCACTGCTACCTGCCTTGTGGCATTTTCTAGCTCACTATGTCTATATGATCATGGAGCACTGACTTCTTCAGGTTGTGGCCCGTAAGGGCTGAATTCCTCCTCCCGACGGATCAGCTCCAGCAGATCAGCTGGATGGACTGGTAGGTGGTGAAGTACCTTACCGTTCCAT
The DNA here is from genome assembly GCA_029375565.1 of Gekko gecko. Classification (NCBI taxonomy): domain Eukaryota; kingdom Metazoa; phylum Chordata; class Lepidosauria; order Squamata; family Gekkonidae; genus Gekko; species Gekko gecko. Next base: position 195,810,691 of record JAPDNY010000004.1, read on the forward strand.
TCCATTTGCCTCAGCTAGGCCAGGAAGCCCCCACTGCTTCTCCAAGAACTGAGGAGAGCTATAGCTACTGTCAAGTTAAGCAGGCTGGTGATTCAGTACTTTCAAATGAGTCATGTTTCTGTCATCACCTCCTCCGAAGATGAAACACTTCTTTACCCGAGTGAATAAAATGTGGAATTTACTGCCAGAGAATGTACTGATGGCCACAAGCACAGACAGCTTTGAAAAGGGGCCTAGACAGAGAGAGTCAGTCTGTCAGTAGCTACTAGCCGTGGTGGCTGAAGGGAATCTTTACATTCAGAGGCTGTCCGGGCCCCAGCATAGACTGATCCTAGCAGGGCCCCCTTCCAATGGGAGCAACCTGAGGCAGGGGAATCACCTGACGCCCCCTGGGCTCCCCACGGTGGGGAAGGCCCTCGGGTGGCCCGGAAAAGAGGAGGCTGGGAATCTCACCGGGAGGGTCAGGCAGCAAACTCCAGTTGGCACCCTGGCCCCGGCATCGTCAGAGAAGCTGGCAAGCGGATGGGGCCGGAAGAGAGATGCAGGCTCAGCGTCTATGCAATTATACAGGGGGTGGGGCAGGAGAGGGGGCAGGCCGGCAGGAGGGAAGAGGTGAAGGCTGAGGAGGGATGGGTATAAAAGAGAGACAAGGGAGACAGCTGAGGAGGACGACCTGGAGTTCCAGCTGTAGGCTCAGGGTGCTGGACCCGGGGAGCTAGCAGAGGGCAGGTGATGTAATGACTCCTGCCCTCTTCCCCTCTCCCCCTCAAGCCCCATGACCAGGGAAAGGTGGGCCACAACTCAAAGGGATGTGTTGGGATGTGGTGTCCAAGAAAAAGCTGACAGGAAGTATGGGAGAGTGTTGTGACAGAGGCCCCAAACCTCTGAATACCAGTGCCATGAGTCAGCAACAGGGGAAGGCCTCAGCCCCTATACCATCTTGTTGGATGCCCAGAGTAACTGGTTTGCCACTGTGTGAGACAGAATGCCGGACTACGTGGACCACCGGTCTGATCCAGCAAGGCTCGTACGATGCTGATAAGGCCTCTCTCTTTCCCCATTTCTACTGTGGCTGGGAATTCAATGAGGCCCATATACTTTTGAGTGATAAATACAAGGCAATTGTTTGAAAGGTTGGTCTGTAGGACAATCTCTGTTCTCTATGCTAATGGCACTCTTGTCATGTTTGCTAATCCTTTGTTTCAGTGCCCTGGGATTCTTTCATATGCAAATTCACCCACAGGGACACTCGCATAATCAGTTTGGTATGTGCTGCATTTATTTCAATATTTTTTTGGCTTTGGGAGAGATAATAAATAGCATTTATTCAGTTCAGCGTATTTCTCTGGATGCTTCCGCTGCATGGCGCACAAACTGGAACAACGAGGGCGGCGGACTGGTTCTGACAAAGATGTGTAGGAGCGTTAGAAGTCAGAAAGAATCTGGTTGTTTCCCCCTCCCCCCTTAATTTGCAAATTCATGACTCCCTCACCCATGTAGCACACAATTGTGCGTATGGGTTTGAGGGAAATAAGTGTGCATAGTGGCAGACTCCCCCTGAGAGATCAGCTCTGCCACCATTTTTATTTTCACTCAATATTGGTCACCTCTCTGCGCTTCTTCCAGATGCAGTACTTCAGGGTTTGGTTTAGCTTTGGGTAAGAATTCATGAGCAATTTAGGGTGAGAGCCAGTTAGGAGTGTGGACTCTAATCTGGGAGAACCAGGTTTGATTGTCCACTCCTCCACATGCAGCTGCTGGTGTGACCTTGGGTCAGTCACAAGTCCTCTCAGAGATGTTCTCTCACAAGCAGTTCTCAAAAGAGCTCTCTCGACCCCACCTACCTCACAGGGTGTCTGTTGTGGGGAGGGGAAGGGAAAGGAGATTGTAAGCTGCTCTGAGACTCCTCTGGGTAGTGAAGAGAGGGGGTATAAATCCAATTTCTTATTATTATTATTAGTGATAATATTTTATTTAGAAGCGTAGAAGGTGAGGCCAAGCGAGCAGGAAAGAACCCAGACAACAAGAGCATTGTGTCTGACAACTGGTTGGAGATGGGGGGAGGCAGGTACTTACCGTGGAGAGGGGAGTGATCATTGGTGCTGCGCAATGACGTCACTTCCTTTTTATAAAAATTAATAACGTAGAATACAGAACTGTTAAATCTAAAGGCATCTACAAAGTACAATATCAGAAACATGGTAAACCAGTGTAAGTGAACAAACAAAGTGAAATGTGAGAATCAGCAGAGGTGAATGAAACTAGCTGCCCATCAAGAATTTCAGAAACCAAAAAAATGGTGAAGAAGCCTCGGAGACAATATGACTCTGTCAATTGAAAGGCGCCTCAACAGCCAGGCGAACCAGGGGGCCAGCTAGAAATGAAACCGCTCCCGTTCTGCCATGAACTGGAGTACCCTTGCCCGAGTGGTCATAAAACAAGATGAAGGTTTAACAGAGGCCGCAGAAGCTTATTGTGTGATATTGGTGACTTTAGCTAGAATAAATTGATTCCAGATTTTATTGTACCATGAACAGTAGAGTCGGTGGAGTAAGAGACTTCCATAGTGTTGCAATCATCACCTAAGCCACTGCGAGAAGAATCTGGGTTAGTTCTTTGTGGGTACTCATCCAAGCTGCAGAATCCCATAGATTGAGAAGCGATAGTTCAGGGCATACAAGAAAGGGATTGCGACGTAATTTCATTTATTTGCTCTATGACTTTGAGCCCAAATGGTTGTATTACTGGGCAGTCCCAATGACGTCCCTTCCAGTGCAGCTCAGAACTGCAGCATTGCACCAGGACAGCACTCTAGCAGCTGCTCCCAAAGCTCCATAGGGCAAGTGCTAGAGTGCTACCCTGGTGCAATGCAGGGCCAGCCCCAGGTGCCTGGGCGCCCTAGGTAGGACAGCCTGGGGTGTCCCCCACCTGGGATGCCAACCTTCCGGTGGGGCCTGGAGACCGGGGGCGAGCAGTGGAGCGCTGGCTTTCTCCTGAGGAAGGGGCTGACTCCTGAGGAAGCACGCTTAGGATGGGCAGGCAGCGGCTTACTCGCGAGTAAGCCCTCCCCCCCGCTGGCTCGGGGCGCCACACCGCCACACGCCCGGCCCTTCTAAGCCAAGCGGGTTTTTACTCCTGAGGAATCCCTCCCGGGATCTGGGCCTAGGGGCGGAAGAGGAGGAGGAGAGAGACAGGGCGAGCAAGCGAGGAGGGTGGCAGCTTACCTTCGCAACCACCACACGCCTTTGCTGCAACGGGCGGGCGATCCTGCCCCAGCGTGAGCCAGGATTTCAGCGGAGGAAGGGCTGGGAGAGGAAGGGAAAGAGGGGAGGGGCATGGAAGGGCGTGGAAGGGAACATGGAGCCCACGGGGCCGGCGGATCTGGTCTCCGCCAGCCAGCCAGCCAGCCAGCCAGCCAGCCAGCCAGCCAGCCAGCCAGCCAGCTGAATCCCCAGCCACTGGCTTGCTCCCTTCCTGGACTCCGGCTACCCCTCGCAAGAAGCCGCCACTCCTCCTTGCTGCAAAGGGCGCGCCTTTCTCTCCCCCCCGTGTGTTTTGGAGCAAAATTGCAAGCAGTAGAAGAGGAGGAGGAGGAGGAGGGTGGCCAGATCCCACTCACCTCCCCCCCCGGCTTCACTCAGTCCGCTTTTGGAATGTGCCTAGGAGAAGCGAGAGAGGGAGCAAAAAAGATAATCTGTCCAGACCTGCAGAGCCTCCAGGAAAGCCAGGGAGTAGAACCCCCGCTCCCTCCCTCCCAGCGCCGGCTTTTCCTTTGAGCCGAGCGCCGGCTGGAGTGCTTGGCTTTGAGTGCCTGCTGGAGTTGCTGCCAGTCGCCGCCCCTGCCTTCTCTCCCCCCCAGGGGGGAGGGGGAGGGCAGGCAAGCTCTGCCGCCACCTCCTGAGCCTTGCTGGGTGCTCTTTGCAGTGGCGGGGAGGCAGCAGCAGTGGCGGGGGGCTTTCCATGGGGGGCGGGGGCCATTTGGCGCCCCTGAGGGCCTGGCGCCCTAGGTGAGCGCCTAGCTCACCTAGTGGGCAAGCCGGCCCTGGTGCAATGCCAGCACTTCTGGGTTGCACTGGAAGTAACATCATTGTGTGGTGATAAAGATTGCTCCCCCAGCCCCCGTTTTACTGGCCTGCTTCCACCTCCTGACCAGATGTGGGTATCAGCAACAATTACCACCATTAGCAGGCCCCTTGGAAGCCTATGCTTAAATACCACCAGGACCCCTTCTCCTAACCAGGTGCAGAACTTGGAGAGCTCTGTCCCTGGTTAGCTTATGCTTTCCAGTCCAAATATCCGTCAGTCAGTTTCTCTCTCTCTCTCTCTCTCTCTCTCTCTCTCTGTCTCCATCTCTCTCTCTCTCTCAATGCACCATCTCAGCTATACTCTGTCCAGTAAGTATGACCTAGCTCACAATAGCCCTGGACTATCAAGACTCATTTCAGAATCATCAACTGACCATTTGCAAGTAATCAAGTACAAAAGCAGTCATTGTGCTGGTACTCCTTTTACGAGATTTAGGCCGGCCAGGAATCCAGAGAGCAACAATCTGAAAGACGTTATTGCAGCCGGCACGGGAAAAAAAACACACAAGTTCCATTTCAGAAGCTACAGTAGGTCTGGTAAAAGATATGTTCATTACCGATTCTTCAGGTGTACAATTGCAGTGCCTCTCTGATACAAAAGCGTTTAGCAGCAGAAGGTCAAGGGATACCGGCTTCCAGGAATTTACTGTGTCGAGGCCTGTCAGGGCCAATCAAGTGCCCTTTCTGAAGTCTTCCTAAAGACACACTGTAGTGAATTTTATCGTATGATATCAGAAATCAATTTGGGAGCTAAAGAGACTTTGACCTGACAGGCTTGGAAGATCAGGAAAATGAAAATATATATATATACCATATTCTGGCAATCTCTACTGTAGTCGGTGTAGGCAGGGAGAAATAACTGATAAATCCTCAGCCTCAATCACAGATCCTAAAGAGGAAGAAGTTCTTCGAATCAATCATATCAAAATAGCTCTTGCCAGAACAGTGTAGAGCGATTGGAGTGGGAAAATGCTTTGGGAAGTAATTGGCGACTGATTTGGTTCTCCACCCCCCTTTCTGGTCCCCTGCAAGAGAATAGTGACAAGCAGAACACCTTTGGTGCATGTGAAAACAGTCTCAATCTGTGACAATTCAGTTAAGATGCTTCCCATTTATATCTATCCCACTGCTATCCCGATAGTCCTTTGATACAGATCTGATAGCTCCTGGAGTGGAGTTGTGGCTCAGTGGAAGAGCCTCTGCTTGGCATGCAGAAGGTCCCAGGTTCAACCCCCGGCATCTCCAGTTAAAAATGACCAGGCAGTAGGTGATGTGAAACACCTCCAACTGATACCTTGGAGAGCGGCTGCCAGTCTGAGTAGACAATACCGATCTTGATGGACTGGTGGTCGGACTCAGGATAAGGCAGCTTCATGGGTGTTCATGCGAAAATAGTAGTGGAATATTCCATTCAAGCCTCCTGAATACTTGGCGAAAATAAGGTTGGAATGGCATGTCACTAGAGACACAGGGCTGCTGCCTCAAAAATGTCAATTTCCTGATTTTTAACATGTATTGCAAGTTAGCTTGTGTTCTCATGCCTTCTGTCAGTGGCAACCATTCATGCGGAGTGGGGAATGTGCGGTGTAACAATTCCAGATGTTGTGCATCAACAGGTAACTGCCTTTATGGAGGACAAGTTTATCACTGGCTATTAGTCACTGTGACTGAGGGGAACCTCCACACTCAGAGGCATTAAACCTCTGAATCCCAGAGCCAGGAGGCAACGTCAGGGGAAGGCCTCTGCCTCTATACCCTGTTGTTGGCCATCCAGAGGAACTGGTTGGCCACTGTGTGAGGTAGAATGCTGGACTAGATGGACTATTGGTCTGATCCAGCAAGGCTCTTCTGATGTTCTTTTTTGGCCACGGTCATGTGTTTCCCACATAGTCCCAACCTCCCAACCCTTAGCTTAGGATGACGTGACTTTGGATGCATCTAATATAATTTCTGAAGCTATGTTAACAATGTGTTGGCAGTGATATAAGCATGTGTATAATACTCAACTTACATTTGAAACTCGCATGACATGATTCTTACACTTAAGGCTGTTACCCAATTGTAAAGAATGCTAGCTGATTAATCGCTCTAATCTCTCCTTATATATAATTCTATTTTTGAGTGGCAACGTTCCATGCACTCCCTCAGCCATTGGCCCGTCAGTTACCACTCAAGAATAGTTGTGTGCCATTGGCTGAGTGGTGGGCCTGCTCCTCTTCCCCGCCCACTCCCCCTTCAGCCACTGTGCCCTGTCAGAATTACTTCAAACGGTTTTCTCTCTTGATGAAGACACTTTTCCTGCTTGCCTCCTGTATGGAACTAACTCTTCCCTCAGTGGCTGTTGGTAGGTGTAACGAAATGACAGTTACCTGTGTTTTTAAGATGGCTGTGGTTCTTTGTTTAAAATGTTCCCCTATAAGGTTTAATTGAACTGTAGTTCCAGAGAGGGGCCTGCAGGAGTATCACGCACTGGGTTGAACGGGGCTTCCTCATCTGCTGGCCTACAGTTCCCAGCTGCCCCAAGGCCAAAAAGTGCGGGAAAACAGGGATTGTCCCAATGGGTGGGGCAGCATCAATATAGATTGCAGCCCATTCAGGGAGGAGGCAGTCTTTGTCCCTGGAAGGCAGCAGAGATTCAGCCACTCCACAATCGTCTGGACTGGGGAATGAATGGAAGTTTCCCTGCTCTCTTAAGCAAGAGAGAGAGGCTGAAGTACAGCCAGAGGCCAGTCCAAGGAGAGATCCTATCCTGAGCCCACAACCTCCAGAGGTAGAGAGTATTGTATGTAGGGGAAAAGGATTGTGTTTAATGCCTGTTGATTTATGCACTGTTGGTTCATGGTGTGTGCTTACTCCTACAGTTTTGCCTTATTCATTTAGTGACTGTGTGCTCCTTAATTGTGTAAATAGTTAAATAAATTCTTTTATATGGGCTAATATTTTGTGTTGTGCTCTGACCCCATAGTCTCCCCCACTCTGCACAATACCAAAGGGAAGAGGTAGCCCAGGGAAGCAAGGAAAGGCCAGACCCTAGGGTTGCCAACTTTCCAGGGATCCCCCAAAGATTGGGGATTCCATCTCCAAATAGGGAGATTTGGCCAGAGGGGTCTCACTGTCCCTCTAAAAAGGTGGTGACAATTCCATGAGTGGTGGCAGTGAACTTAAAGAGTGAGATAAGCCCACGGGGCGAGGGTGGGAGGCAAACAGCTGAGTGGTAAACTGGAGCCCATTTTACCATGGTAGGCAACAAAGCTTGGTTCAGACAAAGGAAGGAAACCCTTCACAGGCCTTTGTGAGGAACTCATTGGGGCCAGTCAAAAGGGGAGAGGAGACCGATGTAAGCTACTTTGTTCCCCATTGCAGAGAAAGACTACTTTTCCTCCTGGGAAACTATTTTTGCCAATCTCCAGGTGAGGGCTGGAGATCACTCAGAATTACAACTGCTCTCCAAATGGCAGAGATCAGTTCCCCTGGAGAAAATGGTGGACTCTGTAGCAGTCAGGGCTTCAAAGCATAGAAAATGGGGGTCTCTGTGGCAATCAGGGCTTCCGAGCACGGAACAGGCTGCAGGTGTGTGTGTGGGGAAATGGAAAGCTGAAGAATGAGGGGGAAATAAAGGTAGGTTGGCTGGGAAGGAGATAGGGATGCTAACTCCAGGTTGGGTAATTCCTGGAGATTTGAGGGGTGGAGCCTGGAGAGGGTGAGGTTTGAGGAGGGGTGGGACCTCAGACAGGTACAATGCCATAGACTCCACCCTCCAAACCAGTCATTACCTTTTGGGGAACCACTGTTGCCAATCTCCAGGTGAGGGCTGGAGATCACTCAAAATTACAACTGCTCTTCAGGTAGCAGAGATCAGTTCCTTTGGAGAAAATGGTGGACTCTGTGTCATTATACCCTGCTGAGGTTGCCACAGCAAATTGACACTGAGTGTCCAAGGCCGGGGCATTCTCTCAGAGCCTCTTTCTAGAGCTCGTTGTATTTATTTCCACAACGGGCCTTATTCCTAGTAACAAATAAATCAAAACTTCAATAAATCTGCATATTAACCTGCTGGTCATCCAGCAGGTGCAAGTGGAGGAGTGGGGAATCAAAACCAGTTTTCCCTGATTAGAGTCCACACACTTAACCACTACACCAAATTGGGGAGAGAACCACCCATTGGTGCACTCCGCAAACTCTTCCCCAAGAACCATCCTGTGTCCCTGGTCCTGGAGAAAGGAGGCAAGCCATTGTAAGGAACACTCCTGAATTCCAGAGTTGGCAAGGTGATGGATCAGTAGCTGATCATCAAACACAGCCGACAGGTCTAACAACGACGGCACTGCCATCCCGCCTCGATCCAGATGTCTTCAGATGTCATCCATAAGGGCGACCAGTACCATCTCCATGCCGTGGCTGGGGTGAAAGCCATACTGGAAGGGATCTAATATGGAAGCATCATCCAGAAAGCTCTGCAACTGACTCGCCACTGCCCTCTCAATTATTTTGCCCAAACAGGGCAAATTGGAGACCGGTCAATAGTTTGCCAATTCTGCCAGGTCCAAGGATGGCTTGCTTTAAGAGAGGGCGAACCACTGCTTCCTTAAGAGCCCTCGGGAAAGTCCCTTCAGAGAGGGACCTATTGACAATGTCTCGCATGGAACCTCACAACCCATCATGGCTAGCGCTAATCAACCATGATGGGCACGGGTCAAGGCTGCAGGTGGTGGGGCACACAGTTGTGAGCACTCTGTCAACTTCCTCTAGGCTGAGCTGACTGAACCAATCCATAACCAGACTAGAAGATGTGCATGGAGCCTCAAGTTCACTCACTGTCTCAACTGAGGCAGGGAGGTTGCAGCAGAGTGACAAGACTTTATTTGCAGAAAAGCTTGCAAAAGCCTCACAGCCAATGTCCAATTCCCTAATGTTTGGTCTGCTCTGAGGCAGAGTCATCAAGGACCTAATCATTCTAAACAACTGGGCCGGGCATGAGCTCTCAGATGCAATCATGGTTGCATAGTATTCTCTCTTAGTGGCCTTGGTCGCCATCTCATAGGTTCTCATAAATGACCTATAGGATGTTCTTGTTGCTTCATCATGGGCATGCCGCCACTGTCTCTCTAGCCATCTTAACCAGTTTGGCATAGTGGTTAAGTGTGCGGACTCTAATCTGGGAGAACCGGGTTTGATTCCCCACTCCTCCACTTGCACCTGCTGATGTGACCTTGGGTCAGTCACAAGCTCTGGCACAGCTGTTCCTGAAAGAGCAGTTTATGTTAGAGTTCTCTCAGCCCCACCTACCTCACAGGGTGTCTCTTGTGGGGAGGGGAAGGGACAGGAGTTTGTAAGCCGCTCTGAGACTCAAAAGTGAAGGGTGGGATATAAATCCAATCTCTTCTTCTTTCTTCTCTTCATCCACTGCAACTCTGGGGTGTACCATGGAGCCAGCCTAGAGCTGGGGTGCAGAGGGCATCAGGGGGTGATCTCATCAATGGTTGCGGAGATTCAGTTATGCCAGTCCTCCACAAGCTTATCCAATGAGATGCCAGGGGGCATAGGATCCCACAGAGCCATCTGAAGCCGGATGGGGTCAATTTGGCTCCATGGGTGAGCTAAAATGCACTCTCCATCCAAATAGGGCTGGGGTGGGACCTTCACATGGGCATTCAGGGCATTGTGGTCCAACTATGGCACTGCTGTGACAATGATCTAGTCCATCATAACTCTAGCTGCAGAGATCAAATCCAGTGAGTGGAAGTCATTACATATTGGGAGAGTCCCAGCACCACCATGGATGATACTAGGTCCACTGCTTCCATGGAGGCCACGTCATCAGCATGGACATTGAAGTTATCCAGGACTATCTGCCTGGGGTGCTCCAGTGCCCAGTTGGATGCATCCTCCACTATGGATGGAAGGGTATTGGTTGATGCATTGGGTGGTTGGTACACTAGCCAAACTCTCCCCAGCTTTAGTTGTTGTAGATTTTCTGGGCTGTATGCCCATGGTCTTGGCCATCAGCCCAGAAAATCTACAACTAATGAACTCCAGCCGTGAAGGCCTTCGACAACACATCTCCCCAGCTTCCCACACCAGGCTGGTGCACTCCATTCCAGTGATCCTATGCAGCAGGAGCCCCCTAAAGTAGTAAGCCTCCCAAATGAATAGAGCCACTCCTCCCCCCGCCACCTTGCCCATGATGGGTGAAGGACCGAGAACCCGGTAGGAGCTAATTGGGAGAGATCGACTGTCTCCCCCTCTTGAACCCAGGTCTTGTCACGCACGCCGGTCTGCACCCTCCTCCTGCAGGAAGTCCTGAAGGACCATGGTCTTAGAATTTATGGACCTGGCATTACACAACACCAATGTTGGAGGGGAGTCATTTATCCTAGCCCCACTCCCAGCAACCTTTGGGATGGGACACAGGCTGGAAGGGGGTCAAGACCTTTTATTTCTCAGCCCCCTTCCTTTATATGTGCGCCTGGTCCCACTGCTATACTTTCCCCTCCCCAGGAGTACTGGAATCCCTAGTCCAGTCATCACCCTTTGTTGGGGGTCTCCGCAGGTGCCTCAGACCAGCCCGTAGGGTTGACTGAGATGCTACTGTCCTGTATATGTAGCTTCTGGGCAGCTAGTCAGAGATTTTCACACAAGTTGCCGTGCCCCTGCCCTAGTTCCAATTATCTTTTTATCTAGATCTCACTAATTACTCTGTCTTTTAGTTATAGACCCACCAAATCAATCTAATAGTCTTTGATTGAATATAATATCCACTCACTGGCCAATGAACTTAATAAAGGCCAGGGATAAGTCTATATCTAATTAATTTGCAAGCCCTACCTTAGTTTCCTGATTTCATCACAAGCAGCAAATCCTTTTGTTAATATCGACAATCAACAAATAAAAATAGATATTTGGGTTAGCTGAATTTGACTTGTTGCTCTGAATTGCCCCCCGCTGAGCCAGACTTTTGTTTACTTCTTTGGCGAAGGCGGCCAGAACGAACTCGAGACATACCCTGAGAGCATCGGACAATGAAGAAGTCTGACAGGAAGCAAGTGGATTCATTTGTGTTGGAGGAGAGTTTTATGGAGACTGTGGACCACCAAAAAGACAAATACGTGGGCTGCAGATCAAATGAAGCCCGAGCTCTCCCTAGAAGCTGAGGCTATCGTACTTTGGTCACATTACGAGAAGACAAGAGTCACCGGGAAAGTGGAAAGGCAGCTGGGGAAAGTGGAAGGCAGCAGGAAAAGCGGAAGAGCCAACATGAGACGGGCCGATTCAGTCAAGGAAGCCACGCCCCTCAGTTTGCAAGACCTGAGCAAGGCTGTAAATGAGAGGACTTTCTGCAGGACATTAAGTCATAGGGTCACCATAAGCCAGAAGTGACTTATCAGCACTTAACATACACACATCCCTTTAGTGGGAGTCGCGAGTGGTTTCATCCAAGTTCAAGGAAGAGAGTGGGGGCAGGTACAGGCTCGTAGATACAGTGGGGCATTTTGGGGCTTGGCCCCCTGACTTCCATGCAGCTCCCAGCTCCCCCAATTCTCTGGGCCAGCTGGAGGGCTCCCCACCGCCGTCCCGTCCCCAAGCTCAGCTTGCTTCCCCGCATAGGCAAGCAGACTGTGAATGCCACAAAAGTGAGTTTTTAAATGTTTATTTTATTTTTTAATTTTGTGACGTCAGTGCCCCCCAACTTATTTAAAGCCCCCCCCCCGAATTACAAAATCCTGGCTGAAGCCCTGTGCTGAATCAGACCCTTGGCCCACTGAGGTCAGCATCCTCTACTCAGATTGGCCGCGTCTCTCCAGAGTCTCAGTGGGAGGTCTTTTCTATCACCCGGTGCCTGGTCCTTTCAACTACAGGTGCTGAGGATTGAACCAGGGACCTTCTGCATGCCAAGCAGAGCCTCTACCACTGAGTCACAGCCCCTTAGCTTCCCCATTGGAAATGAAGGAGACCTGGCTAGTACTTGGATGGGAGACCACCAAGGAATACCAGGGTTGCTATGCAGGGGTAGGCCATGGCAAACCACCTCTGAACGTTTCTTGCCTTGAAAACCCTATGAGGTCACCACAATTTGACTGTGACCTGATGTCACTTCCCACCGCTACCAGTCACTCCCCTATTTCTGTAACCCTGGAATGGCGGGGGAGGCTTTGCTAAGACACGTCGCTCTGGTGTGGGTCTTTGTGGCTGCAAGTTATCCCCTAAATTCGGTTTCTGGCAGCCACTCCCTTGGCAGAACCAGCCCAGGCATTCTTGGTGCTCCAGATGCACCTAATTTCTATATAGAATCATCGAATGTTAGAGTTGGAAAGGACCTTGCAGCCCATCTAGTCCAACCCCCCTGCACTCTGCAGGAGCATAGCTGAACGATAGCTCTACATACCTACAACATACCCAAAAGATGGTTGTCCAGCCTCCGCTTGAAAATGTCCAGCAAAGGAGCATCCACTACCTCCCAAGGCAGTCTGTTTCACTGCTCAACCACTCTTACAGTTAGGAAGCTTCTCCTGATATTTAGCTGGGAATGACTCCCTTGTAATTTCCACCCATTAGATCTAGTCTTGCAATCCGGAGCAAGAGAGAATAGATCTGCTCCATCTTCTACATAACAGCCCTTCGAATACTTGAAGACTGCAATAATGTCCCCTCTAAGCCTTCTCTTTCCCAGGCTAAACAGACCCAACTCTTTCAGCCTTTCCTTGTGAGACTTGGATTCCAACCCTCTCACCATCCTGGTTGCCCTCTTCTCGACACACTCGAGCTTGTCAAAATCTTCCCTAAAATGTGGTGTCCAAAACTGGACACAGGACTCCAGGTGAGGCCTGACCACAGCAGAATAGAGCAGAACTACCACCTCCCGTGATCTGGACACAATGCTTCTCTTAATGCATCCTAAGACTGCATTAGCTTTCTTCACAGCCACATCGCACTGCAGGCTCATGTTTAGCTTGCGATCAACCAGAACACCTAGCTCCCTTTTACATGTGCTGCTGTCAAGCCAAGTCCCTCCCATGAGAACGGACTTTGTAGTCAAACTTTGAGGTTGGGGAGGGAGCTTGCCGCTGTTGCTCACTGGCTCGCAGCCGAAGATTTCTCCTCCTGCAGCTGCTGTCACCACTAGATCAGGGGTCCCCCTCCTTTTTGATCCCGTGGACACTTTTGGCAAGGTGGTGGGTGCCTCTGTGACATGGCTGTGGCAGGAGGCAGAGCAAACCACAAAACGCAGGGAGTTGAAGTCATGGATTAAAAGTCTGAATCTACCTTTAAGACCAACATAATTTAATTTCGGGTACAAGCTTTTGTGTGCATGCATACTTCTTCAGATACTGGAAAAAAGTGTGCCTACACACAGAAATTTATGCCCAGAATTAAACTTTGTTGATCTTAAAAGTGCCACCGGACTCAAAATTTATTCTGTTGCCTCAGACCAGGATGGCTATCCACCTGAATCTATTATTATAATGGTAACTTTTCAGCATTGGAGGCAGAAGCTCTGCTGGATGGGATGCTTTTTAATATGAACAGACCTTCAGTCACACAGTGACGATCTTTGTGCTATGGTGGTAGCTGCGGTTGAAGTAGAACTTGCATAGCCGATCAAGACCACCATTTTGCACTACCTATCACGAACAATCTTCTTTCTCCTTTTTGTTATCTTTTTGAGTATTGGATTCCACCCCCATCCCCCAATTTCTTGCACTGCTAGACTTCATGACCATTCGAGAAACATAATGGTTAAGCATTCCTTCTCCCTCTTGTAATGAGGCGATATTGAGAAACTGCTGATGGGGGTGGGTGGATGGGGAACTCAGAAAGAAAGAAAATGAGAAACTGGACCAGGTGGAAACAGAGACACTACACCCCGCTGAAATAAGAGGACGGTAAATAGATCTTACGAGATAAACCAAAGGGTATGAGAAGAAAAAGATCTCATTAATCTCTCGTCGTATTCCTTCCTTTGGGTGATTGAGTGCCAGCACAAAAAGCAACACAGATGGTTTGGGATCAGCATTTTTATAATGGATGGGAGACCAGAGCAACAGATCACGATGAGCACCGGAGTTTGTTGTAGGATAAAGGATGCCGATTCTCCCTTAGCTCAGCTCCGTTTTTCAAAAGGAAATTTTGCTCGGGCTGATTGTTCCTCCGAATAAGAGAAACAGGATCCTTAACCTCATAAATCATTTTTGGGGGAAATCACCTTATTTTCAAGGAGAAAGGAAGCCTCTCTCCAGCAGAGTCTGGTTGCAGACCTGTTCCATCTTTGACTGATTTTTTTTTTTAAAAAAACCTGTTGCTTGGCTCAAGGCTTAAACTTAGCTAGTCGGTGTTGGTACCATCGGAGAGTTGTTTAATTGGTTAACGCCCAAGCAGAAAACAGTGCTTATATCTTTCAGGGCAAGGCATGGCACCATTTTTGCTTGCTTGTTTCAAATATGATGGCCATTCTCAGGGCTTTTTGTAGCAGGAACTCCTTTGCATATTAGGCAACACACCCCTAATGTAGCCAATCCTCCAAGAGCTTATAGAGCTCTTCTTACAGGGGCTACTGTCAGCTTTTGAGGGTTGGCTACATTAGGGGTGTGTCACCTAATAGGCAAAGGAGTTCCTCCTACAAAAAGAGCCCTGGCCATTCTGATCCCATGGATCATATTGAAAAAGCATCAAGGGGACAAGGAACCCCCCTCCTACAGCCAGTGTGAGGTAATGCTTAGGGCAGGATTCCCCAACATCAGGCCCTTAGCCAGGATTTTTTTTAATTCGGGGGGCCTTTAAATAAGTCAGGGGGCACCCCACAGCCCCCCCTCCCAAGTGAGCACCACAAATAAAATTTAAAAATGGGAGGCATGGATGGGATAGGAAGTTGGGGGGCCTTGGTGGTAAGTCGGGGGGCCAGGCCCTGAGATGCCCCACCATGGCTACGGGCCTGCCCAACATGGTGCCCAGGAATGCCATGATACCCAGCAGTACTTGCCTTGTGGTCTGCCAAGCTTTCCAGAAAGTGTGTGGGGCCATTGTAAGGGAGGGCTTCTTATTGGCTGCCCTCATTCAAACCAGGGCTATTTGGGGGCAGGGATTTTCATTTCTGGCTGGCTTCAGAGTTGGCCATGCCCACTACAGCCAAAACCTCTGCATGCGTGGCTACAGAGGGAAGGCCTTGGAGCGCCCCCCCCCGGTGACTCTGAGGTGGACGGGCCAGGGAGGGCCCTGGAAGGATTGGAGAGGCATTTAAATGCCTTCCTGTGCCTTCCCTGGCCTGTCCAAGGGCTGGCTTGCCTGGTCAAGACAAGGGAAGGCATGGGGGTGTGGCCCAATATGCTAATGAGCTGTGCTGTTGGGGTGCAGCCTAATATGTTAATGAGTTTCTGCTGTTGGGTGTGGCCTATTATGCTAATGAGTTCCTGCTGGGCTTTTTCTACCAAAAAACCCTGGATTCAAACAAAAGGGTTTTCCTCTGTGGGAGATGAGGAGGACTGGTAACCACCTGAGCTTCCTTAGTCAGTGTGTGGTTCCCTTTCCCCTTCAGGCTTTCCCTCTTCTCTGGAGGTGTGAGGAGGATTTTTATTCAGCTCTTTTTCTAGTGGCAGCCATTTTGGGATTACCACCCCCTCACAAAAGCTCAAAAAGTTTGGGGGATCCCTGGCTTAGCGTGTTGGACTAGGTCAGGAGGGATCTAGGCTGAATCCTTCACTCAGCGGAAAGTCTTACTTTCTGGGTGCCCCTGGTCCAGGCATTCAGTCTAACATGCCTCACTGTGTGGAGGAGGAAGAGAGAACCACACGTGACACCCTTTGAGTCTTTTGGACAGAGCGGAGGATAAAAATGTAACACAGAGATACTACTACAGACAGCCAAAGTGATGTGGTGGTTAGAGTGCTGGATCAGGACCTGGGAGACCCACATTCGAATCTTCACTCTGCCAGAGAAGGTTGCTGGGTGACCTTGGGCCAGTCATACCCACATAGCCTAGCCTATCTCATGGAACTGCTGTGAGGATAAAACAGAGAAGGGGGGAATTTTGTAAGCCACTTGGATTCCCTTATTGAAGAGGAAAGTGGGGTACTGTGGGGTAATGTGCTGTAGAGCCAGTATGGTGTAGTGATTAGAGCAGGGGTCCACAGGCACCTTGACACTCATCGACCCCTTTCCTGGGGCCCACAATGTGTTTTTAGGAAAGGTCCTGGACCAGGTGGGGATCTTGCCCAGTAAGGCTTCTAACTGACTATTGGAGATTTGATTGGCTCTTTGGATGTTTGAAAAATGCTTTGGCAGCAGCTGCTACCACAGCAAGGATCTTCACTGTATGACTGAATGTAAGCTGTGGCAGCCATTTGGTGGCTACACCCACCATTCTGTGTCAGAATTCCAAAGGTGCCCACAGGGTCAAGCAGGTTGGGGGCCCATGAGTTAGAGTGCGGGGCTATGATTTGGGAGATGCAGGTTTGAATCCACAGTCTGCTATGAAAGCTTGCCAGGTGACTTTGGGCCAGTCATGCACTCTCAGCCTAACTTACCTCACAGGATTGTTGTGAGCAGGGCTTTTTTTTTGTAGAAAAAGCCCAGCAGGAACTCATTAACATAATAGGCCACACCCAACAGCAGAAACTCATTATCATATTAGGCCACACCCCCATGTTACCAGAAGTGTGGTCATCTTTTGCTTCTTATTCTGTTTACCTTGTTTGTCATCAAAACCCAGGGCTTTTTTTGTAGCAGGAACTCTTTTGCATGTTAGGCCACACACCCCTGATGTAGTCAATCCTAATGAGTTTCTACTGTTGGGTGTGGGCTATTATGCTAATGAGTTCCTGCTGGGTGTGGCCAACTCGGGAGCTAGCTGGAACTCCGTTCCTGTGCATTCCTGCCCCAAAATAGCCCTGGTTGTAAGGATAAAATGGAGACAGGGAGAACAATATAAGCCATGTAGGTCCCCATTGGGGGAAGAAAGGTGAGGTATAATTGAAGTAAGTAAATAAATCTAAATTATATGGATGTGTGGTCTTGGCTGGTTGCCACAGAGACTACACATTGGAAGCTGGAGACAGGCTCCAGAATCAAAGTAAGTAACAAAGCCAAAGGTCGGATAGAAGAAGAAGAAGAGATAGGATTTATACCCCGCCCTTCACTCAGAGTCTCAGAGTGGCTTATTTTATTTATTTATTATTTTGATTTATAGCCCGCCATCCCCGCAAGTGGGCTCAGGGTGGCTCACAAGTAGGGCACATGCCAATACATAAAACAGGTTAAAACAACATATAAACAATCTTTTACAATATTAAGTGCTCTGGATGTTCAGTCTTCGATAAAAAGATGGCATCTTAAAGGTGGTCCTCCCAATTCAGTGGTGTCAGATTCCACACTAATGAGCTTACAATCTCCTTTCCCTTCCCCTCCCCACAACAGACACCCTGTGGGGTAGGTGGGACTGAGAGAACTCTGACACAAACTGTGCCAGGACTTGTGACTGATCCAAGGTCACATCAGCAGGTGCAAGTAGATGAGTGGGGAATCAAACCCGGTTCTCCCAGATTAGACTCCGTGCACTTAACCACTACACCAAACTGGATAGCCAGGAAGTCAATTCAAGGTTGCAGGTTTTAAGGACCAGGAGCAGCTGCTACACAGAAGCAGGTCTAAGTATGTAGAATTGCTACTGTGTTGAAGCAGGTGCACTGAGTGTTTTTTTAAACAAGTCCTCCCTTCCCTGGGAGTTGAGTCTGCAAAGGCTTACAGCTCCTCCTGTTGCCTTTCCAAGAGCTGCAGTCTGGCACTCCTTCTTCGCTCCTGTATAGTCAGCCTCTGGTGTGCCCTACATTCTGTGGCACTCGGGAGAGCTTGGTGGGGAGTCTTGCTTCAGGGTGTCTGCAACCGGGGGTGCTGGGCCAGGCTCAGGATTGGTCTCTCCTTCTGGCTGCACCTCTTGTGCAGCTGTTGGGGACTCTTCTGCCTCAGGTTGAGGGTTCTTCTTCAGGGATGACTCCAGAAGAGGCTGGGTTGCTCCCTGCCCCTTCCTCAGCAGAACCAGGACCCACGAGAATGGATGAATAAATACTGGAACACTCAGGGCTGATTCTCTTGATCCAGTTCCTCACGATATCTATAACACGAATAGTACTAATTGGATTTCCCTGAATATCATTTGTTTGTTTCCTGTCCGCAATGGTTCTTCAAGCCATCAAATCTAACTGAAATGGAAGTGCAGCGTGAGGATGCCCGATAATAATAAACGTTTGATTCAAGGGGGAAAAAAAATCCGATGCATTTGAACAAAAATCTATTAAAGCAAAGCAAACAGAGGAGAAAGGTAACTGGAGTGCTTTTTTTTTTTTTAAATGATATTTATTTAAAGGCATTGCTTGTAAAAGACCAAAGGAGGGTGAGAGATGCTCGGTAAGATTCTGGTTTTGAGAGAAGCAATTCGGGCAATGGTGGTTTTTGGAATCGATTCCTGTAAACAACTGTGTCAAAGTGGAGGAAGGAGGGGGGGGTCCCTCCAAGGAGTCCAGGGAGGGGGAAGCGATTCATCATCCCGCTCCACATCCAAAATATGCTTTGCTTCTCTTTGGAGAAATCCTGCTATAATATATACAGAGAGACACATGACAGTTACGAATAGATTATAAAAAGCAGTGTCCTTTATCATCGAAACACCAAGTCTTTGGAGGTTTGTAAATATAGTGCTGTCTGCTGGGTGGTTGTCGAGATTTGACGTCAGTTCTGTTTCTCATCTGGAATATCGGCATGTCATTTCACAGACACAAAGGGAGGTGTGTGTCTGTCTGTGTGTGTGGAGGGGACGCAGTGCTCCACAAGCTGTACAGTTTTGGAATGAAACATTTTAAACTTTTGAGAAGATAGTTTCCTCAGAGGGTGGCTCCGTTGTCTACAGTAGAATGGCTCGATTCGAGTCCAGTGGCCCCTTAGAGACCAACAAGATCTTCAGGGTGTGAGCTTTTGATAATCCCTTCCACAGATACCTTTGACTCTTGGAAGCTCATACCCTGGAAATCTTGTTGGACCCTAAGGTGCTAGTGGACTCGAATCTATCCTACTCGCTAAAACATCCAGATTCAAGTCCAGTAGTACCTTAATGGGGTTGCCAGGTCCCCCTAGATGCTGGCAGGGAACGGAAGAGTAGGGTTGCCAGATCCAGGTTGGGAAACTCCTGGAGCTTTGGGGGTGGAGCCTGGGGAGGACAGGGACCCCAGCAGGGTACACTGCCATAGAGTCAACCTTCCAAAGGATCGATTTTCTCCAGGGGAACTGATCTTTGTAGCCTGGAGGTGAGCTATAATTCTGGAGGATCCCCAGGTCCCACCTGGAGGCTGGCATCCCTAAATTAGAGAACAACAAGAAGAGTTGGTTTTTATACCCCACCCTTCACTACCCAAAGGAGGCTACGGTCAGACATGCCATTTGGCTCAGAGGGGAAGCGCCCCTATTTCCTTCAGAGGAATTTGACTCACAGTCACGTAATCACATGTCCCTTTTTGCAGTGGGCTCAGCCCGTCCCTGCATGATCAGATGCCACCTTGGGTGAGTGATTTTTTTTTTTTGCCTTTTGTTTCCCATGTGCATAAATGAGGAATCGGACCTCCGCACAGAGGGTTCCCCATGGACTATGTGGTTATGCACATACTGCTAAGCCAGGAAAAAATGGCACCGAGTCAGGATGGAATGAGCAGACCATCCCAATGTCTTGAGAGCATGCTTGAGTGATCAGACAGGGGGAAATCCACCCATGGTCCATTGGCAAGTGTTAGGACTGGACTTTCCCTGGTGTCTTTTAACTCCATTTCTGCGGCGGGGTGCCAACAACTGCAGGACCTTTTCCAGATGTTGCTGTCTGACCGTACTCTTTAGATCCATCAGGCATTCACTGCTATGTCAGATCTAAAGGCACGTCTGACCGCAGCCAGAATCTCAGAGTGGCTTACAATCTCATTCCCTTCCTCTCCCCACAACAGGCACCTTGTGAGGTAGGTGGGGGTGAGAGAGCTCTGAGAGAACTGGGACTGGCCCAAGGTCAGCCAGCTGGCTTCATGTGGAGGAGGACTGGGGAATCAAACTCAGGTCTCCATATTAGAGTCCGCCACTCTTAACCACCACACCACCATTGTCAAGGCATTCAGGATGTAAGTTTTCAAGAGTCAGAGCTGCCTTCATCAGATCTGGTACCTGACAAAAGGAGCTCGTACCCGAAAATCTCATCGGTTTCCTAAGGTGCTGCAGGACTCGGATCTAGCTGTTCTACTGCAGAGCAACATGGCTGCCTTCTGAAACTCACTAAAGCATATAGCTAAAATATCATCTATAAACATAAAAAGGAGGTGCCTGCCCCTTTTGTCCGTGGCACTGATAATTCATCAGAAAATAAAGCTAGGAGCCTCAAAAATGGCCATCAGCTTCAGGATGATCATGGCAGTCACCAGGGCTCTTTCTGTAGCTGGAACTCCTTTGCATTTTAGGTGACACACCCCTAATGTAGCCAATCCTCCAAGAGCTTACAGTCGCCTCTTGTCATGTTCCTTAGTCAGATCACGCAACTCAGGGCTTCATAAGAAGATTCTGTTTATTGGTAAATCATAACCAAGGATGCATACACAGCTCGTGTCAGGAATGGCCGTGAATAATGGAGGCCCCTGACTTACAGTAAATTCAAACAACCCCCTGGTCTAAATGAAGCCAATAATTACAATTCACGCAAGGAGGCAAAGCAAGCAGACAAAAGAGAAAAACAATTTAAAAACCGTCGTTTCCCAGCGTAGTGCCTAGTAGGCTGAAGACACCACAAGGTCAGACATAGGATAACAAGTGTACAGTGAAATGAACTGGTGAGAAACCCAGAGGAGAAAGTACTCCCTTATATTCCAAATACATGACAGGGCTACTTGACACCCCTGTAAGAAGAGCTCTGTAAGCTCTTGGAGGATTGGCTAGGTTAAGGGTGTGTCGCCTAATATGCAAAGGAGTTCCTGCGACAAAAAAGAGCCCTGGCAGTCACAGTGCCAGACATGAAGGGAAACAAACCATCCTTGCCCACATGAGCTAGAGACTCCTCCCACCCAGGAGCACCTTAGAGACAAATGAGATTTTCGGGGCATCGGCTTTCCAGAGTCAGAACTCCCTTCATCAGAGACCTCTGACTCTCAAAAGCTTCTACTCCCCCCCCCAATTTTGTTGGTCTCCAAGTTGTTTTGGACTTGAATCAAGCTGTTTAAACTTCTGATAAATGTAACAAAACTCCCGAAGATCCATCCTGGCCACGAACGTACGTTGCCTGTTGATGACGAGATATTCCAGAGTAGTTCTGTTCTGCTGATCCCAAGCAGCAGATTTCCACTGAAAGGATTCATCCCCCTCAATCAAAAGTGGGCTAGTGCCGTGTGGACAGATCAAAACTTACAGATCTGATATTGCTTGGGTACTAGTTTGGGAACAGTGCTGACGGGAGAGCTGCCCAGAGCACCAGCTGGCCTTTTGGGGGATGTTCTCTGTTCGTGCTCTTGGGAACTGTGGAGGTTACCACTTGTCTGGATTTTTGCCCTTCCTGGCTAATAAACACTTGCTGGGCAAGGGTGAGGAAATCCGTAATGCAGGGGTCTCCAACGTGGCACCTGTGGGTGCCAGGTGCCCACCAACACCTTTCCTGGCACCCTCTTAAGTGTTTTAGAAAGTGGGCAGATCTTCACAGGCTTTTCCCCAGCAGGGCTTCTGACTGGCTGTGCAGATTGAAAGGCGTAATGTTAAACAGAGCTTCTGCCTGAGATACTGAAAAGGTACTATTGAGCTTGTATATAACCATGCTCCCTGACATTCTGCAGCTGGCTCTGCCTCCTGTGGCAGCCATTTTGTGGTAGGCTCCACCTCCGGTGGCAGCCATTTTACAATTGTGCCTACTGCCCAGTGTCAGAATTCCAAAGGCGCCCACAGGCTCAAGAAGGTTGGGGACCATTGTGCTAATGGTGGTCTTAGCCAATGGATGATAGGGACAGCTGCCCTGGGCCCCTTTCTTGGGGTTGGGCCCTGAGTCCAATGTTCCCTCTAAGCTGTGGAGTCTTGTGAGCAAAAATTATCCTTTGTGAGCTCCTGGCATTAAAATTGTGAGTGAGCAATTGGGCTACTGCATAAATTAGTTGGCTCTGGAGCCATCCTTCCTGAGCTAAGACAAAAATGTGTGAGCTGGAGGCTAAAAAACTACAAGCTAGCTCACACTAACTCAGCTTAGAGGGAACACTGGCCCTGACTTCTCACAGGAAGTGAGGTCGTTTGTAACTCTCAGAGTAGCTCTTCAACATTTTGGGCAGAAGCTCTGCTTAACAGGCTGCCTTTTAAAACGAACACATTGTTTAAAATATTTCCTTGCATACACCTGCGGTCACACAGTGACGGTCCTTGTGCTTTGGTGGCCGCTGTGGCCAAGAGCAATGGCCTTTTTGAGCCTGTATAGCCAATGAGATCCCCAGTGGCCAATCAGAAGGCTGCTAGACAAAAGTGGCCCTGCTGATTTTCTCAAAATACTTGGGAGGTGCCAGGAAAGTTCTTAGTGGGTACCATGGTGCCCGCAGTTACTGAATTGGGGACACATCCCTTAGACCATAAAGCAGCTATGTAGAGAACTCTGCAGCAGCTGCTCCTTTGCTTCCGAGTTCAATTCAGTGTTACAGTTGTTGCCTTCTAAAGCTCTTTACGGCCAGGGACCCACATACACGCTGTACCTCCTTACCCAGCATCAACCCGTGTGAGAGTTTCACTCTGCTGACCAACATTTGTTGGTTATTCTCTCTCGTAGATGTTTGGCAGTTTGCTAGTAGAGCTAGAACTTTTCCAATAGTTGCACCTATTCTATGGAATGGCCTTCTGAAGCTTCTAGGAAGTCTTCTATTTTGCTGAGAGCCTGCAAGTTATATAGTGTGAAATTATTCAGCAGCCAGGAGGGCTGGTTGGCACTGCCACCGATGTATTTTTGATGTTTTAAACCTGTCCGTTTTAAATTTTGTACAGGTCTATTCCTTTTATTATCGTTGCAAACCACCTTGATTCACGTTTCAGAGAATGGTGGGTTTGAAATTCTCTACATGAACACCCTTTCTAAATTGTTATCTAGACCATTGCCGAGTATGCTTGCAGTTGTACTACATCATAGACGCTGTAGTCTTTGTTACTGAACAGTTACTGAGTAATTCTTTCATGCATTTATTCAGTCTTTGTGTTGAACTGTGGTGTGAAATAGAAGTGTTAAATATTGTAAAGACAGATTACATTGATTGGCGTAATGATGACAACCATTAAAAGTTTGTTTCCTTCAGGAGGGATACTGAGTGGACATTCAGTAGAGCCGTCAATGTTCCCTCTCATTTTCTGCCCTTCTGAGTGGAGCAGTTCTCATCCTGAGCAGAACATAACTGCTGCAATCTTCAAATGGGTGATGGGCAGCTGTCAGGTTCCTCAGTCATCTCACAACACAGGGCTTCTTCGGAAGACAATGTTTAGTGGTGAAACAGAACTAAAGACACGTGTACAGCTTGTGTCTGTAACGGCCACATACAGTAGGGCCTGCTAAGATATACTACATTCAAGCATCACCCCCATAGCTGAAGCCAATGGATAATATTCACGTGCACAGGCAAAAGCAGCGGGCCAGCCAGCAAAACAATCTAGAAATCGTTTGGTTCCTAGCCGAAGCTCCAGCAGCTGGAGAGGCAAGGTCAGAGACCTGATAAGAGACAGTGAATGAAAGTTCAAAGGATGGGAGACTGGAGTACTCCCTCTGCGTTCCATACATATGACAGGACTACCTGATAGCAGCTCAAGTCCCTGCGCAGTTCCAGATTGCTGCTGAGCGGGGCTTCCAGTGTTAATGAGTGGCCACTCATGCACACAGCTTAGAGGGAACACTATTGTCTGCCCAGTTTTGAAACAGACTTAACCAGGGCCAGACTATTTTACCCTGGCTTTGCTTTCCTGTGAGTTTTGGTGGCAAGTCTAATATATAGTACTATTACAGGTTGGCATGGCAACACCTCCTTAGATGTCCCTTGCTGCTTTAGCAAACAGATGAAGTACGGAGCAAACCTCAGCTGTGGTGGGCCCATCTGTGGAACACAAATGCGCATACAGCTGGGCACATTTTCTTCAGGAGTCTGGGCATTTTAAGGCCGCCCACCTGGGCATTTTCACAAGGATCTCTCTCTTCTTCTTGATTAACATGTTACAGATTTTTCTTTTAAATCACATAATGAAACTATATTGTTGTTAGCTTGTGTTCTTTCTTGGTACGATCATATGAGCTGTTTGGTCCAATCTCATCATTTCCCCCTACCAGATTTAACTTGCATGTCCAGACAGCAACATCTGCCTTCCGTTCCCCAGTCATTGCCCCTCCAACCATCCTCACCCCTGATTTTCCTGACACCAGAGAAAGTCCGGTATTTACGGATTGAATTCTTCTCACCACACAATTCAAGCTGTCTGATCTCTCTGTTGTGTGCTCAAGCCATTTGTGGGGGTCTGTGGCTTCTGCTCTTGGACCACTATTCCCCCTCCCATTAGCGATATGTGCATAACCACATATTTGCCCCTTGTGAATAAGTGGTTCTGCGCATGCACAAAGTAGACTTTTTTTTTAAAAAAAAAGAAGCTGCCCACTCACTCAGTGGTGACCACGCAGCTGTAGTTTGATCGGTCAACCACAGAGTGAGGTGGGATTAGGGTGGCATCTCTGGCCAAAACTCCCTGGAACAAATAGTTCCAGAGAAATCAGAGGCGCAACTCAACCGCACCAAGCGGCTGAGGGGTGACATGATCAAGGTTTATAAGATTATGCATGGGATTGAGCAGGTTGAGAAAGAAGTACTTTTCTCCCTTTCTTACAATACAAGAACTCGTGGGCACTCCATGAAATTGCTGAGCAGTCGGGTTAGAACAGATAAAAGGAAGTACTTCTTCACCCAGAGTGATTAACACATGGAATTCACTGCCACAGGAAGTGGTGGCAGCTACCAGCATGGACAGTTTCAAGAGGGAATTAGATAAACATATGGAGCAGAAGTCCATCAGTGGCTATTAGCCACAGGGTATAGATGGGAACTCTCAGTCTGGGGCAGGTGATGCACTCTATCCTTGGTGCTGGAGGGGGCAGCAGTGGGAGGGCTTCTAGTGTCCTGGCTCCAATGATGGACCTCCTGATGGCACCTGGTATATTTTGGCCACTGTGTGACAGAGTGTTGGACTAGATGGGCCATTGGCCTGATTCAACATTGGCTTCTCTTATGTTCTTATGTTCTTAAGCCTGTTTTGTTCATTGCTTACTTGTTTTTTTCCCCCTAATAGAACTTTTTTTTCATATCTAACAAGAGGAAAATATGCACACGATGGTGTGTAACTGCAGCAGTTACTTAAGTGATTTCCCAAATTAACTAGAATTAGGAAGGTCTGCCTAAAATTCAGTGGGTTGTTGTTGTTTTTTTGGGGGGGGGCAAAGTCTTAATGTGTTCTGTGGAGATGACTATGCACGGGTGTGAAAGTTGGACAATGAAGGAGTCTGACAGGAAGAAAGTAGATTCCTTTGAAATGTGGTTTCAGAGAAGAGTTTTACAGGATGCTGTCAACTGTCCAAGCGACAAATAAGCGGTTTCTAGACCAAATCAAGCCTGAACTCTCTCTAGAAGCTAAAATGAGCAAACTGTGGCTATTGTGCGTTGGTCACATCATGAGAAGACGAGACTCACTGGGAAAAGACAATCATGCTCGGAAAAGTCGAAGGCAGCAGGAAAAGAGGGAAGACCCACCCTGAGATGGGATGACCCCGTCAAGGAAGCCACGAGGGCCCTCCGTTTGCCAGACCTGAGTGAAGTTGTTAGGACATTTCGAAGGCCGTTCATTCATAGGGTCACCATAAGTCAGAAGCAACTGTATTTATAACTAATGCTTAAACGAAGGGCATGATCCAGCCAGAGGCACGCACTTTGACACTTCATTGATTTACATCAAGTTTGGTGTAGCGGTTAAGTGCACGGACTCTAATCTGAGAGAACCGGGTTTGATTCCCCACTCCTCCACTTGCACCTGCTGGATGACCTTGGGCAAGCCGTAGTTCTGATAAGAGCTGTTCTTGAAAAGGAGCAGTTTCTGTCAGAGCTCTCTCAGCCCCGCCTACCTCACAGGGTGTCTGTTGTGGGGAGGGGAAGGGAAAGGAGTTTGTAAGCCGCTCTGAGACGCCTTTGGGTAGTGAAGGGCAGGGTAAAAATCCAATCTCTTCTTCTTCTTCTACATTAGGAAATTTAGATCATACTTCAAAATCTCCCCTTCCGAAGCCAATGGGAGTGTAAAATACTCAACTCTGGCTGTAGCGTGTCCGAACGTAGTGCTTTTAAAAATGTTTTATGAAAGGGGAAATATATTATTTTAATGTGCCTATGGCTATTCCTAGGTTAATTGCAACATATAAACATGATGTTAAAGCCATTTTTCTGCTGATACCATTTTTAACAGCTTGACGTTCACGGTGCATAATACTCTTTTAACAGCCAGCGAGTAACCAACCCTTAAAACATGCACTTTAAGGGAGCAGAAGTCTGGCAACCGACTTTTCATATGCTTGTGTGACGTCATAATAATCCAAATGGCAGAACTCCCATGGGTTGTAACAAATGTGGGTTGTCCCCATTGACTCCGGTAATAATATGCATATTGGTTGCTGTCAACTTGTTCCTCACTTGAGGGGGCAATAGGCACCGGGGTAGGGTTGCCAGTCTCCAGGAGGGGCCTGGGGTTCTCTCAGAGTTACAACTGACTTACAGACTTCAGAAATCAGTTCCTCCGGAGGAAATGGCAGCTTCAGAGAGCGGACCATGTGGCATCACGTCACTGCTGAGCTTCCTCTCCTCCCCAAACCCTGCCCTCCTTAGGCTCTGTCTCCAGATTTCCAGGACTTTCCCAACCGGGAGCTGACAACCGTACACCAGGGCCTTGGTGTATCGTTGTAGATGCTGGCTAATTTTGGCCGAATCTGCATTTGTCTTTCCCACTGGTGTCCCAGCCTTCTGACTCCGTCTTCAAAGAAGCTGTCTACATTTGCTTTCGTTTTCACACCTCAACAGTTTTAGCTTACTTTTGCATGTCTGCATATGTTTATCGCCCTCTCGTGGCGGCTCCACTGTCATTGCACCTCCGCACGGCTTTAAAACAATCTTCTCCAAACAACTCTTCAAACAAGCATAGAGAAAGACGGCGTCACAGCAGCACGAAACTGATTTACAAATGCAAATGCAGATTCAACCTTTGTCTTTGCTAGGCTCACTACTGGTCGAGGACGGTCAGCTGACATCCCCTCAATGGGAGTAAAATTACAAGAGCCTGGTGTCTGGGGAGTTGGGCTGTTCTTTTGATCTTTTGGAAAGTGATACCCTGAAAAGTCTGATGGTG
The DNA here is from genome assembly GCA_029375565.1 of Gekko gecko. NCBI lineage: Eukaryota > Metazoa > Chordata > Lepidosauria > Squamata > Gekkonidae > Gekko > Gekko gecko. The sequence goes on from JAPDNY010000004.1 coordinate 195,838,203, forward strand.
CTGCTCAATGTTCCCTCTAAGCTGTGGAGTCTTGTGAGCAAAAATTCTACTTTGTGAGCTCCTGGCATTCAAGTTGTGAGCGTAGTGATTTGGCTGCTGCATAAGTTAGTTTGCTCTGGAGTCATCCTGCCTGAGCTGAGACAAAAATCTGTGAGCTGGAGGCTAAAAAACTGTGAGCCAACTCACACTAACTCAGCTTAGAGGGAACACTGGTGTTGCTCCTCTGTCTGAGGGGAGGAGGCAGAGAAACAATGAGAGCCAGTTGTAAGTGTGAGAGAAAGACTGCTTACCTTCATCACAGTTGTTCATGAGATGGAAGTAAAACCCAACAAGCAAGGACAAAGTTTTCTAGTATTGCCAGTCATTCAGATCACATCCTTACATCACAGCTAAAAACTCCAAAGTGCTAAGTTGCTTTAACCACAGTCTAGTATCTACTGACCCCAAGACTCCTGTGACCTGGGATCTACCTCCCTCAGAGACTCCCTCTTGTCATACAGGTTCTCTGACCAGTCGACATTTTCTTCTTTCTTTCTTTCTTTCTTTCTTTCTTTCTTTCTTTCTTTCTTTCTTTCTTTCTTTCTTTCTTTCTTTCTTTCTTTCTTTCTTTCTTTCTTTCTTTCTTTCTTTCTTTCTTTCTTTCTTTCTTTCTTTCTTCCTTCCTTCCTTCCTTCCTTCCTTCCTTCCTTCCTTCCTTCCTTCCTTCCTTCCTTCCTTCCTTCCTTCCTTCCTTCCTTCCTTCCTTCCTTCCTTCCTTCCTTCCTCCCTCCCCCCTCCCCCTCCCCCTCCCCCCTTATTCTTTTGTCATAAGTTCTTTCAGAGCTGTTCTCTCAAGGGCAGTTCTTGACAGAGCTCTCTCAGCCCCACCTACCTCACAGGGTGTCCGTTGTGGGGAGGAGAAGGGAAAGGGATTGTAAGCCACTCTAAGACTCCATCAGGTTGTGAAGGGCGGGGTATAAATCCAATCTCCTCCTCCTCGGTTCCTGGTCTAATTACCTTGATAAAATAAAGCTTATCTCGTAGATGTTACATAGGGTTGCCGACTCTGGGTTGGGAAATACCTGGAGATTTGGGGGATGGAGCCTGGAGAGAGTGGAGTTTGGGAAAGGGAGGGCCCTCAACAGGGTACATGCCATATAGAGTCCATCCTCAAGAGCAGTCATTTTCTCCAGGGGGTCTGATCTCTGTGGTCTAGAGATCAATTGTAATACTAGGAAGCTCTCCAGACCCCACCTGGAGGGTGACAAACCTTGTACGTCACTTGCCCGAGGTTATACAACAGCTTTCTGAGATCTAGGCTGTCCTTCCTTATTTAGAGAGGGATACAAAGAGGTATCTGTTTTCACAGGTCTTTTCATGGAATTTGTTGGCTTTTTGGTGGTGCTGGCAGACAGTTAGAATGCCGATGTCTAGGAGGGGTGCAAAAATTGTATTATTTGTGTTTGGGTATATTTAACACCCCCAAAATCAGTATTTTCCAATATTCCTGGATCCCAATACCGGTATTTTTTTTCTGGATCCATTATACCTTATGGGGACCATTATAGTCAATCGTCCTCCTAAGGTATAATGGGGAATTGATCCGGAGGTTTGGGGGGCTGTTTCTTTGAGGGAGAGACACCAAACTTGCAGCATGGCACAAACGGAATACATTCAAGCCTCCCTAGGCCATCTGGACGCCTCCACGCTGTCCTCAGGTTTATTTATTTATTTATTTGAACTGTAAAATTCAAACCCCACCCTCCCAAAAAAAAATTTGCCCTACAGGCCACAAAATCCTGGCTTAGAAGGCGTTTAAAGAGACTGCAATCTAACAATGCTGAAAAATCTGGAATATTTTCAGGATTTTTGCAGCTCAGCTATTTTGGATAGATGAAAAAAAATACTCAAATGTATATTCGGCTGAAAGGATACTGATAGGGTATCTTTCAGCTATTTTTTTCACCTTAGTTATAGCCGAATGTATAGCTCTCCTGCTGTCATGTTGGGATAACGGGATTTGAATCTTCCTTTGGTCAAGGATTCATTACACAGGAAGATAATATTTGCTGATTTCATAGTTTAATAGCTGCAAAGTGCCTGAAGTAGTACATATGAAGTGTTTTGAACACTTTCAAAAGAACCTCGCAAGGGCTATTCTATTGATTTGGGATTACTGTTACTCTTATAAGTGGTAATTATACTTGAGAAGGATTCTTTGAGGCTAATTATTGTCTTTTCTGTTGCAAGCTGCATTGCACAATGCAAAAGTTGGATAAAATGTTTTGTATCCAATAAATGGATAAGTCCAGCAGACCTAAAGACGTTATTATGCTACCATTTTTTAAACATTTGAGGAAGATGTTGTATCTTGAGCTGAACGGCTCATCAGATTCAACTGTCTATCTTCATTTACAAAGAAGCAAATTCCCCTCAAGGACTTCATTAACCTGGCAGATAACAGATTAGAAGGTAGCATGAGGATCATTGCAAATTTGCAAAGAAGCAAACAGCTCTCTTTGTGCTATAGTAGTAGCTGAGATAAGAGTGGTGGACTTTGATCTGAAGAGCCGGGTTTGATTCCCCACTCCTCCACGTGAAACCTGCTGGGTTCTCTTGGGCCAGTCCCAGTTCTCTAAGAACTCTCTCATCCCCACCTACCTCGCAAGGGGCCTGTTGTGAGGAGGGGAGAGGGAAGGTGATTATAAGCCGCTTCAAGACTCCTTAGGGTACAGACAAGCGGGGTATAAAAAACTACTTTTCTTTTCTTGTTCTTTACCCTCCTGTGAGCGTGTGGGACTTGAAAGGGTATAGCAACAATGTGCCTTTTCTGGCTTGACCGTATAAATATCTGGCTGGGTCAACTGGACTGTGATGGTCCCAGATCAGCCATATTGGCACTGATCCTCTGCCAGGTTAATATCTGCCAGGTTAATATAGTCCTTGAGGGGAATTAACTAGGTTGAAGGGAATATCATACCTTTCAAAGGAGCTGAGTTGGACTGGAAGGTGTTCCCTTTTGATCTAGCTAGTTCAGCTCTTGGATAGCATATCCAACACTTGGATCTCACTGGATAACAAAACTGGGATGTTTTCCACATGCTGTATTTGCCCAGAGTTTGATACTGTTGAGAAGTGGAGGTTTTTTTCCCTGCTTCCCCACAGCATTGTGGCACATTCATGCACCTCCCAGGTTTCCCACAACTTTTTCTCCAACCTTTCCCAAACCACCTTTGCTGTGAAATTTTGGGGAAGATGACAGCAAATGCCTGGGTTGCTACTATGAGGGTGGGAAAGTTTGGATTTTCCCTGTCCCACCCACACGGCAGCCATTTCCCCTGTCATTTCATCCCACCGCCAGCTAGGGGGCTTTGGTTTTTGTTAATTAGCAGCTGACAATTGTTATAGCATTATAACAATCTGTGCGTCAGGTTCTTTGAATTCTCAGCTTTCTGTTTTTGTTTTTTTAAAATAAGTCTCTAGGGCCTTTTGTGGCAGAAATATAGATGGAAAGGCATATTTCTGCAACTAAAGGGGCTAGAGACCTTTCTACCAGAAGGAAACCTGGGAATTCAGAGACAGCTATAATGTTATAGTGGCCCCAGTCATACGGGCCAGAAATCGCGGGGGGGAGGTGTGGCAGTTCGCCCTGGAGCAAAATAAGGCACGGTAGCCTGATCACATGGGCCACCGGGTTGCCACACGCCGTCGCCAAGCGCCGATCACACAGCGCTGCTACAGCGCGGCAAAAAAGCAGTGCAGCAGAGCAGCAAGCCGTGCTGTAGCAAAGGACGCATGTGCCATTGGGGGGCCGGGCTGCTTTCGGTGTCTTGCGTATGTGCATGCCTCATTCAGCGTTGGTGCGCATCCCATGGAAACTTACAACATTCGGAAACCCCGGGACATGGGCCAGCATCGGAAGCTGTGGGATACTGGCGCTCCCATGATCAGACGCTGGCCTTTGCCCCAGGGTTTCCGGAAACTAGTACTTCGACCCTAGAAGCCGCGGGTTGGCCACGGGAGTGCTCCGCCTCCCAGATGTGCTGGTATGATCGTGCATGGAAAGTCCGCAGGGCTACCATGCCTTCAGCGGGGCAAATGCTTTGTGTGAACGGGGCCAGTGATATTCAAGTATTCATTTTAAAATACCTGAAAAAGCCCTGGTGGTGTGTGTGTGTGTGTGTATGTGAGGTAATAACTGAGGGAGGCTGGGGCAGAAAAACTGCGGGAAAACCTGCTTCATGAAAGCTCCATTGCTGTTGTGGTATACTGGCAGCTGCAGCCGTGCTGAGGAAACCACCAAGCCAGTCCTTGCACAGAAAATACTGGGACCTCATTATTGTATGAACAACAACTACAAAAAAACCCCAAAAGCCAGGTTGAGTTTTCTCAGCTGAAGAGGTGAGACAATGAGAATCAAGCCTGCCTCTGTCGGGATAATGAGCTAGTACACGGCCCCTAACCTTTCTGAGCCTGCAGGCACCTTTCGAATTTTGGCATAGTGTGATGGGTGCAGTCACAAAATGGCTGCTGCAGGGGGTGGAGCCAGCCACAAAATTGCTGCCCCTGCTTACCTTCAGTCACACAGTGAAGATCCTTTTACTGCGAGGGTAGCTGCTGCCAAAGCAACATTTTTAAAAAAATTGTACAGCCAATCAATTCTTTAATAATGAATTATCGAATAGCCAATTGCTGGGCAGAAGCCCCACCTGGCCCCACCTACTTTCTGAAAACACTTGGGGGGGCACCGTGGAGTGGGTACCATGGTGCCCATGGTCACCACATTGGGGGCCACTGAGCTGGTATATAGTTGACCCACTAGTACTGCTCCTGCAAGGAGTACTTTGCTATTCATGCCTATGGGGAAAGTAAATGCTTGCTCATGTTGATGCTTTTGTGGTGGGAACACAATCTGCCCTTGCCATCTGCACTTGGTGGGCAACCCTCCACTGATATGGGTGCCACAGGAGAATTCCCTGTCTGATGGAGGCCAAGATCCTTACATTACATAATCTTTACCTTCATGCATACCCCTCCATTGGAATTCTATAACTGCTCATCACAAGAAATGTTAATGTTCTTGAAATAGACCACTGGAAATCACGAGGGGGATAAATTTCAGTGGGGAAGAGCTGGTAGAGGCCGCTCCTCTATACACTCTACCCCATCATTACAGTTTTCGAATTCCTTCAGCAGGTCGTCTGTCCTTCGGCGTTCGTTCCAGAAGGTGACCTACCTTACAGCTCCGCAACACAACCATATTTCTTCTTTTTTCTCCCTCTAGTAATATCTTAACTGACAATGTTTTACAGCTCGTGTGCCACCCCTTTGCTATTATACATAAAACCTTGCATGACTGGCCCTTTTTTCATTTCCTGATCTCTTTTGTCTCTAGCCTGTGCGAGCAGGACCTTGAACGAGGAGCCTTCATTTGAACATGACCGATGCCCCGCCATTTTGTTGCTGTCACTTACTATGATAATTACTTAGTAATTGGATTCTTCAGAACAATGAAGGTAGTAGAAGGAACTGGGGAAGCCTATTAGGTTCTGAAGAGGCTGAAGTATGATTATTTATAGATAGGGATACTTCTAGCACATATAGAACACTGAAGATTGTTAGACAACTGTGACATCTCTGGGAAATGGTGGCACTTCGTTAACTGGAGAGTGGGGAGTGGCCAACCCTGCTTAGCTTTTGAGATCTGATGAATCTCTTAGGTCCTTTCCACACTAAACTTTAAATCCTGGTTCAACCCTGTCCCTGAACTTACATTCTATACTACATGTGAGTTCACCCCTATAATTATCTTGGCGTATTTTTTGTTTCCACATTACACTGAGATCACCCCAGTTTCCCCCACACTTGTCCTGTGATAAATGGCTGCTGTTATAACCAGGGATAAATGTAAGGTATTGTGTCTCGAGCTGATCTCTGATAAAACCAGGGATGAGATCCAAGTGCAGAAAGGACCTTACAGTCTTCTGAAGCATAGACCAGCCATTCCCTTTTCTCGTTTCACTTATTTTATTCCTCTGTTCATATGTTTACCTCTCATTGTATAGAGAAAAAAAACAGGCAACCAATTCTAAATGTCCTAAGTGAGGACATTTATCAAAGTTACGGGTTAGGATGGGTGGCTAGGCAATCCATAAGTTTGAATCCTATCTCTCACGCACCTCTTGGGTTTGTTTAAAATATACATTTATTACAAAACCAAGATCAGGTACGATATTGGAAAGTGCCATCCAGTCGAAGCTGACTTGTGGTGACTCCGCAGGGTTTCTAAGGCACGAGACATTTGGAGGTGAACTGCTGTTGTCTGTCTCCATTTACCAAGCCTGGACTCCCTTGGGGGTCTCCCATCCAAGTACTAACCAGGGCAAACCCTGCTTCATTTCTAGTCAGATGTATGTGTCACAGATTGCAGACGCAGCAGTCAAGGAAGTGTGCCTTTTAAATTCTGTATACCTGAGAGTGAGGTTGTTTCAGGCTTACTTGCTAAGAAAAATGGCCATGTTTTTGAGTGACAGGCTTTTTGAAGCAAGTCTGGAATCAATCACTACAAGCTTGAGGGGGGGAAGAATTCCAGGGCTGATTAATTGAAAGATAGATCATCCGAGACATTAATCGAATAGCAGGACAGCAGGGGTGTAGGGGTTTTTTTTCTGTCTGTGCATGTGAGAGTGTTGGCTTTTTAAAAAATAAAAAAATATGAGTTGACAGTGATTCAACAGGGTAAAGTATCAATCTGCATCTTGAAAAGCCATTTGCTAACTTAGCTAATTCCTTCTGCATCAATATCAGGGCTCATTTCCAGCAGGAGAGCACAGGAGCAGAGCTCCGGCAGTAAGGAGCCCACGGGGTGGGCACATGCAGAAAGCCCCACCCCCTGCTCCCAGCAGCCCCCCTGCCTTTCCCGGCCTGCTGGCCAAACCAGTGGAGCACTGTCACAAACTGGCCCTCGAGCTTCTCTGTCACTGCCTGGGCCCAGGCACCTTTAAGACCAAGGTTTATTCAGGTACAAGGTCTCCCTCCTCTGTGAGGGCAGATCTGTGCGCTTCCCACCCTCATAGCTAGCAATCCAAAACAGTCCAATGGAACCTGAGCGGTGGGTGTTGCCTTCTGTCACACTTCCAGTGATGTCAGGGGGTGTGGCATATGCAAATAAGTCATGCTAATGAATTATGCTAATGAGCTCCTGCACCTCTTTATCTACGAAATGACCCCTGGGTGTCATGATCTGTTTCCTTTGCCAAAGGCTACAAAGCTCTGTGAACTCATGTTTCTGTCTCCAGCATTGCAAAAACTGGCTGGGGGTTCCTCTTCGCTGTTCCCCCCAAAAACAAAGGTGAGGTCATTTGAATTGCTCTTACTGCTCTGGGTCAGTAGAGATAATCGGGCCCAGCTATGTAGGGTCGGCTCTGGTTAATACTCGGTTGGGAGACCACCAAGGAACTCCAGGGATGCTATGCAGAGGCAGGCAATGGCAAATCACCTCTGAACGTCTCTTTCCCTACTCCCATCAAATCTCAGGAGCTAAGTAGGGTCAGCCTCAGTTAGTACTTGTACGGGAGACCACCAAGGAAGTTCCGGGTCAGTATGAGGCGACAGGCAGTGGCAAAATCACCTCTGAACCTCTCTCATCTTGAAAACCCCATGAGGGGTCATCATAAGTGGGTGGCAACTTGATGGTGCTAAACTGTAATTATTAAGCTTACAGTCTCAATAGCCTAGCGGTTCATTTGGCCCTGCAGCCCCTTCCGATTTTGCTTTTGGGATCCTTCAGTGACAACTTGACTCAGGAGCCATGAGCCCAACTTCTAGTAACTTCGTCTTGGGCCTTTCTCGAATGCGGCTTCCTTTTCGTGCAAAACGGTGCGGCATCGAATGGTTTTAGTGCCATGCAGCGAGCTACCCGTTTGACACTTAAACCAGAGTGTGGAAATAAAGGGCTGCCATGCTTGATTTAAGGGCTGTCACCGAGCCGGCACACAATGAACATATTCTGCACCAGAAATACCTTGACAGGTGTTAGCAGCTGGCACTACAATTACAATTAACACAGTGCCTTTATTAGATTTGACATTGACATGTGTATTAATAAATCCTGGACGGGGATAAGAAAATCACTCAGCTGTACTTTAAAGATTTAATTACATGTGTGCATGTTTGTGTGTGGTGTCTCTCACACCCACACCCAATTTTCTCTGCCTAATGTCTCGTGTCACACTGGATTTTATAGAAAGCTGATGTTTATTTATAATATCTCCCCCCACACACACACTATTAAGACTAGTAAAACAAGGGGTTTTTTTTTTCTGTGAGAATGCTTAGAGGGTGAACTCCTCTCCCCCTGGAACGAATTTCACTAATCATGTAACCTTTTAACTACTCTGAAAAGTCTTGAAGCTGCAAGAGCACATGAAGGCAGATGAAGACGCTGCCTTATATGTACTCTGACCTTTGGTCTATCAAGGTCAGCATTGTCTACTCAAACTGACATCGGCTTTTCCAAGGTCTCAGGTAGAGGTCTTTGACATTGCCCACAACCTGGTCCTTTAAACTGGAGGCGGTGAGGATTGAACCTGGGACCTGCATGTCAAGCAGATGCTCCACCAATGAGCCACAGCCAGGCCTGTAGCTACATTGGCTGATTTTGGGGCCCGGCCCCCAACTTTCTGCCAGGCCCCCAAACTGACTACCCTGGGCAGGCCCCCCAACTTATTCCTCATGCTGGTCACCAACGCTGCCCGTATCTCTTCTTGGCAATGGCACTCAGCTACTCTGTTGTTTACTCGTCTTGCCTCACCAGGCCGGCACTCAGTTACTCCGTTATCTACCAGTCTCACCTGGCCGGCAAAGCAAGCAAGCCCCGCCTCCATTCCCAGGCACGCTGCTGCTACTCCCTGGTCACAAGGCAAAGTAAACAAGCAAGCCTGGACTCCTTCCCTCCTTCCCACGTGGCTGCAGTGATCTCTCTTTTTTACAAGCAAGCCCCCACCCAATTCCCAAACCCTCAAGTCAAGCCCCACACAGGAAGGGGGAAGCTTACTTGTTTTCTTTTGCATGGGGAGTGGAGAGGAAGGGATGCCATACTCCATGTGGGACCTGGGAATCCCATTTACAACAATATCTGCCTACTACCAGCATGGGGGGTGGCGTTTGCCAGTCTCCAGGGGAACCCAAGTCTGGAATTGCAGTTTAAAAATCTCAACCATGTTTTTGTTTTGTATCAAGAGAGAGTTTTAAAGTATGTATAAACATAATGGGTGCCCCACACGAAAAAAATTTGCCCCACAAAATGAAAAAATCCTGGCTACGGGCCTGGCCACAGCCCTCCTCAAATGCCTACTTGAACACATACAGCTGCCTTATACTGAATCAGACCATGGGTCTACCAAGGTCAGGGTTGTCTACTCAGATTGGAAGCACCTCTCCAAGGTCTAAGGCAGAGGTCTTTCATATTACCTCCTGCTTGGTCCTTTTAACTGGCGGTGGTGAGGATTGAACCTGGGACCTTCTGCATGCCAAGCTGGTGCTTTTCCACTGACCCACATGGATATTAGGCCTTGTTATGTCTTACTACCAAAGAGTAGCCGCAGAGGTAAACCTGCCTGGGTTGGCTCTCTTGAGAGCAGAGAGCATTGGAGACTTTTGGTGAGTTTGTAGCTTTGCTTGGTTACAAATCTAGCAATACAAGTGGGGGACCCATGAGATTAACAGAGAGGAAGAAGTTGTATCATCTTCCCTCTTGCTGAGCTGCCCACAGTCACCAGCAAGCCCGCATGGCTGCCTGGATCCTGTGGTAATGGCTCTTGCTCTCCTGCAGCGATCAGTTCCCAGCAGCTTTCATTCAAAGAAGTAAAGTTTATTGAGACGATTGATAGTGTGCAGATATCTTAACAATTTTGTGTTAGAACTAAATAAAAGCGCGCAAAGCAAGCAGTTATACATCATTCAAGGAGGCCTCCTGATGGACCAGGGCCAATCAGGGGCCAGGTAGAAGCCCGCCGAAATAACGGGCATCAGTTCCCAGGAGAAACACTACACCAGGCACTGAAGGTCAAGCAGAGATAATAGAAACACAGAAGGTGCAGCAGAATAGAAACTTAACGTTCCAGAGTCACCCCATTCCCATGGCAGCCAGGGCTAGACAGTGGCCTAGCTGACACCCACCTGGCTTGTGTGTGGTAGTGATGGCGGCTCAAGCTCCTCCCTCCCCTCCTTCTTGGCTGTCTGGTGGACTCCATGCCTTCCTCCTCCACCCACTCCTGGCCCATATGGATGCTCCTTCACATTGTCTGGGCAAGCACAGGCAACATCCTTTTCGGGACGGGCAGGGGAGATTTTAAAATCCCCACTTTTAACTCCGCCCCCTACATTTTCCTACAAACCTGGTAAGTCCTGCAGGTCTCCAGGAGCTTACCTCCACCCTGAGCCTGGGCTCGTTTTCTGGGTTTTTCTGTCCACATTGGTGCTTTCCCCACTTGGATCTCATCCCTGATGTTATCAGAGTTCCACTCAGGACGCAATACCTTGCATTTATCCCTGGTTATAACAGCATCCATTTATCCCGGGTCAAGTGTGGGGTGAAACCGGGGTGACGTCAATGTAATGTGGAAACAAAATATACCCTGAGATAATTACAGGGGTGAACTCGTGTGCAGTGTAGAATGTAAGTTTGGGGACAGGGTTGAACCAGGATTAAAGGCCTCGTGCAGAAAGGACCACAGGGACCAGGTTTAGAATGAGACACAGGACAGCATAGGCGGAGGCCGGCAGGAACTTTGGGGCAACAGTTTTGCTGCCTCACAACGGGGACCAGCTGCGCCACCAACATGCTTCCATTAGCCGGCATCTGTCGGTTTGCTTCTCTTGCACATTCACTCCCAACGCTTCCTTTTTTACAGGCATGTGCACCTGCCTATCTCCTTTGAGCTGACAGAGATCACCACTGGCAGGCTCTGATAGTTGCTTGAACACAGCTGTCTCCGTAGTGATGATCCCCTATTGAAGAGACATCCCCTGTTGCTAAGAAATGTCATTATTTTCTCCTGGCACCTGATTCCATTCTCTGCAGCCTTGTGCTCTGCTTATCAACATCTACTGGTTGTCCCTGGCCCAAAGGACGTCCGTCTAGCTTCAACCAGGGCCGGGGATTTTTCAGTCCTGTCCCCCACCCCCACCTGCTGTTCCTGCTTGAGATCAGGGCCCTGCGGGACTTCTTACAGTTCTGCGGGGCCTGCAAAACGGAGCTGTTCTGCCAGGCCTTCAGTTGAGGTGATGGATGTCCAGTCACCTGGCCTCCCTGCAAAGCAGCCCTCCTGAAATTGCCCACGATGACCACCCATCCAGCTGTTGGAGCTAATACAGAAAGACATGTTGCCATCTTTGGTTAAATCTGTTGGTAATCTAAATTTTAAATTTGATGTTTCAATTTGACAACTGATGGTACTGTACATGAAATTTTGATGTTACCCACCCTGAGCAGGAACAAACAAACAAACAAACCATTAGCAGCAGTTAACCCCCAGACCTGTGCTAATATTCTAGGTCTGGTTAGAACCCTCTGAATTTCACCCACTCAAATGGGTATGTTCGGATGCTCTATTTGAACTGCTTTCGGCACGCTTCAGGAACGGATTTTATGTGCACGTTCACACATCCAACATCTGTGCACCGTCCCCAGCCGTCGCTTTCCAGATCAACCCTCCTTTAAACCGGAGTATTTTGATACCACTTACCCAAGTGGTGTTTTCCTGATTCTCCAGTTCTAGGTGCACTTTTCTGATGTCTGATCGCTCTTGCAGTGTTGAGCCACTTCTGGGTGCCTCAGCCCCCTCCCCTCTGGAAAGCTGCTTTTCATCCACCATTTTTTAATGCCTTGGTGGTGTAATAAAAGCAAAGTTTAAATAGTGCCTAGTTTTAGCATTTAGATGCGTTCGGGATCTCAGTTTCGGGGTAAAAGTTTCATTTAAAGTGTTCATTTAAAGTTTAAAGGGAAGTGTGGAAATTGCTGTTCTGCACATGCGTGAAAATTTTAGTTCTACAGCCTGTGTGCATGCTCAAACTGAGAGGAAAAAACCCCCACCAATGCACGCTCCCGTGTGTGGACAGCGGGGAGTGATGCGGCTGAGCAGCGATCTGGAACAAGGAGGTGAGTGTGATCGCGATTCTCTGGGTTAAAAAAAACAACAACGCATCAGGACCGGAGCAATTTACAGCGCTCCCAGGACACCATCTGACCACACCCAAATATCACTTGAGCCCCTTTCTACCTGTGGGCTTCTCTCAGAAAAGGTGTTTTCATACATGCTAAATAACGCAGTTTCCATCCACTTCAGCGACTGTTTGCAAGTACATTTTGCCAATTTCACACAGTAAAATCCAGTTGCAAAGTGGATCGAAAGTATATTATTCAGTGTGTGTGGAAAACATGTTGTGTACAAACCAATGTATCAGGGCAGATGGTTCATGCTGGCTGATAAACTTCCAGTTGTGCTGCATGCTGCCTTTCCCTGCTTATGGGTTGGAAGTTCCATGAGTGACATTTTACAAGATCAGTTTACTTGTTCGAGGAGAGTTCTGGAGAACTGTGGTGTTTGCTATAAGAAAGACACTACTGACAAATGTATAGGCTGAGCAGATGGGAAGGAAGCACACTGGCAGTTCTAATTCTTCATAACATACCTGGGGGCCAAAATCCTCTTGGCATGTTCCCCCCACCTTAACATATAGCCTGTGGCCATTTTATTTTTTAAAAAATGATCAAAAACAATTCTAGTCCCCATCCAAGGCACATGGGGTGTGACACAAATCCCAGTACACGAAGTAGTTTAGGTATCAAAACCCGATATTTTCTGTTGTCTATAATGAAGCAGAACCCTAGCCTGGATAATGCAGGCTAGCCCAATCCTGTCAGATCGTGGAAGTTAAGCAGGGTTGGCTCCACTGAGGAAGTCAGGAGATGCTACATGAAGGCAGGCGATGGCAAACCAGCTCCAAACGTCTCTTGCCTCGAGAACTCTATGGGCTGTGACTTGACGCAGCTTTTCTCCACCACCACAATGAAGCAGAAAGTCCTAGAGAGAGGCTTGGTTCATATTGACTCCCTTGCTCTGGAAAGACTGCTGCTTTCCCCTCCACTAGGCACTTCATGGGAGGTATGCAAAGATCCTTCCCAAGATCATTCAGAGAGGGAGCTATTTTTCTGTTGTTCAGTTGCACAGTCGAGTCCAACGCTTTGCGACCCCATGGACCACACTACACCAGGCCCTCCCACCTCCCGTCATCCTCCAGAGTTTGCTTAATTTCATGTTCATTGCATCGATGACACTAACCATCTCATCCTTTGCCGTCCCCTTCTTCTTTGACCTTCAATTTCCCCAGCATCAGGGTCTTCTCCAGTGAGGGCTCCCTTCTCATTTGGTGGCCAAAGTATTTGAGCTTCAGCTTCAGTATCTGGACTTCCAGGGAACAGTCTGGGTTGGTTTCTTTTTAGGATTCAGTGATTTGATCTCCCTGCAGTCTGCTTGGCATGCAGAAGGTCAGAGGTTTGATCCCCGTCATTTCCAGTTAGAAGGACCAGGCAGTAGGTGATGTGAAAGACCCCTGCCTGAGACCCTGGAGAGCAGCTGCCAGTCCAAGTAGACAAGACTAACTTTGATGGACCAAGGATGGACCAAGGACAAGGCAGCTTCATTTGTGTTCAAAAATGGGAGGAAGATTTTGCAAATGGGACTAACGTCCATATGGAAATCTATATGGGGCACCCCTCTTTCTTCATTATCTGGACTGCAGGCTGTAGATTGGAGCAGGGGTCCCCAACCTTTTGACCCTGCAGGCCCTTTTGGAATTCTGACATGGCACGGTGGGTGCAGCCACGAAGTGGCAGGCACTAAATGACTACCACAGGAGGGGGAGGCAGCCACAAAATGCTGCCACCCGCGGACACCATGCTGGGCACCCCTGGATTGGCGTAAAGGGCAGCTGCTTCTCCTCCAATGTTTCATTGGTTGTCTGAACTGGGCTAGCAAATGCCTTTTTTTGCATAACTAAAGAGACGTCACAACAATAATTCCTTTTAGCATTCTGTTCATACATCAGCACAGAGATCAGTAGGTTGCAGTGCTTTATAATGGAGCTCTAGTGCTCTCGCAGAAAAGGAGATTTAGAAACTGCTGCTCTGAAATGCATCTAGTGTTGGAGAGGCGAAAGACAAACAAAACCTCTTAAAAAAACCCCAGTCGTTTTCACTTCTAACCTCTATTAATAGTCTGTTAGAAACCTTTCTTTTTGTTACCAAGTGTTATCGAGAAGGAGGAGAAACAAGCTATTCTCCTCCGTTTAAATGCTTTACAAAGCACCATAAGCTTATATTTTGCTTTATATGAAAAATGGGGGGAAATATAACAGCCAGTTCATGTTTTATTTGGTCCTCCCCACACATCATTAGTTTAAAAACTAAATTTTGAGCAGGCTAATTTTGTATTTGGGCATATCACCCCCCTTTCTTTAAAAGTATCTATTAAGCACCCCTTCCCAATTTCCCCTTTCCCTCCCTCTGTAAAATTTAGGAATTAAAGGATTTGTCAATTAATCATACACCTCAACTGATTGACCTAGCAATCTTTCTCTATAATAATTCTGTTTTGGTCATGGACATTCCTGAACATTCCACATGCTCCCAAATCAGTCAGCTCCCTGATCTGTCACTCAGAAGCTGTCCCTATCCACTGGCTGCGTTGCCTGAGTCTCGCCTTCAATATTCTAAACAGTTTGCTGTTCCTCTCCCCACAATAGGCAGTCAGAACACAGAGGTCATTTTTATATGTGGCCTGATTGGCCTTTGTCTCTAACATTCTAAACAATTTGTTGTTGCTGTTGGGAGTCATTGAATGTGCCCTGAGGTAAAATCCATATCCCAATTGTCCCTTAAACGATCACTGGAGTTACCAAAATATATATCCCAATCTTCCCTTAAATGGTCACTGGAGTTGCCAATCTCCCTGTGGTGCCTGGAGAACTTCCAGAAATCACCATGTTCCCCAGCCACAGCACATCATTTCCCCTACAGAAAATTTCCCAGCAATTACAATGGCTGCTTTGGGCAGTGGACTCTATGGCATTATACCCTGCTGAAGTCCCTCTGCACACCAAACCCTCCCCTCCCCAGGCTTTACCCCTCAAATCTACATGTCTGGCCCTCCCCTTAGTATTGCTGGCCTCCAGGCAGCACCTGGAGATCTCCAAGATCAGTTGTCCTGCAGAAAATGGCTGCTTTTGGCAATAGACTCTATGGAATTATACCCTGCTGAGGTCCCTCTGCACCCCAAACCCTGCCCTCTCCAGGCTCTACCCCTCAAATCTACAGGTATTTTCCAACCCAGAGTTGGCAACCCTGTAACTGGCTATGGAACTGCTTTCCAGACCCTTGGATCCCAGAAGACATGGCATAGGAGGAGGAGGTTGTCTACCTTAGCTGCCACTGCATAACCCCAAATCAACATAAGTCAGGGGTGGAGGGAACCATACCTGTTACCATGAGGCTGTCCTCCCATTACCCCCTTAGGGCAGCAAAATGACTTGAGACAGCCCTGCCTTATAGCTCAGCAGAAGGAAATAAACATAGCCTGCTTCCCTCTATTTTCCCCTTCCCTCTGCTGCCCCACCAGCCACAGTCAAGACACTTCTAGAGTTCATTGTATTTCTTCCCACAACAGGCCTTACTTCTAGTAATTAATAAATCAAATTTTACTTACAATTTAATAGGAGTTATCACTCAGTACTAGGCAGGCAAGCCACATTTCCTCATTTTCTTTGCTACAACAGTGATACACCACAGCCAAAATAACCTGTCAGGTAGTCCTGCCATGATGGATGGAGTAGGGTGGGAGGATGGGCCTTGTGTTGTATTGTGGTGTGTAGGGCGGGAGGTTGGGATCGTGGGGTGTTGATTTATGCACCTGGAGTGTTCGAATGGAATGCGGAGGGCGAGCTCTGCAGGCTCTATCTCTGGTAGACTTAACACCCTGACCTTGGTGGAGACAGGCTGTGAGCTTCCTATTGCTTTCAAAGCTACAGCTTGGCTGGGAACAATGGGGGCGGTGGGAACTTCATTAGTATAGTAACTTTCAGTTCTCATTCGCATACTAGGCACTCATTGGTGGAAGGGGGGGTCCCCATTCACCCCCTTTCTGGTATAACTGCTTGCTTTTTGTAACCACGTTATTCTGAACAATGTATCTGCTTCAGTAACCTACTATTGCAGCTCTATAATAAAATGCTATTCTTGCTTCAATGAACAAGACCTGGTGTTTGGCTGACTAAGTTAGGGTCTCTGACAGTTTGTTCAGAATCCTTCATTTTTTGGGACTGGTCGGAAACCCGCGGCTCCAACATGAGTGGCGGTGAAGAAGACACTCTCCCGATCGAAGACGAAAAGAAGGAGGACAAGAAACCTCCTGTGACAACCATACCCACGGAAGCCCCTGGCACGTACGTGCCGGTGACACGGGGCCAGGAGTACGACTTTGGAGGGCCCTACGGAGATCCGTATGGAGCAGCCTACGGAGGGGTAACCACCCGAATCAAGCAGAAACGAGATTGGGTGAAGCCCCTGGCAGAAACCCATGAGACGTGGTTTACGACTCCGAGAGCTTTGGTGCGAGCGAGCCACACCGAGAGGTCGGTCCGCAGACTGACCACGGCCGAGGGGCTGGAAGACACCTGCCGAGACTCCGGGGACCTGGAAAGCGCCGTGGTGAGACAGAGGTGGAGTGGTGAGCCGAGCCAAGATCGCCTGGTTCGCCTCCTAGATGAATCTCTCGCCCGCATCCCCCAGATGATCACGGAGGGCATCCGAGAGGAGCGAGAGCGGCAACGGCGGGAGGAACCACCCGACCAACCCCTCAAGACCAGTGACAGGCGCCGGTTCCGGACCAACAGAATGTGCCGGTCCAACCCCCGCTCAACCCGCGGGGCCGGGACCGCAGGGACCGCCGGGGCAGCCACCCCCCGACCATGGGGGTTCCTGCCACCGAAACCAGCGGAACTCCTTGATGCGGATTTTGATGGGAACCCCGAGAAGTTTCCTTTCTTCCTGGTGCGGGCCGAAAGATTCATCGAAACCTGGGGCCACCTGTTTCAACGCGAAGACCGAATGGTGGATGTCATAGCCTCGCACCTGAAAGATGCAGCGGCTGACTGGTATGTGGGACTCCACCAGGCTGACGGGCGTGAGCTGAGGGAAATCGATACTTTCATGTGGGCCATGAAGGAACAATTCGAAGATGTGAACACCAATAAGACGGCCAGAGCGGCCATACGTGCCCTCAAGCAAGGCGCCAAGTCGGTGAGAGACTACACGGCTGAATTTCGCAGGTGTGCGGCCAAAACTCGCGGGTGGCAAGACGGGGTCCTAGCAGACCACTACAAATTGGGACTCAACGCAGAGATTCGCCGTTCAGTCACCAAGACCCAAGATCTGGACACGTTAACAGGCTGGATACAAGCTGCCATCACCATGGAAAACCGCTTGAAAACCATCAAACTGGACGATGCAGCAGCGATGAATAAAGGGGGTCACTCGGGCCCTACGCCGGCTCCGCGAGGGAAGAACCCACCACCGAACCCGAAACCCAAGGACGGCACGAGAGAGCTTAGGATGAAGCAAGGTCTCTGCCTGAAATGCGGGGAAGGGGGCCACTTCGTGGCGAGCTGCCCAGGCTCCCCCGCATCGACCGGGGCCGCCAAGGGAATCAAGAAGAAGTTTGACACTTCCACCCCAAAGCCGGTGGCGAAACCGAGAGGGGCGAGGGCCTTGCAAGCCAAGCCGCTCAGTGAGGCATCGGATTCGTCGGATGGCGAGACCGTGCAGCTGGGAAACGAGACGGACCTGCTGTAAATAGCGCTGAACAGCAGGTCCCGGACTCTCAAGCGCAGATCCCGGTGAGCAGACCTCCCTCTCTTTTCTTCCTCACCGTGACTTTGATGGACCCGGGTCTACTGACCCATGTGAGGGTGCGAGCTCTCATTGACTCTGGGTGTGGGAGAGACCTCATCAACCCCACACTGGTAACGGGACTGGGGGCGAAGGTAGTTAAATTGACCGATCCCCTGATTTTCACGCAAATGGATGGCTCTACAATGAAAGAGCCTTGCAAATATGAGACTGTTCCCTTGCGTGTGGGGATTGGGCACCACTGGGAGGAGAGGCCCTTCGTCGTTACCCCTTCTGCCCGGTTTCCCCTAGTACTCGGAAGCGCGTGGTTCTTCGATCATGATCCACATGTCTTATGGGGGGAGGGGAAAGTGAATTTCATTGCCAAGAAATGCCAGTCCCACTTGTGGAAACAAGAGTGGGGTGTCCCGATGGGGGGGGAGTCCTTAGTGACGGCGGGGGTGGCGGAAGCAGAACTAGAGATGATTCCATCAGAGTACCGCGATTTAGCTTCCGTCTTTGGGGAAGAGGAAGCCGATGAACTACCCCCCCATAGGAACTCTGACTGTGCTATTGAAATTTTGCCGAATCAAAAGTTGCCTAAAGGGAAGTTATATTCCATGAGCCCTTCGGAAAAGGTAGAATTGAGGAAATTTATCGACAAGAACTTAAGCAGGGGGTTTATAAGACCTGCCTCCTCCCCGTTTGCAGCTCCCGTTCTTTTCCGGAAAAAGAAGGACGGGGGTTGCGGTTGTGCACTGACTATCGAGGCTTGAATGCAGTCTCCAACACGAACGCTTATCCCATGCCCCTGATCAAAGACTTGTTGGCTGCGGTGGCTGGGGGGAAGGTATTCTCGAAGCTAGACCTCAGAGATGCCTACTTCAGGGTGCGAATAAGGGAGGGGGATGAATTCAAAACGGCGTTTAATACCCCCCTGGGTCAATTTGAATACTTAGTCATGCCGTTCAGTCTTCAGGGAGCGCCGGGGGTCTTCATGAACTTAATCAATGAGGTGCTCCACAAGTACTTATTCAAGGGGGTCCTTGTTTACCTTGATGACATACGTCTGTATTCCCCTGACCTAAAATCCCATGTGAAACTGGTGCGAGAAGTTTTACAAACGTTGCACAAGCATAAGCTCTTTGCTAAGCTGTCTAAATGTGAATTTCACAAGTCAGAGATCCCTTTCCTGGGCTACCGCATATCGCAAAGGGGGATTGAGATGGACCCTGACAAAATAAAAGATGTGGTGGGATGGGAGCCACCCAAGACTCGGAGGCAACTCCAAGGGTTCCTCGGATTCGCGAACTTTTACAGATCATTTCTCTCGAACTTTGCTCAAGTGGCTCTCCCCTTAACTGATCTGCTTAAAATGAAAGGAAGTCACCAGACTGCACTCGACCCGGAGCCAAGTTAGACTGGTCTCCGGAATGCCAACGTGCGTTTGACCAGTTAAAAGCCCTTTTACGTCGGAGCCTGTGTTGGCTCATCCAAATGAACTTAAGAAATTCATTGTGCAAGTAGACGCTTCTGACGTTGCTATGGGAGGGGCGATCCTCCAAGAGGGGGATGATGGTAAACTGCACCCCCTTGCCTATGTTTCCAGAAAGTTTAATGATACTGAACGGAATTGGTCGGTGTGGGAGAAAGAAGCGGGATCGATCCGCTTAGCGTTGGCGACCTGGCGCCATTGGCTTGAGGGGGCGTGGGTTCCCTTCGAGGTGTGGACTGATCATAAAAACCTCGAGCTTCTCCGCTCCCCTCGTTCCTTGAACGCCAAACAGCTGCGTTGGGCTGATTTCTTCTCCAAGTTCAATTTCACTCTACACC
This sequence comes from Gekko gecko, assembly GCA_029375565.1. Lineage (NCBI taxonomy): Eukaryota > Metazoa > Chordata > Lepidosauria > Squamata > Gekkonidae > Gekko > Gekko gecko. The sequence continues at coordinate 195,857,959 of JAPDNY010000004.1, forward strand.
ACTTCCCTGGGAAATCTAACTCGCTTGCTGACGCACTGTCACGCCTCCCACAGCATGACAGCAAGAGGGAGGAGATTCGTGACTCTGTTTTTACGCCTTCCCAGTTGGGAGGAGCAGTAACCACTCAGAAACAGGCCAAACGTTCCCCTCCGTCCCCGACCCCTCCCTCTAATGACTGGGTAGCGAAATTCTCTACAGCTATGTCTGACGCTGATAGGGAGGAGGTAAGGGGGAGGATGGAGTCACTCAAGATGCGCATGGCTGCTGGAAGAAGAATGGTAAACTGTTTGCTCCCAGCTCCCTTCGGGGGAGGTGATGGGCTGGGCACACGGCTCGAAACTGGCGGGGCACACGGGGTTTGTGAAATCCCTCCAGCTCTTGCAGAGACAATTCTGGTGGCCTGGGCTATGAAAGGACATTTCGTTATTCACTTCTGGTTGCCAAACGTGCTTGATGAGCAAGCCCAGACCCGGTAAACCCCCAGGAGCTCTACAACCCCTCCCCACGCCGGCTCGTCCATGGGAAGTGATCTCAATGGACTTTATTACTGACTTGCCCCCCAGTGGGGGGAATACTGTCATATGGGTAATAGTGGATCTGTTTACTAAGCAAGCCCATTTCGTTCCGTTTGCCTCAATCCCCTCAGCCAAGAAACTAGCCTCGGCGTTCTTGCAACACGTAGTGAGACTCCACACTTTACCTGCTAAAGTAATCTCGGATAGGGGGTACAATTTGTTTCTCATTTCTGGGGTGAACTGATGTCACTGCTTGGGGTGGAGCGGGCGGTCAGCAGTGCGTACCACCCAGAAACTGATGGGCAGACTGAACGTGTGAACCAAACCCTTGAGCAGTACTTAAGGTGTTTTACAAACTTTCAGCAGGACAATTGGCACTCCCTTTTGCCTTTGGCTGAGTTCTGTTACAATAATACTCAGCACTCTTCTACCGGTATGTCTCCCTTTAAGGCGGTCCATGGATATGACGCCCCGCCTTTGCCGTTTTTAAATTCTCCCGACCTCCCGGCGGGAGATGCTGGTGACTGGTGCAAACAACTGCAAGCGGCGTGGTCGTCTTTAGCCAAGACCCTGGAGGATGCAAAGGAGGCCTATAAGACCCAGGCTGACAAGAAACGTAACCTGTCCTGGATTCCTAAGTGTGGGGAGTTTGCTTATTTGTCCACACAGAATTTACGTGGTATTCAACTGAGCCGCAAACTCGGGTGGAAATTTGTTGGACCTTTTGAGATTGTGAGAGTAATTAACAATGTGACTGTGGAACTTGCCTTGCCTAAATCTCTAAAGTCTGTTCATCCTGTCTTTCATGTAAGGCTTCTACGCCGAGCGCCTGAGGAGAACAAATGGAGACCGCGACAGCCCGCCCCGCCTCCGCTGATGGTGGGGGGGGAACCTCACTATGAAGTTTCACAAATACTGGACTCTAAAATTTCTCGTAATCGCTTGTTTTATCTGGTTGAATGGATTGATTTCGGGCCTGAACAGAGGAATGGGTGCGGGCGGAAAATGTTCTGGCCCCCAGAATGGTCTGGGCTTTTCATAAGCTGTACCCCCACAAACCGAAGGGGTAGATTTATTTTCGAGAGGGCTGCATGTCAGGTAGTCCTGCCATGATGGATGGAGTAGGGTGGGAGGATGGGCCTTGTGTTGTATTGTGGTGTGTAGGGCGGGAGGTTGGGATCATGGGGTGTTGATTTATGCACCTGGAGTGTTCGAATGGAATGCGGAGGGCGAGCTCTGCAGGCTCTATCTCTGGTAGACTTAACACCCTGACCTTGGTGGAGACAGGCTGTGAGCTTCCTATCGCTTTCAAAGCTACAGCTTGGCTGGGAACAATGGGGGCGGTGGGAACTTCATTAGTATAGTAACTTTCAGTTCTCATTCGCATACTAGGCACTCATTGGTGGAAAGGGGGTCCCCATTCACCCCCTTTCTGGTATAACTGCTTGCTTTTTGTAACCACGTTATTCTGAACAATGTATCTGCTTCAGTAACCTACTATTGCAGCTCTATAATAAAATGCTATTCTTGCTTCAATGAACAAGACCTGGTGTTTGGCTGACTAAGTTAGGGTCTCTGACATAACCTCAAAAATTAAATTGTGTCATTACATACTTGCTGATTAAAATCAGTTTATGAGCTGACTCATCCAAAGACCCATTGAGATATGCACCTCTGTACTACCATCCAGTTTGCTTTAGACAAGCAAGGCTGAAATCCTAAGCACGCTAGGGGTGTGCATTCAGCATGGAGTTGAAAAAATACCTTTAAAATATCTTACCAGTATTTTTCGGGTATTTTTAAATCGGGGCTGCATTTTGGCTATCCAAAATGGTCAACCCCCCAAAATCTTGAAAATATTTAGGATTTTCAGGACCACTGGATAGCCAAACTTAAAGGGCATTTAAGGGGATCATGGTCCCTTTAAATACCTTCTCAAAGCTGTGCGACTCCACGGCAAGTGAACTCCAAAGGCATTTAAAGGGATCATGGTCCCTTTAAATGCCTTCTCAAAGCTGTGCGACTTCATGGCAAGTGAACTCCAAAGGCATTTAAAGGGCTTGCAGTCCCTTTTAACACTTTCTGGGTGAACTCGCTGCTTGGAGGTGTTTAAAGGGACTATGAGCCCTTTAAACACCTTTGGAGTTCACTCGCCACATAGTTGCATGGCTTGGAGAAGGCATTTTAAGGGACCACAATCCCCTAAGAGCCAGTTTAATGTAGTGGTTAGGAGCACAGACTCTAATCTGGGACAACTGGGTTTGATTCCCCACTCTTCCACATGCAGCTGCTGGTGTGACTTTGGGTCAGTTACCAGTTCTTTCAGAGCTGTTCTTCAGAGCTCCCTCAGCCCCACCTACCTCACAGGGTGTCTGTTGTGGGGAGGGGAAGGGAAAAGGAGATTGTAAGCTGCTCTGATACTCCTTTGGGTAGTGAAGAGTGGGGTATAAATCCAATCTCTTCCTCCCCCTCCATTGGAAACAATGGAGGATGGGGGCACCTTCTTCTGGGGCACATAGAATTGGATCTTCTGGTCCAATCTTTTTGAAACTTGGTTGTTGTTTTTTTTGAGGTGAGGTATCAGCAGCTATGATGCAAAGTTGGTTCCTCTACCTCAAAAAACAACCCCCCGAGCCCCAGAAACCCCATGATTGATTCTCCATTATAGCCTATGGGGACCATTGACTATAATGGCCCCCATAGGGTATAATGGAGCCAAAAAAATTGGGTTTCCCAAATATTTACTGAATCTGAATACCATACCTGTATTGGGATTCAGGAATATCAGGAAATACCAATATTTTTGAGGTTCTGTATACCCGAACCCGAAAAATACCTTTTTTTTTTTTTGCATACCCCTAAAGCACACTTAATAGGGAGTCAGTCCCTTTCAACTCAAGGGGATTTACTTCTTGAAATGCCAGGCCTAACTACACCTCATGTTTTCCTTCCTGGATCCCAGTGATCAGACATGCACTGTGAGATCCATGTTCAGAAGGCACATGTGTGTGTGGGGTAGTGATTTGAAGCAGGCACAAGGCCCACAGTGAAAGGTAGCATAAGTAGTGCTTCCAACTCTGGGTTGGGAAATTCCTGGAGATTTGGGGGTGGAGCCCAGGAGGGCAAAATTTGGGGAGAGTTCAGTGGGGATGTGATACCATAGAGTCCACCCTCCAGCGTAACCATTTTCCCCAGGAGAATTGATCTCTGCAGTCTGGAGATCGGTTGTAATTCTGGAATATCTTCTGACCCCAGCTGAAAGTTGGCAACCCAAGGAATAAGCCTTCCTGCCTTGGAATGGCATGGTGGGGGGTCCACTGGAGAAGCCACATGCACATATGGCCTGTATGTAAGTTTCTCCAATGACAAAAATAGTGACTCCTCATGGTCAGGGAAATATCACAGGAAGAAGGCCTAATTCCTTTCTCCCTGCATTCCATGGTCCCAATCTGAGCTGGCCCACATGTGCCTGGGATCTCAGTTCCAAGCATGCAACTGGCAGCACGCATCTGACCACCCAGAGCCAGGGATGGCACAAAGGAAATGTAATGTATGGTTAGGCTGTGTGTTACCAGAATAAGTGGGAGACCTGATGTGCAGATCCGGTCAAGATCAGAAGTGAAACTGATTGACTTCCTATGCTAGATCTGCTATGGGGACCCAGGAAATTGGGCACTATTTTTTTACTGGTTTTTTTCTTAAACTGAGAGCCAGTTTGGTGTTGAGAGCCAGTTTGGTGTAGTGGTTAAGTGCGCGGACTCTAATCTGGGAGAACCGGGTTTGATTCCCCACTCCTCCACTTGCACCTGGGTGGATGACCTTGGGCAAGCCATAGTTCTGGCACAGCTGTCCTTGAAAAAGAGTCATTTCTGTCAGAGCTCTATTAGCCCCGCCTACCTCACAGGGTGTCTGTTGTGGGGAGGGGAAGGGAAAGGAGTTTGTAAGCTGAGACACCTTTGGGTAGTGAAGGGCGGGGTATAAATCCAATCTCTTCTCTTCTTCTTCTTCTTAAATGTCATTTGGTCTTAAATCCTTGCTGTGGATCACCTTGGGGACCAGATGTGGTCGGAAAGGATTTAGCCCCATAGTGGACCTCCTGAGGGCACCTGGTATTTTTGGCCACTGTGTGACAGAGTGTTGGACTGGATGGGCCATTGGCCTGATCCAGCACTGGCTTCTCTTACATTCTTAATTTCCTAAAGGAACAAATTGGTTGGCTTAATTCTCAACTGTTAACTGATGGTAGAAGCTGCTGGCGTATGGGATTGTGTGTGTGTGAAGTGCTGTCAAGTCACTTCCGACTTAGGGCAACCGCATGAATTAATGATCTCCCAAACATCCTGTCATTAACAGCCTTGCTCGGGGCTTACAAACGGAGGTTCATGTCTTCTTCCTTTGTCGAGCCCCTCCATCTCATGCTTCATCTTCCTCTTTTCCCGCTGTCTTCAACTTTGCCTCGCCTTACTGTCTTTTCCCGTGACTCTTGTCTTTTCATGATGTGACCAAAGTACAGTACTCAGTTTAGTCATTTTAGTTTCTTGGGAGATTTCAGGCTGGCGGTTGTGAGAATAAATGGGATGAAACCCTCTACGCCTCGCCGAAAAGGACTGATATAAATTTGAGGAACACTAATGAGTTTGCTTTGGATGGGAATTATAATATCTTATGGTGGCAGCTTGCAACGAACACTTCCCACCCATAAAAGTCTTAATTACACTTTAATGATTGATTTATTTTCTTCACCACACACCTTCTTGTAATCAGGAAGTTGGGGGCGCCTTATTGCTGTGCCGAAGTCAAAACGAATGTTGCTGTCGATTTTAGATGCTCTCTGCTTGTGCATAACTTGTATTTAGCTGATGGGTGAACAGAGCAGCTTAGACGCAAATTACTTCCCTTTTATCTTTGGGCTGCACCTTGGCTCACTGGTGGAGCATCTGCTTTTTTGGTAGGCAGCTGCAGCTCCCTTCCCTGGTCTCTCCACTTAAAGCTATTGGGATATTTGGTTAATATAGCTGAGTTTGCCCAGTCATAGAAGAGTGATGCTGGGTGCAGTAAATAAATCTCCCAAGAAGTATCTAGCAAAAAAGGTAAATTTCAAGCAGGTCCAGTTCACATTCAGGTTGAAGACAAAAGAAGAGAAAGAAGCCTAATCTAGACTGTACTTTCTAGGGTTGCCAGACCCCCCTGGTGAAGGTGGGGGGTCTCCCGGTGCTATGCCTTACCTCCCCGCCACTGATCAGCTGGCTGACAGGGGGATCTTACCCTGAGAAAGAAAGGAAAATCCTCCCAGGTGCAGTAACATGTCTATGTACATCCCACATGACCCAGAAGCGATGCTATCACTTCCGGGATGTCAGGGTGTGTGTGTGGATGCTCTGGTATTTGGGTAAGAACTCTGTGGTAGAAGTCAAATTTACCATAGAGTTTTCCCAAATAGCAGACTGTCACCCCGGCATCCCGGAAATGAACCATCACTTCTGGGTCATGTGGGCCCTGCTGCTCCTGGTAAGTTCCCTCCCCATCCCCTGCCAGTTGCCAGGAAGGACCTGGCAACCCTAGTCCTTTCCCTGTCACAAACAGCTAGCTTGTCTGGCATCATGTGTGTGCGAGTATGAGGGCATGGTCTCTACAAGAGAGACCTGCAGAGACACATGCGTCCATGGAAGGCCATGTGAAGAGAGAGAGAGGACAAAGGAAGAGAGAGGTGGGGTAAGAGGGCAGCTCCTAGGTTAAGACAAAGAGAGGTATCCCATTCAAGGAGACAACACCTGTACACCCTTAGAGTTTTGTAGCGCCATCCCCCATGTCCAGGCATGCTGAGTCGTCCATTCCAACAAAAGCCTTTCAAGTAGCTGGGCTAGGAAGTGCCCAAGAGAGCTACTGCTAGTTACAACAGATGGTACTGGGCTACGGAAGAAGAAGAAGAAGAAGAAGAGGAGGAGGAGGAGGAGGAGGAGGAGGAGATGGGATTTATATCCTGCCCTTCACTTGGGAACTTCATACATTTATCCCAAAGTTTAAGGGAACTTCATACATTTATCCCAAAGTTTAAGGGAACTTCATACATTTATCCCAAAGTTTAAGGGAACTTTATACATTTATCCCAAAATGGGCATCACTGCTACAGTGAGGATAAAAATGTGCTCCAATCTGAACTTTAAATTCTGAAATATTGCCAGTTCTCATTTTAATTTTTTCCCGTAAGAAATGCTTTTAAAAGCCTAACTCCGCTGAGGCATTTTTAAGGGAACAAGGCTAAGTACTGAATTACTGACTTATCCCACATTGGGTTTTTTTAAATAAATACCCCTTAAGCAGATCTCGTCATAACCATATTGGGGGGTGTTGCACGTCGTTCCAAGTAGGGGGCAATAATGTTTTGTTCTGTGAGCAAGCCAAGTTGGGTTACTTTGCTTAAGAATCTCACCCCTCCATGTGAGCTTTTAAAATTCCTTCATTGCCTTAAATCCCTTATTCTTTGTGGACCTCTTCTGAACCCTCTCTAATGCTCCTTGTGGAGAATGGCTCTTCACCCCCATGCTTTGCTCTTAAAGTTCACTCTACTGGACTTACCTGGCAGGGTTGTAGTAAGAAAGCAGCGTCCCTCTCTCAGGACTGGCAAGATGCTCAGAACGAATTATCAGGCTCTAAACAAACTCCCAGCTAAGGGCAATCAATCCAATAGAGGTCTCCCTATGTGAAGAAAGGTGATAGGGGCCCCGGTCACACGGGTGGGATACTCCGCAGGGGATGGGAGGCTTTTAGCGGTGGAGCAAAAAGAAGCGCGGTAGCGGGATCTCACGTCACCCCGCGGCTCCGTCTGCAGGCCTCTGGCAGCCAATCAGACCAGCGAGGCAACGCAGCAGGACTGGCGAGGCAACACAGCAGCACTGCATTTGTACGCATGCGCCCGACGCCAACGACTGCTGGAAGCAACGGGCTACCAGTGTGTCTCCGATCAGACACCCGCCAGTGCCATGCATTTAATGGAAGGTAGTACTGGTTAGCCGGTAGTTTTTAACTCCGCTTTTCCCGTGGGAAGCTGCGGGTTGGCCACGGGAGTGCTACGCCTCCCAGATGTGCTGGCGTGATTGCAACTCAGAAACTCCGCAGGGCTACCATGCCTTCAGCGGGGCAAATGCTTCGTGTGAGGGGCCAGAGAACTTTTTCTCCCTCTCCCCAAATACTAACACGCAAAGGCATTCAATGAAGCTGATGGGCAGTAGGTTTAGGATGGACAAAATAAGACTGCTTTACCAAGCGAGTGATTAAAATGTGGGATTTGCTGCCGGAGGACGTAGTGATGGCCACAGGAATAAACAGCTTGAAAGGGGGATTAGATCGATTCATGGAGGATAAGCTGGCCGACTAGCCGTGGTGACGGAGAGGAATCTCCACATTCACAGGCACTAAACCTCAGAATCCAAGAGCCAGAAGGCAACATCGGGGAAGGCCTTGGCATCTATTTCCTGTTGTTGGTCCTCCAGAGGAACTGGGTGGCTACTGTGAGAGACAGGACGCTGGACTAGATGGACTCTTGGTCTGATCCTGCAGGGCTCTTTTGCTGTTCTTACGCAAGGGGAGGGGACAGGTTGACCCCCTTCACCCCCAGGGATCCATTAGAAGCTTAGCAGCATATTTGAGCCTGAATACTTATTGAGATCAGCGTCCTAGCTGAATGTATCACCTTGCATGTTGTAGAGCGCTCTATGAGCAAGAGAGCTTTTGTACCACTCTAATATTTCCTGAGGAAGATCTAATTTTGAAACATTGTTATATAATCCAGAGATGACGTTGATGATGTATTTTTACATTAGGATTCTCTTATGATTTGAAGGAATTTGTTTATTGTATTGTGTTGTAGTGCTTTTGACCATAATATACAGAAAGCATTTTCTTTGCAAGTCTTATTGATCTGTGGGTCAGACTCTCATGTCTGTTTTCTTTACATTTGAACAGAGTAAAGAGACAGAGCTGGCATGGGGCTCTTGGGGCACAGAGGGTTGGGGTCTCACTCTTTCAACCAGGTAACGTTGAGTGGGTGGTGGAAGTGAAAAGAAAGGGTTAATCTGGGAGTAGAAAGAAGTAGGCACATCAGCACATCAGCCAGACTGGTCTGGAAACTTCCAAACTCTCATCAACGAAGAAGCCCGGTGCCTTGTGAGAGCCGGGCGACCCATCCACACTCCTAATTTTTATTTTTTACAGATATTTATAAAAAATATTAAAATATTTAAATAACTGTATGAAGTAGAGCATAATGGCTAATAACCTGTGTGAAGAAATGCATTGGGCGGGGGGTGAAGGTCTGAACTGAGTAAAACCTTCACCAGAAGTTTTAAAAGTTTTTCTCTCTGGGCAGAGAACGGGCAGGCAAGGGGAAGTCAGTTCAATGGCTTTCCAGCCTCACCTCAGCTACCTCTTAAGAAATGCTAATAGATCCAGCTAGATGGTCCAATCTTCCCTCTCCTAAGCAGGGAACACAGATTTGGAGGTATTAAAGACTAGAAGGACATCAGGAAGAAACTTCTGAAGACTTCAGGAAAACCAGCCTGACCCGGTCAGTGTGTGGGGAAAAGAGAGATGATAAAACTCCTGGGAGGAAGGAGGAGAGGTCTTCTGGGGTGTTGATACCACTGAAGCAGACAGAGCTCTTAACTGAGGTCTTGAGGAGGCAGCCATTGAAATGTGCTGGCCTGCACCCTTGAAAGAGGCTTGAAGGTAATGGAACTCCTGTAGAACATCTGGAAACTTTCTGAGCTAAGGAGCCTGCCTTATATTTTAACAACAGATAGGGCATATATAGAGGGAGGAACAGAGGAACTGCGTTCTACCCTTTTCTTTTGAATCCCTTGCTCCATCTGATGCTATGCTAACAATATGCTTGTGAACATTTTCTTTTCAATAAATGCTTTATAGCTTTCGATCCTGGTAGTGGTTCTCTGTACCACACAAACCTCCATCGTCTTGGACATGCTATTTTAAAAGGAACACCAGGCGAAAGGGAAGGGTAGTCAATTGGCAAGTGGCTACTCCCCTAGTGGTGCAAAAAGCAGTAAGCTGTCCCCATAGTCACCAGACTCTGGGAAGTGGGAGTCACAGAGGCAAGGTCTCAGAAAGTGGAAAGGAAGCTGGGGGTCTTAGCCCTCCTGCAGAGGTCAGGTGGTGGCAGTGGTTGAATGGAGAGGGAGAAAAGCCCTCTAGGTGCTGGGAAAACCAAGGAGGGCAGGGTGGAACAGGGCCTGCAGGCCAGAGCAGGACTGTTCCACCACAACCTAGTTGATCAGTTTCACATGTGTACATTTATTGGCTGGTAACACAAATTGTAAGAACTGAAGATATCAGGATTACAAATAGCTCTTAACATGACATGTGCTTAAATGGGTAGCCAGTCACAAAATGTTGGGAGATTCCAAGCAAAGTGTCCTCCTCTGATGTAGGCAGTTGTTTCTGAATGGGTGTTCCTTATAGAAACAAATGCGATGCTTCCTGGGCTCTTCTGAAGCATCTCCTGCCCCAGTGGGGTGCAGGAAAGCCAGGACTGTAGGCTTCAGGAAGCACATGGATGTTGGGGATCATCACTCTACATGCAGCTCAGAGTCCCAGAGCTCAATGGCTTGAAGCCTGAAATAGAGGAAACAAAAGGCATTGCTGTTCTAACCAGGCAGAAGGTCGTTTATCAGCCTTGATCAACCCAGAGGATTCATATTGCCTGCCGGTTGTGGGGGCTAAAATTGCCATGTTTTTACCTATGGCTGAGGAGGGATCAGAAGCATGAAGCGTTTATTAGGGCAGAGCCTCAGAAACGTGATGGTGCTAAGTGATGTCATGGAGCCCAACACTTACTGATAATGAGGACTGCATGTGGTAACAGACTCACTGGCATTCATCAGCCTGCCGGTTCAAATCCTCTTCCCAAGCCCTGTTCTCTGTGGCCGTACCTCACAGATTAAGCAATCAGCAACCAGAGACAGGGCCTTTTCAGTAGTAGCCCCACCGTTTGGAATATCCTCCCCTACGAGGCTTGCTCGGCGCCTGCTTTCCTTTCCTTAGGTGCCAGGCTAAAAACATTCCTTTCTCACCCAGGCTTTTAGCGTAGGAGTTCTGTCTCTCACGGCTCTGCTTCTGGCCTGAGAATTGTTTTTATTTATATCAATTTAGGCTGCTCAGTTGTATAAGTTATGCGTTTTTTACTCCCTGGCTTGTTTCTGTAATGGCTTCCTTTAACGGCTTCAGTTTGTTTTAATGGCTTTGGGTTTTTGTTTTTTTTAAACAGCCACGTTTGAATGGCATTCCTTTAATTGTAAGCAGCTTCAAGCAGGTCTCTGGAGGGGCGGCATATATCTGAATAAATGCATTTTTGATTTTCTGGATCATTTAAATGGTTCAGATGCTATATTTGGCCTTTGTCCTCCTTTTGTTACAGATCTGTCATCCTTTTTTTTTTTTTTAATCCTCCTTTTATTTTTGGGTGTAAACTTTGTAGTTCCCCACCCCCGTAGCAACCCGGCAGAGGGAAACGGATAGGAACACTTTGAGTGTCAAATTCATTTCATTACGAAAATACTTGAACAGCCTCATTAGCGAGAAACAAAACAGGAACACCCACATCCATTTTGCTTATCTTTGTCATCAGTGACAGTTTAGGGAAAGACAAATGCGCTTCCCTGCCATTACTGACATCATTGAAGCAGGAAGGCTTAAAAGAAGGGGGGGGCAGAATGCAAATAAAGCGCACAAACCTGTTGAAATCTTTAACTACAGTTCCAGATGAACATGCATCCTACCATGAATAATGCCAGGAAATACTATTTTTTTATGTGTGTGGCATCCTATTTCCGCCCCCCCCACCCACCCCGGTGTCGTTTGCTGATTCCTGAGGACTAAAATAACATTAGCGGTTTGATTACCATAGGAACTCGTATGATATCTTTCTGGTGTAACTTCAAGGAGATTGTGGAGGAAGCTGGGATGGTATCGATATTTTTGTTTTGAGCTCAGTGTTCAAAGTAACTAGGTTGGTGCCGTCAACACATTCACGGCTGAGAGCTTCACTGCCATTTGTATGCATTCGGCTCCAGACAAATCTCAGGGTTTATGTTGTTATTCTCGGAATATACAAGGTCTACAGTGCACCTACTTGAAGAAGACCAGAAGAACAGTCCACAGGGGGGACAGCTGAAGATGTGCTAGTCAGCACAGCTAGATTAGGGATTTCCCACAATTTCAAATTATGTCCTTCCTGTCTCCTGATTGGCTCTTTGAAGACTTCCTGCTCCAGCTGAGCTCTCCCCCTTCGTTCCTGTCTCTCGCAGCAGTTGGTTAGTTAAACTGTGCTGGCTCTGGCTGGTCGCCATGGAGGCAATATACTTAAGCTAGATACAAAGTCCAAACCAAGCCGAGAAACAGTAGCCAGGGTCGGAATGCCAGGAGATCAACCAGAGTTCTCAGGAGCGATGAGCGGAGGCTGGCAGCTGGAACAAGGTCTGAGATTGCATGGTTGCATCCGCACCAGGGCAGGTGAATGTGGCTGCTTATGACTGGATCCTCCCTTCCCTGGGAGGCAACCTGCAAGGACTCACAACCCCTCATTTTGCCTTTGCAACAGCTGAAGTCTGGCACTCCTCCTTCTCTCCTGCACATCCAGACACTGGCGGGACATCCGGGGACATTCAGGTGAGATAGGTGGGGACTCTGGCCTCGAGGTGTCTCCAAATGGGGGTGCTGAGCCAGGCTCTGGACCAAGGTCTTCCTCCGACTGCACCTCAGGCTCTTCGCCTTGCTGCACCTCCTGCGCAGATGCTGGGGCCTCTGCTCCCTCTGGTGCTGGCAAAGGTTCCTCTTCTGGGCGGACTCTGGAGGAGGCTGGGTTACTCTGTGCCTCTTTCTCAGCTGAGGAATAGTCAGCCTCGGTTGGACCAGGACCCATGACATAAGCCTTTCTCCCTCTCCTCTGTTCTATCAAAGTTCATTCTTCTTTAATAAGGCAAGTTATTTTCTTTAAACAGTTGGTGCTCCGTTCCTCTGCATTTTTTAAACTCTGCTGACAGTTATGGCACAGTTTGGAGGTCACAGGAACCCATGGTTTAAATCAGGGCCCTCAAAATGGTGCCCATGGGCACCATAGTGCCTGCCAACACCTTTTCTGGTGCCCACCAAGAGTTTTTTAGAAGAAGAAGAAAAGAGAAGAAGAGATTGGATTTATACCCCGTCCTTCACTACCCAAAGGAGTCTCAGAGCGGCTTACAAACTGCCTTTCCCTTCCCCTCCCCACAACAGACACTCTGAGAGGTAGGTGGGGCTGAGAGAACTTCTGACAGACACCGCTCTTTTTCAAGGACAGCTCTGACCAGAACTATGGCTTGCCCAAGGTCATCCAGCAGGCGTGAGTGGAGGAGTGGGGAATCAAACCCGGTTCTCCCAGATTAGAGTCCGTGCTCCTAACCACTACACCAGACTGGGTGGGGCCAGGTAGGGCTTTGCCTAGAAAGGTTTCTAACTGACTACTGGAGATTTGATTGGCTGTGCACATTTTTTTTAAATGTTGCTTTGGCAGCAGCTGCCCCTGTAGCATAGGGATCTGCGCTGTGTTACTGAGGTTAAGCTGTGGCAATCATTTTGTGGCTGGCTCCGCCTCTTCTGGCAGCCATTTGGGGCAGCCATTTTTGTTGCTGCGCCCACCATCTCATGTCAGAATTCTAATCATGCCCGCTGGCTCAAAAAGGTTGGGGATCCCTGGTTTAAAATCAATCAGCTGTGTTTAGTTGATTGTCTGAACACAGGCTGCCATTAGTTATGGTTAGGGCTGCCATTTCTTGGGTGGGGTGGAGGAACTTCTGCCCCTGGCCTCCGTTGCCCAACCTCGCTCTGGTGAAACGGCATCCTGCAACACTGTGATGTCATTTCCAGCTGCATAACTGAAAGTGACATCACCATGTCTTGGGGTGCCAGAGTGTCCAGCCACATGGTGACATCACTTCCAGTTACGTGGCCGGAAATGACACCATGACATCACAGGATGCCACAGGAGTCTCTGGCTCCCCAAATATCCAGACTTTGAAGCTGGACATAGGAACACAGACATCCTAGATGAATTGTGTTGCTCAGCTCCTCACAGCCAGTTGGTGTAATGGTTAAGTGTGTGGACTCTAATCTGGGAGAACTGGGTTTGATTCCCCACTCCTCCACATGCAGCTGCTGGATGACCTTGGGCAAGCCATAGTTCTGTCAGAGCTGTTCTCTCAAGGACAGTTCTGGAAAGCACTCTCTCAGCCCCATCTACCTCACAGCGTGTCTGTTGTGGGGAGGGGAAGGAAAAGGAGTTTGTAAGCTGCTCTGAGACTCCAAGTGAAGGGTGGGATATAAATCCAATCTCCCCTTCCTCCTTACAGAGGCGACTAGCAAGAACAGCTCAAACTTGAAACCTGTCTTGCGTTTCACCCACTCTCACTAGCTAGTATTGAGGGATAGAATAAAATCTCCAACAGGAAGTTGGACTCCTTGGGTTTGGTGTGAGGAAAGGATTGCTCTGAGAAGCCAGGCAACATCCTTAGCAAGAGGAAGGGGAAGTGGGTCTGTGTCTGTCTGCCACGTCAGCCAATGGTAAGGGAGCTGGCAATAAGGCCCAGCTTTGCCCTTAGATGGACACCCCTGTGCAGGATGGGATGTCTGCCAGGTCTCGGCAGGAGAAGTGGGTGGCACTGAAACCAGATTTGTTGAGGCAAACCCTAGATGCATGGATTGCCTGTGAACTGAATCCTGATTTCACCAGCCAGCTGTAGTTAAGATTAAGCCTCGGCTCCACATGGCTGTCAGAAAATGCCTTTGATGTTTCTCTCTGAATCCATTGTTTTATGTTTCCTACCCCGCTTGCGCTTGCGTAGCTATGCAGGCAGAAACGTGGGAGCTTCTTCCCTGCCGCTTTTCCTTATCACGGTGGCCTTGAATGTAGGCTTTGGACTATTCTTGTTTTGCTGAGAATTTTCCAGTCCTGGGAAGGCAAGGGGAGGGGGGGAGTAGTCTCCCGCTCATGAAGTATTTCTCCCGCCGGGAGTTCCCGCGCGAGTGCACAAGTTTCATTTGCTAGGCGCTTCATTGCATCACACTATAAGTTAGCTTGCTTTGCTTCGCCCCCCATTCCTGACAATGACCTCCTACTGTGGGTTTTAGCAAGATAATCCAATAAACCTTTCTTTGTGCAAGAATGACTGGATCTACTTGATTTCAAACCTGACAGAAATTGTCAGGAATCAACATCATTCCCCCACCGTCAGTTTCCTGTCCATGTCTGGGGGCCCGAAGTATGAATACCGCTGGCAGGATGAGAAATACCGCAAACCCACTGCCCTCTCGGCCCCCAAATACATGAACCTCCTCATGGATTGGATCGAGGTGCAGATAAACAATGAGGATATCTTCCCCACAAACATTGGGACTCCGTTTCCCAAGAACTTCCTCCAAGTGGTGAAAAGATTCTCTCCCGGCTCTTCCGGGTTTTTGTCCACGTCTACATTCACCATTTTGACCGGATCGCCCAGATGGGCTCCGAGGCCCACGTGAACACCTGTTACAAGCATTTCTACTATTTTGTGAAAGAGTTCTACCTCATAGACACCAAGGAGTTGGAACCACTGAAGGAAATGACTTCGCGGATGTGCCATTGACATTCCGGGACTTTCTGCCTGTCCTCCAAGCTATTCCTGCTCTGAGTCTCTCTCGGGACCACGGGATCGCCTTCTGCTAGAGAAAGCACAGCGATCGTAGAAGTGTTTTCCTTTTTTAAAAACCAGAAGATAATATATATATTTTTTAAAAATGAGTTTTTCTAAAATGTTTTAGAATTTAATGCACTGTGGAAATATTTTATGAAATGCTTCTGATTGTTAGATTTTTTTTAAAAAATAGACATTTATCTGCCACTGGGTGGGACTGCAACTTTTAAAGAATTGTATTGAAATAGAATGTGTTAAGGTCACAATCACTTTCGTTTTGTATCGGGGGCGGGGAGGGTTTGGGGATGTGACTTCGTGGTTCCCAGAATGCTTTGCATTGCTGAGTGTCAGGTAGCCCTGCCATGATAGAAGGGTGGGAGGTGGGCTATGATGGATGACGGGAGGGAGGTGGGCTTTTGGCGCCTTAATGGCGGGACAGACGGGAGGTTGGAATCCGGGGAGTTGTTGATTTACACCTCGGGTGTGAGAATGGAATGTGGCTTTTATTCTTCCTATCTCTTGCAGCCCGGACGTTCTGACCTTGGCAAGTCGGGGTTGCGAGCTTCTCTATCGCTGGCATAGATGTAGCAGCTGTGGTTAATGGGGGCGGTGGGAAATTCATTTGCTTAGTAACTTTCGATTTCCCAGTCGCATGTTTATTCATTGTATGGAAGAAGGGGGGGTCCCCATTCACCCCCTTCCCCTGTATAACCGCTTGCTTTCTGTAACCAAGTCATTCTGAACAAGAGACCTGTTTCAGTGATCTATCTATTGCAGCTTAATAAACGCTAACCTTGCTTGCATCAAAAAGGTCTGGTGTTTGCTGACTAAGTTAGGACTTCTGACAGTTTGTTCAGAATCATCATTTACTTTCGGGACTGGTCCTAAACCCACCACTCCAAAATGAGTGATGGAGAAGAAGACACTCTCCCGATTGAAGAAGAAGAAAAGGACAAGAAGCCTCCTGGGAAAGGCGTACCCAAAGAAACCCCTGACACATACGTGCCGGGACAATGGGGTTTGGAGTACGACTTTGGAGGGCCCTACGGCGATCCGTATGGGGCAGCCTATGGAGGGGTGACCCACCGAGCGGGACGCAGACGGGACTGGGTGAAACCCCTGACCGAGACCCACGAGGCGTGGTTCGGGACCCCAAGAGCATCCATGGGGATGAGCCACCCCGAGAGGTCGGTCCGCAAGTTGGCTACCGCCGAACCCATGGAAGACACCGGCAGGGACTCCGAGCCCCGAGAGAGTGTCGTGGTGAGGCGGAGATGGAGCGGGGAGCCAAGCCAAGACCGCCTGATGCGTTTCCTGGATGAGTCCCTCGCTCGCATCCCACAGATGATTGCGGAGGGCATTCGGGAGGAGCGTGAACGACAGAGACGGGAAGAGCCGCCGGCACAAGTCCCTCCAGATCAACGCCCAGCACCGGACCAGGGGGCGGGGAACGTGCCAGCCGGACCACCGGATCAACCAGCGGGGCCAGCGCCACGGGGCCCGCCGGGGCAACAACCCCCTCGTCCTTGGGGGTTCCTGCCTCCTAAGCCTACGGAGCTCCTGGATGCGGACTTTGACGGAGACCCCGAAAAGTTCCCGTTCTTCCTGGTGCGAGCCGAGAAGTTCATCGAAACTTGGGGCCACCTGTTCCAGAGGGAAGAGCGGATGGTCGACGTCATAGCGGCTCACCTGAAGGGAGCAGCAGCTGACTGGTACGTGGGGCTCCACCAAGCCGATGGGCGCGAACTGAGAGAGATCGACTCTTTCATGTGGGCTATGAAAGAACAATTTGAAGACGTGCACTCAACTAAAGCAGCAAAAGCAACGATCCGGAGCCTCAAGCAGGGCGCGAGGTCGGTGAGAGATTACACCGCGGAGTTCCGCAGATGTGCCGCAAAGCTGCGAGGAGAAGGAAATCTCCTGGAGTTTTACAAATGGGGGCTGAACCCGGAGGTTCGCCGTGAGGTCACCCTGAACCAAGATCCGAACACCCTCACTGGATGGATCCAGGCCGCAATCACGATGGAAAACCGGCTGAAGACCATCAAACTAGACGATGCCGCAGCGCTGGCAACCCGAGGGAACGCACCGACTGCGAGAGGAAAGGCTCCCGTCCAGAACCCAAAGCAGAAGGACGGGACAAGAGAACTCCGGATGAAGCAAGGTCTGTGCCTCAAATGCGGAGAAGGGGGCCATTTCGCCGTGAACTGCCCGACCTCGTCTGCATCGACTGGGGCGCAAAAGGGATCAAAGAAGAAGTTCGACACATCCACGCCAAAACAGGTGGCGAGGCCGAAGGGGGCGAAAGCTTTGCAAGCTAAACCACTCAGCGAGCCATCCGACTCCTCCGATGGCGAGGTCGTGCCACAGGGAAACGAGGCGGACCTGCTGTGAACAGCGCTGAACAGCAGGTCCCACAACCCCAGGCGCAACTCCCGGTGAGCAAAACCCCCTCTCTTTTTTTTTCTTACAGTGACTTTAATGGACCCGGGTCTATTGACCCATGTGAGAGTACGGGCTCTCATTGACTCAGGGTGTGGGAGAGACCTGATCAACCCTACCCTACTGACGGGACTCGGGGCGAAAGTCCTTAAACTAAAAGACCCCTTGATTTTTACCCAAATGGACGGGTCCACAATGAAGGAACCTTGCAAATACGAGACTGTGCCATTGCGGGTGGGACTGGGGCAGCACTGGGAAGAGAGATCTTTTGTAGTTACCCCGTCCGCCCGGTTTCCCCTGGTTTTAGGAAGTCCGTGGTTCTTTGACCATGATCCTCACGTACTATGGGGGGAGGGAAAGGTAGATTTCATCTCCGAGAAGTGCCGGTCCCACGTCTGGAAAACGGAGTGGGGACCCATAATCGAGGGAAAACTCTCGGTGCCGGCTGGGGTAGCCGATGCAGAACTAGAAAGCATTCCCCCCGAATACCGAGACCTAGCCCCTGTGTTTGGGGAGGAGGAAGCAGATGAACTACCCCCCCACAGAAACTCTGATTGTGCAATCGAAATTCTGCCCAACCAAAAACTACCTAAAGGGAAACTATATTCTATGAGCCCTTCGGAAAAGGTGGAACTGAGAAAGTTCATTGACAAAAACCTCAGCAGGGGCTTCATACGGCCAGCGTCCTCCCCGTTCGCAGCCCCCGTGCTCTTTAGGAAAAAGAAGGACGGAGGGTTACGGCTTTGCACGGATTATCGGGGCTTGAATGCGGTATCCAACACTAACGCTTACCCCATGCCCCTCATAAAAGACTTGTTGGCAGCAGTCGCTGGAGGGAAAATTTTCTCAAAACTCGACCTCCGAGATGCCTATTTCCGAGTCCGGATTCGGGAGGGGGACGAGTTTAAGACGGCGTTTAACACACCTCTCGGCCAGTTTGAATACTTAGTTATGCCGTTCGGACTCCAGGGGGCCCCTGGGGTCTTCATGAACTTGATTAACGAGGTGTTACACAAGTACCTGTTCAAGGGGGTCCTTGTTTACCTTGATGACATTCTTTTGTATTCCCCCGACCTTGCATCTCATGTAAAACTGGTGAGGGAAGTACTCAAAACGTTGCATAAGCATAAACTGTTTGCCAAGCTATCCAAGTGTGAATTTCACAAAACGGAAATCCCTTTCCTGGGCTACCGCATATCCCAAAGGGGAATTGAAATGGACCCTGACAAAATCAAGGATGTGGTGGGGTGGGAACCTCCCAAAACACGGAGGCAACTCCAGGGTTTCCTCGGATTCGCGAACTTTTATAGATCATTCCTCTCGAACTTTGCCCAGGTGGCTCTCCCTTAACAGACTTACTAAAAACCAAAGGGAAGCCACCCGAATGCACTCGACCGGGCGCTAAACTAGTATGGTCACCAGAGTGCCAACGGGCTTTTGACAAGTTGAAAACCCTCTTCACCTCTGAACCAGTGTTGGCCCACCCCAATGAACTTAAAAAATTCATTGTCCAGGTTGACGCCTCAGACGTCGCTATGGGGGGGGGCGATCCTCCAGGAGGGGGAGGACGGTAAATTGCACCCCCTTGCCTATGTGTCTAGGAAATTCAATGACACTGAACGGAATTGGTCCATTTGGGAGAAAGAAGCGGGGTCGATCCGTTTGGCGTTGTCCACTTGGCGTCATTGGTTAGAGGGAGCGCGAGTCCCATTCGAGGTCTGGACTGACCACAAGAACCTCGAGCTGCTCCGCTCCCCCCGTTCTTTAAACGCCAAACAGCTCCGCTGGGCAGATTTCTTCTCCAAATTCAATTTCACACTGCACCATTTCCCGGGGACGTCAAATTCACTGGCCGATGCTCTGTCACGCCTCCCCCAACACGACAGCAAGAGGGAGGAGGTTCGGGACTCGGTATTCACTCCTTCCCAGTTGGGAGGAGCGGTAACCACGAGGAGGCAGGCCAAACGTTCCCCCCCCTCCGTCAGACGCTCCTCTAAGTGACTGGGCGGTACGATTTTCCACAGAAATGTCTGATGCGGACAGGGAGGAGGTGGAGGGGGAAGAAGGGTTATCCCGCGATGCGCATGGCTGCTGGACTAAAAATGACAAGCTCTTTGTTCCCCGATCTCTCCGGGGGGAGGTGATGGGTTGGGCGCACGGATCCAAGCTAGCTGGACACACAGGGTTTGTGAAGTCTCTCCAGCTCTTACAGCGGCAATTTTGGTGGCCAGGGCTGCGTAAAGATGTTTCACTATTCACTTCTGCTTGTCAAACCTGTTTAATGAGCAAACCTCGCCCTGGAAAACCCCCTGGTGCCCTGCAACCCCTCCCTACGCCGGCTCGGCCCTGGGAAGTGATCTCTATGGACTTTATTACGGATTTACCCCCTAGTGGGGGGAAAACTGTTATTTGGGTGATCGTGGATCTGTTTACTAAACAGGCGCATTTTGTTCCTTTTGCAACCATCCCCTCTGCCAAGAAATTGGCTTTTGCGTTCTTACAACACGTTGTGAGACTCCACACTTTACCTGCTAAGGTAATCTCCGACAGGGGGGCTCAGTTCGTTTCCAAGTTCTGGAGCGAGCTAATGTCGCTGCTTGGAGTAGAGAGGGGGGTTAGCAGTGCTTACCATCCTGAATCGGATGGACAAACTGAACGTGTGAATCAGACCCTGGAACAATACTTGCGCTGTTTTTCTAATTTCCAGCAGGACAATTGGCATTCTCTTTTACCTTTGGCTGAGTTCTGTTACAATAATACTCAGCATTCGTCGACGGGGATGTCTCCGTTTAAAGCGGTTCATGGTTATGACGCCCCGCCTCTGCCATTTTTATCTTCTCCCGACCTCCCGGCGGGAGATGCTGGTGACTGGTGCAAACATCTGCAGGAGGCGTGGGGCTCGTTAGCAGAGACTCTGGAGGAGGCTAAATCTGCCTACAAAATCCAAGCCGACAAGAAACGTAACCTGGCCTGGGTTCCCAAGTGTGGAGAGTTTGCTTACTTGTCTACCCAACATTTGCGTCGCATTCAGCCGAGCCGCAAACTTGGTTGGAAATTTGTTGGTCCTTTTGAGATTGTGAGAGTGATTAACAATGTAACTGTTGAACTTGCGTTGCCTAAGTCTCTAAAGTCTGTGCATCCTGTTTTTCATGTGCGGCTTCTTCGCCCAGCGCCTGAAGGGAACAAATGGCGACCGCAACGGCCCGCCCCACCTCCGCTGCTGGTGGGGGGGGAACCTCACTACGAAGTCTCGCAGATTCTGGACTCTAAACTCTCTCGCAATCGCTTGTTTTACCTGGTTGAATGGATTGACTTTGGGCCGGAGCAGAGGGAGTGGGTTCGGGCGGAAAATGTTCTGGCCCCCCGGCTAGTTAAAGCCTTTCACAAATTGTACCCCCACAAACCAAAGGGGTAGGATTATTTTCGAGGGGGCTGCATGTCAGGTAGCCCTGCCATGATAGAAGGGTGGGAGGTGGGCTATGATGGATGACGGGAGGGAGGTGGGCTTTTGGCGCCTTAATGGCGGGACAGACGGGAGGTTGGAATCCGGGGAGTTGTTGATTTACACCTCGGGTGTGAGAATGGAATGTGGCTTTTATTCTTCCTATCTCTTGCAGCCCGGACGTTCTGACCTTGGCAAGTCGGGGTTGCGAGCTTCTCTATCGCTGGCATAGATGTAGCAGCTGTGGTTAATGGGGGCGGTGGGAAATTCATTTGCTTAGTAACTTTCGATTTCCCAGTCGCATGTTTATTCATTGTATGGAAGAAGGGGGGTCCCCATTCACCCCCTTCCCCTGTATAACCGCTTGCTTTCTGTAACCAAGTCATTCTGAACAAGAGACCTGTTTCAGTGATCTATCTATTGCAGCTTAATAAACGCTAACCTTGCTTGCATCAAAAAGGTCTGGTGTTTGCTGACTAAGTTAGGACTTCTGACACTGAGAAGGATTTGGGGTGCACCTCTGGGATCGTGTGGCTTCATAAGATGTTTTCTTGCTGCAACAAGGGTGGGTCAATTCCACATCTGCTCTCTGCAACAAGTGGGGATTTGTGGTCCAAGGTTTCTCTCCAATGGGATGGTTTGTTGTGATGCAACAGCTTTGCTTTGAATCCCAGAGAGACCTGCTGGAGTCCACATACAGCTGCATGTGGCATGGTTTCTATTTGCACGTGACTGTAGTTTTTGATGGTAGTGTCCTGCCTTTGGAATGCCTTCCCCTTTGAGGTTCACCTGGTAAAGATTGTGGTGGAATGGGTCTGCTCTGGTCTACAGGCCCCATTTCACCCAAGGTTTTTCCCAATCCCTGTAGAGGCTTTTCTTTCTCTCTCAGGTAACTCGCCATCACCACCTGATCTTTACAGGAATTACCCACTGGGAGAGTCAGAGCTCCCAGCTTCCCTCCCAAGTTCTGAGGGCTTACCTCTGTGTGTCCTGCTGCCCAGTGCCTGGTCACCATGGGGATAGTTTACTGCCTTGTGTGCCCCTGAAGGAATAGCCACATGCCAACTGCCTGCCTTCTCCATGGCGCTCCTTTTCAAAATAATGTGTTCGAGACAGTGGAGGTCCATGTGGTACAGAGAACCACTGCCAGCAGCAAAATGATATAAATTAGTTATTCAAAAGAAAATGTTTATAATCATACTTTTAGCACAGCACCAGATTGAGCAAGGGATACAAAAAGAGAGAGGTAAAAATGGAACCCTCTGTCCCTCACTCTATACATACCCTAACAAATGTTAAAATATAGGACAGGCTCCTTTCGCTTAGGAAGTTACAGATCTCTACAGAATGACCATTACCTTAAAGCTTGCTTCAGCAATTTAGGGGAGAACATGGTCAATGGCTGCCTTGTCCATGGAGAGGACTGTGTGTTTTCACTGAATCAGCATCCCAGGAAAAGAGACCTTCTTCCTCCTTCAAGGAGTTTTTATCACCTCACTTTTCCCCACCCCCTGACAAGGTCAGCCAGGTCAAAGAGGCTTTTCTTGGAGATCTCCAGGCATCTCCTTCCTGAAGACTCTCTCATATTTAACACCTCCAAATCTCTGTTCCCTGCTTGGGGAATGGGGAGAGTTTGACCCATCCATTATCTCTCCTGCACAGGGGAGGATTTGCTCATTTCAAACCTCCCAGAAAAAAAATTGCATTTCTTCACAAAGACCATAGAGACCAGGAGAGATTCCTAGACTGTCACTATGTGGATGCCATTGCTGCGCCTAGTCCTCAGCTCCTTAGGGCAGGACACTGGGGTGGAGGGGCAGGTAAATGTATCTGCAGCAGGCCTCTGAGGAGATCAAAGGAGTCCTCGAAAGAGAAGACCCTGGAAAGTCTCCGACCACCCTGCTGGTTCTCTAAATTCTTCTAATAGCTTTTGGTTGTCCTTCATATTCCACACAAAATCTTCTCTGCGGCCGCATAAGCCTGTTAGTTCTTGTTCTGTTCTCATTTACTAATGAGAATAATTGGTCTCTATCCTACTCCTTTAGGGCAACTTTCTATGAATTTGTAGATGGGTCACGTCTCCCTCCAGTAGTCCTCTTGTCTCTGGACAGAACATGCTCAAATCACTTACCCTTTTCTAACAGATCCTATTTTCTGGTGCTTTTATCCTTCTTTTCCCTTGTTGTCCTCTGAACTCGCTCCAATTTGTCTGTCCTTTCAAACATGTTTTGCCCCCAACTGAACGTAGTAATCCAGCTGAGGCCTAATCAGTGTCAAAAAGAGCAAAATAATTACCTCGCTTGTTTTGCATGCTGTACTCCAGTTAATACATCTCAGCATAATTTTTTTTCTGCGGGGGGGGGGAGTTAGACATAGCATAGCATCGCTGAACGGTTGGGGTGTTTTGCTGTAACCCTATTCTCTGTGGCATTTGCCATTCGAAAAGATGGTATCGTATTTTTTTACCTCTGGAATTTAAACTGTCGAGCCCAATATCTTGTTGACTCGGCGTCTCTTTGACTGTTTATGATTAAAATTATCCCCATCAGATCAGAGTGTGTGAAAATGAGTGTTGAACACCTTCAAATTCTTTTAATAAATTACACAGCTGGAACAAACAAGGCAAATTGCACCCATTCATTTAAGATTTAATTCATCCCCGCGTGGGTGTAGCTGCCCCCTAGGGCAGGATAGTGATAGGGCTTAGTAGACAGGATAGTGATAGGGTTTAGTAGACAGGATAGTGATAGGGCTTAGTAGACAGGATAGTGATAGCGCTTAGCAGAATGATTACCTTCTTCGCTTTAGTAGCGGTACCTTAAAGTTTTCAGGTCTGTTACTGGCAACAGTTTGGAGTCAAGTTTCCCAAAATAAACTGGCATGGATATTGGGGAAGAGATACCATATTCCAGTCCCCCACCATATGAGTAGCAAATCCAGTGTTCATGTTCTGATGCCAACACGTGATTTGTGCATGTGTGCATAATTCAGAAACTTTTGGCCTTAAGGGTCGCCGGCTCCCAGGTGGTTGGCTGGAGATCACCTGGGATTACAGAGATCAGTTCACCTGGAGAAAATGGCCACTTTGGATGGTGGACTCTATGCCATTATACTCAGAAGAAGAAGAAGAAGAAGAAGAGGAGGAGGAGGAGGAGGAGATTGGATTTATATCCCACCCTTCACTTGCAGTCTCAGAGCAGTTTACAAACTCCTTTCCCTTCCCCTCCCCACAACAGACACCCTGTGAGGTAGGTGGGGCTGAGAGAACTTCTGACAGAAACTGCTCTTTTTCAAGAACAGCTGTGCCAGAGCTTGTGACTGACCCAAGGTCACATCAGCAGGTGCAAATGGAGGAGCGGGGAATCAAACCCGGTTCTCCCAGATGAGAGTCTGCGCACTTAACCACTACATCAAACTGGCTCTCAGTCTTTCCCATCCCCAAACCCCGGCCTCCTCAGGCTCCACTCCCACTCCTCAGGCTCCACTCCCAAAATCTCCAGGTATTTACCAACCTGGAGCTGCAACTCTACCTCACAGGGTTGTTGTGAGTATAAAATGGGAAAGGCTAGCAATAGATACGGCTTAGAGGAGGAATGGGGTTAAAATGCACTAGATGGGAAGAAGTAGCTTTTGGATTAAGAGAATGCACATATAGCACTTTAAAAACCTTAGAAATGCTATCTACACACTGAGTATTATTACTATTAACTAAATTGTAGTAGAGACATCGGGTCAAGTTGCTAAAGGGACTGAGGGCTCAGGTACACAATACATGTGACAGAAATCAGGTCAGAGTCCCTCGACCCAACTCCTGGCATGTCTAACATCTGAGAACTAGCATTCCCAAGTGCTGTCGGTCTAAATTTGACTTGTGAGAATGGTGTGGGGGGAGGACAGGTTTCAGCCTTTTCTGCTGTGCCATTTTCCTGAGCTGAAACGGCTGGGGTGGTGACGGTTCCTGTTTGTGGCAGCATGGGGCACCATGTGTACTGAGAGCAGGACATGGTGCTGCTGATGAGGCAGATATGTGCTGCTCGTGAGGCAGTACATATTTATTTGATTCATGTTATTTATATGTCCCTTCCCCCCAGCCATTTCAGCTCAAGAAAAGGGCTTGGGAGGGAACGCCTCCCCTGTACCATGTTCATGAGTTGAATCCAGTCCAGGCCCATAGCTACTGCAGGGCCCACGGGGCCTGCCCCCACCCCAGCGATTTTTACAGGCCCCTGCAGAGGCACTGGAGTCAGACGAAGCTGGGTCCTGCCCCTTTGGAGGGGGGTGGAAGAGGACAGGCCAAGGCAGCCAATAAGAAAAGGTTCCTGGTGCTGACCTGGCTGTTGCCGGGTAGAAGAGACCCAGAACGCTGCTGGAGCAGCAAAGGGATGCAGAGTAGAATCTCAGTCGAACTCCAGCAGCTTCTCTTTTCTTGTGCTGCTTTTTAGACTCTCCCCCCAGTCCCAGCTGGGCATTTGTGATGGCTGCATTCTCCCCCCTCCATTTGAATGGGACCCCCTTGTGCCAAAGAAGACCCCCTGGAAATACCCCTAGCAGGACGATGAGGGGACGAACAGAAAGACAAGCGGAGCCTGAGTCCCCACCAGTGTTCCCTCTAAGCTGGGTTAGTGTGAGCTAGCTCACAGTTTTTTAGCCTCCAACTCACCCATTTTTGTCTTAGCTCAGGAGGAACGGCTCCAGAGCAAACTAATTTATGCAGCAGCCAAATTGCTCGCTCACAACTTTAATGCAGGTATTGTTATTTATTATATTATTATGTAGTTATTATTTAGAAGTATGAACATGGCATGGCAGTACTGCACAGACATATAATGGCAGACCCCCCTCAGAAAAACACTGGCCCCCCTGAGCAAAAAGTTGTTAGCTACGGGGCTGATCTGGTCCCTCTACTCTTGGAAACATTTCAGTAGTTCCCTGATGTCATGTGTGACAGAAATCTGGTCAGGAATCCCTCAACTTGTGTCAGGCGTATAATCTAGGTAAGCCCTGAGATCTGACAGGACAAGGCCAGAGAGAAGAAAGAGTCCATAGCCAAGGCGGAAGATGAATGGGCCGTGGGGATGGAGATAAAGGTTTTGCAGACAGGACGTGGCCTCCGACTGAATATCCAGAAAACTGTAAAACTGTACCAATATGATGCTGTGGACTAATAAAGACTATTTTTATACTAAAACACTAAGATTTATTTTTTTTCATTCAGATTTCAACCCACTAATATACAGTGTACTATCAGACAATCACTCTTACCACACGTTGGATTTGATCTTTGGTGTGGGGATTGATATGGATCTGATTGGTAAGGCTGAAGTGCTTTTTATGCGCTGGCCCCAACCTGGTGGAACTCTCTGCCAAGTAACTTCCATGCCCTGTGGGTCTTATTAGGGTTTCACAGGGCTTGTGAAGCAGAGCTGTTCTGCCAGGCGTTTAGTTGAAGACAGCAATGGTGTCCATGTACCCCCCCCTCAAGGCGGTGGAACAATTGGAACTTTGAGCACCATCTGTTTTTAAAACTGTATTGAAGAAGAAGAAGAAGAGATTGGATTTATACCCTGCCCTTCACTACCCAAGGGAGTCTCAAAGCGGCTTACAATCTCCTTTCCCTTCCCCTCCCCACAACAGACACCCTGCGAGGTGGGTGGAGCTGAGAGAGCTCTGACAGAAATGGCTCTTTTTCAAGGACAGCTGTGCCAGAACTATGGCTTGCCCAAAGTCATCCAGCAGGTGCAAGTGGAGGAGTGGGGAATCAAACCTGATTCGAGTCCACACACTTAACCACTACACCAAACTGGCTCTGTTATGGAACTGAGGAATCTTGCTATTATTGAATTTTATTGCGATTTTTATTTCTTTACCCATATGATATGAATTCAGTTTGTTGTGCAGTGCCCTGAGCCCTACTGGGGAATGGGCAGTATAAAAGCTGGATTAAATAAATAAATAAATAAATAAATACATGATAAACACTCTACTGGTGTATAGCCAAGCCCTACGCTATAGTTGCATCTGATCCAAGCCCTCAGACAGAGATACACACTTGAAGGATCTACAGCAGGTGTTTTTGCAGCTATAATATCCTCCTGATACAGTGAGAGAAATGATTGGAAAGGCCAGAAGGATACCCAGGGACAGCTCGCTACAAGACAAGCCCAAAGAAAATGACAACAAAACACCACCGGTGGTCACCTGCAGCTCAGAACTCAAGCCAAGTTCAATGCATTATTAATGACCTACAACCCATGCTGGATAGTGGATGCTTCCCTCACATGGGCACTGGGGAGCCAACCTTTTGTTGATTAAAGACAGCCTGCTAACCGGAAACAACTTCTCACCTGCAATCAAAACTACTTAACAGTAACATGGACTCTGATACCAAGGCCTGCAACAAACCCAGGAGGACCCAGCAACATCAGCCAGACCATCTCAGGTTGCTACTCCTGCTCATCCCCTAATGTGATTTATGCCATCATGTGTCAGCAGTGCCCTCCCACTCTCTACATTGGACAAACAGGCCAGTCCCTTTGACAAAGAATATCTTCTTATATATAATTGAGTAGTGAGTGTCAGGCCCTGAAGTAACCACTCTGTACACAATAGTTCTTGAGCAGGTTTATTGGTAGAGTATGGCTTCTGATCAGGTGAATGCCTTTGCCAGAACTGGCAATCGATAGCATAGGAACAGGGTTAGAGGAGTAGGGGGTCCCACCCTCAGGCATATGTCACACTCAGTCACCTAGGCTACTACAGGTCATGAGAGAATATATGACCCGACTAGTTGTATCTTAAGACTCTTGTCTCCCAGGGCCAGGGACCCACCTGAGCCCATGGACTATGTGGGGGCTGCTTAGGGAAAGTTACTGGCGGAGCCTCTACAACACTCCTTACTTTCATTCACATGCTCCCCCCTCCCATAAGAATGTCAGGGAGGAATGATAAGGTAATAAGCAGAACAAGCAGATGGGCAAAGCAGGCAGGGGTTACAAAAGCGAAAGTAACAGCATTAACAGTATAGAACACTAATCTACAGTCATTGATCATGGTACAAAAACAAGCATCAGTCTCCAGGCAAGGATCCCAACCTGACAGTGGTTCTGTCAGTAAAAGGCCCTTTCCACACATATTTTGTCCTTTGGGAGAAAATTCATTGGGGCCAGTCCTAACTAGGGTTGCCAGCTCCAGGTAGGGAAATTCCTGAAGATTTCATGATAGGGTCTACAAAAGCCAGGTTGTGAGGAGGGGAGAGGCCTCAGCTGAACAGAATGCTATAGAGGCCACCTTCCAAAGCAGTTATTTTCTTGGGGGGGGAGATCTGTTTTCTGGAGTTCAGTTGTGATATCTGGCGATCTTCAGGCTCCACCTGGAGGTTGGCTACCCAGGGCGTAGCAGTCAGCCCTTCAGAGCAGTGTCTGCTAGACCCAGGTTCTTGCTGTGGCATCTAACTAGGTGATTTTGGATCAGTCACAGACTTTCAGCCTAACCTATCTCACAGGGTTGTTGTGCAAATCAAAAGGGGGAGAGGAGAATGATGTAAGCTGCTTTGTTCCCCATTGTAGAGAAAGACTACTTTTCCACCTGGGGAACCATTTTTGACCAATCTCCAGGTGAGGGCTGGAGATCACTCAGAATTACAACTGCTCTCCAGGAGGGAGGGCATAAGTCAGCTGAAGTCAGAGGGCAGATAACTATAGGTTGGTGATTAGCTGGGAAGGAGATGGGGTTGCCAACTCTGGGTTGGGAAATTCCTGGAGATTTGAGGAGTGGAGCCTGGAGAGTGTGGGGTTTGAGGAGAGGTTGGACCTCAGACAGGTAGAATGTCATGGATTCCACCCTCAAAAACAGCCATTTCCTCCTGGGTAACAATTGTTGCCAATCTCCAGGTGATGGCTGGAGATCACTCAAAATTATAACTGCTCTTCAAGTAGCAGAGATTAGTTCCTCTGGAGAAAATGATGGACTCTGTGTCATTATACCGTTCTGACGTCACCACAGCAAATTGACACTGAATGCCAAAGGCCAGGGCACTCTCCCAGAGCCTCTTTCTAGAGCTCATTGTATTTATTTCCACAATGGGCCTTATTCCTAGTTAATGGACATAAATCTGACATTAGAAACCACAACATTTTAAAAAAAAACCAGTGAGGGAACATTTAGCCTTCCAGGACATTCAGTTGTTGACCTAAGAGTAGCAGTTCTTTTACAAAGGAATTTCAAAAGACTGCTGAATTGCAACTGATAATGAAGCTCTAGACAATGCATCCTCCTGGAGTGAATCAAGACCTAGGTCTCCTGTCTCATTACCAGTGCTGATTTCTCCACGCATAGTATCCCTCTGCATATCGTGCCTAATCCAATCACACCTGCTATCGTTATTCACCTGCTATTATCATTTGGCCTGCTAATATCATTTGGCATCCAAAGTCACTTCATTTTCCAATATATAGGACAGATGGGCTCATATTCTAGCTGTATCTGAAGAAGTGAGCAGTGACTAATGAAAGCTCATCCCCTGCCACAAATTGTGTTAGTCTTTAAGGTGCTACTGGACTCTTGCTCTTTTCTACTGCTACAGAAAGACCAACACGGCTACTCATCTTGGTCCATCTCCAGGGAAGGCTTTGGAGGAGGAAAGCTGAGTTTGGCCTCCCAGAGAGTACCATAGAGGCCTCCACTCTACAGCCTTTTGAAAGCAAAGAGAACATTTGGAGGCAGATAGGAGTACATTAACAGGTTTGCTTCAGTCCTGACTCTCTGTGTTTTTACATTTGTAGGGACCCTGGTGCAGCCAGACTGGAAGGTCGGTAGTTCGGCCGTTTGAGACCCTAGTGCCACATGATGGAGCGAGCTCCTGTCTCTGGCCCCAGCTCCTGCCAACCTAGCAGTTCAAAAGCAAGAAATTGCAAGTAGATAAATAGGGACCACTTCGGTGGGAAGGTAACAGCATTCTGTGAACCTTGGCGTTTAGTCATGCCAGCCACATGACCATGGAAATATCTTCAGACAGTACTGACTCTTTGGCTTGGAAACAGAGATGAGCACCATCTCCTAGAGTCAGATTCGACTAGCTTTCGAGCAAGAGAGACCTTTACCTTTACCATTTTAGAGATGGTTTAAAATCTCTACTGCTGGGTACTCCAGGTCTTTGTTTTGAGAGAAAAGCAGGTTCTGAATATTTTAAGCACAATAAATAAAGGTGCTTCTCTGGCTTGGGTGTGCACAATTCTATCATCTATCAGTGTGGTGGCTGTGCATCTTTCCTCTGAGAAGAGGCATTTTACATATTCATCAGCTTGGCCTACCAATTCTTCTCCCCTAAGCCTGGGGTGTCCTTCAGCTGAAAGACCAACGCGCTCTCAAGAGCGGATTACTGTCCTGCATTAACATGTTTGAACACTTCCTCCATTATAGTGCTACAAAAGATACTGAATGCCATGTGATTTCATCAGATCCTTGCTGGCCTGCTGTCTTCCCTTCAGACATTGCGGTGAGGGCTGCCCTTTGCATTGTGATATTTCCTTTTTTTTCCTCCCAAGGACATATTTTTTCCCCCATTCCTCAGGATCACAAGACTGCCTTTCAGATTAAAGCGACACACCTGTTGTTTCGAGCAAGTTTAGTTGTAGAACTTTCTGCGATGTGTTTTGTGACGGTGGATGACTTCGGGATTATCATGCGATCATTCTAATGACAGACCCCGTAACAGGGATGACTCAAAGGAAGGCGCCTCTTTGCGCTGCTCGGATGGAAACGATGTGAATTAATGGTGGCCCTGCTGACTGTCGGCGTAAAATGATTTACGGGTTCCAGCATGGAGCCAAATGTTCCGTCGTTTAGGTGTGCTATTTCCTTATATATTATAATTTTAGCATAATGATGTGATTATCCTTTCTGAGGTAAAAAAAAACAAACCAGGCCCGCTCGTCTGCTGTGGAGGCAAAAACATCTATTTTCCGGTGCCCCGAAGCAATCCTTTGAGTTTATTTCCCCAGTTCTGGCGTGCTGGTACAAAATCGGCAAAGCCAGCGGTTGTGACTAATCTTATTTTCCTTTGTTCAAGGAAAGGCTTCGGCTCTGATTGGCTCCTAATCGCATTGCCCTTTAACACAATCTGCATTGTAAAGTTAGAGTGAAGGGAGACGCTAAACAGGGGGATGTTGCTAGAAATGTAAAAAAGCAACAACCTGTGTTACCCATTTATTCAGGCCCTGTTTTAAATTTTTCCGTGTTCGGATCGCTCCCTGGAGTGCGTCCAGCCAGGCGTTCATGATGTTATTAATGTCGTTTCGAGCAATTCAGTTAGTGTCGTTCTTGTTTTTTCCCCCTCCCCCAGGTAACTGGGATATGTTTGCCTGGAAAAGAAATGGAGGAAATAAAGTATTGAGGCTGTTTGAATCCAACCCTAGGCCAAGGTAGACCCATTTACACGTTATAGTGCATACGTGCACCCTTCTGCTTGTGCGAAAAGAACCAACGTATGTTCACTTTACTAATGAAACTGAGTGCCAGTATTTGGATAAATGTGTGCTTTCAATCACACTTTCAGCATTACATATGTTGAATGTACCTTGAGAATTACTGAATGCGCATACAAAGAACAGTCAGGTGTACACTATCGATTGTACATCCATTCATGCCACATTTCATGTATATTTATTATATCTCTGTCTGATGCCACAATACAGGTAGGGATGCCAATCTCCAGGTGGGATCTGGGCATCCCCTGGAATGACAGTGCATCTTTAGACTACAGAGATCAATTCCCGTGGAGAAAGTGGATGCGTTGGACCAGTGTTCCCTCTAAGCTGAGTTAGTGTGAGCTAGCTCACAGTTTTTTTAGCCTCCAGCTCACACAATTTTGTCTTAGCTCAGGAAGGATGGCTCCAGAGCAAACTGTTTTATGCAACAGCCAAATCACTCGCTCACAACTTGATTGCCAGTAGCTCACAAAGTAAGAGTTTTTGCTCACTAGACTCCACAGCTTAGAGGGAGCATTGCTTTGGACTCCATGGCATCATATCTGTTAAACACTGGGTTCTAGACACATTGCAGCGATCTGCTCTGGTTTACTAAGTGATTTCAGCAAACTACAAGACAACTAGCAGGGCTTGAGCCCTGCTTATAAAGCATGCAGACACCACACCTAACACCCACCCACTCCCAGTGATAGGCTATTTACATTACACTACTTATCTATTGGTTAGCTCCAGGATCCTGGTGAGCTATTGTTCTAAAGTAGCAAGCTCAACCCATTCCTGGTACAGCTTGAGGAATGGCTTAGTCTCAATACGTAACAATATCCCACTGAGGCCTCTGTCTCCCCAGGTTCCACCTCCAAATCTTCAGGAGTTTCCCAACCTGGTGTGGGCAGAGGATCCAATTTTTCCTGCTCTCCCTGACACCGGCCAGCTGGCTGGTGGGGGGAAGTCCCGCCCCCAACAGTCCTTTGCAGCCCATTCCAAAAGAGCAGGGGATTTCATTATTATAATGAAACAAGAAGAGGGACCCGCGTGGGGAAGGCTCCGGCAACATCCTCTCCCCCACCCCCGGCTCTGGCGATCACCTTCCCCCTGCCCCAGCAGCGGCACCCGAGTAACTTCCAGCCTCTTGTCTCTCCCCCCTCATCTCCTCCCGCTCCAGCAATCTCCTCTGCTGCCACCGCCGATCTCCTCCCTCCTCCCACCCGGCTCCACCTATGTCCCCCTCCGCTGCCGCCACCGATCTCCTCCCTCCCCCACCCAGCTCCTGTCACCCTCCTCTGTTGCCACCGATCTCCTCCCTCCCCCCACCTGGCTCCAGCTATGTCCTCCTCCTCCGCCGCCACTGATCTCCTCCTCCCCCTCCCCCTGGCTCCAGAAGCGAGGCTCGAGCGGCTTCCAGCCACCAGGCCCGCCAATCTCCTCCCCCCCTTCGGCTCCGGCGATCCTCCTCATCTGCTGATCTCCTCTCCCCACCCCACTCAGCTCCAGTGGCAAGGACTGAGCAGCTTTCAGCCGCCAGCCACCGCAGAGTTCCCAGAGCATTCCCTGCACATGCACAGGGAACGCTCTTACTTTTTTTGGGATTTAGATATCCCCCCTACACTTTTTAAAACTTTTTAGATTTTTCTGCACACGTGGGGACTTCCCCACATGCGCAGGAAAATCTCCCTGCCCCCCAGGTGCCCCCAATGTGTGGATTTAGATATCCGCACGCAGGGGGCCACTTGGGAATTAGATATATAGATTGTCAATTTATAGAAAGGTAAGATGAGATTACATACATGATTAATTGCTAATGAGCACAATGAAAAATTTGTAGCTTAGTATTCTGATATAATAGGAGCTGCGATGGCTCAAGTGGTTAAGACGCTGAACTGCAGGCTGTGGAAGGTCGGTAGTTCAGCAGTTCAAGACCCGAAAGTGCCGCATGACGGAGTGAGCTCCCGTCTCTAGTTCCAGCTCCTGCCAACCTAGCAGTTCGAAAGCAAGAAATTGCAAGTAGATAAATAGGTACCACTTCGGTGGGAAGGTAACAGCGTTCCGTGCACCTTGGTGTTTAGTCATGCCGGCCACATGACCACGGAAACGTCTTCGGACAGCGCTGGCTCTTCGGCTTTGAAACGGAGATGAGCACCGCAACCCTAGAGTCGGATTCGACTGGCTTTCGAGCAAGGGAACCTTTACCTTTACCTATTCTGATATATTGAAGTTGCCTTTAAAAAAAAATAAGATGAGAATACGTACATGATAATTAATTGGTTAATGAATGCAATGATAAATTGGAAGCTTAATATATTAGTATATCGAAGTTGTCTTTCAAAAAATAAGATCAACAAAATAGTTTTTTTTTTAAAAAAATAATAATAAAATAGGGATGATATGTGATTTATAAGTCCGAGTTACTTTCTATTATCCATTGTAGTATAAAGGTCAAATATAAGTTGAAGAGAAAGAATTATATTGTAGTGAATGGGCAAAACTTGTGGAAGTTGCGTATGACAACTTAGAAGGACGATATGCTTTTCTGTTGTATTGAAATAATAGGAAATGTTTATATGTGTTCCTTTTCTTCACCAGTTTGGTGTAGTGGTTAAGTGCGTGGACTCTAATCTGGGATAACCGGGTTTGATTCCCCACTCCTCCACTTGCCCCTGCTGATGTGACCTTGGGTCAATCACAAGCTCTGGCACAGCTGTTCTTGAAAAAGAGCAGTTTCTGCCAGAAGTTCACTCAGCCCCACCTACCTCACAGGGTGTCTGTTGTGGGGAGGGGAAGGGAAAGGAGTTTGTAAGATGCTCTGAGACTTCTCTTCTCTTCTTCTTCTTTAATTTTGAAAACCCAATGGATATATTGCAAAAAAAAAAAAGAGAGCAGGGGACGTGTGCACTGCTCGTTTGAAGCAGGGACTGCCCAAGCCTGCCCTGCAAGTGGCAAACTTACCACTTCCAGGACAGGCGCCCACGGTGCCTACTCTTTTGAAGTGGCAGCCACTCACTCCTCCCCTGCAAGTGATGAGTTTGCTGCTTGCAGGGCAGGAGCAGGCGGCCCCTGCTTTCCCCCAACCATTTAAAGGGAAGGTTCTTGATGCAATGGCTTCACTCTGTGAGAGGTTGTCATGCTGGGGTCAGCTCTACCCCCTCCCGGCATGCCCCCCCCTATTCCCCCACCGGGGAGAGAATGGGACCTGGCAAGGATGGATAGTGTTCAGTCCATATGTTGCACCACAGGTGTGACTTCAGCATTCAAGTGCCACCACTGGGGACATTAGTGGATCGTGTTTTTGTGGGTTGCGACAGGATAATGGTCCGTCATGCTTTGAGTAGAGACCCACAGGTTTCGTACACAAGCAACCAATTCTGAGACAGTCTCTTTTTGCTGCCAACTTTGTTTTATAACCTGTTCTGTTTTTTTGGGTGCATTTGTCTTTGGCATTCACCGTCTTTGTGTTGTCGCATTCAGAATCAGGAATGTGCTGCTGCCAGATTTGTGTACCATGGGATCAAAACGGCAAATGTGTTTCTGAGAGAACCAAAATTTCTCGCAGAACTTTGTTGTTACGCCAATCAAGTTGATTGGGAGGAGGTTCAAGGACTGACTCATCAAAGTATTACCTGCTGTACATAGGTGCCATGAAGTCATAATTGACTCATGGTGAGCCCAGGAAGGGGCTTTCAAGGCACATTTGAAACAGAGGTAGTTGGCCATCGCCTTCCTCTGCAGAGCCTTTCCTGAAGGTCTCCCATCCAGGTACCGGCCCTGCTTAGCTTCTGAGATCTGATGAGGTCAGTCTATACCATGCAACTTTCTGTCCCCCAAGTACTGCCTTAATACTTAAGTAACTACCGAACAATTCGGTGCTTGTGGACCCTAGCACGATGTGGTTGCTACACAAACAAATGAATTGATTAAACAAATCCATAGCTGCATTTAATTAAAACTAGGCATGCTGTTGAACTTTTGTGTGCTGCAGCTGTACAGGACCAACCCAAAATATCCCCACCTAGTAAGCGTTAAGCTTTCATAATCCACATAATTAATCACAGAGCTATTTTCCTCACTGCATGGCCTTTTGCTTGGAGAAGGTCCCAGGTTAAAACCCAGGCAACTTCTCCAATTAAAGGTTCTCAGCTGTCAGGTGTCAGGAAAGATTTATCTTCTGCCTTAGTCTAGGGGTGTGCATTTGAAACGCGATCAGGATTTGCGCAGAGCGCAACCCGATTGTTAACCTCAGAAAGATAGCAACATTGTTATACTTTTTTTGGTCTTAAAATCCTGTTTGACAGCATTATTATCCATTCTGATCGTTTATCTGTGAGCAAGCAAGAAAGTAACCAAGATGATCACAGTGCCATCATTGCTCAGAATTTCTAAGAAATAAAAGTGCTGTTTTCTAACGCACATTTTTATGTTAACGGTGAGAAGTATACATCAGGGTTGTCAGTTCTGGGGTTGGGAAATATCTGGAGATTTTAAGGGTGGAGCCTGGGGAGGGCGGGGTTTAAGGAGGGCAGGGACCTCAGCTGACTATAATGCCATAGAGTCTGTCCTCCAAAGCGGCCATTTTCTCCAGGGGAACCAATCTCTGTAGGACATCAGTTGTAACAGTGGGAGATTATGAAATACTCTATTTGTGACTTTTCCCTCTGCATATATTTACTAAGTGCCCTGACCCAGTGGGCCCAAGCTAGTTGGAGCTTATCAGATCTCATGAAGCAAAGCAGGGCCGGCCCTGGTTAGTACTTGGATGGGAGACCGCCAAAGAATACCAGGATCGCTATGCAGAGGCAGGCAATGGCAAGCCACCTCTGAACATCCCTTGCCTTGAAAACCCCATAAATTGGCTGTGCTTTACTTTACACCGCCATTTACTGGGTATCCTTACAGAGTAAAATGGTACATAGACTTGGAGACTTAACAGTGCAATCCTAAGCAAAGTTACTCCAATCCAGGGCTTTTTTGTAGAAAAAGCCCAGCAGGAACTCATTAGCATAATAGGCCACACCCAACAGCAGAGCCTCATTAGCATATTAAGCCACACCCTGACAGCACAGCTAATTAGCATATTAGGCCACACCCCCATGTTGCCAGGAGTGTGGTCATCCAGCCACACCCACCTTTTGCTTCTTATTCTGTTGACCTTGTTTGTTGTCAAAACCCAGGGCTTTTTTTGGAGCAGGAACTCATTTGCATGTTAGGTCACACGCCCCTAATGTAGCCAATCCTGATGAGTTTCTGTTGTTGGGTGTGGCCTATTATGCTAATGAGTTCCTGCTGGGCGTGGCCAACTCGGGAGCCAGTTGGAAGTCCGTTCCTGTGCGTTCCTGCCCCAAAACAGCCCTGGGCTTAGATGGGAATAACTTTTCTTAGGCTTGCACTCTAAGACGCCTAAGAGGGGTCGTATTAGGGTTGTCAGGCTCCAGGGGGTGGCTGGCTGGGGATCTCCCAGCATTACAACCGGTTTCCAGGTTACAGAGATCAGTTCCCTCAGAAAAAATGGCTGCTTTGGAGGGTGGCGTCTATGTCATCATACCCTGCTGAGGCCCCTCCCCTCCCCAAATCCCGCCCCCCTCAGGCTCCACTCCTGAAATCGCCAGGCATTTCTCAACCTACAGCTGGCAACCCTCGGCTGCGTGGACTGAGTTTTCGCCATAAATTGCTTCTTAAATCCTGGCAATCTATGTTATTCCTTCCTGGTTCTCTCTTTTCCGAGGTCCAGTGAACAATTTCTGTCAGCCCGGGCAAGTACAGCAGCGATACAACCGTCAAAGGTATTGGTAACCACGATTGCAGAAGCTTTTGCTTACGGTTGCATAAATCAGTTTTCTGAAATGTCCCCCTCGAGCAAATGGCTGCTTCGGAGGGTGGACTCTATGGCACTGCACCTCACTGCGATCCCTGTCCTCCCCAGGCCTCAGGAGTTTCCCAGTCTGAATCTGGCAACCCTGCCCACCCCACCCCACCCCACATCTCTTGCTGGTGGCCACGGGGGACCTGACAGCCCTACTTTGAGTTCACCCTCCAAAGCAGCCGTTGCTCCAGGGGAACTGACCGCCACAGTCTGGAAATAAACTGTAATTCCCGGGAGATAGCCAAAATCACACCTGGAGGCTGGCAAACCGTAGACTCTAAAATGGGTTAACCGGATTATTTATTGGCTGCTTCCTCCGTGGCATATTTGAAAGACGTTTGCCTTCTCATCGGAGCTCACGCTGAACTCATTTGCACTTCAGACCATTCCATATATTTCAGCGGCAGGAGCGACAGGGGTTAAACCTGGCTTTATTAATGGCTGATTGACACCGTTATTGAATGCTTCCCTCTTCTTGGAAGCCTGCGATGACTGACAGCACTTGGCAACGCCACCCTGGCTTCCAAACCAGGCAGCACCCCTGCTGTGCCTTGCTTATCCTAGCCTGTGCCAGAAAGCACTACCAAGAGGTGCCAAGCTGCCCCCCCCCCACTGTTCAGTGATTAGGATTCAGCAGATGGTGCACGGCACCAAGCAAGCCCCCTCCTTAACCACCCCCTGGCCACACGGGCAAATAGCAACGGGCTTAGGTTCATCTCCTTTCATTCTTAGATGCTTCAAGGTGTCTGTCAATTATCCCTACCTGTGCCACAGCAGCCTGACCTCATCGGCTCTCAGAAGCTAAGCAGGAGTCACCCTGGCTAGTATTTGGATGGGACACCATCAAGGAGCAGTGTTCCCTCTAAGCTGAGTCAGTGTGAGCCAGCTCATAGTTTCTTAGCCTCCGGCTCACACATTTTTGTCTTCACTCGGGAAGGATGGCTCCAGAGCAAACTGATTTATGCAGCAGCCAAATCGCTCGCTCACAACTTTAATGCCGGTGGCTCGCAAAAGTAGAATTTTTGCTCACAAGACTCCACAGCTTAGAGGGAACATTGTCAAGGAGGTCTGGGGTCGCCAGCAAGGGGCAGGCAATGGCAAAGCACTTCTCTTGCCTTGAAAAATCTACAGGGGTTGCCATAAGTCAGTTGTGGATTGACGGCCCTTTCCACCACCACAGTGCCACAGCAACCACATTGTTTCTGATACTAGAGGGCTTGAGTGGGCATTTGTACATATGTTTACAGTAATATGTCAAGCGAATGGAGCTCCTTGTTGGCCTTTTATCTTCTTAGTTCTATTTGTATGAGTTTAATGACCACTCTAAAGAACCTTCTTCAAAGCATATCTGACTATATGATATCAGTCCCATACCAGCTCTGTAATGCCCCTAGTCTGGTGAAAATGATATCATCTGTATCAAAATCAAACTGATAACCACACACATCATAATCTGCTGGGTGAACACAAAAGCTTCTACCCAGAATTAAACTGTGTTGGTCTTAGAGGTGCTAGTGGGTTCAAACTTTGTTCTGACCCACCTAATATCATATTTATTCAGTGAGCCCCTCCTCCACCACATCACTGGACCGTTGTCACTGCCCTGCCTAGGAAGGTTCACCACATTGGGGAAGAGTTCCACCGGTATACCATCATTCATTGACTCACTCTCTGGATAAGCCAAGCAGCGAGTAATGCAGAATTCACCAGGCGTAGCTTTCGGCACCAACCCTAACAGGGAATTCTACATGACTAGCCGTGTCAGTCTGTCTGTAGCAGTAGAAAAGAGCAAGAGTCCAGTCACACCTTAAAGACTAACACAATTTGTGGCAGAGTAGGAGCTTTCAGGAGCCTCTGCTCACTTCTTCAGATACAGCCAGAATGTGAGTTTACCTGTCCTTATATCTTAGAGAGTGGAGTGATTTCAGATGCTAAATAGTAGCAGGTGTATGATGACAGGAGGCATGATTGGATGAGGTGTGATATGCAGAGGGATAGTAGGTGTGGAGAAATCAGCATTGGTAATGAGACAGAAAACCTAGGTCTCTATTCAGTCCAGGAGGATGCATTGCCTTGAGCTTCACTATCAGTTGCAATTCAGCAGTCTCCCTTTCTAATCTCCCTTTGAAATTCCTTTGTAAAGGAACTGCTACCCTTAAGTCAGCAACTGAATGTCTTGGAAGGTTAAAATGTCCCCCCACTGGTTTTTGAATGTTGTGGTTTGTCGAAGGGATTGGCCTGTTTGTCCAATGTAGAGGGTGAAAGGGTATTGCTGACACGTGATAGCATATGTGGCAGAATGTGCCCACTCTGACCTGCAAGCTCCATTCTCCCCTGCCCTCCTATGGGGTTCTCAATTCCCCCTTTTCCTTTTACTCTTCAATAGCTGCCACCACCACCTGATCTATATAGGGATTTTCTACTGAAAGGACCAGGACCCTCAGCTCTCCTTCCAAGCTCAGAGGCCTTGCCTCAGTCTCTCCCACTA
The DNA here is from genome assembly GCA_029375565.1 of Gekko gecko. Classification (NCBI taxonomy): domain Eukaryota; kingdom Metazoa; phylum Chordata; class Lepidosauria; order Squamata; family Gekkonidae; genus Gekko; species Gekko gecko. The sequence goes on from JAPDNY010000004.1 coordinate 195,897,895, forward strand.
GCCCTATGCCTGGCTACCACGGAGACAGATCAATGCCTTGTATGCCCCTGGGGGAATAGCCAGTTGCCAACGGCTTGCCTTCCCCCCCTTTAGAGGCTCCCCTTTTAAAATAGTGTGTCCAAAACAGTGGGGGTCTATGTGGTGCAGAGAATCACTTCCAGAATCAAAAGATTAAAGTATTTGTTGACAAGAAAATGTTTACAAGCATACTTTTAGCACCACGCTGGATTGAAGCAAGGAAGAATGAAAGAAACTGGTAAAACACAAGTATCCTCTCAGCTATATGTGCCCTAACTAGATCTTAAACTTAGGACAGGCTCTTTCTCCTCGGTGCCCTAGTTCTCTAAAGGCCTTCCATTACCTTGAGGGTTAGTCCCACTCTCTAGGCCAGCTGCATGGTCCAAAATGGAGGCCTGTTCCCATCCTCGGACAAGAGGTCTGTGTAGCTCAGCATCCCAAGGAAAAGAGAGAGGTATGTCCAGGTGCTGCCGGAAGAATTTATCCTCTCTGTTCCTCCTCCCTCTTTACCCAGGCCAGCCCATCTCAAGGCGTCTTTTCCTGCCATCCCCAGGAAGTTCCTTCCTGAAAGCCTGTCTAGTGTAAAGTCCTCCCAGCTCCTCTTCCCTGTCAGGAGAAGAAGGGGGAGAAGGGGGGAGAGCTTGACCACCCCACTGTCTCTCCATTAGCATTTGCATGAAGGTAGCTCTTCTCTCTCCCCCTTCTCTGCCTGTTTTGAGCTCAGAGAAAAAAAAGAAAAACTGGCTAAACTGTACAGTCAAGCCCTGCTTGTTGCCAGCTTCCCAGGAGACAAGGCATTTCTCCACAGCATAAATCACATTCAAGGATGAGCAGGGAATTCCAAGAATGGGTATAGACAGAACTTTGGAAGGGATGGATGCTCACTTCTCCTCTGACAACTCTTTTCTTAATTATCCTTTCCAATCCCCAAACTGACGTCAGGTTCTCGAGATTGCTGTACCGGTGGCGCCCCAAGGAAAGCCTTGGTGGAGGAGAGGGCTGTCAAATCTCAGCTGACTTATAGTAAGCCCTGAAGGGTTTTCAAGGCAAGAGACATTCAGAGATGTTTGCCCTTGGCCGCCTCTGTGTAGCAACCCTGGACTTCCTTGGTGGTCTCCCATTCAAGCACTAACCAGGACTGACCCTGCTTAGCTTCTGAGATCTGATGAGACCAGGCTCACCTGGACCATCCGGGTCTGGACATCATTCTACCAAGGGTCTGGCAAATGCAAAAGAGACTCGAGCCAAGTTGGGTTGGGCATCTTTTGCTGACCCAGATGTCCCAGAATCCCTCTCCCAGAGACCAGATTGACCCATCTGTGTTGTTTCCCGATGGACCTCTTACACACAGGGGCAGGGTGGGGACCCCCACAGACTGATAGCTTTAGAGCTGGTTTGCACAGTGGAACAGGAATGCTGTTTTTAGGAATAAAGTCCATAGTGTGTGATGGGAAAGGAAGGATGAATCTTCTGGTTAGGGCGGAGAGAGATGCTGCATGCGTACACACGGACACAGAAGCATGAAGAGAGGGTGACAGCCAGAAGGAAGGACGTTCCTCCGAATAGCAATGTGGGTAAACAAAGAGACAACAGCAAAGCAGACAAGAGGAAAGATGTAGAGGGAACTGACTAATCTACCTTGCAAGCTCTACTACCTTCCTCTGGATTATTGGTGTCCTTGGAACCAAGAGGCATTGTACTTCACTTCTAACAGGGACAAAATTCTTATGCTTGACTTTCCACCCCCCCCCACACACAAATTTTAGTCCCCATAGATGAAGGGTCAACACACTGCTTGCTGGCCAGACCTGGGCCTACACCCTGGTGACGTTCATGGAGCCAGAGTTCCTCCCATTCTACTTTTGGCTTTAGAAGGTCGCCATGCTGGTCTGATGAAGGGAGCTTTGCCTCTCGAAAGCTCATACCCTGAAACTCTTGCTGGTTTCTATGCTGCTACTTGACTTGAAGCTGACCATTTTTGGTTTGCTGATTGTACGGACATCTTCTAAGCAATGTTGCCTCTAAGCCGTGGAGTCTTGTGAGCAAAAATTCTACTTTGTGAGCTACTGGCATTAACGGTGTGAGCGAGTGACTTGGCTACTGCATAAATTAATTTGCTCTGGAGCCATCCCTCCTGAGCTAAGACAAAAACATGTGAGCCAGAGGCTAAAAAACTGTGAGCTAGCTCACACCTACTCAGCTTAGAGGGAACACTGCTTCTAAGGTGTCTAATACCAAATCATGATTTTAACGTTAGTGAACCGAGATTCTGGGAGAGACAGAACTGTGGTACAGCCTGATCTCATCAGATCTCAGAAGTATTCAGATCATCTTTGGCCGTGTGCAAAGGAGATACTTTTATCTCATAAAATACTGGAATACCCCTTTTCTACTGCTTTCAGGAATCACTGGATTTTATCTGCTTTATCACATTTATTGTTTAATAATTTTCAGTGGGATGTCTGATGCTAGATAGGGATGCGAGTATAATCTTATCTGTTGTTAAAATCCCTGTCTATCATATTTTCCTTTAGAAGATTTAGTACTCCTGTGGTCATTACTCGAGATCTACTGATTGGAGGAGCTCTGGAAAGGGTGGAGATCTTGATGGAAAGGGTGGAAAGGAAAGATCTTGAAAGCCAAGCATGGTTGGTACTTGAGTGGGAGACCAGCAAGGAAGGCTCTGCAGAAGAAGGCAATGGCACACCACCACTGCTTCTCACTCGCCTTGAAAGCCCCTCCTTGGGTCTCCATCGATCAGTTGTGATTTGAAGAAGAAGAGATTGGATTTATACCCCACCCTTCACTGCCTGCAGGAGTCTCAGAGCAGCTTACAATCTCCTCTCCCTTCCCCCCCCCCACAACAGACAGCCTGTGAGGTAGGTGGGGCTGAGAGAGCTCTTTTGAGAACTGCTCCTGAGAGAACAACTCTGAGAGAACTTATGACTGACCCAAGGTCACAGCAGCAGCTTCACATGGAGGAGTGGGGAATCAAAGCTGGAGTCCCCACTCTTAACCACCACACCAAACTGGTTCTCTACATGCATGCCAAGATCCCGATGCCTCTGGGCTTTCAGGTCTTCCTGCTTGATGATCAAGATCTGTAAGTATCACAACCTCACTCAAATATCTGCTTTCGGCTTTCCTCTGTGCATGCTGTAATGCAGGTGCTGTACGGTTTTCAAAACGAGGTTCTGTTTCTCTTCCCTTCTGGGTATAATTTACAAGGCAACTTAAACTCTGGACCTGCGTAATGGACCTAGTGGCAGACTTGGGAGGCTGACAGCTAAATCAGCTACAGGGCCATGCTTCTGAAGGCATGCCTGATGATTTACCAGATTTAATAAGCTACTTCCTTATGACTTTCTCCCCAAAGACGCTGTTTCTTTAATAGCCGCCAAGAAGGCTGTCAGAAGAACACAGACCTATCGGTATAATGAAAATTTAGCTGCTGGGGGGGGGGCAGGGAGGGAAGGGGAGACCACCATCAATAGCGGCTGGCCATGGCTAATCCATTAACATTGAATACTTTCAGGAGACTTCTGCTGGATGGGTAGTTATGCTTTTTCATGTGCCCTTCATGTTGGTTTTGTAATACGTATATTTTTAAACAAACCAAGTGAGTCAGTCTGGTGTAGTGGTAAAGTGCACAGACTCTAATCTGGGAGAACCGGGTTTGATTCCCTACTCTTCCCCTTGCACCTGCTGGATGACCTTGGGCAAGCCATAGTTCTGATAAGAGCTGTTCTTGAAAAAGAGCAGTTTCTGCCAGAGCTCTCTCAGCCCCACCTACCTCACAGGGTGTCTGTTGTGGGGAGGGGAAGAGAAGGGGGATTGTAAACTGTTCTAATATTCCCTTGGGTAGTGAAGGGCAGGGTATAAATCCAATCTCTTCTCTCTCTTCTTCTAATTGAGAGACAGGAGTCAAATCCCAGGATTGCCTGGCCACCCACCCGAATCCAGAACTGCAATAAATTGTCCTCACTTAGCACATTTAGAATTGGTTGCCTGTTGTTCCATATATAGAACTGAGTGGAAAATGTACAAACAGAAGGACAAAATGAGTCAAACGAGAAAAGGGAATGGCTGGTCTACACTCTGGGGGAGTGTGAGGGCTTCAGTGGCGTGATCTGGAAGGCCCAGGCTCTTCCAGTCTCATCGGACCTCGGAAGTTAAACAGGGTCAGCCCCTTTTAGGGCCAAAATGCACAATTTACGTGACATGAATTGAGTCACAGGCCATGAACTGAGTCACAATCCAACTTGCGGTCGCATGTTTGATCAGAAGATCAATTTTTGAAATGATTCAGTCTTGGGACACCTTAAAGTAGGCATCCCCAATGTGGTGACACGTTTGGGTCGCCAGGTCCCCTGGGGGGGCGGGAAACCCCCGCTCAATGGGTCTGTTACCTGCCGGCCTGGATCGGGCCACTGGGGGGAACCCCACCCACAAAATGCCGGGATTGCGGAGGTGACGTCATCATGCCAGGCACGTTGCAGGAGGACGCTCTATCATTCGAGGGAAAACTCTATGGTTTTCCCTCAAATTATAGTGGTCCTACCCCCAGTGTGCCCGATGTCATGATGTCACTTCTGGGTGATGTCATCATGGTGCACACACTACGTGCACATGCCGAAGAACTCCAGGACGGGGCCCAGGAATCCCCCACTAAAATTAAGGTAAGACTTGGCAACCCTATGGCCCGTGGGTACCGTGGCACCTACTAACACCTTCCTTGGTGCCCACCAAGAGTTCTTAGGAAGTTGGGTGGAGCCAAGTGGGACTATTCCCCAGCAGGGCTTCTGACTGGATGCTGCAGATCTGAGTGGAAAGGCAGATTAAAATAACATTATTTCAGTGACAGCTGCTGCTATGGTGCTTTCTTTATTCTCTCTTACCCCTCTTTCCCAGCTCATTTTTAAAATTACTCTTCCCCTGCACTTGGGCTTCCTCTGTTTATGTGGCCCCACTTCCTGCAGTGACCATTTTGCGGTGGCACCCACCACCTGGCTCAAAATCCCCACAGCCTCAAAAAAGGTTGGGAAGCCCTGCCTTAAAGGCGAAGAAATGGATGGGCGGCTGGAACTTTTGTGAGCCAAGAGCTCACTTCATCCAATTCAGTCTCCTTGACTTTACTATGTTACACAAGACATTGGGCACGACTGTGACTGCAGCCATGAAATTAAAAGGCACCTGCTCCTCGGGAGGAAAGTGTTGGCAAACCTAGACAGCATAATAAAAAGCAGAGACATCACCCTGTCAACAAAAGTCCATATGGTCAAAGCGATGGTATTCCCATTGGTAATGTATGGCTGTGAGAGTCGGACCATAAGGAAGGCCAAGTGCTGAAGAATAGATTTTTTGAATTATGGTGCTGGAGAAGACTCTTGAGAGTCCCTTGGACTGCAAGGAGATCAAATCATTCAATCCTAAAGAAAATCAACCCCGACTGTTCCCTGGAAGGCCAGATCCCATCCTTTGGCCACCAAATGAGAAGGGAGCACTCACTGGAGAAGACCCTGATGCTGGGAAAGACTGAAGGTCAAAGAAGAAGGGGACAGCAGAGGATGAGATGATTAGACAGTGTTATTGATGCAACAAACATAAAACTGAGCGAACTCTGGAGGATGACAGAAGACAGGAGGGCCTGGCGTGATGTGGTCCATGGGGTCGTGAAGAGTCGGACTTGACTGTGCGGCTGAACGACAACAAATTAGCAGAGACATCGACTATGAGGAAGCCTGATAAGGTTCTTGCTTACCTTTCCAAGAATTTATTAATGAGCTTCAGATTCCTGTTAAGCATCTGGGTAAGTGATCGCACTCCACTACATCTTCACTGGCGTCAACTGCAGTTAATCTCCACTGTGGTTTGTAACAGGTCTACTGTGGTGTTCTTCTGCTCTCGGCCTTTTAAGGGACCTGTGTGATCCATTTGATGTTAGGACATTTGCTTTAACCATTGTTTATCATATTTAATTAAGTTTAATCTTTATTTACATGCAGACTGGACTACTGCGATGCGTCCCACTTGGGGCTACTCTTGAAGAGCATCCGGAGGCTGCAGCTACTGCTGAACACTGGGGCAAGACTCAAAAGCCTCCACATTTTTGGGGGTTGTTTTGCCATTTTAGCTCGATAAAAGCTGCTATATGGCCTTTATTTGGGGGTTTTCTTTAGTGGAGAGCGTTCGTTCCTGTCAAGCCCAATTCTGTTTGGACCTGAGAAACTGGAGGAATTGGTTGCCATTCGTACTGAATGGGATTTCCTTGAATGAAAAAAGTTGATTCTTCCAGATATATAAGTCTGACTGTCTGTTTCCGTTTTCTCATGTTCCTTTACCTCTTCTGCCCACTTTGTTTTGGGATTCCCCCTGCCCATACTGTGAGATTCATGATGATCCTATTCATTTTCTTGTTTCTCCACGGGACTTGGTCCTGAATAAAGGTTACCTATTTTTTTTCAAAATATGTAGATCTCCCCTGCCTTTTTCCCCCCTAGGGTTGTTCAGAGAAAATTGCTTATATTGAATGTAATGAAAAATTCAAGAAAGCAGGCATGCTCTGCTCTCACAGCTGCCCGCCACATTTAGTTTCTCCCACAGGGAGCTTTCCTAAAGGTGTGTGGGCAAAATCTTTGGGATATGCATGCATGTTTTCCACTCTTGGAGACACTTCAAATGAAAGAAACCGGGTTTTGCTTGCCCGCCTGGTAAATACTTGTGTGTGGCTTTTTAGAGCACCATGAGAGGTACCCACCATTACAGTGTCACGAGAGATTCTGGACGGACAAAAGGAAGCACTTCTTTGCTCAGTGAGTGACTGAAATGTGGAATTCCCTGCCAGAGGATGTTGCGATGGCTACGGGCCCTGAAGGCCATAAAAGGGGATTAGACAGATTGATGGAGGATAGGTCTACCAGTGATAGGCTTGCCAGCCCCCAAGTATGGGCAGGGGTTCCCCCACTTCTGGGGGCTTCAATCAGCCCCCTCTAGCTGGCTGGTGGGGGAAGCCCTGCCCCCAAGCCCCACCCCCAAGAGCAGCCACCCACCCAGCCACCCCTCCCTCCCCTTCTGCCCAATTTAAAGAGTTTCAGCTGATTGGTGGGGACTCCATGTCCCGCCGACCAGCTGGAGGGCCCTTTGAATCTAGCAGGAGGGAGGGAAAGAGGAGGGGGAATTAGGGAAAATCAGCCCCGCATACTGCAGCCCCCACTCCACTCGCAAAAAGACCCTTTAAAGGGTCTGTTTGTGAGCCGAGCATGTGGCCTGCAACTGCCCCTCTCCTTCCTTCCTGCTATATTTAAAGGGCCCTCCAGCTGGTCGGTGGGTCACATGTGCTAACTTTAAATCAGGCAGGAGGGGAGGGAGAGGGGTGGCCAGGTGGGTGGTTGCTCTTGGGGGCGGGGCTTGGGGCGGAGCTTGGGACATCCCTGCCCACCCCCTGGACTACCCCCAAATCCCCCCACCAGAGCGATGAGGGGGCCTGGCAACCAGAATCAGTGATTACTAGCCATGGTGACTAAAGGGAACCTCCACGTTTATGGCAGTAAACGTCTGAATACTGGTTCCAGGAGGCAATATCAGGGGAAGGCCTCCACCTCTGTGACCTGCTGTTGGCCCTTCAGAGAGCTGGCCACTGTGTGAGACAGGATGCTGGATTAGGTGGGCCACTGGACTGATCCAGCAAGGCTCTTTTTTGTGTTCTTAAGAGAATCTGTTTAAATGGCTTCGACTTGTGTGGGATATAACAAAACGAGTCCAGTGGCACCTTAAGAGCAATGAAGTTTAATTCTGGATATAAGCTTTCATGTGCCGTATCTGAAGAAGTGTGCGTGCACACAAAAACTTATACCCAGAATTAAACTTTGTTGGACTCACATGTTGTCCTGTTGCTTCAGACTAACATGGCTACCCACCTGAATCTATCATGTGTGGGATATCTTAGTGAGTCTGGATTAGAGATGTGCTCTTTTCCTTCAGAACAGCTGAAAGGAAGAACAGGCAGGGTGTGAAAAATGATTTCGTGACATTGTCACAACACGTGTGAACTTTTTTTCAGATAGATTGTCACACACAATGTTGAATTCTCTCCCCCCCACCCCCATATTTCCAAATATTATTTTTGAGTCCTAAGGAAGGAGTCTTTATTGTTTTAAGTCAGGCGACTTTCCCAGTGAGCAGCATAAGATCTACAGGAGAACCACTGCAAGATGTCACGCATTCAGTGACACGTGCGCTTTCTAGACTGCCAGAACTCTCAGCTTTGTGAATAGGATTTGGATAGCGGCCCAGTTGTTAACAGCACTGGTACAGCAAGTAGGACATCAAGTGATTTTACAACATCTGCCTCCCTTTAAGTTGGTTCAATGTATCTTGAGTAAGACTGTGACGTCCTCCTTATTGGGGAGACTGTTTTTCCTTTAAAACACACTCTGTTCACGTAAACTTGGTAGATTACTGCTGCCACCAGGAATTAAAAATACCAAATCTCTCTATTATGGTAGAATGACCCTGTGTCTGGGCATTTCAGAGGACTATGTGGTCCTGAGGAAGGACTGTTCTGAATGCTGGGATAAGTTTAGACAAATAAAGATTTATTTATAAAAGAACAAAAGAGGTTTCTGGGTATTTTTGAACTGTTGTTGAAGAAAGGAACTTATAAATATAACTGATAAATCTGGGCATCACACACTGTATCTCAAAACACTGAAACTCAACTCTGACAGCCTTAGTCACACAGGCTCAACTGTTTGTCTTAGACACACAAGCTAAACAGTTTGTCTTAGCCACACAGGATAGACTCAAACTGCTTCTTCTGCTGTACAGGCTAAAAACAAAAAAACCCTCTCCACGCTCATCTCTCCAAAAACACAGACTCACCTCCGAGACACCCATCCTTCCACTTCCCCAGTCCTCAGCCAGTCACATCACACTCATCTCCCTCTGTCACTCTCCTTACATTACTGTGGTCAAGCTAAACATTTAGAAACACACACACTGAAACAAGAAATCATTACAAAGACGCACTCCCGCTTCCCCACAAATTTGAATACAACCCAGCAGCAATAATCTTCCCCCCTCTTTGTATAAATAGGTGCTCAAATTTCCCAACATTGAAACACAACTCGCTTATTTGGCAACACCCCTCAAAATGAAGTTAGGTTAGGCCAGGAGTCCCCAACCTTTTTGAGTGTGAGGGCACCTTTGAAATTCTGACACGGCATAGGGAGTGCAGCCGCAAGACAACTGCCCAAAATAGTGGCTGCAGGAGGCAGAATTAAAATGGCTGCTGCAGCTTCTCTTCAGTCACACAGTGAAGATCCTTGTGCTGTGATGGCTGCTGCTGCCAAAGTGAGCTTTTGAAAAGTCTGCACAGCCAATCAGATCTCCAGTGGACAATCATATGTCATCCTGGAAAGGTGTTGTGGGCACCATTTGGCTCATGGGTACCTTGTTGGGGGCTGCTGGGTTAGGGCGAAGATGTGGATTGTGTAGTTCAAAGCAAATGAATTATCTCTGGTCTGTCATTTGTGAAACTTTCAGTCGTCCATTCAAGTTTTGCTTCTTTATCAGAAAGCAAGTGCTGACTCTCTCCATAGTTTCTGTGTTTGCTAGGAGCAACACTTCTAAAACAGAAATGACTGGGTAAAACAAAAAAGGCTTAGTTATTATTACAGGCAAAATTTTTGTTGCTGTGAAATGCAGTTTTTACTCTGTAACTTGTGGGTGTGTAGGTGGTAACATGGACCTTTGAGGAGTGCAAATACAAAGTTGTGTCATAAGCAGCTTGAGCCCCCATGAGAGTTGCTATTTTACATTGAAAGAGGTTGTAAAAGAAGAAGAAGAAGAAGAAGAGAAGGAGAGATTGGATTTATACCCCGCCCTTTACTCGGAGTCTCAGAGTGGCTTACAAACTCCTTTCCCTTCCCCTCCCCACAACAGACACCCTGTGAAGTAGGCGGGGCTCTGACAGAAACTGTTCAAGAACAGCTCTGAAAGAACTATGGTTTGCCCAAAGTCACACCAGCAGCTGCATGTGGAGGAGTGGGGAATCAAACCTGGTTCCCTCAGATTAGAGTCCTCGCGCTTAACCACTACACCAAACTGGCTCTCAGTCCCGCTCAGTTCTGAATGCCACTAGGAGAGGCTGATGGAAGTCATAGTTCTGTGAGATTCAGAGGGAAACTGCCATCAGTCTTAATTGCTGAGGCTGTACAACTCAGATTCTGATTTCCGGGTAGCGTTGCCAACTCCAGGTTGGGAAATTCCTGGAGATTCATGGGTGAAGCACGGAGAGGGTATGGTCTGAAACAGGGGAGGGATGTCAGCTGGGTATACTACCATTAAACCTAGCCTGCCAAGTAGCCATTTTCTCTGGGGCACTTGATCTCTGATGGCTGGAAATCAGTTGTAATTCCAGGAGATCTTAGGTGGCACCGGGAGGTTGGCAACCTGTCAGGTAACCCTGCCATTGCTGTGAGTGGGGGGGCGGGGCGGAGAAGACATCTTTGACTGTTCTGGAATGCGGGAGGAACTCTGAGTCTCCAGTCTCACTGATTTAGAGTGTCTGTTCTGCTTCTTATCACTTCGCCTGACCTTGGGTCTCATGCTACCCTGGCATGGGGAATGTACTGGTTTGAAGCGTTCTCTTTCATGGCTTAGCGCACGTGTGAAGTGTATCCATTAGCTTATCGGTGGGGGGTAGTTTGAATGGGCTATATCTGCTATTGCTTTGTACTGTCTGGCATCACTGACAAAGAACTGGTTCCTGCAGCACTATGACTGGTCTTTAATAAATACTATCTTCTTATGAAGCCTGGTATTTGACTGACTATCTGGAGAACTAGACACAACCTTACTTTGGAGTCTGAGGAATGGGGGCTGGGAAACTCATCCTCATAGACACTTGCAGAGCCATCCTAAGCAGCTTTACACTCCCTGATGTACATTTTAGTCAGTGGGTTTACAAGAGTGTAACTCTGCTTAGATAGCTGCAACGGTCTGCAGAAACATCCCAATGAGACATGCTGTGTGGTCTCTCTTAATTTTTACTTATTTATTACAACATTTCTATCCCGTCCTTCCTCTTGGTTCAAGGTGGCTCGCAATAATTGTTAAAACATCCCCAGCTAAAACCAAAGATAAAATTATAAGCCCCAAATATCTCCCTCCCACCTTAGAAGTTGCATTCAAACCCCTTCAAAAGCCCTGGCAGACAGGCAGGCCCTGCAGCACCTCCTGAAGGTCTCCTCCCACACCTGTTCAGGGAGCCCATGCCACAGAACTGTAGCCATGGTGGAAAAGGCCCAGGCTCTGGTTGATGTCAGACAGGCCGCCTGCGGTTGTGGGATAGCCGACAGATGGCTGCCTGAAGACCATATCGGCACACAGGGACATATGGAAGGAGACAGGCCTTCAAAATAGGACTAACCAGGGCTCTTCTTGTAGCAGGAACTCCTTTGCATATTAGGCTACACCCCCCTAATGTAGCCAATCCTCCAGGAGCTTATAGTAGCCCCTGTAAGAAGAGCTCTGTAAGCTCTTGGAGGATTGGCTACATTAGGGTGTGTGGCCTAATATGCAAAGGAGTTCCTGCTACAAAAAGAGCCCTGCGACTAACCAAAAGGTCCCAGCACCGTATGCAGGCTTTCAGCTTCTTCATGGTTCCTGAGACCAGATTTGGGGAGGTGGTGTTTTCGAGGCCTTAACGGAAACGCTTCTTATCTGCAATTTGTTCCGGGTGTGTTGTAGACTTGAAGAAGTTATAGAACAACGGGTATAGCTGGCTTGGGGCTGCACCAAAAATGACAGTCATCTAGGGTTGCCAAGTGCAAATTTTCTTAGAGCGGGGGAGTCCCGCTCGGCACCTGGAGCTTCTGTGCGCGTGCTTTGCGCGCGCGCCGCCGCCATGACATCACCGGAAGTGACGTCATCACGTCAGGACGTTGGGGGCGGGGCCGCCGGGATTCGAGGGGAAAACATAGAGTTTTCCCTTGAGTCATGGAACTTCCCGCCCCCGGCGTGCCCAGCGTGATGATGTCACCTCCAAGTGACATCATCACGCTGGGGACGTTGCCGGAAGGGGGTGGAGTTCCCCCGGGGCCCGATTTTCTGGGGGCGGGTAACGGGCCTCTCAGGCGGGGGTTTACCCGCCCCCCGGGGGGACTTGGCAAGCCTACAGTCATCATTTGAGAACATAAAAGACCGTGCTTTATTTTTTTGTAAATACAATTTTATTATTGGATATATCACACGTTCAAACATTTTCAATCCACCTACATACCCATTTCTCTAATTTTCCTCCCCCCCCCCAAACAAGACTTCCCGCACCGCTCCAACCCCATTAATATCTCTCTTATTCTGTTACAATTATTTCTAAACTTATTTTCTCTATCAAACGGTAACAATTCAAAAATCTAATTCTATTTCATTTTCCACTTAATAACTATCAAAACAAACCAAACCACGCTTAATGTCCCAATTTTTCAACAAGTATTTTTGAAAGTCTTTCCAGTCTTCGAAAAAAGTTTCATCTTCTTCGTTGTTTAATTTTCTTGTTAATTTATCCATTTCTGCTAAGAACAACGTCTTTTTAATCCATTCCCATGTTTCAGGTACTTTATCTTGTTTCCAACATTGAGCAAAAGTCAGTCTTGCTGCTGTAGTCAAGTACCATAATAATGTTCTCTTGGCTACATTTATTTCTTCCATTTTAAGACCTAACAATAACATCTGTGGGTCTTTCTTAAAAGTACAATTCAAAATTTTTTGTATCTCATTGTGGATCTCTGTCCAATACTTTACTGCTTTATCACATGTCCACCACATATGGTAAAAAGACCCCTCATGTTTTTTACATTTCCAACATTTGTTGGACATACTATCATTTATAATAGCAATTTTTTTAGGCGTCATATACCATCTATACATCATTTTATAACAATTCTCTTTAACATTTACACACGTTGAAATTTTCATTGATTTTTTCCACAAGTATTCCCAAGATGTCATTAATATCTCATTATTAACATTTACTGCCCATTTTATCATTTGCTCCTTTACAACTTCATCCTCAGTATACCATTTCAATAACACCTTGTAGAGTTTAGAAATCATTTTTTTATCTTTCTCAAGCCATACAGTTTCAATTTCAATATTCTTTTCTCTAAAACCATGTTCTCTTTTATCGGTCTTAAATAAGTCATAAATCTGTCTATACTTCAACCAATCATATTCAAATTCAACATCAAATCTATCTTTTAACACAAAATTTTTCCCTTCAGATTTTAAAAGATTTTTGTAAGGTAGCCAGTCTAGTCCTTGGTTTCTTGAATATGGATTAATCACTTCAGCTGGTACAATCCAAAGTGGTCTTTCTTCTGAGAAGAATTTTCTATATCTCGTCCATGTCTCGAACAGTGATTGTCTTACAAAGTGGTGTTTAAAAAATTTATCCATTTTTACTTTTCCATACCATAAATATGCATGCCATCCGAATTTATTATCATGTCCTTCAAGAGCCAATAACTTCTTATTCTCCAAATTAATCCACTGTTGCAACCATGTTAAACAGACGGCATCATAATACAGTCTTAAGTTTGGTAGTTGTAGGCCTCCTCTCTCTCTTGCATCACATAAAATTTTCATTTTAATCCTTGGCTTTCTTCCTGCCCATACAAATTTGGATAATTCTTTCTGCCACGAATCCAGTATTTTCCTTTGTTTTAGTATTGGAATAGTCTGAAACAAAAACATCAAACGCGGCAAGATATTCATTTTTACAGTCGCGATTCTTCCCATCAATGATAAATTCAAAGTATCCCATTTCTTCATATCTTGCTGAATCTTATGCCACACCTTTTCATAATTATTTTTAAACAAATCAATATTTTTCATAGTTAAATCAATTCCAAGATATTTAGTCTTTGTGACTACTTCACATTGTATTTTCTCTTGAAGTTCTGTCTGTCTTTGTTTCGTCATATTTTTGCACATCACTTTAGTTTTATTTTTATTAACATAAAATCCCGCAACTGAACCAAATTCCTCAATTTTTTCCATCAATTGTGGTATTTTCTCAATTGGGTCTTGAATCATAAACATTACATCATCTGCAAATGCCCTATACTTATAGGCAAAACCTTTCACTGTAAGTCCTTCAATACTGTCATCTTTTCTTATCGCTGTTAGTAGTATTTCCAATATCCAAATAAACAACAACGGGGATAACGGGCAGCCTTGACGTGTTCCCTTTTGGACTCGGAAGAAGTCCGTCTTTTCTTTGTTTATATTCAAAGCCGCTTTTTGTTCTGAATATATTGCCACAATCATGTTTAAAAAGGACTGTCCAATATTCATTTTTTCAATAACTTGCAGCATAAACTCCCAATTTAAATTATCAAAAGCTTTTTCCGCATCTAAGAAGAGGAATCCAACTTCTTTTTCAGGATGCTTGTCATAATATTCAATTGCGTCTATCACCACTCTTAGATTATCTCTAATTTGTCTATTTGGTAAAAATCCCGCTTGTTCTTCCGCTATCGTATCTTTCAAATATTTTTTCAGTCTCTCTGAAATTATTTTTGCAAATAATTTGTAGTCATTATTTAATAGCGATATTGGTCTATAGTTCTTTACTTGAGTCAAATCCAAACCTTCTTTAGGTATCAATGAAATATTTGCTTCCTTCCATGAATCTGGGATCCGCTTGGTCTGTCTTATTTCATTTGACAGAAGTACTAAAATAGGGGTTAGCTCCTCTTTAAATTTCTTATAAAATTTTGCTGTAAAGCCATCTGGTCCTGGAGCTTTGCCCAACTTTGCATCTTCTATCGCCATTGTCACTTCTTCTTTCGTTACTAAACCATTTAATAGTTCTTTAATTTGTTTTCCCAGCTCTGGAACTTCAATCGTCTCCAAGTATTTCTTGATTCTCTGTTGGTCAATTCCTTTCTTTTGGAATAGTTTGGCGTAGTATTTAAAAAAAGCTCTTTTTATACCATTCAGGCTCAACACCTCCTTTCCATCTTCAACAATCTTGGATATAAAGTTCCTATCTTTTCTATTTTTCAATTGCCATGCCAAAAACTTTCCTGGTTTATTTGCACCCTCAAATGCTTTTTGCTGTAATTTTTTTAAATTCCAATATAATTCTCTGTTTAAAATAACATTCAGCTGATCTTG
This sequence comes from Gekko gecko, assembly GCA_029375565.1. Taxonomy (NCBI): domain Eukaryota; kingdom Metazoa; phylum Chordata; class Lepidosauria; order Squamata; family Gekkonidae; genus Gekko; species Gekko gecko. The sequence goes on from JAPDNY010000004.1 coordinate 195,913,096, forward strand.
CAGGAAGTGGATCTCTTTAATAATTTTCTTCTTCCCTGGTCTCTTTTTTAGTTCCTTTTCTTTTTGTCGAATTTTTTCATGCAGGTCTTTCTGTTGCTGAATCTTTTGCTTTTTATCTTTGGAGTTCAGAGAGATAAGCATGCCTCTGATTACTGCTTTGTATGTATCCCATACAACTTGTATGTCCGTGCCTTTATTCAAATTCAGTTCAAAAAAACTTTTCGTTTCCTTTTTTAAGATTTCATTAATTTGTTTTTGATCCAGTAAATCTTCATTAATTCTCCAAAATAGCTGTTTAGGTTTTGCTTTAGATATCCAAAGTAGAGGATTATGATCAGAGTTAGTTTTCGGTAGAATTTGTATTTTATAAGTTTTTTGCGCCATCTCCTCTGACATCCAAATCATATCAATTCGAGAAAAAGAATTATGTCTATTCGAATAAAACGTGTAGTCCTTAGTCTTAGGATTCCACTTCCTCCAAACATCTTCTAATTTTTCCTGTTTCATCAATTGAAAGAAATTTTTTGGTAACTTTCCAACTGTCTCTCCACTTGCTTTGGACTTTCTATCCAATGCGTTGTTCACTGTACCATTAAAGTCTCCCGCAAGAACAATTTGGTCATAATTTAAACATTCCAACTCTTTAGTCAAATCATTGAAAAAGGTCTCTTTTGCACCATTGGGTGCATATATATTAACAAGCAATGTCTTTTTTCTATCCATACAGATTTCCACGCCAACATACCTTCCTTCTTTGTCGGAAAAAATTTGCTTAGGATCCAAATCTTTTGAAATATAAATCACTGTTCCTTTTTTCTTGTTAACTGCTGAAGAATGAAATTCTTCTCCCAATTTTTTATTAGTCAAATATTTGTCGTCTTGTTTTCTTATGTGTGTTTCTTGTAAACAAATTATATTACATTTTTGTTTTTCCAGCCAATGATTCACCAGTCTTCTTTTACCTGGTGAATTTAATCCATTTACGTTCCAAGATAAAAATTTGTAATCCATAATGGTATTAAATTAAATATCTTTAAAATCGTCCAGATTGTTCGCTTTAAATCTATATAAGTCTCCTTCAGATTTAAGAGTTGATCTCACCGAGTTGTACATGAATGTAAGTCCATATGGAATCTCCCATCTGAACCTAATATTCATTTCTTTTAGCCTGTCTGTCAATTTCTTGAATTTCTTTCTATCTTGTAGAATTGATCTCGGAATTTCTCTCAAGATTATTATTTTCTTTCCATTAATTTCCAACGGTTGTGAAAATTGTTTCTTGAAAACGTCTTCCTTCATCTTTGTTGTCACAAATTGAACAATTACATCTCTGGGTAATTGCTTTCTTTTGGCATAAGCTGAATTTACTCTGTAAATCAAGTCAAAGTCTGCATCCAAATCTCCTTCATCTTCCCCTATGTAAGTTGTCAATGTCTTAATTACTAGGGCCCGTAAATCTTGATCTTCCTCCTCTTCTATCCCTCTCAATCTCAAGTGATTCTGAGTAGCCCTGTAATCCATCATGGTCTCCAACCTTGCATTCTCAGACAAGGTTTTTTTAACCTTTTGTTCCATATCTTCAGATTTTGTCACCAGACTTTTGACTTCCTTTTTAAGTTCTTCTGTATCTTTTTTAATCCCTGACACTTCTGCAAGTACCAGTTCTTTCAATTCTTCCATATTTTTTTTCTGTACTTGAATTTGCACTTGCTCTATTTGCTCCAATTGTTGTTGCAACTGTGATTCTATTTGTTTTCCAAGATTCTCCGTCATCCGTTTCTCCATCGCTTCTATAGCTGCTTGCCACTCTTTTTTTCCTTTGCAGTCATTCTTGGACTGGGTGATGAAGCAGCTCTAGGTCTTGTTCTCAAATCCGTCTTGGAGGCCACTTCAATGTTAATCAGACTTTATATTAGCAATCTTCAAGCCAAATCGCCACCTTTAGAACTTGTTTAAGCGCTTTTTCGGCTTGAAAATAACATTTTAAATTTTAGTCCTCCCCAAAATGTCGGGCGCAATTTCTCTATGGTTTTTCGGCTAGAGTAGGCTCCTTTCAAACTTCCTGTTCACCTGTCCGTCTCTGTAATCCAACTTCCGGTAAGGGTGGTGTCACACAATTAAATGTCCCTCCGCTTCAAACACAGCAGCCTCTAAAAGCCTCCACTCTAGCCCACTTCCTGTATCACAGAGTCACAGTTAGTTTCGTTTCTACTACGTAGCGTTTAGACTTGGCTGACCACAGGAATGCAAAACAAAGTCTCTTTTCAGCCTTTTTCTCTAACGGAAAGCTTTCTTTTTAGTTTTAATTCAAGCGAAATAGTTCCTTAAAGGTTTCAACGCTTATCCATACGTTTCAATATCACAGTCTCCTTTAAACCGGTAAGCGCTTAATCGTTTGTTTGTTACCTTGCTTGTAGTCTCGGGATTTCGCGGTGCTTCTTCTGTAAACGATGTTAATCAGATGATAAAGAGATCGGTAGATGGCGAATTTATGCTGAATTCTCAGCCCGGCTGGCATCTGTAGAGTTGATTTGCAACTGCCCTCTTCACGGAGGGAGATCAAAGTGTAAACAAGCTTCCTCCGAAGCTTATCCACACCGATCTCAACCCCCCTCAGGCTTCGCTGCTTGCTTGCCACTCCCCCGCCTGGAGAGTGCTGCGCTGGGCCAGATAGAGCCCAGACTGTCGTCAGATGCCGCAGTACACTCTGCACAACTCGCAAAGTGTGTCAATTCGCCATTTTCTCCGACCGGAAGTCTCTAAGACCGTGCTTTATTAAATGTGCCTCCAATATCAGATGGAAAGGACAGGTACCTTAAAATGCTGACAGGGGTGGAAAAATATGTAGGGTTGGATCCAAAGTAAACTGGCAATTTCCACCGATTCCCCCTTTCCACTGCAGACACCCCCCCATGTTATTCTTCATGGTCCCCTGTCCCCAGGAACAGCATTTAGTAGAGATCAGTGGGCTGCAGTGTGTGCACATTAATAAAACTGGATATTGATTTATGTGAAACACTTTGAAACAGAGCCAGTTGAAGCCAAGCCAAGTACTATTACCTAGCGCTCAGAGAGTAAGGAAACTCTCATAAGCAAAGCCATACTTAGGGTTGCCAGCTTCCAGGTATCGCACGGAGATCACTCTGAATTACAACTGAACTTCAGACTACACAGAACAGTTTTCCTGGAGAAAATGGCTGCTTTGGAGGGTGAACTCAGCATTAACAACATAAGAAGAGCCCTGCTGGATCAGACCAGTGAAGGTCCATCTAGTCCAGCATCCTGTCTCAGAACAGTGGCCAACCAGTTCCTCTAGAGCGCCAACAACAGGGCATAGAAGCTGAGGCCTTCACAAGAACATAAGTACATCCTTCTTGATCAGACCAGTGGTCCCTTCTAGTCCAGCATCCTGTCTCACACAGTGGCCAACCAGTTCCTCTAGAGCACCAACAACAGGGCATAGAGGCTGAGGCCTTCACAAGAACATAAGTACATCCTGTTTGATCAGACCAGTGGTCCATCTAGTCCAGCATCCTGTCCCCACTGCTGGACCTCCTGATGGCACCTGGTATTTTTGGCCACTGTGTGACAGAGTGTTGGACTAGATGGGCCATTGGTCTGATTCAACATTGGCTTCTCTTATGTTCTTATGTTCTCTTATGTTCTTATGTTCACACAGTGGCCAACCCGTTCCTCTAGAGCACCAACAACAGGGCATAGAGGCTGAGGCCTTCACAAGAATGTAAGTACATCCTTCTTGATCAGACCAGTGGTCCCTTCTAGTCCAGCATCCTGTCTCACACAGTGGCCAACCAGTTCCTCTAGAGCGCCAACAACAGGGCATAGAAGCTGAGGCCTTCACAAGAACATAAGTACATCCTTCTTGATCAGACCAGTGGTCCCTTCTAGTCCAGCATCCTGTCTCACACAGTGGCCAACCAGTTCCTCTAGAGCACCAACAACAGGGCATAGAGGCTGAGGCCTTCACAAGAACATAAGTACATCCTGTTTGATCAGACCAGTGGTCCATCTAGTCCAGCATCCTGTCCCCACTGCTGAACCTCCTGATGGCACCTGGTATTTTTGGCCACTGTGTGACAGAGTGTTGGACTAGATGGGCCATTGGTCTGATTCAACATTGGCTTCTCTTATGTTCTTATGTTCTCTTATGTTCTTATGTTCACACAGTGGCCAACCCGTTCCTCTAGAGCACCAACAACAGGGCATAGAGGCTGAGGCCTTCACAAGAATGTAAGTACATCCTGCTTGATCAGACCAGTGGTCTGTCTAGTCCAGCATCCTGTCTCAGAACAGTGGCCAACCAATTCCTCTGGAGGTCCAACAAGAGGACACGGAGGCCAAGGCCTTCTCCTGATGTTGCCTCCTGGCACTGGGATTCAGAGGTTTTAGTGCATCCGAATGTGGAGGTTATACCGTACTGAGGTGCCTCTCCCCCTCCTCAAACTAAACTGTCCCAAGGCTCCACCCCTTATCTCCAGTAGTTTCCAACTCGATGCTGGCAAACTAAGTCACATCCTGGATAATCATCTCTCTATTCCAAATAGACCATGGTTGTGCATGTTTTGGTCCACAGACATACCTACAAACAAATTTGATGGCAGGTATGCAGACCAAGAGTGATCCCCTGGAGAAGGAAATGGCAACCCACTCCAGTATCTTTGCCAAGAAAACCCCATGGACAGTGACAAAAGGCTAAAAGATATGACGCCGGAAGATGAGCCCCTCAGGTCGGAAGGTGTCCAATATGCTACTGAGGAAGAGCAGAGGGTAAGTACGAGTAACCCCAGAAAGAGTGAAGCGGCTGGGCCAAAGCCGAAAGGACGCTCAGTTGTGGATGTGTCTGACGGTGAAAGGAAAGTCCGATGCTGCAAAGAACAATACTGCATAGGAACCTGGAATGTAAGATCTATAAATCAAGGTAAGCTTGACGTGGTCAAAAATGAGATGGCAAGAATGAACATCGACATCTTGGGAATCAGTGAACTAAAGTGGACAGGAATGGGCGAATTTAACTCAGAAGACCATTATATCTACTACTGTGGCCAGGAATCCCGTAGAAAAAATGGTGTGGCCTTTATAGTCAACAAGAGAGTGAGAAAGGCAGTATTGGGATACAATCTCAAAAATGACAGAATGATCTCGGTCCGAATCCAAGGCAAACCATTCAATATCACAGTAATCCAAGTCTATGCCCCAACCACTGCTGCAGAAGAGGCTGAAGTGGGCCAGTTCTATGAAGACCTACAACAGCTCATAGAACTAACACCAAAAAATGATGTCCTAATCATCATAGGGGACTGGAATGCTAAAGTAGGAAATCAAAAGGTAACCGGAATAACAGACAAGTTTGGCCTTGGAGAACAAAACGAAGCAGGGCAAAGGCTAACAGAGTTTTGTCAAGAGAACACGCTGGTCATAGCGAACACCCTTTTCCAACAACCTAAGAGGCGTCTCTACACATGGACATCACCAGATGGGCAACACCGAAATCAGATTGACTATATAATTTGCAGTCAAAGATGGAGAAGCTCTATCCAGTCAGTAAAAACAAGACCTGGAGCAGACTGTGGCTCAGATCATGAGCTACTCATTGCAAAATTCAGACTTAAATTGAAGAAAGTTGGGAAAAACACAAGGCCATTCAGATTTGACCTAGATCGCATCCCCAATGAATATACAGTAGAGGTGAAGAATAGGTTTAAGGGACTAGATTTGATAGACAGAGTGCCTGAAGAACTATGGACAGAGGTCCGTGACATTGAGTTATTCAAAGTCTTAAAAGAAGATGCTGTTAAAGTGCTGCACTCAATTTGCCAACAAATTTGGAAAACACAACAGTGGCCACAGGATTGGAAAAGGTCAGTGTACATTCCAATCCCAAAGAAGGGCAATGTCAAGGAATGTTCAAACTATCGCACAATTGCACTCATTTCACACGCTAGCAAGGTCATGCTCAAAATCCTACAAGCTAGGCTCCAACAGTATGTGGATAGAGAACTGCCAGAAGTACAAGCTGGGTTTCGAAGAGGTAGAGGAACTAGAGATCAAATTGCCAACATTCGCTGGATTATGGAGAAAGCAAGAGAGTACCAGAAAAACATCTACTTCTGCTTCATTGACTATGCTAAAGCCTTTGATTGTGTGGATCACAATAAATTATGGCAGGTTCTTAAAGAGATGGGAGTACCGGACCACCTCACATGTCTCCTGAGAAACCTGTATAAGGGTCAAGAAGCAACAGTTAGAACTGGATATGGAACAACTGACTGGTTTAGCATAGGAAAAGGAGTACCACAAGGATGTATATTGTCACCTTGCTTATTTAACTTATATGCAGAGTACATCATGCGAAATGCTGGCCTGGATGAATCACAAGCTGGAATTAAGATTGCTGGGGAAAAGATCAATAACCTCAGATATGCAGACGATACCACTCTGATGGCAGAAAGTGAAGAGGACCTCAAGAGCCTCTTGCTCAGGGTGAAAGAGGAGAGCGCAAAAGTGGGCTTGAAGCTCAACATCAAAAAAACTAAGATCATGGCATCTGGGCCCATCACTCCTTGGCAAATAGAAGGGGAAGTTGTAGAAGTAGTGACAGACTTCACATTCCTAGGATCCCAGATCACTGCAGATGGTGACTGCAGCCATGAAATTAAAAGACGCCTGCTCCTTGGGAGGAAAGCGATGGCCAGGGGTCTTTTTGGGGGGAGCGCACCGGAGCGAAGCTCCTGGAGCTCAGGAGCCAAGCCCCGCCCCCAGCCGGCATCCCGGAGAGTCTTTCAGGCAGCCGAATGTCAATTTCAGCTCAATTGTATCCTATGGGCCATTGAAGTCAATGGTGAAAACATAGGGTATATTCTGGGGGCTGGAGGAGGGGGTTTGAGGAGAGGCTCCAAACTCACAGGATAGCTGATGGAGCCTCTCCCCAAGATACCCACCAAGTTTCAAGAACATTGGACCAGGGGGTCCAATTCTATAGGCCCCAAACAGGTTGTCCCTATTCCCTCCATTGTTCTCTATGGTGGGAAAAAAGTACGTTTTTTCCCACTATAGAGAACAATGGAGGGAATAGAGGCAACCTGTTTGGGGCCCATGGAATTGGACCCCTGGTCCAATGTTCTTGAAACTTGGTGGGTATCTTGGGAGAGGCTCCATCAGCTACCCTGTGAGTTTGGGGCCTCAAACCCCTCCCTCCAGCCCCCAGAATATACCCTATGTTTTCACCATTGACTTCAATGGCCCATAGGATATAATGGGGCCGAATTGCCGCCAAATTTCTTTCATTCCCTCTTTTCCTTCTCTCTTTTTCCTCTTTCCCTCCTTCTTCTCTTCTCTCTTTCTTTCTTTCCCACCTTCTTCTCTTCTCTTTTTCCTCCTTTCCCTGTTTCCCTCCCCTTTCCTTCTCTTTCTTTCCCTCTTTCCTCCTTCTGTGGCCCAACTCTCATGAGAAGGAGTTTAAACTTTAAACCCCTTCTCTCTTAGCTCCCCCACCCAGACCAGCTGGGGAAGGGAAGGGGAGGCTTTTGAAGATGCCTCCCCCACTTTTGCTTCCCCTTCTGACATCACTTCTGGTGATGTCAGGGGGCGTGGCATATGCTAATAGCCTAATAGCTCATTAGCATACCATATGCTAATGAGCTCCTGCAGCTGTTTTTCTACGAAAAGACCCCTGGTGATGGCAAACCTAAACAGCATGATAAAAAGCAGAGACATCACCTTGCCAACAAAAGTCCGCATGGTCAAAGCAATGGTATTCCCCGTAGTAATGTATGGCTGTGAGAGTTGGACTATAAGGAAGGCCGAGCGCCGAAGAATAGATTCTTTTGAACTATGGTGCTGGAGAAGACTCTTGAGAGTCCCTTGGACTGCAAGGAGATCAAATCAGTCAATCCTAAAAGAAATCAACCCTGATTGTTCCCTGGAAGGCCAGATCCTGAAGCTGAAGCTCAAATACTTTGGCCACCAAATGAGAAGGGAGCGTTCACTGGAGAAGACCCTGATGCTGGGAAAGATTGAAGGTCAAAGAAGAAGGGGACGGCAAAGGATGAGATGGTTAGACAGTGTCATCGATGCAACGAACATGAAATTGAGCAAACTTCAGCGGACAGCGGAAGACAGGAGGGCCTGGCGTGATCTGGTCCATGGGGTCGCAAAGAGTCGGACTCAACTGTGCGACTGAACAACAACAACATGCATGACATAAGCAAAGGGAAGCCAGCCTGCTTTCTACTAGCTGGCTGGCCCTCAGGAGTTGATTCTGTGCCCGGGCGAGCAGATTATTGTGTGCCTCTATCTCACACCCTCATCTTGAAAGCTAGAAACAATTTTATGTGGTTTCCAGTCTCTACCTTTTCAGTCTGGTGGTTTCTCAGAGCAGGCAGATTTTCTTCCCATTATTCCCTATTATGGTCTAAATGCATTGTTTCATTTGGCACTGCTCTTTAAAATTCACTTCAAAGCCAGTGATCCAGAATCGAAAAATTCAGACTCGTCCCAGAATATGTATTTGGAATATTTACTTGAAAAGTTTCTATGCCCTCTTTCGACAAATGTATTTACTGTGGCCGACAGTAAGAGCCATAAAAGCTCTGCGTGAGACAATAGGCGGGAATAGAAATAAAATAGCAAAGCAGCAGATAAGAGCAAGTCAGCTTTCATGGATTCCAGGAGAAATAGTAACGTTCAACACACACACAAACACACACCAAGCACAAACAGGCAGTTGATGCAGCTGCCTTCTCCAGGCTGGCGACCCCCGGGAACAATCAGGGTGGGCACTTTGAAAAATGTTGTGATGTCACGCCTAGCGGTGAACCCAGAAGTGATGTCACAATGCTTGTGATGCTCTAGGAGTTTCCTTAATCTTTGCAGTTTTTACCACAGAGATTTAGGAAATTCCTAGAACATCACGTGTCTCTGTGATCTCCCTGTATCATGCAACTCTGGTGTCCCCCCCCATTTTGATCCTGCTACACCAGTGAGTGGGAGCACAGACCGTGAGGGTGGTAGGCTGGGCCATAGCCAGCGATGGGGCGTACAGGGCGGTGCCTCCTTTCACATCTGCTGTGCCTCCCACCAGCATGCCCAAGCTGGAGCCCAACCCCCAGCCAGCTCAGGCACGATCCAGCAGCCTGCCTTTCACCTTACCCCCTCCTCCATTGGTGACTCCCTCCATGCCAAGGACAGCTACTCTGAGGGAGAGGATGATGACAAAGATATAGGCATGGGAGACTGAGGACCAGACGTGCCTGAGTGGCCCTCCCTGGCACACTGAACCAAGGGAGAGGGTCTGGACCCCCACCCACCCACATCCCCTGGCCAATGCTGCCAAGGGAGTGGGAGAAAAAGCCTCACCCCCGCAGGTCTGAAGATCTCCAAACAGGTCCCGCCACCACAGGACCCCGGCCCTGTGTGCCCCTTTCCTGGATTCCTGCCCCGTTCTTCCAGTTCACAGGCAGTGCTGGTGCCACCTCACCCCTTTACCACCCACCCGTGGTCTTCACTGTGGCCACTGTTGTCATTTAGTGCTTCACCTTTGGTCACTGGAGGGGGACGGTTTGGTGCACTTTTTTTTGAAGACCAAGGCCGATTCCGCACAATCACTTGGCCCAGTGTCATCCCCCGATAATATCTGGGGAAATTGATCAGTTCCCCACATGTTGGTCTGGATCGGCAATTGACCTGATTCTAATGGCATTTCTCCCCGGATTTCCGTCTCCACTACTTTCAGGATCTTTTTTTTACTGTGGGGTTGAAGTCAGGGCATTGTAGTGAGGAACTCGTGAATCACGGCTGTCCTCTCTCCATCCCTTTAACGCCCCTCTGCTTCTTTCCCTCCCCTTCCCTCCCCTTCCTGACTCTCTCCACCCCTTCAATGCCCCTCTGCTTCTTTGCTTCTCTCCCCCTCCCTTTCCCACCCACCTCCCCCTCCCCCTCCTTTCCTGCCTCCCCTCTCCCTTTCTCCTCCCTTTTTGACCTGGCACAACACAACTACACATGTGTAAAGCATGCCTGTTTTCCAGTGGATGGGTGTGTTACAACGTAACCATGCCCCTGATCAAAAAAAAAAAAAAAAAAGAGGGGAAGAGAGGGGAGGGGGCACTAGATTCGGGGTGACAAACCCGGGTCAGAGTTCCTTAATGCAGAACTCCCCCAACAGAATCGGGCCAATTAGACGTGAGGAGAACGGAGAGCAAAGCATTAGTGCGGAATCAGCCTAAGAATTTTGCTTTGCTCTTCCTGAGGAAGGAGGAGACAATACCTGGCCCACCAAGAAGAAGGAAGAACCAGTTATTGGGGTGGGGCACTGCAGATTAGCTCATTTAATTTAATTTAATTAGTGGCACCCCGGTGCCCCCTCCCCCCAAAAAATTCCTGGCTACTGGGCTGGTAGCAGGTTGCCTGCCATAATGGGCAACTAACCACATGTCGTGGCCTTGGGGTTAATTTCAGCTTCCATCCAGAATTAGCTGCCTGAGAAGGTCTTCTACCAAAGCTGGAATGTCCCCTAGAGCAGAATTAACCGCAGAAAAACCCAAGGTGTGCACATATAGTGCTGGCGCTGGGCATCAAACTATACTACCCTTTGTTCTGCAATGGTTGTGTTGCTGGTCCTCTTGGTTCTGATAGCCTGGCATGTGCCAGGCCTCTCCCTGGCCCTGATATCACTAGGCCTGGTTAGGGCAGTCAGAAGGCAAAGCTGACTTGTTTCCCCAACCATATGTGGGTCTTCTCAGGAGCTGCTGATGCTGTAGCTTTAGGCAATAGGACAGGGTGGTACATTCTCTCATTTGCCACTGCTGATCATGCTTTTGCCCTGACCTGGATGGCCCAGGTGAGCCTGATCTTGTCAGATCTTGGAAGCTAAGCAGGGTCAGCCCTGGTTAGTATTTGGATGGGAGACCACCAGGGACACAACACTAATGATAAGGGCGACTGTGGCAAACCATCTCTGAATGTCTTTTGCTTTGAAAATCCTATGGGGTTTGCCATAAGTGAGTTGCGGCTTGACGGTAAAAACAACAACAGAACGTCCATGTTGTGTTACTGCCTTGGGGAGCCTTTAAAAACTTCATCCTGCTTTACAGGATGGTTATTGGTAGTAACGTAAAACACGAAGGGTACAGACGGAGTTCCCAGCATGCACCAGGGGCCCAGTTAGGGTTTGCTAACTCCCATTTGGGAAATACCTGGAGATCTGGGGGGTACAGCATGTGGGGGCAGAGTAGGGAGAGGGAAGGGACCTCAGTGGGGTAGAATGCCATCAAGTCTGTCCTCTGAAGCTTGCATTTTTCCCTGGGGAACTGTTCTCTGTAGGTGGGAGATGATGGTAAGGCCCCGTTTGGAGGTTGGCAGTCCTAGGCCAGATCCACATCCCATGGTGTAAGAAAAAGTAGCATTTGATGTTTCTCACTGAATTCATTGTTGTATGTTTCCTACCCCGCTATGCGCTTGCGTAGGTATGCAGGCAGAAACGTGGGAGCTTCTTCCCTGCCGCTTCTCCTTATCACGGTGGCCTTGAATGTAGGCTTTGGGCTATTCTTGTGTAGATGAGAATTTTCCAGTCCTGGGAAGGCAAGGGGAGGGGGGGAGTAATCTCCCGCTCATAAAGTATTTCTCCCGCCGGGAGTTCCCGCGCGAGTGCTCAAGTTCTATTTGCTAGGCGCTTCATTGCATCACACTATAAGTTAGCTTGCTTTGCTTTGCCCCCTATTCCTGACAATGACCTCCTACTGTGGGTTTATAGCAAGATAATCCAATAAACCTTTCTTTGTGCAAGAATGACTGGATCTACTTGATTTTCAAAACCTGACAGAAATTGTCAGGAATCATCATCATTCCCACTACCGTCAGTTTCCGCCGTCTACCAAGATGAGCGGAGCGGGTACGGGAGCCACGGGAGCAGCTGCGGCGGCTACCAGTCCGGGAGCCACAGGCGCAGCGACAGTATCAACTACTCCAGGGGCCACGGGAACTGCAACGGCGGCAGCCACTACGGGAGCCACAGGCGCAGCGGCGGCGGCCGCTACCTTAGGGGGCACGGTTCCTGTCACCACTGTGGCGGCCGCAGTGGTCACCCTCCCGACCACCACTACTGTGCCGGTGACTACCACCACAGTTTTGATCGCACCAGCATCACAATCGGGAGCCGGAGTGTTGACCCCGCCAGTTCTAAGCACACTGGGGATTCAGTACGCTCTCCCAGTCTACAGCCCGGCCGGGCACCTGCCGTCTCAAGGAGGAGCGCTTCCCCGAACCTATGTTCCTGGAGTCCCAACGCCATGGGACAAAGGGGTGACCTATCGTAGGTCACGCGATTGGTCAAAGAACCTGTTGGATACTACCCAGTCGACATGGACTTTGCCGGGGAGCCAAAGCCGAGACAATTTGATTGATCCCAGAGGCAGTTTTGGACTTCCCCAGGGGAGAGTACCTCGAGGTTCTCCCAGAACTGGGTCGGGGCCAGATACCGACGCTCGCATGGACTCTATCCAAGAGGACACCCGACGTCTGGTGAAGGACATGAGCAAGCTAATGCAATCCCTACCACAGATGATGGACCAAGCTATTCGGGCGCATCCGCTGACACAGCCTAGGCCAGCACCAGCCCCGGCGCCACCGTTGATGCCGGGACGACCACCTCCTCCTCCTCCGGGCCCGAGGCCAGGTCAACCAGCACCTCCGGGTCCAGGACCGGCTCAACCAGCACCTCCGGGTCCGGGACCGGGCCAGCCAGCACCAGCTCCGCCTCCACCAGCCGGGCCAGCACCAGGTCCAGGGCCAGGCCAACCAGGGCCACTCCAGCCGCCTGCGGCACCTCCGCCCCAACCACCGGCTCCGGTCCCTCTTGTGCAGCCGATCCCGGTTATGGCTCAGGCCCCCCCAGTAATCCGACCTAAGGATATGCTTGAAATCACATTTGATGGAGATCCAGAGACTGTGTCTTTTTTCATATTGCAAGTCGGAAAATTTGTCCAAAGATGGGGCCATATTTTCCCAGATGAAGAACAGCAGGTGGAGTTTATCGCATCCAGATTCCGAGGGAGTGCGACAAGCTGGTATGTTGCTCTCCATGATCTGGAGGCTGCGGAGCTGGGGAATGTAGATGACTTCATGTGGGCTTTGAGAAACCGCTTCGAGGATTCGGGGGCGGCGGAAAAGGCAGAAGCTTTCCTTCGTACCTTCAGACAAGGTAAACTCTCAGTGCGAGAGTATTCCAGGGAGTTTCAAAGGCATGCTGTGAAAATTCGGGATTGGACTGATGCGGTTCTGGCCCAACAATATCGAATGGGTCTAGCAGTAGACATCCGCAATAACATCCTCAGCTCTCAGCAGCCTCGTACCCTCCAGGGTTGGATGGAGGAAGCCGAAAAGCCGAGAGTCGTCTACGCATGATGAAACTGGACTCATCGTTCGGTTACCACCGTCAGAGTCCGACGGCGGGCCAAGCCAAGTCCAAACCGACAACCACCCCAAGTGGAATGAGGGATCAGCGTATGCGGCAGGGACTCTGCCTGCGATGTGGGGAAAAAGGACACTTCGCAGCTGCTTGCCCGAAAGGAGACCCCAATCGGGCCCCACAACAAGAAGAACCCAGAAGATGGATGAACCCCACCCCGAAGAAAGGCACAGCAAAACCACGCAACCCACGGGCCCTTTTCGCGGGGCCGGACCAACTGGATAACTTCTTGCTGGAGGAAGAGAATGAGGTGCAGGGAAATGAAATGGTCCTGTTTGTGAATGGCGCTACACAACAGGACCCAACAACTGAGGCGCCTAAACTGGTGAGCAATTACCCCTCTCTCTTCTTTGTGACTGTCCTAGTAATGAACCCAGCAATGATGACCCACATTCGGGTTCGAGCCCTCATTGACTCGGGGTGTGGGAGGGACCTCATAAACCCGTCTATGGTGGTAGGGCTAGAGGCAGCCGTGGTCAATTTGAAAGACCCAATAACTTTTACACAGATGGATGGGTCTCCAATGAAAGAGCCATGCCGTTTTGAGACTGTCCCGCTAAGAATAGGCATTGGTGCCCACTGGGAGCTACGTTCATTTGTGATAGCTCCTCAAGCCCAATTTCCCTTAGTATTGGGTAGCCCTTGGTTGCATGGACACAACCCTTACATTCTATGGGAAGAGGGGGATGTTCAATTTATCTCACCGAAATGTGCTGAACACAAATGGGACCCAGGGTGGGGAAACATTCCCTGCAATGAACCTCCACGCGCTTGCTTAGCAACGGAGGACATGAACCGCATCCCTAGGGATTACCGGTATTTGACGAGGGTTTTTGAGGAGGAGGAGGCGGATGAACTACCCCCCCACCGCAACTCTGACTGTGCTATTGAAATTCTTCCGGGGCAGAAATTGCCAAAAGGGAAAATTTATGCCATGAGTCCTGGTGAGAAGCAAGAACTGCGCCGCTTTATTGATAAAAATCTGGCTCGTGGATTTATCAGACCAGCGTCGTCCCCGTTTGCAGCACCTGTATTGTTCTGTAAAAAGAAAGATGGGGGCTCAGACTCTGCACGGATTACCGGGGTCTTAATGCAGTGTCTGCAACCAATGCCTACCCAATGCCCCTCATCAAAGACTTATTGGCAGAGGTGGCAAAAGGGAAAGTGTTCTCTAAACTGGATTTGAGAGATGCCTATTTTCGAGTTCGCATCAGAGAAGGGGATGAGTACAAAACTGCATTTAATACCCCGCTGGGGCAATTTGAATATCGGGTGATGCCATTCGGTTTACAAGGGGCACCAGGGGTCTTCATGAACTTAATCAATGAGGTCCTACACCCCTACTTATTCAAGGGGGTGGTCGTTTACTTGGATGATATCTTGGTCTATACCCCAGATCTAAAATCCCACACCATACTCATGCGAAAAGTACTGGAAAGGCTTTTAGACAACAAACTATTTGTGAAACTGTCAAAGTGTGAATTTCATCAGGAATGTATTGACTTTCTGGGGTACCGCATATCCTCTGAGGGGTTGGAAATGGACCCAAAGAAGGTCCAGGATGTTGTAATGTGGGAGCCCCCAAAAACCAGACGACAGCTCCAAAGTTTTCTCGGTTTCGCCAACTTTTACCGTCAATTCTTACCCCATTTTGCCCAAGTTGCCCTTCCCCTTACCGAACTTCTAAAAACTAAGGGGAAGGGATCCAAGGCTTCAATGCCGGGGGCCCCTTTGAACTGGACGCCTCAGTGTCAATATGCATTTGATCAATTAAAACGGCTGTTCACGTCTGAGCCAATACTAGCACACCCCGATGAGACAAAGAAATTTGTGGTCCAAGTTGACGCATCAGATACTGCTATGGGTGGGGTGATTTTACAAGAGAACGCGCAGGGACAGCTACAACCCCTAGCTTATGTTTCAAGAAAATTCAATGATACCGAAAGGTTCTGGCCCATTTGGGATAAGGAAGCTGCTTCTATACGCTTAGCATTAATCACATGGAGGCATTGGTTAGAGGGTTCCCAAGTACCGTTTGAAATATGGACTGATCATAAAAATCTTGAGGTACTACGGAAACCCCGAAATTTAAATGCTAAACAATTCAGGTGGGCTGAGTTCTTCTCCAAGTTTCAATTTACTCTTCACCACTTTCCAGGGAAGGCTAATCACCTGGCGGATGCTCTTTCCCGTCTTCCCCAACATTTCAGTAAGAGGGTGGAGGTACAAGAGTCTATGTTTACCCCAGAACAACTGGTTGGTGCAGTTGTAACCCGCAAAGCCAAACGAGCCTCAGAGAATCTTATCCAAACCTTACCCTGGGAGAAACAATTCCTCACTGACATCACCCCGCAAGAAACGAGTGAGTTGCGAGGCAGGGATGATGTGAGATGTGAACCAAACGGTTGCTGGTTTAAGGGGAATAAGATGTTTGTTCCTGCCGCCACTCGATCCCAAATGTTGCAAACAGTTCATGACTCAAAATCTGCAGGGCACTTCGGATATGTGAAATCCTTAAAACTTCTGCAGCGTGGGTTCTGGTGGCCCCGAATGAAACAGGAGCTATCACTCTATATACAGTCATGCCCAACATGCAACCGTTGTAAAAACCGACCGGGGAAACCTCCAGGTCTCCTACAGCCTCTCCCCACCCCGACCCGACCCTGGGAAGTAATTTCGATGGACTTTATCACTGATCTTCCCCCTTCTAGACAGATGACGGTCATTTGGGTGGTAGTAGACTTGTTCTCAAAGCAAGCACATTTTATACCGTTCCCCGGTTTGCCTACTGCCAGGGCGTTGGCTAAGGCATTCCTTCAACACATTGCCAGACTACATACATTACCACTGAAAATAATATCCGATAGGGGAAGTCAGTTTGTTTCTAAATTGTGGTCGGAATTAATGACCCTCATGGGTATTGAACGTGCTCTCAGTACTGCCTATCACCCTGAAACGGATGGGCAAACGGAGAGAGTAAACCAGACATTGGAGCAATACCTGAGATGTTTTTCTAATTATCAACAAGACAATTGGGTTGATTTACTGCCATTAGCGGAGTTTGCATACAACAATTCATGGCACGCTTCAACGAAGATGTCACCATTCAAAGCGGCCATGGGTTATGACAGCCCCCTCTTCCCTTCTTGCAGCCGGGGGAAGGGGTGGGGAAAGCTTCAGTATGGTGTAAAACGTTTCGCGAGTCTTGGCCCCTAATTATTGAGACTTTGAATGAAGCCAAGGCACAGTACAAGAAACAAGCAGATAAAAAAAGGGCAGGGGGATGGAATCTCAAACCAGGGGACTCTGTCTATCTATCTACAAAAAACTTAAAGTTGCAGCAACAGTCCAGAAAACTGGCTTGGAAATTTATTGGTCCTTTCAAGGTGTTAAGATGTATAAATCCAGTGACTGTTCAGCTAGATCTGCCTAAGTCTCTTAAAGCTATACATCCGATTTTCCATTACAGCCTCCTCAAACCTGCGTTACCCCCGACTAAATGGCAAACTACGATGCCGGAGCCTCCCCCCTCTGATGATTGATGATGAGGAACACTACGAGATTGCGGATATCCTTGACTCTAAGATTTTACGTGGACAACTTATGTACCTGATCCAATGGGTACATTTCGGGCCCCAACATAAAGAATGGGTGAAAGTTTCCGATATCAATGCACCTGAACACTTGCGAAACTTTCACAATCGATACCCTCACAAACCCGGGGGCCCACGTTCTCTCCTTCCTAAGTGGCGGGTGGGTGGTGTTTTGGGAAGGGCAGAATGTAAGAAAAAGTAGCATTTGATGTTTCTCACTGAATTCATTGTTGTATGTTTCCTACCCCGCTATGCGCTTGCGTAGGTATGCAGGCAGAAACGTGGGAGCTTCTTCCCTGCCGCTTCTCCTTATCACGGTGGCCTTGAATGTAGGCTTTGGGCTATTCTTGTGTAGATGAGAATTTTCCAGTCCTGGGAAGGCAAGGGGAGGGGGGGAGTAATCTCCCGCTCATAAAGTATTTCTCCCGCCGGGAGTTCCCGCGCGAGTGCTCAAGTTCTATTTGCTAGGCGCTTCATTGCATCACACTATAAGTTAGCTTGCTTTGCTTTGCCCCCTATTCCTGACAATGACCTCCTACTGTGGGTTTATAGCAAGATAATCCAATAAACCTTTCTTTGTGCAAGAATGACTGGATCTACTTGATTTTCAAAACCTGACACATGGTCCCTACTCATGTTGGAACTCATTCCTTCTTCAAGCAGAAGTTTAATGCAGGAGATACAACTGACTCGTATAATGAAATAAGGACCTTCCTTGAAGGACATTTCTGGGACAGAGTTGACAATTGTGAGCTGGGAAATTTTTAGAGATTTTGGGGCTGGATTCTGGGGAAGAAGAAGAAGAAGAAGAAGAAGAAGAAGAAGAAGAAGAAGAAGAAGAAGAAGAAGAAGAAGAAGAAGAAGAAGAAGAGGAGGAGGAGGAAGAGGAGGAGGAGGAGGAGGAGGAGGAGGAGGAGGAGGAGATTGGATTTATACCCCGCCCTTCACTACCTTCCCTTCCCCTCCCCACAACAGACACCCTGTGAGGTAGGTGGGGCTGAGAGAGCTCTTGGCAGAAACTGCTCTTTTTTCAAGAACAGCTCTTATCAGAACTATGGCTTGCCCAAGATCATCCAGCCAGGTGCAAGTGGAGTAGTGGGGAATCAAACCCGGTTCTCCTGGATTAGAGTCCACACACTTAACCACTTGTAGAGTCCACACACTTAACCAAACTGCAGGAGGAGGAGGAGACTGGATTTATACCTCGCCCTTCATTCGGAGTCTCAGAGGGCTTACAAACTCCTTTCCCTTTCCTTCCCCACAGCAGACACCCTGTGAGGTAGGTGTGGCTGATAGAGCTCTCTTGAGAACTGCCCTTGAGAGAAGAGCTCTGAAAGAACTTATGACTGACCCAAGGCCACACCAGCAGCTGCATGTGGAGGAGTGGGGAATCAAACCTGATTCTCCCAGATTGGAGCCTACACTCTTAGCTACTACACCATACTGGGGAGAGGAGAGACCTTAGCAGGGTATAATGACATAGAGTGCACCTCCCAAAGCAGCCATTTCTTCCAGGGGAGTGGAACTCTGTGGTCTGTAGATCCATTATAATTTGGGAAGATCTCCAGGCCCCACCTGGAGGTTGGCAACCCTATAACTGGAAGGAGGAGTGGGAGGGATGTCTTACTGATGTAAAAGTGATATATTAAAAGATAGGTGTCACTGACAATTGAATTCATGTAAAGATCCTCGGAGTATTAGAAAATAAAGTGAAGCCACACCGTCTCATTGCTTTTATCTCTTTGATCCCGACATTTGAGGCGAGTGGAAGCCGCCAGCAATACTTAGACTGTAACACCAGCTGTCAGAGGAATTATTATTGACTTTGGCATTATTGGGAAGCTCAGGAGGCTGATATTATTATAGGTTTCTTTCCCCTTTTTTGTTTTTTCCCCCTCTTGCTTGGACAACATTTCTATAGA
This sequence comes from Gekko gecko, assembly GCA_029375565.1. Taxonomy (NCBI): domain Eukaryota; kingdom Metazoa; phylum Chordata; class Lepidosauria; order Squamata; family Gekkonidae; genus Gekko; species Gekko gecko. Next base: position 195,932,091 of record JAPDNY010000004.1, read on the forward strand.
AGCAGAACCAGCCTTGTATGGGATAGACTGCTTATCATCCATAGCGTATATTGAAACGGTTGACCAGGTTGTGTAATTTTTCTGAAAATGGCTTAATTAGAGAAGATTTAACTTTTTAATCAGTAAATGGTAGCTCGGCATATAAGTACCTAACCGATGGAGGAATAATTTCCCTCAATTACAGAGGAAATAGGTGAAGTCATGGTTTCTGCGCATATCTGCAGCTCTCCGAAAGCAAAATTATTTGTGCCCTAGGAATAGTGCAAGATTTCCTTAGGCTTTGAGAATAATTTGATTATAATTCTGACCCAGCTCCAAGATGGGAATGATACCAGATGTACTTTTTGGGTAAAGAATACAGTAGTCCACACGTATACGTAGACATGTATTCATCAGGCGCCCCATAACCGGATAGCCCAGGCAAGCCTGATCTTGTCAGATCTCGGAAGCTAAGCAGGGTCGACTCTGGCAAGTGCTTTCATGGGAGACCTCCTGGGGATTCCAGAGGGGTGGGAGGCAGGGGCAGGCTTCATTCAGCCACCTCTCTGAACATCCTCCAGGCCCCCAGTGGGGGTCAGTCACCAGAGGTCGCCATGACTTCCAGGTACCACACACACATGGTTATTAGTAAATATTCTAAATGTTCTTCAAATGTACTTTTTCAACTTAATTTTGGCTGTATCTAACAGCAGGCCTCTGAACTGTGCTATAAACATAACTGGTAGCCAGCAAGAAGATCAGAGTTTTCTGGTTGCTCAGACTCAGAATCCGCAAGGCCTGACCTAATCTTAAGAGGTTTTCTTACGGTTTGTAGCTCTGGCCACAGCTGTGTCTGAGAGTAACCCTAACATCCCTGCACTTTCTGTGGTCAGCAGAGGGTAGGCTGTGACCAGCGGTGACTCCTAGCAGCCAGAAGTTGTCAACTTAGCTGGCTCTGGAGGGGGGGTTTGCCATCCCTGGGTTGGAAAATACCTGGAGATTTTTGGAGGTGGAGCCGGTGGAAGGTAGAGTTTGGGGAGTGAGATCAGCAGGTACAACGCCACAGAGTCCATTTGTCGAAGCTGCCATTTTCTCCAGTGGAGCTGATCTCTGATGTCTGGAGGGCAGTTTTAATACCAGGAGATCTCCCGAAGGTTGGCAGTCCAAGGGTGAGAGGAAGAGACCTGGGTGGAATGGCTTGCCTGGTGGCTTTCCACAGCTGGTGGAGTTTAGCCCTACCCAGGAAGGAAACACCTGAAGATATTGGATGTGAAGCCTGGGTAGGGTGGCATTTGGAGAGGGGAGGGACCTCAGCAGGCTATAGTACTACTACTACTACTACTACTAGTAGTAGAAGAAGAGATTGGATTTATACCTCACCCTTCACTCGGAGTCTCAGAGTGGCTTACAAACTCCTTTCCCTTCCCTTCCCCACAACAGACACCCTGTGAGGTTGGTGGGGCTGAGAGAGCTCTTTCAAGAACTGCCCTTTCAAGGACAGGTCTGACAGAACTATGGCTTGTCCAAGGTCATCCAACAGAGGCAAGTGGAGGAAAGGGGAATCAAACCCAGTTCTCCCAGATTAGAGTCTGCACACTTAACCACTATGCCAAACTGGTGCCATAGAATCTGTCCTCCAAAGCAGCCATTTTCTACAAGGGAACTGATCTCTGTAGCCTGGAGAGCAGCTGTAATTCTGGGAGATCTTCAAGCCCCACCTAGTGGTTGGCAACCCTAAACTTGGCCCAACTTTTACCTCAGAGGTGCGCCTGACTCCACAGGGCTGGGCGATGGAGGAATGACTGCCTCCCCGGGGGAGGATTCTGGGCACTGGGATGCCATCCCCAGTGGGCTCCAGGAGGTCAAGGACTGACTTTATGGCCGTGGCTGCACCTGATTGGCAGTGGTTTTCTCTCATCAGCACCCAGCGGTGGGGCAACCTGCCTGGGAGGCAGCTGAGGGAAAAGTGGTGGACTCTCTCACAAACACCAGAGACTCCATTCCAGGAAGACACGCCTTGGTCCTCCCCAGGGCTCTTTTTGTAGCAGGAACTCCTTTGCATATTAGGCCACACACCCCTAATGTAGCCAATCCTCCATGGGCTTACAGAGCTCTTCTTACAGGGGCCACTGTAAGCTCTTGGAGGACTGGCTACATCAGGGGTGTGGTGCCTAATATGCAAAGGAGTTCCTGCTACAAAAAGAGCTCTGTTCCTCCCACCTTGCAACTGATCACAAGGGAAAGCAGTGGGGAGAGAGGAGGAAGTCCCAGGGTAGATTTTAAATCCTTCCTTTCTCAGGGATGAGGCCTACTGAGGCATCCGGAGGCCCCGCCTGACCACACTGATGAGTAGAGCTGCCATTCCCCAGTTGGGGTGGAGGACCCCCTGGTTTCGTGGGGTCCTGCCCACTGCCACCCAGCTAGCGGGTGGGAGGAAATCCCACCTCCAAAAGCAACATGAAGCAATGTGCTTATGACACCCAGAAGTGTCATAGGCACATTGGTGACATGGGGAGGGGGCGACGCTCTGTTTTTTTAAAAGAAAGGATTCTGAGCTGGAACTGGGAGAAGCTAGCTGGGTGATTGACGGCAGCTCTTTAATAGCATGATCAGTTCAAAAATGCATCTGCAAGCAAGATATTACAGCAATTTGGGGTGGGGGAGGAGGCCCCTGGTGACTGGGACAGGATTGGAGGGTGTTGCTGGAGGAGGGGTTACTGGAGGAGTTGTCACCATGCATAGCTTCCCTCACGTCTTCTGGAGTGAGTGAGTGAGCCCTGTTATTTTAGTCTCTATTTTTAATTTTGTGACACCATGCCCCCCTGTTCCCCCCGCCCCCCTCCGCCCAATTTCCTGGCTACAGGCCTGTTCTGAATTGGACCCTGGACCCTTTCACTCTCTGTTGGTTTGGCAGTCATTGGGCCAATTTGACATTCTCTTTGCCCCATTTGGTAAAGTCGCCAGTACTGCACCAGCAAATGCCAGAAGATTTTTAGGGTGGTGCCTTGGGTGGGTGGAGTTCCAGGGGAAGTGATATCTCATCCTCCATGAAACTCTAGGAATCCCCCCAATCTTTATGGTAAAGGCCTTCGAGAGTGGCAAAATCCCTAAAGTACCATAATTGATTCTAACCTTCCCTCCTCCTTTCTTTCTCTTGCTTCTCAAACCGTTGAGGGCTGGGGGTTGGGAGGGAACAGAACTGCCCACTATCGGCAGGCAAATGGGAAGCCCACTTGCTTGGGTAGACCTGCAAGTTGTTTGCTATCAAGTCACAGCCAGTTTATGATGATGACCCAAGCAAGAGGCTTTGTGAGGCAAGAGATGTTCGGAAATGTCCATAGAGACCCCGGAGATGTCCATAATGACCTCAGACATCCCTGATGGTCTCCTGTCCAAATGCTGACCAAGGTTGACCTTGCTTAGCTTTCAAGACCTGATGAGGTGGGGCTAGCCGGGGCTATCTAGATCAGGCCTTGGCTGGGATGATTCCTGCAGTCATCCAGAAATGTAGAGGGATGAAAGGAATGAGCGTGTGACCGTGCTTCTCTTTTATCCCTTCCCATTCCCATCTGTCTCCGGTCAGGTTGGCAGAGAGGACACAGGGTGTTGCTGCCTCACATCCAGATCCGGCAAGCGACCTGAAGCCCAGCTTTGAAACATCCTGAATTGTCCATCCCCCGTTGTTGAGAGCTGTGAGGTGTGTTGCGACAGAAGTTCCCATTAACCTCGCCAACCGTTCCAGGCTCGCTGCCATCTCTCTTTACCACTTTCACACCAAGTTTGAAAACCTGCCCCCCCCCAACTCCCACATCTTTGGGGTGGCTTTCCCTGCTCCTTGCCAGCACTGTTCCAAGCGCTCACTTTTATATCCGGAATTTTTGTCAGAAAGCAAGTCACTGGTGAGGGGAGCCAGCTGGCGACTGGGATGCCATCCCTCGCTGTTATTTTGGTTAATGAGCCAGTTGTGTTGACGACAAGAGCCTCTTTTGGTCCATCGCACTGACTGGCATTTGCGCGTTGCTGCTTGCAGTGCCATAAGGGGAAGGGTTCCCCGCAGAAAGGAGTGCCAGCTGTCTCCAGCCCTGGCATCCAGAGTAGGTGTTTTCTCCTTCCCATCTTCGATGTCGCGCGCTCGCCTCCTTTCCTCCCTCCTGAGCTCTTCTGTTGTGACATCTGGCGGTTCTGGGTGGGTTTTCTTTTCTGCTTCCTCATGAAACGGCCGTGGCCCTGATGCCAGCAAACAGAAGGAGCCCGTGGCTGCTGCCGGGGTGACAGTGCCAGTCCATACTGCCCCAGCTCGGACCCTCGGGCTGTTTTCCACAGGCCCAGATGCTCCTTGAAACTGGTTCGGGGGAAGAAGAAGAAAAGATAGACCGACTAGTAAAATGATTTTTCAGCAGATTCAGAGAATGTCAACTCCCCAATTAGCATAGAAATGGCACCTTCAAATGTGCTGGTTTTTAACTCTCCTTGAAGGGCTAAATCCATGTGAAACACTAATGCTCGGAAGAGTGTCCTCCGAACACCTTTTTTAAAAAGCAAAATCGCTTTGGGAGGGACAAATTCAGAGACAAGAACTGCAGGGGAGGGGGAGGGTAACTCCCTCTAGACCTGCCATTTTCCTTTCTCCGAATCATGGTCCCAGCAGCTTTTCTCCATGCAGTAGGGATGCCAGCCTCCAGGTGGGGCCTGGGGATCCCCCAGAATTACAGCTCATTCCCAAACTACGCAGTTCCCCTGGAGAAAACAGATGCTTTGTTTATTTTATTTATTTATTTTATTAAATTGATACCCTGCCTTTCCCGTGACGGGGCTCAGGGCAGCTCACATTGGTTGGTCCACGGTGAGTGGACTCTGTGGCATTGTACCCTCCCTGTCCTCTCCAGGCTCCACCCCCAAATCTTCAGGAGTTTCCCCAACCTGCATCGGGCACCCCTACCCCTGCACCCTATTGGTGGCCGGACAATCCTCCCATGCGAGGTTTCGAAAGCAAGTTTGTTCTTGCAAACCTGTGTTGTTTAGGGTATTTAGAAGAGAGAAACTCTCTTTCTTGCTGAAGCTCTGCTGCCCTACATGCACCCGCCCCCAAAGCAAAGAGTATCCAGGGGAAGTCTGAGTGATTTTGGGGCTCTGGCCAAACCTTTGGGATGGGACTTCATAACAGGGTGGGCAGCCTCCAGGTGGGGGCTAGAAATAGGGTTGCCAGGTCCTTCCAAGTCCCCAGCATGGGGAATTTGGGTGGGGCATTACTGGAGGGGGTGGGGCCACCACCACTGCAATGATGTCGCACAGAAGTGACATTATCACGTTGGGGACCGGTGCCCCCCCTTCTTCCCAAGGTCTTTAAAGGTTCCCTTTAAATGCTTTTCTAGAGAAGTGGGGGAGAGGCTGCAGGCGCCTGCCCTCCAAGCTGGAGTGGAGGTGTGGATGATGGCTCTTGGGGGGGCTTCCCCCTGCTGGCCTGTAGGCTGGTGGTGGGAAGGATCCCCCGAAACTGGGGAAAACCCCACTGGGACCGGAGGTCTGGCAACCGTAGCTAGAAACCTCCTGGATTTACAACTGATCTCCAGACTACGTACATTGCTTTTTTATTTCAAACATTGGTTCTCGTGGACAAAATGGTGGCATTAGAAGGCGGACCACATGTCATTATGGCCAACCGAGGTCCCTCCCCTCCCTAAACCCCAGGCTCCACCCTCAAATCTGCAGGTATTTCTGAACCTGGGGTGGGGAACCTTACCCCATAACTACACAGAGGGCTGCCCCCCCAGTGCCCTACAGTTGATTGACCTCCCCCTACCCTTGCCCGAGTCTCAGGCAGTGCAGGAGAGCAGAGGTGACTCTGTAGCAGTGCAGGTGTCAGAAACAAAATTGCACCTGTGGCCTCTTGAACTCGTACCCCAGGGCTGATCAGATCCTAGGGCAGGGCTGAGGCTAGTGGCTGGGATAGCTGGATGTAGGGCCATGGGAGCTTCCAGTGCTCCCTCCCCAGTACGGGGCCCAGGGAAGCTGTCCTGGGAAGGCTGTGGCCAACACCTTCCCTGAACACATTGGGCTAGTGTGTCGTATTTGTTGTTATTTTTAATAATATATTTTGATACACAGTATTCTCATGTCTTGCTGAGATGGTTTTGAGTTGTATTATTGAACGCCTCTTTGGATCCACTTAGGAAAGAAGCAGGGTATAAAAGATTTATATGAATAAATCAAACCCACAAAGGAGTGCTGGAATTCAACCTCTTGACAAGAGCAGTTTCGCCTTTCCTCTTCCAGATGAGTTTGGCTCTTGCTAACGTCCTGTTCGGTTCAAGTTTTCTCCTTCATGTACCTTTGTGGTCATGTACGCATTAAGTGCATACAGTTGCTTCCGGCTTATGGTGACTCCACGAGTTAATCTCCTCCGAAACATCCTGTCAGTGACAGCATTGCTCAGGTCTTGCAAACTGAGAGCCATGACTGCCTGGATGGAGTCAACCCCTCCTGCTGGGTCGTCCTCTTTCCCTGCTGCCTTTAATTTTTCCTAGCATTATTGTCTTTTCCCAGTGAGTCTCATCTTCTCATAATGTGACCCAAGTATGATAACCTCAGTTTAGTCATTTTAGCTTCTAGGAAGAGTTCAGGCTTGGCTTGATCTAGAACCCACTTAAGAACATAAGAACATAAGAGAACCCAGTGTTGGATCAGGCCAATGGCCCATCCAGTCCAACACTCTTGTCACACAGTGGCCAAAAATACCAGGTGCCCTCAGGAGGTCCAGCAGTAGGGCCAGGACAATAGAAGCCCTACCACTGATGACTTCCCCCCAAGCACCAAGAATACAGAGCGTCACTTTCCTCAGAGTTCCTATCTATACCTTGTGGCTAATAGCCACTGATGGACCTCTGCTCCATATGCTTATCTAATTCCCTCTTGAAGCTGTTCATGCTTGTAGCCACCACCACCTCCTGTGGCAGTGAATTCCATGCGTCGATCACTCTTTGGGTGAAGAAGGACCTCCTTTTATCCATTCTAACCCGACTGCTCAGCAATTTCATGGAGTGCCCATGAGTTCTAGTACTGTGAGAAAGGGAGAAAAGTACTTCTTTCTCTACCTGCTCTATCCCATGCATAATCTTATAAACCTCGATCATGTCACCCCTCAGCCGTCGTTTCTCCAAGCTAAAGAGCCCCAAGCGTTTTACTCTTTCTTCATAGGGAAAGTGTTCCAACCCTTTTATCATTCTAGTTGTCCTCTTCTGCACTTTTTCCAATGCTGTAATATCCTTTTTATGGTGTGGTGACCTATTTTCCTCTTTGGTGGTCCACGGTATCTGTAAAACTCTCCTCGAACACCACATTTCAAATGAATTAACTTTCTTCCTGTCAGCTTCCTTCATTGTCCAGCTTTCACACCCATACATTGTAAAGGGGAATACTGTGGCATGAAGTATCTTGATTTTGGTCACCATCAGGGGTCATTTCATAGAAAAAGAGCTGCAGGAGCTCATTAGCATATACAATAAGCTATTAGCATCATAGCTCATTAACATAAGCCACATCCCCTGACATCACTGGAAGTGATGTCAGAAGGGGAAGCAAAAAAGGGGGAGAGGCATCTTCAAAAGCCTCCCCTTCCCCAGCCAGCCTGCCAAGGTGGGCTGGGGGGGAAGCTGGAGCAATCTCTCCATTCTACTCTATGAGGCCATAGAATAGAATGGAGAGATTGTACTGCCTCTGCAGTGTGACTTCGAAGAGAAGGGGTTTAAACTCCTTTGCAGGCTGGCTGGGGAAGGGGAGGCTTTTGAAGATGACCCCCCCTCTTTACTTCCCCAGCTGGCCTGCCAAGGCGGGCTGGGGGGGAAGCAAGGAGAGAAGGGGTTTAAAGTTTAAATCTTTACAGTCGCGTTGCAGCAGCAGCGCGATTGCTCCATTGTATTCTATGGGGCCATAGAATACAATGGAGAGATCGTGCCACTCGAGATCAAGAGAAGGGGTTTAAACTTTAAACCCTTTCTCTCTGGCGTCACACCTCAGTGATAGCACAATCTCTCCATTGTATTCTATGGGGCCAGACAGGGTGCTGGGGATGGGGCTTGCTGCCACCACCATTTATGCCCACCCCTGAACTCCTGGAGCAGCACTCCAGCGCGCTCCTGCCCCAACCGACCCCTGGTCACCATCAACACTTCTTTTCACTTATGAATCTTTTCTAGATTCTTCATGGCTGCATTCCCCAGTCACAATTTCCTTCTGATTTGCAGTCTCCCCTTTGGTTGATGAACCATTGTGGTTAAAATGAAATCATCTGTTGGTTACGCACTTTCCATGTGACCTCCACTTCACGATATGTAACACCTCCGAGTTATCTCCAGTATTAGCTGAACAGGATCAGTTCATCCTTCAAAATTATATTTTGCGTTTGAGCTTTCATTTTGATTTGAACGATAGAGCATGGGTGACTTAACTGTATTTTTGTAATATTTGCTTGACATACAAGTCTACTTGTAAACTCACATCAGTCTCCATCTCTCTGTTTCAAACAAGACCTCATGTCAGCTGGGAGAGGTCACTTCTTCAGGCTCTCGTGCTTAACAATGCTAAACATTAAGTCCCCTATTAAGAAAACATTTTGTGTTATCAGGCCTTTTCGGCCCTGGACACAACTTGGTAGAATGAGCTCCCGCTAGGGATCAGTGCCCTGTGGGACCTTTTACAGTTCCACAGGGCCTGTAAGACAGAGCTCTTCTGCCAGGCTTTTGGGTGAGGCACCAGATGTCAACTATCATCTGTCCCCTCCTGTTACCATCTTGTTACCTCTCTGTTACTATCTGTACCATGGGCTTCAGTTTTTGAGGACACACAGTAATAGCTGCTTTGGTTTACCCAAGTGTCAGTCCCCGTGTGGGCTGGTGATGTGGCGGGGTGGCGGGATGGGTCCAGGTTGGAACAGGAGTGGTAGCAGGTCTGGCATTGCCTCAGAATTCACCTGGGATGGTTGCTTCACCTTCCTTTCTAGGCGGCCGTCGCCCTATCAGACATGCACGAGTGGATGGAGTGACTGCCTGAGTCTCCCTTCTTATGTCTCCTCCTAGGGTTCTGGCAATCCTCCCTGGCTTCTGCCTCTCTGCTTTTTATTACTCCCCTTCCTCCCTGCTCGTCCTGTCGCCCAAGCCTTAAAGCAGCTGAGCCATGGGGATACAATCAGTCGGGTTGGGTCCCAATGTGAACTTTCCCCACTGTGAACTTGGTCGAGGCCCTGTTGGGTGGCCCAGCTGATGTTCCTTCCCTGCCCATTTCCCTTGGTTGCAGGGCAGCCCCGGTAATGGTGGCAGGGAAGAATCCCGGGCCCTTCAGGGAACCCCTGCAGGGGCTCATTTGCCGGCTGGTGTCGAAACTTTGGCAAGCCTGGGACCCATTCTCCAAAGGAGTCAGGAGGGGCCCGGTGTAGCCTCCTGACACCAAGGGAGGGTACTTATAATTTGGAATCCTTTTTTTTTGGATCCAGCCCTTTCTGTCTTTAATTGTCTAACACCAGGGCACCATTGTAATAGTTGTGATGTATTGCCATCATTTAAGGGTTAAGTTTATAGTTTTAATCTTGATTTTATTGTTTTATGTTACTTTTGTAACCTATCCTGAGCTCACTTGCAGGAAGAGCGGGATAGAAATTGAACCAAATAAATAAATATAAATAAATAAATAAATAACCAACTTAGCACAGGAATGGTCAGCCAATAGCTGACCTGTTTGATGAACTAGATCATCTCAGGTTATGACTCCTGCTCATCCTCTAATGTGATTCATGCCATCATATGTCAGCAATGCCCTTCCTCTCTCTACATTGGATGAACAGGCCAGTCCCTATGACAAAGAATTAATGGACGTAAGTCTGACATCAGAAAACACAACATTCAAAAACCACTGGGAGAACATTTAATCTTCCAGAACATTTGGTTGCTGACCTAAAAGTAGCACTTAACTTATAAAGGACATTCAAAGGGAGATTAGGAAGAGAATTGCAACTGATAACGAAGCTCAAGACAATGCATCTACCTGGACTGAATAGAGACTTAAGTTTCCTGTCTAATTACCAATGCTGATTTCTCCACGCCTCCTACCCCTCTGCATATCACACCTAATCCAATCACACCTTCTATTGTCATTTGCCTGCTAATGTCATTTGGCATCTGAAATCACTCCACTTTCCAATATATAGGATGAATGTACTCACATTCTAGCTGTATCTGAAGAAGTGAGCAGTGACTCACAAAATCTCCTCCCCTGCCATAGATGTTGTTAAAGTGCTCCTGGACAGATGGGAAAACTTATGAAAAAACACAATCTATAAACAGTATTCAGACCCACCAGAAAAATACAACAGATGCTACGATCGGCAAAAGACAGAAGAGACCCCCTCACTTCTTTTTTTTTTTTTTTTAATATTTTTTTTATTGTTTTAATTCCATAACACATTATCTTATATATAAGCATTCCAAATTTAAACAAAAACTCATCCAGAGATTACTTAATTCACCATTTGTTCAGAAAGCTCTTCTTCTCAGATTTTTTGCAGCCACTTGTACATTTTTAACCAATACTTCTCATATTCCTTTTCCCCTTTTCCTTGGATAACATAAGATAATTTTTCCAATTCGGCAATTTCCATTAATTTATATACAAGTTCATCTCTTGTAGGAATCTTTTCACTTTTCCAATATTTTGCAAACAAAATTCTGGCTGCCACTAATACATGCAAAACTAAGTACATTTCATGCTTCTTAAACACCTCTGGTAGCATATTCAATAAGAAAAATTCAGGCTTTGGCTGTATATACATTTCAAAAATCTCTTCGATCACTTCTTTTACCATTTTCCAAAATTTCCTTGTTTGTTTACATGTCCACCAAATATGGAAATAAGTACCTGTGTTTACCTTACATTTCCAACATTTCACTGAAGCATTCTTGTTGAATTTACTAAGCCTTTCTGGTGTAATATGCCACATATAAAACATCTTAACAGTATTCTCTCTAAAATTACTTGTTTTTATATATTTTAAAGTTCTAGCCCAACTTTTCTCCCATTCCTCATACTCAATATTCCGTCCTATATGTTGCGCCCATTTTATCATTTGCGGTTTGACCCACTCATCCTGCATATTGTATTCTAATAAATAGTTATACACTTTTCCAATTATTTTTACATTATTATTTATCCATAGCACATCAAGTCCCGTAGGTTTAAGATAAAAACCGATATTTTTATCCTTTGCCCATCTAGACTTAAGGGTTGCCTGCTGCCACCATGTAAGTCTGATATTTTTTCTGCTCATCTCTTCTTCTGAAAACAATATACCTTTATCATCTAATAAATCAACATATTTCCATCTTTCACATTCCCCAAGCAATGTCGGTTTGGTAAATGCCTCTACAGGAGAGATCCATAGTGGGGTCTTCTGGTAGTGTTTATGTTTGAGCTCATCCCATATTCTCCACAGCGCGTCCCTAATCAAGTGCTGCGAGAAGTGACTATGTCTCGTAATTTTTTGGTACCATAGAGATGCATGCCACCCCATTGCAAGGTCATGTCCTTCTAATTTTAACAGTTTTGTATTTTCCAAAACTACCCAGTCTTTAATCCATAACAGGGCTGCAGCTTTAAAATATAATCTCCAGTCAGGAAGAGTCAGGCCCCCTCTTTCTTTTTTTCTTGCATGTATTTCAATTTTATCCTTGGCCTTTTACCTTGCCAAATATATTCCTTAACCAGCTTCTCTAGTTCTTTAAAAAAGAAATTGCTTCTAATAATAGGAATTGTTTGAAATAAAAATAAAACACGCGGGGACTTCCGGTCGGGGAAAATGGCGAATTGACACACTTTGCGAGTTGTGCAGAGTGTACTGCGGCATCTGACGACAGTCTGGGCTCTATTTGGCCCAGCGCAGCACTCTCCAGGCGGGGGAGTGGCAAGCAAGCAGCGAAGCCTGAGGGGGGTTGAGATCGGTGTGGATAAGCTTCGGAGGAAGCTTGTTTACACTTTGATCTCCCTCCGTGAAGAGGGCAGTTGCAAATCAACTCTACAGATGCCAGCCGGGCTGAGAATTCAGCATAAATTCGCCATCTACCGATCTCTTCATCATCTGATTAACATCGTTTACGGAAGAAGCACCGCGAAACCCCGAAACTACAAGCAAGGTAACAAATATACGATTAAGCGCTTACCGGTTTAAAGAAGACTGTGATAGACGTACGGATAAGCGTTGAAACGCTTAAGGAACTATTCCGCTTGAATTAAAAGTAAAAAGAAAGCTTTCCGTTAGAGAAAAAGGCTGAAAAGAGACTTTGTTTTGCATTCCTGTGGTTATTCAAGTCTAAACGCTACGTAGTAGAAACGAAACTAACTGTGACTCTGTGATACAGGAAGTGGGCTAGAGTGGAGGTTTTCAGAGGCTGTTGTGTTTGAAGCGGATGGACATTTTATTATGTGACACCACCTTTACCGGAAGTTGGATTATAGAGACGGACAGGAGAACAGGAAGTTCGGAAGAAGCCTACTCTAGCCGGAAAATCATAGAGAATTTGCGCCCGACATTTTGGGGAGGACCAAAATTTAAAACGTTATTTTCAGGCCGAAAAAGTGTTTAAACAAGTTTTAAAGGTGGCGATTTGGCTTGAAGACTGCTAATATAAAGACTAACTAACATTGAAGTGGCCTCCAAGACGGATTTGCGAACAAGACCTAGAGCTGCTTCATCACCCAGCCCGAGAATGACTGCAAAGGAAAAAAAAGAGTGGCAAGCAGCTATGGAGGCGATGGAAAAACGGATGACTGAAAATCTTGGAAAACAAATAGAATCACAGTTGCAACAACAATTGGAGCAAATAGAGCAAGTGCAAATTCAAGTACAGAAAAAAAATATGGAAGAATTGAAGGAACTGGTACTTGCAGAAGTGTCAGGGATTAAGAAAGATACAGAAGAACTCAAAAAGGAAGTCAAAAGTCTGGTGACAAAATCTGAAGATATGGAACAAAGGGTTAAAAAACCCTGTCAGAAAATGCAAGGCTGGAGACCATAATGGATTATAGGGCTACTCAGAATCATTTGAGATTGAGAGGGATAGAAGAAGAGGAGGATCAAGATTTACGGGCTCTAGTAATTAAGACATTGACAACTTACATAGGGGAAGACGAAGGAGATTTGGATGCAGACTTTGACTTGATTTACAGAGTAAACTCAGCCTATGCCAAAAGAAAGCAATTACCTAGAGATGTAATTGTTCAATTTGTGACAACAAAGATGAAGGAAGATGTTTTCAAGAAACAATTTACACAACCGTTGGAAATTAATGGAAAGAAAATAATAATTTTGAGGGAAATTCCGAGATCGATTCTACAAGACAGAAAGAAATTCAAGAAATTGACAGACAGATTAAAAGAAATGAATATCAGGTTCAGATGGGAGATTCCATATGGACTTACATTTATGTACAACTCGGTGAGATCAACTCTTAAAACAGAAGGAGACTTATATAGATTTAAAGCGAGCAATTTGGACGACTTTAAAGATATTTAATTCAACGCCATTATGGATTACAAATTTTTATCTTGGAACGTAAATGGACTAAATTCACCAGGTAAAAGAAGACTGGTGAATCATTGGCTGGAAAAACAAAAATGTAATATAATTTGTCTACAAGAAACACACATAAGAAAACAAGACGATAAGTATTTGACTAATAAAAAATTGGGAGAAGAATTTCATTCTTCAGCATTTAACAAGAAAAAAGGAACAGTGATTTATATTTCAAAAGATTTGGATCCTAAACAAATTTTTTCCGACAAAGAAAGGGAGATATGTAGGCGTGGAAATCTTTATGGACAGAAAAAAGACATTGCTTGTTAATATATATGCACCCAATGGTGCAAAAGAGACTTTTTAATGATTTGGCTAAAGAGTTGGAGTGTTTGAACTATGACCAAATTGTCCTGGCGGGAGACTTTAATGGTACAGTGAACAACACATTGGATAGAAAGTCCAAAGCAAGTGCTGAAATAGCTGGAAAGTTACCAAAAAATTTTTTTCAATTGATGAAGCAAGAGAAATTAGAAGATGTTTGGAGGAAGTGGAATCCTAAGGTTAAGGACTATACGTTTTATTCGAATAGACATAATTCCTTTTCTCGAATTGACATGATTTGGATGTCAGAGGAGATGGCGCAAAAAACTTATAAAATACAAATTTTACCGAAAACTAATTCTGATCATAATCCCCTACTTTGGATATCTAAAGCAAAACCCAAACAGTTATTTTGGAGAATCAATGAAGATTTACTGGATCAAAAACAAATTAATGAAATTTTAAAAAAGGAAACGAAAAGTTTTTTTGAATTGAATTTGAATAAAGGAACGGATATACAAGTTGTATGGGATACATATAAAGCAGTAATGAGAGGTATGCTTATCTCTCTGAACTCCAAAGACAAAAAGCAAAAGATTCAGCAGCAGAAAGACCTTCATGAAAAAATTCGACAAAAAGAAAGGGAATTAAAAAAAAGACCAGGGAAGAAGAAGATTATTAAGGAAATCCACTTCTTGCAAGACCAGTTGAATGTTCTTTTAAACAGAGAATTATATTGGAATCTGAAAAAATTACAGCAAAAAGCATTTGAGGGTGCAAACAAACCAGGAAAGTTTTTAGCATGGCAATTGAAAAATAGAAAAGAAAGAAACTTTATATCTAAGATTGTTGAAGATGGAAAGGATGTGATGAATCTGAATGGTATAAAAAGAGCTTTTTTTAAATATTACGCCAAATTATTTCAAAAGAAAGGAATTGACCAACAGAGAATCAAGAAATATTTGGAGAAAATTGAAGTTCCAGAGCTGGGAAAACAAATTAAGGAATTACTAAATGGTTTAGTAACGAAAGAAGAAGTGACAATGGCGATAGAGGATGCAAAGTTGGGCAAAGCTCCAGGACCAGACGGCTTTACAGCAAAATTCTATAAGAAATTTAAAGAGGAGCTAACCCCTATTTTAGTACTTCTGTCGAATGAGATAAGACAGACTAAACGGATCCCAGATTCATGGAAAGAAGCAAACATTTCATTGATACCTAAAGAAGGTTTGGATTTGACTCAAGTAAAGAATTATAGGCCAATTTCGCTATTAAATAATGATTACAAACTATTTGCAAAAATACTTTCTGAGAGACTGAAAAAGTATTTGAAAGATACAATAGCGGAAGAACAAGCTGGATTTTTACCAAATAGACAAATCAGAGACAATTTGAGAGTGGTGATAGATGCAATTGAATATTATGACAAGCATCCTGAAAAAGAAGTAGGATTCCTCTTCTTAGATGCGGAAAAAGCTTTTGACAATTTAAATTGGGAATTTATGCTACAAGTTATTGAAAAAATGGATATTGGACAGTCTTTCTTAAACATGATTGTGGCAATATATTCAGAACAAAAAGCGGCTTTGAATATAAATAAAGAAAGGACGGACTTCTTCCGAGTCCAAAAGGGAACGCGTCAAGGTTGCCCATTATCTCCGTTGCTGTTTATTTGGATATTGGAAATATTATTGACAGCGATAAGGAAAGACAATAGTATTGAAGGACTTACAGTGAAAGGCTTTGCCTACAAGTACAGGGCATTTGCAGATGACGTAATGTTTATGATTCAAGACCCAATTGAGAAAATACCACAATTGATGGAAAAAATTGAAGAGTTTGGGTCAGTTGCGGGATTTTATGTTAATAAAAGCAAAACCAAAGTGATGTGTAAAAACATGACGAAACAAAGACAAACAGAATTGCAAGAGAAAATTCAATGTGAAGTGGTCACAAAGACTAAATATCTTGGAATTGAATTAACCATGAAAAATATTGACTTGTTTAAAAACAATTATGAAAAGGTGTGGCATAAGATTCAACAAGATATGAAGAAATGGGACACTTTGAATTTATCACTGATGGGAAGAATCGCAACTGTAAAAATGAATGTTTTACCACGTTTGATGTTTTTGTTTCAGACTATTCCAATATTAAAACAAAGGAAGGTATTGGATATGTGGCAGAAAGAACTATCCAAATTCGTATGGGCAGGAAGAAAGCCAAGGATTAAAATGAAAATTTTATGTGATTCAAAAGAGAGAGGAGGCTTACAACTACCGAATTTAAGACTGTATTATGATGCCGTCTGTTTAACATGGTTGCAACAGTGGATTAATTTGGACAATAAGAAGTTATTGGCCCTGGAAGGACATGATAACAAATTCGGATGGCATGCATATTTATGGTATGGAAAAGAAAAAGTGGATAAATTTTTTAAACACCACTTTGTAAGACAATCACTGTTCGAGACATGGACGAGATATAGAAAATTCTTCTCAGAAGAAAGACCACTTTGGATTGTACCAGCGGAAGTAATTAATCCATATTCAAGAAACCAAGGACTAGATTGGCTACCTTATAAAAATCTTTTAAAATCTGAAGGGAAAAATTTTGTGTTAAAAGATAGATTTGATGTTGAATTTGAATATGATTGGTTGAAGTATAGACAGATTTATGATCTATTTAAGACCGATAAAAGAGAACATGGTTTTAGAGCAAAGAACATTGAAATTGAAACTGTATGGCTTGAAAAAGATAAAAAAATGATTTCTAAACTGTACAAGGTGTTATTGAAATGGTATACTGAGGATGAAGTTGTAAAGGAGCAAATGATAAAATGGGCTGTAAATGTTAATAATGAGATATTAATGACATCTTGGGAATATTTGTGGAAAAAATCAATGAAAATTTCAACGTGTGTAAATGTTAAAGAGAATTGCTATAAAATGATGTACAGATGGTATATGACGCCTAAAAAAATTGCTATTATAAATGAAAGTTTGTCCAACAAATGTTGGAAATGTAAAAAACATGAGGGGTCTTTTTACCATATGTGGTGGACATGCGATAAGGCAGTAAAGTATTGGACAGAGATCCACAATGAGATACAAAAAATTTTGAAATGTACTTTTAAGAAAGACCCACAGATGTTATTGTTAGGTCTTAAAATGGAAGAAATAAATGTAGCCAAGAGAACACTGCTATGGTACTTGACTACAGCAGCAAGACTGACTTTTGCTCAATGTTGGAAACAAGATAAAGTATCTGAAACATGGGAATGGATTAAAAGACGTTGTTTTTAGCAGAAATGGACAAATTAACAAGAAAATTAAACAACGAAGAAGATGAAATTTTTTTTGAAGACTGGAAAGACTTTCAAAAATACTTGTTGAAAAACTGGGACATTAAACGCGGCTTGATCTGCTTTGATAGTTATTAAGTGGAAAATGAAATAGAATTAGATTTCTGAATTGTTACCGTTTGCTAGAGAAAATAAGTTTAGGAATAATTGTAATAGAATAAGAGAGATATCAATGGGGTTGGAGTGGTGCGGGAAGTCTTGTTTGGGGGGGGAGAAGGGGAAATTAGAAAAAATGGGTATGTAGGTTGGTTGAAAATGTTTGAACATGTGATATATCCAATAATAAATTGTATTTACCAAAAAAAAAAAAATAAAACACGCGGTAGCACATTCATCTTAATTGTAGAAATTCTGCCAAGTAATGTAATTTGTAAGTCTTTCCATCGATCTAAGTCCTTCTTGATTTCATTTAATAGCTTAATATAGTTATCCTGATATAGTGAGCTGCATCTATTTGTAATTTGAATCCCTAAATACTTGACTTTTTTACAAATTTCAAAACCTGTTTTTTTTTTAATACTCGCTATTATCTTTAGGTCACAATTTTTTGTAATTATTTTTGTTTTGTTCTTATTAATTTTCAGCCCAGCTATATCCCCATAAGTTTGTAAAGTTTGCACCAATGGCTCGATCGAGGATTGTGGATCTTCTAATATATATACCATATCGTCTGCAAAGGCCTGGACCTTAAATTCGTCATTTCTTATTCGCAGACCTTGAATTTCTTTATTTTTCCTAACCATTTCTAGCAACGTTTCTAGCGCGTAGATGAACAGAAGCGGTGACAGGGGACAACCTTGCCTAACCCCTTTTTGAATTGTTATGTTATTTGATGTGTCCCCATTAATTACTATTGAGGCTTGCTGCGTATCGTAGATGGCTTGCACCATTTTCAGGAAATTTTCTCCACATCCTTCTACTTTTAATTTTCCTAACAAAAAGGCCCAACTTAAGTTATCAAAGGCTTTCTCAGCGTCAATAAAGATCAAAGCCATGCTCTTTTCTACATGCATCTCATAGTATTCAAGAATGTCTAAAACTACTCTTACATTATCTTTTATCTGCCTAGTTGGCAGAAAACCCACCTGGTCTTTATTTATTATCTGAGATAGCACTTTCCGAAATCTCGCAGCCAATATACTTGCAAAGATTTTATAGTCACAGTTTAATAAGGAAATCGGCCTATAATTTTGGATTTCATTCTCTTCTGTTCCTTGTTTATGAAGTAACGATATTAACGCATCTTCCCAAGACTTAGGTATTCTTCCTGTGACTAATATATTCTCAATTGTATATTTCAAAGGTAGGCATATTTGGTCAACATATTTTTTATAAAACTCAGCAGGTATCCCGTCCGGGCCTGGAGATTTATTGTCTTTTTGATTTCTTATTGCTTCTACTAGTTCACAAATAGTTATAGGGTCATTCAAAATCTTCTTTTGATTTTCTGAAAACTTTTTCGTGGTATGTGCACATAAAAACCCCCAGATTTCTTCTTGTTCGTATTCACCTTGTTGGTATAGTCCTCTATAGAAATTTTCAACTATCTTGTTCAGCTCTTTCAGAGTAAATTTCTCATCTCCATTCTCATTTTTTAGGCTTTTTATATATCTTTTCTCTTTCTCCTTTCTTAACTTGTATGCCAACCACCTTGTGGGTTTGTTTGCATTTTGAAAAAAGTATTGTTTAGCATATTGTACCTTTTTTGCAAGTTCTTCAGTCAAAAGATTATTCAAAGTATGTTGTAATTTATGTACTCTCCTCCTGATTTGCTGTACACTAATATCTGTAACATCCTTGTTCTTCATTTTATCTTCCTCCTTCTTAATTTGTTCATAAATTTGCTTATAAGCTGATTCTCTTTGTTTCTTCTTCCATGCATTCTGTCTTATCGTCCAGCCTCTGGTATAGGCTTTGAAAGCATCCCAGATAACATCTGGGGATACTTCCGAGTTCCAGTTATCTTTGAAGAAGGCTTGGTATTCTACTCTAGACTCTGCTAAAAAATTTTCATCCCTGAAATTATTTAAATTCATTGTCCACCTTCTTCTCTTCGGTGTGTCTACAAGAGTGAGCAGAATTGGGTTATGATCGGCAAAGGAGGCGGGCATTATTTCTGCCTCCCCTATGTCACTTATCATTTCTATCGAAGTCCAAGCCATGTCCAGCCGCGACCAAGATCTATGCCTGTTCGAATAAAATGTAAAGTCTTTCTTTTTTATATTTTTTGTTCTCCAAGAATCTACCAAGGAGAATTCATCGACTAATCTAAAGAAGGATTGTGGAAGTACATTTCCCTGTTTAATTTTCCCGACATCTCTTTTCCTATCCATAGAGTTATCATATACAGCATTAAAATCCCCGATTACACACAACTCATCAAACGTTTGCTCTACTATAATTTTTCTCACTGATTCAAAGAATTTGTTTTGATTTTGGTTAGGGGCGTATATATTAGCGATGAGGCAAATCTTGGCTTTCCTGTTAATACTTATTATCAGAATTCGTCCATCCTCCGATTTATAAAGCATTTCTGGGTTTAGATAGTCTTTGGCATAAGTGGCGACACCCCTCTTTTTTTGTTTCTCATCCGCTGCAATAAAAGATTTCCCTAATTTGTTTCTTATTAAATATTTTTGATCTTCTTGTTTGATATGTGTTTCTTGCAGACACACCACGTCTGCCTTAAGTTTTTGAATTTGCTGAAATGTGCAATTCCTTTTTTTGGGTGCATTTAAACCGTTGACGTTAATTGACACTATCTTCACTCTCTGTCTATCCATCTTTTTCTTCTTCTGTTGGTACCTTCCCTCCTCTCTCCTTCTGACGTGTTGTCATCTTAAAAGTGCCAAAGTCCTTCTTCCGCTTATGCTCCTTTTTTTTTCTTTTATTTATTTTCTCGGTTTCAGCAACATCCTCTTGTTGAATTTCAGAGTCGCTAGTCCCGCTTCCTTTCCATCCTAAATCCTCTCCATACCGGTCTAGGAAGTCTTGGAGTTTAAAAGTAGAGTTAATTTTATTTCTTTTTCCCCTATACATAAAGAACAGTCCTTCCGGTATTAACCAGCGGTACTGAATCCCGTTATCTTTCAGCAAGTTGGATAAGCTCATATACTCTTGCCTCTTTTCCCTAACTTTCCATGGTATTTCCCTTAATATTTTTACTTCAGTATTGTTAAGGATGAGGGTATTTTCATTAGATTTTTTCAAAATTTTATCTTTTAATTCTCTATGACTGAACTTAACATGAACCTCTCTTGGTAGGCCATGCCGCTTAGCGTAGGCTGAATTTACTCTATATGCAGTGTCTATTTCTTTACTTAGTTCTTCATGGTCCTCCATTCCTAAAAACTGGGCTAATGCCTGTTTAATCTCTTCTTTTATATCTTCTTCTTTTTTTTCCGGTATGTTTTGGAACCTAAGTATGTAAGCAGCTCTATCAAGTTCCAGTCTGATCAGGGATTCTTCCAGTACCTCATGTTTTTCTTTCAGATTTTGCACTTGAAGATCTACTGCTTGAATTTCGGATTCCATTTTACTGGTCATTTCCATTACTGAGGTAATACTTTGAGTATTTTCAGTGATTTGTTTCTTAATTTCATCTGTTTGAGTTATCAACTGATTTGCTAAATCATCTAGCTTTGTTTGAATCGGCTCTATAGCTTTAGTAACAGCTGTTTCCACAGCAGAGTTTATAGCATCCATCACTGCTTCATTAACTGCTGTTTTAACTGCTGTGCTTACGGCTGTAGTTACTGACTCCTGTATAAAATTTTGCAGGTCTTTCATAGATATTGGTGGCAGATTAGATGAAGATGAGACGGATGGGCGTCTAAGACTTGCCTTATCTTTGTCTTTATCCATTTTGATTTTTGGTATTATCTATATTTCTACAATTATCTTATAACTTTGCTATCTGCCTCTCTTTTATCTGCTTTTATTCTTTTTATCCTCCCCTATCCTGTTTTAGTCTAGGCACTGACACCCTACTTCTTAAATCTTGTTCTATTTTACTTTCCCCAATCCTATCTTGCTCCTATCCTATTTCTATGATCTATCTCCCTTTAGGTGCCTTATAGTAATTTCACATTCAATTTTAACTATTTACCCCTCCCTCTTTCCCCTTCCCCTCCTCCTTCTTCTTTTTTTTCTTGCTTCTTACTTCCTTTCTTCACCTGGACACTTTTACTTTCGTATAAAGAAGGAAAAAAATAGATAATAATAAATATATATATATATATACATACATACATATACACATATATATACACATACATATACATGTAATAATAAATTCTCAAGTCTCAAATTTATACATGCGTACCATACACATCCAGGAAAAGGAAAAGAAAAGGGGTCAATCACTGAGAAAGCATTTCATTGGAGAGAGTCACTTAATTGCCATACAAATAAAATCCTTATAATGTATGCCTAGTTCATCAAAATAGTTCAATCAATCAGTCAATCAAAGTAAACCCTTTCATCAGAGAGAATAAATTATTTGCCATACAAGTAGATTTCCTATTTTCATATCTAATTTCTGTAATATAATTCATTCATAATAAACTGTCATATCTCCTTCTTCATATAATACAATACTGTGATTAAATTTATTTATTCTGTTATTTTAAGTCCAAGTCTTCGCTTAAATCCTTAGCTTCTTATAATTTCATAACTTATTGGTCTACCGTTTCTGCAGTAACCCTGCAGTTATGCTATCAGGACTCCCAAAGAGACGAGCACAATTAGGTATATACGCAGAGTTAGTAGTTCCTGGGTTCTGTTGTAAATTTTTAACTCTTCCCGAGAGTTCAGCCTAATGTCCCAAGCCGCTCCCTCTCTTTGAATTGGCGACTCCCGTCTTACTTCCTCCCCCGAAGTTCTATCTTGAAGCTTTCTCCGGCATGAGGAAAGAGTTAATAATGGCTTAATAACGATTTAATTTAAGTTCAGAGCTTTTTTTTCCCCCGGCTCTGGAGGTTTCTGTAAGAGCTCTCAGTGGAGTCTGTACCAGCTACGTTGTTTGCTGGGCGTTTCCCCGCCTCCCGCTTCGGAGCAGTCCCGGCTTGAAAGAGCACCGCCGCGCCTTTTCTCACCCGGGCAATCTCCTTGCTGCAAGCTTTCACTCCGGAGAGCTTGGAAACTGAAAGCAACCCCTTAAAACATCAGGGGCACGTCAGGAAGCAGGGTGAAGCTTCGAATTCAGCGGGAGCTCGTCCCGCTATCGTCCCCCTCACTTCTGCAGGAGTATACCGCATACCATGCAGTTGTGGACAAGTTTACATCGAGACCACATGGCGTAGCATTCAGACAAGAATAAAAGAACATGAAAGACACTGCAGACTGGGCCAACCTGAAAAATCAGCAGTGGCTGAACATAGCCTAACCCAAACAGGACACAGCATTTTTTCCCAAGACACTGAAAGGCTGGACAACACTTCCAGTTACTATGTCAGATTACACACGGAAGCCATTGAAATTCATAAACATAAACACAATTTCAACAGGAAAGAAGAGAGTTTAAAAATAAATAGGGCATGGTTTCCTGTCCTGAAAAACTCAAAATGCTCGACAGCTGGCAATAGCACTACAGATAAGGTTAGAGTTTCAATAGCCATTCCACACACAAAAGAACCTTCTCAAGAAACAGGAAACCTCCTCAGGAAACAATCCATAGACAAAATAACCTCCTCAGGAAAGCTCCTCCATTAGCATGTTCATAGCTTGGAGAACTACAACAAGATAATGACTCAGCCCTACCCCACCTTCCAGGGTAGAAATAAATTACTTGCCTACCATTTTTTGCTCACCTTGACAAAGAGAGTACTCCATCTTTCTGTGCTATACCTCTGAGGATGCCAGTCACAGCTACCAGGGAAACGTCAGGTCCTACAATGCCAAGACCATGGCCAGACAACCCAGAAAATCTACAGCAACTAATGAACTCCGGCCGTGAAAGCCTTCGACAACATATTGTTCCTGGACTCTTACTCTTTTCTACTGCTACAGGCAGACTAATGGGGCTACCCATCTTGATAGTCTATTGTGTTTTCAGCCCAGGCTTGAATCAGTCTGAGCCCCAAAGCCCCAAATGGTTGCAACCATAGCTTCTTTTCATTGCACATTTAAGATAATTTGTTGATATTTCGAATGTTTGCTTCTGAAGTTCAGAGCTGGAATGAAGAACTCAAGATTGGCTCTGCCCACCACGCAATGAAAACTTGCATTCAGTGGAAATAACATTAGAAGAACCCTGCTGGATCAGAGCACTGGTCCATCTAGTCCAGCATCCTGGCTCACATAGTAGCCATCTGTTCCCTTTTGCAGCTAGAATACATGAATGGCGCCTATACGGATTTGTAGGGGGATGATACAGAGCAGTCATTGTATGTGTGAATTGGGTCATAAGAGCTCAGACTGGACTTCTTTACTGTTCTGGGGTGACTGCAGCTCAGAGCTGTAGTAACTCCTCAGTATCTTGTGACCCTTTCTGAACATGCAACCCCTAGTTTGTGGAGAAACTTTGAGCAAAGTCTCCCTTGTGTTTCCGTGTTTTTTCCTGATGAAACCGAATCATCTGTAAATGAACCCCTCCTTTGGTGTAGGAACAAATAAGATCAATATTTGGAGGCACTCTCTGAGTTTTGGGTAGCTGACTGTGCACACCAGCATTTGAAACCTGCCAGGCCGAGCATCACAGTGGGGGCTCTTTAGTTTTCCAAAGTGGAACTCTGCCCATAAATTTCTCCAGTGATTTGTGTAGTTTGAACTTTCAAGCGAAGAGTCAAAATGACACCTGCCTCTCGCTCCTGGAGATGTATAATATTCTGCAGTTGGTCCGTGCATACTAAAGAGAACGCATTTGGAAATCAGAAGTCACTTCAAATGCCTTTTGACTGGAATGTTTCTGAATTGCCTTCCAGTATCGGTAATGACGTCAAATAATAGGTGCTATTACTGGAGCATGAAATGATTAGTTAAAGTTCACAGTGCTTGGCTAGATCATTGAGATCCGTATTAGGAGGGGGAAAAATGAAATCATGAATGATTGGTGTGTGTGTGACCTCTTCTTTAAAAAATTAACTTCTCAAGAATTTTGGAGTGGTGTTCTCCTGTCACTCCAACCCAGCTAGAGAACGAAGAGCGGTGACTTGGGGATAGAGCATCTGCTTGACAGGCAGAAAGTCCCCAGGTTCAGTCCCCAGCATCTCCAGTTGAAAGGACCAGGTAGTAGGTGAGACCCTGGGGAGTCACTGACAGTCTGACTAGATAATACTTCCCTTGATGGGCTGATTCAGTATAAGGCAATCTTCACATGTTCATGGGTAGAAGACATACAGGAGGAGATGTCTACCCCTATCTACATTTCCCAATCACACCAAAGTGCCCCAAGGGGAATTTTTTGAGAGACCTTCTATGACACACGCCCCTTTTATATTGACAATACTGTGAGGGTCTGCGTGTGGTGCCTGGTCAGAGCTGCTGCTGATTTTTCTGACCAGTCCACTATGCAAATCTACAATAGTCTCTTCGGGGTAATTGTTTTTCTTCTTGGTCAGGGATATTTATAAGGACCACTGCTAAGTGTATTTGTTTCACCAGTAAAGAGATAGTCACCACGGCTTGTTAACTTTAAGACTGAACAGGCTTTATTTATAAACAACACAACAGGGGGATGGAAGCTGTACAGAGGACATTTTGTTTCCTTTCAGGCTTTAGCTCTTGCCTTTACATTCACTTAGGCTGTATGTTTATTTCTTTCAGTTCCGTACCTAGATGTTTCTTAGTTCACAACACACACCTCAGATCTCATTCTCCAGGCACTCCTTTAGTGGTTTTCCTTGGGCTTTTACTAACAGATCCCTCTGAGTCTCCTCGGTCACCAAACCAGCTTTCCAGACTCCTGCCAGACCATTCTTTAGCCCTTTCTAAACCACTTCCAGTTCCTTTTTAAGGAGAGATATCTCAATGGTGTGGGACTCTATTGTATTTAGTTCTTAACTGTCTGGTCACTGTCCCCTTCCTTCTGAGGAACTCAGTAAACCAGGTTCTTCCGCACAGAGCTACAGAGCTTCTTCAGTTCGCTGACAGACTCCTGTTAGCTGTCTCTGTCCAACCACGAACTAAATTGCTGCTTCTCAACTGACAATTCCAAACGGACCATTTGGTCTGTTAAATGCCAATCACGGAGGGTTCTGAGCTAAATGGCCCCCTCCTCACTCCGTCACGTGACTCAGCAGTGTTCTATGTTTACTTTCTGCTGGTCCTAGATCTTTAAGTCCGTCACACCTTCATTCA
Organism: Gekko gecko; assembly: GCA_029375565.1. Taxonomy (NCBI): domain Eukaryota; kingdom Metazoa; phylum Chordata; class Lepidosauria; order Squamata; family Gekkonidae; genus Gekko; species Gekko gecko. The sequence goes on from JAPDNY010000004.1 coordinate 195,957,608, forward strand.
TGCATAGCACGAGCTTCACACCCAGGGGATGTGGATTCAACTCGAAGCATCTCCGGTTGGATGTCCTTGGGTAGCAGCATTGGAGGAGGCCTCTGTCTAAGGGTTTGGATAGCTACTGCCAGTATCTGTAAATTGTGCCAGTAACTGTACATTGGGTTGAGTAGACCAGTGGTCTGACGCAATGTGTGGCAGCTTCATATTTTTAGATGGTCCCTGGCCAGCTACTCCAGCTTCACATTTGTTTGTTTGTTCGTTCATTCTTTTGTTTGTTTGTTCATTTGTTCGTTCATTCATTCATTCATAAGTTTGCCTCTCTCCCAGCAACTTGGATTCTGAAGCAGGTGGCAACACATTAAACCAACAGCACACCATAACTAAGAAATCAAGAACCAGCAGACATAGGAACACTTGCTGCTGATCTCAGAAATCCCGACTGTTGTCCGTCTAAGTGTTGGATATCGTAATTCTGCATGCAAGAGGATCTGGGAGGGAAAGGGTCAAGAGACTTCTCTGCTTGGGTATACTTGGCAGTTGGCCCCACCCTCCTCTCATTGGTTAGATGTTCAGCCTCTTTGGCTGCTGCTTTCCTTCTGTTTCATCATATATATTGGACATCTCTTCTTCTCTCTCTTACCTGGGCTTGGAGCTGAGGCAAGTTAACCTTTTTGAAGTGAATCTGTTCACAATAAGTTAGGTGTACCCACATGAATATGTCATGTAAGATGTGCTTCTATTTTCATAAGTAAAATTTCTTTTTCTTGTTACCGTTGGAGTCAGGTCATCTTTATAATTTGTCTGGGCAGCATTTTTCCTTTAAGGAGGGAATGTGGAGGATCGGGGGTACTGCAAAAAAAGGCTTTGTGCTTCCAAGGCAATTGATTTTTTTTTACATTTAACCCAATACTAAGAACCGCCCCCAAATGCCCTCCTAAAAAAATTCTGCCTTGCAGTCTCTTCTCAAAGCTGTCAAGATGGAAGTCTCAGGGGGCTGTTCCACAGCATAAGAACTGCAACCAAAACTCCCCCCAAGCAGGTTGTACATCAGGAGTGTCGAACTCATTTGTTATGGGGGCTGGATCTGATATAAATGAGACCTTGTTGGGCTGGGCCATGTGTGTCATAAAATGTAATGCCAGGTAGCGGAGATATAAACTTTATAAAGGACACAAACATAAAGGGTTGGGGTTTTTTTACTTAAAAACATGCTTAAAACCAGGGCTCTTTTTGTAGCAGGAACTCCTTTTCATATTAGGCGACACACCCCTAATGTAGGTAATCCTCCAAGAGCTTACAGCAGTCCCTGTAAGAAGAGCTCTGTAAGTTCTCAGAGGATTGGCTACATTAGGAGTGTGTCACCTAATATGCAAAGGAGTTCCTGCTACAAAAAGAGCCCTGCTTAAAACATTAACACTCTTGCAATACTTTGTTTATCTAACAGTGTCTGATAACTGACAACTCTTGCTCTGAATTATTGCATCAAAATGTCTGTGCTGTTGCAATCCTGTATCTGTATCTGTAAGCTGCAAACCTACGATGACGCAGCAGCAGCAGAACTGGAAGGAGAAGCAGAAGACAGCCAGTGCCACTGTGGGCCTGATAGAAGCCCTCTGGGGGCCTGCTCTGGCCCCCGGGCCACGTGTTTGACACCACTTCTGTAGATGTTTGGAACCTTTGCATGAGGAGGTGGTACAAAGCAACTTCTGTGGTAAACAGAGCACGTGTTGTCATTGTCAGGAAATAAACACTTCCATGTGGTGCCGAGCTGATCCAGATCATAAGAACATAAGAGAAGCCAATGTTGAATCAGGCCAATGGCCCATCCAGTCCAACACACTGTCACACAGCGGCCAAAATATACCAGGTGCCATCAGGAGGTCCAGCAGTGGGGCCAGGACATTAGTAGCCCTCCCACTGCTGCCCCCTCTAGCACCAAGAATAGAGTGCAGCACCTGCCCCAGACTGAGAGTTCCCATCTATACCTTGTGGCTAATAGCCCCTGATGGACCTCTGCTCCATATGTTTATCTAATTCCCTCTTGAAATTGTCCATGCTTGTAGCTGCCACCACCTCCTGTGGCAGTGAATTCCATATGTTATCATGAGGACTCCAGAGGGCCTCCCAGAATTACAACTGATCTCTAGGCAACAGGAATCAGTTCCCTTGGAGGAAATGTCAGCTTTGGAGGGTAGACGGTATGGATTTATATCTCCGAGGAGTTGCCTTCCCTCCCCAAATTCCACCTCCCTCTGGTTCTGCCCTCAAATCTCCTGGAATCTCCAACCCAGAGATGGCAACCCTAGGACTCCAAGCTTGACAGAAGATGGATTGACGCACTGTCATCCTTTCATTCTGGCTGTTTGTGTAATGATCCGCACCTGGAGCTGCCGCTGTGTATTTTGTGACACTTGTTAGCAAGCTTGCGGGTCTGAGGCAACTGTTGCTTTGTGTCGGGATCACACCTGCAATGACTTGAACATGAAATGACGGGAGGCAGCGTCTGCAACTGGCCAAAGGTCACAGCTTGTTTGTGAAGGACGCTTCGGTGCAACGCTTTCCCCGCTTTTGGGCCTTGCTGACTCGGATGCGTCGCGAGCAGCTGGCTGAACCCGTTTGCATCATTAGTGCCTAAACAACAGAGGATATGCTACCTACATGTGCTTCTCAGTTCCAGGAACAGGAGCGCATAAACCAATTGATGCACCTCATTCACGTCCCAGATAAGAACGCTGGAGTGGTTCCGCATGGGAAAGTTCTTTACCGGCTACATATCAGGAGAAACTTCCAAACTGTAAGAGTGGTTGAGCAGTGGAACAGACTTCCTCGGGAGGTGGTGGATGCTCCTTCGATGGACGTTTTCAAGCGGAGGCTGGACGACCATCTTTTGGGTATGTTGTAGGTATGTAGGGCTGTCTTCTGGCTGTGCTCCTGCAGAGTGCAGGGGGGTTGGACTAGATGACATGCAAGGTCCCTTCCAACTCTAACGTTTTATGATTCTATGATTCTATGAAACAAAAGATGTCACTGGGTGCAGGCTGTGATTCTTGAAGACAGCTCCTACCTCAGCAGTTTTACATCAAGACCGATTTACTGCATTTTGTCTTAGCAGGGCGGGGGGACCGGGATATGCATAACAAGCAAACACTGTTGTGGCCATTACTAGGGTTCCCAAGCTACAGGTGGCACTTGGAGATCCCCCAGTATTACAGCTGATCTCTGGATGGCCGAGATCAGTTCCCCTGGAGAAAATGGCTGCTTTGGAGAGTGGACTCTGTGGCATTCTACCCTGCTGAGGACCCTCCCTTCCCCAAACCCCGCCCTTCCCAGGCTCCACCCCCAAAATCTCTGGGTATTTCCCAACCCAGAGCTGGCAACTCTACCTATTACATACATAAGTGCTCTTAAATCACAGCTGACTGATGGCGATGCCAGCAAGGGGCTTTCAAGGCAAGCGAGAAGCAGAGGTGGTGTGCCATTGATTTCCTCTGCAGAGCCTTCCTTGGTGGTCTCCCTTCCAAGTACCAGCCCTGCTTAACTTCTGAGATCGGATGAGACTGGGCTATATCAACCCTTCGTCCGCCCTGTGGCCCATTAGTCAACTGATATTTCCCAGCACAATCTCTGTGTTATATAAATATCAGTTATAGGTGCCTTTGCAAATATTTGTTGTCATTCAGTCGCACAGTCGAGTCTGACTCTTCGTGACTCCAAGGACCACATCTCCAGGTGGCAGTTGGAGATCCCCCAGTATTACAGCTGATCTCTGGATGGCTGAGATCAGTTCCCCTGGAGAAAATGGATGCTTTGGAGGGTGGACTCCTGTACTCCGTCATGCTCCGGAATTTGCTTAATTTCACGTTCGTTGCATCGATAACCCTGTCTAACCATCTCATCTTTTGCCGTCCCCTTCTTCTTTGACCTTCAGTCTTTCCCAGCATCAGGGTCTTCTCCAGTGAGGGCTCCCTTCTCATTTGGTGGCCAAAGTATGTGAGCTTCAGATTCAGTACCTGGCCTTCCAGGAAACAGTTGGGGTTGATTTCCTTTAGGATTGACTGATTTGATCTCCTCGCAGTCCAAGGGACTCTCAAGAGTCTTCTCCAGCACCATAATTTGAAAGCATCTATTGTTCGGCGATCGGCCTTCCTTGTGGTCCAACTCTCAAATTTAATAAGTAATAATTAATTATTAGAACACACAACACTGGTATTATGGAGCAGCTCAAAGACCGTGCTATTCTAAATTGTACCTTACCTACAAATTTATTAGGTGGACTTCTGCAAACCGCCATTCCCCCAGCCTCTGTCTGCAAATAGAATCACAACGCTGGCCTACCTTATAGAGCTGTTGTAAGAAAATGCATTGAATACATGTGAAGTGCTTTGAATCCTGTGATGTATAATGATTTTGAGCATGGTTAAGGCAAAGATAAAGCTTTAAGTCCCACTACTTTTTTAAAAAAACGATTCACGCTTATTCAGTCCATACAATTACTCCCTCCTCAGTCCATTCACACACTTCCTTTGCTAGATTATATTATTTATTGTTTAAATGGCATGTGCTAACTTTGCCTGCAGTCACTACAATGCTTACTGTGTGTGATGAAGATGTGATTATGAAGTGTAATTCAGTATTCAGATATATTGATAGCCTTTTATTACTGTGATCTGTTAGGCTGGAGTCAGACACTAGTTTCCTTTCCTTTCCTTTCCTTTCCTTTCCTTTCCTTTCCTTTCCTTTCCTTTCCTTTCCTTTCCTTTCCTTTCCTTTCCTTTCCTTTCCTTTCCTTTCCCTTTCCTTCCCTTCCCTTCCCTTCCCTTCCCTTCCCTTCCCTCTCCCCCTTCCTCCCCTCCTTCCTCCCCTCCATCCTTCCTTCCTCCCCTCCATCCTTCCTCCCTCCATTCCTTCCTCCCCCTCCATTCCTTCCTCCCTCCATTCCTTCCTTCCTTCCTTCCTTCCTTCCTTCCTTCCTTCCTTCCTCTCTCTCTCTCTCTCCTTCCTTCTTTCTCTCTCTCTCTCTTTCTTTCTCTCTCTCTCTCTCTCTCTCTCTCTCTCTCTCTCTCTTTCTTTCTTTCTTTCTTTCTTTCTTTCTTTCTTTCTTTCTTTCTTTCTTTCTTTCTTTCTTTCTTTCTTTCTTTCTTTCTTTCTTTCTTTCTTTCTTTCTTTCTTTCTTTCTTTCTTTCTTTCTGCTGTTTGCAAGAGGGATCCTTGCCTGCTCTTGATAAACAGGGTGTTGTTGATTTTTGCATAGTTTCTGGCTGACTTTAGGAGAGAAGACTAATGTTGGATAGTTTCTTTTCTTTTCTACTTGGGATGTTGTCTATCTTCAAGCTAACATTTTTCTTTCCTGTTGTGTGAAATTAGATATCTTAGGCTGCAACTTTTTGCTCCAGTTGTCAGCATACATGCAATTATCGTCTGAATAAAACTAACTTCTAAATTCCATAAATATATCAAACAGGTCAGTTTGCGTTAACTGAGTGCATGTTATGCACAGAATGCATTTTATGTTTTAAAATGGTAAAGTAAATGTAGACCTTTGTTTTTTCTCAGAATTGGTGTTATTTTCTCTGAACCTCCTCTGCTGAGGCTTCATGAGAAAGGGAAGGGAAGGGAAGGGAAGGGAAGGGAAGGGAAGGAAGGAAGGGAAGGAAGGGAAGGGAAGGAAAGGAAAGGAAAGGAAAGGAAAGGAAAGGAAAGGAAAGGAAAGGAAAGGAAAGGAAAGGAAAGGAAAGGAAAGGAAAGGAAAGGAAAGGAAAGGCTTTCCCCATGGCTTCAACATTTCTGAAAATTTTAACATAAACATAAGAACATAAGAGAAGCCAATGTTGGATCAGGCCAATGGCCCATCTAGTCCAACACTCTGTCATACAGCGGCCAAAATATACCAGGTGCCATCAGGAGGTCCAGCAGTGGGGCCAGGACACTAGAAGCCCTCCCACTGCTGCCCCCTCCAGCACCAAGAATAGAGTGCATCACCTGCCCCAGACTGAGAGTTCCCATCTATACCCTGTGGCTAATAGCCACTGATGGACTTCTGCTCCATATGTGTATCCAATTCCCTCTTGAAACTGTCCATGCTTGTAGCTGCCACCACCTCCTGCAGCAGTGAATTCCATGTGTTAATCACTCTTTGGGTGAAGAAGGACCTCCTTTTATCTGTTCTAACCCGACTGCTCAGCAATTTCATGGAGTGCCCACGAGTTCTTGTATTGTGAGAAAGGGAGAAAAGTACTTCTTTCTCAACCTGCTCAATCCCATTCATAATCTTAGAAACCTCGATCATGTCACCCCTCAGCCGTCATTTCTCCAAGCTGAAGAGCCCCAAGCGTTTTAACCTTTCTTCATAGGGAAGGTGTTCCAACCCTCCTATCATTCTAGTTGCCCTTCTCTGCACTTTTCCCAATGCTATAATATCCTTTTTGAGATGTGGCGACCAGAACTGTACACAGAATTTTACATTTTTGCTGCCAGATGTCTATTAGCTGTCTGTGAGCACCATCAATCAGACATGAACGAAGAAGTCCTGCAAATGTCACCTTAACTGCATGGGGCTGTTTTTTTAGGGAGCCCTCTGGTCTGAAGAGCAAGGTCGTTCTTATCAGCTGCGGAACTGTCACTAGACACAGCAGTGGCCAGCTGTGTCACAGTTTATAAATAAACACAAAAATTAATGAAAGCCAGGCATGTCAAAAAGCTGGTAAATGCAATACGGATAATGGAATGGTACTGGCATACAGGGGTCCCCACGGGCACCATGGCAACCACCAGCACTTTCCTCATTGCCCACCAAGTGTTGTTAGGAAGTGGGTGGGGGTGGGTGGGGCTGTTACCGAGCAGGGCTTCTGATTGGCCACTGGAGATCTGATTGACTGGGCAGATTAAAACAACATTGCTTCACCTGCAGCTGTTGCCACGGTGTTGGTGTTATTCTCTCTGACTCCTCTTTCCCGGTGTATTTCTTTTAATTTGCTCCTCTTCTTTTCTATACTTGGACTTCCTCTATATGTGGCTCTGCCTCCCGTGGCACTATACTCAGTTTGGCTCCACCTCCTCTGACAGCCTTTCCATAGTTGTGCCCACGGTCCGGAGTGAGAATGTCAAAGGAGCTCACAGGCTCAAAAAGGTTGGGGACCCCCCTACTGATTAAGGTAAAAAGGTAAAGGTAAAGGTTCCCTTGCTCAAAAGCCAGTCGAATCCGACTCTAGGGTTGCGGTGCTCATCTCCGTTTCCAAGCCGAAGAGCCAGCGCTGTCCGAAGACGTTTCCGTGGTCATGTGGCCGGCATGACTAAATACCAAGGCGCACGGAACGCTGTTACCTTCCCACCGAAGTGGTACCTATTTATCTACTTGCAATTTCTTGCTTTCAAACTGCTAGGTTGGCAGGAGCTGGAACTAGGAATGGGAGCTCACTCCATCATGCGGCCACTCGGATCTCGAACTGCTGAACTATTGACCTTCCACAGCCTGCAGTTCAGCATCTTAACCACTTGAGCCACCGCAGCTCCACTGATAAAAGTACCTGAATCTTTTTTTTTTTTGTAACCCTGCAACTCTCCAACCCTACAATTCTACATTCTTCTTCTTTATTGTTTCTTGCATCTCTAGACTATGTTATGGTTCAGAATTTGTATCTCACCTATGCCATATCTTCTATGAAACTTTATAAAAAGTGAATTTAAATAAAAGGAGGTTGGGGACCCCTGCAATAATGCCTCTTGAATAATGCGGGTCAGGTCATAGGTGGAAGAAGCTATGTTTAGGGTTGCCAGCTCTGGGTTGAGAAATACCTGGAGATTTGGGGGGTTGGAGGCTGGTGACGGTGGGGTTTGGGGAGGTCAGTGACTTCAGCAAGGGGATATGGCCATAGAGCCCACCCTCCAAAACAGCCATTTTCACCAGGGGTGTTGATCTCTGGAGTCTGGAGAACAAGTGTAAAAGTGAGAGGGATCTTCAGGCCCCACTTGGGTTCTGTTATTAGAGAGTCAACACGGAATTTTTTCCATCAAGAGTTGGTAAGTAGTAATGGATAAGAACTGGGATTGCTACATGCTCAGATAAACGAAATATTGCGAAACGAATGTTCACATTGTGCAGTGTTCGTTAGCGTGTGGGTGACAACAGAAGAAAATTTCTTACAGAATTACAGAATTACTTCAGTAAATGTTTTTGCAACTTGTCTTTATTGACTCTTCATTATTTTTATCACGGATTTTGTTTTTGGAGTCCCACATGCAGGCTGGCAACCCAGTGCTGGAGATCCATGACTACCACCCAGGTGCGCCATTTCACTTGCGAAAGCAGCCTCAGAGAGTGCTAAGGAAGAGGGGAAAGCTCTTCGGTTGCTTGGCAAGGAAAGAAGTCAGGCAAGTTTATGGATTATGTCTTTCCCCCCTACTAGAGGCTGAAGCAGCTGGGGGGGGGGCGTACATTTCAAAGGGAAGACAAGGGAAGCATGAAGTCCCTCTTCCTGAGCTCTTGGGAACCAGTCAGGATTGAGCCCCCCTTTCTTCCCGTGGCTGCTTTTAAAGAAGGGGCAAAGAACCAACTGGAATTGTTGTCATCAAAGAACAGCTTGAGAGACGAATGCTCTGCCAGGCGAACCAGGGCTTTGACTTCTGATGCTTGGCTTTGACATCCGCTCTTCTGCGGAGCTAATGAACCTAGCGGGAAAAGGCCAAACTCGCCTCTTCCACACAACCCTTCAGACTTTTGCATTGCCACTGATATGATTCAAAACTTGCTGCTTATCTTCCGCACTGGCCGAGTCCCGCCTGTGCCAGTCACGGGAGCCACAAAACCGGTCCACCTGCTGAGAAGGTGTGTGTGGAGGGCTCTGTATGTACTCTGGCAATGCCCCAATTATTTAGCAATCCATGACTTTATAAATTAACCAAAAGAAAAAGAAACTCCTGATGAGGACTGGGCAGGAGAGGGGGAAGAGAAAATTATCCTGCTCGAGTCCCCAATTAGCTTAGAGCAGGGGTGTCGAACTCAATAAATGAGAACTTTTGGGGCCGGGCCAGGTGTGTCATAAGATGTAATGCCAGGTGGCGGAGCTATAAACTTTATAAAGGACACAAACACAAAGGGTTTTTTTTTTACTTAAAATAAAAACATGCTTAGAACATTAGCACTCTTGCAATACTTTGTCTATTTAACAGTGTCTGATAACTGACACCTCTTGCTCTGAATTACTGTATCAAAATGTCTGCACTGTTGCCATCTTGAGTATGCTGTTCAGGTGTGTATCTTTAAGCTTCAAACCTACGACGACGCAGCAGCAGCCGAACTGGAAGAAGCAGCAGAAGACAGCCAGTGCCACTGTGGACCTAATGGAAGCCCTCCAGGGGCCTGAGCCACCCCTGGGCCACATGTTTGACATCCCTGGCTTAGAGTATTCTGGAGAGGAAGATCTTCGCCAAGGAGGATTTGCAATCTTCCCTCTCCCCCTATAGTTTCGAATGGGCCTGCAGCTTAGTTTTTATGAAGATCCATAACCTCCCCTCACATAAAATGAAATCTCATAGATGGTACTGTTGCATGGGTATGGATTGCTTGTAGGGTTGCCAACCTCCAGGTAGTGCCTGGAGATCGCCTGCTATTACAACTGATGTCCAGGTGACAGAGACCAGTTCCCCTGGAGAAAATGGCTTCTTTGGAGGGTGGACTCTATGACCCTTTACCCCACCGAAGTCCTTCCCTCTCCCCAAGCCCCGCCCTCTTAAGGCTACCACCCTCAAAATCTCCAAGTATTTCCCAACCCACAACTGGCAACTCTAATAACTTGTCCCATGAAATACAAGAGACCACAATATTTTCAAATGGCTCACCTTTGTATGCATATTAATCTTATATCAATTTTGAAACAGCCTTTAACACCTTTTGAATCACTTATCCAGTGTGCCGATGAAAGCAAAAAAGGGGTTATATCCAATGCTCCCTCTAAGCTGTGGAGTCTTGTGAGCAAAAATTCTACTTTGTGAGCTACTGGCACTCAAGTTGTGGGTGAGCAATTTGGCTGCTGCATAAATTAATTTGCTCTGGAGCCATCCTTCCTGAGCTGAGACAAAAATGTGTGAGCTGGAGGCTAAAAACCATGAGCCAGCTCACACTAACTCAGCTTAGAGGGAACACTGGTTATATCTAAGGTACACACCATCATTTATACTTTACAGGAAAACACACCACTAACATATCAGAAGAATTGGCAAAAAATATGCTCAACAAAATTTACTAATGACATATGGCTTAAAATATGGAATAACTATGAAAATAACTCACCTATATTTTCATTGAAATGGCATAACTTTAAAATCATGACACATTGGTATTTAACCCCTTTGCAGTTATCCCATATAACACAAAAAATATGATCCCTTTTGTTGGAGAAAATGTAAAGAGATTGAGACCTGTGTACACTGTTGGATGGAATGCCCAGTAATTACAGTCTTTTGGGATGAAATATTGGAACTAATAAGGCACATTACTGGACATACTATAGCTAAGAGTCCAGAATGAATTCTCTTAAATTTTAGGAAAGTAGACAACTTATCTAATACACACAAAAAAAAGAATCACATTACTGTTATTTGCAGCAAAAACAGCCATTGCATTGAAATGGAAATCAGAATGTAAACCCAATCTAAGTTTATGGCACAGTAAGTTGTAGAACCTATATATAATGGAAAAAAGCAGTAGACATAATGAAACCAACTAATGATATTGATGGGTATAGTGAATTTAGTAGCATTTGGTTTCCTATTTTATCTTACCTTGCTTCTCAAGGAGTGATACTGGATGTAATAAACACTCTTCATTTATGGTAACTGATGTTCAAGATATTATGGATATGCTGTATTGTTCTTAACATTTAGTGCCTTTTAAGTAAGACAGTACTGTTACAACTGATGTTATATTGTTATTGTGTTGTTGAAAAATGAATACATTTATTTAAGAAAATACAAGATACCGAGAGCGAGATTCAAGGCCAACAACACCCTAGAGGCCAACCAGATTTCAGGGTATGAGCTTTTGAGAGTCAAAGCTGCCTTCATCAGATTTTACTCTCAAAAGTTTATACTCTGAAAAGCCGTTTGGTCTCTAAGGTGTTACTGGACTGGAATCTGGCTGTTCTACTGCAGACCGACAGGGCTGCCCTCTGAAACATGCCAAGGCTGTGGACAGACTGGCAGCTTGGAGCGATATGGGGCTGCCTCTATTTGCAACGGTTTAAATAGTTGCGGGAGGTTTTGATCAGATGCCTCACCCTCAACTAGCTTCACTGTGCACTCGCCCCATGGCTGATTGTTCAGGTTGTTGCAGCATTCTTTCTTTTTTTTGTTTTTCACCCATGCACATAAGCGTGTATCCGAAGATCCAGCTCCTTTTTCGACAGCTCCACAATCTCTCTGCCAAGTACTCCGGCCCTTCTCAGCCTCCTTCCTTTTGCCTCTCTTCCGTGGAATACATGGGGGGGGGGTTTAAGTGCAGGTTTACATGAGAGTAGTCCCATTGATTTCAGTGCATTTACCCTTGTGTCAATCATGGGATGCTCTCAGACTCTGACACAGAAACAGGAGAGAGGTTTTTTTTTTTTTGGGGGGGGGGATTTGTTGATCAACAACTACTCCCCCAGGGACTCCCAGTCCAGAATGACTACTTGGCCATGGTGATTGACAATGCCAGGGGCAATTATGCACTTATGCGAACATTGCCACCTGATTAAAAAAAAAAAAGGAGGTGGAAATGGAAAGGAAGGTTCAGACTTCCTGAATGGCTTGACTTCACAAGAGGGGAGTTCAGACATCTGGAAACATGGGATGAATGTGCAGGGACCCATTAGCAACGGAAGTCAACTACTGTCTATTTATTCCATCTCTAACTCACCTTACGACGGGGTGAGTACAACTGGGGGAATGGCTTCCAGAATTGGTTGTGTGAACCAGCCAGTTTAATCCGTCAGGGAAAAGCTACTATATCAGGCCAAACTGCCCATCTGACGGCAGCCCAAGACTATTTGCAAAACCATCATGTCCCCTTGCAGAAGGCGTAGGGGCTCTGAGGGATTTAAAATAAACTTCCATTACAGTTGCAAGTATATCCCACCTATAAGAATATGGGATAATTGTATGCAGGAAATCTCCTGTGTTCATTCTCTGTTGACAAAAATCATTACAATAAAACTATATATTTTTGAATACATTAATGCAGGGTCCCCACTGTAATGCCCATGGGTACCAGGGCATCTGCCAGCCTCTTTCCTGATGCCCACCAAAGTGTTTTTAGAAAGTAGGTGGGCTGTGTGTGGGGGGAGAGAGAGAGAGAGAGAGAGAGAGAGAGAGAGAGAGAGAGAGAAATTGATTGATTGATTCCTGGCAATTCAGAGTCTTGGGGGAGAGCCATAGAAGCAAAATGGTTCCAGAAAACAGAACACAGGCAAAAATATGCAAAGGGTGCATATCAAAACATGCTTTTCACCATTCCTTCTTCCACATTTTTGATAGTTAATACATTGCCATGGCAACTGAATTTGATCAGAACTGTCTATTCAGTCTTGATGCCCTACAATTCAATTCTGTGCAGAGTCACAGTCTTCTAAACCCATTGACTTACATAAGAACATAAGAGAAGCCAATGTTAGATCAGGCCAATGGCCTATCCAGTCCAACACTCCGTCACACAGTGGCCAAAAATATCAGGCACCATCAGGAGGTCCACCAGTGGGGCCAGGACACCAGAAGCCCTCCCACTGTTGCCCCCCCTCAAGCACTAAGAATACAGAGCATCCTTCAATGGGTTAATAAGGATGTAACTTTCCTTTAGACTGCACTGCTAATCAGCCCTGCTTACAAGGCTGAGTAATTTATCAAATAAAGTTAGGGTTGTCAACTATGGGTTGGGAAATTCCTGGAAATTTTGGGGTTGGAGCATGAGGAGGGCAAGATTTGGGGACCTCAGCAGGTAGGCCATAGAGTCTGAAAGCAGAGCTGATTTTTTTTTTTGCACAGCAGAATTCTATAGCCTGGCTTCTGGAAGAATTAAGTTCACAGTGAGGCCTGTTACTCGGAAAAGAATTAGAAGTTCTTGATTGCAAGAGAACTCCATACTAGGTAGAAACGGAAAAGTAAAGGCTTCTCGCTAGCTAGGATGGAGAGAGAGACTGTAGACTAGGAGTGTCGAACTCATTTGTTATGAAGGCCGGATTTGGCCTAAATGAGACCTCATTGGGCCAAGCCATGTATGTCATATAATGTAATGCCAGATAGCGGAGACAGAAACTTTCTAAAGGACACAAAACACAAAGGTTTTTTAACTTAAAATAAAAAACATGCTTAAAACATTAGCACTCTTGCAATATTTTGTTTATTTAACAGTGTCTGATAACTGACACCTCTTGCTCCGAATTATTGCATCAAAATGTCTGTGCTGTTGCACTCTTGAGTATGCTGTTCAGGTGTGTATCTGTAAGCTGCAAACATACGGTGACGCAGCAGCAGCAGAGCTGGAAGCAGCAGCAGAAGACAGCCAGTTCCACTGCGGGCCCGATAGAAGCCCTCCGGGGGCCTGATCCGCCCCCTTGGGCAGCATGTTTGACACCCCTGTTGTAGCAGGAGTGGACATTGGGAAGCTCTAGCCCTTTACTAACTCTGTACTGTCATCCCCCAAACTTCAGTGTCTGTAAAACTAGCATTAAGCAACATTGCACAGTCCATTCCTGCCAACAGACTCCATTCTCCAAAGCAATCAAAGCAGCTATTTTCTCAACTGATCCCTGTAGCTTGGCGATCAATTATAATTCCAGGCAATGTACAGGCTCCATTGGGAGGTAGGCAACCCTGAATGAAGTATGTAGGACCTAGGAAACTGGGGTGGGGTGGGGAAGTAACTGGGTGGGGAAATGCCTGGAGATTTCCGGAGGGGTGGAGCCTGGGAAGGGTGGGGTCTGTGGAGGGGAGGGACATCAACAGAGTACAATGCCATGATGGAGTCCACCCTTTAAAGCAGCCATTTTCTCCAGGGAACTGATAACTGTTGTCTGGAGATCAGTTGTAATGGTGGGAGAGCTCCAGGTAGAGTTGCCAGCTCTGGGCTGAGAAAGACCTTGAGATTTTGGGGGTGGAGCCTGGAGAGGGGAGATTTTGGGGAGGGGAAGTACCTCAGTGGGGTATAATGCCATAGAGTCTACCCTGCAAAGCAGCCATTTCCTCCAGGGGAACTGATTTCTGTAACCTGGGGGCTAGTTGTAATGCCAGGAGATCTGCAACCATCACCTGGAGGCTGGTAGCTCTATCTCCAGGCCCCACCTGGAAGTTGGCAACTGGGGACATTTGACTCGTGTTGCATTTCTGATGGTTCCCTTAGAAGATTCTTTAGCATTGTCATCCTTAGATTGCAATCCTAAAGACACTTTCTTGGGAGTAAGCCTTATTTAAGCCATGCTGCTTCTAAGTATACTTGTTCAGGATTGCTCTCTTACTGTCCTAAACTTATCACTTACAAATAAACAGATTGAATTCTGAGGATTGGTTCAGCTAGCAACGGTCCATCTACAGGAGGATGGCACCTCTACTAGGGTAACAGATTTGTGGAATCCATCTGTAGTGTTCGTGACTGCAGTGTCTTTTCGAAATGCCCACCATTTTGTTTTCCTTTCTCCCCTATGGAAGACTTTGGCTGTTCTCCTGTCACTTAATTAACCTGATGTGTTCTTCCCAGTACTTTCTTTGTCTACAGAAGAAAAAAATATTCCTCTTCTAGGGGAATAGATCCCGGAATCCATCTCAGGTTCTGCAGCGTTCATGACTGCATAAGCCTTTATAAATGTCCATGATTTTGTTTTCCTCTCTTCCCTGTGGTAGAGTTTGGCCTTCCTCTGTGCACTTAACTTGCCTGATGTATTCTTCCCAATATTTTCCTTTGTTTGAAGAAGAAGAAAAAATCCACGAGAGAACAACAGTAATGTCCTTAGCATTCTTTGGACAATAGCAAGGTATCATCTATCAAGGCAGGGCATAAAATGGCTGACTTCTGCTACCCCTTGTGAAATGAAGCAGTTCTGTGAAGGGTCATCTTTATTTGGAAAATGGGCACTGGGCCTCTGTGAACGATCCTTCCTTTTTTAATATATACATTGGGCAGGAAATTGTCACATGATTTAGTATTTTCTAAGGATTTTACAGTCCTTGGCGGAACTGCTGGATCCAGTCAAGGTTGATCTTGATTTTACATTGGCAATTAGCGGCTTGTTGCCATAGCAACCACACTTCACACGGTTCTTGAAATTAAGCGGCTGAACATGATCGAGCCCGTCTTTTCTTGTCGCTCCCGTAGCGAAAGGCACACTCAATGTGCAGGAGAGATTTTGATTACCGATCCCATAAAATATCTATAAACACGCACAATAACAGACGAGCGCCATCAATTAAAACTGAGTGTTCAATAATTCATTCTTTAATTAAAGCGCCTCGCTGTCCCCACTGCTGTAACCTTTCAAGAGTTAAAAGAGACACGAGAGCTTATCATTTTCAAAGAGTACTTAAAAAAATAAATTAACAAATTATGAGAGAGGAATAAAGGGAAGGGAAGGGAAGTCTTCAGATATATAACTTGTCCCTATTGAATGAACAAAGCAAAAACTGTTTTAAAAGTAAAATTTCTGTATTGGCTCACCCCCCTCCCCCTCCCGAGAGACCCGGGTGTTTTCAGGGAAGGAAATGTGACATTCATCTCTGCCAATGAACAGATGATGTGAGTCATAGTACAAATATCTATGAGGGAGGTACAAACCATGTGTGAATTTTGCAAACATCCACAAATATGAAATGCTGGATATTAAAAAAAACTGTGCCTTTGAATGGCATCAGTTTGTTAAAACATGGGACGGCTACCTATTGGAAAGGAGAAGTGACAAGAAATCCTCCAATCTATGAGGAGGTCTATTGTTTATATATTTATTTTATTTACAAAATTTGTATCCCGCCTTCCTGTCTTCCCAAGAGTTGCCAAGGTGGCTAACAATTCAATGCATAGGTGCATAAAATTGCATTAAAAAGCCATTACAATCAACCCCCCGCCCCTCAAAGAAACATCATGAAAACAGTTTTTAAAAAGCAAAGTTAAAATGCATAGAAAACAGTTCAGACACATACAGAACATAAAAATATTGGTTAGGCAAGAGGGGCCATTGAGGGTATGCCAAACGAAACAAGAACGTCTTCACCGAGTGGCAGAAGACAGCGCCAGAAGGGGCTGGTGGATCTCCCTGGGGAGAAGAGAGTTCCAGAGCTTTGGAGCCATGACCAAGGAGGCCCTCTCCTGGGTTGCCCCTCGCCTTATCTCAGGAGGCAGGGGCACCCAAAGCAGGGCCTCCAAAGATGATTGTAATGGTTGGATGGGTTCACAAGAGATTAGGTGGTCCTTCAAGTATGTTGGACCGTGGTGGCTCAGAGGTTAAGATGCTTAGCTGCAGACTGGAAGGTCTGTAGTTTGGCAGTTTGAGACCCTAGTGCCCTGTGACGGAGTGAGCTCCTGTCTCCGGCCCCAGCTCCTGCCAGCCTTGCAGTTTGAAAGCAAGAATCTGCAAGTAGATAAATAGGTGCCGCTTCGGTGGGAAGGTAACAGCGTTCCGTGCGCCTCAGTGTTTAGTCATGCCGGCCACATGACCACGGAAACGTCTTCGGACAGTGCTGGCTCTTCGGCCTGGAAATAGAGATGAGCACCACCCCCTAGAGTCGTATTCAACTAGCTTTTGAGCAAGGGAAACCTTTAACTTTTACAAGAATGTTGGTCCCAAACGATATAGGGCTTTAAAGTTCAAGACCAATACTTTGAATTGTGTCCGGAAACAAACTGGAAGCCAGTGTAGGTGGGCCAAGACTACACTGCTCTGACAAATACTTCATTTGTTTTTAGCGAACTGGTATCTCGCTTTTCTGTTCCTAAGAGGACCCAAGGCGGGTGGAAACCACGGGCTGACAAGAAGACACGTTTGTGGCATGAAAATCAATACTGCATAAAGCACAACAAAACTGTCAGTTTAATCATCAAAGGCACTATGGAACACAACAACAACATCTGAGACAGAGCTTCCGTAGGGTAGCCGTGTCGGTCTTGCAGTAGAAGAGCTCGATTCGAGTCTGGCAGCACCTTAGAGACCAACAAAATGTTCAGGGTATAAGCTTTCGAGAGTCAAAGCGCCTTTCATCAGACTCAAATATACCTCCTCTGAAAAGACAGTAGTAGAGAACTAAAAAAAAAAAAAAAATCTCAACGCAAGGAACACTCTGAATGACCTCAGTACAAATGAGAATGTCAAGTTGATCTCAAAGGCCTCCCAAAATGAGTTTTTGAAGAGACAGGGACAGCTGCAGGACCAGGATCAGGGACTTCTGTAACCTGAATGCATCAGCTAAAAAATAGCCCTGTGATGAGGGTTGCCAGCTCTGGGTTGGGAAATACCTGGAGATTTGGGGATTGGAGAAGGCTGGGGTTTGGGGACAGGAGGGGTGGGACCTCAGCTGGATACAATCCTCTGGAATCTACCCTCCAAAACTGCCATTTTCTCCAGGGGAACTGATCTCTATCATCTGGAGATCAGTGGTAATAGATGGAGATCTCCAGGCCCCACCTGGAGGCTACCTTTGACCATTGCCCACCAGGGCAGGTTGCCACAGATGATCCTTCAGGCAGCCCAGTGCAGAGGGGCATTATAAAGCTGTCACCTAGATGATACTAAGACATCTGTAACCATGGCCCACTCCATTTTCTTTAGGAGAAAAATGACTAGTGAACAACCCAAGCTGATATAAGATGCTTCTGGCCAAGTATCTGTGAGTGGCTCAAGATCATCTTCATGGCTGCATGCAGATTTAAACACATGGGTGTGCAGCTCTGCGCCTTCCCACTCAGACCACCACATGAAAGCAGTCATCTTCACCTGGAGATCAGGAGAGAGGTGTTGTCAAGTCCTGGAATGCAATCTATCTCATGAACACTCCTGGAGCAGCAAGATTTGTTTATTAAGAGAAAGAAAGGATCCAAGCATAGACAACTTTTGTGTTGGAACTGACTCCCAGATGTCAGTCCCGACAATATACTGGGAATAGGAAATCTTTCAAATGCCCCTTAGCCAATCGATGTGCCCACTCAGCCCACCCACTCAGCCCACCAAATGTGTTCCCACTTAGCCCATCCCTAACACCTGCATACTGATGGTTACACTCTCTAGAAGCTCCTTAGACTACAAGGTCACATAAAACAATGAGGTCACATTCTTCCCAAGGTGCACCTGGGAGGCTTCTGCATGAGAGCTGTTACACACTGGCACTAACTAAGCAAAGCCGACATTCACCCCCCCCCCCAGTAGACAGTAGAGATGATAAACGAGGCAGGCAAGAAATATGGAAAAATACATATGACTGTGAGAACATTTTGTGTAAGCAAAAGAAAACACTTGGCAGGCAAGGCCTGAGCTTGAGAGGTGTCAACTCAATACCAGTGATACTCATCCCCTTTCTGTCTAATTCCAGGGAGGCAGTGGGCATCATGGAAGGTTACACATGGACACTGAGGAATCCATAAACCAGGCCTGTAGCTACAGTGGGGCATTTCGGGGTCTGGCCCCCCAAATTCCTGCCAAGGCCCCCAGACTTCCATCCAGCACCCTGGCCCCCAGCTTTCTGGGCCACCTGGAGGACTTCCCACCACTGCCCCTTCTCCAAGCACAGCTTGCTTCCCCAGGCAGAGTATGAATGCTGCAAAAGTGAGTTTTTTAAAATTTTATTTACATTTTATTTTTTATTTTGTGATGTCAGTGCCCCCTGACTTATTTAAAGGCCCCCTGAATTACAAAATCCTGGCTATGGGCCTGCTGCAAACAGCCCCAAATTACCAACTTGATCTTCCATCAGAAGTGTAATCTCATCCAGAACATGATGTATACCTATTCCTGGATTAGATGGAGTCCCAATACATTGCTATGTAGGACTGCTATCATGAAAATAATACTTAGTAATAAGAAGATGACTCGCAATACACAGAACTTCAGTCTTGTCTGGATTAAGTTTGGTAGTCCACGTCTAGCCTTCCATGACATCTGCATATTCCATGACTTCTGATATCACAAATGGGGGGGGGGGATGAGAAATAGAGTTTGGATCATTGACATTGCAATCCCAGGAGACAGTGGAACAGAAAAGAAAGAACAGGAGAAGATCACAAAATACCAAAACCTAGCAATAGAGTTAGAGCAGCCGTGGGAGAAGAAGGTGACTATCATGCCAGCTGTCATCAGAGCCCTTGGAGCAATGCCTAGAAATCTCGAGAAAGACCTGGACATTCTGGGCATTGAGCAAATAACTTAAATATCTTGTAAATTAATACTGGTATTTTTAATAACTGTTCCATATCTATATCTTATATTCATTTCCTTTAACATTGGACTCATTAATTTGGATTCATTTAACATCTTCGGTTCTTAATTCATCTTTTTGGGTAAAGTTTCCCTCCCCCTCTTTTTGTTCTTGTGTGTCATTGAGCAAATAACACCAGCTCAGCTCCAGAACATAGTGTTGCTTGGAACAGACTTCTGCAAAGATACCTCTGCAGTTCCCAAGAACTTGGCTAGATCTCACCTCGCCTAGCATCTTTTTTTTTTTTGAAACAAAATTTTTATTGGAATATATTCAACATTGTTAAACACCATTACCAATTCCAGTTGAAGATTATATCCCTTCCCCCTTCCCCCCAATAGGCTTCCAACACTGCTAATAACAAAAGAAAAAATTAAAAGGTAATCAAGTTTAGACTTGTAACAATCGATAAACCAGGTAACACAATTCTAATACATAGAAACCTGACTCTTTCTAACATAGTTTCAGACCTCGCCTAGCATCTTGCCAGAACACCATCTACCAGTCAAATATCTGACTGGCAATTCATAACAACAATAATAACAACAACAACTTATTTTAACTGGTCAGTCTGGAGATTAAAACCCAGCACACAGCTCCTTGGACAAAGGGAAGGATACAAATATAAGAAGTAAATTACATGAAAACCATTCCCCCCCTTACTTCTGGCATAGCTAGTTTATACTGAAACATGGGCTTTTACATCTTTGTTTCTCTCTGATGCTCAGGTTACTCCATTGAAATGGAAGCAAATTTATGGAAATCACCTCCATTCAAACTAATTGAATTGGCTGGTAAGTGGAAGAAGGCCCTGTTCACAGACAGTAGTCTCTGTGTCTACGGTAGAGACATGATGCCTCTTAATAAATGCCTCAGTGCATATGGATTTTTTTTTTTTGAAATCTCTTTCCAGTGGTTACCCTTGCTATCATTTCAAATACCTGAACCTTGATCCCAATTTCTTTCTGATAATTTCTAGTCAGATATGTCCTTGCTGTGGGATTTTTCTCACAACCTCTTGCCATACCACACAACAGTCTGGAACACAGAGAGCCTTTGAAAATTGCAAATTGAGGGTTAATTGTCACGTGGCCTCATGAGTGCCATGGCACAATAGAATTTTATTTGCACAATCCGGAGCGTCTAAGCATATTGAATGCACTTAGTGGCTTCCAGTGTATTAACACCGCTTATTCTTTGTGCTATCTAATTTCCCAGTAATTGTTTTCATGAACTTATCAAATTTTATCTCAGAGTTCATTAAAAACATGCTGGGCGAAGAGGATCAATTTACTAATTCAAGTTTATAAAGGCGTTTGTCCTTGAATTTGTGCTGTGGTTACTGCTACATTCACTTCAGAGGAGAATAAATACTCTGGCATGTGAGAGTTCTGCTCTCTTCCAATGACTGAATCTCAAAAAGAAACAAAAAAACCCCACCACCCCCAAATGGTAGGCTCACTGAAATCCAAGGGATCTAAAAACACTTTCTGATCATGCTATTTGTGGTTCCAAACGCTGAGCAATAGAAGGTGCTTTGTAATGTATTTTATTTATTAATCCTTCATTTTTCTCTCCCCAAAGCAGCTTACATCATTCTCCCTTCCACCATTTTATCCTCACAACAACAACTTTATGAGGTAGGCTAGGCCGAGAAAGTGCCTGGCCTAAATTCACCCAGTGAGCTTCCATGGTGGACAGGGAATTTGAACCTGGATGGCCCAGATCTCATCAGTCTGACACTCTATGATAGCCCTCCATTTCAGGAATGGGGTTTCTGGTATATTTTTTTGTGATGGAAGAAAAACATAATAACAGCGTCGCAACTTCCAGAAGGGTAACTGTTAATTTGACGTTTCAGGTTGCTGTGTTGATCTGAAGGGGGGGGGGGGGCAGAATGTTGTTGTTGTTAAAACATTTTAATGCTGCCTTTCCACCTGATCAGGGTCCACAAGGTGGCAAGCATAAAAAAAACATTAAAACACCTGAGCAATTAAAAATACAGTTACAATTATAAAATAATTCAATTAAAAACAGATCAACAACATGAGAAGAAGGGCCAGTAACTGCTACTGGGGGTAAGCCAAATGAAACAAAAAAGTCTTCACTTGCTGGTGAAAGATACCGATGGAGAGAGACAGGCAAACCGCCCTGGGGAGGGAGTTCTGAATCCTCACATATCACAAAATAGTGTGCCGCTTGCAAGTACTCCAAAAACCTTCTTCAGACTGGATGTTCAGTACAAAAAAAGAAAAATGGGTGGGGATACTGCAGGCTGCGGTATGCTGTAAACAAAGACTGGATCGTATTAGGTGATTTGGGTGTAGCTAGTTTCAGCTCACACCTAGTCCTTCTAGGGTACCAGGCAGAACCTTGCGACCAGTGGGAAGTTTGTGGGCAGGAACAAGTCAGGTTGGGGTGTTACCCAAAGAGGCAGTCTCCAGTTAGTTGTGTGTGGGGGGGTTAACATGAAAGACTGTGTGAGATGGGGCAACCAGAATTGAAATACCAACATTTACTGGGATTGTCCCTGTGAGAACTCTTGAAATAAACAGGCAATTTACCTGAATTAAAGAATCTTTGTATTAACAGAGAAAATGAGGGAAAAGAAAAAAAGATTAATTCAGAAAAATACACAACAGTCAAGAGCCAACTGGAAAGGCAGGGAGAAGTGGGGAACAGTGTTTTAGGAATCGGGAGATATTTACCAGGCTTGGAGAGGTCTGTGGAAGCAGCGGATCTAGAGAGAAATGGTCAGTGTTTTGTTCTGTAAATGAAAGAAACAGAAGCCCATGAAAGGGTATGTGTGGGTATGTGGTGAGTATCAGGAACACACAACACACAAAGCAGATCTTGGGGGCCGATACTTACAGGAAAATTGTGCCCTGAGGCAGTGTGTGTCCTTTCCAGTGGGGAACTTTTAGAGAGCTATCTTAATTATTGCTTTACTGTGGTGAAACAAAGGTTTGGGCCGTGGTTCGATTGTTGCTAATGGCCCTGTTGCTGACCCAGGAAGGCTTGCCCAGACGTGAACCTGAGATAAAGTTGCACTTAGGCAGTAATGAAGAGGAAAAAGTGATCTTGCATATGTAAAAGAGGTTTGAGAGTAATCCTTGCTTGAGTTCCTGATGAAGTTGAGATGCTGGTTGAGAATACCAGCATGACTGTACCATCACCTAAATAGCGCTGTAACTTTGAAACAAAGCAATGGTATTCCCAGTAGTAATGTATGGCTGTGAGAGTTAGGCCGTAAGGAAGACTGAGTGCTGAAAAATAGATTCTTTAGAATTATGGTGCTGGAGAAGACTCTCGAGAGTCCCTTGGACTGCAAGGAGATCAAATCAGTCAATCCTAAAAGAAATCAACCCTGACTGTTCCCTGGAAGGTCAGATACTGAAGCTGAAGCTCAGATACTTTGGCCACCAAATGAGAAGGGAGCACTCCCTGGAGACGACCCTGATGCTGGGAAAGATTGAAGGTAACAGAAGAATGGGACGGCAAAGGATGAGATGGTTAGACAGTGTCATCGATGCAACAAACATGAAATTGAGCAAATTCTGGAGGACGACAGAAGACAGGAGGGTCTTGTGTGATGTGGTCCATGGGGTCGCAAAGAGTCAGACTCTACTGTGCGACTGAACAACAACAACAACAACAGCATTTTATTAGATCATTGTCCCAGCACTTTTTGATAATTGATAACTAAATTGTTTAAGGTTGTTTTATTATTGGTTTTAATTGTATTTATATATGAAATTTTATGTAAGCTGCCCTGAACCTGCCTCAGCAGGGAGGGTGGGGTATAAACTGAATTAAAAATTTAACAATTAAATTTAAAAAATGAAGTCTTCTGGAGATATCCTGAGTAATCCATTTGATTAAGTTATGCGTGCCTTCAGGGTGGGGGAAAGACATCTGTTCTGACCGCCACCTGATCTAATAAAAGTATATTCCTCTTACTTTCCCATGGCGCTACGCAACTGGCATCCACATTTGAACAGTGTCCTGGCCTGCTCAGGCCCTGGTAATGCTTGCCCCAGGATGCTCTGAGCTTGAGGAGGGGTCTAGCTGCTAACAGGGGTTTACCATAGAGTTTCCAATGATTCCTAGAACAACCACATGTGACTTCCTGTGTAGAAATAACTTAATTTCCCCCCCCCTGCAGCTGCTTGGAGTAGCAGCAGGCAAGAGAAACTCAGGGCTGGGGATCCCCCGTGCCCACCAGTAGCTTGGCAGCCCTATTCTGGGCTGAAGAAGGAAAAGGTGGCTGCAGTTGATCAAATGTCTTTCTAGCATGAAAGGGGAAAGCACAGGTCCTCTAACAGTTAGAAAGTGGAAGCAAAATGTGATCCACCTTACAGCAACTAAGCTTTCCCCCTGGGTTACCAGAGCGATCTGCAATCTCCCATCTCTTTGGGGAGATACTGAAATTAACCATCAAAAAGCTTTTTCACCTGGAGGAAGTTGGAATCCCTCCTCGTGCCATGGATACTCACTGGGCGACCTGGACGAAATCACACACTCCTGGCCGAACCTACCTCACAGGGTGGTTGTGAGGATAAAATGAAGGAGAAGAGAACAACATAAGGGGCTTAGGGTCCCCATTGCGGAGTAAGGCAGTTTGGTGTAGTGGTTAGGAGTGCGGACTCTAATATGGGAGAACCGGCTTTGAGTCCCCACTCCTCCATATGACCTTGGGTCAGTCATGGCTCTCTCAGAGCTGTTCTCTCAAGAGCAGTCCTTGAAAGAGCTCTCTCAGCCCCACCTACCTCACAGGATGTCTGTTGTGGGGAGGGGAAGGGAAAGGAGATTGTAAGCCGCTCTGAGACTCCTTTGGGTAGTGAAGGACGGGGTTTAAATCCAATCTCCTCTCTTCTCTCTCTTCTGTTCTTAAATAAATAGTGATAATCTTGTTGGCTAAACATGTGCATTAAAGCACATTTTAGAGAATCAGCTTGAGTTGGAAGGACATTAGTTTGTGTTCTTGAGGTGTGCCCATAAATCCATTGTAGTGAACACGCAGACAGTCCCAGGTTTACTCAGTGGTATGCCCAGGGAAATGTGGATTCATTTGTCTTTGGACCTTCCTGCTGAAGGATTATTTGGTTAGCAGAGAGCTGAGGGCACATAACACAGCACAGCCTCTCCGGTTTGTGTGTGCTGACAAGAAACAAAGTTACACACGGAGCCTCTTTACCTTTGCAAAATGAATATGAGTCCTTTATTGTAAGGAACTCCATTCTAGACAGAATAGAGTAGAAATAGGATTCTAATCTAGTCTTAACTAGGTAGGATGGATAGAGATGCAGGAAGCAGGTCCTGCCCTCATGGTACCAAGATGGAGAAAGGTGGCACAGTGTGGAGAGAAGGTGTCAAGCCAAAAGGAAGGAAGAATCCCATAGGCTGTAGTCACACACACAGTTTGTGGCGCTATAGCAGCATTACCTGAGTGGTATAAATCGGCCCCTCCAGATGAGAACTTCTGCCTTCAGTAGTGCAGTCGTCAACAGCCCGTGCTGTTCCGCAATGGAAGTGGAATAAACAGATACCAGGGAAAGTCCGGTATTAATGGGTTGTCTGGGGTTCCCTCCCGGTTTTCTGGCAACTGAACTCTTCTGCAGCAAAAGGAACCTGGAAGGGATGACTGAACCCGCAGATCTGTTTCTACCACTGTTTTTTTTTAGTTGCTGCCCATATGCCCATATGCACATGAGCACATATGCACATCCAACTGCTTGCATTTAAATAAAACCCACCATTATGGCTCATCCCATGGTTGAAGGGCAACACTAATGTGGATGCCCTCCCCGGAACAGCCATACGGGTAACCTGCCACGGGATGTGTAGTCTGGATGGAATGCTCCACTACAGTTTGAACCAGTACAATTTGAGGCATCACCGTACCATGCCAAGCCACCAATGTGACTGCAGCCTGAGAATCTACACATCAAAGGGATAGCATCAGAGCAGTAGAAGGGAAGGATGATCAGTGTCTTGGCCTCTCTGTCTCTCGGACTCTATTATAGTCCCTCTCTGAAGCCTGAGGCTCAGAGACAGCGCAAAAGTCCTTCACTTCCATCCCCTGCTTCATATTTCAAATTGGAAGCACAGGGCAAATTGGAAGCACAGTCTTCTAGGGTCCCCTCCTAGCATCTCCACAGAAAGAACCCATTACGTAATCTGTATGCATATTAACTCGGGTTGCTAGCTCTGGGTTTGGAAATACCTGGAGGTTATGGGGGTAGAGCCTGTGAAAGGTGGGGTCTGGGGAAGGGAGGGACTTCAATGCCATAGAGTCCTCCATCCAAAGCAGCCATTTTCTCCAGGGGAACCGATCTCTGAAGTCTGGAGACCTCTATCACCTGGAAATTAGTTGTAATCCCAGGCGATCTCCAGTCATCATCTGGAGGCTGGCAACACTTGTATTAACTTAAAAGCAAGTTCCACTGGGGTTCCCAGGGTTTGCCTGCCACCCCCTGAAGTTCAAGCCGAGCGTGAGCTGGGGAAGGTGGACTTCTGCCCAACAATGTGGTGCCAACCAGTGTTCCCTCTAAGCTGAGTTAGTGTGAGCTAGCTCACAGTGTTTTAGCCTCTGGCTCACGCATTTTTGTCTTAGCTCAGGAAGGGTGGAAGGAACTCTTAGCTCAGGAAGGAACTAATTTATGCAGTGGCCCAATCGCTCGCTCACAACTTTAATGGCAGGATCTCACAAAGTAAAATTTTTGCTCACAAGACTCCACAGCTTAGAGGGAGCATTGGTGCCAACTGGGTTCTCCCTCTAGGGTAGCTACGCAAAGCATCTCAGGTGTCAGGGCTCGGAAGACGGGCAAATCTGCCAGGACTGGTCTAGAATCCATCGATGTTATGTATCAGTTAAGTGGTGGATATTATGGTGTTTAAACACTAAAAAAGTGAAGTAATCCCATCTCCCATAATGGAGTGTATTTTGTGTGTGTGTGTCATCTAAAATGTATTTTGCAAAACCTTTCTGGAAAACCAGACTGTGTTCAGGCCAAATTTCCTCTAGTCAGACACCATGATAGGTTTTCATTGTCGCCCCCCCCCCCACCTTCACATCCCTCCCCGACATCTCGTAGCCTGTTCTGGCCTGTAAAAACAGACACATCCGTTACCACCGGCCCAAATGCACACCAGGCTCAATGGGAGCCATAAAATATCTGTGGGTAACCGAAAAGCTTTTCTATGCCTAAAAATGTCATGACATTAACATCCAATACCCTGGGACCTTCCCGGGAAATGAAAGGTGGGAAATCACTCCTTTCCACGTAGTATAAAACTGTCTATTTTGAGCCATTGAGAGTTCCGAGATAATGGACTTTAAACCTTGTGACATATTTATATATAGGAAAAGGTGTCATTGATGCCGGCTTGAATACTTGCGCTCCTATATATCAGAGAGATTTAATTGCAGGGGGAGATGCCTTCATTTATAGGAGCAGACGGCAGGCCTTTAATACTTAAATATGGAGGCAGGCGTGACATTTGAGTGGCCGGGCGTCATGCTGAGCAGCTACTCTGCAGGCTGAGGAAAAGCAGGTTCCCCCCTCCTTAATCAAAGGTTTGTTTAATCTTTGATTTAAATATCAGCTGCATCGGGTTGCCAACCTCCAGGTGGTAGCTGGAGATCTGCTATCACAGCTGATCTCCAAGCAACAGAGATCAGTTCCCCTGGAGAAAATGGCTGCTTTGGATGGTGGACTTTTTGGCGTTACACCCCATTGAAGTCCCTCCCCTCCCCAAACCCCTGCCCACCTCAGACTCCACCCCCCCCCAAAAAAATCTCAAGATATTTCCAAACCCAAAGCTGGCAACCCTAAGACTGTGGGATCACCTGCTCAGACATTAGCGTCTCATGATCATTTGACTTCCTGTCAGCTGATTAACCCTCGGACCCTTTCTCAGACTCAATTGGGGCTATTTCTTTCTCAGTCACCGCCCCCTCCGTGCCTTAGAAATGGCGTTGCCAGCCTCCAGGTGTCACCTGGAGATCTCCCACTATCACAGTTGAACTCCAGATGACCAAGATCAGCTCCCCTGGAGAAAATGGCTTCTCAGGAGGGTGGGCTTTATGGCATTGTACTCTGTTGAGGTCCAGCCCCCCCAAATCCTGCCTTCCCCAGACTCCACCCCCAACCCCCAATCTGCAGCTCTTTCCCAACCCAGAGCTGGCAACCTACTTGGAGTCCTGTATATGGGATAGGTATTTGGGACATTTGGCTGAGGCAGCGGATGTTCCCTCCCTCCCGCCCAGCATTTTGGCCAATCATCCCTCAGCGGCCTGGATCTGACTGGACATCTGATTAAACATCGGATATGATCTAACATCTGATCTCTCTGCTTTTACACAGTGTTTTATGATATTATTCTGTGCAAATTGTTATTTTAATGTGATTTTAATTGTATTACTTAACTGTTGTACACCGCCCTGAGCCTGTTTGAGGAGGGGGGTCTATAAATCAAATAAATAAATAGGACAGTGTTTGATTTATTTTATTTATTTATTTATTTATTTATTTATTTATTTATTTGACTTCTAGACCACCCTCCCCCCAGTAGGCCTCAGGGCAGTTCACAACATTCAATAAATACATAATATCCTTCCTATAAACAGGTTCAAACTTAGGTTAAAATTTAAAACAACAATCTCCCCCTCTCCTTAGAGTAGGACCACCAATCCCCAGGCGAGGCTGGCGTTCTCCTGGAATTGCGACTGAGCTCCAGACCACAGAGACCAGTTCCGCCACAGGAAATGGCTGCCTCGGAGTGGGGGTTCTATGGCCCTGTGTACCCTGCTGAGGTCCCTCCCCTTCCCAGACTTCCCCCTCCCCACTCACTGCCTCAGAATCCCCAGAAATATCTAAAGTTGTAGACAACAGCCCTACTTCAGGGGTGGATCATGTTCATGGGTCCATCTCCTTACAACTCTGTCAAGCTGTGTCTTTAGTTTGACATGATTGTAGGAGGAAGGGAAACCCAACCCTAACCCTGAGGGGGTTGAGCGGCCGAGCTGAGTGTATGAACTGCTCTGTCGTAGACATCGTAACTCTTCCCAAGATACCTCCCTTGTCCAGGGATGACCTTGAGCCAAACTGTGGCAGCTTGCTATTCTAGATAAAGAAACCATATATTCACAGGTGTGTGGTGGGGTAGTGAGTGCGAAAAGCTAGGCGGGATGGCTAAAACATGTGATTGGATGTATGGAAGAGAGGGCCTTGTTTGAAAGGTCTATATCTTTGGATTCTCCCACCAGAACTTTAGTTCTGACATGGTACTGACCTAACCTGGAACATGATTATTCCTCAATAAACAAATCACTGCCCAAGAGAGTGTTGTTGAGAGTAACTTTGTTGAGGAGTCTGAGACGTATGTGTGTACTGGCTTCATAACCCATTACATTACAAACTTATTAACTCATTGCCTGTATACTCCAAAGCAGGTGTCCCTAACCTTTTTGAGTATGTGGGCACCTTTGGAATTCTGGCACAGTGTGGTAGGCACAACCACAAAATGGCTGTCGTGGGAGGTGGATTGGATTTATGCCCTGCCTTTCATTATCTGAAGGAATCTCAGAGTGGTTTACAGTCTCCTTCCCCTTCCCCTGCCCACGACAGACACCCTGTGAGGTAGGTGGGTCTGAGAGAGCTCTTTTGAGAACTGCTTGTGAGAGAACAGCTCTGAAAGAACTTGAAACTGACCCAAGGTCACACCAGCAGCTGCATGTGAAGGAGTGGGGAATCAAACCCGATTCTCCCAGATTAGAGTCCATGCTCCTAACCACTGCACCAAACTGGCCCTCCATTGGTGGGCACCATGACAATTGCTGGTGGACACCATGGTGTCCATGGGCCCCACATTGGGGAACCCTGCTGTAGAGAGTACCCATGGACCTGGATTAGGGAGACCTGGGTTCAAATTCCCTCTCAGGACACAACTAAGACACATTATGTTTTCTTTGCATCTTCATTGGGTCCATCCAGTCAGTTGCATATTGTCAGGTTTGTGGTAAAAATTTAATTTGTGGTGGCCCAATTCAGGGAGAGAAGGTGGTACAGCCCAATCGTGTCAGAACTTGGAAGCTAAGCAGGTTTGGTCCTTGGAAGGGAGATCACCAAAGAAGACTCTGCAGAAGAAGGCAATGGCAAACTATCCCTGCTTCTCACTTGCCTTGAAAGCCCCTTGCTGGGGTCGCCGTAGGTCGATTGCTATTTGACCACATTTACATATGAAATTCAGAAGACAGTTGAACTGTGGTGTGTAGGGGGAAGGGGCATAGACCTTGTATATGTTGTTGTGATCATCTCCTTTCATTTGGTCTTGGGGTTAATAGTTGTGCTTCTGAGCATTAATTGGGCCACAGTATTTTAGCTAGCTGGTAGGGGTTTTTTTCAGTTTGCATTTTATTGTTCTGTTGTTACCCTTCTTGGCTTCCCATGCGGAAGGGAAGGTGAGCCTACAAATAATGTTAATAAATATCAATATTTAATGTTGATAAATAATGTTAATAAATATTAATAGAATTAATATAAATAAATATGTTAATACA
Organism: Gekko gecko; assembly: GCA_029375565.1. Classification (NCBI taxonomy): domain Eukaryota; kingdom Metazoa; phylum Chordata; class Lepidosauria; order Squamata; family Gekkonidae; genus Gekko; species Gekko gecko. The sequence goes on from JAPDNY010000004.1 coordinate 195,987,579, forward strand.
TATTACCTGCCTACCATTTTTCTGCTCACCTTGACACAGAGAACATTCCATGTTTTTGTGTTATACCTCTGAGGATGCCAGTCACAGCTACTGGCAAAACGTCAGATCCTACAGTGCCAAGACCACGGACAGACAACCTGGGAAATCTACAGCAGCTAATTAATAAATATTGTTGCTGCAAGCCACTTAACTCATCTTATGACATCATTTTTGGACTTTGTATAATTTTTTGGAGTGGTGATGTGCAAGCACTCTGATGCTATGGTATGATAACCCATGGAAGTCCCTCCCCTCTCCAAACCCCACCCTTTCCAGACCCCACTCCCGAAATCTCTAGGTATTTCCCAACCTGGAGCTGCCAACCCTGGTCAACAAAGATCACCTGGAGAAAATGGCTGCCTTGAAAGGTAGACTCTATGGCATTATAAGCCATTGAAGTCCCTCCCCTCCTGAAACCCCACCCTCTCCAGGTTCCATCCCCCGAATCCCTTGGTATTTCCTAACCTGGAGCTGCCCACTCCAGACAGGCCGTGGAGAGCACTGTGCCAGCACTTTGTCATCCATGGCAGCACTGTGACCCTCCCAGATTGTGCCAGGCCCCACTCACAAGCCAGGCCACAGATTGGATTTGAACTTTGGCATGGGGATAAGTATTGATCTGATAACCACTGATAGGGTGACACGGTCAGATCATTACACCCTGAAGGCCTGGCTGAATGTTCCAGCCCCTCCCTGTCTAGGTGGCGAACTAATTTACGCTCGCCTGTGGAGACCAATGGATCCTGTAGGTTTCCAGAGTGCTCTGTGGGATCCAGTTGTGGGTGATTCATTGGACACGCTGGTAGAGGACTGGAATGCCCGTATATCTGAAGCCATCAATGAAAATCGCTCCCCAACATCCTCTTCATTCCCATCCCAAACTAGCTCCTCGGTACACCAAGGAGCTCAGAAGGATGAAGCGGGAACTTTGACAGCTAGAGAGAGGATGGCAGCAGTCTCACGACAAAGCTGCAAGGACATCCTGTAGGTCTATGAGATGGTGGAGAAGCAGAAGAAGAAGAAGAAGAAGAAGAAGAAGAAGAAGAAGAAGAAGAAGAAGAAGAAGAAGAAGAAGAAGAAGAAGAAGAAGAAGAAGAAGAAGAAGAAGAAGAAGAAGAAGAGATTGGATTTATACCCCGCCCTTCACTGCCCAAAGGCATCTCAGAGCGGCTTACAAACTCCTTTCCCTTCTCCTCCCCACAACAGACACCCTGTGAGGTAGGTGGGGCTGAGAGAACTTCTGACAGAAACTGTCCTTGAGAGAACAGCTGTGCCAGAGCTTGTGACTGACCCAAGGTCACATCAGTGGGTGCAAGTGGAGGAGTGGGGAATCAAACCCGGTTCTCCCAGATAAGAGTCCACGCACTTAACCACTACACCAAACTGGCTCTAGAAGGGAATTCTGGTTAGTCTCCATCACATCTGCTAGCTCCTGCTCAGCACAATTATTTAGGATAATCAGGTCTTTCACCTCTCTTACCAAAAGAACTCAAAATATTAGTGATTTGGCCGTTAGCTGTGAGGCTTTTGCAAGCTTTTTTGATGGATAAAGTCTTGTTGCTCTGCCACGACCTGCTGGCCAATATTAATACAGTATGTAAACTGGAGGTCCCTTGATTACCTTTGGATTCAGTGCTTGACAACTTCAGTCGGCTCTCTTGGGCCAATGTCAACAGGATACGGGGTGCTGTTAGGCCGACCACCTGCCTCTTGGACCCATGTCCATCATGGCTGCTGAAGGCCAGCAGAGATGAAATATGGGCCCCCTGGTGGACATCATCAATGTGTCCCTGAGTACAGGGGTCTATCCAGGGGAATTAAAAGAGGCGGTGGTATCACTACTCTTAAAGAAACCATCATTAGATCCTTTGGATCCTTCCAATTACTGCCCAGTTTCAAATCTTTCATTTCTGGGTAAGGTAATTGAGAGAGTGGTGGCTGAGCAGCTGCAGAATTTCTTGGAAGACACATCAGCCTTGGGTCCATTTCAGTCTGGTTTCTGTCCTGGACATGGGATGGAGCAGGACTCTTTTTGTAGCAGGAACTCCTTTGCGTATTAGGCGACACACCCCTAAACGGCTATTTTTGGGCAGGAACGCAGAGGAACGGAGTTCCGGCTGGCTTCAGAGTTGGCCACGCCCACTACAGCCAAAACCTCTGCATGCGTGGCTACAGAGGGAAGGCCTTGGAGCACCCCCCCCGGTGACTCTGAGGTGGATGGGCCAGGGAGGGCCCTGGAAGGATTGGAGAGGCATTTAAATGCCTCCCTGTGCCCTTCCTGGCCTGTCCAAGGGCCGGCTTGTCCGGGCAAGCTAAGGGAAGGCATGGGGGTGTGGCCCAATATGCTAATGAGCTGTGCTGTCAAGGCTGCAGCCTAATATGCTAATGAGTTTCTGCTGTTGGGTGTGGCCTATTATGCTAATGAGTTCCTGCTGGGCTTTTTTTGCCCCTAATGTAGCCAATCCTCCAAGAGCTTACAGTAGCCCCTGTAAGAAGAGCTCTGTAAGCTCTTGGAGGATTGGCTACATTAGGGGTGTGTCGCCTGATATGCAAAGGAGTCCCTGCTACAAAAAGAGCCCTGGGACAGCATTGGTAGCCCTGATGGATGACCTCTGTAGGCAGCTGGATCGAGGTGGGACACAGTTGACCATGATCTTATGGCCCACTGCCTCACTGACGTGGGAGTTTGAAGGGTTGGCTTGAACTGGCTTACCTAATTTCTCCAGGGTTGGGAACAGAGAGTGGAGCTTGGAGAGAGAGCATCCTCATGCCATTTGGTCTCCTCTGTTATTTAACATCCTTTGTTATTTATATGTGTCTTCTCGCCTAGCTGGCATGAAGGTTTGGGCCGGGTTGCCATCAGTCTGCTGATGACATCTAGTTTGGCTGAGGGCTTGGAGGCCGTGGTTGGATGGCTAAAACAGAGCTGATTGAAACTGAATCCACAAAAGATGGCAGTTCTCTGGCTGGGTAGGGGTGATTCAGGGTTGGAGCACCATCTCCCAGCTCTTGATGGGGCACCTTTAATACCTGTGCCCACCGCCAAGAGCCTGGGTGTGATCTTGGATCCCTCCTTATCAATGGAGGCCTAGGTCACAGATGTTGCCAGGCTGGCATTTTTACAGCTGTGCCAGGCAACTGGCCCTCTTCCTGCCCCCCTCTGACCTTGCCACAGTAATCCATGCAATGGTCCCCTCCTGGTTGGATTACTGTAATGCCCTCTATGTTGGCCTACCCTTGAGATTGAACTGGGAGTTGCAACTGATCCAGAACACAGCGGCCAAGGTCCTTATGGGGACCCTTCTGAGAACACACATTCAACCAGTGCTCTGCCAGCTGCACTGTCTCCAGGCTGAGTCAGATTCAAGGTTTTAACCTCCAAGGCCTTGAACAGGCAGGGGCCAGCATACCTTCAGGGCTGTCTCTCCCAATATACCTCCTGAAGAACGTTACACTCTGGGGAGCGAAATCTCCTGGTGATTGCTGGCCCAAAAGATGTCTAGGTGTCCTTGACCAGAGCCTGGTGGAACTCTCTGCCTGGTGACATCAGTGCCCTGTAGGACCCAGTACAGTTCCGCAGGGCCTGCAAGACAGAGATGTGCCACGAGGCCTACGGTTGATGACAGCGATGGTCTGCCATCAAGCTTGGCCTCCATCTCTCGCCTCCACCCCCCCCCCTCCCTGGGAAGGGTACAAACTGTCATCAGATGCCTTCAGATGAGTATATTGTTGTACTGTATTGGTTTAATTCAGGCTTGCCAAGAACTTACCATACGCCGGCAGGGGACGGATATGTCCTGGCAGGACCATCCCTGGGGGAAGGAAAGACACGGCACAGGATGCCATCGCCAGGAAGTGACGCCGGGCAACGCTCTGGCAATGGGGCTGGAAACTCAATGGTACCATTGAGTTTCCAGCCCCATTGCCAGAGCGTCGCCCGGCATCACTTCCTGGCGATGGCATCGTGCGGTGTGGGTGTTGCCTGGGGGAATGTTCCGGCTAGGGACTGTGCATTCCCCGCCGAAATACAGTAAGTACTTGGGAACCCTAGTTTAATTCCATTTATTGAAACTGTTTAAACTGTTTATTTATTGATACATTGGTATGCTCACATTTTTGCCACCATACCTTGTCAACCCTGAAACGCTCAGCCATTGGCAGGTCTCCAGGTGCTTACAAAAGCAGACTCATGTTGTAGCAGAGAACCAAACCAAACAACATGATTCCCTCCAAAACGAGTTTGTTGTGTCCCCAAAACAATGCTTTTTTTTTTTTTTTTTGGCACACAGACAGCTAGTTTTGAAGGAGTTCCTGTTATTTTTATTTCTCTGACACAGAGGAACAACCACTGCTCTCTTCTGCAACACAAAAAACAAACCCAAATAGAAATCCGTCCAAAAGCAGCCTTTTGCGTGCTGAGAAGCAGAGTTAAAAAAAAAATACACAAAACAATCCCACACGCGCTGAGCTAGTTTTGAAGGAGTTTATTCTTTTCTGTTGTCGTTTCTGTCTTGCAACACAATTGGGTTTCCTCCCCCTAAGATCCCTAAATACTGGTGTTGCAGAAGTTCACATGTACGGGACTTCAAAATACTTTTTAATGTGGTTTATACGGAGGGACGTGTTCCTGCCAACCTAGCAGTTCGAAAGCAAGAAATTGCAAGTAGATAAATAGGTACCACTTTGGTGGGAAGGTAACAGCGTCCTGCACCTTGGTGTTTAGTCATGCTGGCCACATGACCACGGAAACGTCTTCGGACAGCGCTGGCTCTTCGGCTTTGAACGGAGATGAGCACCGCAACCCTAGAGTCGGATTCGACTGGCTTTCGAGCAAGGAACCTTTACCTTTACCTTTACGGAGGGACGTACATCAGTGCTGTCTTGCTGCTTTGGCAGCGGCTGTGTTTTTAATTGTGTTCACGTTCTTAATGTACTCTGTATAAGCTGACTTGGATGGCCCAGACTAGCCCGATCTCATCAGATCTCAGCTGCTAAGCAGGATAGGCCCGGGCCAGGATTTGGATGGGAGACCACCAAGGTTGCTCTGCAAAGGCCAGCAATGGCAAAGCAGCTCTGAACGTCTCTTGCCTTGAAAGCCCTATGAGGTCACCATAAGTTGGCTGCGACGTGACAGCACTTTACGCCTACACATGAGCAGTTCATGCTGTTTTATGATAACACTAATGAGGTGGCTTGAAGTGATGAATTGAATAAATATTTATTGACGTGGACAGTGCTGGTCTAGAGTCGTATGAGCAGAAAAAACACGGTGTTTTTGGGTTTGTTTGTTTTTTTCCCAACACCATCTTTGAACAGGGCCTTAAAGTTGTAATTAATTGCAAGTTTGGGAATGAATTTAAAAAATCCCTTGCCCAGTTCAGGTCTGGCACAGAAACAAATGAGTTGGCATAGAAACTGGGTGCCACAGTCAGACAGGTTTCCCTTTTAGTGTTTTGGCTGAAGGCAGACTGAATCTCCTCCAGTTACTTACTGTCCTGGTGGACTGGCACAGAAGCTGTTATCCACCACTGCAAAGAGAACAATTGTGTTGAAAACAGTTCACATCTATATATCTGATTCTAAACCCAGTCCCATCGCGTGGATCCAGAATCCACACAACGGGGCCCGGGACAGTTAGGGGAGATGTTTCTGTAAACCTGGGGGGAAAGCCGGATTTGCAGAAAAATTCCCCGTATTTTTCTTTTAAAAGCAGATATTAAATCTCCCCACCTAAAGGAAGCAATGACAACCAAAACCTAGCAAGATCATGGTTGGTATTGTGAGGATGCCTGGCAGTCAGGTATTGTGAAAAGAAAAAAAGAAAAGAAACATGCGGGGGGGGGAAATGCACATGGGGTTTTTTTGGGGGACCAAAATTAGTGACGAGGGGGGTTGGAAGAAATCAGGGGGACAAAATGGTAGGAGGGAGTCGGCAGAGAAAGCAGTGATGCAGGTAATTTAATAAACTTTAATTTAACTTTAATGACGTTAACTGCCCCTAAGAAATCTAAATATCCCCAACAACAACAACAGATGGTTAACCCTTTTTTTTTTTTTTTGAAACAAAATTTTATTGGAGTATATTCAACATCGTTAAACATCGTTACCAATACAATTTAAAAATTACATCCCATCCCTAATAGGCTTCCAACACTGCTAATAACAGAAAAAAAAGAGTTAAAAGGTAATCAAGTTTAAACTTGTAACAATCGACAAACCAGGTAACACAATTCTAATACATAAATGCCTGACTCTTTCAAACATAGTTTCCAATAAAGGTACAGTACAATCAAGTGTTCATTTCATTTCTCATTCAATTTCAATACGAGTCAAGATTGTACATTTTCCCTTTCATTCTATATTCAGTTTCCATATACAGTTTCAGGCCTTCCCAGTCTTTTAGGTATTGTTCTGCCATTTGTCCATTTAGTTTCTTCGTCATTTTGTCTATTTCAGCTAAAAACAGCAGTTTCCTTAACCAGTCTTGTATATCTGGCACCTTCTCCGCTTTCCACTGTTGCGCAAAAGCCATTCTCGCCGATGTGATCATGTACCATAGTAATGTCCTTTTTTCTTGTGGAATTTTTTCCATTGTCAAACCTAAGAGAAGAAGCTCCGGACTTTTCCTAATAGGAATTTTTAATATCTTCTGCATCTCACAATGTACATTTGACCAGTATACTTTTACTTTATCACATGACCACCACATATGATAGAAAGAACCCTCTTTTTTTTTTACATTTCCAACACTTATTACTCAAGTTCTTATCCATACTAATATTAGCAATCTTTTTTGGAGTCATATACCATCTGTACATCATCTTATAACAATTTTCTTTTATATTAACACAGGTTGACATTTTAAAAGCTTTTTTCCACAGAAATTCCCATGATTCCATAGAAATTTCCTTATTCATATTTATGGCCCATTTTATCATTTGCTCTTTAACAGTATCATCCAGAGTATATACAGTCAACAAGGTTTTATACAACTTAGATATCATTTTTCGCCCTTTTTTCAACCAGATATCTTCAAACTCATCATTCTTAGCTCTAAAACCAACCTCTTTACAGTCTTTTTTGTAAATGTCCCGTATTTGGCAATATTGTAACCATCCATACTCAAATTCTAATTCATTATTTGGTTTTAAAACATATTTTTTCCCTTCCTTTTGAAGCAACTCTTGGTATTTCAACCAATCATTACCTTTATGTTCTGAAAAAGGATGAATAACTGCAGCAGGGACAATCCATAGAGGCCGCTCATCGGGAACTGTATTCTTGTATCTGGTCCATGCATCAAACAACGTTCTCTTTATATAATGATGCTTAAACATTGAGTCTACTTTATTTTTCCCATACCAAAGATAGGCATGCCAGCCAAATCTGCAATCGTGACCCTCAAGGGCCAAAAGTTTTCTATTTTCCAAATTAACCCAGTCAGTTAACCAAGACATACATACAGCTTCATGATACAAACGCAAATTCAGAACTTGGAAGCCACCTCTGTCTTTAACGTCATACATTATTTTCATTTTAATTCTCGGCTTCTTTCCTGCCCAGATAAATTTAAAGATTTCTCTTTGCCATTTCACCAACACTTTCACATCTTTCACAATTGGTATTGTCTGAAACAAAAACATTAACCTGGGCAGTACATTCATTTTGACAACGGCAATTCTTCCAAGAAGAGATAATCTGAGTTTTTCCCACTTTTCTAAATCACGTCTTATCGAAACCCACAATTTTTCGTAATTATTCTTAAACAAATTGATATTTTTCATTGTAATATCAACTCCCAAGTATTTGACCTTTTTAACCACTTCACATTCTGTCATATTTTGTAAAGCTTGTTGCTTTATACCATTCAAGTTTTTGCACAATATTTTTGATTTATTTTTATTTACATAGAACCCTGTGAGATCACCAAACTCTTTTACTTTTTCAAACACCAATGGCATATTATTGACAGGATCTTCAACAATAAACATAATATCATCAGCAAACACTCTTAATTTATATGAGAAACCTCTGATACTCAAACCTTTTATATTATTATCATCTCTAATCACTTGCAGCAATATTTCCAAAATCCAGATAAATAAGAATGGCGATAAGGGACAGCCCTGTCTAGTTCCTTTTCTGACCCGGAATGCTTCCGTTGATTCTGCATTTACAATCACCGTGGCCTTTTGTTCTTTATATATTGATTTAATCATTTTTGTAAATTCTGCGCCCATCTGGGATTTCTCAAACACTTTAAACATAAGTTCCCAATTCAAATTATCAAATGCCTTCTCCGCATCTAAAAATAAAAAGCTGACCTCTTTTTCCGGGTGCTTATCATAATATTCTATTGCGTCCACAACAACCCTCATGTTGCCTTTTATTTGCCTACCTGGCAAAAACCCAGCCTGATCTTCGGCAATAGTGTCTTTCAAATACTCTTTGAGGTGTTCTGCTAGAATTTTTGCAAAGATTTTGTAATCATTGTTCAAAAGTGAAATTGGACGATAATTTTTGACATTAGTTAAATCTTGGGTCACTTTCGGTATCAAGGTGATTGCTGCTTCGTTCCAGGAATCTGGAACCTTCCCACTTTCTCTAATTTCATTTAGAAGAATCTCTAGAACCGGTACCAGGTCTTCTTGAAGTTTCTTATAAAATTTGGCTGAAAATCCGTCTGGTCCTGGAACTTTGGAGATTTTTGCTTCTCCTATTGCTTTGCTAATTTCTTCTTTAGTTATCACAGCATTTAACAATCCTTTTGTTTTTGAACTTGGTTGTGTCAAATTCACCTTAGATAAGTAATCTTGGATTTTTTGTTGATCCACCTGTTTTGCTTGAAAAAGAGTAGCATAGTATTTGTAAAATTCTCTCCGTATCCCTCCTGGGTCCATAACTTCTCTGTTCCCATCTTTCAACTTAATTATTGTTTTGTTCTCTCTTCTTTTCTTCAATTGCCATGCCAAATATTTCCCAGGTTTATTCGCTCCTTCAAAGGACTTCTGTTGCAATTTTTTCAAGTTCCAATAAACTTCTTTATTTAACCTCGCATCGTATTGTTCCCTTAGGATCCTCAGTTCTCTCAAAATTTTCTTTTTGCCAGGTCTCTTCTTAAGTTCTGCTTCTTTCTTTTGGATATTTCCCAAAATTTCTTTATCTATTTTGAATTGTTGTTTTCTTTCATTGTTGTTAATTGCAATTAGATGTCCTCTCATCATAACCTTATATACCTCCCATACCGTTTGCGTCTGAACTTCTTTGTTTAAGTTTAGCTGAAAATATGTTTTGGTTTCCATCCTTATTTTATCCACAATGTTTTGTTTGTCCAGTAAATCCTCATTGAGTCTCCATCGAAATTTCTTTCTTTTAGCATAAGTTGACCACTTTATTGGGCTGTGGTCAGAAAGAATTCTAGGTAGTATTTCAATTTTACATGTTTGCATAATCAAGTTCTCAGTCATCCACATCATATCAATTCTTGAGAAAGACTCATGTCTTGATGAGTAAAAAGAATAATCTTTGTCTTTAGGGTTTTTAACTCTCCATGCATCTTCCAGGTGCTCATGTTTTGCCATTTGAAAAAATACTTTCAGAAGCTTACCTATACCTTCATTTCCTTTTTTGGATTTTCTGTCAATTGCATTATTAACAGTACCATTAAAGTCACCCATCAATATCATTTGTTCATGGGTTAACTGTTGTAATTGCCCCCACAGATCTTGAAAGAATTTTTCCTTGGCTCCATTCAGGGTATAGAGATTTAAAATTAAGGTCTTTTTATTCTGAAGCATAACTTCCACTGCCAAGAATCTTCCTTCTTTGTCTTTAAAAATTTCTTTTGGTTTCAACTCTTTTTTTACATATGTAACAACTCCTTTTTTCTTTTGTGAGGAGAGGGAATAGAATTCCTCTCCTAGTCTACTTTGAATCAAAAATTTAGCATCAGTCTTTTTAATATGTGTTTCTTGTAAACAAACAATATCACATTTTTGTTTTTCCAACCATAGCCTAACATTTTTCCTTTTGGGGGGCGAATTAAGTCCATTAACATTCCATGAAATATTTTGGCTCTCCATGTTGGTTTTGTATTTATTTATCAAAGTCTTTAAAATGGTCTTTAATGAACTTGGTCATTTGCTCTACTGACTTGATGGTGATTCTCTTCTGTTTAAATGTAAAACTGACACCTTTTGGAATTTCCCATCTGTATCTAATGCCCTCTGTTTTCAGTTTGTCAATCAGGTCTTTAAAAAGTCGTCTGTCCTGAAGAACCATTCTGGGTAGTTCCTTTAGTATCATAATTTTCTTTTTGTCAATTATGAAATCTTCCTGGAATTGTTACTTAAACAGATCTTCTTTCAATCTTTTGGGTATAAACTGGACAATCACATCTCTGGGTAATTTTTTTCTTTTGGGCAATCGCAGAGTTGACTCTGTATACCAAATCAATGTGTGCCGCTACCTTCTCCTCTTCTAGTTCTAAAAAATCTGCAACAGCATGCACCATGAGTGAGTGGATGTTCTCATTTTTGTCTTCAGGAATTCCCCTGAATCTCAGATGGTTAAGCATTCCATTGTATTCCACCATTACATTGGCTTTTGATGCTTCTTTAGCAACCTCAGTTACGCCAGTTTCCACTCCTTTCACTCTCTCCTCCACCTCGTCTGTTCTTTTGTTCAGCGTCTGTATTTCTGTTGTGATTCCAGCCAGGTCGTTTTTCAAATCAGCTACTTCATCAGCCACTTTACCTAGAGTCTTTTCCATTTTTTGCATAACATCCACCATCCGTTTTTCCATGGCTTCCATCATGCCCTGTAGTTTCTTCTCCTCTTTAGCAGCCATTTTCGGGGAGGACCAAGAGTTCGCCCTCTGTCTTTGCCGGAGATTGTAAGCCATTGTTTACAATTGTTACAAAACTTATATCAAATTAATGCTCTTCTTGTGCCCAGCTGAACTGCTCTATTTTCGCTTTTTTCTGTTAAGTCTTTTAGCCAAAATCCGAATAAATCGTTTCGACCTTCTCAAAATGGTGGGCACAATTTCTCTATGGTAAATAGCTCTTCCTGTTGCTTACTTCCTGTCCGGCAATCTTAGTCGTCCTCCTTGTCTTCTGGTTCTTCCCTTCTTCCGGCCTCCTCGGTCGTCTCTAGGAAGCACTGCTTGTCTGGTCTGAGATCACTTCTTATTCTGGTGTTTTCTGTCACAGCTTAAGTAGTTTTCCACATTGCTTCTCGCAGGACTTGGTGTTAGTTTCTATTTTAAAGTCAATATCCTGACCGCAGGAATGATCAACAAACCGGCTTTTTGGCTTTTTTTTGCTTTTCAACTGCATTTCCTGGAGTTGGTGTTAGTATACAGTATGCCGCACGATCATGTGCTTCATCGGGTGTTGTTTATTTTCGGGATCAGCGTGTTTCTGGTGAGCAATTTTAAAAAGTTACCTTCAAAGTCCGTATTTTGTTATAGCAGTGTTTCCTTGGTATCAGTTTCCATAGAATGTCTTGGAGGTCTGGGTCATGCGTTCTTATGTTGAGAATCCAACTCGGTGGGGTCTTTTAGAGAAATTCCGAAGTGCCCGCTTGGGGGGAGGGGATCAAGGCTGGTCGCGGCGCTCTTTAAAGCCCCGCTATCAGCCGATCTCAACTCCCACTTGGGCTGATGCTCGTTGCTAGTCACCCCCCTGCCTGGGGAGATCTGTGGCAGGCTAGATAGCCCGCCCTGTCATAAAGACCCTCCGTATGCTCTGGGATCAAAGCCAGAGCACCTCAGGACGCCATGGATCCCAGACCGGAAGCCCCCCAAAGGGTTAACCCTTGAGGGAAAATCAGGGTGCTTTGCCTCACACTGCTGTACCCCCTACCAATGTTCCCTCTAAGCTGTGGAGTCTTGTGAGAAAAAATTCTACTTTGTGAGTTATGGGCATTAAAGTTGTGAGTGAGTGATTTGGCTACTGCATAAATTAGTTTGCTCTGGAGCCATCCTTCCTGAGCCAAGACAAAAATGTATGAGCTGGAGGATAAAAAACTGTGAGCTAGCTCACACTAACTCAGCTTAGAGGGGACACTGCCCCCTACTCCATAATAATGCAGTATAAATGTTACCACGTCTTTATGGGGAGGGGGGGGGAAACTTGACAGAGAGCTCACCCCAATAAGCCCTAAATATCCAGTAGCACGTGGTTCTGCCCTTGTCATTTGTATGTTAGAGCTGTGCAAAGGCAGTCTGTAGATGAATGCAGATGAATGTGTTTTTTTGAGCCAAAGATGGTCCCTAACCACGGGTATTTGTTCCAGGCAGATAAATAATCACAGTCAATCGATATGTAATTTATAAATATCAAGTCGCCGTAGCTTGAAATGTGTGGGGCTAATGTTAATTTCTAAATAATTTGCTCTTGGAATCCTTTTCCGGACTCTCCGTACATTGTGCATGTTTTGGAACTTTTTCTGTTGGACTCCCATGAATAAGAATTACAACATCTGCTCGTCCCTGACACTAGTATCATGAGACGCCTCCGGATTTTCAATATACTCTGTGTCTGAGCTGTGAATTCAAATGAATCCCCACATTATGATGCTCATCATTAAGATGACATCCGGAAGCTGTCATTGACCATGTGGGAATTAGCAGTCTAATGGTGGGCCACAACAAGCAGTGCAGATGACCATGTTAGTGTTGGAAATGTATGTGCTTGCAAGGTCTGACAATCATTATAGGGTTTACCTAGTATTGCTATTGTTTAGACCGACCTGGAAGGGAAAACTGGCACAGAGTCAATGGGGCTTTTGCCCGGGAAAAGTAACTTCTATTGTGATACAGATTGGTTGTTTGTTTCAGGTGACTTCCTTCCTAGGGGTCAAGAAGAAGCACAGCTTCTCCATGGTCTGTGTGTAGTGAGTAGCCATGACTTGAACTGTAAGCAGCTTAGAAATGTAGCTCTTAGATGTTTGGCTTGTTTGTAGGTTTCCTGTATACCTTTTACCCTTAGCAATAAAGGTTTTTTTAACACAAAGAAATCTCTTCTTTCCAATAGACCAAGATCCATCGATACTCTGAGAAATTAAATACTTTTGAATATTTTACAACAGTTAGTGTATCACAGGTATTGTAATGCTGTATCTGTACCGAACCTTCTAGCACTCTGCGCAGGCCAACAGAGAGCTGGACAAAGATGATGCATGGGACTTGATCCTGTCAGGGCCTCTATAGGCATTATGTTTTCCATGTTTCATCCCCGGGTCTACCCAAGGACTTCCAGTGAGCTCCTTTCAAGGTACGCAATTCCCAAGCATGTGGAGGACTACATCCTACACAAGTCCAGCTACATCATGTTTCTACCTAGAAATAGGATGCAGCTGGACTTGGATAGGATGAAGAATTGGGCCCAGGCAAATAAAGTTTAATAGGGTCAACTGTAAAGCGCTGCACTCAGGGAGTAAAAATCATTTATATATATATATATATCGGATGGATTGACACATGGCGTAGTACCACCTGTGCAAAGGATTTGGGAGTTTTAGTGGATCACAAGCTTAATATGAGCCAGCAGTGTGATGCAGCAGTACAAAAGGCTAATGTGATTTTGGGCTGCATTAGAAAAAGTGTCGTATTGAAAAGGGATGGGAAATAACCACATTTTCCTGATTTGGTTCAATTCGTGGTTTGTGTCCAAACCATGAACTGATACAAACTGGGAGGTTGGTTTGTGAACCATACTAGTTTGTAGCTGTTTGTGGCCCCTGCTTTCTGTTTGTGACCCCCCGCTCATGTGTACACATACGTACAAACACACATATATGTAGATCAAGTTGGGCAGCTGTGTTAGTCCATCTGTAGCAATAGAAAGGAGCAAGAGTCCAGTAGAAGAAGAAGAAGAGAGAAGAAGAACAGATTGGATTTATACCACACCCTTCACTACCCAAAGGAGTCTCAGAGCAGCTTACTAACTCCTTTCCCTTCCCCTCCCCACAACAGGCACCCTGTGAGGTAGGCAGGGCTGAGAGAGCTCTGACAGAAACGGCTCTTTTTCAAGAAGAAGAAGAGACAGAAGAGATTGGATTTATACCCCGCCCTTCACTACCCAAAGGTGTCTCAGAGCGGCTTACAAACTCTTTTCCCTTCCCCTCCCCACAACAGACACCCTGTGAGGTAGGCGGGGCTGAGAGAGCTCTGACAGAAATGGCTCTTTTTCAAGAAGAAGAAGAGAGAGAAGAGATTGGATTTATACCACGCCGTTCACTACCCAAAGGCATCTCAGAGCGGCTTACAAACTCCCTTCCCTTCCCCTCCCCACAACAGACACCCTGTGAGGTAGGTGGGGCTGAGAGAGCTCTGACAGAAACTGCTCGGTTTTCAAGAACAGCTGTGCCAGAACTATGACCTGCCCAAGGTCATCCAGCAGGTGCAAGTGGACGAGTGGGGAATCAAACCCGGTTCTCCCAGATTAGAGTCCGCACACTTAACCACTACACCAAACTGGCTCTCACACCAAACAAGATTTGTGGCAGGGGATGAGCGTTCTGAAGAAGTGAGCAGTGAGTCATGAAAGCTCCCGCCCTGCCACAAATTTCATCAGTCTTTAAGGTGCTACTGGACTCTTGCTCTTTTCTAGATATATACGCTGAGCTGCAGGCTGGAAGGTCAGTAGTTCAGCAGTTTGAGACCCGAGTGCCGCATGATGGAGTGAGCTCCCATCCCTGGTTCCAGCTCCTGCCAACCTAGCAGTTCAAAAGCACGAAACTGCAAGTAGATAAATAGATACCGCTTTGGTGGGAAGGTAACAGGGTTCTGTGTGCCTTGGCATTTAGTCATGCCGGCCACATGACCATGGAAATGTCTTCGGACAGTGCTGGCTCTTCAGCTTGGAAACGGAGATGAGCACCGCAACCCTAGAGTCGGATTCGACTGGCTTTTGAGCAAGGGAAACCTTTACCTTTTACCTTTACTAAACTTTTAGAGCCTTGTTTGGATTTATGCCTTGCATTTTTTTAGCAGAGCAATATCAGAATGTTTTCATTTTGTTACCTTTTGCTATGCGTTGACTCCCCCCCCCGCCCCCATCTTTTCAAATACTGCTCCATCGGTCTATATCCACACACCAGATTGCTTCCTTACCAATATTAATGTTCTTTGAGTCTTTTAAGGTTTCAATAGCCAAAGTGGCAAAGTGTTAGGTGCCTTGAACCGAGGGTTGCCAGCTCTGGGTTGGGAAACACCTGGTGATTTTGGGGGTGGAGCCTGGGGAGGGCGGGGTTTGGGGAGGGCGGGGTTTGGGGAGGGGAGGGGCCTCAGTAGGGTACAATGCCAGAGAGTCCACCCTCCAAAGCAGCCAGTTTCTCCAGGAGAATTGATTTTGATCACCTGGAGATCAATTGTGATACGAGAGATCTCCAAGTGCCACCTGAAGGTTGGTAACCCTACTTCAGCCCCACCCACCCCAGAAAACACAGGTGAGGGTAGTTTGTGGTTTTTCAAGATTTGGAATCCTAGGTTGAATCAAGCCGGGAGAGACCATTTGGGAATGCAGAAGTTTAAGCCGGAACTCACACTACATGGCTGGAATCTCCATCTTGGGCAGAGGCTGCGGCTCAGTGGTAGAGAATCTGCTTGGCATGCAGAAGGTCCCAGGTTCAATCCCCAGCATCTCCAGCTAAAAGAATGAGTTGGTAGGTGATGTGAAGAACCTCTGCCTGAAACCCTGGAAAGCCACTGCCAGTCTGAGCAGAGAATGGACCAAGGATCTGAGTCAGAATAAGGCAGCTTTGTGTGTTTTTAAGGATGGGCCGTGGCTCAGTGATAGAGCATCTGCTTGGCATGCAGAAGGTCCCAGGTTCAATCCCCAGCATCTCTAGTACGGACCAGGTTGTAAGTGATATGAAAGGCCTCAGCCTGACAACTTTGGAGAGCTGCTGCCCATCAGAGTAGACAATACCGACCTTGATGGACCAAAGGTCTGATTCAGTATATGACAACTCGATGCGTTCATCTTGATTTCCTTCCAAGGGAAGGAACTGGGAGGCATTGCCTCCAGTCCAGGAGAGTGCGCATGGAGCTACAAAACCTTGCAGTGTGGAGTTCTTTGGAACATGATGAAATCTGTAGTACAGAGCAGTAACTTCCTTTCCCTCAAGAACAGCATATTTCAGCCTTTCCTTAAAAAGACAGACAGGGAGGGAGGGATGGAGGGAAGAAAGGAAGGGAAGGGAAGGGAAGGGAAGGGAGGAAGGAAGGAAGGAAGGAAGGAAGGAAGGAAGGAAGGAAGGAAGGAAGGAAGGAAGGAAGGAAGGAAGGAAGGAAGGAAGGAAGGAAGGAAGGAAGGAACAACAACTGCATTGGGAAGGAGAATATGTGTTTTCATGAGCAGCGTGTCATATGCTTGTGGTGTCTCACTGCTTTATGGGAATACTACCTGTCTGGATTGTGTCAGCTGGCAGTGATGGCTAGAGATGTCTGCTGTGTGAGACTGCTCTCTTCCAGCCCCCTGCGCCACCCCACCTTGCAACATGTAGCAACAACCATCTCTCTTCTCTGGCGCTTACTGCAAATACTTCCCACAGAAGTATCGTCAACCACTTCCCATCAGTGGTTGTGCTAGAGTGGATGCTAGAACTTTGGATGCCAGGCACCAGGATGATGCAATGGACAGCAGGTAGGGTTGCCAACTCTGGGTTGGGAAATCCCTGGAGATGTGGGGGTGGATTCTGGGGGAGGGTGTGGTTTGAGAAGGGGAGGGAAGGACTCCAATGGGATATAATGCCACAGAGTCCACTCTCCAGTGGAACTGACCTCTGTCACCTGGTGGTCAGTTGGAATTCTGGGAGATCCCCAGGCCTCAGCTGGAGTTTGGTAACCCTGGCAGAGTGACACATTCTGCTGGCTACGCCAGAAGGTGGTGCTCTACACATCACAGAGTCTACAGTACACTATCATACTTTTTAAACTTGTTTCCCACAAATGACTCAATTACAGATATAACGGGATTTGCGAGGCTTTAGTCCAATTGACTTCTGTAGGGTTAAACCAATTAAAATCCTGTTTATCTGGCTCAGGGCAAACGAGTACAGAGACTATAAACAGATTACTTGACATCGATGGGGCTTCCTTGCAACTAATTGTTTTAACGCCCAGGCCTCTTTTCCCTCTTTGCAGTGTGACCCCCCCACTGATAGAAATGAGCATCTTTTAAAGAGGGTGAGAGCAAGATTTCCAAAAAACGCTCCAGCAATTTATGCCGTCGTCACCCGAAAGGTCATAGTCAGCTCAAGGAGGTCTTTTGAAATGTCAAAGTGATACATGGATACCTTAATCTGATTGATTTCCGTATCAATTGCATGCTGAAGGGTGATTTTTCCATTGAAATTCTCCCCCCTTTACAAAGCCTAAAAGCCAACAGGTATACCCTCCGACGGCCTCTTTCTCTTTTTTTAGATCAAGGACAGTAAGAAAATAATCATTTATGAGCAGAGCGGAAAACAATTTAATGAAAATTGGGAGTTGGGTGAAAATCAGCTGCACAAGGAAGTTAAAAAAATAATAATGATTTGACGTTTCAGGCTTTTGAGCTCTCTTTGGAATTTTCCGTGCCGTTCTTCCAGCTGACTGACATGTACAACCTCGCATAATGAGATGAGGTTGTAGTGGAGTATTTAAATTTGAAAATGATTGATTTAGCTTATAGTGACAGGACTGCCAGCCTCCGCTGGCTAAGGCCATAGCGGGGCTATCATTGCTCTGTTTCCAGGGGCCTTTTTGTGGGAAAACATCCTAGGCCTCCAAGGCCTGAAGAAGGCCTTGAAAGTTCAATGGTTCGTGACTGGGGCTTGCTGGGAGAGCTTCATTAAACCGCTCCCCCATGTTGCTTTCCTAACCTGAAATGGCTCGGGGTGGATGGGCATCATTTCCCCTCTTGTGTACCTATGGGTGTCAACTTCCAGATAGTAACTGGACAACTTCCAAGACTACAACTGATATCCAGGCAATAGAGATCGGTTCAACTGGAGAAAATGGCTTCCTTGAAAGGTGGACTCTACAGCATTTACCCTATCGAAGTCCTGCCTCCCCTCCCTTCCCCAAACAGTGCCTTCCTCAGGCTCCAACCCACAAATCTCCAGGTATTTCCCAACCCAGTGTAATAGGCCGGTATTTCACCCCCCAGCCAGAGTAACCCCGGGGTTACTCTGACCTAGCCTAGAATAACCCCTTGCCGGGCCAGGCCAGAGTAACCCCGGGGGTTAATCCAGGCTAACCCTGCCAGACAAACCTCTGCCAGGCCATGCCAGAGTTACCCCAACTGCACAACACAACAACCTGTAACCCCGGGCCAAAGTAACCCCTCGGGTGTAAAGTTGCCTATGCCAAACTATCTGAACCTGGGTCTCCCAGTCCCCAATACAGAATGGTAAGTTAAATGTCATTGTAACCAGCACAGTGCCAGCTTCTGAGGGTTTGAGGTCCATGAGAAACTTGTCAGCCAATCTGAGATTCCTCTGGGTAGTGAAGAATGGGGTATGAATCCAATCTCATTAGTCAACAGAGCCTGGCAGAGGTTAGTCTGTCTGGAAGGGGTTAGTCTGGATTAACCCCCGGGGTTACTCTGGCCTGGCCTGGCAGGGGTTACTCTGGCCGGGGGTGAATCCAGCCTGTTGCACCGGAACAGGCAACTTTATGTAGAGCTCCCAGCAGTACACATGGAGCCCCTAGTGGAGTTAAATAGCAGGCCCTCCGGTAAAAAAACAATGGCATATGATGAGGTTTGAGCAAACTTTCTGCATGTTCTGGTCCCATCTCAGATGTTCCAGTCCTGCATGTCAGGACTGAATTTCCAGTGGGGAACTTGCAGTGCGTATCTGGAAGTCCTCATGATGGACCCAGACAGGACCTGAATTCTGTGTAGGGTGTAGTTAGGCCCCTAGTGAAGTCAATAGACATGGCCACTGGCACCGCCTCCCAGGGAAACTACGGTTGTCTTGTTTTTCTGTTTCTGTTTTGCCCACTGAAAATCTGATTGGCTCTGCAGATTTTTTTATTTTTGTTTAAGAAAACTGCAGCTGCCACCCACAACACGAGGATCTTCACTGTGCGACTGAAGGTCAGCCACAATGGCCATTTTGTGGCAGCTGTTTTGTGTCTGTGCCCACCTCACTGTGCCAGGCTGGCTCCAAAGCGTCAGGCACTCTGACCCAACAGGAGGCTGTCCTGCCCCTGAGGGGAAAAACAACCACTCAGCTAAGCCTGTGGGAGTGGGGCTCCAGCATCCAGTCACCTTTCAGAGGTGGGATGAAATGTTGGCAGGAAGGACCACAGGAAGTGTTCGTTCGTTGGCCTCAGGGAGAGGGCAGAAGGAGTTGAGTCTTGCCTCAGAGAGAGAGAGAGAGAGAGAGAGCAGTGAGAGCTCAGGTCCGGCTCTGGAAAGAGCAGATGGAAGGAAGGATAGCTCTGTTTGGTAGTGTGGCAGCCAGGGCTATTTTTGAACAGGAAAACACAGGAACAGAGTTCCGGCTGGCTCCTGAATTGGCCATGCCCAGCAGGACCTCATTAGCATAACAGGCCACACCCAACAGCAGAAACTCATTACGACTGGCTACATTAGGAGTGTGTGGCCTAACATGCAAAGGAGTTCCTGCTACAAAATAAGCCCTGGATTTTGACAAGGAACAAGGGAAACAGAATAAGAAGCAAAAGATGGGTGTGGCTGGATGACCACACTTCTGGCAACATGGGTGTGTGGCCTAATATGCTAATGAGTTTCTGCTTCTGGGTGTGGCCTATTATGCTAATGAGTTCCTGCTGGGCTTTTTCTACAAAAAAAGCCCTGGTGGCAGCAATGTTGCCTTTAATTCCCCCCACCCCTTATTGAGCGGAGCAGGTCACATCCTGAGCAGAATACCACTGCTGTGATCTCAGAATGGGCAATGGCAGTAAGACCCCTGTGTCCAGACTGCTGCTGAGCGGGGCTTCCTGTGTTCATGAGCGGCCACTCTCGCACACTGCTTAGAAGGAACACTGGGGGCGTTCAGACACTCCATTTGAACTGCTTTCGGCACACTTCAGTAATGGATTTTATGTGCACGTTCACACACCCAACATCTGTGCATCGTCCCCAGCCATCGCTTTCCAGATCAGACCCCCATTAAAACGGAGTATTTTGATACCAGGTCCCCAAGTGGTGTTTTCCTGATTGTCCGGTTCTAGCTGCACTTTTCTGACGTCTGTTGGCCCCTGTGGTGTTGAGCCACTTCCGGGTGCTTCAACCCCCTCCCCTCTGGAAAGCCACCATGGAAGCCCAAGGCTTCTGCTTTTTGTCCGCCATTTTTTTATGCCTCGGCAGTGTGCGCATAGGCGGAGCGCCGCTCCTAAGTTAATAAAACCAAAGTTTAAACAGTGCCTGGTTTTAGTGTTTAGATGAGTTTGGGATCTCACGGAGGCCAGTTTTGGGGTAAAAGTTTAAAGGGAAGTGTGGAAATCGCTGCTCTGTGCATGTGCAAAAATTTTAGTTCTACAGATGGCCACCTGTGTGCATGCTCAAACTGAGAGGAAAAAACCCAAAACACCAATGCACACTCCTGCGTGCAAACGGCGGGGAGCGATGTGGCTGCGCAGCGATCGGGAACAAGGAGGTGAGTGTGATCGCGATTCTCTGGGTTAACCCCCCGCATCGGGACCGGAGCAATTTAGAACCAATTTGGTGTCGTGGTGAAGTGCGCGGACTCTAATCTGGGAAAACCGGGTTTGATTCCCCACTCCTCCACCTGCACCTGACTGGATGACCTTGGGCAAGCCATAGTTCTGATAAGAGCTGTCCTTGGAAAAGAGCAGTTTCTGTCAGAGCTCTCTCAGCCTCACCTACCTCACAGGGTGTCTTTTGTGGGGAGGGGAAGGGAAAGAAGTTTGTAAGCCACTCTGAGACACCTTTGGGTAGTGAAGGGCGGGGTATAAATCCAATCTCCTCCTCCTTAAATCACTCCCAGCACGCCATCTGACTGCACCCACTGTGTGGCAGAGTGGCTTAACTTTTCTTCTGAGAGAATAGAGTACCCGGTTGTTAGGCTTTTCTCTGGCGATGAGAAGACCATTTAGTGCCATTTCTGACAGTCTTTGGAGAGTGAGTCCAACCCCGGGGCCCCCCAAGTATAGCCTGACTTGAGTGCCTGGGACATCTGAAGGAGACTTAGAGGTTTCTGTTCTTCATCTGAAGGAGACTTAGAGGCCGACTGTTACACTGAGGAATTAAATGCTAGCACTTCAATAGCTGTATAGTTATGGTTTTAAATGTGTGTTGATCGGATTTTATTGTTGTATTGTATTGTTTTCCATTGCTTGTATTGTTTATATTGTACTGTTTTATATCGCTTGTAAGCCACCCTGAGCCGGCCGAGCTGGGAGGGCGGGGTAAAAATTTAAATAAATAAATAAATTTAGTCTGACCCTGGGGGAAGGGCAAGCTTAGGTTTGCCAGGTCCGACCTCCGATCCAGTGAGGAGTTCCCAGGTCTTCATCGGGATCTTTTGCTGTGTGTGCAAAGTGTGCACAGTGCAATGACATTGCCCGGAAGTGATGGCATTACATTGCTGATGTTCGGGGGCGGGGCGGTAACTCTCTAGTTTTTGTGCAAAACTCTATGGCTTTTTGCCCTCATTTATAGTCCACCTGTCTCATCGGACTCAGGGCGGATCACGCAGAGTGAATCGATACAAGGGGACATACAACAAGACGGAGCATTCAATAAGGAATAAAATAGGATTTGGGTTGTAGAACCAACCGGAAGTCTGAAAAACAGAACCGAAGCAAAGCATCTGTGTTACCATGACACATTAAATGATTCAAAATCTTATACTAGGACCCAGCTTACAGCCAACTGTACCCAGTACAGAGAGCCAGGGTGATGTAGTGGTTAAGAGAGTCAGACTGGTATCTGGAAGACCCAGCTTTGAATCCCCACTCGTGGCATGGAAACTTGCTGGGTGACCTTGGGCCAGTCACATTCTCTCAGCTTAACCTACTTCACAAGGTTGTTGTGAGGATAAAATGGAGGACAGGAGGAAGAGGAGGAGGAGGAGGAGGAGGAGGAGGAGAAATTGGATTTATACCCCGCCTTTCACTACCCGAAGGAGTCAGAGAGCTGCTTACAATCTCCTTTCCTTCCCCTCCCCACAACAGACACCTTGTGAGGTAGGTGGGGCTGAGAGAGCTCTTTTGAGAACTGCCCTTGAGAGGACAGCTCTGAAAGAACTTATGACTGACCCAAGGTCACACCAGAAGCTGCATGTGGAGGAGTGGGGAATCAAACCCGGTCCTCACTCCTAACCACTACACCGAAGTGTTGAGCCGCTTGGGTGCCCATTGGGGTGAAATGGATTAATTAAATAAATAATAAATTGTAGTATAGGCCGCAGCCCTTAATAATTTATCCAAGGTACTTTGTGAAACATTTTATACAGTGAGTAGACCGTAACTGAGGGCATTTCATTCAATAAATGACAGCTTTTCCCTTTTGTGCTTCGAGGCCCTTCTTCTGTCAGAAGAGAGTATTTCCGCAAAGGTTTTGGCAATGCTGTGCTGGGTGTCGCTGTTCATGTGCGCGTGAGAGAGAGAGAGAACATGTGAGGCATGACGACGGCACACTTTACTTAGGTCTCCTGTCCCCGGAAAGCCCTCAGGATCGATCGAGTCATGCCTCACGAGGGTGCAGCTGCTGAGGGGCCTTATAATTGAGAGCATCCCGTCAAGGCCATCCTAAAGGCAAATAAAACATAACCAAACACTGAGTCGATGCTTGAGGCTCCAGGCAGAGGGAAACGGCCGCTCTGGTCTCCGCCGTTGCCGTCGTGCTTCAAGCATCGCTGCATGTCAGGAGTGCCGGAGTGGCCTCAGGGTGATGCCGGCTAATCAGAGGGAGACGAGGACAGATGCTGGCGTTTATTAAATATCTGCAGGAGTTGGCAGTTCTGCCAGCCTTCCCTTCAGAAGAACATGGGTGTGTGTGTGTGTGTGTGGGAGAAAACGGTCCCCTGAAAACCGCCCTCTGCTCTCTCTGTCCTTCAGACCAAGCTGTTTGATGAGACGATGTTTTGTTAACTGATGGCAAAACAATTGAAAGCCGGTTTCTAGAGACCCGGGACTGAGAAACCTGCCTAATTGGCCAGACTCTCGGTTACTAAATGGATCATTTGGCCTGAGAAGACAACTGTGAAGCAAGATGCTGTTCCTGGCAATCGCGGGGCTAGGGTTGCCAGCTCTGGGTTGGGAAGTACCTGGAGATTTGGGGATGGTGGAGCCTGGGGAGGGTGAAGTTTGGGGAGGGTGAAGGACCTCAGCAGGGCGCAATGTCATAGAGTCTGCCCTCCAGAACAGCCATTTTACCCAGGGGGGTCTGATCTCTGTTGTCTGGAGATCAGGTGTAAGAGCAGGAGATCTCCAGACGCCACCTGGAAGTTGGGAGCCCTAAGCAGGGCCCTGCTCTGAGGGTGGAGGGAGGGTTTTATTTACTGCTTGAAGTATTCCCTGACTGAGTTCAGACTGGCAGTTTGCCCTGAGATAGGCGTGTTTCAGCAATGTTTCACAACCGGATTAAAGGGGCCGTTCACACAGGCACATCTGCCCAGCATTCCCCAGCCGTACTCAAGCCGTCTTGTAACGCTTCCCTCCCGAGTTTAAAAGATACCTGGTGAAAGTGGTATCAAACCCAGGAAAGCATGTCTATCCTGCACCAACAAAGTGTGAATGCTAAAATCCACAATTTTTGCTCGTGTGCATATGTGCATGTCGGCCTTCGGGCCGACAGTGTGAACACTCCCTCATGCCTCCTTCTGGTATGCTCCCGCATCAGTCAGCACAGGATGACCGGGAAAATCCGGAACAGTTTGTTCCGGGCAGGCCCGTAGCCAGGATTTTTAAAGTCAGGGGGCATTTAAATTTCTCAGGGGGCACTGGCTAATCAATTTAATCTGGGGGAGAAGGCCATGACAACCTGGGCTAGATGGAAAGTCAGGGGGCCTTAATCTTTAAGTTCATCTGGGCAGGAAAGAAGCCAAGAATTAAAATGAAAATAATGTATGATACTAAAGACAGAGGTGGCTTCCAAGTTCCGAATTTGCGTTTGTATCACGAAGCTGTATGTATGTCTTGGTTATCCGATTGGATTCATTTGGAAAATAGAAAGCTGTTAGCTCTTGAGGGACACGATTGCAGATTTGGCTGGCATGCCTATCTTTGGTATGGGAAAAATAAACTTGATTCTATGTTTAAGCATCATTATGTAAGGAGGACATTGTTTGATGCATGGTCCAGGTACAAGGATACAATTTCGGACGAGAGGCCTTTGTGGATTGTACCAGCTGCTGTTATACATCGGTTTTCTGAACATAAAGGTCATGACTGGTTGAAATATCAGGAATTATTGCAAAAAGAAGGGAAAAATATGTTTTAAAGCCAAACAATGAATTAGAATTCGAATACGGTTGGTTACAATATTGTCAAATAAGGGATATTTATAAAAAAGATTGTAAAGAGTTTGGCTTTAGAGCCATGTATGATGAATTTGAAAATTTATGGTTGAATAGAGAGCAGAAAATGATTTCAAAGATGTATAAAATTTTGTTGTATGTATATACACTGGACGAAACTGTAAAAGAGCAAATGATAAAGTGGGCCATAAATATGAACAAAGAAATTTCTATGGAATCATGGGAATTTTTGTGGAAAAGATCTTTTAAAATGTCTACTTGTACCAATGTAAAAGAGAACTGTTATAAGATGATGTATAGATGGTACATGACACCAAAAAAGATTGCTAATATTAGTATGGATAAGAACTTGAGTAACAAATGTTGGAAATGTAAAAAAATAGAGGGCTCTTTTTACCATATGTGGTGGTCATGTGATAAAGCGAAATTATATTGGTCTAATATTCATTGTGTGATGCAGAAAATATTAAAAATCCCAATTGAGAGAAAGCCGGAACTTCTTCTCCTCGGTTTGACAATGGAAAAAATTCCACAAGAAAAAAGGACACTGTTATGGTACATGATTACGTCGGCGAGAATGGCCTTTGCTCAGCAATGGAAAATGGAGAAGGTACCAGATATACATGACTGGTTGAGAAAACTGCTATTTTTAGCGGAAATGGACAAAATGACAAAGAAGTTAAATGGACAAATGGCAGAACAGTATACAAAAGACTGGGAAGAATTGAAATTGTATCTAGAAACTGAATATAGAATGAAGGGGAAAATATATAACTTGGATACATATGGATATTGAACGAGAAGTGAAATGAATTGTATTATACTGTTATTTGAGAATATGTTGCAATGGTAGAGGTTTTATATAATGTGTTACCTGGTTTGTCAATGCATATAAGTTTAAATTTGATTACCGTCTAACATATATTTTTGTTTGTTATTAGCAGTGTTGGAAGCCTATTAGGGGGGTGGGGGGAAGGGTTGGGAACTTTTTTTTTTTCCCTGAAATTGTATTGGTACCGTTATTGAAAATGTTGATTGTTTTTTCCAATTAAAAAAAAATTTTGTTATAAAAAAAAAAGAAAGTCAGGGGGCCTTGCCAGCAAGTCGGGGGGCCTAGCCCCGAGATGCCCCACTGTAGCTACGGGCCTGGTTCCGGGGCTTTTTTGCCACAACTCTCTCCTGCTTCAAACTGCCAGTCTGAAAGCAGCCCCTGCCTCTGTGAATCTTAGCCTTAGAGGGATTTCATTCACTCTCTCACCTTCATCTGTTTTGTGGTAGCTTGTCTGCCAGCCTGATTTCCAGGGAATGCCAGCAAAACTTTTGCCCCTGTCCCGCTGCCTAACAAAGGGGTGAGAATTTATTTTATTTATTTATTTGATTTTTGCCCCGCCCTGCCCGCCGAGGCAGGCTCAGGGTGGCTTACGGAAGAAACAGCAGATAAAACAACAATATAAATATCAATATACAATACACAGAAATTATTAAAACCATTAACAAAACAATGGCGGTATGGCTATAGTAAAGTGCATTCATCAGTACATCCATTATTGGAGGGCTCAGGCTGGAAATAAAATTGGCACCGGGCATAGATGGTCACACAGCTCCTTACCTAAATGCCAAGCAAAAGAGGTCCATTTTCGTGTGCCCATTTAACCATACAGTTTTTAATTATTTCATCTTGTGTTTTATTTTCCAACGTTATTAAGTACAGTTTTTTGATCATTTTTTCCTCAGTATATAACAATACTTTGTCAATTTCTCTTATTTTTGAGTAAAACCCTTTTTTAATTTTTTTGAATAAAAACCTCTTTTTAATTTTTAATTTTTTAAAATTTTGATTCTATTTGTACAATTTCCCACCAATTTAAGTCAACTTTTTGTTTTTTAATAGCTTCTAATGATTTTAATTCATTTTTGACATCCAGAAGCTCCTCATATTTTAACAATGCACTTCTTTGAAATAGATTTGGGTTAATAAACGCTTCTAATGGTACAGAAAAGCCTTTTCACTTCTTCCCATACCTTTAACAATGCTCTTCTAACAAGGTGTTGTTTAAAGTATGAACCTCAGCTTTTCCATACCATACAAATGCATGCCATCCCAACATTAAGTCATGTCCCTCCAGTGCTAAAATTCTGGAGTTTTCTAAAGTGATCCATTCTCTTAACCACATTGTAGTATGGATGGGGATATATAATGATTTTTTAAGTTCAGATTATTCATATACTTATATTTCTTTCTGGTTTTATGGAGATTATATTAGGATTTAATAAAAGCCTATTAAGTGGTAGGGCCTCTCTTTTGTAGGTTAGAGTATATTTTTAGCTGATGCTAGCAGGCAAGAAAATATTATTTTGCTGGTACAGCAGAAGAAAGGTTTTTCAATAGAGATATTTGCTTCAAGTATAAAGTTCATGGTTTTAGTTGTTTAGGGTAAAACTCTGCAGTGTCTGGGTCAAAAAGGGCTTTAGTTTCATATCAGAAAAAAACACTTTTTGTTTGGGTAAGAAAAATTCTTGAGGTATTATTATTAAGATTATGTTAAATAAACATTTAGGATATCATGTAGGCACACCTTTTTCTGTATTTGACCAATGAGTGAATCACTACTCAGATGATGCTCTGTGATTTTGTGACTAATTATGAATCCTGAATGTTATCTTCTTAGCTATGTCATTCTGGGTATAAAATTTCATGTACTTCCTTATTGTGCTTAGAAAACAGTCAATTTTGGATAGGCTTGTTTGGCCTGTTTTCTGGTGTTTTAATTGCAATTAAAATCAATGAACATTCCTCCTCATTTTGACTTTTGTTTTTGGCTGGAAGTCTATTTGTACAACACATCAATGAAGCTGCTCTATAATATAACTGCCAATTCGGTAATGCAAACCCAGCTGTCTCTTTGGCGTCTTGTAGAGGTTTCAGTTTTATTTTTGGTCTCTTGTTTTTCCATATAAAATGTTTTATCAGTTAGTCTAGCTGTGTAAAACATTTCTGGTTTTGAAGAATTGGGATTGTTTGGAATAAAAAAGTAAGCCTAGGTAAAATATTCATTTTTATTGCAGCTATCCTCCCTATGAAGGATATTTGCAGATTTTTTCCATCTTTCCAGATCTTTTGTCAGGTTCAAAAGCAAGTAGATCCAAGCATTCTCAGGAGTAAGAAGGGCAACTAGCAAATGACCTGCAAGCGCGTGCGCGGGAAACTCCCGGCGGGAGAATTACTTAATGGGCGGGAGACGACTCCCTCCTCCCCTCGTCTTCACAGGACTGGAAAATTCTCATACAAAGAAGAATAGCCCAAAGCCTGCACTCAAGGCCACCGTGATAAGACCGAGCGGCAGGGAAGAAGCTCCCACGTTACTGCTAGCATACCTACGCAAGTGCAAAAGCTGGGACGAGATAGGGAACACAGCACAATGGATACAGTGTGAAACAATACAGAATCATTACTGACATCTTTATTAATTTCCAAAATAAGTTGCATGTAATTATCTTCCATCAACGAGCTGCATCTATTTGAAATGTTTATTCCCAAGTATTTTTTTAACTTCTAAACCTGAAAGTTGTTGTAGCTGTTGTTTTTGGTCCTTAGTCATATTTTTCGTTAAGATTTTGGTTTTGCTAAAATTAATTTTCAGTCCAGCCATCTGACCATAGTCTTGTAAAGTTTTTAAAAGCTGCATAATAGAGTCAAGTGGATTTTCTAATATGAAGACTAAATCATCTGCAGATGCTTGTTGTCTATATTCTTCGCCTCTTACTTTAAGTCCCTTAATATGTGTATTTTCTCTAATCATATCACTCAATATTTCAAGTACAAATATGAACAGTAATGGAACGAGTGGGCAACCTTGTCTTGCACCTTTTGTATTTCAGTGTTTCTTGTTAGGTCTCCATTTACAAGAATCCTCGCTTGTTGCTTAGTATAAATTGCTGTAACCATTGTACAAAAATCTGTGCCACACTGTGCAGACAATAATTGTTGCAGCATAAAGTTCCAAGAGATATTATCAAACACTTTTTCAGCATCCAGAAAAATAAATGCTAACTGTTTCTCTGGATGTGCTTCAAAGTATTCAATTACATTCATACTTGTTAAAGACTCTGGAGCTTTCCAGCCATTCATCATCACATCAGTGGACTTGTTAGTCTGACCTGGAGCATATATGGTACAGTCTGTTTGAATTTTGCAATGGCATTTAAGAACATCAGGGCTCCGGTCAGACGACAGGCTTAGCGTGTTTTGGCCGCACCCCTAATGTGATCCTTATTTATTTATGCTGAAGTATTTTGTCTTAACATCCACCCTTAACCCACTGCTCCATGCACTCACCCCATGGTTGACCATTCAGATTATTGCTTCATGGCAACCAATGCTCCTTCTAAGCTGTGGAGTCTTGTGAGCAAAAATTCTACCTTGTGCGCTACTGGGATTAAAGTTGTGAGTGAGTGATTTGGCTCCTGCATAAATTAGTTTGCTCTGGAGCCATCCTTTGTGAGCTAAGACAAAAATGTGTGATCCATAGGCTAAAAAATTGTGAGCTAGCTCACACTAACTCTGCTTAGAGGGAACACTGAACCACAAAGCGATTGGTTGAGCCGCATCCTTTTCCCCCCATTTTTTTCATGCATGTGCATAAGCACATAGCCAAAGCATTGGCTCCTTTTTGACAGCTCCACAATCCTTCTACCAAGTACTGTGGTCATTGGTTCCTATACAACTGTATTTCTCCACCAGAAATCACTCCCTTTTCCTCCTGATCTGACTCCCTTTCCCACTCATTTCATAGGGAAGTTTCCCCTTTTTCTCTCCCCATAGAGCTTTCCTGCCAGAGCAATATTATGAAGTGGCTTGGAGTAAAGTTCTGGGGGCAGAATTCTAGCTGCTGATATGGGAGTCTAAATAGGGACTATTCCCAGCACTGTCACACCCCAAGAAATGGCAGAAAGGGTAGTTTTTCTTAAATTCGTCACTCTAAAATACCCCCCTCCCGGTTGGCTTCCGATCACAACAAAATATTGTGGCAAAGAAGCACACAAGCAGAGATTTAAAATCCTTTTGCAAAGATCCGATGATGTGCACATTGCTAACTGCAGGGCCGGTGCCAGGCTTTTTGGTGCCCTAGGCAAGGCTAACTACTTGCGCCCCCCACACACTGCTAACCAATTTTCAAAAACAGATGAATCCTAGAGAAAATTAAAAGCACAAAACTTGGCATTGCTATTTTTTAAAAAATGGTGAGAATAAGTAAAACGACAGCCTTTGGTTTTCTTTCTCAAACAGAAAACAGTTTTAGCACACAACTTATTTCGAATAATCCTGTGAATTGTGATGTCAAAAATTAAGGCTCTTGAATGCTTCCATTTCAGGCACATCAAAATCTCATTTTGTGTGCCTTTTCCTTTGCAGATTTTGCCACCAATTCCTTCAGGTCAAGTGCAGATGCTTCAGTGTGTTCAACTGATCTAACTGCCAAACCAAATAGTCTCTTTTGCAGCAGTTGTTCTCCAACAGTTTTCTCAGTTTTGCAATTCTTGATGTCAGATTTGTGTCCATTTATCCTTTGGTGTAGTGCTTGACCTGTTTGTCCTATGCAGAGGACTTCAATTTACACATCCTACTGTGTTGTTATTCCAGTCTTGCTGTTTTTATTACTCAGTTACTTATTCACCTTGACTCTAATAATCTCTTCCCGACAACTAACTCCCCCTACCTGCATGTAATATTTGAGGAAATCTATTTCAGTGTATGTGAAGAAGTGTGCATATGCTGAGAACATAAGAACATAAGAGAAGCCAATGTTGGATCAGGCCAATGGCCCATCCAGTCCAACACTCTGTGTCACACAGTGGTCAAAAATACCAGGCACCATTAGGAGGTCCACCAGTGGGGCCAGGATACTAGAAGCTCTCCTACTGTTGCCCCCCTCCCAAGCACCAAGAATACAGAGCATCACTTGCCCCAGACTGAGAGTTCCTATCTATACCTTGTGGCTAAGAGCCACTGATTGACCCCTGCTCCATATGTTTATCTCTTGAAGCCATCCATGCTTGTAGCCACCGCCACCACTTCTTGTGGCAGTGAATTCCATGTGTTAATCACTCTTTGGGTGAAGAAGGACTTCCTTTGATCTGTTCTAAGCCTTCCGCTCATTCATTTAATGGAGTGCCCACGAGTTCTTGCATTGTGAGAAAGGGAGAAAAGTACTTCTTTCTCTGTCTGCTCTATCCCATGCCATGCATAATCTTGTAAACCTCTATCATGTCACCCCTTTGGGGGTTTTGAACTTAGACTTCTCAGATAGTAGGCTGATACTGACCACTTAGGCAAACACATGGCCATCTTGACCAGCACATGAAGCAACTTATGTACAAAAGGTTGCAATGCCAAGCCATTTCATGTTTTCCCCTGGGCCCTAGGCTCAGAACTCTGAGCATGAGATTTCTGTAGTGAATGTCAAAAAATCAAAAGTAGGTTTGCAGCTTACAGATACACTCTTGAACAGTCTCAAGATTGCAACAGCAAGACATTTTGATGCAATAATTCAGAGCAGGGGGTGTCAGTTAAATGAACAAAATATTGCAAGAGTGCTAATGTTTTAAGAATGTTTTAAAGTTAAAACTTAACTTTTTAAGCGAGAGCCTGTGGCCGGTTGGAGGGGTGAGAAGGCCATCAGGGGAAGGCTTCTGAGGAGAGTGAGGCTGCGGTGCAGGCTGGGCCCCTTCTGCCCTTCCCTCTTTCCCCCCCAGGCAAAGAGTCCTAGCTTGCCTCCTGTGCAGGTTAAAAAATTTCTGTGCGGATCCACCCCCACCTGCCCTGGTGCCCAAGGTGCGCTTCCCATGCCCAGCCTGGTGCGCAGCTGCTGCTGACAGGAGCCTTGTTGATGCGGCTCAGTTGCCTGCCTGCCCCCGAACCCAGTGCCAGCCCCAGGCCTGGCACCTCCTTGCCCACTCTCCCGGCAGTGGTGGCAGCTCCGACTGAGGAAGTAGCGCCTGTGTGGGCTCTGGGCTCCCCTCCCCCTGTGCTCCAAGCCTAGCAGCTCCTCAGCTGTAAGGAGGGGGGAGGTAAGGGAAAGGCATGCTGGGAAATGTAGTTTGGGAGGGCTGCCGCCACTGGGCCAAGCAAAGTCAGCTAAAACCTGTTGGCTCAAGCACTTGCTGGGGGTGCCAATGGCCTCGGCAGGGTGGCAGGCCAAGGGCCGACAGAGCTGAAGGGAGGAAGGGGGTGGGGCAGCAGCAGGCCAGCACAGCGCCCTTCTACCTTGGCACCGTAAGGCAACTGCCTTACTTCGCCTCTATGAACGAGCCGGCCCTGGCTAACTGATTTTTTTTTTAAAGGAGCAAAAATGGAAGGAAAGTTCAGACTTCCCAAATGGCTTGAGATCGCAATGGAGAGTTCAGACATCCAGAACTGCAGGGTGAAACCAGCTATATCCAGGGCTATTTTTGGGCAGGAACACACAGGAATGGAGTTCCGGCTGGCTTCCAAGTTTGCCATGCCTACAGCCTCCCCACTCCTCGGGTTCCCCAGGCACCTGACAAGCCACAGGGTGCCTAGGGAAGCCAAGCTGATCCAAGGAGTGAAGGCAGTTTAAACTGCCTCCCCACCTGAATAATAAAAAATAATACTTTCGATTTATTGATCACTTTTTCCCACACACCTGTGGGCTCAGAGCGATTTACAGTTACTCATTTGACAATTGGACTAACAATATTCATGGGGATAGGGGAGACAACACATACAATTATTTAATCACACACTGTAGCTGCTCAGGAGGATTCATCTGCAGGCTGTATCAGACATGATCCGATGGCATATTCTTTGTCGGCTGGCTGATGATGTTAGGACTCACGATGTTGCATTGTCACACTGCCACCGCTTGGCTAATTCGCTCCACTGCAGGGAATGCCAACACAGATTTTTCCACCTTCCGATCTCGCAGTGCAGCAAACGTCTTCCCACGGCAGCTAATACCTCCCCGAAGGTATTGGTGTGCCCACCCCTAGCAGGTGGTCTCCAATTCATCTACTTGCTGAAGCTTTTGAATTGCTGGGTGGACGATGAGCTAGGGACAAGGCTTGGTTGCTCACACCAGCGCGAGGCTAGAACTGACAAAGCTTGGCAGTTCAGATGTTATAGTTATGCAGGGGATTTTACTCACTGCGCCACCGCTCCCCTGAGTTCCCCAGGCACCCTGCAGCTGCAGGGCACCTGGGGAAGCCGATCCAGAAACTGCCTTCCTTCCCTCGGATTCCCCATGCGCTCCACAAGCTGCGGGGCACCTGAGGAAACCGATCCTGTTAGAGAGCTCTGCTGTTGGGGGTGTGGCCTAATATGCTAATGGGTTTATGCTGTTGGGTGTGGTCTATTATGCTAATGAGTTCCTGCTGGGCTTTTTCTATAAAAAAAGCCCTGGCTACAGCCATAAAAATTGGACTTTCCCCAGTGTTCAAAAACTCTCCATCATAGTCGGGTGGGGGAGGAGACGACTGAGGAATGGAATACTGGCGACACTGTTTGAATGTGCAATTTAAATCTGAAGGGTACCAGCAATGATATCAGATCAAATAGCTCACCTGATTGCAGCCAAGAAGAGCCCTGCTGGATCAGACTGGTGAGGGCTCAACTAGTCCAGCCTCCTGTCTCGCACAGTGGCCAACCAGCTCCCCTTGAGGGCCAACAGCAGGACACAGAGACCACGGCCTTCCCCTGATGTTGCCTCCTGGCTCTGGGATTCAGTGGCTGGCTCCCTCTGAATGTGGAGGTGAAGCATCTGAGACTCTGTCTTCCAGGCAGCTGGCTCCTAGCATGCACCGATAAAGAATTCAGGCCCAGCAGGGAAGTTGAATGTACTGGAGCAGAGAGGAGAACAAGCAGTGGCATTCCAGCTTCGGTCATCTCCTGTTGTGAAAAGGCACCTGTGCTTAACAAACAGCAGTTGGAGAACTGCTGTTAAATTGCTTGACTTGACTCCGTAGCACAGGGTGAGTTGAAGGCATCGTGCTAGTTGCAGTCCAGGCCCGTAGCCAGGATTTTTCATTTTGTGGGGCAATTTTTTTTCTTGTGGGGCACCCATTATATTTATACTTATACCTTAAAACCCTCTCTTGATACAAAACAAAACAAAAACATGGTTGGGATTTTTAAACTGCAATTCCAGATTTGGAATCCCCTGGAGACTGGCAAAAAACCCCACCCCAATGCTGGTAGCAGGCAGATATTGTTGGAGATGGGATCCCCAGCTCTGAGAGAACTTGTGACTGACCCAAGGTCATGCCATCAGCTGGAGGACTGGGGGAATCAAACCTGGTTCTCCCAGAGTAGAGTCCGCGCTCCTAAC
The DNA here is from genome assembly GCA_029375565.1 of Gekko gecko. NCBI lineage: Eukaryota > Metazoa > Chordata > Lepidosauria > Squamata > Gekkonidae > Gekko > Gekko gecko. The sequence continues at coordinate 196,021,430 of JAPDNY010000004.1, forward strand.
CACTACACCAAACTAGCCAATCAGATCTTCAGGAGCCAATCAGAAGCCCTGCTGGGTGAGAGCTCCACCTGGTCCCACCCACCTTCTAAAAACACTTGATGGGTACCATGTTGGAGACCCTTGATCTAAATGAACATCCAGCCATTCCCCTTATAGCCTCAAGCCAGCCTGATCTCATCAGATCTCAGAAGCTAAGCTGGGGTGGCCCTGGCTAGTACTTGGATGGGAGACCACCAAGGAATAACAGAGCTGTGATGTGGAGGCAGGCAACTGCCTTGCCTTGAAAACTCTGTGGGGTCACCATAGGTTAGCTGTGACTTGGTGGCAAAAAGGTGGGGGGGAGTTGTGTGTAATTAAAATGCTATTATGGTCTCTCCCTTTCCAGGGGCAAGAAAAATTTCCAGGGGTGGTGCTTATCTGGGTTGGTTCCTTTCAGAGGAGAGCGGGTACTTCCTTAGTATTCTCACGACTAATAACTGGCAAAGCAGAGGTAGAAACTCAGGTCTTACAGCAGCAGACGTCTGAAATCTAATCGCGGAAGTCTATTCTTTGTACTAGTTATATAACAGTGCAGAGCACTGAGAATGTCAACTCCAAGCAGTTTCACAGAATATACAGCATTTCACAAGTGGGGGAATTGGCAATCAAAAATTATGTGCATGGTACTCGACCTACAGGAGTTCACAGCTGTCCACGTACATAATTTTTGATTGGCGATTTGATTTAAGACGTCGGTTGCTGTAAGACCTGAGGAGGAATCTGTGAAACGGGATTATCTTTCAAGTTTCAGTATGTCTCGGCGTTCTTTGAAGTTCTTTGCCAACCGTCACTTCAGCGTCTTTTAGAGTTTTTGTATATGACTTAAGAAATACTGTCACTTTAAGCTTGGATTTGAATTATTCCCCCTTTGTATATTCTGTCTGAATGATGAGTTTTGCAATTGTAGCATTGCATCATTAAAATATATGCATTGCTAATGGTGTATTATTGCATGTAAACAACAAACCATCATTAATGCCTGAAGTTTAAATAGTCTTTATTCTGATAGTATCTCATAAACAGAGTATATAGTATTATACATGGTGCTTCAATTACTTAGTCTAACCTCCAGGTGATCAGTTCACCTGGATCAGTTCACCTGGAGAAAATGACCACTTTGGAAGGCGGACTCTATGGCCTTAGGCTCCATTGAAGTCCCTCCCCTCCCCAGACCCCACCCTCCTCAGGCTCCACCCCCAAAATCTCCAGCTATTTCCCAACCTGGAGCTGGCAATGGTACAGGTACAGAACTCATTCATAGGATCCAAGATTTATGTTCAAAGCCTTACACGGCCTGGGACCAATGTATCTGAGGGACTGCCTCTTCCCATATACACCTCGAAGAGCATTACACTCTTTGCATATTAGGTGATGCACCCCTGATGTAGCCAACCCTCCAAGAGCTTACAGTAGCCCCTGTAAGAAGAGCTCTGTAAGCTCTTGGAGGATTGGCTACATCAGGGGTGTGTCGCCTAATATGCAAAGGAGTTCCTGCTACAAAAAGAGCCCTGCTATGGATCAACATCTTCTACTGGTCCCTGGCCCAAAGGACATCCACCTAGCCTTGACCAGGGCCAGGACTTTTTCTGACCTGTCCCCTGCCTGATGGATGGAACAAGCTCCCTATTGACGTCAGGGCCTGCAAGATGGAGCTGTTCCGCCAGGCCTTTGGCTGAGGCAGCGAATGTCCACGTATGGCCTCCCGGAGGTTGCTGTCGCCCACCCACTGACAATTGGCCGCTACTCATCTGTTACCCATGGGCCAGGGAACCTCCCGCAGCCGGTTGATTTTTGTCTTGAGCTGTGACCACCAGTTTTAATGCTTATTTTGATGCTATTGTGCTTGAAATCTCCAACTGTATTTATGGTATTGTTGATATGATGTTGCCCACCCTGGGCCTGCTTGCGGGATGAGCGGGCTATAAATATGGAAGATAAATAAATAAATATTTCAGAGCCCTCTCCCAGGCCACCTTGGCTTTTTCTTTGGAAAAACAAGAGCCGAACATAGATTAAAAACCAAAACCAAAACCAAAACCGAGCAGCTCTCTCTCCAATTCGAATGCTTTCTTTTTCCTTGTTAGAGAAACTATGTGCAAACTCCCCCCCCACACACACACATACAATTGATTTAAAACTTAGTAGCGCTACCATGGGCCCAATGAAGTTTCTTTGTGGGTAAGATCTGGTCCATGGGCTGCCGGTTGACCCTCCCAGTTATTAAATATGAATCCTATAATCACACATGACAAGCTGAAGTGTTAAGAGAAAATGAGGGTTTAATCTTGTTAGTTCTGAACATGTTGCTTTTGCAATGCCAATCAAAGAGGGCTGAATCCAATTAATGTCAACCAAAGGGTGAGAATAAATTAATTCCCCCACACACAGTAGTTTGGTATTAATTCTGAGAACTTTCTGTCTCTTTATCATGCTGTAATTGCCAAATGGTTATAACCTTTCTAAAAATTAGGCTCCTATTAAATGATGTTTAACTAATGCTAATTTGGGGCTCTCTCTGATGTTTGTGCTCCGTTAGCTTTTGAATGTTTGCAGAGCAAATATGGAAACTCTAACAGTTCCAGAGGTGCCACATGCTCATTCTCGCAGTGAGGAAAACGTTCTAATTAGAGCATCCCTAAAGCACCAGTAGTTTGTGATAAGGTCTTCTAACAGCGCAGTCAAGATAATGTCAGTGCATGGAAGGTGTTTGGGAAGTAGAGCAAAACCCCACATTTCTATAAATGAACCTTCCAAATTATTTTTAAAGAGCTTCAAGGAATGGACGTTGTCATATCGAGGAGGCTCTGTAGAAATTATTAGGTACATAGACAGCTGAAATAGGATGTCTGTGCCATTATTTTCAAGATGGGAGCTGATGTATGTGATATGCAGGGCTATTATGGGGCAGGAATGCACAGAAACGGCCAGCTCCTGAGTTGGCCACGCCCAGCAGGAACTCATTAGCATAATAGGCCACACCCAACAGCAGAAATTCATTAGGACTGGCTACATTAGGGGTGTGTGGCCTCACATGTAAAGGAGTTCCTGCTACGAAAAAAGTCCTGGGTTTTGACTACAAACAAGGTAAAGAAATAAGATGAAAAAGGTGGGTGTGGCTGGATGACCACACTTCTGGTAACATGGGGGTGTGGCCTAATATGCTAATATACTGCACTGTCAGGGAGTGGCCTAATATGCTAATAAATTTCTGCTGTTGGGTGTGGCCTATTATGCTAATGAGTTCCTGCTGGGCTTTTTCTACAAAAAACGCCCTGGTGTTATGTAGACAGAAGGGGTAACAACCCCTGTTCAAAGTATACCAGGAAAGTATGCCTAAAATTCCATTCCACTTTCTTTTCGATGAATCAGAACCATGCCCAGGATGGAGCAGGGTCACACCAGTGCTCATTTTTAAATGGTTCACACTCAGATCTGTATGCACAGATCACAAAATGGAAATAGGCTGCTTTGGCATTGCCCCACCCATGCAGCAAGGGAGTGCATGTAATTATGCACACATATTGGGAAGCTGTTTTGAAGGCACGCCATGCCTAACATTAGACCACACTCATTAATATGTTTGACTTCATCTACAGTAACTTTCTTTTTTTATGATGATTGATACCTGACAGTAATGGCTTCCACTGAATACCCATTTCAAAAAATTTACGGAGCCATCATTTAACTTCAAAGGTCTACCTGTCAAGATGTTGGTGTGCCAGCAAATAAAATGGGTTGGGGGAAGTGACAGGCATTATCCTTGGCCAGACATGCTAGAAGCAAGCCAAGTCCTGGCAACGCTACCATCATCTCAGGGATTTGCCTTGGACTCGGCTGGTGGTTGTGCAGGTGTGGAAAGGGATGACGGACATATACCATGCCTGTTGCATTCTCTTGCACCATTGGTCTCAGAGGGGCTGCCACTGATCTTGGGAGCCAAGCTAGATGGTCCGGTGTGCCACTGCTGGTGTGTGTGCTTTGGGTAGCCTACCCCACTGAATAGCTGGCTAAATTGCATCTGGCCTAAGTGGAAACGAAACCTTCCCACTCTGAATATGGACTCTAACACCAGATTATAGTGGATCAGTCATATTTTGAAATGCTTCAATGTGCCAATGTTCCCTGTTGGAGTGAATGACTCAGCATGCCTGGGCACTGGGGGGCGCTACATCACTCTAAGCGTGTACAGGTGCTGTCTCCTTGAATGGGACGTATCTCTTTGTCTTAACCTGGGAGCTGCCCTCTGACCCCTCCTCTCTCTCTGTGTCCTTTGTTCTTCCCCCATTTTCCTTCATGGCTCTTCATGGAGTCACACATCTCTACAGGTCTCTCCTGTGGGAACAATGCCCCCATACTTCCATAACACATGATGCCAGATTATCTTGCCACTTACGATACAGAAACTACACTTTAGATTAGGGTTCTCTCTCTCTCCTTTCAACCCCAACCTGAATGTGAACTTCAGTAAGTATAAGTTTGCAATATACTTCTTGGGAGACTTATTTATTGTACTCCACAACATGCTTCTATGACTGGGCAAACTCTGCTGTATTAACCAAGTATGCCGATACTCCCTTCATGTTGCAAACTTGTGCCTCAGAGGAAGAGGTTTACCAGAGCCTTCATCCTACCATGCTGGTTTGTGACCCAGGGTGAGAATGGGCAGAAGTGTTCAGGAGTCAAAACAGCAGTCTTGCAGTGGGCATATTCCAAATTGTTCCCGCCTCATTCTGCCGTTCTGCATAACGAGTAAAACGGCTCTGTTTACGTGATGCGGAGGTAGGTCTTCTTTCCCACCTTTTCTTCCCACAGAGCCTCATGGCCTTGTTTTCCAGACTGCTGAGATTATAAGTATCTCTTCTCAAAAATTTGCATTCTGCCCTCAAGGTAAAATGCTCAAGGCAACTTAGGAAAATTATTCATCAATTCCTGAGGTAAAATGCCCTTGCAGGTCTAAAAGGGTAGCATGAGAATGGAATAAACCCCTACTACAAATGGAAGGGCCGTCAAGAAATCCAATGCCTTTGAAGACATATGCCTGTCAACAGACAAAATGGTTTCACAATGCATGAAACTGCTTTATGCCATGGTCGGGAAGCACTCCTATTCCATCGGTATTTGGAACAGAGTTGCTTGATCGCACATCCCAGTATAATATGTTTCACTGCGGGCGCAGCCTGTCACTGTGCAATCAGATGGCATATTCGGGTGCATGAGGGGGTGTTTTTTGCCTTTTTTGTGTGCATATAATGTATGGCTGCAAGAGTCGGACCATAAGGAAAGATGAGCGCCAAAGAATAGATGTTTTCAAATCATGGTGCTGGAGAAGATTCTTGAGAGTCCCTTGGACTGCAAGGAGATCAAATCAGTCAGTCCTAAAAGAAATCGACCCTGACTGTTCCCTGGAAGGCCAGGTACTGAAGATGAAGCTCAAATACTTTGGCCACCAAATGAGAAGGGAGCACTCACTGGAGAAGACCCTGATGCTGGGAAAGACTGAAGGTCAAAAAAGAAGAAGGGGACAGCAAAGGATGAGATGGTTAGACAGTGTTATCAATGTGATGAACATGAAATTAAGCAAACTCCAGAGCATGACAAAAAACAGGAGGGCCTGGTGTGATGTGGTCCATGGGGTCACAAAGAGTCAGATTTGACTGTGCGACTGAACAACAAAGCGTAAAAAAGGAATTGAACCCCCACGCAAAGAATTCTCCATGGAGTTCTCCATGGATTGATCATGCGATTGTGCACATATCGCTAAGCGGGGAGGGGGGGAATGGTGCCAAGTTGGGATGGACTGAGCAGTCCATCCTGATGGCCTAAATGCATGCTAGGGAAAATCTGTCTGTGGCCCATCGTCAAGTGTTAGGACCGGACTTTCCCTGGTGTCTTTTAACTCCATTTCTGTGGCGGGGCAGCACGGGTTGCCAACGACTGCTGGACCTTTCCCAGACTTTGCCATCTGCTCATGCACTTTAGATCCATCAGGCATTCACAGCTAAGTCAGATCGAAAGGCATGTCTGACCACAGCTTTATACTGAGTCAGACCATTGGTCTATTAAGGTCAGTATTGCCTGCTCTGACTGGCAGTGGCTCCCCAGGGTCTCTGTCTCAGGAAGATTCTGTCATATCACCAGCTAGCAGGACGTTTTGAAGGGTAGGTGCTAGAGGCTGAACCAGGGACCTTTTGCATGCAAAACAGATACTCCAGCCCTGAGTTGTCATCCTTTCCCGAAGATGCCTCCAAGATTGCAAGCCACAACCTGAGCATGGAGAGCAACACCGACATATGAGAAAAAAAGCTTGTTACTGCAAAAATGTAGAAAGCCTGGTGGGTTATTGGAAGAATTTTCTCCTAGGCAAAGAACCAGGCATTAGGCTATATGAAAGACTTCAGCCTGAGACCCAGGAAAGCCACTGCCAGTCTGAGTAGACAATACTGACTTTGATGGACCCAAGGTCTGATTCAGTATAAGGCAGCTTCATGTGACCTCCTACCTTCTGGCCCTTTTGCCTCTCACTGCTCAGCTGCGGGGTGGGGGAAATGTCAGGGAAAATGAGGGTAGGAATGAAGTTGCACTGACACCATGACATCATCCCTGGTGCAATCTGGACATGACGTTATTGCTTCAGGTGACCCTCTACAATCTGCCCCAAACTCCATGGTTAGACCATAGAGTTTTGGTCGAATGCTAGAGCATCATCCCTGGCAACCCTAGAACTAGTCAGTCCCCCTATCTGTAATATGGGATAATAATATTAAGAGCATAAGAAAAGCCAATGTTGGATCAGGCCAATGGCCCATCCAGTCCAACACTCTGTCACATAGTGGCCAAAAGACCAGTGGCTGCCCATGAAACAGACGCTGGCATTTGCCTGCCCCCCTTTTCTTGGATGAAGCATGATGGGAGAGCAAACCAATCATGGCTCAGCACGGGAGTGCCAGCCAATCAAGGGCAAGCTTGCCAGCCAGATCTGGGGGCAACTGCTCTCCCAGGGCAGATTAGCCCAGCACGAGCTCCCCACCCACCCACCCACCCACCCTCTTTTTGGACCATGTGGGATTAGCTGGTCGCCATTTTGGGGGCTGAGCAGGAATTTGGGGGGCCTCACTCAGATTGGCCAAGAGGGGGCCCTTTCTGCCTGCTTCACACGGTCAGAGGGGGTTTAAGTAGGCCTGGTAAATCTCGTTAGGCCCTAACTGGGAGGGCGGGAAAAGCACAGGTTGAAGGGATGTGGAACTGGCAAGCACCCTGAGATATCAACAATAGGGGGGGTCCTCATACTGGGTGCCTATGGGCTTTGCAGTCAGAGTGAGTCAGTTGGGGGCCTCTTCAGGGTGGGGGACCATATGATGAGCCTTAAGGCTTCACAGCCACAGGCTGGAATATGACCTTCCCCCCCTTCTACACACTGGCGTGCAGGCTGTGAAGAGTAAGGTCCGGAAGGATCCAGGACCTGGCTTTGAACCAGGGTGGGTTTGCCCTGTTAGGGTGCCTTGCTTTGCAAACACAAGGCAACCCACGCTCTAATGTATTGATGCAGATCAGCTTATGTATAAACAAATTCCCAGTTTAACCCATAACTTGTGTTGTGTTGCATTCAAGGGGTGGGCGGGCAAATACCAGGTGCCATCAGGAGGTCCACCAGTGGGGCCAGGTTACCCTGTTTTAGAAGCTGGTGAAATATTTTGAATGCTTAAGGAAAGCCTCTAAGGCGGGCAATTGGTTCTTGCTGTGCGTGTGCTGCATTTGAGAAAGTAAACATAACTTAGAACATCCCGACTAGAGCTTGTAACAATAAAAGATGTTGTACTGTGAAATAAGCACAGAGAAAATATGCCTCAGCCCATGTAAAAGTGACCATAGAGCACATTATACTTGGGATAATGCAGTTACAAAAAATGAACAATGTAAATACAATATCAGGTTATATACTCAGGAATAACACCAGCATGAATCAATCATAGCATGGGGAAAAGGTCTTTATCTGCAAATATATATATATATATATATATTATGGGAGTCACGCTGGATTCAGGTAATTTCCTGGTTCAAAGACTGGAGCCCATCTTACTGTTTACATGCAGACTCCCAATAAAAGGGGTGTGAAAATCCACATCTGCAAACTTCCAAAAGAGAGAAGCTTTGTAAAGTACTGGAGACGGGAAGTGGAAGCAAAGATGTTACATGGCTGGCAAAAATGTCTTAGGGGCTAGCAGGTAAAATGGGCCAGGGAGGGTGGTGACCTGTCAAAACATAGACCAGAATCAGCTCAAGTGAGAGGAAATCTCAAAAACACACATCGCCAAGTATAATAAAGGCAGACCCAGCAGGGTCCATCTGTGACCACTTGCAAACGAAGAGGCACCCAGCTCACAAAGATATGCCCCATTTACAGTTGAACATCGGCAGGCAAAACCTATCACCTTCTTTTCTTTATTTTCTCCTTCTCCCAAGCAGGCTGGAGGGGTACATCAGAACACACGCTGTCACCTTTTAAACTAACCCCGGGGAAGTCACGTTTCAGCCGTGTCGCAAACCCAAACCAAAAGAATTCCGTCGAGTTGCAACAAAAAGTCAATGCTGTTGGAAAATACAGAAGTTCTCTCTGGAGATCTCATTATCTTTTAAGGGTGTTCCTTTGAAAATCAGTGTTGAGCCACGGAGTTCCCTCACTAGTCTGTGCTTTGTGCACCACCCGTACCCCTGCTTGTGTCCCAATGAGGTGCTCAACATTCCTGTTTTTAACAATGTGGTCTGAAAACGCAGAGACAGATTCTGCCGAGAAAGATCTCAAATTAATTGGGAAACTGAACCCGCATTTGTTCAGTGATGCAGGAGTGTTGTTCGGAGATCCTAGGTGAGACTCCCTCCCCCCTATTCCCAATGAAATGTGTTTATTCCTCAAGGCGATATTTATATTTCTGATCATTTCATGTTTCTGCATGCCAAATAATTGCTGTAAACAATGAAACACGACTTGGAAATAACTGCAATTGCCGACCCGTTAAGTCCGTTTGCTTAAAGCAGGAGGGGCTACAGCAGTTCTCTCTGATCTGTGCTGGGGGGGAATTACTATATACTCTCTGGCAGGAGTCCCTAACATGGTGCCAGTGGGCACCAGGGCACTCACCTTTCAAGTGCCCATCAAGTGTTTTTAGAAAGTGGGGAGGGGCCAGATATGGCTTTTGCTCAGCTCATCCAAAGGGGATAGGTGGGTCAGACACTTGGAAAATGAAGGCAGTTCTTGGTAGATCCTAGCTCAATATGTTTACTTGGTAAATACGCAAGGAAATATTTTTAAACAATATATTCATTTTAAAAAGCCATCCTGTTAAGTGCTGTTTCTGCCTGAAATGTTCAAGTGTTATTATTAGAAATGTGCATGCCCTTACTTCCTAATATCTCGTGGTTGGCTCTGTATCCCGTGGCGGCCATTTTGTGGTCACACCCACCACCTTATATTAGAATTCTGAAGGTGTCTGCAGGCTCAGAAAGGTGGGAGGGGCACTGTGAGGTAGGTTAGGCTGAGAGAGTGTGACTGGCTCAAGGTCCCTCGGTGAGCTTCCGTGGCACGAGTGAGAATTCGAACCCGGGCCTCCCAAATACTAGTCCAGCTCTTTTACCTGCTCCACCACACTGGCCCTGGGATATACCTTGTTTTTGAAGAGATGCCCACAAGCCAGTTGATGTTGGCGCACCGTGCCATCTTTCAGTGGCACCCTCATTTCCAGAGGTCTGCTGGCCCTGTTAGAGCAACAAGTTTTCTCTTTGGGAAGGTTTTCCAGAGGAAAGGCATAGAGCTCAATCTCTGGCAGGCTTTATCAAGGTTTGCAAAGTTGTTACCCTCCCCCCACCCCCGCCGTAGACCTTTGGAAATCAGAAACTGCTTGTGAAGCTGAAGGATCTGGAAGTTTTTTTTGGGGGGAGTGGGTACTTTTTTTGTAGAGAGTGGTTCCAAAGATGAGTTTGGGAGCTTCCTCAGTTTGGGTGCTTCCTCAGTTTCCTCAGAACTTGAGATATAAGTTCAGGACAGTATATAGGACAGCGTTTTTAGTTGGCATCACATCTGCCTGTGGGATCAGTGAGTTGGGTGCCCTCAGATGTGACCCCCTTCCTCACATTCCAGAGCAATAAAGTAGTCTTGAGGCCTAGTATGGCTGTCCTTCCCAAAATAGTCTCGGAATTCCACCTGTCACAGGACATCGTTCTACCTGTGTTTCCCCCCATCCCCACCTCTCCCTCTGAACACTTTCTATACTCACAGTGGATGTCAGGAGATGCTTATTATTTTACCCAGACCATTCAAAAGAGTTCCTTAAGGGCAATTCCTTGCTCATATGTTCCTCAGGGCACAAAAAGGGTTTAGCAGCTTCCCCACAATCTGGGTCCCGATGGGTAGTCTCAGCAATTAGTACTGCTTATAGTTTTTTGGGTACTCCTTGCCCACTTCCTCTGAAGGCTGTCTTGACCAGAGCGCAGGAGTCGTCAGTGGCTTTCATCAACAGTTGCCTTGACAGATATCTGCAGATGTCAGGGTCAACAACAAGCAAGTCCAGGCACTCTTCACAAGAAAGATATGCTTTATTGTAATACAAGTAGGTTGCCACTGGTAGCAGAACTATTGTCAGGCATACCCCACCAAGTATGAAAGCCTACATATATAGTATGATGCAGTAGCTGAACTAGCAAATGAAATCTGAGCATGCGCGCAGGAATTCTCCCGGCGGGAGTTTACATAATGACTGGGAGAACGGCCCCTCCTTCCCACTATCAAAGGCAAAAATATTTCCACTGGCTGGGAAGACATGCCTTTGCCTCTTGTTCAAGGCCACTTAGATAGCAGTCGACGTCAAGGAGTTCTCCCACAGTTTCAGTGAAGCAATCTATGCGCATGTGTGAAGTCTAATTAAAACAAACAATGGGAACAGTGTCTAAGGCAGTGAAACATGGCAGTTTATCTGACAGCAGAGCAGCTACCTGGTCAAGTCCCTCTCTGTCCATGTGCCACTACGCTGGACTCCAGGAAGGAGGCAGTGGTGGGAAAAGCTGTGCCACAATCAGCCTTTTGCTGATGAGCCCACGCCCTCCTCCACAGGAAGTGAGCTTGCTATTCTCCCATGTGGGACTGCACAGAAGCCATGAAGACAAAAATGTAGTTGCACTTACCTGTAAGTGATGTTTTGTCAAGTGGTCCTCTATGTAGGCACACATCCCTCCTTCCTTCCCTGCCATGGGTCACTCTGACCCTTACAGCGGCAGTAGGAAGACTAAGGGAAGACAGTTCCTACTCGCCAGTCATGGGACCAGTGTGGGCAAGCAAAGCTGGCTCTGTGAGGGAGGGGGGAGCACTCTCGCAGCTTAGAACTTTCTAGAGATTTGCAGAGTTCTCTCCACGGCAGGCCTATCCGTGTGCGGTTCCATGTGTGCCTGCACTAAAGACCACTCAACGAACATCAGTTACAAGTAAGTGCAACTCTGTTGTTTTTTTTAAACGCTGGGCATAGAATCATAGAGTTGGAAGGGGCCATACAGGCCTTCCATTCCAGCCCCCTGTTCATCCCTGACAAGTGACATAAGGCAGTGTAATATTGAATCAACCACTAGACAGAGCAAAACACATGTGGAACAGAACACCCCCTCCCCTAAACAACAGGAATATACAAGGGAGGGAAATGAGAATGCGGGAAAGCCCTTAGATCTTGCCCACCCTTAATTCTTATGCTCCAAATCAAATTTGCCTTGGCGGGGAGGGCGGGATAGAAATTGCATTAAATAAAATAAATAAATAAATAAATAAATAAAATAAATAAATCCAAGGGCTCCGCCAATCTCCGTGCTGCAGGATATAGCTGGATTTGCAGGAACTGAAATTCAAATTGGAATTTAGGCGTTCGAACTTCATTGGCGGATGCAGGTCACATAAGTGTCAGGCAATTTTGCAAGAAGCTTGGAGCGAAGTATCTTTTAAGCCCCGTGCTAAGCAGTGTACATTAGCAACAGGCAGTCCCTTGATAGGGCTGTCTATACCCTTTCCCCCAGACCTCTGAATTCTGGAAAAATGCATCTTTGACACAGCTTTAGCAGCTGGCTGCTTTAAAGAACGTTAGGACAGGCTTACACAGTGGTAAAACTCATCTGGTTGGAAGATGTCCTCCCCCGCCATCACCGGTGGTGCGGAACTCGCATCCTGCTCATCAGTCTCGTTTAATCTGGCCCAGCCATGAAGCAGACTACCGGGGCAAGATTGGCAGTTGAGGGATCCAGATGCTCAGCCCCAGGATTAATTTCTCTAGCAGTGGCATCTGGGAATCGGCTTCCCTCCCCTGGCTTGGCTGGCTGGCTGACTGGATTAAACCTTGGCTCTCCAAAAAAAAAAGAAAAGAAAAAAGGTTCTCTTCGGTATCAGATTGAGAGTTCAATGATACTGGCAGGTAAAAGCTGCTAGACTGACATTTTCTAAATGGAAGGTCTTGTACCGAAACTTCAGGGCTTTTAATTTTGCTGGTCTTGGGAGCTCAGCCACGGGGGAAGTTTTCCACAACCGTCTCATAATGCTTTTCCTTTGGGGCACCTGTTGTGTTGATATGACATAGGAAGAGGCTCGAGAAAAGCCAAGCAAGAGCCATAAAAGCTCAAAGGGAATAGTTTGGCTCCATTTATATATATATATATATATATAAAAAATACCAATATGAGTGATATTCAAAAATGAAAAAGAGGACATAAAATGCAGCTCCCGTGTTCACAGTTTTATAAGCCAGTCTCAAAACTGAGAAATGGCTGCATTCACGGACCTCAATTATATCACCTTTTGCTTTTTTTCCCCACCCTGGAAGATAACAATGGGATTTGAAAACATTTTAGAGCTCCTCTGCCCACCTTTAACAGTAACATTTTGGTGACTTTCCAAGTTCTGCACAGCTTTTAGAAACCCACAAATGAGCCAATTCAGTCCATTAGAAAAAGTTCACACTGGGATAATAAGGTAATACCTTCTTTAGGGGCAGCCCCCAAAGTAGTGAGCAAGCCTTTGAGTTCACCAGAAGCAATTAATAAATGGTTCTTGTCCCAGCATGCCTAGCTGTAGCCAAACTTTCAGGGTTTTTTTTCCCCCTTCACTAGACAGAGCAAACATAACAGAGCCTACAAGACTTCACTTACATTCCATCTCATGACTGTGATGAGGTGCTGACTGAAGGCCCAACTACACATGATGCATGGTCTGCGATCTCTTTGGACATCAGCTGCGAGTTTCCATGGGAACTCAATTTAGAAGCACTGCAGGGCCCTGATTCTGTCTGGGACCATGCTGTGGGGTAAGAAGGGGGCCCTGCCTTCCCCTCCCCGAGCCGTGGGAACTCAGTTTGGGAGTGCTGCAGGGGCCCAATTTCGGTCAAAAACATGGTGTGGGGGATGAAGAGGTCCCTGCCTTCCCCTCCCTGTGCTGTTTTTCGGACCTCAGATGGCACTGGAGGTGTTATATGCCTCACTGGGAGCGGCACATGCAAGCCCTTAGTACACATCCAGTCCCTGGGGTGGGGCAAATCACAGCCCCAGGCTGTTTCAGCTCAGGAAATCAGCACAGGTGGGAAGGCAGGAGCCCCTTCTCCCACCATGCTGCAGTCCTGACCAGAATCAGTAGTAGTGGAAAGTGTCATCAATTTATGGTGGCCCTATACAGTTTCCAAGGCAAGAGACATTCAGAGGTGGTTTGCCCTCGTCTGTCTCGGTGTAGCATCCCCGGCCTTCCCTCCCTTTGTGCACGTTTTGAGCTTTTGAGCTTATCAGCCACACTGAATCAAAGTCTCCCATCCAATTACTAACCAGGGCCAACTGTCAGGGTCCCCGTCATTCAACTCACTCTCCACACCAACTTTTGGTTTTGAAAAGTTTATTGGAAGACATGAGATGCTCAGGGAATGAATCTTTTGTCAGATCTGAGGCCTGAAGGAGGGAAGGTTGGATATAGTTACAATCACACATTCCATTCATCCACGTCAGCAGCCTGCATGGACCTGAGACAATAGTGTCCCATTCTAGCTAATCAAAGTTGCATCTCCCAAGGACGTCTTCCTGTGATAAAGCATCTCTTGAGGGCTTCTTAGAAAGTTACATTTGCAAGCTAGGTACTCTTACAGACATTCACACTCCCCTCCCATAAGAATGTATTTTCAGGTGAGGGGAGATAAACACACTCATACCAAGACAGGGAAAACCGGTTACAAAAAAAAAGGGAAAGGGAAAATGGAGTCAATACCGTTAAGGCACATAGGAGGGGTTATACAGAATTGACCCGAGTCTGACGCCAACTCTGCTTAGCTGTGGAGATCTGACGAGGTTGGGCTAGCCTAAGCCATCCAGGTCAGGAGACAAAAAGGAGACACACACAGAGGGGGAGAGAGAGAGAGAGAGAGAGAGAGAGAGAGAGAGAGAGAGAGAGAGAGAGAGAGAGAGAGAGAGAGAGAGAGAGAGAGAGAGAGATATTGGATTTATACCCCTCCCTTCACTCGGAGTCTCAGAGCGGCTTACAAACTCCTTTCCCTTCCCCTCCCCACGAAGGACACCCTGTGAGGTAGGTGAGGCTGAGAGAGCTCTTGACAGAAACTGCTCTTTTTCAAGAACAGCTGTGCCAGAGCTTGTGACTGACCCAAGGTCACATCAGCAGGTGCAAGTGGAGGAGTGGGGAATCAAACCCGGTTCTCCCAGATTAGAGTCTGCACACTTAACCATTACACCAAACTGGCTCTCAAAAAGAGGTGGTTTGCCCTTGCCTGTCTCTGCAGAGCAGCCCTGGACTTGCTTGGTGGCCTCCCATCCAAGCACCAACCAGGGCCGACCCTGCTTAGCTGTGGAGATCTGACGAGGTTGGGCTAGCTTGGGCCGCCTAGGTCAGAGCAATCAGCTAAAGGGTGCTGTTGAATCACTGCAGACTCCTGTTGACCCGGTGAAGTCATGGGATGTTCAAGGCGAGAGATGAGGTTGGCCATGGGGTGTTCAAGGCGAGAGATGAGGTTGGCCATTGCCTGCCTCTGCTTAGCACCCCGGGCTGTTCTCGGTCTCCCATCCAAGTACTAATAAAAGCCAGCCCTGCTTAACTTAAGAACATAAGAACTTAAGAGAAGCCAATGTTGGGTCGGACCAATGGCCCATCCAGCCCAACACTCTGTCACACAGAGGCCAAAAACGCCAGGTGCCCTCAGGAGGTCAACCAGTGGGGCCAGGACACTAGAAGCTCTCCCACTTTTGCACCCACCCCCCAAGCACCAAGAATACAGAGCATCCCTTGCCCCAGCCTGAGAGTTCCTATCTATACCTTGTGGCTAATAGCCACTGATAGACCTCTGCTCCATATAAGAACATAAGAGAAGCCAATGTTGGATCAGGCCAATGGCCCATCCAGTCCAACAGTCTGTCACACAGTGGCCACCTTTAAGACCAACAAAAGTTTTTTTCAAGGTGTGAGCTTTTGTGTGTACACACCCTTCTTCAGATACAAGTGTGCATACACATGAAAGGTTGTGCCTTGGGGGAAAAAAAAACTTTGTTGGTCTTAAAGGTGCCCAACTGGACTCAGACCTTGTTCTTACCATAACCTGTGATCTATTCCAAACCGAATATGTCTGTCCTCAGGCGGCTTCTGCAAAGAGTTTTCTGCACACTTTCTTGTTGTGTCGACCCTGGTGGCTGTCGTTTTACCTGCTGCACCACTGGAGTGCTTTAAAAAAAAATCTGTAATTGCTAAGAACATAAAAACATAAGAGAAGCCAATGTTGGATCAGGTGAATGGCCCATCCGGTTCAACGCTCTGTGTCACACAGTGGCCAAAAATGCCAGGTGCCATCAGGAGGTCCAGCAGTGGGGCCAGAATACTAGAAGTCCTCCCACTGTTGCCCCCCACCCCCAAGCACCAAGAATACAGAGCATCCCTTGCCCCAGCCTGAGAGTTCCTATCTATACCTTGTGGCTAATAGCCACTGATGGACCTCTGCTCCATATAAGAACATAAGAGAAGCCAATGTTGGATCAGGCCAATGGCCCATCCAGTCCAACAGTCTGTCACACAGTGGCCAAAGATACCAGGTGCCATCAGGAGGTCCAGCAGTGGGGCCAAGACACTAGAAGCCCTCCCACTGTTGCCCCCCCCCAAGCACCAAGACTACAGAGCATCACTTGCCCCAGCCTGAGAGTTCCTATCTATACCTGTGGCTAACAGCCACTGATGGACTTCTGCTCCATATGTTTATCTAATTCCCTCTTGAAGCTGTCTGTGCTTGTAGCAAGATCTGATGAGGACGAGCTAGCCCGGGCCGTCTGGGATCAGTCTCCTTTCTAAACTGAGTTCCCACTGGGGATTTGTATCTGTCATATGTCTACAGGTGCCCGTGCAATCATGTGGCAGATGTCACGGGTCGTTTGGCCTAGCGGCTTTCATCTTAACCCACATGTCTCCCTTCCCTCCCTTTATGCATGCGTTGAGTTTTTGTGCTTAACATCTGTCCTGAAGAAAAGTTTCAGAGATCTCAAAGCCTAGCACGTGACTTCATGATTAGCAGTTAGGTCTAAGAAAAGAGCCGTGTTCCTCTCCCTGTGCAGAATTACTCCCTTGGTAGTAATTGTTTGTGCTATTTACCGGTGACTAAAATTCTGGCCGCTGCCAAGAGGATGTTTCAGAGGTGTGTGTTGCCTTAAAAATAGATACCCACATGCACACCACACCTGCTGCCTGCAATGCCAATTACAATCTGCAAATGCCACTAACATGTCAAACCATTATCTGCTTGAACGGCCTCGTGCCCCTTTTCCATGCGTGCTGAACTGAAACCCATATGAAAATCTCTCTTTGGTCTTGAGTCGTTTCACAATCTGTAAAGAGGGAGTAACAGGTCTACAGAGCCAGTCAGGTATATTGATCAGTGTGGGCCTTAGATCTGGGACTCATGGGCCTGAATGTGCATTCGATCATAATACCTTCTGCTTAGTGTTGGGTAAAATTTGACCCTTATTTCTCTCGTGGGGTTACGGTGTGATTTCAGCTTTCTTTGGCCTGCCCCTTCCACAAGCTGTTGAAATTGATGCCTTTAGTGCTTTCTAGCCTATTGATTTCAGTAAGATGAGACTTGTTTAAGTGGATGGGAGTTTGTGTTCTGCTTAAAGGGAGAGGCCATGGCTCAATGGCAGAGCATCTTCTTGGCATGCAAAAGGTCCCAGCTTCAATCCCCAGCATCTCCAGTTAAAAGGATCCAGAAGTAGGTGACATGAAAGATCTCTACCTGAGACCCCAGAGAGCTGTGGGCAATCTGAGTTGTCAACACTGACCTTGGTCAAATCTGCATTTGCATTTTTAAATCAGTTTCGTGCTGCCGTGACGCCGTCAAGCATAGAGAAAGACAGCATCGCAGCAGCACGAAACTGATTTAAAAATGCAAATGCAGCACGAAACTGATTTTAAAATGCAAATGTAGATTTGACCCTTGATGGACCAGTGGTTGGATGCAGTATAAGGCAGCTTCACATGTATGTGTAAACTTGGGGAAATAAACCATATTCGTGTATCTTAGTGAGTTTATGAAGCGTACAGCAGGATTTTCCTGGCTTGTAGCATCGCTCCAAAAGTCTACGCTGCAACCTTGACAGACCGAGTTCAGTGCTACGTTTGCAGTGTTTGGTGACTGGGAGTTTAGCAGAGAGAGAAGAAAGACTTCATTCTTTGGTTTCAAACATGGGCAAAGAGAAGGAAGCACAACTGCTTGACTCCTTTCTCCAAGCTCTTTGAGACACGCGGTGCACTTTGCTTGAATATTAATGCACTTCTTTTACATCCATCACCTCCAGTGTGCATTAATGCTGCCTACAAGTGATTTCCTCTGGAGGCTGTTAAAACCTCGTGGAAGGAACCTATTTATTGTTCAGAGTCGGCAAAGAGCGCATACGGTATGTCAGCGAATAAAGGCCTCTTCCTAGAAATGAAGGATAAGCAGAGAGGGATTGTTTCTTTGGGAGAAATATGTTGGATCCCACATGTTGGACTCCTGGGGGTTGATGGATCCTATTTCCACAGCCTAATACAATATGCCCTTGCATTATATATTAAAAAGATATGAGTAATTTTAAAGCCTTGATCAATGGCGCATTGTAGACTTTTATATCTTCCCACAGGGACTGGAAATGTTAAACGGAAGCCATGGCTTTGGACTATGCAAGTGAGTCTCACATCCCTCTGAATGCCTGTCCCTCCGCTCTGCTGATGTGTGGGGCAATATATATCACTTGGAGCTTTAAACAAGGAATGGAAATATCCTGAAAGGATATTTGTGCCCAAAGCCCTCTTGTCGGTCATAACCAGTTGTTGCAGTAGAGAAGAGAAAGAGTCCAGTAGCAACTTAAAGTTGAACAAAATTCATGGCAGGGTATGAGTCACTGCTCACTACTTCTGATACATCTAGAATGCGAGTCCATCTGTCCCTATATTTTGGAGAGTGGAGTGATTTCAGATGCTGAATGGCAAGAGCAGGTGAATGACAATAGTAGGCGTGATTGGATTAGGTGTGATATGTAGAGGGATGGAGAAATCAGCATTGGTAATGAGACAGGAAACCTAGGTCTTGATTCAGTCCAGGAGGATGCATTGCCTTGAGCTTCATTATCTGTTGCAATTCAGCAGTCTCTCTTCCAAATCTCCCTTTCAAATTCCCTTGTAAGAGAACTGCTGCTTAGGTCTTCAGCTGAGTGTCCTGGAAGATTACCCATCTTGACCTATCAGTTGTTGAAGTTTGCCAAACAAGAACAGTACTCCACATTCTTGTGGAGTCTGTGGCCATGCATGTTTTTGAACCACTTTACTGTGTCCTCTCAGGAATCTGCTGCCATGGCCTCCCCTCTCCATCAGCTCTTGGCCACACATACAACATACACATTTCTCAGCGATTGGCTTACAGTTGTGAGGGGTCTCTCACACCCTTCCTCATAAATTCTTGGTCTGATGTTTAATAATAGGGGAAGCAAGTAAACTATGTGGACAGAGAACAATTTGGGCTTGGACATGGTGTAGTGGTTAAAGTGTTGGACTGGGATCTGAGAAAACCAGGTTCGAATCCCCACTGTGCCATGGAAACTTGCTGGGTGACCTTGGGCTAGTCACACACTCTCAGCCTAACCAACCTCACAGGGTTGTTGTGAAGATAAAATGGAGAGGAGAATGATGTAAGTCACCATGGAGAAAGGTGTGGTATAATGCAGCAAATAATTTAAAAAAAAATTATGCAGGACCTTCTCCTGCAGAGTGCAGGGGGTTGGACTAGATGACCTGCAAGGTCCCTTCCAACTCTAACATTCTATGATTCATTCTATGAAATTCTTGCACTGCTTTGACACAGCTGTCCCCTCCATAGGATCCATCTTACCACCAAAGGGAAAACAAAAATGAAATCAACTTACACAACAGATTGTCTCTTCCTAGTGGGCATGAGCCAGGCTTCTCCCCTCCCCTTTTCAAAATATCTGTCTCCTGAAGATGCCCATCTCAGTGGTGAAGAAAGCCTCGGTCAGCTCCGTTGTTTCAGACTGCCAAGCGTAGAGCTACGCTCCTCCGAAAACTAATACCCCCCTACTGGAGATGAAATTGAGCAAGGATTTCGGGAGCGAAGAAAGCTCGGCTGGTTTCATCTCCGGTACACCAAGTGAGCTTTCTTACCCGGCGATCATAAGCAGACTTACACCCTTCTAAGCCCATTGACATTCACGGAGAGACAACAGTGGGACTCGGTTCAGGATCGGATGGTTAGTGTATTAATTTTGGAAGATGGAAGCCTGGGGCCCGGGAACAAGAAATGAAATCGATCGTCTTCCTAAGCCGCAGACGTATGTGGCTTAGAGGAGAAAACAAAAGAGTCCTGGCTGTGAAGAGCAAGTGAAGTGGAAGCGAGGGAGAGGCACGTTGTCAGTTGTGGAGGTCCAAAAGAAAAAGCGTCTGCAATGTAACATAACAGGCTTGCCAGACCTCATCAGATCTCAGAACTTAAGCAGGGTTGTCCCCGGTTGCCACTTGGATGGGAGACCACGAATGATGTCCACAGAAGCAGGCAATGGCAAACCACCAGTGTTCCCTCTAAGCTGAGTTAGTGTGAGCCAGCTCACAGTTTTTTAGCCTCCGGCTCTCACATTTTTGTCTTCGCTCGGGAAGGAGGGCTCCAGAGCAAACTCACTTATGCAGGAGCCAAATCGCTCGCCCACAACTTTAATCCCAGGAGCTCACAAAGTAGGATTCTTGCTCGCAAGATCCCACAGCTTACAGGGAGCATTGCAAACCACCTGTGAACATCTCTTGCCTCGAGAACCCTGTGCGGCTGACGTAAGTCGCCTGCTACTTGATGGACAAAGCTGTATCCGATCACTCACTCTCTCTGTAATCCAGATCTGTACCAGGCTCTGGGCCCCGGGGCCTACACAGGGCTTCAGTCTTTCTATGCTGACTGCCAACTTCCCTCTTCTCATCTTTGGGAGACTGTGCACTCATTTTTCTCCTCTTGCAGGTTTGCCATAGCCACGCCAGAATGTAAATATTCCTCTACACTGCATGCTGCTCTCACGCGCCTTGTGCATCGGTGTACGTGGGACCTCCTGCATTGTTTTATGGCCATTCAGGGCTGACCCCGCAGCCACCATGGCGTTGCCCCGGGTTATCTGGATGTGGGTTTTGCACTGGACCTTTTGCTCTCTCTGCTACCGATTCACAGTGAACAATAAGCAGACTACCTGATGCAGCTTCATTGATCTCTGTCCACTCCCCCCCCACATCTATTTCTGTTCTGTTTTCTTTCCCTCCTTCTCCAAAGACAAAAGAAGATGTGGCCTCCCATTTAGGCAGACTTTTAAAAAGCCAGAGAGAGCATAAGAAGGAATCAGTAACTCTTAAAGGACTAGGGGATTCCCTGATCCTGAAAGTGTCTGTGTGGGCTTGGACTTCCCCCTCCCCTCCCAAGCCATAGTTCTGATAAGAGCTGTTCTTGAAAAAGAGCAGTTTCTGTCAGACCTCTCTCAGCCCCACCTACTTCACAGGGTGTCTGTTGTGGGGAGGGGAAGGGAAAGGAGTTTGTAAGCCGCTCTGCGACACCTTTGGGTAGTGAAGTAAAGGTAAAGGTAAAGGTTCCCTTGCTCGAAAGCCAGTCAAATCCAACTCTAGGGTTGCGGTGCTCATCTCTGTTTCAAAGCCGAAGATCCAGCGCTGTCCAAAGACGTTTCCGTGGTCATGTGGCCGGCATGACTAAACACCAAGGCGCACGGAATGCTGTTACCTTCCCACCAAAGTGGTACCTATTTATCTATTTGGAATTTCTTGCTTTTGAACTGCTACGTTGGCAGGAACTGGAACTAGAGACGGGAGCTCACCCCATCATGCGGCACCTGGGTCTTGAACTGCTGAACTACTGACCTTCCACAGCCTGCAGTTCAGCGTCTGAACCACTTGAGCCACTGCACCGGGGTAGTGAAGGGCGGGGTATAAATCCAATCTCTTCTTCTTCTTCTCTTCTTTTTGCAGAATCATGGAATGAGGGAGGGAGGTGTTCAGTCTGCCTTTCTCTTTACCTTCTATGAAGCAGCTAGTTGGCTCAGTGAGTTAAGCTTTGTGCTCATCATACAGGGGTTGTGGGTTCAAGCCCTGTGGTGAGCAGGTACATTTTGCAAAGATGAGTTTATAATTTAACTCAGGGATGAGTTTATCATTAAACTTTGATCACTGGTGAAAAAAAAAAAAACTGAACTGTGAGATGTGTTTGTGTGCATTCTTAGGGCATCAGCGTGACTTCCTGCTTGCCTTTTCTCTTAAAGGTACAGTATCCCATTCTCTGTGTTCTCATGCTCCATCAGAGGAAAACACCAGCAGTGTTCAACTAGGATCCTCTTCAGGTCTCCCCTCCCTCATTAATAGCTTTATTGATGTTTTTTTTAATGCTGTACATGGATGGCAGGGCTGGCTGCCTCAGAACTGGCTGGCCCCGCACTCGGCACCCCCCCACAGCCTCCCGAAGCCACAGGTGGGTTGGGGTGTCTGTGTCCTGCCAAGATCTCCTGTGCAGCTGGAGATCTCCCCCTCCCCCAGGATCTTCCAGTAAAACTGGTCTCTTGTTGAATCCATATTAATTGGGCAAAACATGCGCATTTTGCTTGTATATGCAGAATGCGTACAGAATACACAAATAAACCAGGGGGGTTAACCAGTGCAGAGGGAATGCATGTGACTGTGAAGAATTCACCCCTTACGGCTTGACTCCTTAGATTCTCTGGAGCAAGCTGTCAGTGCAGAAAGGGCCTTTGAAGGTGCTGCTTGTTTTCATGTTATGGTAGGAAAAAGGAAGCTCTGTGTGCATAGTGTTTGGCGTTTGCGGTTGGAGCTCCTGGATCATTCCCATGAGCTGCATTTATTTCCGAGATGTGAATTCAGCCCCCTCCTATATGGCTGCTGAGCAGGGCTGCAAGACATCTTTACAGGGAAAATAAAATGTACAGCCAGTGGCTGGGATGGGAGAAGGAACCTGCGAGCCAATATTAAACAAATGCTTCAAGTTCTTGATATTCCATTCCAACACACAGCTTGGCGCCGGGGTGTCTGAAGGACCATCTTCTCCCATATATCCCTGCCCAGGAATTAAGATCACAGGGAGAGGCCCTCTTGACTGCCCCACAAAACTCATCTGGTGGGTATACAAGACAGAGCCTTTTTGGCAGCAGCCCCACGGTTATGGAAAGACCTCCCTGGGAGGTGCCCCTGGCCCCCCCTCACTCTCGATCTTTAGGAGGCAGCTGAAGACACTTTTATTTAGAACTGCATTTGACGGATGCATTTTTATTGGCAGTCCTAACCGGATTTTTTTTTTATATAATCATGACTTTTACCGGGTTTTATCATTGTCGTTTTTATTGGTTTTTTAAAAAATAATGTTTCAGTTATATCGTAAGCTGCCTTGAGTTCCATAAGGGAGAAAGTCGCCTAATACGTGATTTAAGTAAAATACATAAATAAATATTTTGGCCCACCATAGAAGAAGATCCTTGCCGGTCGATTGGCGTTTAATAATAGTTGTGAAACCAAAGAGGACTCTGGTTTAAGGGAACTTAAGTCCCTTACAAATTCACTCCTGTTCCAAAAAGCTCAGAAATGGTGCATTGTCTTCCATACCATGTGAGCTGTACAGCAGCTGTGCACTCGGCCTTTTCGTTCTTGACTCAGTCAAGTTACCTCTCCCTTTGCTCTTTTGGCCTCTGTTCTGTTCCTCTTTGGACTGGGGATGCAACCGCTGAGCACAAGGTCAATGTTACATAACTCTTTGTTCTAAATTTAGCTGAGGGTAGAAATTAATGACCCGGAATACCCCTTGGAAGGAAGGAACACAGCAGCCATGTCAACTTGGGAAGGAAGGGAAAAGAAGACAGATTCTCA
Organism: Gekko gecko; assembly: GCA_029375565.1. NCBI lineage: Eukaryota > Metazoa > Chordata > Lepidosauria > Squamata > Gekkonidae > Gekko > Gekko gecko. The sequence continues at coordinate 196,044,909 of JAPDNY010000004.1, forward strand.
CAAGCTCTGGGAATCTGAAACCTGCCACTTTTCTACTTGATCCAGCCTCAATCTGGGTGGTGGTGGTGGTGGAATCTGGTCCAGAGAAGGAATACTGTAGTGGATGAAACAGATTATTAATGATTCCTTAATCCCCACCAAAATATATCATTGCCTAGAGCCTTAAAAAGAGCTCTGATAAGATCTTTACTAACAATTTTTTAAAAAATAATTATCAGCCAATATCCAATACTACATTGCTGGGCAAAAAGTTTGAGAGAATGATAGCTTGTCAGCTCCAGATAATTCTAGATGAGATGGGACATATATCTACTTATCACTGGCAGACTTTAAGCAGCAGCTGGACAGACACCTGTCAGGGGTGCTCTAGTCTGGTCTTGTATTAAGCAGGGGGGGTGGACTAGATGGCCCGCAATGGCCCCCTCCAACTCTGCAATTTTATGATTCTATGAATATTGAGACTCTTTTCCAATGTGGGTGCTAACCTGGATATACAACAGAATTATCTCGATCACCTGACTGTTGATCTACCCTGGTTAGATGATGGAGCCCCCATGTCACAAGTTCCTTCGGAGCTGTTCTCTCAAGGGCAGTTCTCAAAAGAGCTCTCTCAGCCCCACCTACCTCACAGGGTGTCTGTTGTGGAGAGGGGAAGGGAAAAGAGTTTGTAAGCTGCTCTGAGACACCTTTTCTTCTTCTTCTTGAATTTAGAGCAGAATTCCTCATCTCCTTCTAGTACTGTTCCCAAGTTCATATTCTTTAGTATCATAAATCACCCCGTTCTGAACATAAACATGGTCCTCCCATTTGGTCCTCGAGCTGCTGACCCTTGTGCCATATAACTAGGGGCAGAACCCTTCCCCCGGTAGAACAAAGTTAGAGTCCAATGACGCCTTTAAGACCAACAAAGTTTTATTCAAGGTGTGTGCTTTCGTGTGCATGCTGTGTAACAATCCACTCCTATATATACAACTATGATATGTAATCCCATTTCATCATCTGACAAAGTGTGCATACACACAAAAGCTCACACCTTGAATAAAACTTTGCTGGTCTTAAAGGTGCCCCGGGACTCTAACTTTGTTCTATTGCTATAGACGGGGCTTTTTTGTAGCAGGAGCTCCTTTGTATATTAGGCGACATACCCCTGATGTAGCCAATCCTCCAAGAGTTTACAGTAGCCCCTGTAAGAAGACCTCTGTAAGCCCTTGGAGAATTGGCCACATTGGGGTGTGTGGCCTAATATGCAAAGGAGTTCCTGCTACAAAGAGCCCTGGCTATAGACCAACAGGGCTACCCACCTTGATCTTCCCCAGGAGTTTTCTTTTTCTTTTTTGCCTGCTCCAGGATTACCTGTGTTTTCTGAGCTGCCATTTTCCTATATGATACAGAGCCCCGCTTCTCCCTGTCACGTGGAGTGAAATGTCTTTTTTTCAAAATTCAGCTTTTTAGATATAGCCATTGATTTTTCTTATTCTCTTCTTTCAAAAATATATTTTTTAAAATTTCTTTTTGAAGTTTTCTCTTACACCTCTATGGTTGCATTCACACATGTGAGATAATGTGGGGGGGAAGCGAGGCTATGTGCTCTGTAGCAATCTGACCCGCATTTGCGTGATCACATAGTCCCTGGGAGCTGCGGGGGCAGCCCGCCACTGTGTGATCAGACGCAAACTATGGGTGAATCGGTGTGTGGGGGTTGCCACGTGTCTCTGGTGTGCTTGAATGGGGGAGCAATGATGCACATCTCTGCACTGAGTGCTCCCTATGCAGTGTGTGATGATGCGCATACTGAAACGGGGGGGGGGACACAACGGCATGGCGTTGGGATGGCCCAATCAGACCATCCTGATGCCATGAGAGTGCACTGGTGCGATCACACAAGGGAAAGTCCGTTCCTGTCCCATAGCAACCCGTTTGCTACTGGACTTTCCCTCGTGTCTTTTTACCCCACTTCTGTGGCAGAGCAAAATGGGTTGCCGACGACTCTGGGACGCTGGGCAGATGTTCTCATGCGATCGCAACCTTAAAATCCACCCGGCATTCGCGCTTATGGCGCAGCTAATTCTGCATGTGATCGTGACCTATGTTCCCTTTTGTAACTTCAGCCCTTGGAGGGTGGTTTTTTTTTTAATCCCTGGTGTTGCACACCACAGGGGGATGCTCTAGCAGGAGGGTACGAAGGTTTGGGAAGGCACTGCCTACCTCTGAGCATCTGCAGAATGGAAGTCTGAAATTCTGTAGACTCTCCCTTCCTGCCCCTCCTTTCTCCAGATTTCTCTTTTGATCAAAGTGGAATTGATGGGAATAGGGCTCCAGATTCCTAACAAGAGGAGAGAAAACAGATTTTACTGGATTTCAGGGAGAAATGGTGAACAGAGGAATTAAGACACTACCTCCTCACAACACTACTCCCTATTTACTGTATTTGTTGCCTAGACATCTGAACCTTCCATTGGCGTTGGACTACCGGATCCCCATATAGTTAGTTAGTTCTCTCTCTCTCTCTCTCTCTCTCTCTCTCTCTCCTCCCTCCCTCCCTCCCTCCCTCTCTCTCTCTCTCATTATCTGGGCTCTTTGTAGCAGGGACTCCTTTGCATATTAGGCAACACCCCCCTAATGTAGCCAATCCTCCAAGAGCTTACAGTGGCTACTGTAAGCTCTGGGAGGATTGGCTACATTAGGGGTATGTCGCCTGATATGCAAAGGAGTCCCTGCTACAAGAAGAGCCCCGCGTCTCTCATATTCCCCCCCCCATACTTGCTTCTGTCTGTGCAGTATAACTTATGCAGCCTTTTCGTTGCTTGGAAAGAATCCAGATAACATTTAGATTGCTAATTACCCTGCTTTGACGTGCTGTATGCTTCCTTTCTAATAAAGCGTGTTTTTAATTTGTATTCAGCGTGGCTCTCGATAGTCATTTTAAGGCCTTTGGTGCTTCATTGCTTAGTCACAGACCCTCACCACCGATATGAGTGCCCCCCCCTTCTAGATTGCCAGTGTTAATATCTGCATCAGCAGCTTGCATTTTAAAGCAACAACAACGAGGCAGCACACTCCATGGCTGAGGTGTTGCAGTAATGTGGATGTTTGACCACGGGATGCCCGTGTGGGTAACCCGCAACAGCGCATGCAGGGCTGGCCCCAGGTGTCTGGGCGCCCTAGGCAGGACAGCCTGGGGCGCCCACCCCACCAGGGATGCCAACCTCCCGGTGGGGCCTGGAGATGGCCCAGCGCCCAGGAGAGCCGAGGAAGGGGCGGAATTAGAAGCCCACCCCTTCCCTCACAGCGGCGGTGGCGTGGCTCTCCCGGGAGAGCCGGGGCTGCTGGCGTTGGGCGGCCCGGGGGCTTTTCACGGGGAGGTGGGGGGCATTTTGGCGCCCCTGCAGGGCCGGCGCCCTAGGCGAGTGCCTAGCTTGCCTAGTGGGCGAGCTGGCCCTGAGCGCATGCTGCCTGGATGATATGCCCTGCAACACTATAGACCTTTATAATTAGAGGTGTCACCATACTGCGCCAAGCCACCAGTGTGACTGCAGCTGAAGACTGTCTGGGAACTTCAGCTGGCATCTGGAAAAAAAATGGTGGCTCAGATTCTAATGCTGCCTGAGCGTGTAAGTCCAACTTTCTATCAGCTGTTCTGGCTCCCAGATTGCTTTCTAGGATTACATTTCTGCATTCTGTACCTGTAGGAACCAGCCACACTCTGAGGTCAGTTGGGGTGCCCTGCTCCACGAGCCATCACTATCCGATATTAATTTAGTGGAAAATCGCAGCAGGGCCTTTTCTGCTACTGCCCCCATGTTATGAACTACCCCTGAAATATGGATGACGCTGTCCTTTCAGATCATCCAGTGTAATTTAAAGACACATTTGAGTAGGGATGCTGTGGCCTTGAGGACCACCTTCTCCCATTTGGACCTGCCCGCTCACTCTGGTCATCTTCGGAGGCCTTGCTTCAGCTGCCCCACCGTCTGAGGCTAGATGAGTAGGCAAGTATTTTGGATGGGAGACCTCCAAAGAATACCAGGGCCAGGAGGCAGAGGCAGGCTGTATCAAGCCACTTCTCTGAACGTGCCCCAGGAGGAGTCGCCAGAGGTTGCCATGACTTCCAAGCACGGGTGCGCGCGCACACACACACACAATATGTTTTAAATCTACAAAAACCACATTTTTCAACAAACGTGTTTGACTGTCGAACTCATTTTATTCAAAGGTGCTGTTCAGACTTGAGTTGATCCCCAGCCTGTTTGGTTTGCGCTGAATAACCACAAACACCTGTTGAAGAGGTTTGCATTGGGTTTTTGCAGAACTGTGCAAGCAGAAAGACACTGCTGATTCAAACCAGTCTTTAGTCATTAGTGTCACTAGGGACTACTTAGATGAACACGAAAGGGTAAGATTTTACTAAGACACGGCACCTATCGACGACTGATTTATATGGTTTGTGACCAATTAGATTGTCTGTATAAATAGTTGCCTGCTGAGTGGAGAAGCTGTGCAGCGAGGACTGGGGTGTGTGTGGAGAACTGAATCAGGCTGTGTGAAAAAGCACGTGTACCAAAAAACAATTATGCCGTACTGCATGGTTGGGCAGCAATTCAACCTGTCAAACAGCCACGGATCCTTCTGATCTTTGATGATATTCACTCTGTTTTCTGCTGTTATCAATGGACATTACGCAGGGCTTGTGTTGTAGAAAAAGCCCAGCAGGAACTCATTAGCATATTAGGCCACACCCAACAGCAGCAACTCATTAGCATATTAGGCCACACCCCAGAGTGCACCGCTCATTAGCATATTAGGCCACACCCACGTGCTACCAGAAGTGTGGGCATCCAGCCACACCCACCTTTTGCTTCTTATTCTGTTTGCCTTGTTTGTTGTCAAAACCCAGGGCTTTTTTTGGAGCAGGAACTCCTTTGCATGTTAAGCCACACACCCCTCATGTAGCCAATCCTAATGAGTTTTTGCTGATGGGTGTGGCCTATTATGCTAATGAGTTCCTGCTGGGTGTGGCCAACTCGGGAGCCAGCTGGAACGCTGTTCCTGTGCGTTCCTGCTCCAAAATAGCCCTGACGTTATGGATTTGTTGGCTGGTTGGCTGGTGTGTTGCATTTATTGTTGTCCTTGTTAGGATCCTTGAATAGGGTTACTAGCTGTGGGTTGGGAAATTCCTGGAGATTTTGGCTAGAGAGGGTGGGGTTTGGGGACAGGAGGGCCTTCAGCTGGGCATAAGACCGCTTAGTCCAGCTTCCAAAGCAGCCATTTCCTCCAGGGGAACTGATCTCTGTCACCTGGAGATCAGTTGTAATTGCAGGAGGTCTCCAGCTGCAGCCTGGAGGTTGGCAAACTTGTTTCTGAATCATGAAGAACAGAAGAAGAGCCCTGGTGGATTAGGCCAAAGGCCCGTCAGGTCCAGTACTCTGTTGGCACGGCAGTCCCAGTAGACAGCCTCTGCCGGCACCGCGACTGCAGCCACATCATCCCGTCCATGGGTTTCCTTGCTTAATGTTTCAGAGAACAGCCATGTTGGTCTGCTGTAGGACAGCAAGGTTGGAGTCCCGTAGCGCCTTAGAGACCAAGAAGATTTTGGGGCATCAGCTTTCAGAGTTTCGACTCTCAAAAATTCATACCCTGAAGACCGTGTTGGTTTCTAAGGTGCCCTTGGACTCAAGCCTGCTTGTTGCACGCATCCCCCTGTTTCTGTCGAGAGCCGCCTTGCGTATTTTCAAAAGGAGAGGCAGGATGCAGTTCCCGCAGTGAAGAAGTGATAGAAATCTGCCGCACAACTATTTCGAAATGGGATCTCCGTCTCCGAGAGAGGTCAGCATCATGCCGCAGCATCCCATGAATACAGAAAAAGGACTCTCCGCTCTTACTTAGATATGAAAACCAGGAGCCCTGGGGGAGAAGGAGAGATCTTTTGACAGGCCCCTATTGTTTGGTCCCAGATGCATCTCAGACTTTTGTCCCTCATCTGCCGGATTTGTCGTGGATATGAACACATCATATTAGTTCTGACAATCACATTAATTACATTTGATTGTTTAGGTTACTGAATGAATCTCTCTCTGTGCAGGTGGCACGATTTCCAGTGCGGTGAACTATAATAATCATGGCAAGGCAGACAATTTATTTGCAATTTGCTCTGAAACCGGATTTTTATTCTTGGGGGGGGGGAATGTAGATTACTCGCTTGTTACAGACATGGACGATGCCTTTGCTGCAGTCATGTTTTTTTTCTTTTCTAATAATATTTTTTTTGCTTAAGGAAGAAACGTTGCTCTGTTTTGTGATCCACTTGCGGCTGGACAGAATAGCTTTGTTTCACCAGGAATCCTTGCTGTTTGCTTTGACTGTTATCATTCAAATGTGCCCGTATTTTGTAATTGGCTTACTAATTAACTGAAGAGCTCTGTCCTTCTTAGAATCCACCTTGAGTCCCAGAAAGAAAGGCAGGCTATAAATGAAAACATACAAACAAACAAGTAGATATGGCCAGTATGCAGTTGGTTTCTGCTCCTCCTTTATGCAGACACTTGGAGTGGGGCTGTGGCTCAGTGGTAGAGCATCTGTTTGGTGTGCAGGAGGTCCCAGGTTCAGTTTCTGGCATCTCCAGTTAAAGGATCTGGCAGTCAGTGATGTGAGAGACCTCAGCCTGAGATTCTGGAAAGCGGCTGCCAGTCTGAGTAGACAATGCTGACTTTGATGGACCCAGGGTCTGATTTGGTATAAGGTCTCCCCTAGGGCTCCTGGTTTTCATATCTAAGTAAGAGCAAAGAGTCCTTTTTCTGTATTCGTGCGATGCTGCAGTATGATGCTGACCTCTCTTGGAGACGGAGATTCCACTCTTTCTCTTACTTCGGTCTCCATGTTTAAGGGGGCAGAACTTGCTATAGCTCCCACTTCTTTCTTCTTCTTCTCCTTCTCCTCTTCCTCCTATGCCTGGTATACTACTTAACAGGGGGGTTTCTTTGTAGAAAAAGCCCAGCAGGAACTCATTAGCATAATAGGCCACACCCAACAGCAGGAACTCATTAGCATATTAGGCCACACCCCCATATTACCAGAAGTGTGGTCATCCAGCCACACCCACGTTTTGCTTCTTATTCTGTTTACTTTGTTTGTTGTTAAAACCCAGGACTTCTTTTGTAGCAGGAACCCTTTGCATGTTAGGCCACACACCCCTCATGTGGCCAATCCTAATGAGTTTCTGCTGTTGGGTGTGGCTTATTATGCTAATGAGTTCCTGCTGGGCGTGGCCAACTCAGGAGCCAGCCAGAACTCCGTTCCTGTGCGTTCCTGCCCGAAAATAGCCCTGCTACTTAAAAATACTCCTCAGCTTTATTTAGGTAAAGGAGGAGTCCCCAGCATGGTGCCTGTGGGTGTCGTGACTCCCGCCAGCACCTTTCCTGGGGCCGTCAAGTGTTTCTAGGATGTGGGTGGGGCCAGGTAGGGCTTTTGCCCAGCAAATCTTCTGATTGGCCACTGGACATTTCATTGGATGCGCAGATTTTTTTTTTTTGTAATGTTGATTTGCCACCACAGCCCAAGGATGTTCACTGTGTGACTGAAGCTAAGCTAGGGCAGCCATTTTGTGGGTGGTGTTGCCTCCGGTGGCAGCCATCTTGTGGCTCAACCCACAATGCTGTGTTAGAATTCCAACGGTGCCTGAAGGCGCAGAAAGTTTGTGTACCCCCGATATAAAGACTGTTGTGGTTTTCTGAACTTCTGATCTCTGCTCTGCAAGGGGACCCCTGTATTCACATTAGCACAGGACAGGGATCCTAAGGAAGAGGTCGAATCTGCATTTGCATTCTAAAATCAGTTGCGTGCTGCTGTGACGCCATCTTTCTCTATGTTTGTTTGAATGCTGTTTGGAGAAGATTCTTTTAAAGCAGTGTGGAGGTGCAATGATGGTGGAGCCGCCCCGAAAGGACGATAAACATATGTGGACCTGCAAAAGTATGCTAGCACTGTTGAGGTGTGAAAACGACACCAAATGTGGACAGCTTTTTTTGAAGACAAGGTCAAAAGGTGGGGACGCTGGTGGGAAAGACAAATGCAGATTCGGCCAGGGTTTTCAAGGAACATCAGCCCCTTCTTCTGTTCTTCAGTGCCCTTACCCTAACCTAGATTCAGGTGGGACAGCCATGTTGGTCTGAAGCAGCAGAACAAAGTTGGAGACCAGTTGGGCACCTTTAAGACCAACAAAAGTTTTATTCAACGTGTGAGCTTTTGTGTGTACACGCCCTTCTTCAGATACAAGTGTGCATAGACATGAAAGGCTGTGCCTTGGGGGAAAAAAACTTTGTTGGTCTTAAAGGTGCCCAAATGGATTCAGACCTTGTTCTTACCATAACCTGTGATCTATTCCGAGCCGAATATGTCTGTCCTCAGGCGGCTTCCGCAAAGAGTTTTCTGCACACTTTCTTGTTGTGTTGATCCCTGGTGGCTGTCGTTTTACCTGCTGCACCACTGGAGTGCTTTTTTTTTAAAAAAAAAAATATCTGTAATTGCTAAGAACATAAGAGAAGCCAATGTTGGATCAGGCGAATGGCCCATCCGGTCCAATGCTCTGTGTCACACAGTGGCCAAAAATGCCAGGTGCCATCAGGAGGTCCAGCAGTGAGGCCAGGACACTAGAAGCCCTCCCACTGCTGTCCCCCACCCCCAAGCACCAAGAATACAGAGCATCCCTTGCCCCAGACTGAGAGTTCCTATCTGTACCTTGTGGCCGATAGCCACTGATGGACCTCTGCTCCATATGTTTATCCAATTCCCTCTTGAAGCCGTCCATGATTTTAGCCACCACCACCTCCTGTGGCAGTGAATTCTATGTGTTAATCACTCTTTGGGTGAAGAAGTATTTCCTTTTATCCATTCTCACTCAGCAGTTTCATGGAGTGCACACGGGTTCTTATATTGTGAGAAAGGGAGAAAAGTGCTTCTTTCTCAACCTGCTCAATCCCATTCATAATCTTATAAACCTTGATCATGTCACCCCTCAGCCATCATTTCTCCAAGCTAAAGAGCCCCAAGCGCTTTAACCTTTCTTCATAGGGAAAGTGTTCCAGCCCTTTGATCATTCTAGTTGCCCTTCTCTGCACTTTCCCCAATGCTATAATCTCTCCTTATAATATTTATCTTTTCGCTCTGCAACGTTCGATGCGCTCCTACAGTGTTTGGCCGCTCGAACTGTCAATCAGGCAGGCCTCCACTCTGCCCCCCAACCCGCCCAGGACAAGGCTGGCTGCGATGGCCAAGAAGCCCCGGCGCCAGCCTCTACTCCGCCCACCCAGGACAAGGCCGGCCGCGCCGGCCAGGGAGCCGCCGCACCGGCGTCCATTCCGCAAACCCACCCGCCCAGGATGAGGCCGACTGTGCCGGCCAGGGAGCCGCCGCACCAGCCTCCACTCCACCCGCCCACCCGCCCAGGACGAGGCCGGCCGCGACGGCCAGGGAGCCGCCGCACCGGCCTCCACTCCGCCCGCCCACCCACCCGCCCAGGACGAGGCCGGCCGCGATGGCCAGGGAGCCGCCGCACCGGCCTCCACTCCGCCCGCCTGCCCACCCAGGACAAGGCCGGCCATGACGGCCAGGGAGCCACCGCACCGGCCTCCACTCCGCCCGCCCACCCGCCCAGGATGAGGCCGGCCGTGACGGCCAGGGAGCCACCGCACCGGCCTCCACTCCGCCCGCCCACCTGCCCAGGATGAGGCCGGCCGTGACGGCCAGGGAGCCGCCGCACCGGCCTCCACTCCGCCCGCCTGCCCACCCGCCCAGGACGAGGCCGGCCTGCTCCGGACCAGGCCCTCCTCCCCCCACCCGCCCAGGAGATGGCCTGCAGTGGCGGCGAGGGAGCCGCAGCGCGCCCGGCCTCCCCTTCGCTTCTCCCCCTCCCCACCAATCCTGCCACACAGGAGAAGCTCCTGCAGCCCCCCCCCACCCCTTCTCCCACCCCGCGCCTCCCCCCTGCCCCTCTTCTGTCTTCCTTTCTCTGTCTTTCCCCTCCCCACTTTCTCTCTCTCTCTCTCACTCTGTTCCCCCCCTTTCTCTCTCTCCTCTGCTTCCTTCCCTTCTTTCCTCCCTTCTACTCTCTCTCAATCTCTCTCTTTCTACCCTTCTTTCTTCCTTCCTGGCTTTCTTTCCCCCTTCCTTCCTTCCTTCCTTCCTTCCTTCCTTCCTTCCTTCCTTCCTTCCTTCCTTCCTTCCTTCCTTCCTTTCAAACTTATGGCCATGACCCCCCCCACTCTGTCTCTGCCCGCCCCCCACACTCTGTCTCTGACCCCCCCTTCTTTCCCTCTCTCTCCCCCCCTTTTCCTGCCTCCCCCGCCTCTAACTCACTCCCTCTCTTCCTTCCACCCGCCCTTCCTTCCTATCTAGGGCCCGTTGTCTACTGCCACAACGGGCTTTCCTCACTAGTATAATATATAATTAAAAGTGCTGGTTCTGATCTTAAAAGCCCTAAATGGCTTGGAGCCCGGGTACCCGCCAGGACTACCTCCTCCCACACTATCCAACCGTTCACTCAAGCCCTGACTCTCAAGCCCTGCCTTCAAGGGCAAAGCAGGGGACAAACTTCTGGGGCTGCCAACATCCAGGTAAGGCCTGGAGTTCTCCCGGGATTACAACTGATCTCCAGTTGACTGAGATCAGTTCCCCTGGGAAAAATGGCTGCTCTGGAGGGTGGACTCTATGGCATTGTAACCTGCTGGGGTCCTTCCCTGGGCTCCACCTCCACATCTCCAGGGATTTCCTGAGCAAAATCTGGCAACTGTGGCCACTACAAGGGAGAGCATTTGTGTGTGTGCGGTGGCATCTCATTTCTCCTTGAGGCTTGCCTGGTACCTGCTGTACGTTCTTTTAGCTGCCAGACCAAAAGACATCATTTCACCCAGGCTTTTAATGAGGGGTTTATCTCATCTGCTTTTTAATAGTCTGCTTATGTCGTATGGCGGTTCTTACGCTGCTTGTGTCCTGTGGATTTTTTTCAATGCCTTTTTAAAAAATTGTTATGTTTTTAATAGTAAGCCTCCTCAATCATGACTTTGAAGAGGCAACACAGAAATATCCTAAATATTTGGTGTAGTGGTGCGTGGACTCTAATCTAGGAGAACCGGCTTTGGTTCCCCACTCCTCCACATGCAGCTGCTGGCGTGGCCTTGGGTCAGTCACAAGTTCTCTCAGAGCTGCTCTCTCTAGGGCATTTCTCAAAAGAGCTCTCTCAGCCCTACCTACCTCACAGGGTGTCTGTTGTGGGGAGGGGAAGGGAAAGGACTTTGTAAGGCACTCTGAGACTCCTTCAGGTAGTGAAGGGCGGGGTATAAATCCCATCTCTTCTTCTTCTTCTTTGTTTATACCCCCACCTTTCTCCCCAGTGAGAACTCAAAGTGGCTTACATAATTCTCTCTTGCTCCGTTTTATCCTCACAACAACCCTGTGTAGATATTTAGGCTGAGACTGCGTGACTGGCCCCAGGGTCGCCCAGCAAGCTTCCATGGCAGAACAAGAACTGAAACCCAGCTCTCCCAGGCCCTAGCCCAGCACTTTAACCACTGTACCACACTGGGTTTCCAACAAATAAATAATGCTGTAGCAGTTACCATTATTATTATTATTATTATTATTATTATTATTATTAGTAGTAGTAGTAGTAGTAGTAGTAGTTGTAGTAGTAGCGGCTCACAGAAAGTATATATATGCACACAGATATGTAAAACAGCAAAATAGTTAAAACACAATATTTCAGTAGATAAAATCACAACATATAAAATCATATAAGTGCCAGTAAACACAACACTTTATCTTTGGACATGTTTATTCAAAAGCCCTTCTGTTACCTTCACAAAAAGAAAAAACCTGTGGGCGCAAACAGGCACCAAGCTTACAGTTTCTGAAGCGGAATGCATCTCGAACATTAATCTGGCTTGAAAAGTTTACCTTCATAGTTGAAACTAACCCATGGATATGACTATATATATCTTCTTGACTGAGGAACCTCCAAACGTGTGTACTGATTAT